>CM076574.1:1379118125-1380423738 GCA_034641835.2 Pinus albicaulis
GGAAGGGTAAAATTCCATTTTTTTGTTGTCTAATCTAGATTGAATCAGTATAATTTTTTTCATCCATCTTGATGCTTTTAGGGTGGAAAAAATTGGGAAGTCAACTTACAGAAATAATTTTGGTGGGAGTCCAAATTGGGGTAAAAAACCTTTCGAGGCCAATTTGATGCCTTAAATGACGTTTTTTGGGGGTAAAAATTTGCCACATAAGCATCACACCACCTAACACTATTCTACACAAATATTTGCAACGGTCCAAGAAAGACATCAATCAAAGTTCAAATGAAAAAATGGTGATGTCTAGAAGTTGAAAGATCATGATTGACCACCATAATTGGAGAGGATGCCAAGTCACGCCCCATTACTCATGGAAAATGGGCTTAGCCACATGGAGATGATGAGAAGACTCTAGAAGGGTCAAATTGTAACTCATATCGAGGGTTGAATGGCTCAAAGTAAACCCCTAGTTAGATATCAAGTTGTGTTATAACCATGCCACTAGGAGGAAAGGGGGTTCCATTCTATTTGTTTGCATTTTGTTCCAAAGTAAAGTACAATAGCTAAACGTGGATAGAGAGAGCATAATAGAGGGGTTCAATATTTTATAGCAATACATAGGCCACAAGTCTCAAGCAAGTCCATATAGAGTGCCTTCTCCTAGTATTTGCATCATGTCCATTCTAGACAAAAGAGAGCAAAAAACCTAACCTTCCATTTGGATTTTCTCCTCGAGGGTTTCCCAAAGCATATAATTGTATTTGTTGTAGTTTGTGAGAAATTGTATTTTATGTTCTCTATTTTTGACATATTATCTATTTCGTGCATAAACAACATAATAATAATATTCAAATCTAAAAATCCAAGGAAAATTAACCCTCATAGTATAGATTTCAAATTTCCGCCAAGCTAGGTTTCTTTGGGTATTTTGTGGGAAGTTGTAGGGGGGTAAAACAATTTTAGTGGAGAGCCATAAAAACCCAACCATGAACGACGAATCACTTTATAAAGAACATAAAATTTCATTTGTTTGTTCAAAAATAGAGGGCCAAGCCCTGGCCTAATGGGAAAGCCACATGGAAACCCTTAAGTTGGAGGGAGATCCTCTAGTAACTAAGTGGGAGGATTTTAAAAATCTCATAAAGTCTTAATTCTACCCCATTAGGTACATAGAGGACCGATGGATCTAGTGGAATTACCTCATGCAGAGCCAAGGGGAGGGTGTATATGAGTACATCACATAACTCGGGAAGATGACAAAAATGTTGGGTATCTCTCCCAAGAACCCAAACATTATCCTTAAGTGACTGGGGGATTTTCACGACCATATACAAAAGGAAGAGATGTTATTCAAACCCAGAATAGTAGACGAGGCTTGTGTATAGGCAAAGTACCTCTAAAACATAGGCCAAAAGAAAGGGCATTCAAGTGTTTCCAAGCAAAAGGAACACCGTGAAGCTTCAAAGGACAGGAAGAAGAAGTAGAAATGGAGGGAAGGATAAGAAGACAATAGCTACATCACATCATTTTGAAGACCCTAGCAACCATTATAACATTGATGGCTAGACAATGGAGAAGTACTGGAAATTACATATGAATCTAAAACTTAGAACCGGAAGGGAAAAAAGAAGAAAAATCCCATAACCATAGATTTGAACATTCATGTGGAAAGCAACTCGGACATGGATGAAAATATTATCCACACATCAATGAAGAAGGGGGTGAAACTGAGTAGCCTTCAATAACAAGATGACCAAGCACTTTAACGTAAGGATATAGGTCAAGAAACAAAAATTGATGTTATGTTCAACTTAGGATCACAAGTGAATTTCATTGCAACAAAGCTAGTCAATAAATTAGGATTGGAGGTTCGAAATCATTTTGGCCCATATCCATTAGGATGGGCAAACCAAGATGCAAAAAACAAAGTAAAAAAACATTGTAAAATAAAATTTGCTATCAATGCTAATTTTATTGACGAAGTAGAATTGGATGTAGTTATGCTTTATGTATGTGGAGTAGTATTTGGGAGTCCATATTTGTACATGTGAGATGCAATATTCATGAAGAGAGTCAACCGATACCATTTTGTCAAGGACGAAAGTTCTTTCGTCATCAACACACACAAGGGCAAGTCTAAAATTTTACTGGTAAGTGCCAACAAAGCCAATAAATTGATCAACTACAACAAGAAGTATGCTTTATTGTTTTTAAGAGAAGCCCAATCATTGAGAACAAAGACATCCCTGTATTAAGGAATATAGACATTAACTAGAAGAGTCACTACAAACATCTGAGGGATTTTTCTCAAAGCCCTAAGGGCTACTACTCAAGAGAGAATTTGAGTGTGAGATCCAACTATTGTCGAACTCTCCATTACCAAACATTGGGCTATATAAGTAGTATGTTTTGGAAGAAAATGAGGTGAAGAAGTAGTTAAAAAACTATTGGAGAAGGGTGTTATTCAACCAAATACGTCACCATGGAAGTCACCCATCATAATTGTGCCAAAGAAGGATGGGGCTTGGTGAATGTGCATTTATTGTAGGATGTTAAACAAAATTATGCTAAAAAATAGATACCGCTGATCTAGGATTAATAACCTATTGGACCAATTGTAGCGAGCAAAATGCTTCACCAAACTGGATTTAAAATCAAGGTATCACTAGGTGCAATTAAAAGAAGAAGATGCATTGAAGACTGCATTCAAAACCATAAAATATTTGTATGAGTGGTTAGTCATAAAATTTGGTCTATGTAATGCACCAACTACATACATGAGCTTAATGAATGACATGTTGTGCCCATATTTAGATTCATTTATTATTGTGTATTTGGATGATATATTGGTACATAGTGCTACTTGGGAGGATCACATCTCACGTTTTACGTGAGCACCAAAGACGTTAAAGGAGCACTAGATGCTAGTAAATCACGAAAAGTGTGAGTTTGCACAATAGTCTTTGGTGTATTTAGGTTATATGATTAGTTGAAGGGAGCTCAAGATAGACCCTGCCAAGATGGAGGCCATCATGAAGTGGTCAATGCATACTAATGTTTTTGAGGTCAAGATTTTTGTTGGGGAAACACAATACTTAAGGAATTTAATGGCCTCATTTTCAATAGTAGCCACTCCACTCCACGCCATAATAGTGAGTTGCAAGAGTTTCCAGTGGGGGGAGGATCAACAAAAGGCCTTTAAGGATTTGAAAAAGGAAACCAATTAGGCATAGGTTCTTGGAATACCAAACTTGCAACAACCCTTCTAAGTGGAGATGGATGTGAGTGGTATGTTATCAAAGTGGTCTTGATGCAGGGAGGAAGGCTTGTATGCTACCACTTTGAAGTGTTTCATTGGGTTCCTCTCGACTATGGGTAAACCCACGAAGTTGGGTTACACTTTTGTGAGAATCGGGGGCAGAAAACTCTTTTTCCCAATAGTTCGGCCGAACTCATTATGTCGTTTACATTGACGATGTACTGATGGCGTGGGCAAACAAATTTTTGGCCGGAGATGGCAAAACCAGAAACTCAAGTTCGGTCGAACTCTTAAAATAATCCGACCGAACTTCAGTTTATAAATGCACCATCTCGGACACATTAATGGGTTTTGGGCTTATTAGCGTCTGTGTTTGGGGCTTATCACGTCTGTGTTTTGGGCTTATCGCGTCTGTGTTTCGGGTTTATCGCGTATGTGTTGTTGTGTTTGTGTTTGCAGAGTCTTGCTAGGGGGGTTTTTTTTTTTCCTTTTGTTTATTGTTGTTTTTTGGTTTGCAGGTAATTGTCCTCCACGACTTCCTTGTTGAATGTGGCCTCATTGATATCCGAATTGCGGCCTCGTCTTCGAATTGTGCCCTCTTCTTTGAATTGTGGCCTCGGCTCTAAATTTCCAGGTTGGTACAACACCCTGGAATAATATGCAGCGAAATATAATTGTTAGATTTTTAGAATGATTGTTAGATTTTTTTTAGAATTGTGGAATATTGAGTCACTATTATTTTGAAATTGTTGTCTTTTTATTTGAATTGGTAGTTGGAGTTAAATCCCGAAAGGAAGACATTGAAAGAAACTCACTAAATAAAATTTTAATTTTAAATTTTATTTTTAACTTCTTGTCATGGTATAAAATCTAACTAAAATGCCCCACATTTAGATGGTTTTTTCGTTGGTTTAATATAGTCATCATTCATTGTCTCGCCACACATTCTAGCATCCATGGTTTTGACAAGCAGCTTACGACACTTTTTTTTTTTTTGGTTGCAAATTGCATGTTTTTATTGGACAGATTCCGAGGATGGAATCCAATCCTCCTTTCGTCGGGGTGTCAATGGAGCATCCATTAAAAAGAAGAAATCAAAGAATCTGAGTTTCCTTTAGCTTTCCTTCCGTCTTTCCTAATTCCCTTTCCTTCTCTGTCTTTTTACCTGTCTCCGTTTGTTGGTTATCAAACTGGAAAAGATACTAAACCCAGAGGGGAATGGAAGAAAAATTAAAGTTACAGTATATGGATATATAGGAAACAACGAATACAATTACAATTGAACCTTTAGATATAAATTGTATAACCCATAAAAGCATAAGTGAGGCATGAATTTCGTAGCGTAAATAACCAGTGTAGAGAACCTTGTAAACAAAATAACAAAAAATGAAAAATAACAAACTGTTAGTTTCAATAGAGAACCCTGTAAACAAAATTGAAAACTGAGAATTAATAAATGCCAATGGGGAAGCTGCTACGGGATATGGAGATATGATTTTATGATAGCTCTCAAAATGAAACAGATCCCAAGTGAGCTACTACTTACCCCGCTACTTGCTTTGATGTTCCTGACTTTTTTTGCTGAGTTTATGAAACAGATCCCAGGTGAGCTACTACTTACGCCACTACTTGCTTTGATGTTCCTAGATTTTTTTGCTGAGTTTATGAAACAGATCCCAGGTGAGCTATTACTTACCCCGCTACTTGCTTTGATGTTCCTAGCTTTTTTTGCTGAGTTTTATTTGGTGAGTGGTATCTAAGAAGAGTCATCAACATCATTATCAGATGTGCTTCATAATTTTTTTAAAACAAGGCCCGATGAAGTTCATATTGTACATGATGAACCCACATAGGAGAATGACATCAATGAGTTGGATAACATCATAGAGGCTACAGGCATAGTGTTTATCCAAGCTAACAAACATATATGCTCTTCCATGACCTAAAGACACTCTTTGGTTTCGTTTC
Source organism: Pinus albicaulis (assembly GCA_034641835.2). Lineage (NCBI taxonomy): Eukaryota > Viridiplantae > Streptophyta > Pinopsida > Pinales > Pinaceae > Pinus > Pinus albicaulis. Next base: position 1,379,123,350 of record CM076574.1, read on the forward strand.
CTTCATGCCATGTTATGTTCTTTTCACTTGGTATGTGTGGAGCTATATGAAGGAGAGTATCAAATTACTCGGGAAGCCTTTGAAGGGTTCTTTAAAGGATTGGTTTTTTTTCTAAGACGTGTCTTGGTATATTCCTTCATAGGCAGATTGACAAAAGGCCCTTTGGAGCATAGCTCAAAATTCCCATTTATCTATGAAAAAAATACATGTAGATCATTGGAACTCTATGTTGTTAATATTGGATAGATATTGGCAAGTTTAATGTGTTTTATCTAGCATGTAGATGACACCCCTTTAGAGACTACTTTCATGTTTCCAATATTTTGGACCCTTAGGTACCTATTTCTTGTGGTTTCCAATGATATATTTCTAATAAAGTGATAGATTGTAATGATCAAAACATTCATATACAACCAATAAAAACCTCATAATATGCGATAAGAAGATGTTTATATGCTTTGCTATCTCAAAATAAAATAAAATTAGGATAATCTCAGCTTAGAATTTTGATCCAAAATTTATAAGAAATATTCCGTATAGGCTTAAATTGACAGACAACTAATTCAAAGTTTCCACAGGGGAATCCATGTAATTGAATTAACAAACCTTGACTGCACAACCTCCAACCAAACCCAACTTGTGTGATCAACAAAAAAATGATAAACACTTATAAGGTCAAATGAGTAGGACTCAATAGATGTAACTGAATCCATAACTCAACGGCCTAATGTTGGATGTGTCCCATGGCCATACTAAGTCTCACTAATGGACTGCCTTAAACTATTTTCATTTTCGGCCTTCCTCGCTTAAGTTTTTTCTGTTTCAAAATGACATGATTGACTTCAAATAAAACAACCTTCAGAAATGATTCGAAATTTCTAAACCTTCAAGAATACCAAGTAAAACCAAAAAAAAACTCCACATCTTGAAAACCATGCCATTACGAAAATCCATTCTTTCAGTACCCATAAATATATAGGGAAAGAAAGATAATAACATTTCAGGTAGGGAAGATAAATATGTCATAATAGAACTCTGATATATAAGTACAATCTTCAATTCCATTGTTTTTTAGGAAAAGTACTATCTTCACATTAAAGCATTTTATAAGGTTATTCTAAAAATAAATTCTTTCTGCCATTAATTAAAGGAAAACTTTAAGGCCTAAAAACTGAACCTAAAGTAGTTGAACTTCCATAGGATTTTATTCTGTCTGTTGAGTGTTAACTTCTACAAGTTCTATAGGCAGAGTCTGTAAAGGGCCAGGTAGCCTCGGGATCTCATCTTTTATGAAAGGTGACATATCCAGTAAATTCCCCTACATTCATTCTCTAGAAAAGATCTAAATAGAAGGTCTTGATTTTAATATTCATAAACCACAACCACTTTAAGGAAAATCGCATACATGTGTCATTTCTCCCATACATGTTTCATTTCTCCCATAAACTCTTAAGGAAAACTTTAAAGCATGTGTCATTGGATTTTTCCCATTAACTTTAAAGCAAGTGTCATTTCTTAAGGCTTTCTCCCATGTGTCATTTCCTAAGACTTTCTCCCATTAACTGAAAGTAGCTGAACTTCGATAGGATAGGATCCCCCAACCTCAAGTGGAGTAAAATGTAAAATGTTAAAAGTGTAGTGTTTTATGATGTAATGGATCTTAATAATCTAGATTGACATGGATGTATTGAACTTCCATAGGATAGGATCCCCCAAACTCAAGGTGAGTAAAATGTAAAATGTTAAAAGTGGAGTGATTTATGATGTAATGGATCTGAATAATCTAGATTGACATGGCTGTATTTTATTAATGTACCTAAATTTACACCTTCCATGTTGCTTTATTCTTGTAAAATGTTAAAAGTGGAGTGTTTTAGGATGTAATGTATATAAATAATCTAGACTGTGTTTTAAGATGTAATGGATCTTAATAATCTAGATTGACATGGTTGTATTTTATTAGTGTACCTAAATTTACACTTTCTATGTTTCTTTATTCTTGTAAAATGTTAAAAGTGGAGTGTATTAATGTACCTAAATTTACACCTTCCATGTTGCTTTATTCTTTTAAAACATTAAAAGTGGGGTGTTTTATGATGTAATGGATATAAATAATCTAGATTGACATGGATACAGTGATATGATGATAGTGTAGGTTGATGTTGAAGTTGTAAACTTCTTGTACATATCAATTATTATAAATTATTAAACAATTTGATAAGTGCTAAATCATACTTCTTATTAAGGAAATAAATAGTTTATGATGATAGTGTAGGTTGATGTAAGTTGTAAAATTCTTGTACATATCGAGGATGAATGATAGTACAAGCCAAAAATGACATTATTATAAATTATTAAACAATTTCATAAGTGCTAAATCATACTTCTTATTAAGGACATAACTAATTTATAAGTTGAAATTTTTTTCTTAATGTTCTTAGCATATTTATAGATGTCAAAATAAGGGTTTCTAGATGTGATTTCTCCCATAGATTTCACGGTAAACTAAATTCTAAGGCAAACCCAGTACATGTCATTTCTCCCACAAACTCATAAAGGTGTGACTTTTGACATATGTCATTTCTCTATCATTTCTATGTCATTTCTCAAAAAAACTATAAGACAATGCCATTTCTCCCATATACTATAATGCAAACTTTAAGGAAAACTATGTACATGTCATTTCGATCTTAAACTCTAGGCAAGGAAAACTTTAAGACATGTCATTTATAGATCTGATTTCTCCAATAAACTTAAGGAAAACTATGGACATGCCATTTTTCCCACAAACTAAAGGCTTTTCCCCATAAATTCAAGGAAAAATTTAAGGCCTAAAAACTTAAAGTGGTTGAACTTTCATAGGATTTTGAAATTCCATAGGATTTTAGTCTGTCTATTGAGTGTTAACTTCTATAAGTTCTAAATGCAGAGTCTGTAAAGGGCCAGGTAGCCTCTGGATCTCATCTTTTATGAAAGGTGACATATCCAATAAATGCCCCTATAGTCAATCTCTAGAACAAATCCAAATAGAAGTTCTTCATTTTAATATCCATAAACCACAACCACTTTAAGACAAACTGTGTACATGTGTCATTTCTCCCATAATTTCTTAGGAAAAGTTTTTAAAGCATGTGTCATGTTGGCTTTCTCCCATTAACTTTAAAGCATGTGTCATTTCTCAAGGCTTTCTCCTATTAATTAAAGGCAAAATTTAAGGCCTAAAAAGTGAACCTAAAGTAGCTAAACTTCCATAGGATAGGATCCCCCAAATTCAAGGCTTCCTCCATTTAATTCAAGGAAAATTTTAAGGCCTAGAAACTGAACCTAAAGTAGTTGAACTTCCATAGGATAGGATCCCCCAAGCTCAAGTCTTTCCCCCATTAATTCAAGGCAAAATTTAAGGCCTAAAAACTGAACCTAAAGTGGCTGAAATTCCATAGGATTTTAGTTTGTTTTTTGAGTCTTAACTTCTAAAAGTTCTAAAGGAGTTTCTAAAGTGCCAGGTAGCCTCTAGATCTCATCCTTTCTTAAGGCATGTAAAGGGCCAGGTAGCCTCCATATCTCATTATTTCTTAAGGCATGTCATTTCATGTAAAGGGCCAAATAACCTCTCATGGGATTTTGAACTTCCATAGGATTGTAGTCTGTCCGTTGAGTGTTAACTTATAAAAGTTCTAAAGGCAGAGTCTATAAAGGGTCAGGTAGCCTCTGGATCTCATCTTTTCTCAAAGGTGAAATATCTAGTAAATTCCCCTACAGTCAATATCTGGAACAGAAATAGAAGTTCTTCATTTTAATATCCATAAACCACTACCACTTTAAGGAAAACCTTGTACATCTGTCATTTCTCCCTTCTCCCATAAAATTTTAGGAAAAATTTAAGGCATGTGTCATTTATATTTTATTTCTCCCATAAACTATAAGGAAATTTGTCATTTCTCCCACAAACTCATAAATATGCATGACTTTTGACATAACTTCATCAACCACTACCAATAGTTGTTTTAGTAAGTGCATAAAATAATTTTTCAATGGCATGTAAATTTCATTTCTCCCACAAACTAAAGGCTTTCTCTCATTAATTAAAGGCAAACTTTAAGGCCTAAAAATTGAACCTACCACAAAGTATGGCTTAACTCTCTGGGGATTTTGAACCTCCATAGGATTTGAATCTGTTTGTTGAGTGTTAGCTTCTACAAGTTCTAAATGATCTGTAAAGGTCCAAGTAGCCTACTGGATCTCATATTTTCTCAAAGGTGACATATCATTAAATGCCCCTAAGTCCAATCTACGGAACAAAAATAGAATTCTTCATTTTAATATCCATAAACCACTACCACTTTAAGGCAAACCTTGTACAGGTGTCATTTCTCCCCTCTCCCATAAAATTTTAGGAAAAATTTAAGGCATGTGTCATTTCTATTTCTTTTCTCCCATAAAATATAAGGCAATTTGTCATTTCTCCCACAAACTCATAAAGGTGCACGACTTTTGACATAACTTCATCAACCACTACCACTAGTTCTTTTATTAAGTGCATAAAATAAATTGTCAAACCATGTAAATGTAATTTCTCCCACAAACTAGAGACATTCTCTCATTAATTCAAGGCAAAATTTAAGGTCTAAAAATTGAACCTAAAGTGGCTGAACTCTCATATGATTTTGAACTTCCATAGGATTTTAGTCTATATGTTGAGTGTTAACTTATACAAGTTCTAAAGTCAGAGCATGTAAAGGGATAGGTAGCCTCTAGATCTCATCTTTTCTTAAAGGTGACATATCCAGTAAATTCCCCTACAGTCAATCTCTGGAACATAAATAGAAGTTATTCATTTTAATATACATAAACCACTACCACTTTAAGGAAAATTTAAGGCATGTGTCATTTCTATTTCATTTCTCCCACAAACTCATAAAGGTGTGAATTCGACATAGCTTCATCAACCACAACAACTAGTTGTTTTAGTAAGTGCATAAAATAATTTTGCAAACCATGTAAATGTCATTTCTCCCACAAACTAAAGGATTTCTCCCATTAATTCAAGGCAAACTTTAAGGCCTAAAAATTTAACCTAAAGTAGTTGAATTCTCATAGGATATGATCCCCCAAACTCAAGGCTTTCCCCCATTAATTCAAGAAAACTTTAAGGCCTAAAAACTGAACCTAAAGTGCCTGAACTTCCACAGGATTTTAGTTTGTTGGTTGAGTCTTAACTTCTACAAGTTCTAAAGGAGTCTGTAAAGGGCTAGGTAGCCTATGGATCTCATCATTTCTTAAGGCATGTAAAGGGCCAGGTGGCCTCTGGATCTCATCCTTTCTTAAGGCATGTCATTTCTAGATGTGATTTCTGCCATAAATTTTAAGGAAAACTTTCATGCAAACCATGCATGAACCATGTATATGTGTCATAAATCTCCCTTAAACTCTAGGCAATGCAATCTATAATGCATATCATTTATAGATGTGAATTCTACCATAAAATTTAAGTCAAACTTTAAGATAAACCATGCACATGTCATTTATCTCATGCACATGTGTCATTTCTACCATGCATTTGCAATAAATGTTAATTTAATATATTTTTATTGAAATTTTTTTTTTTCATGGATAAAAAAACCCACTAAATATGGTTGAAAAGTGGACATTATGCATAGATGTTTCTTGCTATCCCAATCTAGCGAAAGCAGTGATTACATATGTTTTTTCCAATATTGCGACTAGCAAGGTCATCCAAAGGAAAATGAATATACCAAGAAAAACAACAAACAACGAGGCATATTATATTGCATTGATAGAAGGCTTGGGAACAACTAGGGAGTATGGATCAAATTAAATTGTAGTTTTCACCAATTCTGAACTTGTGTGCAACCAGATGAAAGGCGTGTACCAAGTTAAGAAGGAGAGGCTAAGACAATTGCATGGAAAAGAAAATATTATTGCTAGCCAATTTCATTTTTTTAGTATAAGACATTGTACAAATGTGAATAAGATGTCTGCTGATCTATTGCATGGGGCAATGCAAATTCAGGATTCGTCTATCAAAGATGAATTAATAGATGAATTAGAATTATATGGGGCAATGCCAATGCAAGATTCATCTCTCAAAGATGAGTTAGTTTTGAGACGCTCTTCTTCAAAAATTCAAGGTTCATCTCTCAAAGGTGAATTACTGTTGAGACACTCTCCTTCAAAATTTATTGATGGAAATTGTAACATATCTTGGATATGTGTGTGTTTTTCACTTATAAATGAGTCTTTTTTAATGACCATGTGTTTTTTTCAATTATATATCAAGTTTGCTCCCACCACACCATGTAAAGCGCAACTTGATGAAGTTCACATTTGCAACAAGTGGTGAACTTCACATTTTTATAAAATTAAAATGTGAGGACTTCAACAAATTTTTGTTTAAATGGAGTTTCACACTTCTTTTTTAATGACCATGTGTTTTTTTCAATTTTATACCAAGTGTGCTCCCACCATGTAAAGCGCAATTTGGTGAACTTAACATTTTTATAATTTTTTTTGCTTAAATTGAGTTTCACACATCAATTAGTGCTTTGAAAGCTGTGTTTTACATAATTTGTGTACACTAAATTACATTAATTTTCTGAAATTTATTTAAATAGTAATTTTAAAAAATAATTGTAAATGTCCATTGTAGATATATATATATATCATGGAGGATGAACGACGAAGATCTATAGAATCCCATATCTCTACGAGAGAGGGGGATCAGGGATCGAGGGATGTTCATGGTATTTAAATATAATCTTAAATCTCCATACATATACATACATGTGTGTACATATGAAATTGATTTTTTATCAATTTTGTGAGTTAAATTAGTTGTTAATAAGTTTCATTTTTTTTTTTAAGGAGCTAAGAGGACAAGGATGTCTACTCCATCAATGGAGCATGTCCATGGTTCACGCAATCGTGGTATGGTTCACGCAATTTAATCAATGAATATGTACATGTATTTATATGTATGAATGTATTTTTGAATTGATTATAAATTCATATTTATTTTATGAAGCTTCTCTCTCGTCTCGTGAGGTTGGTGGTGGTTCACATTCCCTTGGAGGATTATCAATAAGTGTTGGAAGATTGCATGAAGGTGGTGATATGTATTCTCCAGAGGACAATCAATATATGGTCGTGTTGGTTCTCAACCAATCGGTGGTCGTTCTGGTTCTCAACAGGGTCATTCTAGTTCTCAACAGTCTCAGGGTGAGTAAGATGCTAGCCAATCACATCGAGGTGGCCATCAATTCAAATATTATTTTCATTCAATTTGTACAAATTTGTTTACATGTGTTTTTTTAATATACAAAATTTTCTATATTGATGCACAGACTAAAAATGTTGCTCCAAATGTTGCTAAAAAAGACATAGGGCAGAATGTGTCATTCAAGAAGAAGGTTGTCCACCAACCACGACTTATCCGTCTGACATTTCCGATATACCTTGGGAAACAAACATGCAACAATGCACCTTATAAAAGGTGTCAACATCTTCATGCAAAATTGAAGAGAGATCTCGTGGCTTTGACTCTACCTGCCGAGAGTCGACAAAACTTGGAAATAGTTACACACTCTTTAATTGAACTAGTAGATGTGTACTGAAAGCGTGGGCCAACCACTGACACTTTTGTAGAAGTGATGAGAAAAATAAAGGAAACAGTGATGGGTCCCGATAAATGGGAGGTTGTTAAACAAAGAGTTATAATAGAAATGGCCAAGTCTATGTTTAATTTCAAAGAAGAGCCGAAAAGAAAGATGTTGAAGGTGCAATATTTCAAGCACCCTCATGTAGCTCACTATTTGTATAATAGACACCTTGCGGCCTATGGAAGACTCCCATGGAATAACGAGGTTCCATTTTTTTTTTTTGTAAAATTATTTTATGCAGAATTCATTTTGCAAATGAAACCCAATTACAATGACCTTCCCTCTGAATTTTTTAGTCTTGGGAAAGGTCGATTGTGTGACCGTAGGGGTGCTAGGCGTGATGTTGAGTTTCCTCGCCCTAAGCCACCATTGGTTAGTCGACATCTTCGTGTCAAAACTTTGCGGTCAGAGATGGTTGCCACTTCTCAAATTAGTCGAGAATCAAGGGATGCCATCATTGACAATGTTCACAGTGGATTGGGTGGAGTCGATGTTTGTCTAAATAAAAAAAGAGCACGTGAGAATGCACGCGCTAATTTTGTGTATTATACAGATGTTCAGGAGATCATGTCTAAGTTATGCAAATTTCTCAAAAATGAAAGTGTTCAAAATTGGTTGAGTTCTGAATGACCGGAAAGGTCTCGTCATTGCGATTCTGGCACCATGAATGGTTCTCAAAACCGAGGTCGCATGTGAAAGTTATGAAGGTTTGAAGTCTCCAGTAAACTCCATTTTCCAGTTGACCAAGTTTGACTTTTGCAAATTGGAAAAAAAAATCCAGGAATATTCCTTGAAATATTCCATTCAGGCGAATTATGTTATGACAAGTGGCATTCTATTATTCGTTCATGGATTGACTTTATGGGTTTTTGGCCAATTCGAGGGTGCCACGTGGCAAGCCCGGAGGCCGCCACGTGGCCCCAGGCCGAGGAGTAATGTGCTGGCAAAATTTTCTGCAATTTTCGGGTTTTGAACGCCGGACCTATCTGCAACAAATCCCACAGCTTACCACTATACCACAATGACAGTTCTTAACATGTCACGGTGGCAAATGCTACTTATGTTTTAAAATATGGAATGGCAGAAATGTTAAGGGGCTAGCCTGACCCCTCCATGTGACTCGGGTGCAGTGACCCTGGCCTAAAACCTTAAACCGTGGGCTTTAACGGTCTATAAAACGCCATGTGGCCATGGTGTTTTATAAATTTTATGCGACGGTTTGCAACAGTTATGGAATAGCGGTTTCCCCGGCGGTTTGGGTGGCAGTCACCATGTGACCGCCACACTTAGCAGTTAGTTCAAAATTTAATATTTTCGACAAATATGGAGTGGTTTTTGCCTTTCTGGCAGTTTTTCCAATTATAGCGCCCTTAATTGGAGTTATCCCACTTTTAGTGGGGTTTTGGGGGGATATTGGGCATTTTTCTTGGAGAGGTCATTACTTCCTCATTATTGAACTAAATTGGATAAAATTTTAGTCAATTTTGGGTCTATTCGACCTCCTGAGCACTTTGGAATAGGTTTCAGGTCAAATGGAGGTGATCTTCAGTAGTTTTTGCTTCAGGGAAGATGAAGGAGCCATTAGGGCCACCATGAGACAATTTCAGTTTGAGGCCTAACCAGGGGAGTTAGAGTCATTTTCTAGAGTTAAAATAGTCTAAATTGAATATTTCAAATGTTATGAATCTGATGAGATGGTTTTCAAAGCCTTTAGAGAACTTTTGAAGGCCGAAAAGCTTCAGTAAAGTTCCAGGGGTCATTAATGCTAGCTTTTTCCAGCAGCAATGTAGGGTTTAGAAAAAGTTGTTTGAGACCATTTGCAGTGAACCAGTGGTTATTCTCGACTGAAAACATCATTATGAATCTATCTACAGAGGTATCAGCAAGTGTTAAAGACTTTAGAGGTCGAAAAATCAGCAGAGACCTTTTCATTAACCCTAGTGCCAGGGGGTGCCAATAGGTGATTGAGGCAAAACCGGAGCAGCTGGAGGCTATTTTTGATGAACCAAAACTCTATATTGACTATTTCAGACATTTTGGAACCAATGGAAGTGTTTTAAGAACATTTTGAGAACTTATAGATCTTTAAAAGCTGATGTGAAGTTCTGGGCAGCCCTAGACAAACTGTGGAGGATAGCCTATTTGGGGAATGCAATGCTTAATTTGAGAAATTTATCAGTTGATATTTGATGTATGATGTATATTGGATAAAAAAGGAGTGGTTTCAGTGACAAAAACAGATTTCTGAGGGAGTTTGTGCCATTTATAAGCTTAGAGTAGCTTAGTGCACTGACAAAAGGAGTTGTGTCAACAAGAGCCTAAAGCTGTTTTTCAGAATTTGGATAGCCAATTGAGGGATATTTATGGTATTTTCAGTCCTTTGGATCATTTTTTTATTCATTTGAGTTAAGTATTTACTTGTAAAAAAACTTACCATAATCCCAAAGAGCTGAGTCATGATGACAAAGCTCAAAGGAGACATAGCCCACGAGATTTTGGGTGAACTCCTAGATTAAAATTGTCGTTGTGTTTGAATGATTATTTGCCGCCTTATGTTGTTGTCATACATGTTAAATTACAGCAAGAAAAAATGAAGTTAGGACACATAAACATTTCAAGTAAATAATTCCGCAAAATTGTCAAGAACAAGCTAGATCATTTTTAATTTAAACTGAGTGGTAGGTTCTTGAAATACATACAAGTTATCCAGACCATTTTCATATCAACAGATGAAGAGATTGACAACATGAGTGTTGAAAATCTCAAAATATATGCAAAGAATTGTCGCAATGGTTGGCAGGACCTAATTGTTCACGAGGAAGAGGGCATGGGAATGGTATGTGTAAATGGTTAGGGTTCAATTATTTTAGCACATGTACAATTTTTAATAAATACATATATGCATACATTTATTTGTATACATTAATCTAACAAAAATGTATCATTATATGTTAACACCATTTGCAGTTATCACACTTGATGAATGAAGAAAATGTTAATATCACGGTCAAAGCCTCCGGTTCATCCAATCAAGATGGTTCTCACCATCAATCATCCAATCAAGATGGTTCTCACCATCAATCATCCAATCAAGATGGTTCTCACCATCAAGATATGTTAGAAAATGTTACTGTTTTTTAAGTGAACACATGATGATGTACAATTATTTTTTATCTATTATTATATATATCAAAACATGATGAGATATTTTTAAAATAAATAATTGTGCACACATGTACATGTGAATATATATATATATATATAATAATAATAATAAAATATTTTAACAGATTCTGATTCCATCTGATGTTTTTGGGATGGCGGTACCTTCTTCTTCCTTGGGAGATGTGCCAAATCCACCATCACAAGTATGAACAATCTTTCACTTTTAAAATGTATGTTTTTAAGTTATATATTCCACCTCAAAAAGTTCCATTAAAAAATGAGATATATCTAGATCTTGAGTTATTTTAAATTTTTTGAATTTTAGGTTTTTGGAGATTTTCTTTCTGAGCCACTCTTAGGAGATGTGCCAAATCCACCAGCACAAGTATTCAATTTTTCACTTAAATATATATATGTTTTTAAGTTATAAGTTATAAATTGAAGTTTAAAAGTTTTATTATAAATTGAGATCTAGAGATTTTGAGTTATTTTAATTTTTTTGAATTTTAGGTTTTTGGAGATTTTCTTTTGGAGCCTCTCTTAGGAGATGTGCCAAATCCACCAGCAGAAGTATTCAATTTTTCACTTAAATATATGTTTTTAAGTTATAATTTATAAATTGAAGTTTAAAATTTTTATTATAAATTGAGATCTTGATCTTGAGTTATTTTATACTTTTAAATTTTTTGAATTTTAGGTTTCTATAGAGGATTTATTTTCTCCACGGACTCTAGCGATGGAGATAGGAACATCCACACCATTTCAACCATTTGAACAAGTTGTCTAACTTTTTTTTTAATATTATTGAAAATAAGTTTATATATGCATTTTCATTTGAAAATTTTTAATATATATATAACTGTACATGTATATTGTACAGTTTACTATTCAAGATGTTCTTGTGGGGGAAGTTGTAGTGGATGAGTAACAAATGGACAGGGAACCTCGTATTTCATGATTTTTTTTACATTTTGTTTTTTACATGAGGTTCTATATATTCTCACTCAGTTTTAAAACATTAAATTTTAATGTGTGTACACAGGTTCCCCATGCTTCGTAGGATAGCTCGAGGATTGTGACTTTGTTGAGAGAGACACTACATCCATCTGTATTTGATGGATGATGCACATGCACTATTTGATGGATGATGCACATGCAAATGTGCAACATTATATTTTCAATAGATTTAGTCTTAAATTTACTTTTTTATATATAGTCTTATCTAGATGTAGTCATATATAACTTGATACTTGATACTTGTGAGATCTACAAATTTTGGACATATTTTGTGTGAACTACATTTGGTACATGTGAATGTGATATATAATGTTTTTAAAACTTAAGTTTTGGATGGTTGAACTACATTTGGCATGTGAAGTAATGTTACAGTGTCATATACTTAGTTTTTTTCTTAAAACTCAAGTTTTGGATGGTTGAACTACATTTGGCATGTGATGTGAAGTAATGTTGTGTTATAATTTGTTTTGTTTTTAAAACCTAAGTTTTGAATGGTTGAACTACATTTGGCATGTGAAGTAATGTTGTGTTATAATTTGTTTTGTTTTTAAAGTGTTATGGTTGAACTACATTTGGCATGTGAACTAATGTTACTTGATACTTGTGATCTATAATGTTTTGTTTTTAAAACTCAAGTTTTGGATGGTTGAACTACATTTGGCATGTGAAGTAATGTTTTGATCTATAATATTTTGTTTTTAAAACTTAAGTTTTGGATGGTTGAACTACATTTGGCATGTGATATAATGTTTTGTTTTTATTGGATAGTTGAACTAAAATTGACATGTGATTATGATATAATGTTTTGTTTTTAAAATTCAAGTTGTCGTTTTCCAAAAAAAAAAATTCACATGAATATATGTACATGTAGAAATGATTTAAGTACACATGTTTGAATATATATGTTAAAATGATTGAAGTACAATACACACACACACACACACATATATATAAACAATCATAAAATTTTAAAATGCATTCTATAATGTATATATATCCAGTACATGCAACATTTTTCATCAATGCATGTATAGAAAAGCTACTTTCAGTTAATTCCATTCTAGAACATATATGTCCAATACGTGCAAAATTTTTCATCATTGCACATAGAAAAGCTACTTTTAGTTAATTATATTCTAGAACATATATATCCAGTACTTTAACATTTTTCATCAATGCAAATAGAATTTAGCTACTTTCAGTTAATTGCATTCTAGAACATATATATTCAGTATGTGAAATATTTTTTATCAATGCACATAGTAAAACTACTTGAACAGTTAATTGCATTCTAGAACATATATATATCCAATACGTGCAACATTTTTCATCAATGCACATAGAAAAAATAATTTCAGTTAATTGCCTAGAACATGTATATATCCAGTACGTGCAACATTTTTCATCAATGCACATAGAAAAATTACTTTTAGTTAATTGCATTCTAGAACATATATATCTAGTACTTGCAACATTTTTCATCAATGCACATAGAAACGCTACTTTCAGTTAATTGCATTCTAGAACACACACACACACACACATATCCAATACTTCTAGAACATATATATCCAGTACTTGCAACATTTTTCATCAATGCACATAGAAAAGCTGCTTTCAGTGAATTTCATTCTAGAACATATATATATCCAATACTTGCAACGTTTTTCATCAATGCATGTATAGAAAATCTACTTTCAGTTGATACTAGTGTGCATGTACCAAAACAATGTACATGTGCAAAAACTTGCACAAATAACATAACAAGGAAGTTCAATTTTTAGTTGAGTTCTGGAAATTCTAAATCATGAATCCAAAGAGAAGAAATGGTTGGGCAGTTCAATAAAAAAAACTCCAATGGAATGCCATCTTCAATGATCCATTCATGGTCGGATATTGACATTTTCCATTCCTTAATTTTCGTTTGTTTCTTTGATTGAACCTTTATCAACTCTATGCGTGATGCACACACCAAGGGACTATATTGACAAATTATGTCATCAGGTTCATAGTCTTCAAAGTAAACAAAATCCACACTTTGATTAGTTTGTTTGAAAAAATAACCTTTCAGTATAATAGATCCTCTGTCATATGGAAACCCGTGATCATTATAGTTTTCTAATAATTTCGTCTTTCATTCAGTGCAACGCATCAAATAATACTTCACATTTTCATCATTGTCAGTAGGTGCAATTACAACAAAAACATCTCCTACACAATAAAACAAACTTATGTATTTAAATTTATATCATAATTAACATGACAAATTAACTTTAAAATAATTTTAGTATCTATTTATAGATCTCTATCATTTGAAAGCAATTCAAATGCTACCTTCTCTAATAATATTAGAAACTCGATCACCATCAGATGATATTGTAGTATCCTCTGATTGCATTTCTTCAAACATTGCAACAGACATTTTCCCCTTTGTATTTAGCTCTGTATGTTTCCAATCTTTTACATACATTTTGTTTTCACAAACATCATTGGATTCTGTGTTGTCTATGCAAACATGACAAAAACAAGAATATTTTATTTTATCCAATGCAAACACATTTGTGGACAACTTTGTTTTAATTGAATGCAATTCTTGAGTCCCTTTTATTGTTTCAACGCCATTTCCAATTGATCTATCTACATCTTCGATCCCAATATGCCAAAAAAACCTGTATATGGAAAATTCAAAGAAGAATGTAAATATGATATCAAAATACCAACAAAGACAATCATTGTGATAAAAGTAAATTGTTTAAAATTGGATATCCAATAAAAATTAAATTGAATGTACCTTTGCACTTCCCTTGATCGGTTAGTCTCATGGCTAGAGCAGCAATGCACCATTGAATAACTTCTTTAGCGTCCACAAGTGGGTTTGCAGAGGTGTTCATTTGATATCTTCAAAGTGCTCGTTTTATGCATGCCCCTGCACCGTCATGTTCTCCTTTTCCATGGTCAGTCTCAAAGAAATTATAGCAATGTTTAATGCAGGTTTTCTTATGAAGACAACACAACCAAAAGAATGATCGTGAATATTTGAATTGACCTGCGCATCCATCTGACCATATCCAATGTTCATTGAATTTTATTCCACGACTTTTCAACGAGTCATAAATATTTCCAAAACAACATTGTACAAAATATGTATCATGTGTACGATCGTCACTGATATAAAAGTGATATTCTTTAATAACATGTCGATTTTCACTGGTGCTTTCTATATGATCGACGTTTTGTTCAACATGTCTATATAGAATATGGACGAGCATTGAGACTTGGTCAGAATGATAGTATTAACTCTGAATTTCTTTTTGTGGAACAAATGTGTATTTTTCTGCAAAATCAATTACTGAAAAAATGGTCCCTGGTGGAAAAAATTCACGAGATTTTTTTGAATTGCAAGTCTTGCCATCGAGCTCTATGGGAATGCTTGGTGTATTTATAATTTTTTGCCTCAAACTTTCTCAAAAAATCTTTCACAAAAATTTCTTCTTCTTGTAATTCAATTCTTTTAGCATTATTTGAACCTTGAATCGATGTATGGATGTATTCATATCTCTTCCATTTCACTTTCATGTTAGACAATGATTGATCATTTATATCAATACGATATTTGTTTTGAAATTTAGTCAAATTTCCACAATCATCGCATTTTTTACCACCAACACATTTCTTTTCATAAAATAATTCATCGCTTTCTCTTCCACATAGAATTTGAGATATGAAATCACGGATAGTGGAAGGAGAAGGTGAATCTTTCCAAAATGTTCTACCAAAATTAAGGAATGTGTCATAATATAAATGCAATTCCACACGATAACGACAACAACAAGTATCGCGTACGGTGATAGGTTTTATATACCATGGTTTTTGTTGAACAAAAGCACTGATTGAGACATGAATATCACGATTCTCTTCTTTGAACTTGTTGAACAAATCTATCTGAGTGGTGTCCAGGAAATGTTTTTCATGTTCTTCTTATTGATTTCGTGCTATTCTTCTTCGCATCACATCCCTTGCATTTGGTGAAACACGTGAATTTTTTTTTCCAATATTCATATATATATTTTTTAACATTTTCTCTAAGTCTATCTTTGTATGGTTGCCTACAAATAGCTCTCCAACAAGCAAGTTCATCATTTACATCTATTTGCAACCGAAATTTCTGATATTTGTGCAAAGTTTTTCGTGAGGTTCATAATGCTCGTGCCATAGATTTTACCTAGTGATTCTCTTCAGTACTTGATGAAACCACTGCCATATGTATTGCTCTACGTACAACTGAAACATTTTTATGTCTAGATATTCTAATTGAATTTATAACACTATTTATATTTTGTATCACATTTTCCTTCATTTTTTTTAATTATCTTTTGTTGATTTTCGAATACCCAATAAAGTCGTAGCTTCTTTTAATTTCCTTAATGATAGGAGACCTTTCAACATTTGGGCTTGAACTGTCACATTTTCCTTTATGAAGTACGTATCAAAAATGTGTTTAACACGATATCGTATAACATGGTCAGCTCTTTTATCTCCATATGTGTGAGTGTCAACATTTTCTAACATCTCATCATCGACATTGATTTCATTTGTACATATTCAAATTAATAATATCTCTTTCACTCTCTCTTTCAAAATTTTGTATCTCATCATCAATATTTTAGAATATCTCTCTTGTTTACATTGCAAAATATTTTTCAAATTAGTTCATCAAATAAAAATTAAGCTTCACATTTTACACTAGGAAAATTTTAAATATCAAATTCATAATATTTACATTTACACACCTGCTTCAACTTCTAGTTGAGGTTGATTTTCTCTTTCGATATTTGAGAGTGCTTCTCTCTTTCTTTTGCGAGATTCTCTCCCATCTTCTCTACGTTCCTCAGGGTCTCTTGTTCGATCATATTTTCTCGTGTAATTCCTTCGATTTCTCGTGATAATAGAGTATGAAGTTCAAAAAATTTCCTTCAAAAATCTAGACAAAATCTCAATTAAGAAAAACATCACAAAATATTTATTTAAAAAAAAAAAAAAAAAAAACAACAACAACAACTCATTTTAAACTTTTTACAAAAAGTACATACTTCAGTCCAAAACACATACTTCAAAAAATCCGAGAAAAAAAAGTCTTATAAAAATGGAACGAAGCTCAAAATATTTCCTTCCAAGTCCTGCAAAAAAAATTCATTTAAAAAAGTTAGACAAAAACTCATTTTAAAAAATCATTATAAAACATTTACTTAAACCCAAAACACGTACTCTAAAAAAATACCTTCAAAAAAGTCCATTGAAAATTAATTCCAACTTCTTAAAAAATGCCACTTTAAAAAATACTTAAAAAAAACCTCTAAAAAAATATCACTTAAAAAAATACCTCCAAAAAATGTCATTTGGATATTAAGCCTAAAAGGAGTCCTTTTGAAATTAAGTCCAAAAAATGTCTTTTGGAAATCAAGCCCAAAAACCTCTAAAAACAAAATACATCCAAAAAAATGTTCTTTGAAAATTAAGCCCAAAACCTCTAAAAACAATGAAAATTAAGCCCAAAACTTCTAAAAACAAAATACCTTAAAACCAAAAAATGTCTTTTGGAAATAAAGCCCAAAACTTCTAAAAACAAAATACATCCAAAAAAATGTTCTTTGAAAATTAAGCCCAAAACTTCTAAAAACAAAATACTTAAAAAAAAACCAATGAAAATTAATCCCAAAACTTCTAAAAACAAAATACTTAAAAAAAAAAAAAAAAAATGAAAATTAAGCCCAAAACCTCTAAAAACAAAATACTTTAAAAAAAATGAAGCCCAAAAAACATCAAAAAAATGTATCACATACCTCCAAGAAATGTCTTTTGAATGTGCCTCCAAGAAAAGTCCTTAAACCCAAAACAATCCTTTGCAAAAATGTCCTTTGAACGTACCTCCAAGAAAAGTCCTTAAACCCAAAACAATCCTTTACAAAAATGTCCTTGGAATGTACTTTCGAGAAAAGTCCTTAAACCCAAAACAATCATTTGCAAAATCAGACCAAATGAAGAAATACACATCCAAAACATTCCTTTATTCATTCACAGTTCAGATCTTCTTTACAACACCTTCAATCTACCCGCACACAACAGGGAAACACAAACATGTCCTCATTAAGAATTACACCCTTGGGAACGTTGATGCATATGGATTATTTTATCCATGATGCATAAAAATAGGCATATACAAAGGCTGAGGACTTCAAGGAGGTGTTTTAACAATTATAGAGATATAATCACATAGACACTAGAGATAGCACAATTGACTACCATCTCCAAAATAGGTTACTCTACAGGCTATGCAAGTTATGTGTTCCTAAAGGTGAGTGAGTGTAGCTAATTAGAGAGGTTCACACCTCCAAGGTTGCAAGGAATTTTGGTGCAAAGGAGACAATGGGAAACTTACATAGGTATGTGTACTAGCCCGTAATGCAAGAAAATGTAGCTAGGTTCATAAGAGAACATATGATTTGTTGTACCAACAATCCTATTAACAGGAAAAAGGGTTTATAACAATCCTCAGTTGTACACACTCATCCTTAGAAAATCCTTTTCATTGACTTTGTGGGAGGTTTATCAACAACTAGGAAGGGACATGGCTACTTGTTCACAGTGATTGATAAATCCAACAAGATGTGTGTTATATTGCCCAATAAAAATACCATAGGTGAGCAAGAAGCATCAAACTTATTGTTTAGATAGGTCAAGGTGCACTTTAGAGTACCAAGGAGAATCATCTTAAGCAGGGACACTAGATTTCTCAATGCATTTTGGAATACATCGAGGGAGGATGTGGATAAAAAGTTGAAGAGTTATACAAAATTTCATCCATAGACATATGGGTAAATAGAAGTAGTCAACGAGACTTGGTGCAACTTTTGAGGAGTTACAATAAGGAGCATCCAAATATGGGATGAAACTTTGCTATATATACAATGCTTTTATAACCGAGCAAGCTACACTTCTACTGGTAAGTCCCCATTTAAAACTTGTTTTGGATATTTACCACCTTCACCTTTGGATATTATATATGGATAAGAAGAATAAGTGAGGGAGGATCTCACAAGAGATGCTTTAAGGGAAGAGAAATTTGTTGAGAAAATAAAAAAGATCCATATAAAAGCAATGGATACACTAGAGATATTACAATAAAAGTACAAGGCCATGCATGATCGATGCAGAATAGAGAATTTATTTAGAGTTGGAGATAAAGCATTGTTATGGTTGAACAAGGAGAGTCTACTGGGTTTTGGTAAGAAAATCAAGGCTTTCCATTATGGTCCTTTCAAGATATTGGAAAAGGTCGGAGATAATGCCTACCAACTTAGTCTACCCCCATACATGTGCATTTAATTAGTCATGAATGTGGAAAATCTAAAACTCTATGATCCACCCATGTAGGATTAGAAAGAGGAGGAGGTCCTACTTTCCAGTGAACATTAAGCTCTAGATGCTTAGGCAGAGTTGAATGAGCACATAGTTTTATAGAAGAGTTCCAAAACTAAAAGACAATGGTAGTATTACCTTCGTTATATTGGGTTGAAAAGATAGCTTCCAAGAAAAGCTAAATGGTACTCCAGAGGGAAGGTAGAGGAAAAAAATCCTCACCTCATTTAGTAAATGCTTTTTGGGACCAAAATCCTCCCAAAGTGGGAATGTATGACCTGATTTAATTACTATATTGTTTTTCATCCATCTCAATTATTTCAAAGACTTGGAAAAATCATAGAAATCAACCTACAAGAGGAGTTTTGGCAGCGGGTTTCAATTTGGAGAATTGGGCTCAGAAACATTATGGGGCCAATTTGAGGCCTTACAAGACATTTTTGGGGGTAAAACTTTGGTTTTTATTTGTGATACCCCTAATGATATTCTATACATGGAGACCTTTCCAATGGAAAGAAAGATGTAAATTGGTATTCGTACGCAAAAGTTATGCTTCCCAAAAGTTGATGTATCGTGATTAATCACCACAATTTCAGAGGAGACCAAATTATCCCCCATTATTCATTGAAAAGGTGTTAGCCATGTTCGAACGATGAAAAGGATTCTAGAAGGGTCAATTGTAAAGCATATTGAGGGTTTTATGGGTCAAATTTAACTCCTAGTTGGTTATTGAGCTCTATTATAATTAGGCCACTAAGAGGAAAAGGGGTTCCATTGTATTTGCTTTCAATTTGTTCAATAATATACCAAAGTATTTAAGCATGGATGGAGAGAGAGAATAACATAAGGGGTTTGTGTTCTGTAATAGCCCACAAGCCACAAGTCTCAAACAATTCTGTAAAGATTGCCTTCTTCTTTATATATGCATAATTTCCATTTTAGTCAAGAGTAAGCGCAACAATCTCACCTTCTAGCTATTTTTTCTACTAATGAGGTTTTCCAAAGCATATTATGATGTTTGTTGTGGTTTGTGAGTTATATTATTTACGTGTTCTCTATTTTCCACATAATTATTGTATGCATAAGCAACGAAATAATAATTAATCAAATCAAAGGTTATGAGGAAATCATTACATTGATTTCATATTTCAATCTAGTTTTTAGTAGATATGTTGCGACAAAATGTCTAATTGAATATCCACATTATTTTACATATCATTATCTGACACCAATATCACATTGTCATAGTGGGGAATGAATAGTGCTCGTTATACCAAAATTTCTATCAACTTGCCTCCATGTCACAATATGAAGAGGAGCTACAATATTAGCAAGTTGGTAGTTTAGAAGACTCTTTGGAATTCATTTTTTCCTACCAAGCCAGCTAAAATTATAATAAGATAATCCATTCAATCATTAGAATCCATGCAAGGTGACTAAATATGTTGGCTCGAAATTGTAGACAAGGGTCCATAGGGTTGTTGAATAATGGAGATGTAGTTTAGCACCAACATCTCAATATTCAAAGATAAGAAAGGCCTCACTTGAGGTGCACTACCAAGACATTAGATTATCAAGAGAAATTCATAGATGATATTCCTATAAACCAAGTAGGTCTCAAAGGATTTGAAATATAAACACAAAATTGATCCTTTTTTAAAAGGGTTTTCATTCCCTGGCAAATGAGGCCATCTTGAAATATTTTGAGGTATGAATACATTTAATCAATAGACTAGTAGGTGATCATGAATTGATATAGTGGAAAATGTTGAAGGAGACATCGTAGTCGATACAAAACTATTTGAGTGCTTAAATGGATTCTCCTATTTCTTAGAGGAGATGGTTCATTGAGCTTCTTGCTCACGGTCTCCTCTATTCTAGGCATTTAGATAACCTACTCTTCACATTTCCATGTCCTTCTTTCCCCTAGCCACATTGAGTATAGGAATTTTTTTTCCTCTATAAACTCATTGAAAATGTGCTACAAGGTCCAATAATATGTTCAAAGTAATTTTAATAGAAGTGAGTTCTATTCCAAATTAAAACTTTAAATAATATGAGAAGATTGTGAGGATGGATGCTCTCTTCCTTCTTTAAACCAAACCCTCCCTTATTTATCCCTCATTATTTTATGAGTATGTAGTATGGATATGGGTGCTTAACTATATTTTGTTAAGCCAAAGACCATTTATGTTTCTAATGAAATTGGAAAGGTTAAAGTCATTAAACCAACAAAATTGAAATGATTTAAGCCTAAGAGTTTGAAGTTGAATTGTAAAGTTATTAATAAAGACTTTATCTGTGAATTAAAATTAGAAAATTAAACGACTTTTTAAAAGGTGTGACTTTAGAATATATATATATCAAACAATGTTATTTCATAAATGCATCATTATGTTGATCATAAATGTATCATTATGTCGTTTATGCAGGGATTTTGGATGATTGTTAAATTTCTTTATCATAATAGCTGCTGCATTTTTCTTTTTGAAATGCATGCAATCACATCGAGAGTGTCGAAACATACACATATACCTTAAATGTGGATAAACTCAACCTTAGAGCTCATTCTCATTTATTTAGTTTTAATCGATAACTCACGGTACACCTAAAGTACATATATTTTAGAATAACTATACAATGTTCACCTATTCATAGTTGATGTGGGACCATTTGATGCTTCAACATATTCTCTTTTTTCCTCAAGGAGATAGTCCATTGGGCATCTTCTTTATGGTCTTCTATGTTCCCTCCATCTCTAAATCCCGCTCTTACCATCTCCTTCCCCAATCCATGTTGAGAAGATTTCTTCTCCTCTACAAATTTATTTAAATTGCACTACCAAGTTTAATAAAATGTGTAGAGTAATTTGGAAGGAAATGAATTCTCTACACCATTAGGAGCAAATAATGACAATTAATGTTTTCATTTTAATTTTCAAGCAACCCCTCCCTCATCTCTCCCTAGTCTTATAAATAATATGGATACATATACACGACTAGTTTGTGTTAAGACACACCCCATTATAATTTATGTTTCTAATGAAATTTGTAAGGTTAAGATCATTAAACCAACAAAACTAGAATCATTTAAGCTTATGAGTTCTGGTTGAATTAGAAATTTATGAATAGAGAGTTAAACTATAAAAATCAGGGTTTGTAAAAATTTTGGTGTTGGATTTTATATATTAATCAATTATATTTAGAAAATGTATTGTTATGAAGTCTACTTAGTGTGGATTTTATGAAATGTCTTAGAATTTTAGATAGTTATTAATTCTTTTTGAATATAATGATTAGTGCATTTTTTTTTTCTTCTCTTTGAAGTGAATGTAGTCACTCTTAGAAAGAGTTAAAATACACAAGAACTCCTTCAACATGGACAACTTGATCTTGGTGATTGTTATCATTGATTTAGAGTATTTGATCACTCACAATATGGGTAAAATACATATATTTTAGGATTATTCTAGAATGTGGACTTTGACTTAATGTAAAACAATAGAAGAAACCTAAAGCCTACAATAGGGCCACCTTTGTATTTGATTAGGGATCTTGGTTTTGACATTGTATCGAACCTGTATCATTATGATTATCTTCTATCATCCAACAAGTTTCCTATTTTCCACATTTTCTTCTACTTTCTCAATTTTCTTATGGAATATTGACAAGAGAAAACAGTTTGAATACTTGTGGAAGAGCATTTAACAAAAGAGAGCTTTAAGAGCAACAAACCCACAAGAGAAAGGATTTGGAGCCATTTCATCGCACAATATATGGATATATTGATGTAAAAATTTTCTTCTTATAATAGGGATCCTTCTGCTCTCCATATTTACTTATATTGATGTAATTTCACTTTTCATACAATTGTCTTCCTTTTATCATCACATAAAATTAAAATGTTTTGATTTGATTTAGTAAGCCAAATCTAGGGTTTTTTCTCTCGGAAAGTAGGAATTTTTTTCTTTTTTCTTTTTTTTGTTTGAAATTTGCTCTCCTCCTCTTAATCACCCAAATAAAAAATATATTGGAATACTATTCAACAAAAGCATGTTGCAAGCTCTTCCATTTCCCTCTTTAAAAACCCATCATGTAGATAATCTATTTCTTACTTGCAAGGTAGCATAATTTTTTATTTTTTTATTTTTTTTATTTTTATTTTACACTAGTATCCCAACATGTTAAGCCCTACACAAGCCTTGTTTTAACTCTAAAATGTTAGTTTTTATAGCATCATATGTGTTCTAGCCACAAAAATTTGTGGAGAGGCTATACATGAGATCTCCAAGACCTGAAAATCGTTTCTGGAAATTCCACCTAGAAGTGACTTAATTAGATTATTAACCATTTTTTAATGTGTCCTAAGTCTAAACTTAGGAAAAATGTTAATTAATCAATATTAATTAAGTCAAGGTGTGAATCATCTAGAAACTCACATATCGATTACATGATGATCCTAGCCATCGATTATGTTTTAATCTTTTTCGTTGGAGCTCCAACAATGGATATAAGAGGAAGTCGATGGGCACTTGGAGAACACACTTGAGACACCTGAGCAATTTGTTTTTTTGGTAGATCAATTTCCAGAGTAGTAGCACTCAATTGTCGGAGAGAGCCAGAGATCAAAGTAGTGAGTGAGGGCCAGGGTTAAGGTCTGGAGGAAGTTTTCCAGATCCAAAGAGGCAACAACAAGAGGTCTGAGTTATCCCAGTGAGGTAGCTCAAAACTCTACGCAATAGCTTCAGAGATGGGTGTTTGATTTGATGGAGAGAAACTCGTTCTCATATACAGAGGTCAGACAAAGGTTCCAGAAGGCTGAAGAGATGAATTTCTCAATAGCAGAAGGCATAACGATTTCATCATAGACCAGTTAGAGGCTTGATGTCAAGCAGACTGCGCAATGTAGCATAGAGGCTGACGCAGAGGTTCAGAGGGTTGAGTTTTCTGAAGACAAGTTGTGGCAAGGATTGCCTATGGAGGAAGGGAAATTCCCTTCATTAATTTTTCCCAAATTTTCTTGTTGTGGATTGCCAGTTTCAAGCATCCATATTGTACTCAAAATTTCAATGTTGCATAATAAAAACCCTCACTGTTGTAGCGGTGTTTTTTTTTTTTTTTTTTTTTTGTCTGTGGACTTTTGTCAAAAAATAATTGCGTTGTATTTTATGTATGTGTGCTTGCATCTCCCAGCTTCTAGCATTTTATTTTTCCGAAGAGTTTTATCTGTGAAGGTTCCATTGTGTTTATTTCAATATTTTTATCTGTGAAGGTTCCATTGTGTTTATTTCAATATTTGTCATAGCAGATAAATTATTAAATTAATTAACAATTATGATAAATAATAATAGTTGCCGCAATAGGATCCTAGTGAAGGAATTTCCACATGGTATTAGAGTGTAGTTGATCAGTTGGATAGCTCAGAAGCAAAAGGAAGTAATTTCAGTGTTTAATGAATAGAAACAGTACGAAATTCCCAAGGGTAGTGCAGTCTTTTGCGAGGAGGCCAAGTTGCTTGAGGAAGTTCGATTTTTCTGAAAGAGGGAAAAATTTGTGTTTGACTCTTCTAGATCGAGTGATTCCAGAGGCAAAGGGAACATATCAGACTTTTCATTTGGCAGATCTCTAGTTAGACACAGAGGGTTTCTATAGCAGTTCACTAGAGCACAACCAACGTGGGGGTGGAAGAGAGAAGAGCACACACGTTGAGGGAAATTTTTCCTCAAGGAACTTATAATCTCAAGAAGTTCGATTTTCCTTATAGATTAACAGTAGTTGTGAGAAGATATTCTCACTCGAGAAGGGAGTGTGAATAGGAGAGCAGCAGATGAGAACAGGGAAAGATGGAGTTTTCGACAAATTCAAAGTCGCCACTATAAGGCTTAGAGATCAGGACAGGCTGGATGGATCTTCCAACTATGTCATATGGAGGGCTAGGATGTCATTCCTTCTAGATGAACATGGCATGAAATCCTGCATTGATATTGTTGTGGAAGTTCATCAGGATGCATACCATCTCAAGGAATATAGGAAGGAGATGGTGCGGGCGAAGCAGTTGATCCTTGATGGAGTCTGTGATCATATTTTCTCACATATAGCGGCTAAGTAAACGACCAAAGAGATGTGGGATGCTCTCTCCATGTTATACCAGGGAACTTCCTAGAAGCGGAAGATGTTCCTAGAGGAGAAGCTGAGATGCGTCTGGATGCAAAAAGGGGAAGAATAAACCCCTTCCTTACTAGGATTCAAGAGGCTCGAGACCAACTATCAGTTGTTGGGCCAACGCCTCAACCCACAAAACTAGTGAGATTGGAACTCAACAATGTCTTAGAGGACTAGCGGGTCTTTGTCCAAATCATATTGGGAAGAGACAAACTACCATAGTGGGTCAGGACGTGGGCTGACTTGTAGCAAGAGGAATTGATACAAGCTCTTCTAAAGAGCCCCATTAGTGGCAACAAAAACAATAGACAGAAGATGGTGAAGGAGGAGGATAATGTAGCCCTTGCATCTAAGGATCCTAGTGAGGGGAAAGGGGAGTAAAGGAAGAAGAAGAAGGAAATGTCAAAGGTCAAGTGCTTCATATGTGGTGAGATTTGTCACTATAGTACTCAATGTCCTCTCAGGAAAAGGGACAAGGAGGAGAATCAGGACCAACAAGCAACTTCAATAGACATCGATAGGCTTTCCTCCAGGTTGGAGGAAGACTTTGCTATGTTTTTCGATATACCTCCAGGAGTCAAGTGGGGTGACTTGTTGTTGTAGCCCTAGATATCTCAGATGGGAAGGATCATTGAGGAGTCCACCTCATGGATCAGTACTAGGCTACAGGGGCCCATAATATTCAATAGTAGGATGTATCAGTGGCAGTAGATGCAATCAGATGCTAGAGTGATAGTTGGAGAAACTAGTAGCATTCAGATGTTGAGGAGCGCAATGGAGTGTTGACATCGGTTTGGGTAGCATGGTGCAGAGTCAGCAACAACGCAAAGTCCTTAGTGGATAGTGAAGTAGCTAGTAGTAGTTACGACTTGGGTGATAGATGTATTATATTGATCACAGTTGATTCAATATTTTGGATGTTTTTCATTTGTAGGTGTTGCAGTAGCAGTAACAACAGAGTTACAATGCCGATGTAGTGTTGGCAGCAGTTCAACAGGGTCAACAACATCACAAATGAAGTGTATATCAGAGTTTCACAGTAGTTGGTGGGCAGTAGTAGCCAGACATAAGTAACGTGACAGGAGATGGTGCAAATACAGGGTGTTGTTGTAGGATGTGCAACACTAGAACACCTTCCTCGCTAAGAGGGAGTGTTAGCTTTTGTAGAATCAGATGTGTTCTAGCCACGAAATTTTGTGGAGAGGCTATAATACATGAGATCTCCAAGACCTGAAAAGATTTTATGGAAATTCCACCTAGAAGTGACTTAATAAGATTATTAACCAATTTTTTAATGTTTCGTAAGTCTAAACTTAGGAAAAATGGTTAATTAATCAGTATTAATTAAGTTAAGGTGTGAATCATCTAGAAACTCACACAAATTGACTCCAAGATGATCCTTGTAGAGTCCTTGTCATCGATTATGTTTTAATCTTGGCCGTTGGAGCTCCAACAATGCATTATAAGAGGAAGTCTACGAGCACTTGGAGAACACATTTGAGACACTTGAGCAGTTCAATTTCTTGGCATATCAATTCACTGAGTAGCAGCAGTTAGTTGTCAAAGAGAGCTAGAGATCGAAGCAGTGAGTGAGGAGTAGGGATAGTGACCTGAAGGAAGTTTTCCTGAGTCAGAGAGGAAAAAACAAGAGGGTCAAGTTATCCCAGTGAGGCAACGCAAAGCTCTGCGTAGTAGCTTTAGAGAGGGCAGTTCGATTTCCCAGAGAGAAAGTTGTTCTCAAAGCTAGAGGCCAGGAAGAGGTTACAGAAGGTCAGAGAGACAAATTTCTCAGCAACAGATGGAAAAACAACTTCATGATAGACCAGTCAAAGGATTGACGTCAAGAAAACTACGCAGTGCAGCACAGAGGCTGATGCAGAGTTTTTTGAAGGAAAGTTGTGTCAGGGATTGCCTGTGGAGGAAGGGAAATTCCCTTCAATAAATTTTCCCATGTTTTATTGTTGTGTGTTTCCATTTTTAGGCATCCATATTGTACTCAAAATTGCACTACTGCATAATTATAAAAACCCTCACTGTTGCATCGATTTTCTTGCATTGGGTTTTTCCGAGGAATTTTGTCCAAAAATAATTGTGTTGTATTTTATGTGTGTGTTCTGTCATTTCTCAGCTTCCAACGTTTTATTTTTCCACAAATTTTTATTTGTGAAGGTTGCAGTGTGTTTATCTCGACGTTTGACGTAGAAGATAAATTGTTAAATTAATTAACAATTAGGAGAAATAATATTAGTTGCTGCAATAGGATTCTAGTGTAGGAATTTTCACATAAAACCCCTTATTAAGCCCTATATATCGAATGATAACATGTATATTGTTGTATTGTTATGTGGGCTAGTACCTCTCATGGTCCCATTTTATTATAATTGTACCCTTTGTCTTGTCCTCTTAAGTGCATCAAATCTTGTCTTGTCCATTGTATTCATTATAAAAGGAGGTTTCACCCTCAAAGAGGATTGTAGTTACTGATTTATTATCATTTGTAAGGTGTTAGGTTCATAACATTTCATATGAGAGCTCATGATCCAAGGGTTTTCCTGCTTCAAACGAGTCACCTTGGAATTTTTGCTATAAATTTTTCCTTGGGATGCTTCTAATGGTGAAATTTGGAGCATACCAAGGAGAAATCTCATGGAACATCTGATTAAAATTTCAAATCTTGGTTTGTTATATTTTCATAGATATGCTATGAGGAAATTCAAAGAAATTGTAAATAGATATATTTATACAAATTAGGAGTTTACACATAAAACCATGTAAAAATATATATTTTTAATTTGCGATATTTCTCAAATTTTAATCTATATTGATGTCCTCGTATGCTTAGTTTTGAAACTAATTTATCAATTTTAAATTTTCTTACTTTACTAAATTATAAAAAGAAACACAATAACAATGAATGGAAACCCTACTCCTCTTAGTGTCTTGATATATATAACATAGGTCGACATCGAACTAAGGTTATTGTTTGACTCCCTCAAATCCCAACTAGAGTTACATGTTTGAACCTTCTAGAATATTCTTCAAAGTCCACATGTGGCTAGCCCCATATGCATGAGTAAAGTTGGTTAATATGTTGTGAAACCAAATCACAAAATAGAAGAAAATATA
Organism: Pinus albicaulis; assembly: GCA_034641835.2. Classification (NCBI taxonomy): domain Eukaryota; kingdom Viridiplantae; phylum Streptophyta; class Pinopsida; order Pinales; family Pinaceae; genus Pinus; species Pinus albicaulis. Next base: position 1,379,151,911 of record CM076574.1, read on the forward strand.
GATCAACGACTTAAAAATTATCCACTTCGAGGGGGAAACCTTCTTTATAATACATAAATGAACAATTCTTGGATGATTCAAATGAAAAAGCCTACTTTCTATATATAGGAGTCTAAGGGTTCATAATATAATCAGAGCCTACATAAAAATAATAATGTAATGGCACAACAATAACAACAATGGGCTTCTATGGGGCACAATAATAACAATATGGGGACTACATGGGCACAACAATAACAATAAGGGGTTACACTAAAAATAACAATAAGGGGATACACTAGTATTATAGGGACCTAACATGCCCCTCTTCTTAAAAAAAGTGTTGCCTCAACGCTTGAGTAGTTATAGATGCTTCTGTATTAAATTATCATCCTCCCATGTGGAACCTTCGACGGGTAAGTTATTCCACTTGATGAGATACTTTGAAATTAATTGATTTCGTAGCTATCAAGTTCTTGTTTCTGTGACTGCTTCAGGTTCCAATATGATTTTTCCTTCCTCATCAAGTTCTCGCAATATTATTTGAACTAGGAGCTTGTCACCTATAACCTTCTTTAAGCATGAAACATGGAAAACTGGGTGCACTCAGGAAGTTGCTGGAAGCTCCAATTTGTATGCCATAGTACCAATCTTTTGCAACACCTTATAAGGACCATAGTACTTTGGAGATAATTTATTATCCTTCTTATCTTGCTTGAGGGAAATTTGTTTGTATGGTTGTAGCCGTAAAAATACCCATTTGCCTACATCAAAACTTATTTTGCTATGATGTTGATCCGCCTATTGTTTCATTCTATTCTGTGCCAAAGTTAGATTATCCTTTAAGAGTTGGAGAACTTGTTGTTGATGTTGGATGTGATATTCCACTGCTTTAACCTTATAATTTTCTCTTAAATACGATGTGATGGGCAATGGATGATATCCATAAAGTGCCATAAATGATGTCATTTTTGCTGCAGTATGGAAGAAAGTGTTATACCACCATTCAACCAGAGGTAACCACTTGATCCAATGTGTTTGTTTATCATATACAAACCAACGGAGATATCCTTCCAAACATTTGTTCACTATATCAGTTTTCCCATCAGATTGAGGATGATAAGAAGAGCTATGAGCTAGTTGATTACCCAAACAAGAAAATAATTTCATCCAAAAATTTCCAGTAAAAATGGGATCTATGTCGCTTAAAATAATCTTTGGGTTTCCATGTAGCTTCCATAAATGAAGTAGCAACTATATTGGCTTTAAATGGATGAGATAATGCACAAAATTGTGCATAATTGGCAAGTCTATCAACTACCACCATGATGACACTCTTTCCTTCGGACTTGGTTAAACTTGTGATAAAATACATTGAAACCTCCTCCCATCGTTGAGTTGGAATGGATAAAGGTTGTAGCAGACTGGGGGTCTTAATTGTCTCAACTTTAATTTGCTGGAAGACCAAACATTCTGCTACAAATTTTTGAATATCAGCTTTAAGGCCACCCCAGAAAAATCTTTTTTGGCCCTGTGGTAAGTTTTTAAAAATCCTCAGTGTCCTCCTAATGTTATCCTATGAGATAATCCTAGGTCAATCAATCATGCGAGAGAATCTATAATATTTTGTTTGTTTTGAATTGGGTTTTTTGGATGACCAATGTATAAAGCAATTGCATACAAATATATTTAAACTTTAGATAATATTAATTATTAATAAAAGGGTTGTTGCTTTACTTCAAACAATGATTTAAGATTGCATATGTGAAGGCAAAAAATGTAAGGAAGTATGATGAGTTAAATATTCAGATTGAATGTTTAATTTATCATAACTGTGAAAGACTGTCAAATCAATGTTCAACAACTTAATAGAACATACTTAACTTTATGAAGATGTTGACAGTTAATTGATATAGAGGGACTTATAAAAACTGATAGTTCAATAAGTCACTCTCTAACATAGATTATAACTTTAGAGGATTTAAGATAGTCTTAAACACAACTTTTTCTTACCTAATTATCTTCAGAAACATCAAATATATGCAAGAAACAAAATGTAATGAATACTAGAAAAATTACAAGAGAATAAACTCATTGAAATAAATCCAAATCCTTTTATTATCATCAATGATCAAAGCTCATACACTTCTGCTTACAAATTCTCATCCAAGGGTGCAACGGAAAGGTGAGGTGGCAGTGTCTCATTCGGTGTCGGGAAACGACCAGGGAGAAATATCATCTGACTGTTAGTGGGAGTGAAAACCACGGTTGGGGAGAAAGTGGATTTCAGAGGGGGTAGGCACTAGTTTGTAGTTTTGAGCGGGAGAGTGCGAACTATCGTGGAGATTACATGTAGGGAGGGCCCGTCATCAATAAAAAAGCTTTTCGAACCCCACCCCCCCTGTTAAAAAGAAATGGGTAAGGGGGGCGCGAAAAGGCTTCCTTGCCATTGATCTGGGTGGGGAAAAGATCCACCCTTCAAAATTACTCGGACGATAACATAAGCAACACACGCTTTTGTCATTTAGCGAACTTTAGGATAAAAACATGTATTCGTATATTACAATAAATATCAATTGCTTAATGAAGCAATTTAATGTAAATTTAAAAGAAAATTAACTATTTATTTAAAAATCTTGGTGCATTTAAAGAGGCAGCCTTATTCCAAATTTATTTTTAATCTAAGTAATCATTTTTTTTTATTGCTTTTCGTAACATTTTTTAAATAATTTTTCCTTCATTTTTTTTCCTATCATTTTATTGATATGAATACTTTTATTTATCATGAGTCCTAATATTTTTTGATTTTTTTCTATTCATATCCAATCCCAACGTTTTTAATTTTAATTTTTTCTAATGTTCTAACTTATCAAAACCAAATAATGTTACAACATCGGCTTCAACTGGGGACTGCTTCCTCCTATAGGATGCAAAGAACAAGCAGATCCAAGCCCCTTCTCCTCGAGCTAATGGAGTCTTTGCTGTGAAAACAAGTAGACCTGGAAAATTAAACAAACCGGTAATGTACAATGATGATTTTGAATAATTCTTCTACATTTTTAGTAGTAGATGTAATGCTTCAGAAATATTCTAGTGACAGGTAATGAAGAAAATTGTCCTTCCAAGTTCTGTAAGATGAAGGTATTGTTACCCTTTACTTTAGCAATGCTAAAAGGTCCAGACCAGAGGTTATCAAATTTTCCATGTTTTCCTCTTTCCTCCCTCCTAGCATCCCATCTCAATACTAGATCTCCTTCCTTGAAATGTATTTCTCTTGCCTTCCTATCAAAAATACTTTTCATCTTACCTTGATATTTCCTTAGCTTATGTTGAATTTCATCCCTATTTTCATTTAATTCAATAACATGATTTATCCTTCTAGAGAAATCATCAGGTTCTTCATCAACTTCTTGTAAAAACTTTAAAACAGGGAAAGCTAAATTGGTAGGAAAAATGGCCTCTTTACCATAAACCAACTGAAATAGAGATTATCTTGTAGAACTTTTGGGAGATATTCTGTTAGCCCAAACTACATAGATAAGGTGAATGTCCAAATTCTTCTTATGATCTTCTAAAGTCTTTTTAATTACCTTAACCAGGATCTTTTTTTATGAACTACAAGACCATTTCCCTATGGATTGTAAGGAGTAGAATGATGGAATAATATTTGATACTTCTGATAGAACTCAATCATTTTTACACTACTAAATGTTATTTCATTATCAGTTACTATCCGTTGAGGACATCCAAATCTGGACATAATGTTTTCTTCAATGAATTTTATCACTACAGTATTTGTGGCATTCCTAACTGGAATTTCCTCCACCCATTTGGTGAAGTAGTCTGTGGCAGTTAAAGTCCATCTGTGTTGGTTACTTGATGTTGGATGAATTTTCCCTATGAAATCCAATCCCCACTGTAAGAAGACTGTTGAAACTAATACTTGAACTGGTGGAAGGGTTGCAAGTTTTTGCTTTCTAGCAAACATATAACATGGAATCCAACTTCTAACCTTTGCTCCTACTTGTGGAAACATAGCAGGCCAATAGGATTCTGCCCTTAGTATTGTGTATGTTGTGGCTCTCCAGGCATAGTTTCCACCACATATACCTGCATGAAATTGCTCAATAATTCCTTTTGTTTCACTTTATGTCAAGCAAAGCAAAAGGATGTTGAGAGGATCCTTCCAGTACAAGTTTGCATTTATGATACCGTACTTTACAGACTTTAACTTAAATTTCTTACATTGATTTCTTGAAAATTGACTAGGACACTCAAAGTTAATCAGAAACTTTACAATATCAGAATACCAATCTGATAGTAAAAAATTTCATCAATATGAACAGGGACTGTTTGGTTTGAATATGAAGGTTCTTGTGTGTTCTTCCCTTCAGAATATGGGGAATTTTCTTGTGTATTCTCCCCTTCTACATTTAGGGAAGGTTCTTGTGTATTCTCCCCATGAGAGTTGGAGGAAGGCTCTTGTGTATTTTTCTCTGAAACTTCAAAAACTTAATTTATCCGTGGGACTTTAAAATTTGATTCAGCTAAAAATTTGTCCAAACTTTGACCTTTTACTAACTTATTGGTTTTGATACTGATATCAAGTTTGAAGATTTGGGTGATCCATGTTCCTCTTCTCCCATCAGTGTGTGGTTTGAGTGAGAACAATTTTTACAACACGGTTGGGAACATAAGCAGTAATGGTCGAGTGGAGGACATAAATTCTGAAATATTTTAAGGCTTGAACTAGAGAGTAAGCTTGCTTTTCAATAATGTCATACTTAAGTTCTACATCTCTCATGACTTTACTGAAAAAAGGCTATAGGTTGATCATCACCATCTTCATTTTTCTGTAAAAGGAAAACAACTAAAACGGTTTTAGAGGCAAAAGAAAATATACTAAAGGGCTCAAAATAATTGGGGCTAGCTAAAGTTGGAGCTTCAAATATGGCCTTTTTAATATGATAAAAAACATATCTAGCTGGTATATTCCATTTAATTTCATGATTCTTTTTAAGCATATCAGTGATATCTTTAACTATTTCAGCACAGTTAGGAATGAATCTCCTCAAGAAGTTATTTTTTCCAAGAAAAGATTGGATCTCCTTTTTATTCATTGGAAATGAAAGTGATTGAATTGTTGATACCCTTTTAGGATCATTCACCACTCCTTCCTTTGAAATAACGTAACCGAGCAACTTTCCTTCTTTGATAGCAAACAAAGATTTCTTGAGGTTGAGTGATATCCCGAATTTTCTACACCTGTAAAAAGCTTTCATCAAGTGTTTTAAATGTTTCTGATATGAGTTAGAAAAGACAATAAGGTCATCAAGATATATAACAACAAATTTGTTTGTCTTACCAACAAAATCTAAGTCCATAGATCTTTGAAATGTTGCTCCAACATTTGTTAATCCAAAGGGCATTCTGGCATACATAAATGTACCCCAAGGAGTGGTAAAAGCAGTTTTCTCTCTGTCTTCTGGACTCACCATTATCTGGTTATACCCAAAGAAACCATCAAGCCTGGAAAGTCTATTAACACCTTAAAATTTTTGAAGCAACTAGTCCATTTTGGGTCATGAGTAGTTTTCTTTTAAGGGTGACTTATTTAGGTTTATGAAGTCTACACAAAGTCTGATTTCCCCATTATTCTTCCTAATAGGAACTAAATTAGCTACATAATCTGATTATCTTAAGGGAACAATGATCTAAGCATCAAGTAACTTCTTAAGTTATTTCTCTATAGTTTGAAGAAAGACTGGATTAATTCTTCTTATTTTTTGTTTGTAAGGTTTTTATTCAGGTTTGAGTGGAATTTTATGCTCTATGAGAGATGTGTCATAAGTTTTGAATTTAGCATAAGACCAAGAAAAAACATCCTTATAATTTTTAAGAAGTTTCAAATATTCATTTTTAACTTCCTGAGGTAGATACACACAAATTTTAATGTTCTTAATGTCTTCATCTGTTCCAATGTTGGACTCTTCAATATCATCCTCAGGTGAAATTGATAGTGGATTTCTAGGGATATCATTTTAGTCGAATAAATTTTATAAATGGATTATGCCTTTAGGAATAAAATTGTTTGACAGTTGAGTGATATTATAGTCAGCCATCTTTGAATTTAAATCGAAGGTTTCATTTTCTTTATTAAGTTCATTCATGTCTAATTGATCTTCTTCAATTTGTAAAACAAAGAATTCATCAATGACCTGTAGAAAAGATTTAAGTTGTTCATCATCTTCAAATATTTTCCAGTATTTTAGATTATCAGGAATATATGGCATATATTTGACTTAGATTTGATATTGCGCTTGCATTCGGTCTGGGATTTTGAATGAGCTTGTAGAAACAACTAGGAAGTCTGCATGAATGTTCTCATTTCTAGGGATAGCAGTAATATTTAATGCATGAAATAAATTTTCCACTGAACCTCAAACCTCATTTCTGTAAGACCTAAGCCTAGGATGCTTTGTTTAGCAATGATTCCTAACCTGTCTAACTATGAGTTCAGAATCACTGAAAACACTTAGATTTTGCACTTTAAGACTTCTAGCTAGCTCTAATCCTAGAAGACAGGCTTCATAATCTGCAACATTATTAGTGACATCAAAATCTAGTTTGCAAGATTGGGTTATGTTTTCCTTTTTCTGGTGAAATTTTAAAACAACACGAGCTCCAACTCCATCTTTAGAACAAGATCAATCAAAGTACATTTTCCAAATATCAGTTTGGAAATTTTTTGGAGTTTCAACAACATCTTCAATTTTAAGTTGGGAATTTTGTAAATTATTTGAAGATAATTGGAAGCAACCAAAATCTTGGTCAACTGCATATATGGGATGATTTCTGGCTTGGTCTGCTTTACAAACAGTATGAACAAATATGACCTCTATCTACAACCTAAGATTTTCTCCTCCATGTACAGAAATTGTAGCAAAAGACATATCTATCTGAAGACTCCCTCCTAGCTTAGCACAACAAGATCTTGAAAGAATCATTCCAAACTTAGGAGGAATATCGGTGACAACAATATCTAAAACTACACTTTTCACAGGTATTTGGGCTAAGGTTACCACTAAGTCCTTTATAAGTCCCAGACATGGTACTCTTTTAGAATCAAAGGTGTATAGATCATGATAAGATCGAGTAATTTCCAAATTTAATTGTTCCATAGTAACCTTAGGCATAAGATTATGTGAGGCTCCAGAATCTAACATACAATTATATAACAATAGATCATGTGCTTTCAAGGTTACATAAAATGGTGGTATCGTTTCATCTTGTTGTGAGCCTTGCTGTTGGAGAACGAGTTTTCTAGAGTTGCAGTTTGAGGAGGATTCTTAGATTTCAGAAAGGATTTCAGAGGAAGACACAAGCAACACTTGTTAGGTGAGATATTCTAGATCTACCACCTATTAGATTTCAGAGACAAATTTATTAATTTTTGAAGATGACTAAAAGAGGAGGGAGATAAAACGAATTCAACCATAGGGTGCTGATCGAGTGGATACAAATTTGAAGGCGAGAAGGTTGTTTGTCCAAGTAGGGTGGTATTCTTTGTGCACCAGACTGGGAAGCTCTCAATTAAGAATAGATCAAGATTTTTCAAACTCTTTCAATGGACAGGAAGCCATAGTCTATGTTCCTACATTGCAGGTTTCAACAAATTCAATTATTGAGGCATTCAACCTTCCACAGGAAGGAGAAAGGTGGTTTAATGGTTAGGTTATCACTAGAGGAGACCTCAACAGTTTCCTCATGGATGGACACAAAGATCGCAACTGGGCTAAAGGAATTCCCAGCGGCTACCTCAAAAATGAATGGGCAGAAGCTGTTAAACTCATCAAGATTTACCTCACTTGTGAAAGGAGGTATATAATAGTATTTCTTTATTATATGATATATATATATATATATATATATATATTTTATGTTGCAGGTATGAAGACCCTCAATTTGCCATACTTTTTGCTGAAGAGTCTGACAAAGTTGTTAGCCAGGATCCAAACTCACATTGCTGCTTCAACATACAACTTGTATCATCAAGCTCTCATTAAGGTGTTAGTTCAATAAGAGTTAAGGAAAATAAATTAGACATGGGACCATTTCTTGTTTTACAGGGCAGGCAAACCTGCACCTACACCTCCTCACAACAACACCCTCATCCTACAAAAAGAACCAATAGGAAGGCTAAAAAGGAGAATATCCATAAAGCCAAAAGCAAAAAGAAAAAATGTCTTCAGTCAAGGTTGAGAGAAAGTTGGAGAAAGGAGATAGCTCCTCAGTTAGAAAACCCAACTCTATGAAAATGGTGCCCCCCATTCCTCCTTTTCCTAATGTCTACACCAAATATCAAAGAGGAATGTCTACAACAACAGATAAATTTAAAGCATAGATGCTACCGAAAATTACGAAAGTTGATATTTAGTAGAAAATGCATAAATATTATTAGCCCACAAAGTCTGATGAAGAACTCCTCAAAGATGCAGGGTATGACATCAGTAGAAAGAATAAGAAAGAGGAATACAAACCTATTGTTGGTACCAAAAAAAGGCATACAAGAGACAAAAACAAGTTCAGCCTCAATTCCAAGGCTCTACAAAATCCAAGTTTATTGACAGAGGTCATTGATGTATAAGGAAAATCTGAAGGGTTAAAGACAGAGAAATCCAAGAAGGAAGATAAAAACAAAACCGCTTCAGAGCAACATTGAAAATCCTCAAAAAGCAGAAAGATCCATAAGGGTTCAAAGGAGGAGAAGGCCATTGTCAAAGAAGCATCCAAAAGAACAACCAGATCAAGATCAAATGTTAGCAACAAGTCAGACTTGGACAAGTTTGCTAAAGCTGCAGCCCACATGGAATGAAGGTAAAAAGGGTTTTTTTTTTTTTTTTTAATACAAATACCTTTTTGCTTATCAAGTGCAAATTTTGAAGAACAAATCAAATGTCAAAGTTTATAAGTCTACACAGGTTTTCAGTGTTTTCTGTACATTTTTGAAAAAATAAACAGAGTGCTACTGAAAATTTTGGTAGCGTTACAATTTTTGCGTAATTACAGTGTTTTTCTGGAATTTACGGTAGCGCCTATTTTAACTAATTTTTGACACCTGTCAGCAAAGTTTCTGAGCCAGTTAAGGAAAGATAAGGACTCATAACCAAATGGATATAACAAGTGATGGTGATAAGTGGTTATGAGGTTGTTGAAGGTCATATTAAATGAAGATACATGGTTATTTAAGAACCAAAGCCATAAGGAGACAAATCAATAGAAAAAGGGGCAACATGTCAGAATACTCAGCAGTTCAGCCCAATTTATTTCTCTTCTTTCATTTACATCTATATTTTCAGTTAGATTTCTATGGGATATGGTTTTAATGTCCTATGACACCTATGAAATGTTAGGAGTAGTGTTTTCTTATTTTAAGAAGAGGTGGAGTTGGTTCCTCTCATTCTATATACACCATTTGTAAATACCATTTCTAGGTTCGATGTTGGTCTAGATGAAGAATTAATACAATAAATAAAAGCCTTTTTTCACTTCATGTTGGAGGATTTTGTGAATCAAGAACTATCTAATGTATGGCGTGTCTTCTTTCTTTGTTAGTTTCTTCTAATTATGAATTGCAACAACTAGTAAGGTGTGAGTAAGAAACTGTTAAAGTATTCAATAGTACATTATCTGCTTTCCAGCTTTCTGAAAATCATATATGTGTTGTGTTGGCAAGGAAGAAGGTCTCTTGGGCAAGACCTAGGTTCAGAATGGAGGCCAACAATGGTTTCCGCAGTAGTCTAGCACAATGCCGACATTTTCACTCTACTCCGAAGAGCAGAGAGTCTCACCCGAGGCGTGTCGTGACCTTACTTAAGATAGGATCAGATCAGGTATCAGTCAAGCATAACATACATAATAAAACAAACAAAACTGCATGCTCCGAATGAGTGTAAATACTCTGCAAATGATAGTACTCATGAACGTATTCAGGATGGAAAAATCAAAATTTAAAGCAACCCATACATTCAACTGAACTAGAAACACATTACAGAACTCAGACATCAGACCCATATCATGTCATATTGCATTAATCAACAAGAGATAATTACATTTCTCCTCAAAGCGATCCTTGCAAAACTGATTAAAACATTTTCACATATGATTAGAACAGAATGAACAGAGAGAGAACAGAACAACCAGAGCGAACAGAGCTCTCCTACGGCTCCCTTCCTCTGATCCCTACTGTGCCAACCTCCCATCTCTGCTGGCCGGCTGCTTATTTGTTCCCTTTCCAACGCAACTGTCAGTTCTCCCTTCCTTTCTGCTCTGCTATTTGTTGTATCTCCCTGCTCACTGGGAGTTCCACTGCTTGTTCTTTGTCGCTTCCTTCTGCCATCTATACCTGTTTCCGCAATAGTCGCGCCACCTTCCCTTCAGCTATTCGCAACCATGATAGCTCTCTGTCTACCTTGGTTGCGCTTTGCCATATGTTATCCACAACTCAAAAACCATTTTATTTCAAAACAAGGGCCCCAACAGGCCCCGACCACATCCTATTGACTCATCCCGAGTCAATTGTTTTCTGCTGCCTCAGTGTCCATCGGTCCGCTTGCCTCCGTGGCCAGTCTTGTCTTCTCCTTCTCTTCTCCCTGTCCAAATAAGGGCCCCAACTCGGGGACCTTTTCCAGCACTGCTGCTTTGAGTTCCTTGTGTTGGGGTTCCCATTTTTTGGCCATATTGGCAAGACCAAAAGATGAGACAACATCATAACCACTTTGGGGCCCTAGGATCTAGCCCTCCTGGACCCGGAGAGGGATATCTCCAACGAAACAAAGAATGATATATCTTCGAAAGCTCAAATGAGATGTTAGGCTAGTTATGAAGCATAAAGGGGGTTTTAAAATGATTTGGTTGGTTGGTTGTTGGGTTGGTCATGAGATCATAGACTGAGAAAGTAATGGGAGAAAAAGGAAAAGCAGCAGGATGTTTCAGCAAAGAGGATAGGTCAAGAAAGTGCCATCCATTGGGCTATGGAGTCATGAAAGGGAATTACTTGAAAACCATTAGCCAAGGCTTTCAGAGGGCAAGTCATCTATTCTAAAGGATCTTTTTAGATAGATGGTGGAATGGAACATTAAGGATTGAAAGTGAGGGAAGGAAAGCAACCCAATTTCTGTCTATAGATCAGGTCAGAGGTCATTTAACTCCAGAACTGCTTGGACATACTCAAAGGCAACTTTCAATGGAGGGACAAAGGGGCAGCTTATAGATCGGACCAGAGGTCATTTAACTCCAGGTCATCTTTAGCATGCTCCAAGGGAAAATAGAGATAAGTTTAACAGAGCCGGGGTCTGTAGATCAGAGAAGGACTTTGAACCTTCAATGCTTTGACACCAACAAGAGATCTTAGAAAGGCCAGTTGGTCGCACAAGGATCCTAGTGAACAGGGCTAACTCTAATCCCCAATTTCCCCAAATCTTCCAGCTTAAACCCAACAATAAAAACTAAGAAGCAGAAAACATTAAAGGCAAGGAGAGCAGAAGCATAGGGTACCTAACAAGGGTAAATCCTATGCTAGATTTCTGATGCAAGCCAGCAGAAAATGAAACAGTATGAAAATGTAATAAACAGTGTTAGAAAAACATCACCAATAGTAATAGACCAGGATCCTGTGAAATGTGCTTGATTAATTGATGCAAAACCAGTCACATACCCTGAGCTCAATAGCTGTTACAGTCCAGACTTTCTCCTCCCAGCCTACTACATTACAAACTACTCTGCTACTCCCTCCCAAGACTGTTCTAACTATCAAAATGGATCCCTCTAACAGCAATCGGCAACAACTGAACAACAACAACAACAACAACAACAAAAACCCTTTACAATACGTTCTTCAGTATTCTTATAGGAGAAAAGAATAACAGGAGTAGATGTAAACTTAAATGCAGCATTAAAACTCTGAAGCAGCAGGAGGGCCGAGGCCTCGTTCTGTTTTAAATGTCTAAGCATTGAACTTCTGCACTTTTTGGATGAAAGAGTGGTCTTCGTCAGGCCGCAATTTACTCCAGGTATGTCTTTGATGTACTTGCTGTAGCCTTTTGCAGAATTCCGGTGAATAAACCGAGGTGTATGGACAACTGTGAGGTTTTCCATACTGCATAACTAATGCACTGTTAGCATAGGACTGTTGTCAGGGCGGAAATCTTCTCAGGAACACGACATAGAATAAAAGCAATATGGACACTGTGTCCTTTTATGGAAGAACGTTCTGCTGATGTGAAAACCCTTTAATATTATTTTATGTGCCTTGGACCTTCTGATCGATCCTCGGGGTCTTCGAACTGGTACCTTTGCCTTCTAAATCCCTGAAAAAAGGCTAAAAAATCTTCAATTACGTGCCTTGAACTTTCTGTTGTTCCACTGATACTCTCTGTCTGCAAAGTCTACGTTTAAATGGATCTGGAAGGTTTGACGGAGTTTTAGCTGCGTTCTTTGAATGCACATCCTGTCATGGCTCCTTCCCAGGCTTTCTTCATAAATTCAACCCCTAAAAATGGTCCTTTCTTGCGCTCTGTGCCACTGCAACAATGATTGTGAACCACGGTGGTTTTTTCCACCCGAAACCTTGCAAAACACGTAAACATGTTAAGAAAATCCATGCATGGGGTGGGATGTTGTGGATGACTGCGAAAATGGCGACGTGGCACGGTTGACGACGATGCATGCAGAGGATACTATTTAGGAAAAACGTGGAACGGTGAGAAATGCACTGGAAGACGTCGAGATGGAAATTTCAATGTAAAACATCAAAACTTTGACCTTGGAATGAAATATATAGGAAAGGATGAAGACCCGATGAAAACACGTGGAACGGGTGACGTGGCGGGACCGGGTCAATGGCGGGCATGCGAATTAATCTGGACCGTCCGATCTCAGGAGGAGATCAACGGTGGAAAACACAGCGGAGGGCGACGGATCGTGGGCCAGGGGTACGGATGCCTTGGGTTATCCCCTGTGCAACTTCGTGGAGCGATCACCGTTGGATGGGCAGCTTTGGATCGGACGATGCACGTGCATATCGCGCTGGGTTTTCTGCCGAATGATAACGTGCGATGGGTGGGCGGTTTTCAAACAGTGTCGGTGCCACGCGTCAGGCGGTGAGTGGAATCGCTCCGAAATAGAAAATACCGCCTGCCCTCCAAAGGCGGTGCGATGGAAATCGATGGATTTTGAATAGTGCGCAGTTGCGGGGACCACCGGGCAGGGGAAACTTTGGGTCGTCGGATCGGTGGGTAAATGGACAGTTGATGTGTTAACAGGGCGGTGACAGGGGCGGGTGATGGACGTTATGGGGCTTGCGACGACCGCCGATCGGTGTAGATCGATGGCTTACGATGCTCCCGACACATATTTGAGGTAAGCGCCTTCCGCCTTGGCGCCATGTTCTAGCGCCAGGGTCACGTGGTGGAAAAAGACTAAGGGGGTTAAAATATATGTTAAAATGTGGGTTTTTCAACCTTTTCAATGCGAATTGAGGCCAGGAAAAGGGTAACGGTAGATGGAAAAAGGGAATTTAAACCAAACAAAGTGTATTTGGAAGGTTTAAAGGGGGTTTAGGATGGTTTAGGAGGACTAGGGGGGGGATTTGGGGGTAAAAAGGGGAATTTGGACAAAGGGAAAAAGGGTTGAAATGGGACATTTTGCAGGGATACGAGGGGCTTAAAGCCTTTTGGAGCACAATTTTTGTAATCAGAGAGGCTTAATAATGGGAATCAGCAGAGGGGGTTTTGTCAAAGGGAAAAAGGCACAAGGAGGCTTCAAGGATGATGTGTTTTAAAGGAAATGCATTTTTTGAAGGCTCAAAAACTATGAATTTTTTAACAAGCAAACAGGGGGCTAAAACCTTGAAGCTGGAAATGGCCTGTTTCCATTCCTGCATAAGCAGGCCTATTTCTGCAGTAACTTGCTCTACTTATTTTGTTCCCGAGATGGTCGACAAATTACCAAAGACATCTTTAACCTTAGTGTTGGCATAAGCAACCATTTGCTGCATTGTTTGGGTAGTAAGCTTGACAGGTTGCCTTAGCTCCCAGAGGGCATGTTTGGCTGTTGCTAAATGTTCCTCAATCTATTGTATCTTGACCTCCAACTCTTCCGCTTGGTTTTACAAATGGTCAAGCCCATCGAGGTCTATGGCTTCTTGAATTTCCTTCAACACTTGTTGCAGTTGTGCTGAAATTGGCTGTGATTTCAAATTCAACAAGGTTGAAGACTCATGTAAATTTTTCAGAAGGTCAGATGCTTCTTTTGCCGTGGTGCTTAGAGTTCCTTGCATCTAGGCCACTTGGTTCTGTTTCTCTGAGATCTTCTCTGTGTAGACAACCACTGGGTCTGGTAGCACGGGCCTGGTCACTAGCGCTGCTTTCAGTTCCCTATTTTCTTAGCTGAGATTCGAACATGCCACCCGGATGTGAATGGATTGGCTGACTATGTCACTAGCTGATATATCATCCAGTATCTGATCACTATGAGCCATTACTATGGGCCAGAGATCCCTGAAAATATGTGTCACCGTGTCTAGTTGGCCCTGCAAGTTGTCCTTCTCTATCTTTAGTTGTTCACGCTTTTCAGTAAGCGCGATAATCTGTACTTGTTGCTGCTCAAATTTCTGCTGGAGTTCTATGTGAATTCCTTCGGCCTGCTATGCTGGCCGTTGAATAAAACTATACAACTACGATGTTCCCCAGGTTTGCATGATCTCAGCTCCGAACGTATCTTGATTTGGCAGTCTCCCTTGGAGTGGTTGACCACTCGCAATGGACTTGGCTGAGTGCTCCTGCGGTGATTGCGCCAGTGTTGGTTGCGATAGAAAATTGTTAGGGTTACCCATGCTTGAAATGGGTAGCATCTGGTGAAGTATCAGGTTTGGTTGCTAAAACAAGTTCAGCTCTTTAGGCAGGGGTGTTGTATCTACAATAAAGGATCCCCCTCGGCTTAAAAGGTCTTGGAAAGTGATCTGTTAAACCAGGGTTTGGTAACCTCAGGTACTAATTCCGTATTGGAGTTAACTTCCACCTCGTTGTCTCCATTTGTTTTACTCTTTGCTCTGACTGGGTTGGATATGGTGCAGAGGTGGAGGGTGTTTTGAATGAATTATCTTTAGAGGTAAATGAGGTGTAGGCTGATGGGTGGTGAGTGCGAGGTGGAGATATATAGATATTTATAAAGGAATAGGGGTTGAGTAGAGGTAGCTCTTGAGTTACCTGGGGTTCTATCACTGGTTCTTCCTGGATTGGGGCCGCCGTGTCCATTGGTTGCATTTGATATTCCCCCGTGAGATCAACGACCTGGCTAGACGCTGTAATCTTTGCCTTCTTGGCCTTTGGTGTAGCTATGGGTGGCTTTGAGGCTTTATTCTTTTTGACAGGAACTGTGGTTGTTGCTGGCGGTGAATTAAACAAACTAAGTGGTATGGTCGTGACTGTGGGGACTATGACGCAAGAGGAGGAAAAATTGGAGGCCTGAAATTCAGTAAACGTGGGAAACAATGAAGAATCACTAGTTAGAGTTTGAACTACCGAGTTAAATCTTTGTACCTTTGTGTTTAGCTCCTCGATGATTGGTGTCAACTGCAGTTGCGACATTCTGGTCATTGCTTCCTCCGGTGTTTCTCCTGGCAATGGATCCAGTAGCATTGCATCAAATGAATAGAAATAGGCTCTGCTTCTGACCTCCATGCCTACCCCTGGCGAAGAACATACCTCACTGTGAAAGGTTCTTTCATTGATTTGAAACTTCAACGGTTTCATTTTGAAGGTCGATTCCGACACACATGTCGGTCTGATGTAGGTTTTCTTGTGGCTTACTCCAAACCATATTTGAGCAGAGTAATTTTCCAACAGGCTCTTTGGGACTCTCTGCTGTGTCATCGCCACATCGACCATCTAGCTGTACCAGAACTTGACTGCTTCTTCGTTCAACTCCTTAGTGTCGGGGTCCTCTGACGCCTTCCAGGGTGTGAACTTAATTGCTAACGGTTGACCTGTTGCAATTTCCATAGGCTGTCTGATTCCGGGGAATTTCCATTTGCACAACACCAACGCCATGATAAGATAACCGTAGATGAACCCAGTGGCTCTCTTGTAGTTATCCTCGCAAGCTTCAAATAACTCATTAAGTAAAAATGAACACCAATTCAGTTGTGCCCCCCTGGATACAGTGCTCCGCAACTGAGATGGTATCCAGTGTACATTCCCCTTTTGTATAATGTCTCATAGTTTTGCTCGCAATCAGATAGCAGGAAAACTTGACCGCTGGCTTGTTGATAAGGTCTATCTTGGCCCCTTTTCCTCCTCTCTTGGTGTCATACTTCCTGTAGTAGTCACCATCTCCTGCCTTATTTTCTCTCTTCGACACATTTTGGAACGTCGTGGAGACATCTCTACCTTCTTATGATAGCCCTGTTAACCTGTGAATATCTTCCACATGAAATGGTATTTCTCTTCCTAGCCACAACGACCCATTGTGGATTTTTCTCAGCAAGAACTTTGTGCATTGCATCGCAGCTCCTGTGGTGCCAAATACTGGAATATTTCTGAGGTTCAGTATGGTTGATTGCAGGACACCTCTGAACTCGGGGAGTACTCTTGCTGCTTCCTGTCCTGCCTCAGTGGCATAATTTTCCATGTAGACTTGTTTCTTCATCGCTGGGAATTGGAAAGAATCCGTCAGGTCAGTATCAATCAATGATGCACTATCATATTTTCCCACCAACAACTCCATCTTCTGGATTCTTTCATCGAGCTCCTGCTCAATGACTGTTGGCGCTACCTTGGTCATTCCTGCTCTTCTTTGGTATAATTGCAGCGCTAATCCTTCTATTTCCTTATAAATTCCTGCCTCTAGATACCCCCTCTGAACTTCTTATGATGATGTTTCTCTTGCTACTTTTGCTGTTTCTGGTTCTAACTCAGACTTCTCCAGCATTCTCGCGCTTTCTTTCATGCAAGTTATGTAAGTAACTGACACGCATGAGGTTGATAAGACCCCATAACTAATTAATTTTCCCTGCCCTCCCCTGTGGCTATAATCGTGTGATTAGTTACCGGGCTAAGGTGGGTTCTGACAAAGATGAATGTCACTTTGGGAGTTGGGCAGACGTGATGGGTAATGATTATGGCCTATTATGGAAAATTTATTGTGGTATGGACGATGCTAGTTATGGAAATTAATTCTCAAATCTCGGTAATCTTACGGACTGACATGGGTACTATAACTCATGATGATGGAATGATATTCGACATGCTTGTTCTTTATTGGTATTGCGATCTAAGCTCTTCTTGGGTGCGAGAGAGTTATTTGACTCTATCTAATCTAATATACCCTACTGACTCCTCTCGGTTGCGAGAGTTATTGAAAATTGAAATGCAAAGCTTATTCGTCATAGGGCTTCAGGCATGCGCCATTCACCCATCCTGGTAGTATCTGGTCGTCCAGTTGTGCTAGCCGAACTGCTCCTAAATATTTGATTTCTATCACATGGTACGGTCCCAGCCAATGCATCCGCAGTTTACCTGGGAACTTCTGGAACTTGCTGTCATAAAGTAAAAAATTTCCGCCGACCATGAACATTTTGCGCTTGATATGGCGGTCGTGCCAAGATTTTTGTCTCTCTTTCTGGACAATTTGGTGGAATTCTGATAGAAACCCCTCTTCTTCCAGTTCTTGTAGTTCTTGAAATCGCTCTTTTAACGAGTCTTCTTCTGATAGTTGGAGTGATGTTGCGAGTAGGAGGCTCGGTATGATAAACTTAGCTAGTACTACTGCTTCCCTCTCGTACACCAACTGGAACGGGGTCTGGTTGTTTAGTCTCTTGATAGTTGTTTTGTATGCCCACAATGTTGTTGATATACGTTCGTCCCAATCGTCTTGTTTGGCATTGCAAGTCTTCGTTAAACCATTTTCTAGGATCTTATTGAATGATTCTACTATACTGTTAGCTTGTGGATGGTAAGGACTGCTTTTATGATGTTGTACCATGAAGTTTTGTAGCAAAGATCTAATGGTTGCATTTATGAAATGCGTACCTTGATCGCTTGTTAGACTTTTCGAGCAACCAAACCTATTGATGATATTTTTGAATATGAATCAAGCTACTGTTTTGGTTGGGAAATCCTTCACTGGCATTACCTCTACCCACCTTGTCAAATAGTCTATTTCCGTTATGATATACCTGGCCTGTGAGTGCCTTGCAATAGGTGCAATCGGACCTATAAAATCAACTTCCCATTTCTCAAATGGTTGCAGTGCCTTTACCAGGTGAAGTGGGAGCTCGTCTCTGTGTGATGGACGTCCCATCCTCTGACAGACATCACATTTCTTTGAAATGCCTTACTGTCCATGTGTACTGTTAGCTACCATAAACCTGCTTGCAATATTTTCTTCGTCATTGGTTTTGCTCCAACATGCCCTCCCGCAACTCCACAGTGGAATTCCCACAGTACGCCTTCGCTCTCATGATCCAGGACACATCTTCGTAAGATTTGGTCTAGCCCCATCTTATACAGGTGTCCTGCTATTAGCTGATACTATGCTGCTTGGACTAATAGATGTCTTTTCTGGGCTACTGTATATTCCTTTAGGCAATGTCCTGTTGTCAGGTAGGTTTCTATTTGGTCTAAGTATTCTGGGATGGCTTCTACTCTAAAAAGGTCAGCATCCGGCAACTGATCGTCCAGAGACCCTCCATTTTCTCCATTTTCTAGTCTTGACAGGTGGTCAGGTCCCACATTTAGTCTCCCAAGTTTCACTATAACCTCAAAAGTAAACTCCTGAAAGAGTAGGAGCCATCTGCAGATTCTTCCCTCTAAGATTGGTTTGTTAACTAGGTACATCAAAGTTGAATGGTCTGTAAAAAACTTAAACATACCTCCTAGGTAGTGGCGGAAATTTTGAAGGGAATACACCATTGCCAACGCTTCCCGCTCTGTTGTGGTGTAGTTCCATTACGCTGTTGATAACTTACGACTTGAAAAATAAATTGGGTGATCAACTGAAGTGTCCCCTTTTTGAGCCAGAACTACTCCAAGTGAGATGCTGGAAATATCAATGTGGACATGAAATTGCTTGTTCCAATTAGGGTGAACCAGTATTGGTGCACTTTCCAACTTGTCCTTCAAGGTATTCATGGTTGTCGTGCAATCCTCTGTCCAACTGAACTGCTTCGATTTCTACAACAACTTCTCTAATGGGGTTGTTATCTTCCCATAGTTGCGGATGTATATCCTATAGTAACTTGTGTGGCCTAGTAGTGAACTTAATTGATTTACAGAATTTGGTGCCTCCATGTTAATTATAACTGCTACCTTTACTGGATGTAATATTCCTACTTTAGCGAGCAGCTAAGAGGAATATTAATTTTTTATTTTTACACTTAGTAGATGAATAAATGGGGGAGGATACCCATACTTAACTAAAATCATCTTAAAACCCTCTTGGTGTGAAAGGGGATCATTATAGTAGCTGGATTTCACACCCTCATGTGTGAAAAGGGACTTTTGCTTGTGGACTAAGTCAAGTTTGACTAAGTCAACATGCATGCATAAAGAAGAGGAGATCATCAATGTAACCAGTTCAATGTGAACAAGGATAAGCATAAACAGACATTTGAGAGATGGATTGAAGACACTTGAGTGTGAAAAGGGATGAAGCAGATTGGAGAGGTCAACCTTGAACAAATCAAACATCGCAGTATGGAGGAGTGGCCTTGATGAAGGTACAACATAATTTTGGAGGGAGATTGCTCATGTGGAGTTGGAAACCCTAATGGGTGGGACCCAAGGTGAGGAAGCTCACAAATTTTATAAGGAAGAGGATGGCAGCCATTTTGGGTTAGCATGGATTATTGATTTTGGTCTGCTTAGAATATTGAGCATTCTTTAGCTGTTGAGTTGAGTATGCAATGTTGTTTAGCACAAGGCATTCCTTCTTAGGGATTCCTTCTCCTTCCTTGATAGGTCTCTTGGAGGAGCATTGATATTCATTTTTCCACATCCAGGCTTGAGGCCAAGCATCCTCCTACAACTACAACATTAATCCTGTAGCAGGGAACATTGTGTTGTAGGGTGTTGCACTGGAAGGCTTCCAACACCAACTTCTGAGCTTATATTTAAGAGGAGGGAGCTTCCCTTTCTTTGCAAGATATGTACAGAAGATTTCTGAGCATATTGTACATCTTGGCATGTGGCCAGAGCACTCTCCATCATCTACTGCACAGTCCTTTTTAGGAACTGCGTTATCTTCCATAGTGTTGCAATAGTAGGGTTTGAACCCTTGCTTGTGAGATTATTCCTTGGAGGAAGGGCCAACCCTTCTCCCGGAAAGCTTTGTACATCATCTTCCTTCTCTTTCTTGTACATTTTCAGCTACATATATACAAAGCTGTAGTATACTACATTTTCCAGATCTAGATTAGCAGATATGCTCTTTTTTGCATTGTATTTTCATGAAGCCCTTGCCGGGTTATCCTTATTTTGTATAAAAAGGAAGAGATCTCCACTTTTCTCAGCCATTGAATGATTGTATACTCTAGATATGTTGTTTCTCATTATTTTCTACATAAACCCTCATCAAAATAATGCTTTTGTATGCTTCAGTAATTTATGTTGAGCAAAGCCATGGGGTTTGGGCTTATTTGAGCTGCATTGGTTTGGGGAGACCTGTTTAACTTGGCTAGAAGCATTTGTTTATGTTGCAATTCTGGATGTGAGTTGTATATTGTATATTCTAAGGGATCCAAGTCCCATTTCTCACAGATATAGCGTTATTTTCTTAAGACAACCGTTTTATGCCCTATATTGCTGCATTTCCCCACTTTGGAAGGAGTGTATAGGTCATATTCTTGTTGTTGATCATTTATTTACTGGGTAGATGTTACTTTACATCTTATGAGATGATTTACACTTATATGTGCATGGATTTCTAAAGCTCCAACTTTAGAATATCTTCAGATATTCTTATTGTTGTAGAAATTTCGTATTTTGGGGATATTACAGTGGTATCAAAGCATAGTATTGGCTCAGCCTGTGAGTTCTAGCCATCATAAGGAACAAGATCAAAATGATGGAGAGGATGAGTTTACTCTCAACACTTTTCAGATCCATGAAGAACCTCTCCCATGAGGTTAAGCTGATGAAGGAGAAGAGATGCCAAGAAACTCCTAAAGGGTTTCAAGAAGAGGAAGAACCATACACCTCCTATTCTCATGAAGAAGAAGACCATAAGCATGGAAGGAACTTAGATCATCAGATTCTGAGTGAGTTACTTGTTGAGTACAAGTCTCAACCTAGAGCCTTCAAAGAGACTCTAGCCTTCCCACAGTTCATTCAATTGGAGGAAGAGAGGAGACCCTGCAGCAAGGGAGAAATCAAGGGAAATAGGTTTCTATTGTCCAATTTTGATGGGATAGCTGTAGCAGATGCTTGGACAAGAAGACTTGAAGCATTCTTCCTACTATATCCAGTGGTAGAAAGAGAAGCAGTAGAGATTGTAGCGTTGCACATGAAGGGAAAAGCAAGCACTTGGTGGTTCAGTCACATAAATCATGCAAGAGTATCTACTCTTGTAGATTTCACTAAGAGTGTAATAAAGAGATTTGATGAAGAACAATCAGAGAGGGAGGAGCCCTCATCACCTCTTGAGGAGATTTGTATCAGCGCTGTCACAACCTTGGAGGAGCAACCTTCAACATCAGCAGTTGGGGGAGGCAACACAATGGAAGAAATAAATCTTGCAGCCATGAAAGGTGCTCCCAAAGCCCAACAAGGTATGGTTTCATTTCCACCTTCTATTATTGCTGCAAATATTTCAGAAGATCGTGGGAATTTGCTGTTGTATGACCCAGGATCATCACTTACTGCTAATTTAGAGCAACAAGATTGCACTGCGCTGTCCAAGAGCAGCAGTGAAGAAAGAAGGACCCATTCCTCATCGGAGCATTCAGAGAGCAGCTTCATTCAGGAAGCCATGGAGGAAGAGATGTCAAAGGGTAGACATCTTGAGATGAGAAAAATTTTCTCCTCTCTAGATGACACCCTCTTAATGAGCATGCCAAAGCTCAAAGAGAGGCTTCTGCTTGCAGCAGATCCAAGGCCTCATTGGTTTTGGAAGGCCATGCATGAGGAGGAGGTCTCATCAAGAGATCCTATTGGAGGTGCACTTCAACATCTCATGAAGTGCAAGGCTCTTCAGAGATTTGAGAAGGATGGTGTCCTACCATGGGAGGATACCAAGTATTTGCAGAATGAGATCCATCACCCACATTGGGATGAGTGGATGACAGTATGGAGCAAGAGGTTTCCAAACCACTTGTAGATCCATGATACAGGCCAAAAAGAAGCATGGCTACGCTGGTTGCTTTTGGGTGAGTATGGCCACTGCCCAAAGGTTCATGTTTTCTTATCTCGTGCCTTATGTCTCAATGATAGGATGCATAAGAAGAAGGCATGGTTGTTGTGGCTATTAAGGAGAGAGTTTGGACATCATATGTCAAATCTTATGTCCATGTATTTACCTTTGTTTGAGAATATGTCTCATGTACTCACATGTATATATGTTTGAGATGTATTTCATGAATGAACATTGTTTTGGGAGGAAGGATAATTTCCCCATGATGTATAAGGGAGTTGGTTTGTACTATGTTGATGAGACATCTCACATGTCCATCATTGTATTATTGCTCCATGATCTGCATTTTGATAATGAAAGAAGGAAGCAAGAGTCCTTGTTGCTATGGTTACTATTGGGAGAGTATGGGCTGAAATTTCTCCATACTCATCATGATATTTCAGGAGGAATGTATGGCACATTCAAGGTGCAAAGAGGCCACCCTTCAGCATTGGAGGAAAAGGAGAGGCTTCCCCATGGGAGGAAGAGTTTCTCACATATCAGCATATTGGTGGATGGCTTTGGCATGTGGGATGTCAAAGAGAGAAGTCATGGAGTGACAAGAGCCTTAACACTAAGGCCAACAACGCTGTCACTTGGGAGTAAGTATCTTTTGATGGGGTATTCCAAGGGGAATATGCATCCTTCCATTTTTCATATTTTCGTGAGGATATTCTCATGGGAGGACTCAACCATGGACCTCACTTTCAGTTTACTCATTATGCATGGTAAAATATACATTTCTATACTTACTGATTGTTCCATTGAGTATCTGTATCCTTTCACCATTCATGGACAATGCATTTCTCTACATAAGTGCAAGATTATTCTTGGGTTACATGGTCACTTTAGGGCCAACCTTTTTAATGATAATAACCCATCTATACATTAATTTGGGCAAGTTTCTTGTTATTTTGATCATGTACAACTGATATATATTGCTGCTTACTACCACATAATATATGAGCACTCATGCACAGCTAGTAATTTGTTGGAGGACAAGTTGCGACATGATATTCTCAAGCAGTAGTTGAGAAAACTGCATTGTATCCACTTGATAGACCATCGGTATCATGTAACCTTCAACATTTTTCTGATTTGGATGCCAAATGGTGATGACGTGCCATTCATTTTGGATGGGATGATTTGGGCCAGCATGATTCATGACACGGGAGTGAGGATATTTGGAGATCTATTCTTCCTCTTGCCACTTAAGGGCAACCTTATTGCAGCCACAAATCAACATGTTCTCTACACTTACTATGAGTGGAGAGGAAGACAGCGTGGGGTAGGCCATCTTGCCTGTCATGTTCAGCGAGTCAGCCCACCTTCTTTGCAGGAGCCTAAGGTGGAGGAGATATTTTATGAGTTGCCATGTGGGAGGGTGACTCATCTTGTATGGATGATAGCTTGGGGGTGGAGGTTTTACATGGGGATGATAGTTCCCAAATACATTTTGAACTCCATGCCTTGGGAGGAAGTTTTTCAGTTCTATCCTTATAGTTGCTTGGGGACAAGCAACATTTGGGAGGGGAGGACTGTAATATTCCTACTTTAGCAAGCAGCTAAGTGGAATATTAATTTTTTATTTTTACACTTAGCAGATGAATAAATGGGGGAGGAGAACCATACTTAACTAAAATTAGCTTAAAAACCCTCTTGGTGTGAAAGGGGATCATTATAGTAGCTGGATTTCACACCCTCATGTGTGAAAAGGGACTTTTGCTTGTGGACTAAGTCAAGTTTGACTAAGTTAACATGCATGCATAAAGAAGAGGAGATCATCAATGTAACCAGTTCAGTGTGAACAAGGTTCAGCACAGACAGAAATTTGAGAGCTGGATTAAATACACTTGAGTGTGAAAAGGGATGAAGCAGATTGGAGAGGTCAACCTTGACCAAATCAAACAGTGCAGTATGGAGGAGTGGCCTTGATGAAAGTAAAATGTAATTTTGGAGGGAGATTGCTCATGTGGAGTTGGAAACCCTAATGGGTGGGACACAAGGTGAGGAGGCTCACAAAGTTTATAAGGAAGAGGATGGAAGCCATTTGGGGTTATCATGGATTATTGATTTTGGTCTACTTAGACTATTGAGGATTCTTTAGATGTTGAGTTGAGTATGCAGTGCTGTTTAGCACAAGGCATTCCTGCTTAGGGATTCCTTCTCTTTTTTTGAGAGGTCTCTTGGAGGAGAATTGTTCTTCATTTTTCCACATCCAGGCTTGAGGCCAAGCATCCTCCTACACCTACAGCATTAATTCTATAGCAGGGAACGTTGTGTTGCAGGGTGTTGCAGTGGAAGGCTTACAACACCAACTTCTAAGCTTATCTTTTAGAGGAGGCAGCTTCCCTTTCTTTGCAAGATATGTACAGGAGATTTCTAAGCATATTGTACATATTGGCATGTGGCCAGATCACTCTCCATCATCTACTGTGAAGTCATTTTCAGGAACTGCGTTATCTTCCAGAGTGTTGCAGTAGCAGGGTTTGAACCCTTGCTTGTGAGCTTGTTCCTTGGAGGAAGGGCCAACCCTTCTCCCGGAAAGCTTTGTACATCATCTTCCTTCTCTTTCTTATACATTTTCAGCTACATATATACAAAGCTATAGTATACTGTGTTTTCCAGATCTAGATATGCAGATTTTCTCTTTTATACATTGTATTTTCATGAAGCCCTTGCCAGGTTATCCTTATTTTGTATAAAAAGGAAGAGATATTTACTTTTCTCAGCCATTGGATGATTGTATACTCCAGATATTGTATTTCTCATTATTTTTTGCATAAAACCTCATCAAAATAACGTAGTTGTATGCTTCAGTAATTTCTATTGAGCAAAGTCATGGGGTTTGGGCTTATTTGGCTGCATTGGTTTGGGGAGACTTGTTTAACTTGGCTAGAAGCATTTGTTTTTGTTCCAATTCTGGATGTGAGTTGTATATTGTATATTCTAAGGGATCCAATTCCCATTTCTCATATATATAGCATTATTTTCTGAAGACAACCGTTTTATGCCCTATATTTCTGCATTTTCCCACTTTCGAAGGAGTGTATAGGTCATATTCTTGCTGCTGATCATTAATTTGTTGGGTAGATGTTCCTTTAAATCTTATGAGCTTATTTACACTGCTATGTGCATGGATTTCTGAAGCTCCAACTTTAGAATATCTTTAGATATTCTTATTGTTGTAGAAATTCCCTATTTTGGGGATATTACAGTGGTATCAAAGCATAGTCTTGGCTCAGCCTATGAGTTACAACCATTAGAAGGAGAAAGATCAAAATTATGGAGAGGATGAGTTTACTCTCATCACTTTTCAGATCCAGGAAGAGCATCTCCCATGATGTTAAGCTGATGAAGGAGAAGAGATGCCAAGAAAATCCTAGAGGGTTTCAAGAAGAGGAAGAACCATGCACCTCCTATTCTCATGAATAAGAAGACCAGAAGCATGGAAGGCACTTAGATCATCAGATTATGAGTGAGTACCTTGTTGATTACAAGTCTCAACCTAGAGCCTTCAAAGAGACTCTAGCCTTCCCACAGTTCATTCAATTGGAGGAAGAGAGGAAACCCTACAGCAAGGATGAAATCAAGGGAAATAGGTTTCTATTGTCCACTTTTGATGGGACAACTGTAGCAGATGCTTGGACAAGAAGACTTGAAACATTCTTCCTACTACATCCAGTGGTAGAAAGAGAAGCAGTAGAGATTGCAGTGCTGCACATGAAGGGCAAAGCAAGCACTTGGTGGTTCAGTCACATAAATCATGAAAGAGTATCTACTCTTGTATATTTCACTGAGAGTGTGATCAAGAGATTTGATGAAGAACAATCAGAGAGGGAGGAGCCCTCATCACCCCTTGAGGAGATTTGTATCAGCGCTGCCACAACCTTGGAGGAGCACCCTTCAACATCAACAGTTGGGGGAGGAAACACAGTGGAAGAAAGAACTCTTGCAGCCATGAAAGGTGCTCCCAAATCCCAACAAGGTATGGTTGCATTTCCACCTTCTATTATTGTTGCAAATATTTCAGAAGATTGTGGGAATTTGCTGTTGTATGACCCAGGGTCATCACTTACTGCTAATTTAGAGCAGCAAGATTGCACTGCACTGTCAAAGAGTAGCAGTGAAGAAAGAAGGACCCATTCCTCATGGGAGCATTCAGAGAGCAGCTTCATTCAGGAAGCCATGGAGGAAGAGATGTCAAAGAGTATAAATCTTGAGATGAAAAACTTTTTCTCCTCTCTATATGACACCCTCTCAATGAGCATGCCACAGCTCAAAGAGAGGCTTCTACTTGCAGCAGATCCAAGGCCTCATTGGTTTCAGAAGGCCATGCATGAGGAGGAGGTCTCATCAAGAGATCCTATTGGAGGTGCACTTCAACATCTCATGAAGTGCAAGGCTCTTCAAAGATTTGAGAAGGATGGTGTCCTACCATGGGAGGATACCAAGTATTTGCAGAATGAGATCCATCACCCACATTGAGATGAGTGGATGATAGTATGGAGCAAGAGGTTTCCAAACCACTTGTAGATCCATGATACAGGCCATCAAGAAGCATGGCTACACTGGTTGCTTTTGGGTGAGTATGGCCACTGCCCAAAGGTTCATGTTTTCTTATCTCATGCCTTATGTCTCAATGATAGGATGCATAAGAAGAAGGCATGGTTGTTGTGGCTATTAAAGAGAGAGTTTGGACATCATATGTCAAATCTTATATCCATGTATTTACCTTTGTTTGAGATATGTCTCATGTACTCACATGTATATATGTTTGAGATGTATTTCATGAATGAACATTGTTTTGGGAGGAAGGATAACTTCCTCATGATGTATAAGGGAGTTGGTTTGTACTCTGTTGATGAGACATCTCACATGTCCATCATTGTATTATTGCTCCATGATCTGCATTTTGATAATGCAAGAAGGCAACAAGAGTCCTTGTTGCTGTGGTTACTATTGGGAGAGTATGGGCTGAAATTTCTCCATACTCATCATGATATTTCAGGAGGAATGTATGGCACATTCAAGGTGCAAAGAGGCCACCCTTCAGCATTGGAGGATAAGGAGAGGCTTCCCCATGGGAGGACGAGCTTCTCACATAGCAACATATTGGTGGATGGCTTTGGCATGTGGGATGTCAAAGAGAGAAGTATGCATCCTTCCCTTTTGTAGATTTTCATGAGGAGATTCTCATGGGAGGACTCATCCATGGACCTCACTTTCAGTTTACTCATTATGCATGGTAAAAGATACATTTATGTACTTATTGATTGTTCCATTGGGTATCTGTATCCTTTCACCATTCATGGACAGTGCATTGCTCTACATAAGAGCAAGATTATTCTTGGGTTACATGGTCACTTTAGGGCCATCCTTTTTAATGATAATAACCCATCTATACATGAATTTTGGCAAGTGTCTTGTTATTTTGATAATGTACAACTGATATATGTTTCTGTTTACTACCACATAGTAGACGAGCACTCATGCATAGCTAGTAATTTGTTGGAGGACAACTTTCCACATGATATTCTCAAGTAGCAGTTGGGAAAACTACGTTGTATCCACTTGATAGACCATTGATATCATGTAACCTTCAACTTTTTTCTGATTTGGATTCCAAATGGTGATGATGTGCCATTCATTTTGGATGGGATGATTTGGGCCAACATGATTCATGACACGGGAGTGAGGATATTTGGAGATCTATTCTTCCTCTTGCCACTTAAGGGCAACCTTCTTTCAACCACAAATCAACATGTTCTCTACACTTACTATGAGTGGAGAGGAAGACAGCATGGGTAGGCCATCTTGCCTATCATGTTCAGCTAGTCAACCCACCTTCTTTGCAGGAGCCTAAGGTGGAGGAGATCTTTTATGAGTTTCTATGTGGGAGGTGTTAGTCATCCATAATTTTCACTATCTGAAGATGACTAAGTATTGGTCCTATATTTCTAGAAAAAAAGTTCATGAACATTGTGAGTTCTAGAAATCTCACTGCCTTCATTATCCTAAGATAAAAATTTCACTATTTTATCATCCTATCTAGTCATGACTAGCCCACCACTCCCGGAAGACCCATCATGGGCTCAAGCCATTTATTTTAACCCTAACTTGTCACCCATTTTTCACCATGTCTTGCCTTTTGGCTCAAATCCTCTGTTTTGTTTACCTACAAAATTCCCCGCTACCACCTAAACCTACCAATAAAATAAATTTGCTTTCTCTTCCATAATAATCTCAAACATTGATTGTCTCTGCAGGCCCTTTGGATAGTCATGTATGTTGGATCTTAGGTCTTCAATACACTAAGATGAGCATGGATCCTATCTTACACTTGTAAAACCTAAATCTAGATCTCAGTCCAAAGTCCAAATCCAAGAAAGCCCCATTAGGTCACCTAAGGTCTCACTTAGTCATAGGATGGATTTGGTGCCCTGCAAACTATGCCTTCCTGCATGAGGAAATTGTATTCAAAGAGGGATAAAATCAAGCAATTTGGTCCAGGACTGGTTAAAATAGTCATTCAATAAAAGCCTCCCTGGCTTAGAGCAGATATAATACAAGGGACAACTGCCCTTGTTCATATTTTACAAATGAATGATTAATTTAGCCATCAACAAAAAGAAGAAGTAAGGAAATTGGATGCAATCATCACTAGGAGACATCCACAAACAAGACAAAGGTAGTAGGCCTATTTGTAAAAAGAGAAACAGAGTTTTTTTATAGTTTTTTGAACAAAACAGTGGTGATAGGCAAGAAACCATCACAAAGGCCACAAGGAAAAAAGCCACTTCAACTACCATCAAATGCACATTGAATATTGTTGCAAAGTAATGAATAAGTTTTGAGAGGCTACAGAGAAACTTAGCAACACTCCTTGTCCTTTCTAAAAAGCCCTAAAAACCTAAGAGTTTGCACATATTGGAAAAACAGGTCAATTGAAGATGACAAAGCCTCCTTCTTAACAACAGAGGGCATGCAAAGGGTATCAGTGTAAAAGGAAGAAATGGCACAAAGGGATAAGTTTTATGTTCATATAAAATGATAAAGGTCAAAGAAAAACCGCCACCTGCAACACCAAACAGTCAAAAGGGCATAGTGGGTAAAAGGTAAATGAACAAAAACATCATGAAAGTGGGTTTCAAATTGTAAATTATTTTTCAAAAAAGGTTATAAAAAGCTTTTAGAATACTTCCACCCACACCATTTATCATCTCCAAATCGAAGAGAGCCATTGAGAGAAGATTTTTTTCATTTTTTGAGAAAATTGGGGAAGTTGGCAGTGTTACGCAACTGGGCGTTCGCTCTTGTTACGCACCTGACAGTGCTACGCACAACCCTGACCCGCCTGTTACGCTCCTGGGCACCCGACTTTGCCTGTTACACTCCTTGGCGCCCGAATCACCTGTTACGCTCCTGGGCGCCCGACTCACCTGTTACGCTCCTGGGCGCCCGACTCTGCCTGTTACGCTCCTGACTGTTACACATAGACAGAGTCTCTCCAAAATTTCTCAAGGAGATCAAAATTTGATTTTTCTTCACACTCAAGGCCTCAGCAAAGGACAAGAGCAAGGTTCGTGATTTGATTGGCCTCCTAAACCTCCATTTCTCTAGGCAAAATCATATTTAAGGGCTTGAATGAAATAAATCCTAAGCTACATTATAGTCAATTTTTGAAAAATATCTTGGTTTAGAGTTTGTAAGACGAAATTGTTATGTATACCAGAGGAGGGTGAATGGCATTAATCAAGCCTTTGAAAACACTTAATACACCCTTGGAGACTTCCATCTTGCCTTAATTTTCTCAACTTTTCCCTCACTTCACTCATTACAACCTTTTAACCCAAAAAGCCCTCAAATAGTTTTAAAGGAGTCCTTTTCTGTGCTAAGAGAATCAACCACTATGTCTGAAGCAGAGAGCAACACCAACAGAGATGAGGTTCAAACACCTACCAAGCCTCAGTACAAAGGAGGGAAGGAAAATAGATTTGAACCCTTAGACATAGTCCAGATTACCTCATCTCCTATGATCCTTTCATGCTTTCAGGATGTAGGGTGTTATCAATTTTGTGAAAAGATGAAACAAGTTGGCAGTCATCCAAACTTGACTAGGTTGTTTTCCTTTAACTTAAAAAATCATAAAATTGACCTAGAAGGGGTGCAATTTGAGCTCTCAGCTGAGATTATTTCAAAAGCAACCGGTATACCAGACATTGGTGAAATATGGTTCAAACAAAATAAGTTGCAGTTGAGCTATTATGAGCCCTACCTGAAACCCAACTATCAATAAAATTGCAAGGCTATTTTCCCTTTCTCCCACTTGTTAGAAAGGTATGATTCACTAATGAAACAATTTATCAGGTATTTCACCTGTGAAGGGAGATATTCTAGACTCTACTCATATAATATAAGGTTGTTGATGCACTTCACTAAAAACAAGATGATGAATCTACCATACTACCTTTTCCGGAGCATTGGCAGAATGGCCTCACTTGTCAAAAATAAAAGCTATGACCACCAAATGCTGAGCCTTTTTCACCACTCCCTCGTAAAAATGATTGTCCTATATCAGCTAGAGCAGCAAGGAATACCTTGGAAAACCTTCATCTCACATGATGTGTTTGCAGACCCCCAAGCCTTCATCCAACATAACTTTCCTTCCACCTCACAATCTACCTCCACCCATCCATCATCTCCCCATGTGCCTTCTCCACAAATAAATTCACCTCTTGTTTCTTCCCCTAATCTACCAAGTGTAGAGGCTGGCAGTAGCCCTAGTGAAGAACAAATAGAGGGAAGCAGTCAAGAGGAAACTGAGACAGATAATGGATGCTCTAAAGAAAGCAATCATGATCATGAAAAAAGAAATGACGATCATCTGGAAAGCATTAAGGGAGAAGATGATAATGATCATGAAGAAAGCAACCATGATCATGAAGAAAGCAGTGATGATCATGAGCAAAGAATTAAGGGAGAGGATGATGATGATCATGAAGAAAGCAATGATGATGATGAGGAAAGCATTAAGGGAGAGGATGATGATGAAAATGAAGAAATCAGTGATGGAAAAGAGAAAAATGATGAAGATGAAGAAGAAAATGAAGAAGTGGGAGATGGCCAAGAAGAAAGCAACGATGGCCAAGAAGAAAGCAACAATAGCCAAGAACAACATAGTGAAAGTAGTGAGCATGATGAATAGGAAAACAAAGATGAGAGTAGTGAGCAAGATAATGAAGAAGAGCAGCCAGATGATGAAGAAGAGCAACATGGTGAGGAGGACAACCATCAAAGTGTCCAAGATAGTCAAGAAAGGAGTCATGACAGTCATGACAAAAATCAGTCCATGGTTGACAAAGAAAATCAGAGTGAGGCAAGTGCAGAAGCTGCCAAGAAAACTGAAGATCAAAATAATGATAGCACTGCCTTTGAGACTCCCATTGTTGCCCCTCTCACATGCACATATCACAGAGGGAGAAGGGACGTGTTTGTTGCCTCTAAAAGGAAAAGGACCATCCCCTCTCAAACAGCCAAAACATTGGACAAGGGCAAGGAAAAAATGGAAAAATTTGAGTAGAAGATACAAGTTAGAAGGAGCAAAAGGATCAAGAAGACTTCTCAAGGCCCTCTTTTCATTGATCTCGACAGTGAAAATGAAGACCAAGAGATGAGTACTAAGTTGCTTCTCTTAGAAAAGAATGCACAACTTCGAGAATAGGAAAAGGATTTTGAGAGGGCACAAAGGGTCATATACTATTATAAAGAGGAGCATAAACATTTCAAAGAGGTGAAGAGGGGCCTTGCCCTACAGAAAAAAATGGTCAAACACTATGCAAGGAAGAGCATGCTTGTTAATGCCAAACTGAAGCAAGCCCTCATAGAGCTAGAAGAGCTAAAAAGGACCAAAGTGCATGACAACCTCGAGATCTTGGCTGATGCTTCTCAGCAGGTATCTAAAACCCCTTGAGGGGTCTACACACCAATTTTGAGGCAAATCCAGAAAGTTTTTGTTTTTTCCAATTTTTTACCCCTAGGAGCGCAGCACCCTAGGTGTTATGCAAAAAATTGGGGCATCCTCAGCTACTGAAGTTTACATTTTTGGATTTTTCACATCACCAATAGTCTACCCACAAAATTTCAAGTCAATTGGAGCATTTTTTCCCCCTCAAAAGGTCAAAAAACACCTCAAATTTGACCTTTCTTCCTCTTTTTCAGAGCAGGTGTTACACACAAAGAAGTGTTGGAAGATTTAATTTTTGAGATGGTAAATAGCATCCATTCAGCACAAATCAAGTATTTTTGGAAATTAGACTCATCAAGCTTTCCAACGATCCATCACGGGGCCAAATTCGATGCCAGGAAGGGGTCCAAAACTCAGCTACAACAAACCCTATTTTCTGCTGAAAAGGTGTTACGCACAGGAGCAACCTTTTGCCAAAAAAGTCAACAAAACACACAGATTGATGGAAAAGGAGTTTTTTTTATATTTTCTTAGAAAAATCACTCTTGATTTGATTGGGGAGTTATGTTTTGGTGTTTTTCATTTATTTTCTTATCAACTATGTGTCTTGGGCCTTGCATCGTCATTAAGCACATTTATGGCATTTATGATCAGATTAGGGTTTCTGGAAGCCTCTTAGGGCTTCCCACCTCCTCAGTTGCTCCATAAATAGAGCCTGAGGCTCTCATGTATGTGTGAGGATTTTTATAGCTTATTCTGAAGCAATACATAGTCTCTTGGATCCTTTGATGAGAATTTGATGTCTTGGAGCTCATGCATGCCTTGATTTGTTTACTGATGGTGAAGGATTGTTTGCAGGATCCATAGGCCTGGTTGATGGTGAATTTTTCTCTTGTTTATGTTTTCTAGTTTTCCATTATGTTTTCCATATTGCTCTGTTGCAGTAGGACAAAGAATTTAGATTAAGAAATGTTTTCTAATGGCACCTTAAGTCTGTTTGTTCTTCACTGCCTCAATGTTTTCTTCTGCTGAGATAAGTTAGGGAATCCATTTCTTGCTCTCTAAGAAGTTCTTAGCTTGTTCATTCCTTGAATTGTTTATATCATTTAGTGTCAAGTATGATTTACGGCTAGCCCTACATATTGTGGTCACTGAAATACTCTGTCCTTGGAATCACCTCTTTAAAGCAGCTTTGCTTAGGTTTGTCAAAGAAGTCTGTTTGAATCATGCTCTTTGACTTTACTTAGCTAATATTGTTTCAAGGAAACTTCATAGCTGTAACTTTAGATGTTAGGATTTTCTCTCATTCTATGGTTATAGCTACTTGTGCATATTAAATGTTTTTCTGCTCTTGATGACGAAATATATGAAAGTTAAATAAGTTTCTTGCCTTTCTATGTTTCATCTAAATGTTTGTCTTGGTTGATTATCTGCTTTTAGTCTGAAATAAAAAGGATTAGGTTTTGCTTATGCGTTTGATTCTCTTGCTATGCTCATAAATATTCTAACTCTCTCAGTTTACAAGTACATAAAGGTTTCAATTTTTTCCCTTTATTAGCTTATTGTTCTCAAGCTTAATGTTCACCTCATGATCCTTCACAACCTTAAAAGATCCACCAACCAAGTTAAAATTTCCCTGCAAATGCTCTTGAAACCATTGATGAACTTATCATGACCTTGTTAGACTCCATTGCCCAATGACTTAACAATCTTCCTTGTTTTTTATCTAAATCTATTTGAACATCATACCCAACCAAAAACAATAAAAAAAACCCTGCACTTAACATCTAGCCTAAAATCAACCCAAATCAGCAAACAAGTTCACATCTTTGCACCTACTAGAGAGATCCCTCTCATAATCCAGGAAGGCTAGGTCCTTGGATTTCAAAGCTTGGTTTGATGTTACCCCTGTCCATTTGTATCTCAATCAATCTAGCAAATTACGGGGAGCTAACATAATGGCGATCATGGTGGGACCAAGTTCATAATAGCCTGACAAACTCTTACATACCCATATCCATCCCCACTTTGACTTGAAAAATAAACTCATAGCCAAAAGTAGAAACTACTTGCTTCACCATCCTAGCAAGATGATGACTCATCTAGAGGATACTCATTGAAACCTTAAGGCTGCATAAAGAAACTCAAAAGCCCAAAATACTCCCTAGATTGATTTTTATCAAAAATTGGTGGTGGACCATTGTATACATATCCTCAAAATTTCAAAAACATCCACCTGGTGACTCCACTAGCCTCCAATAGGCCTTTTTTCAACTCACTGGTCCCATTGGTTTTTCTAGGATTGTGTCAAATCAGTCCAAATAAGTTTTTAGGGCCTATTTATACCTTTTGTGAGTAGAGAGGTAAACCTTCCAAAAACAGTCCCAAACCTTCAACCTCTTTGATTTTCGAGTAAAGAGAGCTGGCTTCACGAAGGATCAATACCAGATCACACTCAAACCCAAATCTTCCTACCGTAGTTGATGACCTAGAAAAGATTTTGTGGCAAACTTCTAAAGCTGGAAACTCACCCACTGTTAGGACCATTCATAGAGCAAGTTCTGCACTAGAACACCTTACAATTTCAAAAGATCCTCAGTTTGACTTGCACCATACCAAGAATCTATTTAGGACCAAGTCACAAAGTAGGGTTGACCAAACTGACCTTGAGCCCATAGATTTGCCGAAAACCTCCACTAGAGAAGCTTCTCCTTCCACTCCACCTGAATTTCAGCTTCTCCTTCCACTCCACCTGAATTTCAGCTTCTCCATCACTTCAGCCCTTTTCATCTCAAATCCACTCAAAATAAGTTCTCTAATCCAAGTACCTCAACTACACCCATTCATACCACCACTGTAAAAACCACCTCACTACATCCTACTCCACCTCTCACAAATCCTCCCCTTGTAAATCAACCCTTATTTCCATTTCCTCCCATCATGGCAGCCTGGCATGCTCCAATGGCTCTACAACAACCACTATTACCTTTTCCAAATGAATATCAATCTAAGATCCCTCACTTCTTGGGGACTGAATCCATCACTACTCAAAAGCATGTAGATAGAATTAATGATGCTTTTGATTACATGGAGATAGAAGAAGAAACCATACAGTTGAGGATTTTTGCTCAGAGCCTAGGTGATCACGAGATCAAGTCCCTTGTAGAAAAATGCTCAAAAATTAAGTTGCTCAGAATTGGGCCAAACCAAAATGACAGGAAAGAGCTCACCAAAATGATCCTGTAGCCGCGAACGACACTCAAATCCGTTGCCGTATGGAGGAGATATTGCAGTTTGAATTTGCCTAATAACTTTCAATTTTGAAAGAATTTTTTTTAATATATGTGTTGGGATAATTTTATTTTTTTTATTAAGGTTTAATAAATTAATTAAATTATATAGTTTTAATATTTTATATGGTTTTTTATTAAATCATATATTATATTATTAATTATATATTTTAATTAATTATTAATTTTTTTTTTTAATTAAACCTTATTAAAATTTTTTTAATGTTAAACCATACCATATATTAATTTAAAGTTCATATGATACGTTCAATGAAAAAAAAAGACATGTAAAGTTCAATAGTTTAAACGTTACGTATGGCTTAAGTCACGTGGGTTCTTTTTTTAAAACGTGCAATGGAATAATAGTGAGTTTAAAACGTTGGTCGCGGCGTTGTTCGACCTCGGGTCGGGGCGGACACAATGCACAGGCCCGACCAACGAGCTACAACGGTGGTTTGTAAACCATTGGGGCAGAAAATATATTTAAACGTTTTAAATTTCGTTTGGGCGTAGGTGGCGAGGTCTTAGTCACGCGGGCCCAGCGCTTGGCGCGGAATATATTTAATACATATTGTTATGAACCTTATATTACGTCGATTTAAACTTAAGTTTTTCCGATCGGTGCGGGCACATGGGCCCTATATTTTAGCTCCCTCCCACTGGCGGTAGTTTCAGCGGTTCCTCTATTTTATCGCCGATCTCCATATTTGTCGGAGCTATTTGGCAGTTAGCCAGACTTAGCTGGAGAGAATCTAGGCAAACTTCAGTTAGCCATAGCTTTGGATAGGAAAGTCCTTTTTGGACGAAATTTTTTTTGATTCTGGGGTATTGGATCATTCTGGAGCTGTTGGAAGTATTTTTAGAGCCATCAGGGCTCTCTAACATAGAATTTACCAGCGTTTTTGGTCGTGGAGCCACTGGGGCCTAAGGGAAGAAGAGCTGTTTTGGACTATCTTCATCCAATGGAGGTGTTTGTTTAGTCATTTTATACTGATTTGAGCCTTCTGAATCTTAATTTGTAGTGTATTTTTCCATTTGAGGCTTCTATACAGTTGTATTCACATTTTGAGCATTTAATCAAAAAGGGAAAAGCCTAATTAGAGGCTTTTGGACCCAGCAGAGGTAGCTCAAGAGAGGGGTGAACTGCTTAAAAAATTATTTGCTGTCATACTGTATATTTTTGCTGCATTATTTTAGATTCTTCTCCTTTAAACAGTAAATTTTT
Source organism: Pinus albicaulis (assembly GCA_034641835.2). NCBI lineage: Eukaryota > Viridiplantae > Streptophyta > Pinopsida > Pinales > Pinaceae > Pinus > Pinus albicaulis. Next base: position 1,379,188,818 of record CM076574.1, read on the forward strand.
ACAAGTAAACTTTTCCCAAGCAGGTTTAAACAGAGAACAAAACTTATTAGTTCATCTTCAAACCACTATACTTCATTTGCAGAATACATAATCTTGCCTATTCACACATGAAAGTTGGATTAATGAATACTTTTCACATAAACAAATACTTTCATTGATCGGATCTATTACAGTGATTACATTTTATTTCTTTAGGTAGAGTCAGTTTGTGGGCTAGGTAGCCTCTGGTTTCATCCTTTCTAGTAAAGGTGAAATAACCAGTAAAAACCCCTTACTGTCAATATCTGTATGAGAAATAATTTGTTCTCACAATTTCAGATTAGGTTGGTATCGGAGCACAAGGTTTTTCTTAAGAGTTTGTGAAATTTGTGCAAGTAAATTGTATTATTTTGCAAAATTTGATGCTTACTAGGCTGAAATTACAAAGAGGGGAAGGTCAATTGGTTAGAGAACAAGTTAATCCTCAACCAAGGAGGGCTAGAGTGCCATTACATCCACCTTCCATTTCATCCTCAATAGCCTTAGAATCAGCCACAAACATGTCTTCCAGAGAAGGAAAAGTACATGAGGAAATGGATCCCAAGGAAGAAGAAAGAGTCTTTAGAAAAGATTTCTTGGATTTGACTGAGATGGTTAGGATCCTATACCAGGAAAGAAATGATAGGATTATTGGAGAAGGGTCTAGAAATCAAAGAGAAGAAGGATATTCTTCAGGAGGAAAGAAAGACAAAGATGAGTCTAAGAAAGGGAATGGAGGAAATGGTGATCCACCATCTCCATCATCATCCTCATCCTCCACATCATCCTCTTCAACTTCTGTTAATCAGTCACACAAAACAAAAACATCTCTTAAAAATCTTTTGTTAAAGCTTGATGTAAAGTCTGAGTTTCCGATGTTTAATGGTGATGTGAATGCGGAAAAATTGGATAACTGGATTAGACAGCTGGAAGTCTATCTAAGAATTCAGAATTTGCATGATGATGACACAAAAATCCAATTAGCCTCTTTGAGAATGGATGGAGCAACTTTGGTTTGGTGGGAAGCCAAGACCAAGGAGGAAATTAAAAAGCATGGTAAGATAACTCTAACATGGAATGAGTTTATTACAGCTATTAAGAAACAATTTTATCCTCTTGCTCATATTCAGAAAGCAATCATGAATTGGCAAAATTTTAGGCAACTTAAGGGTCAAAATGTGCAAGATTATACCCAAGAGTTTAGAAGGAGAGCACTTCTACTTGGAGTAGACTTACAAAGTCAAGACACCTTGTTGAAATACATAGGAGGTTTGCACAATTATATGCAACATACTATTCTAATGTTCAATCCTACCAGCTTAGATGAAGTCTGTGTGCAGGCTACACATTTAGAAGCTAGAGGAAAGAATATTTTTGATGAGGATAGTAATTTCAAAAACAAAGGAAAGAAAAGAGTTGCTAATTCAAGAAAAGACAAAGGAAAGTTATTTTGCAAGAACTGTTCTAAGACAAGTCATGATGAAGATCATTGCTGGAAGCTTCATCCTGAACTGAAACCAGAAAAATTCAAGAACAAAAACAAGACCAAAGAAAAGGAGAAAACTGTTGCAACAGTTGAGCAAGACTTAGGGTCAGACTCAGGAGATGAGACAAAAAGCATAGCCATGGTTTTAAAGAACATTAAGGGGAAAGAAGTGGTGCAAGACACAATTCCCAGTTCTAGCTCTTTGAATTGTCACAAAGATACTCATGAAGAAAAGAGGAGGATAGAGCTCTTCCATGTGAGGGTAATTTCAAAACATACCAAAAGTGACACACTATTTGACAGTGGGTCACAAGTGAATCTTATATTTGAAGACTTGGTCAAGCAGCTTAAACTTGAGACCATTCCACATCCGAAGCCTTATCCACTTGGATGGATATGCAAGGATGCTAATTTGCAAGTCTCAAGAAAGTGCATATTGCGCTTTGCAATAACTGCACACTTTATTGACACAGTGGAACTTGATGTGGTGCCACTTGATATCTCAGGTATTGTTTTGGGAAGTCCTTATTTGTTTGACAGGAAGGCCATCTTTCATCGCCATGAAAACAAGTATCACTTGTTCAAAGATGGTAAAGAGTACATTGTGAGAGCTCACAAGAAGAAGCTGGAATCTTCTTTACTCCATGCAAGTCAATTCAAAAGACTGGTTAATGCAAGTCAAAGTCTAACTTTGTTAATGTTGAAACGACCAGATTTTGAGCATTCACCTTTTTATGATGTTGCTAATGATTTGTCTCAGTTTGATAACAGTTTGTCTTTGAAAGAAGATGATGTTATGTTGCACCAATTACCTTTTGGGTCAGCCAATGCAGTGAATGAAGTGTCAAAGCAAAGCAGTGCAAGCAAGAAGGACACACCATTCAGCATGGGAAAAATTTGGTTTCAGAATGGTAGAATTCGCCATGGGAACAATTTGCAAGGTGAAAGTCATTTTAAGTCTTCTGGAAAGTTTGTTCAATGTAGAGAAATTTTTTTTTCTGCAAATTACAATTGATGTTCTGCAAATTTTAATCATTTGCATCATGACTCCGTCAATCTTAGCAATGGTCGATCAGTTGATTCCAGAGACAGATTATCATTTTCTCAAAAGCTTCATTTGATGAAATCGGGTAGATTTCAGTTATTCAAGGGTGGAAGAGTGGAGAATCAGTCTCCACATCATCAGTTTCAGTAATTAGAAATCTTTTGAGGGTCCAAAAGCTTCCCATTTGGGAGGTGTGATTAGGAGATCAAGTCCATTGTAGAAAAATGCTCACAAAATGAAGTTGCTTAGAATTGGTTCGAACCAAAATGACAGGAAAGAGCTCGCCAAAACGATCCTGTAGCCGCGAATGGCACTCAAATCCGTTGCCGTATGGAGGAGATATTGCAGTTTGAATTTGCCCAATAACTTTCAATTTTGAAATTTTTTTTTTTAATATATGTGTTGGGATAATTTTATTTTTTATTAAGGTTTAATAAATTAATTAAATTATATAGTTTTAATATTTTATATGGTTTTTTATTAAATCATATATTATATTATTAATTATATATTTTAATTAATTAATTAAATTTTTTTTTTTAAAAATTAAACCTTATTAAAAAAATTTAAATGTTAAACCATACCATATATTAATTTAAAGTTCATATGATACGTTCAATGAAAAAAAAAGACATGGGTAAAGTTCAATAGTTTAAACGTTACGTATGGCTTAAGTCACGTGGTTTCTTTTTTTAAAACGTGTAATGGAATAATAGCGAAGTTTAAAACGTTGGTCGTGGTGTGGTTCGACCCCAGGTCGGGGCAGACACAATGCATAGGCCCGACCAACGGGCTACAGCGGTGGTTTGTAAACCATTGGCGCGGAAAATATATTTAAACGTTTTAAATTTTGTTTGGGCGCAGGTGGCGGGGTCTTGGTCACGCGGGCCTAGTGCTTGGTGCAGAATATATTTAATACATATTGTTATGAACCTTATATTACGCCGATTTAAACTTAAGTTTTTCCGATCGGTGCGGGCACATGGGCCCTATATTTTAGCTCCCTCCCACTGACGGAAGTTTCGGCGGTTCCTCTATTTTAGCGCCGACCTCCATATTTTTCGGAGCTATCTGGCAGTTAGCCAGACTTAGCTGGAGAGAATCTAGGCAAACTTCAGTTAGCCATAACTTTGGCTAGGAAAGTCCTTTTTGGACGAAATATTTTTTGATTTTGGGGTATTGGATCATTCTAGAGCTGTTGGAAGTGTTTGCAGAGCCATCAGGGCGCTCTAACAGAGAATTTACCAGCGTTTTTGGTCGTGGAGCCACCAGGGCCTAAGAGAAGAAGAGATGTTTTGGACTATCTTCATCCAATGGAGGTGTTTTTTTAGACATTTTATACTGATTTGAGCCTTCTGAATCTTAATTTGTAGTGTATTTTTCCATTTGAGGCTTCTATACAGTTGTATTCACATTTTGAGCATTTAATCAAAAAGGGAAAAGCCTATTTGGAGGCTTTTGGACCCAGCAGAGGTAGCCCAAGAGAGGGGTGAACTGCTTAAACAATTATTTGCTGTCATACTGTATATTTTTGCTGCATTATTTCAGATTCTTCTCCTTTAAACAATAAATTTTTATAAGTAAACTTTTCCCAAGCAGGTTTAAACAAAGAACAAAACTTATTAGTTCATCTTCAAACCACTATACTTCATTTGCAGAATACATAATCTTGCCTATTCACACATTAAAGTTGGATTAATGAATACTTTGCACATAACAAATACTTTCATTGATCGGATCTCAGTGATTACATTTTATTTCTTTAGGCAGAGTCTGTAAGAGGGCCAGGTAGCGTCCGGATTCATCCTTTCTTTGAAAGGTGAAATATCCGGTAAATGCCCCTACAGTCAATCTCTGTATGAGAAATCCTTTGTTCTCACAATTTCAGATCACTAGGGGGAGAACCCAAGAAATGGTTTAAAAACTTACCTTCCAACAACATACATGATCTCCCTACCCTCTACCAAACCTTTGTGAACAAATGGGAAATCAAGAAGAAACCCCTTCAAATTCTTTTCGAATATAACAATCTTAAAAGGAATCCGGGAGAAAGTGTTCATGACTACTCCACTTTGTTTAGCAGTGTTTACAATGTCCTCCCACCTCACATAAAACCTCCCCAAGGCTTAGCCTTAGTAAAATATCCCGAAGGCTTTGATGCTGATATGGCCTATCAACTAAGGGAGAGAGATTACCTAACTCTAGAAGACATGCAAAAAGGGGCTGTGAGTGTAGAGGCCAATTTAATTGAGAAAAGGGCTAGGATGAGATTAGAAAAAAGGGTGACTTATAAAGATGACAGAACACCTACAACCTCCTCTTCCGACACCAAACTTGACTTCATAGTTAGGAAAATGGAGAGGATGATGGAAAAAATCAGTTTAAATGAGAGAACACCTCCTAGGGAAAATCAAACCAATCTTCAAAACATGGATAGGAGTCAGAATTTTAGAAGAGACCCTCCTCAAGTCAGACAAAGAGAGAGTGACCAACAAATCAGACCTCCTTTCCAAGACAACTATGTAGATGAAGAGGAAAGAGAACCTGAGCAGTTGGAAGAAGACCATGTAAATGTCATAGGTTCAGATGATGAGGACAACACCTTCCTTACCGAAGAAGAAAAAAGGATGTTTTCTTCAAAACCAAATGAGAAATCATATGAAGATTCTGAAGACTATAGACTAGGATTTGAGAATGCCATTATGGAGGTCCATAGGAAATATGACCTTAGGAGCAAAAAGAATCAAGATGTTCCTAAAAAAAATCAGCCAAACACTGCTGTAAGAAAGACCTCTGAACATATTCCTAAAAAGACAACAAAAAACACAAATACTATGGCTAAGAAAGCTGACCTAAATAAGCCAAAGTCTAGCCAACCTAGTAATGATTCAAGTTGCCCTAGTACTTCAACTAGTAGCCCTGAAAAAAAATTGTTGTCCAAACCATCAAATTAGAATCAGCAAAAAAAAATGTAGAAAAGTTTATGGTTGATAAAGCTGATGTAAATACAATAAAGACACTTACGACTTTCAGCTTTGAGGGGGAGATTGTTAAAATTAAGATAACCATACCCCTCACTGAGTTGGTAACCCAAGAGGTATATAGATCCCAGATTTTCAAAGTGTTAAATATAGGGAATGATACCGACACTTTAAATTTAACATATGATAAACTAGAGCTATTGTTTGGTCCTAAAGTAGAGGGAAAATATCAAGAAGGAGATGTCCCTCCTTTCTATGTCAGTCTGAACATACATGACAAAATTCTGTATAATGCTATGCTAGACTTCGGTGCCTCACACAACCTCATGCCAAAGGTTGTGATGGAGAGATTGGGCTTAGAAATCACAAATCCCTACAAATACTTGTACTCTTTTGATTCCAGTAGGGTTAAGTGTCTAGGCCTAATCAAGGATCTGTGTGTCAATCTGGCACAAATCCTCGCTAAGAGTCTAGTCATGGATATAGTTGTGGCTGACATCCCCCCAAAGTATGGCATGCTTTTATCTAGATCATGGGGGGCAAAAATCCAGGGTAGCCTTCAAATGGACATGACTTATGCCACCCTCCCAGTCTTCAATCAAACAAGGAGATTGTACTGGGAATCCCACATGAAATACATGGTGAGTAACATAGGTCGGCCAAATAACACACCGGTTTATTCCATTCACTCAAACCTTGAATCCTTCATCCTGTACAATGAAAATGACATAAGTTAACAAGCGAATGACAATGAGAGAGAACTAAGCCCCTCAGAACAACCAAGCCAATCCTCTAACTAAGAAAATGACACCCAAATCTCTAGCAGCTCCGAAGTGCAGAACATTGAAAAAACTGAAATTGACACCCTTTGTTATATGAGCTTTGATGGCTCCTATGGTAAGGCTGGCTTAGGAGCAGGGGTTTGGATTCACAACACAAATGAAGGCCATTCTTATAGGCTAGATTTCCAATGCACCAATAATGTTGTAGAATATGAGGCTCTCCTTATTGGTTTACACCTACTCAAAGACCTCAAAGCTAAGAAAAAATTGGTTCAAGGATATTCAGAACTAATCATAAATCAAATTAAGGGAGAATATTCAGCCAAGAACCCTAGACTAAGGGAATATAGGAATGCTTCCCTAGACCTTCTCAAAACCTTTGAGAAGTATGAGCTCCCTTTCATCCCTAAGGCCCAAAACTGCCTTGCCAATGAACTTGCCTTTGCTACCAGCAATTTCTCTTTACCTTATGAAAATAATCAATGCCTCATCAAAGTAAATAACAGGCTTACTGTACCGGACAACTTGAACCATTGGCAAGTGTTTGACAATGATGAGAAAATAGATGATTTTCTGCAATCCAGAAATGAATTTGCAAGCACAAAACAGAGTTTAAGATTTGAAAGGAATAATTTTGCTGAAAATGAAACTCCCAAAACAGAGCTTCCCTTTGATGATGATATAAACCACCTTCAAAACCCTTGTGTTGCAGAAATATTTGATAAATCAAATCAAAGAGAACTTGAAATTTTGCAGTGCAAAGATGACACCTTGCCAAGAGGGCTTACACCACTAGAAGAGCTGTTTGATTTTAATGATGTAGCTAAAAAACCCAAGATGGAATCCACTAAAACAAATATAGAAGAATGTAACATTGGAGGGATGAAAGAGCCCAAAAAAATCAAGCTGTCCAAAACTCTCCCACCTCACACAAAACAAAAATACATTGAGCTTTTTAAAGAATTTAAAGATGTGTTTGCTTGGGGGTATGAAGACTTGAAATCCTATGACACCAAAATCATTCAACATAAAATTCCACTCAAGGAAAATAAAAAACCATTTAAACAAAAATTGAGAAGAATTAACCCCCTCTTGTCACCTTTAGTTGAGAAAGAAATAAAAAATATGTACGATGCCGGGATCATATTCCTTGTCCAATACTCAGAATGGGTGTCCAACCTTGTGTCAGTTAGGAAGAAGACCGGGGAAATTAGGCTTTGTATTGACTTCAGAAATTTGAACAAGGCATCCTTGAAAGACAATTGCCCCTTTCCTAAAATGGATCACATACTCCAAAAAGTAGTTGGCTCACAAATAATCTCATTACTAGATGGCTTCTCAGGTTATAACCAAGTTCTAGTCTTTCCAAGTGACCAACTCAAAACTGCTTTCACTACACCTTGGGGTACATTCATGTATGTTAAAATTCCATTCGGTTTAATGAATGCAGGGGATAATTTCCAAAGGGAAATGGACATAGTTTTTTCAGAAGAAATAGGTTACTTCATAGTCATATACCTGGATGACATCACTGTCTACTCTAAAACATATCAGGAGCACTTAGTCCACTTGAGAAAAGTCTTTGAAAAGTGTAGAAAGTATGGCCTATCCCTAAATCCTAAGAAAACTTTGTTTGGCCTTTAGGAAGGAAAACTCTTAGGTCACATCATCACTAAGGAAGGAATCGAGATAGATCCCAAAAGAATAAAAGGCATCTTACAAATCAACCATCCTAGGAACATTAAAGAGCTGCAATCTTTCATTGGAAAGATTAACTTCCTAAGAAGATTCATCCCTAACCTTGCCGAGCTCCTAAGAAATATCACAAAAATGTTGAAAAAGGAAGTAGGAGTGAAGTGGAGTATGGAAGCAAAACAAACTTTTGAGCTGGTAAAACAAGCACTCACACGAACACCAATCTTAATCAACCCTGACTTCACCAAGGAATTTTACATCTTCTCCTTTGCCTCTACACATACTGTGGTAGATGTATTATTTCAAAAGAACATCATGGGGTAAGAACAACCCATAGCTTTCCTTAGCAAAGCCTTAAGGGATGTTCCTCTAAAGTATAACATCATGGAGAAACAACCCTTTGCCTTAATCAAAGCTTTGAAGGATTTCAGAGTTTATATTTTGCATTCACATATCATAGCTTTTGTCCCACACATAGTTGTCAAATACATACTTAATCAAGACCCTGATGGTAAAAGGGGCAAGTGTATTGCTACCATTTTAGAATATGATTTAGAAATCGAACTCACTAAATTTATTAAGGGACAAGGACTTGCAAAACTTATGGCTGAATCAAATCTCCAAGCTTTAGACATGAATATGGTTGATGTGTTAGAAGAAACTGAAGAATTTATAGCACCATACATTGAAGAAATGTTTTTAAATTCATCTTGGTATGCTGATATTATTTATGTGCTTCTTTATCTCAATGCTCCCCCTTCTTTATCAAAAACCAAAGCTAGATTCTTAAAACAAAAAGCATTAGATTTTTTCATTTTAGATGGAGTGTTGTACTGGAAGAGTTTTGTTGCTTTGCTGCTTAAATGTTTGCTTGAAGATGATATAGAAGAAATCATGCATGAATTACATGAGGGAGAATGTGGGGGTCACCTTTATTGGAAGACCAAAACCACCAAGATCCTTAGAGTTGGCTACTATTGGCCTACCCTATTTCCCAATACTCACAAACTAGTCATGACTTGCCATAAATTCCAAATCTTTGATGGCAAAAGAAAGTTCCTACCTCTACCCTTGCATCCCATCAGTGTTGAAGCTCCTTTTCAGCAGTGGGGTTTGGACTTCATAGGAGAGATCCATCCTACTTCATCTTACCAACATAAGTGTATCCTCACTTCCACTGATTACTTCACCAAATGGATAGAAGCCATCCCTTCTAGAAATGCCACTAACTCAACCATCATCAAATTCCTTGAAACCAACATCTTGTCTAGGTTTGGTTGTCCTAAAAAGATCATCACTGATAACGCTACTGCCTTTGCATCTAAGAAAATGGTGGACTTTTGTTACAAATATCACATCACCTTGGGCCACTCCACTGCTTACTACCCACAAGGTAATGGACTAGCTGAGTCCTCTAACAAGATCTTGGTAAACATCATTAAGAAGCTCCTAGAACAAAATAAAAAAGCATGGCATGGAAAACTAGTGCATGCACTATGGGTTGATAGACTAACCACCAAGAAATCGATTGGTATGTCTCCCTATCAACTAGTGTATGGCATGGATGCAGTTTTCCCCACCTGTTTGGGAGTTCCAGTCATGAAGCTTCTTCAAGAAGTACAATCAGAAGAAAATGACATGCAAAGGAGGCTGAACCAAACCATTAATTTGTAGCAGTTAAGGGAGGAGGTTTACAAAAGGACACAAGCTATACAGGACAATATCAAGAAAATATTTGATAGGAGAACCAAAGCAAATGATTTCCAGATTGGAGACATGGTTCTGAAATGGGATTCAAGAAGGGAAGACAAGGGCAAACATGGCAAGTTTGAAAATCTATGGAAAGGCCCTTACATCATTTAGTCAGTTAGAGGCAACAATGCTTTCTTTTTGCAAGAGATTGATGAAACTGAAATGTTTGGAGGTTCGGTCAATGGGAGGATGCTTAAACATTACTTTTGTCAAGAAACCTAGTTTGTTTTTCTCATTCATTGTACATACCATGTTTGATGAAAATAAAAATCACAAAAACAATATAAAAAGAAAAGAGGGCAGAGTTTGAAAGAGAGGTACAACCCCATACCTAAAAAATAATAATGCTGAAAGTGTGCAAGTCTAAATGCCACTACTTATTTCAAAAAAGCCTTGTTCAGTCATCCAACCTAATCATGGATGAACATGTTTTAAAATTTATGGTTGATAAGTTAGTGAAAAGAGTAGGTCAAAATTTTCAAGCTTGACTTGTCAAAAGATAGATTAGGAATGAGAGATGCTGGTTCTACATGCTCAAATCTGAACCAAAGAGGAAAATAGAGATGTTAAACAAATGACATATATTTCCCTCATGTTTCCTAAGCTTTGTCTATACAAAAATAACACTTGTGTGCAACTTGTTTCAATGCCACAAGTCATGGTGAGTCAGATTGCCTAATCGTGATTTACCATGCTTTCAATTTCATGTTAGTAGGATAGAGAATAAAGTTTGTCAAACAACTTAATCTTGAAAAATGAGTAGATTAAGTAGAAAATCAAAATATTTCATTAGCCTAATCTGAACTCTTGGAAGAAATCAGGGTACAATTAGATAGTTTGATTTTTGTTTCCAAAAATAGAAATGTCAAGGGTTTGCCAGTTCAAGTGCACCCAAGGAAGAAAAAATGTTAGGCAAGTAGATTGGGTAGGTAGATATGATGCTGATATGAATCATGTCTTTTCAGATCTCAAATATTACAGACTCAAAATAAACATCAGCAAATGAAGAAAGAGCACATCTGCCCAATGGAAGAGGCACTGGTCTCCAAAAGCCAGAAAATCTGAAGTTCTGGACACCTTGTGAAAAGGAGCTGCCCTCCTCAAGTTGAGCCACTGTTAGTCATCCATAATTTTCACTATATGAAGATGACTAAGTATTGGTCCTAGATTTATAGAAACAAAGTTCATGAACATTGTGAGTTCTAGAAATCTCACTGCCTTCATTATCCTAAGATAAAATTTTCACTATTTTATCATCCTATCTAGTCATGACTAGCCCACCACTCTCGGAAGACCCATCATGGGCTCAAGCCATTTATTTTAACCCTAAATTGTCACCCATTTTTCACCATGTCTTGCCTTTTGGCCCAAATCCTCTATTTTGTTTACCGACAAAATTCCCCACTACCACCTAAACCTACCAATCAAATAACTTTGCTATCTCTTCCATAATACTCTCAAACAGTGATTATCTATGTAGTAGGCCCTTTGGATAGTCAAGTATGTTGGATCTTAGGTCTTCAATACACTAAGATGAGCATGGATCCTATCTCACACTTGTAAAACGTAAATCTAGATCTCAGTCCAAAGACCAAATCCAAGAAAGCCCCATTAGGTCACCTAAGGTCTCACTCAGTCATAGGATGGATTTGGTGCCCTGCAAACTATGCCTTCCTGCATGAGGAAATTGTATTCAAAGAGGGATAAAATCAAGAAATTTGGTCCATGACTGGTTAAAATAGTCATTCAAGAAAAACCTCCCTGGCTTAGAGCACAAATACTACAAGGGACAGCTGCCCTTGTTCATATTTTACAAATGAATGATTATGTTAGCCATCAGAAAAAAGAAGAAGTAAGTAAATTGGATGCAATCATCACTAGGAGACATCCACAAACAGGAAAAAGGTAGCAAGCCTATTTGTAAAAAGAGAAACAAAGTTTTTTATGGTTTTTTGAACAAAACAGTGGTGATAGGCAAGAAACCATCACAAAGGCCACAAGGACAAAAGCCACTTCAACAACCATCAAATGCACATTGAAGATTGTTGCAAAGTAATGAATAAGTTTTGAGAGGCTACAGATAAACTTAGCAACACTCCTTGTCCTTTCTAAAAAGCCCTAAAAACCTAAGAGTTTGCACAGATTGGCAAGACAGGTCAATTGAAGATGACAAAGCCTCCTTCTTAACAACAGAGGGCATACAAAGGGCATCAGGTTAAAAGGAAAAAATGGAACAAAGGGATAAGTTTGTTGTTCGTATAAAATGATAAAGGTCAAAGAAAAACCGCCACCTACAACACCAAATAGTCAAAAGGGCACAATGAGTAAAAGGTAAATGAACAAAAAGATCATCAAAGTGGGTTTCAAATTCTAAATTATTTTTCAAAAAAGGTTATAAAAAGCTTTGAGCATACTCCCCCCCACACCATTTATCATCTCCAAATCGAAGAGAGCTGTTGAGAGAATATTTTTTTTCATTTTTTGAGCAAATTGGGGAAGTTGGTAGTGTTACGCACCTAGGCGCCCGCTCTTGTTATGCACCTGGCAGTGTTATGCACATGCCCGACTTAACTGACCCGCTTGTTATGCACCTGGGTGCTTTCTCTTGTTACGTACCTGGAAATGTTACGCACAGGCCCGATCCGCTTGTTACGCTCTTGGGTGCCCGACTCTGCCTGTTACACTCCTGGGTGCCCGACTCACCTGTTACACTCCTGGGTGCCCGACTCACTTGTTACGCTCCTGGGTGCCCGACTATGCCTATTACGTTCCTGGCTGTTATGCACGGACATAGTCTCTCTGAAATTGCTCAAGGAGATCAAAAATTCGATTTTTCTTCACCCTCAAGGCCTCAAAAAAGGACAAGAGCAAGGTTGGTGATTTTATTGGCCTCCTAAACCTCCATTTTTCTAGGCAAAATCATATTTAAGGGCTCGAATGAAATAAATCCTAAGCTACATTACAAACAATTTTTGAAAAATATCTTGGTTTAGAGTTTGAAAGAGGAAATTGTTATGTATAGTAGAGGAGGGTGAGTGGCATCAATCAAGCCTCTGAAAACACTGAATACACCCTTGGATACTTCCATCTTGCCTTAATTTTCTCAACTTTGCCCTCACTTCACTCATTACAACCTTTTAACCCAAAAAGCCCTCAAATAGTTTTAAAGGAGCCCTTTTCTGTGTTAAGAGAATCAGCCACTATGTTTGAAGCAGAGAGCCACACCAGCAATGATGAGGTTCAAACACCTACCAAGCCTCAGTACAAAGGAGGGAGGGAAAATAGATTTGAACCCTTAGACACAGTCCAGATTACCTCCTCTCCTATGATCCTTTCATGCTTTCAGGATGTAGGGTGTTATCAATTTTTTGAAAAGATGAAACAAGTTGGCAGTCATCCAAACTTGATTAGGTTGTTTTCCTTTAACTTACAAAATCATAAAATTGACCTAGAAGGGGTGCAATTTGAGCTCTCAGCTGAGATTATTTCAAAAGAAACCAGTATACCAGACATTGGTGAAATATGGTTCAAACAAAATAAGTTGCAGTTGAGTTATATGAGCCCTACTTGAAACCCAACTATAAAAAAAATTGCAAGGCCGTTTTCCCTTTCTCCCACTTGTTAGAAAGGTATGTTGCACTAATGAAACAAATTATCAGGTATTTCACCTGTGAAGGGAGATATTCTAGAATCTACTCATATCATATAAGGTTTTTGATGCACTTCACTAAAAATAAGATGATGAATCTACCAATACTACCTTTTTCGGAGCATTGACAACATGGCCTCACTTGTCAAAAATAAAAGCTATGACCACCAAATGCCGAGCCTTTTTCTCCACTCCCTCATAAAAATGATTGTCTTATATCAGCTAGAGCAGCAAGGAATACCTTGGAAAACCTTCATCTCACATGATGTGTTTGCAGACCCCCATGCCTTCATCGAACAAAACCTGCCTTCCACCTCACAACCATATACCTCCACCCATCCATCATCTCCCCATGTGCCTTCTCCACAAATAAATTCACCTCTTGTTTCTTCCCCTAATCTACCAAGTGGAGAGGCTGGCAGTAGCCCTAGTGAAGAACAAATAGAGGGAAACAATCAAGAGGAAACTAAGACAGATAATGGTGGCTCTGAAGAAAGAAAACATGATCATGAATAAAGCAGTGATGATCATGAGGAAAGCATTAAGGGAGAGGATGATGATGATCATGAAGAAAGAAACCATGATCATGAAGAAAGCAGTGATGATCATGAGGAAAGAATTAAGGGAGAGGATGATGATGATCATGAAGAAAGCAGTGATGATCATGAGGAAAGTGTTAAGGGAGAGGATGATGTTGAAAATGAAGAAAGCAGTGATAGCAAAGAGCAAAATGATGAAGATGAAGAAGAAAATTAAGAAGAGGGAGATGACCAAGAAGAAATCAACGGTGGCCAAGAAGAAAGTAGTAATAGCCAAGAACAACACAGTGAAAGTAGTGAGCATGATGGAGAGGAAAACAGAGATGAGAGTAGTGAGCATGATGAAGAGGAAAACAAAGATGAGAGTAGTGAGCAAGATAATGAAGAAGAGCAGCCAGATGATGAAGAAGAGCAGCATGATGAGGAGGAAAACCATCAAAGTGTCCAAGATAGTCAAGAAAGGAGTCATGACAGTCATGACAACTGTAATGACTGTCTTGAAAAAAATCAGTCCATGGATGACAAAGAAAATCAGAGTGAGGCAAGTGCATATGATGTCAAGCAAAATCAAGATCAAAATAATGATAACACTGCCTTTGAGACTCCCATTGTTGCCCCTCTCACATGCACATATCACAGAGGGAGAAGGGATGTGTTTTCTATCTCTAAAAGGAAAAGGGCCATCCCCTCTCAAACTGCCAAAACATTGGAAAAGGGCAAGGAAAAAATGGAAAAATTTGAGCAGAAGTTACAAGTTAGAAGGAGCAAAAGGATCAAGAAGACTTCTCAAGGGCCTCTTTTCATTGATCTAGACAGTGAAAATGAATACCAAGAGATGAGTACTAAGTTGCTTCTCTTAGAAAAAAATGCATAGCTTTGAGAATGGGAAAAGGATTTTGAGAGGGCACAAAGGGTCATATACTATTATAAATAGGAGCATAAACATTTCAAAGAGGTGAAGAGGGGCCTTGCCCTACAGAAGAAAATGGTCAAACACTATGCAAGGAAGAGCATGCTTGCTAATGCCAAACTAAAGCAAGCCCTCATAGAGCTAGAAGAGCTAAAAAGGACCAAAGTGCATGACAGCCTCGGGATCTTGGCTGATTCTTCTCATCGGGTATCTAAAACCCCTTGAGGGGTCTACACACCAATTTTGAGGCAAATCCATAAACTTTTTGTTTTTTCCAAATTTTGACCCCTAGGAGCGCAGCACCCTAGGTGTTACACACAAAATTGGGGAATCCTCAGCTGCTAAAGTTTACATTTTCGGATTTTTCACATCACCAATAGTCTACCCACAAAATTTCAGGTGAATTGGAGCATTTTTCCCCCTTGAAAAGGTCAAAAAACACCTCAAGTTTGATATTTCTGCCTCTTTTTCAGAGTAGGTGTTATGCACAGAGGAGTGTTGGGAGATTTATTTTTTGAGCAGGTAAATGGAATCCATTCAGCACAAATCAAGTATTTTTGGAAAGTAGATTCATCAAGCTTTCCAAGAGGTATCACGGGGCCAAATCTGATACTGGGAAGGGGTCAAAAACTTAGCTACAACAAACCCTATTTTCTGCTGAAAAGGTGTTACGCACAGGAGCAGCCTTTTGCCAAAAAAGTCAACAAAACACACAGATTGATGGAAAAGGATTTTTTTAATATTTTGTTGGAAAAATCACTCCTAATTTTATTGGGGAGTTATGTTTTGGTGTTTTAAATTTATTTTCTTATCAACTATGTGTCTTGGGCCTTGCATCGTCATTAAGCACATTTATGGCATTTATGATCAGATTAGGGTTTCTGGAAGTCTCTTAGGGCTTCCCACCTCCTCAGTTGCTCCATAAATAGAGCCTGATGCTCTCATGTATGTGTGGGGATTTTGATAGATTATGCTGAAGCAATACATAGTCTCTTGGAGCCTGATGCCTTGGAGCTCATGCATGCCTTGATTTGTTTACTGATGGTGGAGGACTATTTGCAGGATCCATAGGCCTGGTTGATGGTGAAGTTTTCTCTTGTTTATGTTTTCTAGTTTTCCATTATGTTTTCCATCTTGCTCTGTTGCAGTAGGACAAATAATTTAGATTAAGAATTTTTTTCTAATGGCACCTTAAGTCTGTTTGTCGTTCACTGCCTCAATGTTTTCTTCTGCTGAGATATGTTAGGGAATCCATTTCTTGCTCTCTAAGAAGTTCTTAGATTGTTCATTCCTTGAATTGTTTAGATCATTTAGTGTCAAGTATGATTTATGGTTAGCCCTGCATATCGTGGCCACTGAAATACTTTATCCTTGGAATCACCTCTTTAAAGCAGCTTTGCCTAGGTTTGTCAAAGAAGTCTGTTTGAATCATGCTCTTTGCCTTTACTTAGCTAATATTGTTTCAAGGAAACTTCATAGCTGTAACTTTAGATGTTAGGATTTTCTCTCCTTCTATGGTTATATCTACTTGTGCATCTTAAATGTTTTTATGCTCTTGATGACGAAATCTATGAAAGTTAAATAAGTTTCTTGCCTTTCTATGTTTTATCTAAATGTTTGTCTTGGTTGATTATCTGCTTTGAGTCTGAAATCAAATGGATTAGGTTTTGCTTATGCCTTTGATTCTCTTGCTATGCTCATAAATATTCTAACTCTCTCAGTTTACAAGTACACAAAGGTTTCATTTTTTCCCCTTTATTAGCTTATTGTTCTCAAGCTTAATGTTCAGCTCATGATCCTTCACAACCTTAAAAGATCCACCAACCAAGTTAAAATTTCCCTGCAAATGCTCTTGAAACCATTGATGAACTTATCATGACCTTGTTAGACTCCATTTCCCAATGAATTAACAATCTTCCTTGTTTTCTATCTAAATCTATCTGAGCATCATACATTTTGAACTCCATGCCTTGGGAGGAAGTTTTTCAGTTTTATCCTTATAGTTGCTTGGGGACAAGAAACATTTGGGAGGGGAGGACTGTAATATTCCTACTTTAGGAAGCAGCTAAGTGGAATATTAATTTTTGATTTTTACACTTAGCAGATGAATAAATGGGGGAGGAGACCCATACTTAACTAAAATCAGCTTAAAAACCCTCTTGGTGTGAAAGGGGATCATTATAGTAGCTGGATTTCACACCCTCATGTGTGAAAAGGGACTTTTGCTTGTGGACTAAGTCAAGTTTGACTAAGTCAACATGCATGCATAAAGAAGAGGAGATCATCAATGTAACCAGTTCAGTGTGAACAAGGATCAGCATAGACAAAAATTTGAGAGCTGGATTGAAGACACTTGAGTGTGAAAAGGGATGAAGCAGATTGGAGAGGTCAACCTTGACCAAATCAAATAGCGCAGTATGGAGGAGTGGCCTTGATGAAAGTACAGTGTAATTTTGGAGGGAGATTGCTCATGTGGAGTTGGAAACCCTAATGGGTGGGACCCAAGGTGAGGAGGCTCACAAAGTTTATAAGGAAGAGGATGGAAACCATTTGGGGTTAGCGTGGATTATTGATTTTGGTCTGCTTAGACTATTGAGCATTCTTCAACTGTTGATTTGAGTATGCAATGCTGTTTAGCACAAGGCATTCCTGCATAAGGATTCCTTCTCCTTGAGATGTCTCTTGGAGGAGCATTGTTCTTCATTATTCCACATCTAGGCTTAAGGCCAAGCATCATCCTATAGCTACAGCGTTAATCCTGTAGCAGGGAACGTTGTGTTGTAGGGTGTTGCAGTGGAAGGCTTACAACACCAACTTCTGAGCTTATATTTTAGAGTAGGGAGCTTCCCTTTCTTTGCAAGATCTGTACAGGATATTTCTGAGCATATTGTACACCTTGGCATGTGGCCAGAGCACTCTCCATCATCTACTGTGTAGTCCTTTGCAGGAATTGCGTTATCTTCCAGAGGGTTGCAGTAGCAGGGTTTGAACCCTTGCTTGTGAGCTTATTCCTTAGAGGAGGGGCCAACCCTTCTCCCGGAAAGCTTTGTACATCATCTTCCTTCTCTTTCTTGTAAATTTTTAGCTACATATATACATAGCTGTAGTATACTACGTTTCCCAGATCTAGATCTGCATATTTTCTCTTTTATACATTGTATTTTCATGAAGCCCTTGCCGGGTTATCCTCATTTTGTATAAAAAGGAAGAGATCTCCACTTTTCTCAGCCATTGGATGATTGTATACTCCAGATATTCTATTTCTCATTATTTTCTACATAAAACCTCATCAAAATAACGTTGTTGTAAGCTTCAGTAATTTTTGTTGAGAAAATTCATGGGGTTTGGGCTTATTTGAGCTGCATTGGTTTGGGGAGACCTGTTTAACTTGGCTAGAAGCATTTGTTTTTGCTCCAAATTCTAGATGTGAGCTGTATATTATATATTCTAAGGGATCCAAGTCCCATTTCTCACACATATAACGTTATTTTTCGAAGACAACCATTTTATGCCCTATATTCCTGCATTTCCCCACTTTGGAAGGAGTGTATAGGTCATATTCTTGCTGATGATCATTCATTTGCTGGGTAGATGTTCCTTTACATCTTATGAGCTGATTTACATTGCTATGTGCATGGATTTATGAAGCTCCAACTTTAGAATATCTTCAAATATTCTTATTGTTGTAGAAATTCCCTATTTTGGGGATATTACAGCTGGATCAACGCAAACTCCTTGTTTGCATACAACATGTCCTAGTAGTGTTCCAAAAGGCACCGCAAAAATGCACTTCTTGAGGTTTAGTGAAATCTGAAGTTGCCTACAACTGTCGAAAATTATCCTTAATAATGTGGCATGGTCTTTTAGCAAGCTGTATGTTAGAGTCGGTATCTTCATCCTTCCGTCAGAGATCAAATTTCTCTTGCTACATTTCATTTTAGGTGTCTCACTCAGTTCATTCAGCTGCATTCCGTTAGGAGCATGGATCATCTGACAATAGGGGCTTGTCACTCATATCCCTCATGTCTTGTACCCTGCTGACCTAGTTCTGTTCATTAAAATCATGTATAGTCATGTTTGGCTTCATAGTTGGCAAAGAATCATTTTAGGGTTTTTAGTCTCATTAGGTCTAGGGTTTAGTTAATCAGGGTCTCAAAATGCCTAATAATGGTCGGCGAGGCACATGAGGAAGCTTCAAATAAGGTTTCAAATGCAAAAATTTCATCATCATAATGCTTGATAATGATTTTTCTTCAAAACTCGTTTTCGAAGAAAAATTGTCTATTTCATCTTTTTGCAATAAATGCAATGTAATTTTCAAGTTTTTTTCATTTGTAATAGTACTCCATTCATAGCCCTGGTCACCTTTGCCAAAACTCCATGCCATCCATTCCCTGCAAAACAGACAAGAAGCTCATCATTCAGTCCAAAAACCAAAAGCAAGCAAAACAGAGTTATTTTAAAAAGTGTCAAAGTTTTCAAACATTACAAAGCGGGTTTCAAAAAACAAAAATTGAAATCTTTGGAATTAAATATATTTTCATGTTTCAAAGATTCATTTGCATGCCAAGAACAATAGTGAGCCAAGAAAAATCATGGAGGAGTGAAGAAAGAAGTTTGGAGGGCGGACTGTGTTGAAGTTGGTTGCGCGGCGCACTGGGCAGGTGTCGCGATGCATAGACTGAGCGCGGCGCATAGGGTCGCTCCTCTGTGTGTTATTTTTTTCAAGCGCGGCGCACTGGGTTGACTACGTGGCGCATTAGGCCGGAACACAAAATTTGTGCCATTTCTTCAAAAATCCAAATCGATTCGGTCTCCTTTGCTCCAAGTAAGTCCATGTGACCTTTGAATTGCCAATGAAAATGTATTGGGCGTTGTTTATAAGGATTTGAACAATACAAAAACTAAACCCTATTATCTTGTTGAGAAGGGCCTCCTTTGGGTTTTGCAAATAATTTTGGTGTCAATCATTCCATCTCCCCACCTTGTTTTTTTTCCCCCATCTCCCATCACTGTTATTTCATCACTACAGTCCATCCCCCATCCTCTTACATCCCTAAAGGCACTCATTCCTAAGCCTATTCCCCTATCCCTAAAGTCATTTCATTTCCTATAATTCTCATTTTCCCATCTCACTTGCAAAATTTCCCAAACCCCAAGTTTTCCCAAGAAGTCAAGTGGTTGTCCTTATACCTCAAATTTCACTTGATTAAACTCATTTATTCCCACTACCCTATTTCTACATAGTCCATCCCATACTACCATACATTTGGCACTAAAACAAAAGCACTAAAATTATCATTTTCATCTATCCAATACAACATAGACCTTGCATAGACCTTGGACATTATGGAGATAGATACTGATACATCATATGACCGAGATAGTGATTCCACCACTGAGTTACATGCACCTAGAAGGCCTCATAAAAGTGGCAGACATGTGAGAGAAGAGCCCACCTCATTGGCTGAATTTTAGGCTTGCCCACTTGCCATGGCATGTTTCCAACAATAGTCATGTTTTCAATTTTGTGAAATGATTGCTAGGATACATTATCATCAGGAATTGGCTCGTTTTTTTGTATTGCATTTACATGATGGTTAGGTAACTCTTGCCGGTGTAACTTTCACTTTGACACCGGAAAATATCTCTCAAGCAACTGGAATACCGAATGTGGGAGAACAGTGGAACAAAAGACAACAGGTGGACAGAGTGCATTATGAATCATATAGCAGGCCTAGCTTTGTGAAACAACTCAACAGAGTGTTTCCTTTCCAGTTCTTGAAGGATTCCTATGCGCCTCTGATGAAACTTATTATCAGATATTTCAGTTGTGAGGGCCGCTTTTCACGCCTCTATGCCTATCATATCAGGTTATTGATGCATTTCAACAGGGTGAGGATGATGAAACTTCCTTATTTCATGTGCCAGAACATCGAGAGAATGACCACTCTCGTGCAGAGGAAAAATCCTGAGTAGCAGTACAAAAATATTTATCACTATGCACTCATTAAGATAGTGGTTGTGCATCAGCTTGGATTGCAGGGTATTTCATGGGAGGATTTCATTTCCCATGATTTCTTCACAGCTCCTCAGGTTACTCCGGAGGTTGTTCATGATGCAGGTGAACCTTCATATCATCATGGAGGTCAGGAGATAGAGACTACTAGTGTGCCGACATATGTCACTTATCAGAGAGGGACTAGAGGATTATTTGCAGCAGCCCGGCGAGTATTATCTCCACTTGGGGTGGAAGGGGTCTCGCTTCTGTCATCAGCAGCAGAGGTACAGGTACAGGACAGAGGTAAGAGGCCTATGCAGGATGAGGGGCCTTTAGGAGGCCAAGATATAGGTTTCATACTCATTGATGAGGATTTGAGCTCTCCAAGCTCAAAGTTGAGAGAGACTATTCAGGAGCAGAAGGCGGAGATAGAGACCTTGATCGTCAAATTGCAGAGAGCCCAATGGATTATAAAATACCTGGAGTAGCGAAACAAATAGTTGGAAGATCAGAAAACAATCATGGAGTTGCAAAACATCCGTGAGAACCGGCAAGCTGCCCAAAGAAGCCAAAACCGAGATGACATCCATTGAGCGAGAGATTGAGGCTGATAGAGAGACTTGGCTTGAGAGGGTCAATATTCATCTGGAGAAGCTATTGGAGAAGGCCAATAGGGAAAAGAACATGCTCAGGCACATTAAGAATCATTATTGGGCAAGGAATCATGTTTGCAAGGCGCGAATCAAGATCCTGAAGGCCAAGCTAAAGAGGGCGTTAAAGCGTCGCAAAAGGCATGATAGACTCCAAATTTTGGCTGAAGCCTCCTTGGCTCAGCATAGCGCTTGATGGTGGAAATTCAGCCCAAATTTCAAGAAATTTGGGAAACTTTTTGTCAATTTTGAATTTTTTGGCCTTAACACAGATTTTCCTGCCCGACGCGTCGCGCCACTTGGCGCGCGCTTATAATTGGCAGCCCCTCTTGAATAAAAGTATTTCTAGATTTTTCATCAAAATTTATGCATGCCTACCCATTACCTAAGGATTTTGACAAGTTTTGGGTTGCCTGAAGGGTCAAAAACACCTTAAAAATGGCCTTTCTGCCACTTTTTCGACACACAGGAAGCAATGATGGGAGATTTGATTTTTTGAGGGGAGAATGGAAACCAAATTCAGAAATTCCACTTGGGTTGGAAAGTAGACAAATATATCTTTGCAAAGATCTATCCTTCACTCAATTTGGACTCCGAGAAGGCCCTCAAAATCAGCTCCAAAGTGGCGCGACGCATAGAGATTTCAGGTGCGGCGCATTGGGAATTTTGGCCTAGTTTTCACTCAGTAACTCAGTTTTTCGCCTAGTTTTGGCCATTTTGACTTTTTCATCTCCAAATGTGAAACTCTTGATGTAACTTGATGTAGTTTCATGGATTTGATGTAATTTTGGCACATTTTTACTCATGTAAGTATATTCATTCACCAAAAAGTGAATTGTAACTGAATGAATCAGTTTCCTATCTTATAGAGGGAAGCTGTTCCACTGCCTATTTTCCAATTCTTAGTTTAGATATTGTTAAAAAAAATCCTAAACTAGTGAGCTCAACCCCTAGAGGCATGGGAATGAGTTAGGCTTGTCTATATCTTGTATTTTCTCAGTCATTTTCAGGGTTGGACACTTGGGATTGCTTTGAGCTTCATTGTACATTTCATCTCTGCATTTTGGAAAAGGAATGGACCAGGGTTTGCAGCACTCTTTGGGATCCATGTGGCTCTATGTTTTGATGGTGTGTTTCTCTCTGTGATTGTAAGTTTACTGAAGCTTCATGTGTATCATTTCCCTTCTCCTTTCTTTTTAAATTAAACAAATAAGTGATAAAGGTGGGATCCATTAGATTTGCAGTGCTCTACTTTGAAATTTTGTTTAATTTCCCATGTTTTCAACTATCTAAAGAGGATTCTTGAATGCCTCTTGCCCTGTTCAACTCCTCATCGGTCTGATCTATCCATTTCATTCAATTTCGAAGCATCAAAACAATTGCTTTCCTTGCCCCATTCAGCCCTCTGCAAAACTGTTCATTTCCCGGACCCAAAATCTGCCTTTCCCTTTGATTCCAACAAAAACCCCCAAAATCAAATCAAAATCTTTTATATATACACCTAGCCTAACATCGGCTTTTATTTCAAGTCATCTCAAGCCTCACTGATTATTTTTGCTGAGATTGACGAGGAGAGAGCCCTCTCCCGATCTGGTAGGGCTAGCTACCAGATTAAGCGTGGTTTGATGTTGCCCTAGACTTTGCCTTCCTTCAGCCTGAGGTAGATTTAGGCAATAACATAGTGGCGACCATACTGGGGGAAAAAAAAACGGTTTGCTTGTTAGTGTTATTTGTTTTATAAGCTATAGACGGAGCCTGAAGTTATGCCAGGTAGCCTTCGAAACGCTCTTGCTTTGCATTAGCGAAAGTAGATAAATGCTGCTTCAGTCAATCTCTGGTCTATTTTGTAAATGTAACATCTCACTTGTAAATTAACCCAGTACATCAGATCATTCTAGACTTTGGATGAATAGTTTAGAATTTGATAGGCTGAACAAGTTGGTTTTGTCACTTTGATTTTTTTGAAAATAATTCAACACACTGGCTTCCAGACAAAATACCAGAGCAAATCCAGATCTCGATCCACCTCCTGTGTATGAAAATCCCAATCTTATTTCGAGAATCCTTCGTCGAGAAAGTCCTGTGATTCCTCTATTCAAATCTCATTCATGTCCCGCTGTTTTTGAATACCTTGAAGATCTTGAGTTTGACGAACAATTTGAGTTGTCGTTGTTTGAGACGAAGTCTGAAAGTGCTACTAGTTCTACTGTCATAAATCTAGAGTTTATCAAGTACCTTGAAATTGAATAGGCTAATAGATCCATTGACAATTACATTTTGAATATTTAGAATTCCATTGTAGCAACAAATATTCCTGAGTTCATAGAGTCTGCATCTGCAACTCTTGGGTCATCAACAGTTACATCTGGTTCACAAATTCATACCGAGCCTCCTTTCATTCCTACCATTCCCGTGCAACCATCTATCTTTGATCAACAATCTACAGTAGTCTCGCCTCCATCCACACCTCCTAAACCTCATACATCAACTGCTCCAACTCCTCCTATATCTCCGAGACTGGTTGTAAATCCACCTAGAGCAATGGCTGCCCGATTTTCACCTCTCGTGTTGCCTCAAAACTTAGATGACATGCCCGCAGATTATAAAAGAAAAATTCCATTGTTTGATGGCACTCCTCAAAGTGTCACTGCTCAGCAACATGTGGATAGAATGGCAGATTTCTTCGACCTTCATGAGATTGATGCGGAAAATGTAACAATGAGATTGTTTGTTCAAACCTTTGGAGGAGAAGTGAGAAAGTGGTTCAGAGCCTTGCCACCTAGAAGTATCGCTACATTGGCTAATCTTCAGAGACAATTCTTGGATCGATGGGAAGTGTAGAAAGATCCTCTTTCAATCCTTTCCGAGTATGACAATATTAAGCGAAATGTTGGTGAGTCTGTCCAAGATTATTGTATTAGATTCAATACTGTTTACAATGCAATTCCTGCTGATATAAAGCCACCTAGGGGGTCTGCTTTGATGTCCGGATGGATTCGATCCTGACATGGCTTATCAATTGAGAGAAAGAAGTCCGGCCACTTTCGAAGATATGCAGAAAATTGCAGTCAGTGTTGTAGCTAATTTGAATGCTAGGAGAGCTAGAATGAGAGCTGAAAAGAAAGTAGCAATAAAGGAAGAGGTTTCTACGTCAGATCAAATTATTCGGAATATGGAAAAGATGTTTGAGAGATTAACACTTGATAAGCCTGAAACGCAGATCAGGAATCCTAACTTTCGTGGCCAGCAGCAACCGCAATTCAGAATCAAGCAAAGAGAGCAGCGAGCACAAGAACCGACATCACAATAGCAAGTGAAGACACCCTTACAGCAGAATTTTGTTGGTCCGGAATCAAATGATGAAGAGAATGTAATAGGAGAAGAGAATCATTTCTTTACACCTGATGATATGCCAACTTTTATCACTGAAGATGAGGAGTATT
This sequence comes from Pinus albicaulis, assembly GCA_034641835.2. Classification (NCBI taxonomy): domain Eukaryota; kingdom Viridiplantae; phylum Streptophyta; class Pinopsida; order Pinales; family Pinaceae; genus Pinus; species Pinus albicaulis. The sequence continues at coordinate 1,379,213,769 of CM076574.1, forward strand.
CATAAAGTTAAGTTGTACAAAAAGATGAGAATTTCATCTTGGCAAATGAGACAACTCTTGAAGAAGAGTCTGATGAGTATCAGAGGGGATACATGAATGCCTTGACCACCCAGCAGCGACAATATTCACTTGGAAATAGAGATGTGCCTGTTAATCCAATTCAAAAGAGAAAGGAAGTTTCAGCACTAAAGAATGATTCACTTGTGGTGCAGAAGAAGGGAAAAGAGATAGTTGATCCCACTACTAGCAAATTCCCATCAGCAAATGAAAGATCCAATCAGCCAATTGTATCAAAGGAGAAAACTGAAAAGAAGGATGTTCCAACTAAAGAGGTAGAGAAAATTTTAGTTTTTAACTTAGAAAATGAAATTGCTAAGTTAAAAGTATCCATTCCTTTGACTGAATTGATGAAGAACAACAACTATAATGGTCAGGTGTCTAAGATTTTGAATTTAGATCCATTTTCTGATATGGTGAATGTGGAGGATGATCAACCTGAGTTGATTTTTGGTCCAACATTGGATGGTGAATCTCCAGATAGTGATGTGCCTCCTTTTTATATCAGCCTTAGATTGCATGATTTTGTGTTACACAATGCTATGTTTGATTCCGAAGCCTCTCATAATCTCATGCCGAGGGAAATCATGGAGAAATTGGGATTGGATATCACTAGAAAGTATCATGATCTTTACTCTTTCGATTCTAGTAGAGTAGGATGCATTGGGCTTATCAAATATTTGGTGGTCAGTTTGGATCATATTCCTACTAAAAATGTTTTGATGGATGGGGTTGTGGTAGATATTCCTCCTAGATTTGGCATGCTTCTTTCCAGATCTTGGGGAGAGAAACTTAAAGGAACATTGCAGCTTGATTTATCCTATGCTACGATTCCTGTGTTTGGTTAGATGAGGAAATTATATCAGGAGCAAAAGATGAAGTATATGATCACCAGCAAGGAGAAACTGGTAAATCATCCAATCAATTATGTACATACAGATTTAGAATCATTTGTTTTGTATTCAGATAGTTTCAATGATGTAAATAGCCAATTAGTTGAAGTAGAAGACATTCCAGAAATTATTGAGAATTTTAGAGAGGTCTTAAAGAAAGAGAGACAAAAGCTTGAAAGTTCCGCTGAGCAATCAGCCTTCCGACAGCAGCAAAAAGTTGATGGACAACAAGTAGAAATAACAGAGCGAACATAATTTCAGCACTTGGAAGAGGATGAAGATGGTTTATGGACCATGGATTTTGATGGTGCAGTAGGAAATGACGGTGCTGGAATTGGCATTTGGGTACGCAGCCCTTTTTCCGCCCCAAACAAGGTACCGAGTAATGTAAGGGTCTGTTCTTATAAATTGGCTTTTGATTGTTCAAATAATGAGGCTAAATACGAAGCTTTAATTGCTGGTCTGAAAATTCTTAGAAAGTTGAATGCTAAGAGGATTACAGTGTATGGCGACTCCGAGTTGGTTATCAAGCAAGTGAAAGGTGAATACCAAGCTAAGCATCCTTGAATGCGGGCTTACCGAAATGCAGTTCTAGATATCTTGAGATTGTTTTCAGACTTTACTTTGACTTGTGTCCCTCGTATTCAGAATGGTATTGCAAATGCACTTGCAAAGGCAGCAAGTAATTTGAAAATTCTGATGAACTCAAGTAACAAATTTAAAATTCATGTGAATGAAGAAATTGATGAATTTCTACAAAATGAAGGCAAATTCAAAGACACTTCTATTGATATGGAGCATGATGATGGTGGAGCTGATGTGCAAATAAATCAGATGGAAGTATTGCAGTTGAAGGATAATGTCATTCCTAAAGGTATAATACCTTTAGAGGAGCTTTTTGATCAAGATGACGTAGCTCGAAAATCAACCTTGCGGCCAACCGAAAAGGGAGTTGAATATGTGAACATTGGATCAACTAAAAATCCAAAAATGGTGAAATTTTCCAAAGCATTGCCACCACAAGTAAAAGCAAAGTATATCAGTTTATTATCTTCTTTTTCTGATGTATTTTCTTGGGACTATTCAGATTTGAAGACATACAATACAAACATAATTCAACACACCATTCTGATCAAGCCAAATCAAAAGCCCTTCATGCAGAAGTTGAGAAGAATAAATTCGAAGTTGCTGCCCTCAATTGAGAAGGAAGTGAATCGATTGTACAAGGCTGGTATCATTGTTCCTATAAGATTTTCAGATTGGATTTCTAATTTGGTGCCCGTACGCAAGAAGACAGGTGAGATTCGTTTGTGCATTGATTTTAGGAATCTAAATAAGGTTTCTTTGAAAGATAATTATCCGTTGCCCAAAATGGATCACATACTTCAGCGAGTAGTTGGAGCATCTCGTATGTCACTAATCGATGGTTATTCTGGTTATAACCAAATTCTGGTCCATGAGGATGATAGAGACAAAAAAGCATTCACCACTTCGTGGGGAACCTTTCATTATGCTAAAATGCCTTTTGGTTTGAAGAATGCTGGTGAAACCTTTCAGCGAGCAATGGATATGGCATTTGCGAATGAGAAGCATGTTTTTCTAGTTGTGTATCTTGATGATTTGACAATATTTTATAATTTAGATGAAGAGCACCTTTACCATTTGAAGATTGTTTTTTAGCGGTGTAGAAAGTATGGTGTGTCGCTCAATCCGAAGAAAAGTTTGTTTGCCATGGATGAGGGCAAGCTTCTTGGTCATATTATCTCAAAAGATGGAATTCGTATTGATCCAGCTCGAGTAGAAGCTATTCAGCAAATTGATCTTCCCCGAAACAAAAAGGAGATCCAATCATTCAATGGTAAGATACAATTTTTGCGTCGCTTTGTGCCTAATCTGGCAGAACATTTAACAGAGATTACAAATATGCATAAGAAAGATAGCATAGTGAAGTGGACTGAGGAGGCTGTAAAGTCTTTCAATTTAGTGAAGTTGGCTCTTTCTTCAGCTCCTGTTTTGATCAACCCGGATTATACTCAGGATTTTATTTTGTTTTCATTTGCTTCGGAGGATACTATGGCAGCAGTATTGATGCATAAAAGAGATCAGCATGAAAAACCAATTGCTTTTTTCAGCCGAACCATAAGAGATGCAGCCTTAAAGTATAACATAATTGAAAAGCAAGCTCTTGCTTTAGTGAAAGCGTTGAAATATTTTCGAGTATATATTCTGCATTCTCATATTCTTGCTTATGTTCCTAATGCTGCTGTTAAGGATGTTTTAGTGCAAACAGATCCGGAAGGGAGACGAGGCAAATGGGTTGCTGCCTTGTTGGAGAATGATGTCGAGATAAAGCCTACAAAGCTTATCAAAGGACAAGGGCTGGCTAAGCTAATGTTTGAGTAAAATTTACATGCCTTGGACATTAATCTAATTGCTGCTATGTCCGAGGAAAATGAAAAGTTCCCAAATTATCTTGTTTTGTTTTAGGACACTCAGTGCTTATCATCCACAGAAAGAAACCTTAATTGGATGAGTGGCACTTAGAACAAATCTTTGGTCAACATTATTAAAAAGCTGCTGGAAATTAATAAGAAAAGTTGGCATAAGAAGTTGGTCAATGCACTTTGGGCAGACCGAGTGAGTCAAAAGAAATCCATAGGTATGTCCCCCTTTGAGCTAGTATATGGAGTTGACACAGTATTTCCTACTTCTCTCGTAGTTCCAGTGGTCAAACTTCTGCAGGAAGCTGGCAGTGAAGACGATCATATGCAAAGGAGAATAAATCAAATGATCCATTTGTAGCAAACCAGAGAGGAAGTTTTCCAAAACACGTTCAAGCTGCAAGAGAGAATTAAGAAAATATATGACAGAAAGGCGAAAGCGGACAAGTTCCAATTGGAAGAAGTGGTGCTGAAATGGGATGCAAGAAACGAGGAAAAAGGTAAGCATGGTAAGTTTGAAAATCTCTGGAAAGGACCCTTCAAAATTGCTGCATATCGGGGTCAGAATGCTTTTCTTCTGAAAGAGATGAATGGGGAAGATTGTCCAGGAGGGCCGGTAAATGGTAGGCTGCTCAAGCGGTATCATTTCTGAAATGTTTTCTGTTGTTTTACATTGTCACTGTACATACTAGTTTATTTCAGTTTCATTGCAAGTGTGTGCTGTTATCTTTTCTTAAGTTTGGGGCCCGAGGTGAAGGCTATAACTTTGAAGATTAATTTCAGCTTTGGTTTAAGTTTGTTGAGTCAGGTTTTTCGGTCATTTTTGGTTTTGAAATTGAGTCGGTTTGAGTCAATTTTTAGTCAATAAAATGAGTCAAAAGTCTTGTGTTGGTTTGTCGAAGTTATGGAATCCATAGCCCAATGGATGAAGGCACTGCCTACTCTCCCAGAAATCTGTAGTTCTTGGCACCTTCAAGGAGCTACCATCCCCATTGGAGCCAATGTTAGAGTCGGTATCTTCATCCCTCCATCAGAGATCAAATTTCTCTTACTGCATTTCATTTTAGGTGTCTCACTCAGTTCAGTCAGCTGCATTCTGTTAGGAGCATGGATCATCTGACGGTAGGGGCTTGTCACTCATATCCCTCATGTCTTGTACCTGCTGACCTAGTTCTGTTCATTAAAATCATGTACAGTCATGTTTGGATTCATAGTTGGCAAAGAATCATTTTAGGGTTTTTAGTCTCATTAGGTCTAGGGTTTAGTTAATCAGGTCTCAAAATGCCTAATAATGGTCAGCAGGCACATGAGGAAGCTTCAAATAAGGTTTCAGTGCAAAAATTTCATCATCATAATGCTTGATAATGATTTTTCTTCAAAACTATGTTTTGAAGAAAAATTGTCTATTTCATCTTTTTGTAATAAATGCAATGTAATTTTCAAGTTTTTCAGTTGTAATAGTACTCCATTCGCAGCCCTGGTCGCCTTTGCCAAAACTCCATGCCATCCATTCCCTGCAAAACAAACAAGAAGCTTATCATTCAGTCTAAAAACCAAAAGCAAGAAAAACAGAGTTCTTTTAAAAAGTGTCAAAGTTTTCGAACATTACAAAGTGGGTTTCAAAAAAAAAAAATTGAAATCTTTGGCATAAAAGATATTTTCATGTTTCAAAGACTCATTTGCATGCCAAGAACAGTAGTGATCCAAGAAAAATCGTGGAGGAGTGAAGAAAGAAGTTTGGAGGGCGGACTGTGTTGAAGTTGGTTGCGCGGCGCACTGGGTAGGTGTCGCGACGCATAGACTGAGCGCGGCGCATAGGGTTTCTCCTCTGTGTGTTAGTTTGTTCCAGCGTGGCGCACTGGGTTGACTGCACGACGCATTGGGCCGGAACACAAAATTTGTGCCATTTCTTCAAAAATCCAAATTGATTTGGTCTCCTTTGCTCCAAGTAAGTCCATGTGACCTTTGAATTGCCAATGAAAATGTATTGGGTGTTGTTTATAAGGATTTGAACAATACAAAAACTAAACCCTATTATCTTGTTGAGAAGGGCCTCCTATGGGTTTGCAAATAATTTTGGTGTCAATCATTCCATCTTTCCACCTTGTTTTTTTTCCCCCATCTCCCATCACTGTTATTTCATCACTACAGTCCATCCCCCATCCTCTTACATCCCTAAAGGCACTCATTCCTAAGCCTATTCCCCTATCCCTAAAGTCATTTCATTTCCTATAATTCTCATTTTCCCATCTCACTTGCAAAATTTCCCAAACCCCAAGTTTTCCCAAGAAGTCAAGTGGCTGTCCTTATACCTCAAATTTCACTTGATTAAACTCATTTATTCCCACTACCCTATTTCTCCACAATCCATCCCATACTACCATACATTTGGCACTAAAAAAAAAGCACTAAAATTCTAATTTTCATCTATCCAATACAACATAGACCTTGGACATTATGGATACAGATACTGATACATCATCTGAACGAGATAGTGATTCCACCATTGAGTTACATGCACCTAGAAGGCCTCATAAAAGTGGCAGACATGTGAGAGAAGAGCCCACTTCATTGGCTGAATTGCAGGCTTGCCCACTTGCCATGGCATGTTTCCAACAACAGTCATTTTTTCAATTTTGTGAAATGATTGCTAGGATACATTATCATCAGGAATTGGTTCGTTTGTTTGTATTGCATTTACATGATGGTCAGGTAACTCTTGCCGGTGTAACTTTCACTTTGACACCGGAAACTATCTCTCAAGCAACTGGAATACCGAATGTGAGAGAACAATGGAACAAAAGACAACAAGTGGACAGAGTGCTTTATGAACCATATATCAGGCCTAGCTTTGTGAAACAACTCAACAGAGTGTTTCCTTTCTGGTTCTTGAAGGATTCCTATGCACCTCTGATGAAACTTATTATCAGATATTTCAGTTGTGAGGGCCGCTTTTCACGCCTCTATGCCTATCATATCAGGTTATTGATGCATTTCACCAGGGTGAGGATGATGAACCTTCCTTATTTCATGTGCCGGAACATCGAGAGAATGACCACTCTCGTGCAGAGGAAAACTCCTGAGCAGCAGTACAACAATATTTACCACTATGCACTCATTAAGATAGTGGTTGTGCCTCAGCTTGGATTGCAGGGTATTTCATGGGAGGATTTCATTTCCCATGATTTCTTCACAGCTCCTAAGGTTCCTCCAGAGGTTTTTCATGATGCAGGTGAACCTTCATATCATCATGGAGGTCAGGAGACAGAGACTACTAGTGTGCCGACATATGTCACTTATCAGAGAGGCACTAGAGGATTATTTGCAGCAGCCCGACGAGTATTATCTCCACTTGGGGTGGAAGGGGTCTCACTTCCATCATCAGCAACAGAGGTACAAGTACAAGACAGAGGTAAGAGGCTTATGCAGGATGAGGGGCCTTCAGGAGGCCAATATACAGGTTTCATACTCATTGATGAGGATTTGAGCTCTCCAAGCTCAAAGTTGAGAGAGAATATTCAGGAGCAGAAGGCAGAGATAGACACCTTGATCGTCAAATTGCAGAGAGCCCAATGGATTATAAAATAGTTGGAGCAGCGAAACAAATAGTTGGAAGATCAACAAACAATCATGGAGTTGCAAAACATCCGTGAGAACCGACAAGCTACCCAAAGAAGCCAAACCGAGATGGCATCCATTGAGCGAGAGATTGAGGCTAATAGAAAGACTTGGCTTGAGAGGGTCAGTATTCATCTGGATAAGCTGTTGGAGAAGGCCAACAAGGAAAAGAGCATGCTTAGGCAGATGAATAATCATTATTTGGCGAGGAATCATGTTTGCAAGGCGCGAATCAAGATCCTGAAGGCAAAGCTAAAGAGGGCGTTAAAGCGTCGCAAAAGGCATGATAGACTCCAAATTTTGGCCGAAACCTCCTTGGCTCAGCATAGCACTTGATGGTGGACATTCAGCCCAAATTTCAAGAAATTTTTGAAACTTTTACTCAATTTTGAATTTTTTGGCCTTAACACAGATTTTCCTGCCCGACGCGTCGCGCCACTTGGCGCGCGCTTATAATTGGCAGCCCCTCTTGAAGAAAACTTTGTATTTATGGATTTTTCATAAAAATTTATGCATGCCTATCCATTACCTAAGGATTTTGACAAGTTTTGGGTTGCCTGAAGGGTCAAAAACACCTTAAAAATGGCCTTTCTGCCACTTTTTCGACACACAGGAAGCAGTGTTGGGATATTTGATTTTTTGAGGAGAAAATGGCAACCAAATTCAGAAATTCCACTTGGTTTGGAAAGTAGACAGGTAGTTATTTCCAACAAGCTATCTTTCACTCAATTTGGACTCCGGGAAGGCCCTAAAAACCATCTCCAAAGTGGCGTGATGCATAGAAATTTCAGGCGCGACACATTGGGAATTTTGGCCTAGTTTTCACTCAGTAACTCAGTTTTTCTCCTAGTTTTGGCCATTTTGAATTTTTCATCTCCAAATTTGAAAATATTGGTGCAAATTGATGTAATTTCATGGATTTGATGTAATTTTGGCACATTTTTACTCATGTAAGTATATTCATTCACCAAAAAGTGAATTGTAACTGAATGAATTAGTTTCCTATCTTATAGAGGCAAGCTGTTCCACTGCCTATTTTCTAGTTCTTAGTTTAGATCTTGTTGAAACAGCTTTTTAACTAGTGAGCTCGACCCCTAGAGGCATGGGAATGAGTTAGGCTTGTCTATATCTTGTATTTTCTCAGTTATTTTCAGGGTTGGACACTTGGGATTGCTTTGAGCTTCATTGTACATTTCATCTCTACATTTTGGCAAAGGAATAGACCAGGGTTTGCAGCACTCTTTGGGATCCATGTGGCTCTATTTTCTGATGGTGTGTTTCTCTCTGTGATTGTAAGTTTACTGAAGTTTCATGTGTATCATTTCCCTTCTCCTTTCTTCTTAAATTAAACAAATAAGTGATAAAGGTGGAATCCATTAGATTTGCAGTGCTCTACTTTGAAATTTTGTTTAATTTTCCATGTTTTAAACTGTCTGAAGAGGATTCTTGAATGCCTCTTTCCCTCTTCAACTCCTCACTGGTATGATCTATCCATTTCATTCAATTTCGAAGCATCAAAACAATTGCTTTCCTTGCCCCATTCAACCCTCTGCAAAACTGATAATTTCCCGGACCCAAAATCTGCCTTTCCCTTTGATTCCAACAAAAACCCCCAAAATAAAATGAAACTCTTTTATATATATACCTAGCCTAACATCAAATTTTATTTCAAGTCATCTCAAGCCTCACTGATTATTTTTGCTGAGATTGATGAGGAGAGAGCCCTCTCCCGATCTGGTAGGGCTAGCTACCAGATTAAGCGTGGTTTGATGTTACCCTAGACTCTGCCTTCCTTTAGCCTGAGGTAGATCTAGGCAATAACACTGTAGACAGTCCAGTCGTCCATATAGAATTCCAAGAATTTGTGGATGTATTCGCCGAATGCTGCTATCATAATGCGTGAAAATACTGTTGGCACATTTTTCAACCCAAATGGCATTACATGATATGCAAAGGAAGCCCATTCGGTGGTGAAAGTTGTCTTCTTCCTATCTTCTTCAGCTATCCTTACCTGCTGGTATCATGAAAATCCATCCGTAAAGGAATAAGCCTCATTCCCCGCAACGTTGTTGAGAAATTTTTCACTGAATGAAGTAGGGAATGGGTCATGTATACAGGCATTATTCAAGCTCCTATAGTCAACACAGACTCGGATTTTAGACTTATCCTTTTTTCTTTGTATGAATATGGGACTTACCCATTTTGCTTCTTCCACTTGGAATGTCAACCTTGCTTTTAGCATTTTGTCAATCTTTGCCTTAACTTTTTATTTCACTCTTAGATTCAGACGATAAGGTATGTGTTTGATTGGTCTTGCATTGAGCTTCAGAATTATATGCATCTCCCCCATTTCTCCTTTTATTCCTTTAAACTCCGCTACTGATGATGGGAACAAGTATTCATATTCTTATAGCAGATTGAATATCTCCTTAGTCGTCTCGACATCCCAATAATCACCGAGTGACACAAGTTTGGGATTTTCTTCTGTCTGAGTCTCCTTGGTATTTTCCAACGAAGTGTGGTCCTTCTTCTTCCTTGAACCTGGCTTTCAATGTTACTGCAATTTTGTCCCATTGCGACAATGAATTGTGGTGGTTACTGCACCACCTGGCTGACATGTATTGTAAATCCATATCCATGAGTGGGACCCTATGGTCCGCTGGTACCTTGTCTTCTATTCTCGCAATAAAATTATTTACAACGTTCATATTTGAGAAAGTTGGATAATATCTTACCTTAGTCCCGATCCAATTGATTCTTCAGATGTTGGTGCTTCTTCTTGTATTGGTCTCATATCCCCCTTGCTTCCAATCATCCCAGGCTATCTCTGTTCCTAAGTCAAAGCTTTGAATACTTCTCCAACTTACAGATCCCCCCACTATTGGGCTGATATAATCTTCCCTTTTCCCTACAGTCATCTGATAGAGATGATCAAGAAGCTGAGCATCTTCTCTATTGTCAACAGACTCTGTGTATCGGGGACCTTGATACGGGTTGAGCGGCTGGGTGACCCTGACCTCCCCATCTTCAAAGATCATTAGTTACTTCTTTAAATCTATTACTGCATAGTTTTCAAAAGCCCAGTCGATCCCCAATAATGCTGGATAGGGATCTTTATATCCCATAATGTCTATTACCTCGAAGTCTGTATATGTATTTACTCCCGCAACATCGATTTCGACCTCCTCCAGTCTGCCTATGGGCACAATGTAGTACTGGTTTGCCATACGGAGTTGAATTTGTGAATATGTCAGCCTTGGTTTTCCCAATGCTTCCCATGTCTTCCTTGGAAATATATTTACATCTGAACCTAGGTCAAGCATTGTGTCCTTAATTTGGAATCCAGCAACTTGAGTATTCACCTGGAACTCTTTCCCTATCCTTCTCTTATTTCTTTTCACTCTCCGTATATATTTCTGTGTTTCGTCACTTGAATCCTTGGTTCTGGGGTCTCCTGCAACACCATTTCCAAGTTCTGCTTTAACTGTTCCAACATTGGCACGTTGGTAACAATCTTTAGGAATATACAGAACCATTATTCAATAGTACTTGTACTAGCTTGGTTCACCTTATCTTTGTTGGCCTGTGGAAACTCACTACCTTTGCTTCCCCCAAGTTGGGCAAATGTCGCCACAACTTCTTTAAAGTAATGCTTTTGTCGTTCTGGTTTGAACAATAGCTTTGGAGATGCTGGCTTTATCAATTTTATTGGGTCCGTTGTCTGTGCATCCTCCTCCACTATTTTTCTTCCTCGCGTCACTATAGCTACATTTTGCATAGCTTGAGCCTCTATTATTCTTGGCTCTGCATTTACCAGATTTGTTCCTCTTTGTCTGGCTCTTTCTTCCCATCTTTTAATGAGCTCTGGGAAGTCTTTTGTTGCGTGCGTGTTAAATCTGCACTGAGAGCACCAGGGTCTTCTAGGAAGTGTACATTCCCTAGCTACATCACCTTCTTGGTCACAATTGTAACATCGTACCAACCTTATTCCTCCAGCCCGGCCTCCTCTCATGCCTCCCCCTCGTCCCCTGGGAGCCTCATTCACTCTATATGAAGGCCTGTCCAATCGTTTTGCTAATGCATCTAGAGCTCTACACTGCTCTGTGCTGTGTGTGGTAGAAGCACAGAACTCATAGTATATGTTGTTCGGAACATTGGCGTATTTTTTCAATATTGGGCATAGGCGGGGTGGATGACGCATGCTTTTGCCTATCTCACAATATTCGGTTGTGACTTGATTCTGTTGCGCGAGGAACCTCGTGTACTGGCGTTGAGGCGGATATAGCCCCTGGGTGTTTATCTGTGCTACTCCTCCTATTGGCGGAGCTACCTGTGCTCCTGTTGCTGATGTCCCCACATTCTGGCCCCGCAACCTTGGAAATTCGGTTACCACGTGTCCTTCCAGGAGACAGTTCATACACCATACATTTGGTCTTGCCGGTCGCATTGGTTGAATTTATTTCAGCTTCTCTGTTAGGCTAGCTATCTGATGTTGTAACCCCAGTATGGAAGGGTCTTGAGTCGATGCTCCTCTTTTGAATTCTTGCGGATATCCCACCATGGCCTCTATCTTCATAGCTTGCTTCAATGCGTCTTGTAAAGTCTCAATATTTTGTTGTGTTAGCGAGTTATTGCTAATAGAAGAAGGGCCTTGATGAACCAATCTATCTGATGGTTTGAGTCAATTGGATAACTGAGTTTTCAAATCACATCCTTGAATCTCCTCATTAGATCCCATGCAGTTTCCCCCTCTCGCTACTTGATCTCCCACATTTCTGGCAAACCCTGCTGATCTCTTTGGGGTAATTTGAATTCCTTAACTAAATCTCTCTTGACATCGTCTATCAATGGGTTCTGATGAGCCTCAGACCACTTAATAAACCAACGTAGAGCTCTCTCCCTGAGAGTAGCTTGAAATTCAATCAACTTACTTGACTCTAGTGTTTGTTGAACCCTCCATATGGCCTCGCAGAGGTACCAGTGTTGTTCCACATCATTACCGTTGGGGCCCTTCTTGTTTTTGGAAAACCTTGTTTTGAACGGTCTGAATTGGGAATAACGGCCAGATTTTGGGGTTGCGGAAAATGGACACATGGCAGCCGCAACCAAGTCGCAACCACACCAAACGGCAGAGCTACCAAAGTTGCGAAGGAACAGGCACATAGCGGAAGAGACTAGATGCACAGGTACATATAAGAAGAAGATACACCAGAAGAACGCAAGCGGAACATACAGATAAGCAGAGAAAAGATAGAAGCAGCTGCAGAAGGACATACAGAGAACTAATAGTTGCGACAGCGGGTGAATAAATAGCAGTCACCCGGATGGAAGAGAGAATGATGATTGCGCAGTAGGAGAAAGGAGAGAGCGACTGATGAAGAGAAAGCGCAGGCTGCAACAGGAGCCTAGATTCTGGATGAGGTCTCTGTAGTTCTTAGGGTCTATTGATGTACATCTCTGTTCCGCGAAGCATATGCATCAGACTTGTAAGCCAGTGCAAAGCTATGTAACCGTGAATTTGGCCAAGAGCTTAATACAATTGAAGGTTGCTGTCTATTGGGGTGATTCACATGCATGTGTATTGATCGTGATGTTTCAAAATTTTAATTGCTTCCTACCTGTATGCTTTATGAATGATGTTGCGTGTATGATTCTATTTATGTGATCTAAATGCTGATAAGAATGAGTTGCGGATCCTTCCCTCGCCATTGGTCTATTCCCCTTATGCATGTAGTTGCGGCACGCCTCGGGTGAGACTCTCTACTCTCTGGAGTAGGGTGATAATTCCGGCGTAATCCTAGACTACAGCGGATTCCTTTGTTGGCCACAACTCCCGAACCTGGGTCTTGCCCACGAGACCTGATCACTCGCCAACAATGGTTCCGTTGTCGGGACCTGCATGATACGAGGGGACTTAGACCATGGTATCGCGGATCTTCGAAGGGGAGATACGACGATGTTGGGATAATCACGTGGACCACTTTATCGCTCAGCAAGCGGGCGTGACTAAGAAAGGAGAGGCAACGATAAGGGAACTCATCCTTTTCTCAGAATCAGCCGGTGATACGTACGAAATTTTCTGGGGAAGGTTCCCTACCGAACTTTACAATTGGTTGCGGAGATTACGAGCGACGGTGCCTCGAGAGGGCTTGCGGAAGATAAACCGCAGGTGGGCGCACAGGGATCTGGTGGCACTGCATCGGTTGAACACTGAGCTAACCCGCGCGGTGGATTTTTGGGTAAAGACCACGTTGGAAGGATACACTGTGGAGTTTGCTGCAGAGTGCTATCAATCTTTCTCTAAGGCCGAGGCTGTCTTCCACTCAGGGCTAAGAGGGAAGCTGCTTAAGGAGATTCCGCTGTGGATTAAAGCTCTGATGGTGGATGAAGGGTTGATCGAATTCCACAAAACGAGTATGGAAGCGTAAACCACCCGTGTTGGGGGAAGGGTTGAGGGGACCGATGCCATGTAGAAGGTGACGCGGGGAGTGGGGATGGATGCTGAGGCCGCAAGGACGTTGAGGGAGCGACGTGTGCATCGGCGAGCACAGATCGCCGATAGGTGGCGAAGAAGGGTGATGCGAGATTTGAAGAGACGGGAGATCGAGAGGAAAAATCAGAAGGAGGCGCCTCAGAGGATAAGGATTATGGACGCGGGTACCCAGGGACGAGAAGGGACCGCTGCGGAAGTACGATGGGTGCATGGGAGCCCCGCCGAGCGAGCAAGGGAACCGGTGACTGACGAAGATGGTGAAGGTATGCAGCCCGAGGAAAGTTCCGATGCTGAATGGTACGTGGTAATGCAGCAGCTGTTTCAAGAACGGACGACACTCAATCTTCCAGGCTGCCATACTCCCCCCAATCTGCATGGCCAGGATCCCTGCCTTCCCCTGGTACTTTATCAACCTTTGAGTAATATTTTTGTTAAATTTCAAGCATTGAGTCGATTGCACAGTAGTTTAGCGTCATCAGCGACACCCGTTAGTAGCAGCAGCACTAGTAGTATTGCATTCCCGAGGGGAACAGTCGCGCAACCAAGACTCGGAGGATTTATCCTGGTCAACCCACCGCAAGTAACCATGGCTGGGTCTTTCACCCGGTATCCCGAGTTCTCGGGCCGAGGTAATGATGATGTAGAGCAACACTGGTATCTGTGCGAAGCCATTTGGAGGGCTCGGCAGACGCCGGACGCACGTAAACTAATAGAGTTCCAAACCACGCTCAGAGAGAGGGCTCTGCGATGGTTTATCAAGTGGTCTAAGGCCCACCCGAATCCCGTCATTGCGGACGTAAAGTGGGATTTTGTCCGGGAATTTAAGCTTCCCCAGACGGACCAACAGGGCCTGTCCGAACTCTGGGAAATTAAACAGAAGGAAGGAGAAACCGCATGGGAGCTAATGCGGCGATTCAAGGACGCGATCGGGAAACTCAGTTACCCGATCGATCTGAACCATCAGAGGGATTGGTTCATCAAGGCTTTGCTTCCCTTGACGCGAACCTCCCTCACCCAGCAAAAGATTGACAATCTGCAGGATGCTTTGGAGCAGGCCATGAAGATCGAGGCCATGGCGGGCTACCCTCAGGAATATCGGGGAGGGTCGGCCCCGCAGGATCCCTCCTTGGTGGGATTGCAACATCAGATAGCCAACTTGACTGAAAAGCTCAAGGAGATACAGCCAGGCAGACCAGCCAGGCCAAACGTTTGGTGCACTCACTGCCTGGTCGAAGGCCACGTCGCAACTGAGTGTCCTCGGTTGCGTGGTGCGGGGGTGGGACCCTTAGTCGCGGCAATTCAAGGAGGGCCACCCACAGGGGGTGGCGCGGCGCTGAGTCCGCAGGGGGTATACTAGCCGCAACATCCCTATGCAGGGTTCCCCTCCCAACTCAACCCAGCTGCCACGGAGTACTATGAGATTTGCCGGACTGTGGGACATCCACCTCGGATGTGCCCGATTCTACAGAAGTATTCCAGCGTGCCAAACAACGTATATTGTGAGTTCTACGCTTCCACGACTCACAACATTGAGCAATGTCGAGCTCTCGACGCACTCGCGGACCGGCTGGACCGACCCTCCTACAGGGTGAATGAAGCCCCTAGAGGAAGAGGGGGCGGGGCGCGGGGAGGCCGCGCTGGGGGCCGCAGGCCGGTGAAATGCTATAACTGTGACCAGGAGGGCCATGTGGCTCGCGAATGTCCCTTCCCTCGCCGTCCGTGGTGTTCGCAGTGCCGCGTAAACATCCATGCGACAAAGGACTGTCCGGAGCTCATCAAAAAATGGGAAGAACGTGCACGGCAGAGGGGCACGAACTTGGTAAACGCCGAGCCGCGCGTAGCTGCGACTCCGGCCATGCAGAACGTCGCTATCGTGACAAAGGGCGGTAAGAAAACGGGGGAGGATGCTCACGGAAAGGAGTCGGCACAGGTTGTCAGGCCAGCATCCCCGCAGCGGATAATCAGACCCGAGGCACAGAAGAAGTATTTTCAGGAGGCGGTTGAGGCATTTGCTCAGTTGCGCGACTCGGGAGGCCTGGAAGCATCTCTGCGGACAGACCCTGGACCACAGCACACCCAAGGAACCCAGATAGCCGAATGGCTCCAGCTATTCCTCAGGATTGTTGACAATACAGCTTTGCGGCTGCAGCTCAAAGCTGCTCTGGAAGGGGCGCTGCAGGGGAGGACAGGATTAGGGGAACCGGTGGATATGGCCCCCAAGTCGATGCAGCACATCAAGCAGAATAAGCGACGGACGGGTAAAGAGTTCCGGATTGATAAGCAGGTTGGGGGATTCCAAATCAGCGACACCATGCTTGATTTGGGATCTGACGTTAACATCCTGCCGCGCAAGACATGGGAGGCTCTCGGAAAGCCACGGCTGGCCTAATCGCCCATCCAACTCAGGATGGCGAACCAGTACTGCATTCTGCCGATTGGCCGACTCGAAGGAGTTGAGGTCGACATTGCAGGGGTCAAGATGTACACTGATTTTGAGGTTATTGATATTATGGGAGACAAGGATCCGTACCCCGCCTTGTTGGGGATCGATTGGGCTTTCGAGAATTATGCTATCATCGACCTCAAAAAGGAGCTGATGATCTTCGAAGATGGGGAGGTCCGGGTCACTCAGTCTCTCAACCCCTATCAAGGGCCGAGGTATACCGAGACGGTGGATAACCGGGAGGATGCTCAGATGATGGACCACCTCTATCAGATGAGTGCAGGGAAACGGGAAGACTACATTAACCCGACCGCGACTGGTTCTGTCAGTTGGCGGAGTGTCCAAAGCTCGGAGCTGGGATCCGAACTCGCATGGGAAGACTGGCAACAGGGGGGATACGAGACTAGCACGCGGAGATGTGCTCATATTGGCCGCGTTAATTGGATTGGTGCAGAGTTCAGAGACTACCCGACCCTATCGAACATGCAAGCTGTCAATACCTTTATTACTAAGGTTGAGGACAGGGTGCCGGAAGGGAGCAGAATACCCCTTCTGGATGTCGCACTACTGTCGACAGCAGCCCGGTGGTGGAAAAATCACTGCGGCATCTTGGTGCGGTGGAGTAGTGTGGCGGACGCGTTGCGGGCGCGGTTTAAAGAAGATGAAGGCCCTCGAAGCAAGCGACGATATTCGGGACTTTCCAGTCCGCAGGACCATTTGCGGACCTGTGAGGAGCAGTGGCGGAGTATAAGATACCCAGAAGAGCTGTGGGTTCATCGGTTTGTCCACACTTTAGATACCATCCCCCATGCATGGTATTTGGAAGAAGAACGGAAACGAGGGACTAGCTCTTGGATGGAGGTCGCGCGCAAGTTTGCGCAGTGCTTCTCTTTCGTGGGAGACACCGAGATGGAATCTCAAGCATTGCATGCTATCAGGGCGGTACTGTTTTTCCGCGATCCGCAGATCGACGGCTGCATGCTGCCCGTCCTGCCTGAGGACGTGCGAGAGTTGGTGTGTCAAAGGATTGACGGAAATCCCGAGAATGATGGGCTGGAGGACCTGAGGCACCTGTATTTCGAAGAGAAGGAAGGCGAGCGGAATATTGACGAAGAACCGGCCACGGAAGGGGTCCACTTACGGCCGCTGAAGACAAAGAAGCTCAACATTGGTATGACAGAGACGCCTAAGTTGGCTACGGTGGGCGATTACTGGGACGAGGAGACGACCAAGGAGATCTTCAGCCTCCTCCAGGAATATGAGGACTTGTTCCCTTCATCGGTAGCCGACCTAAAGGGCATCAAAGGCGACCTTGGAAAAATGCGCATCGTGCTAAAACCGGGGGCCAGGCCGGTGAAGCACCGACCTTACCGGTTGAACCCGCGGGTTAAGGAGAAGGTTAAGGCGGAAATCGATAAGATGCTAGCCGTGGGTCTAATCTTTCCCGTGGAGGAAGCAGAGTGGGTGAGCCCCATCGTCATCCAGAATAAGAAGGACAAGGCGGAGATACGTGTTTGTGTCGATTATCGCAGTCTGAACAATGCCTGCATTCATGATCCGTTTCCCACCCCTTTTAGTGACGAAGTGCTGGACCACGTTGCGGGGAATGAAGCATACTCTTTCACTGATGGCTTTTCGGGCTACCATCAGGTGCGTATTGCGGAAGAGGATAAGTCAAAGACAACCTTCACCATCGAATGGGGGTCGTTCGCGTACCATGTCATGCCGTTCGGATTAAAGAACGCCCCGGCCGTGTTTTCCCGGATTGTCATCGCTGCCTTCCGGGAGTACATTCACAAGTTCCTAGAAGTCTACATGGACGACTGGACTGTCTACAGTTTATTAAAGAAACACGCTACCTTGTTGCGGGTCATGTTTGATCGGTGTCGACAGCTGCAGATTTCCTTGAACTTAAAGAAATGTATTTTTGTCGTTCCATTCGGCACGTTGTTGGGACATGTGGTATGCAAGCAGGGGTCTGCGTCGACCCCGCCAAGGTTGCGGTGATCGTACACATGGAAGCCCCTGAGACGGTGAAACAGTTGCACGCATTACTTGGGCACACGGGATACTACAAGAGATTTATCCGCAACTATGCCAAGATCACTGCTCCGTTAGAACAACTTCTGCAGAAGTCCGCAGTCTTCCAATGGACGGAGGAGTGTCGGATAGCCCTAGACACCTTGAAGGAGAAGCTGGCGTCAGCGCCCATTCTGGTACATCCAGACTGGGATAAGCAATTCCATGTGCATATCGACGCTTCCAGTATTGCACTGGGGGCTGTCTTGGCACAACCCGGCGAGACAACAGTCGACCACCCGGTCTACTTCGCCAGCCACAAGCTGTCAAATGCGGAGAAGAATTATACCACGACCGAGTGGGAGGCGCTGGCGATGGTCTACTCTCTTCAGAAGTTCCGCCACTATCTTCTGGGGGGCAAGTTCAAGTTCTTCACAGACCACTCTGCCCTGAAGTACCTGGTCAATAAGCCCGTTTTGGAGGGTCGGATTTGTCGTTGGCTTCTGCTATTCAATTCACGTTCGAGGTAATCGTCAAGCCCGGGAGGTTGAATGTCGGGCCCGATCACCTATCCAGGCTGGAGACAGGGGAGAACGACGGCTCCCTCGATGATCAGCTACCCGATGCTGACCTTTTCCGAGTCGAAGCTGTACCAAATTACTTGGCCGATATTGCCGCCTATCTGACAACGGGGCAATGCCCTCGGGATTACACCCCGCTTCAGAAACGGCATTTGGTAGTCCGTGCCGCCGACTACCAGTTGATCGCGGGGCAGCTATACAAACTGGGCCTTGATGAGGTTTTACGCAGATGCGTCCTTGACCACGAACGGGAAGCAGTAATGTGGGAATATCACAGCGGTGTTGCGGGAGGGCATGTAGGGGTGAAACCTACCGCACGAAAGGTGCTCCAAGCTGGCCTGTGGTGGCCGACAGTACACGCTGATTGTAAGGCCTATGTGAGGCGCTGCGATGTCTGCCAACGAACTGGAAGGCCCTCACACCGGGACGAGCTCCCGCTACATCCAGTGCAGGTGTTGCGGCCGTTCGAGAAGTGGGCTGTGGATTTTGTGGGCCCCATAGCCCCGGTCGCTAGGCACTCCAAGGCCCGGTACATCATTATCGCCACGGATTACCTCACCCGGTGGGCTGAGGCAGCAGCGGTGCGCGACTGCACAGCGGATACCACCGCCCGGTTCATTTTTGAGCACATCATTTGCCGATTTGGCTGCCCGCGAAGTTTAACCAGTGACCAGGGTACGCACTTCATTAATGATACTATCAAAACACTGCTGGACACCTTCATGGTTCAGCATCACAAGAGTAGCCCGTACCACCCGCAGGCTAATGGTACGGTGGAAGCCTTCAATAAGATTCTGGAGAAAGGCTTGACGAAGATTTGCAATGCTCAGCCCATCGTGATGATTGGGATGAGCGCCTATCAATGGCCGTTGTGGTAAAACACAACCCCCCCATTTTTGACTTGTTAAATTCAAATAATGGGGACCCTTTCTATAAATTTTTGACTAAATGCTTTTTCGGATTTTTATTTTATTTGATTATCCTACACGATTGTTAATTTTTTATTTTCTTTGGATTCTTGTTTTGATTGCTTTGTTAGAATCAAATTTTTTATATGTTTACCGACACTTGTTTTATCCAATTTAGTCAACCTGGTTTAAAAATGATACTCCTTTGAAGTCCCATCATTTGTTCATGTCTCAAGTTAAAAATGCTATTTTTATTCTATTATTTATTTTCGCAGTAGTCAGAGTAGTCGTAGTTTAGAAAAACTTAATAGTAAAAAATATATATTATTAATTTTTTATTTTATTTTTTATTTTATTTTATTTTTTATTTATTTATTTATTTTTTTTTTTTTTTTCGCGATCATCGTGCATCGCGTATCGCAATTTTCAGATTTGTCGCACGCAAGTCGCAAATTTCAGAATCCGTCGCAGATCGCAGTTCGCAATATCGCAAGATCGCAATTTTGCAATTTTGGATCCATTGCAATATCGCAATATCGCAAGATCGCACTTTTGCAATTTCGGATCCATCGCATATCGCAATATCGCAATTTTGGATCCATCGCAATTTTTAGAACATGCACATTTAAAAAACCCTGATCCAAGGTTCTTGCGATATGCGATGTGTTAAAATTGTTTTTATAAAGTTTGTTTTTTTCTCTTTTTTTTGTTTCATCCTTTATGCCTCCCGTATCTCCACCTCACACTCCACTCACCATATCCCTCCATAATCTCACGTGGATGAATTAATGGGTTTAAATTGATTTCAATGGTTATTTTTAGGGGTTTTGGGTTTGGATTGATTCCAATGGTTTGTAAATTAATTTTTATATTTTTTATATTATAATAATTATATTATAATTATAATGTTTATTATAATTTTAATATAATTTGAACTATAATATTAATCATATTTAAATTAACGTTTTCAAATCATTTGTATATTAATTTAATTTTGTAACTGAATTAATTGTTAGTTAGTTAATAATTAATTTAGAATTAATTATTAGATAGTTAGAATCTAATTTAGGATTAAATTTCTAATTAAAAATTCTGATTTTTAGCCCAACAAACAGAATTTCCAGATTTATGCCAGATTTGACTCATCAACTTTGGAAGCTCATAGATTGAGTTATACTTGACCAAATGAGGCCCAGGACGGCTCATTGGAAAGATAAAATCAAGGAGAACATTTCTGAGGAGGTTTCACTAACAGATTTGATGATTTATTGGGTCAAAAATCAGGCATAAGATCAAGCTCCGAATTTTTAAAAATAAAATCAATTTTCTGAGTTTTGTTTTCTTCATTTTCATTTGCCCAGCCTCTTCTAATTGCAGATTCATGCATCAATATTATCCTTGGTTAATTAAGATCGTTGTGAGTATCAATAAGAAGCTCAAATTTCATTTTTATTTATTTAAATAGAATTTTATTGGATTTGTTTTAAATGTTAGAAATAATATTTGGATTTTATTGTTGCATCTTAATTCATTTTAATTTCTTTTTGCAGGAAAAAACAATAGAAGGGATATTGAGGAAAAAGATTTCAATCAATGAGAAGACTCCAGAAATTAAAGATTGGAATTTTTGAGCAATTAAAATTGGATTGGGCAGATTTTTCTTCAACAAACTCTCTTCTAAAAATACTTTTGGAAAGATTATAAATTGCAGATTGCAAAATGTAAAAGGGGCTGCTCTCCTCTGCAATTCCAGATTTCTAAAAGCATTTATGTTATAGGAATTTAGAGTTGTAGATGGGGAGGAGAGAATGTTTCAGATCTGAACATTAATGAGGGTTTATTCTTTATATCTTGAATTATGCATGATGAGCAGAGTTTTCATTTCTGCAGCTCTAGTCTTGAAAGCAGAAATTCAAGTAATGTAAAGTACTGTTAGAGACCAGGATTAGAGAAGCAGATTCAATTAACTGGTATTTTTGGCATTTCTGTATCAAATACCAGTTTCATTTTTATGTTAATAAAATTGTTGTTTCATTTTATTCATGTTTATGCATTTCTGTTGATATGGATAATTTGTCTCAAATTGTTATGTATCTTTGTTCTTATGGATTTAACTCTGATTTCTGAGTAACGATTTGCTCAGAAATCTGTCTTACAAAACTGATTTTTTAAATAATAGTATGTTGTGAATTTCTTCCACATATTATTGTTTAATTATTGACTTGATTGATTTGATAATCAATATCATTTTTGTGAATTTCTTCCGGAGTGTTGTTGATTTATTATTTCAGTCAAATGGTCTCAATAGAATATGTTTTGGTACTCACAAATGTGAGCTAAATTGAATTTATTCGTTGGTTTGACATTAATTAAAAGCCAGACATATTTTAATCCTCATTACTTAATTATCTTGCTCTTAGTTGGGTTAGATTTTCATCTACCTGATTGAGATAGGATTTAGATTAGTTTTTTTTTGCTTGCATTATAGAATAAGTTTGCAATTAGATTAAATTTACATTCTTTTAAGTCCTCTTCTCGAAGAGGCAAAATCTTAGTTGTGGTTTGGCTGAACCCAAATCAGCTTAAGGGTCATTCTCTTGCCTGATCAGCAAGAAGAATTGATCTGATATCCCTGTCTATTGGTAGTTAATGATATATCGTAAACCAATAGAGATAGGGAGAAGGTAACTGGACCTAGTTAAACCAGTCGGAGCCACTATCATAAACGGAAAAGGAGCTGCATTAAGGTCCGGACCGGGTGGTTATCCCCCAATGTTGTAGCAGCGATTTTCGAGGCTTCAACATTTTTGGCGCTAGAAGGAGGGCCTGAAACTTGTAATCTGTTGGAGTCTTTTCAATTTTAACATTTTATTTAATCACGATGGCTCCTCTTAAACTTCCAATTTGGAGTTGTATCCATGGACGTGCATCTTCCAATACTCCACCCGAAGTGGTAAGACTCTTGTCTCAGGTAAAGTTTAATGGTGAGAGAAATTCTTCTGTTTTTAATCATGTCCTTCAATTTATTCAAAATGTTTCAAATTATGATTTTCAAGGAATTGATGAAGGCATTTTATGCAGAATTTTTACTCTCACATTTGCGGCAAAAGCCAAAAACTGGTGTAGAACTCTTCCGGTTGCCTCAATTCACAGCTGGGATCAATTTGTTACAATTTTCGTTTGTAAATTTGACCACTATGATTATGATCAGGTATGTGATGAAATTGAATATCTTCGAAATGAAAATGAGTCTGTTAGAGATTTTAATATTCGACTTCATTTAAATTGTTTAAAATTTGATGTCAAAGATCAACCTATGAAAGAAGAATCACTAGATTGGTTTGAACATAATTATTCTCTTCCTCCTATTCCCGATCCATATGAAATTAGTTCAAGCTTTGTTCCGCCCCCTTCTAACATAAATGAGAATTCCAATTTGGGTGTGCAAATAAATTGTGATGAAGAGGTTTCACAAAGCTTGGAAAATATTTCTAATCAAATGCAAGAAGACAACAACAACAATTTTGGAGAAAGACCTGCATTGGAATTCGAAAGTTTCTCTGTATTAAATTCAGAAAATCAGATTGCAAATCAGCAAGTGCAAGCAACAATCAAAGTAAATAATAACATGCAAACTGCTGTACAAATTTCTGAATTTTTCCATGGTGAACAAATGCTGAAATCAGAGCAGCAAAGCAATCTTCTTCAAGAAAGCATGTGCACGCTTAGGAATGATTTAGAATCTGAAATTTACAATAATCATAATGCACAAGAGTTCTTGAACCGAGACATTTTTAATTGCGTTATTTCAGATTCACATTTTTCCCTTTATCCTGATATTTTTTATGATGGTAAAATTTCCCCTCTGGGTGTTAATGATATTTCAGAAAATACAGAGGCTGATTTAAATGAATTACCATTAAATTTTTATCAAGATAGAGAAGCAATTAATGATCATTCTTTTGCCATTAATGAACATGAAATTCTTATTCCTCCGTGTTTGGATATATTGGATAAGATTGAAGGGAATTCTAGAGAATTTTGTGAAGTCATTTATGATAATTACTCTGACATTGAGGATGTTGATTTCTATTCTTCTAAAGAAAATCCTCATGAGAAAATTCAAATAACATCTGAAAATGAGGAACATTTCAATTTAGAAATTATTCCAACTAATCCTCACTCTAAAGCAGATAATCATCTTCATGATTTCACTATTCGAGAAAATATTCCAATTTATGATTCATATCATGATCAAGCTTTCATTCTTGTTCATAATCATAAATCTCTTTCTAATTCACAAGTTGGAATTCGAAATTACTCAAATTCCATAATTCTGGCCAATCCTTGTGAAAAAGAAATTATTTCAAAACGATCCCGATTGTGCTGTAACATTAGTTGTACCAATAGAGATTTCATTTTGTTTTTTCTTTCAAATTTAGATTTGTTTTCTGATTTTATTTTTCAAAATTTTGATACATTACGCTGGCATATTGAGCACTTTACTATCAAACATTCAATTGATGCATTGCCATATTGGGAAATTGAAGTTTCATATTATAATCATAAATATCAAAAGCTTCTATCTTCCCAAAAGCAGTATCAAAAAGAGAATGTATTTTTAGAAATCTGCCAACAATCCAATTTAATTAATAATTTTCCATTTCATTTAAAAGATTTCCATCCATTTTTCATTGATTCATTTGAAAAATATTTGGAAATTTTTCCTTCATGGAATATTGTCAATAACTTAACATTTACACATAACACTAACGGTTTCTTCCAGGCCTTTGAATCTGAAAGCTCATATCCACAATCTAGCCTTTCATCTCCTCTTTTGAACAGTTCCCAATTATTAATAGAAATTCATCCAGATTTCTATGATCCAATTGGTATTCAATTGGAAAGAAAATTTCATGAGAAGGAGATTTTAGATAAGCTTCTAACAATAGTTGTACATTCTGATTTCAGGTTTAATTTTCTTAGTTCAATTAGATTTGTATTTTTATTACTAACATTTGAATTGTACATACATACAGGGATTAAAATGAGAAAATGGTTACATTGGAAATATGACTATACCTAGTCATTTTTCAAGTATATGGTTAGAATAGGAGTAGAATTAATTTAGTTAGTTTTATGTAGTTAATTTATTTTTTCTGTAGATTAAAAATAAAACAAAGCAATCAGCCATTTTCATACATGTTCAGTGAAAACATTTTCTCCCAATCAGAAAATTTTAATTCTTGCTTTCCTTTTTTAATTTTCTTACAGCAATACCTCTACTCTGTCTATTTTGGATAATGTCTTGATTAAATTCAATTGAGGTTGCACTTGGAATCTATCCCATGAAATGTATGACTGTCTATGATAAGCTTAATTATGACTCAATCATTATTATTCAGTCTAACCTTTCGTGGTAATCATATGAAGTTTATATTATCTTCCTCGAAATTTGTTAAGCCGACCTTTAGGATGTCCATTTTGCTGTGTGCACACATTCAAATCTGTTTTGACATTTTTCCATAATTAGTGGCTTTATCCCATTCGGACCTTTAGTTTATTATCTGATGTTTTAATACGCATCATATTCATTTACTAAAGGCATTATTGAACAGTCACTATAACAATACATATTTTTCTCAAGTTAATTCGAAATGTGCAGAGGTAATAAATTGTTGTTGCAATTCAAAAAATGAAGCATAGTTTCATATTTATTTCTGGTAAATTTTATATTTCTTGAACATGAATAAACATATTTTATTTAGGCTAGTTGCTCACTCTGATTTAGAATAAATAATAAGATGATTTTGAACAAAGTCAGAATTTTGATAAATCGAAGGAAGAATTTGAAGATTCATGAGGTAAAATCTACAGACAATTTCCTTCCAGGTATGCATTTACAAGTTCATTTTCATCTATTATTAGTTTATCTTTTCTTTAGTTTATTTTTGATACTTTTTCTATTTTAATTGCAGGTTTTCATTTGTTTTCAAAACTTGAAGTAAGCAACAAACCCATTTTAAAATTTGCAACAGGTTCAAGGAAATTTTATTTGAGATTCATTAGAATTTGAGCATTCTTTAACTTTGTTTTTATTCATTTGGGAAACCCAATCGAAATTAAAAACAATATCATAAGATTTCATCGGAAGTAGCTCTTAGCAGTTTTGATAAAAAATTGTTCATAAAAGATCTTTGATGTATTACCTCACTCATATGCCATTGCAATCTCCGGTGTGATATTTTTCAATGCATGCCTCTAAGCCATTAACACTTAATCAATATATGGCATAGCAACAAAGGTGAAGTCTTGCATGATGAAGAAACATGTGATGCGAATCATCCAATACGGCGATGTGTTATTTTAAAAAGCGAGCTTGGGTAACCACTATGGTAAGAAAGCTATTAATGACAAATTTGCGGAATATTCAAATCATTCCAATTTTTCATGTATTTCAGTTTTAAATATATAATTCCATAATTAAAAAGAAATTCAAGACATCTCTATTTTCATATTTTAATTTTATTATTTTGGATTTGGTCTTGATTCTGGACAATTTATAAAATCATGGAGTTTATATGAAACTTATAATATATTGAGAAACAGTGATTACTGCAAATTTTCATTCTCATTTCTGATGCATTTGTTTTCCCTTGAACATTAAGCATTCTATTTTACTGCTTGCTTTAGTTTAGATAAAATAAATAATGATTTTGGGTTATAGGATTTTGGTTAGTTTGACTTCTTCATGTTTTTAATGTTAATTAAAATAAGAAGTCAGCTAGTTTGGAGAAACTGATACCTTTCAGGTAAGATCAAAAGTAATCATCCAATGGTAAGATTCATGTACCCACTTTCATTGGATGATTACGTGGCATCTAATCATAGACGTAAATTTCAGATTCATCGTATCGCATCGTCAAATTTCGGATCCATCACATATCGCAATATCGCAAGATCACAATTTTGCAATTTCGGATCCATCGCATATCGCAATATCGCAATTTTGGATCCATCGCAATTTTTAGAACATGCACATTTAAAAAACCCCCATCCAAGGTTCTTGCGATATGCGATGTGTTAAAATTTTTTAATATAAAGTTTCTTTTTTTTCTTTTTTTTGTTTCATCCCTTATGCCTCCCGTATCTCCACCTCACTCACCCTCACGTCACCCTCACCTCACACTCCACTCACCATATCCCTCCATAATCTCACGTGGATGAATTAATGGGTTTAGATTGATTTCAATGGTTTGTTTTATGGGTTTTAGGTTTGGATTGATTCCAATGGTTTGTAAATTAATTTTTATATTTTTTATATTATAATAATTATATTATAATTATAATGTTTATTATAATTTTAATATAATTTGAACTATAATATTAATCGTATTTAAATTAACTATTTTCAAATCATTTGTATATTAATTTAATTTTGTAACTAAATTAATTGTTAGTTAGTTAATAATTAATTTAGAATTAATTATTAGATAATTAGAATCTAATTTATGATTAAATTTCTAATTAAAAATTCTGATTTTTAGCCCAGCAAACAGAATTTCCAGATTTATGCCAGATTTGACTCATCAACTTTGGAAGCTCATAAATTGAGTTATACTTGACCAAATGAGGCCCAGGACAGCTCATTGGAAAGATAAAATCAAGGAGAACATTTATGAGGAGGTTTCACTAACAGATTTGATGATTTATTGGGTCAAAAATCAGGCAGAAGATCAAGCTCCGAATTTCTAAAAATAAAATCAATTTTCTGAGTTTTGTTTTCTTCATTTTCATTTGCTCAGCCTCTTCTAATTGCAGATTCATGCATCAATATTATCCTTGGTTAATTAAGATCGTTATGAGTATCAATAAGAAGCTCAAATTTCCTTTTTATTTATTTAAATAGAATTTGATTGGATTTGTTTTAAATGTTAGAAATAATATTTGGATTTTATTGTTGCATCTTAATTCATTTTAATTTCTTTTTGCAGGAAAAAACAATAGAAGAGATATTGAGGAAAAATATTTCAATCAATGAGAAGACTCCAACAATTAAAGATTGGAATTTTTGAGCAATTAAAGTTGGATTGGGCAGATTTTTCTTCAACAAACTCTCTTCTAAAAATATTTTTGGGAGGATTATAAATTGCAGATGGAAAAATGTAAAAAGGGGTTGCTCTCCTCTGCAATTCCAAACTTCTAAAAGAATTTCTGTTATAGGAATTTAGAGTTGTAGATGGGGAGGAGCGAAAGTGTCAGATCTGAAAATTAATGAGGGTTTATTCTTTATATCTTGAATTATGCATGATGGGCAGAGTTTGCATTTCTGCAGCTCTAGTCTTGAAAGCAGAAATTCAAGTAATGTAAAGTATTGTTAGAGACCAGGATCAGAGAAGCAGATTCAATTAACTGGTATTTTTGGCATTTCTGTGTCAAATACCAGTTTCATTTTTATGTTAATAAAATTGTTGTTTCATTTTATTCATGTTTATGCATTTCTGTTGATATGGATAATTTGTCTCAAATTGTTATGTATCTCTGTTCTTATGGATTTAACTCTGATTTCTGAGTAACGATTTGCTCAGAAACCTGTCTTACAAAACTGATTTTTTAAATAATAATATGTTGTGAATTTCTTCCACATATTATTGTTTAATTATTGGCTTGATTGATTTGATAATCAATATCATTTTTGTGAATTTCTTCCGGAGTGTTGTTGATTTATTATTTCAGTCAAATGGTCTCAATAGAATATGTTTTGGTACTCACAAATGTGAGCTAAATTGAATTTCTTCGTTGGTTTGACATTAATTAAAAGCGAGACATATTTTAATCCTCATTACTTAATTATCTTGCTCTTAGTTGGGTTAGATTTTCATCTACCTGATTGAGATAGGATTTAGATTAGTTTCTTTTGCTTGCATTATAGAATAAGTTTGCATTTAGATTAATTTCTACATTCTTTTAAGTCCTCTTCTCAAAGAGGCAAAGTCTTAGTTGTGGTTTGGCTGAACCCAAATCAGCTTAAGGGTCATTCTCTTGCCTGATCAGCAAGAAGAATTGATCTGATATCCCTGTCTATTGGTGGTTAACGATACATCATAAACCAATAGCGATAGGGAAAAGGTAACTGGACCTAGTTAAACCAGTCGGAGCCACTATCATAAACGGAAAAGGAGTTGCATTAAGGTCCGGACCGGGTGGTTATCCCCCAATGTTGTAGCAGCGATTTTCGAGGCCTCAACACGGCCTTGCCTATTCCTCCTTGTGGGCCTATCGTACTACGGTGAAGCGCGAAACGCCCTTCCGGAAACATACGGCGGGGAGGGCTGCAGTCCCCGCCGAGGTTTACTATGCGACTTTGTTAATCGCCACGTCTCTGAAGTTCTCGGAAGAGGCCTCCCTCCAGGAGCGCCTCCATGAATTGCAGGAACTGGATGAGGCCCGCTTCCTGGCCGAATTCCACCAAAAGATCCAGAAGGACCGGCAGAAAGCGTGGCACGACCGCCACATTAAGAACAAAACCTTCCAGGTTGGCGGCAAAGTTCTTTTATACGACAGCAGGTTCCAAAAGTTCCCAAGCAAGCTCCAGATGCACTGGTTGGGACCCTACTTTGTTGTCGAAATTCGCGACTCCAGAGCCGTTCGTTTGGCACAGCTGGACAGTACGGTTCTCCCTGGCTGGGTGAATGGCGCACGCCTGAAACCCTACCAGGAGTAAGTACCTTTCATTTCTCATCAATAACTCTCACACCCGAGAGCACCCGTAGAATAGCATAGTTGAATAACTCTCCCGCAATCGGGATGAGCGTAGGAGGTCTCTGTTTGTAGGTAGTGTGTCAATAACCGCTCAGTTGCGGGGTAAGCACCGCACCCGACTGTGGTCACGGCGGTGCCTGTCCAGCGTGTCATCCCTGTAGGATCCGTACCCGCCTCCCTATCAGTCCAGCTCAGTCCACCCACGTACTTGTGTCAGTCTGTAGGATCGCCTAGATCTGCGTCATTAATTACCATAATTGGCAGTAACCGCGCCGTCATCATTTGGCCATCACCCACAGTAACCTCAGCCGTCGCGTCCGCCCACTTCCCCATGCCACCGTCAGCAACTGTCACAGCACTCATTGGCATGCGATTGATCGCACGATTATCGCAGAACGAATGCCAGCGGGAATTAACTCGTTAGGGGGTCTCATCAACTCCACTCGTGCCAAGTGCTGACATAACTTGCATGCACACCAAAAGCACGAGAATGCCGGACCTGTTCGAATTAGCAATTGCCGCTGCACCAGAGCCGCTGAGTTCTCAGAACGCATTGCACCAGGAAAGATGCTCACGACAGATTCTACAGGTCTACCAACGCAGGGCCAAAATTCCGAAGGCCATCCCAGCAGTTATTGAACCAGAGCTTGATCTTCACATTCACAAAACCGAGTCCCTTGTGGGCAAGTACGATAGCGCAGCCCTGATTGATGCCAACCTCTCAAATGCTGCCGAGTTTCCGTCCCTCCAGCGACAGGCATACATGGAGCACTATTCTACTGCAGCCGGCAATCCTGCCGGCCGCCTGCGACCAGAATTCAGCGGCCTTCAGGCCTCGTCCTTGATGAATTTGAGGAAGCTACCGGTCTTTGGCACCACAGGACCAGTTCTGCAGTGTACCCGTTTCCTCCTCAGCCGAATCCAGAATGGGTCTCTGTGGCTGACCCAGGAAATTCCTATTCACGCTGAAGATATTCATCACCTCACAGGGCTGTCGCAGACAGGTGCAGATGTCTCAATGGCCTGCCATACCTCCTCCAAGCGCGCACGAAAGTCGGGCGATGCGGACCTGTATTCCAAATATGGCACTCGCAGGGGGGGGGAAAGGAGCCAAGATTGAGCTCATTAACAAGCCCGAGATTCACTTCGCCTGTTACCTCATTGCCAGCAAGACAATGAGGAATTACACGATCGGCGAGTGCACTCTTGATACCATCTCTATTGTTGAGCATTGTGTCCAAGGCACCAAACTGAATTGGTGTTCCTTCGTGTTGAAAGAGCTGTTCGCTATGTGCGAGGAGAATTATAAGCGCGCAACTACCTTCATTTATGGCTACTTGATTATTGCTTTTTCCATGTGGAAATGGCACACTCCACACATCTGGTTCCCAGCAGAGATCCCCGAGGGCCAGCCCCTCGCGATGAAAGTCACTCCCTGGCAGGTCTCTAATGACCCCAGTACCAAGCTGGTGAATGCAGATGTGTTTCGGTCGTGGTACCGACTAATGACGGATGTGGTGGCATGCCAACAACGGGTGCCCTGGAACCTGTTGGATGAATATAGCGCACAGGTGTGGTTCGGGGTAAGCCATAAGCACACTTACCTCTGACCCACTTGCGTTCTAGCGGAAACCTTCCACATGACGCCACTGAAATTTCAGTTGGACGATGCCACTTTCCATCGTGAAGTCTGCTCATGGCCGGGAGTCACAAAGCACACGCGGGACGGGCTCCCCTGGTACAATTTTGACAGGATGGCACCAGTGCAACAGACAGTCGAAATGGCAGAGGCAGCGCCCTCACAAGAGCTTCCCGAACCGCTCATTCCCATCGTTCGCCACTTCAACGCCCAGGTACGGAATCTCAATGTGGTGACTAAGGTTATTTCTAGCGGCGCTGCTCCATTTCCTTTATTTTCTGAGTTTCAGCTCACTCGCTCCCCTTCACACCCCCGTACCACTCCACTCACCTCCCCCATTCCCACCACCTTGTTTACTTCGGCTGATCCACTCACGACCCCGATGGGCGAGACGAGCGGGCCCAGAGATCCGCCCGAGGCCCCTCCACCTAAGAGGGCCCACACAACTGAGGCAAACCCAGTGGTGGACCTGTTGACGATCCACCACCGCCCCCAAGCACCGGGGTATTGATCACCGAAGAGCCCCTTATCGACCCGTCTGAGTTCATCAACATCCGACTTCCACATTCCTCCACCTCACCATTCACTGTCCTGATTACCGTCTTTCCGCCTACTACTCCATCTGGCCCCTCCACTTCATCGGATACCCTGGCCATCGTATCCGACCGGAACTTCGGTGGGGACCGCGGGCCGAGGTCGACCTCGCATCGCTACCAGTCGACCCAGCGGAAGAACTCCACCTCCTCTATCGACACATGCACGCAGCAGACACCCATCGTGTCTATTTCTGTAGAGGCTCAACCAGCCGCCAACCTCCTCCACAATCGGCCCACACACTGTGCGCACGCACCACCGATTTCAACACAGATTGATTCCTCGGGGCCATCCGCAGGCCGCGTCCTTATCTCCTCCTCCTCGAGCATGGAAATGGACTCGCTGCTGGGAAACCGTTGCTTGCCAAATGCCGGCGCCGAGCACCTCTTTGGGACCGCCACCTTCCCGCCCAACTCAGCAGTTTCAAGGGAGATTCAGGAGGCTACGGACCCTGCAAGGCTGGATCAATTGTACGGCCAGGCTGATGAGCTTGAAGCACAGATCCAACATACAGAAGCTAGCTCGGTGGAAGCCAAACGCGTCATTCGAGAGCTCCGACCGCCTCTTCAATCTAACACCTGGTCTATACAACAGCTTGCAGCGGCAGCCGAGAACCAGATCAGCACTATGTTCGGCGCCGTCCCAGCGCCTGTCGAGGAGGATGCTGCCACCAAGCTCGCCGAGGAAACAGACTTGCTCATCCAGGGCTGGCAGCGAGCTGTGTCAGATTTTAATGAGCTTCGCGCTACAGCGTTCCGCAGGGTTCCGGAGTTGGGGCCCTTGTTTGAACAGCCGCCAGAAGATGCACAGCAAGGACAGGAGCAGGCTGAAGGTGCACAAGAGGAACGAGCGCAAGATGAGGGCACGTAGGGTGAACAGGACACAGAGGCAAGTGGGGCAATGGAGGTGGAAACTGTGATTTGTGATTGACTCGGGGACGAGTCAAGGAACTGTGGTCGGGGCCTGTTGGGGCCCTTGTTTTTGAAAAACCTTGTTTTGAACGGTCGGAATTGGGAATAACGACCAGATTTTGGGGTTGCGGAAAATGGACACATGGCAGCCGCAACCAAGTCGCAACCACACCAAACGGCGGAGCTACCAAAGTTGCGAAGGAACAGGCACATAGCGGAAGAGACTAGATGCACAGGTACAGATAAGAAGAAGATACACCAGAAGAACGCAAGCGAAACACACAGATAAGCAGAGAAAAGCTAGAAGCAGCTGCAGAAGGACATACAGAGAACTAACAGTTGCGACAATGGGTGAATAAATAGCAGTCACCCGGATGGAAGAGATGATGATGATTGCGCAGCCGAAGAAAGGAGAGAGCGACTGACAAAGAGAAAGCGCAGGCTGCAACAGGAGCCCAGATTCTAGATGAGGTCTCTGTAGTTCTTAGGGTCTATTGATGTACATCTCTGTTCCGCGAAGCATATGCATCAGACTTGTAAGCCAGTGCAAAGCTATGTAACTGTGAATTTGGCCAAGAGCTTAATACCATTGAAGGTTGCTGTCTATTGGGGTGATTCACATGCATGTGTATTGACCGTGATGTTTGAAAATTTTAATTGCTTTCTACCTACATGCTTTATGGATGATGTTGCGTGTATGATTCTATTTATGTGATCTAAATGCTGATAAGAATGAGTTGCGGATCCTTCCCTCGCCATTGGTCTATTCCTCTTTCCGCATGTAGTTGCGCACGCCCTCGGTGAGACCTCTCTGCTCTCCGAGTAGGGTGACAATGCCTGGGCAGAATCCCAGACTACGTTGCATTCATTTGTTGGCCACAACTTCCGAACCCCTGCCTTGCCCGCGAGACCTCGATAACTCGCTAACAATTACCTCTCCTGAGAATTCCGGGGTACCTGTAAATGATCTCACCATGCTTTCTTGAGTGGGTGTTACTAGAAAAAAACCCCTGACTCTCGATTGTGAAATGGTATTACTAGCACTGCTACTAGTATGTATTACTGCTGTAGACTGAACACTATTCAATTTACTCAATTCTCGTAACTTAACAAAAATTTCACCTAGTGGTTGATAGAGTACCAGGGGAAGGTTGGGACTAGAGCTACTTGAACTTTGGGGAATAGAGTTACCTAGGGTTATGTGTGCCGACCCCTCTCGGAATAGCTGTTCCATCGCAACATGCAACTCCACATCGGACATCTCCTCGGGGAGCGCGTCATCTCCGTCGTACTCATTTCCCTTCTCTGTTTTGGCTAGGATCCTATACACCTGCTGCACTTCCTTGATAGTCCCTCCGATATCTTGGGAACACATCTGAACGTCCATCTCCTTTGTCATCTGAGGCACCTTCTCCTTGTCTTTCCAATTCCTTTCCTATTTCTCCAACTCCTTCATCACCCTTTCTTGCCACTTCTCAGCGATTTGTGCCCTTTGATGTGCTCATCGTTACCTCAACCTACTGGAGGTCTCGGTATCCATATCCCTATTCCCCTTTAATGTACTTGTAGCATCTCTCCCTCAGATATTTCCCCCAGTACTACAGGTTTTAAGTCTCCATCTTAGATTTTTTGAACTCCATTAATCCTTCGTCTACCATCGAGGCTTTGATCCACAGAGGGATGTCCTTCAACATCTCTCTGCGTAGCCCTGATTTGAATATGTCCTCCGATTTCGAGAAAGACTTGTAATACTCAGCTACAAACTCCACTACGTATCCCTCCAAGGTAGATTGCACCCATAAATCTACCGCTCGGGTCAAATCGGTATCCAACCGATGGAGTGCTACTAGATCTACTTAAAACCACTTGCGACAGACCTTTCGCGAGCTTCTTTGGACTGTATTGGTCTGTAGTCTCCGCAGCCAGTTGTAGAGCTCCTCTGGAAACTTTCCCCAAAATATATCGAAGATATTGCTGGTAGATTCAAAGAATAGAACCTGATTCTTAATAGCTTTCTCCCTTTGCTGTCTAAACTCCGCTTGCTGAGCTATGAACTGATCTAGGTGGTTATCCCACCAGTTTTGTATTTCTTTCTCAAAGATCCGTGATACTATGATCTAGTTCCAAAACGGAATTTTAGGTCCTGGCAACGGAACCATTTTTTGGCGAGGAAGAAGGTCTCTTGGGCAAGACCCAGGTTCAGGATGGAGGCCAACAATGGTTTCCACAGTAGTCTAGCACAACGCCGACATTTTCACTCTACTCCGAAGAGCAGAGAGTCTCACTCGAGGCGTGCCATGACCTTACTTAAGATAGGATCAGATCAGGTATCGGTCAAGCATAACATATAGAATACAACAGACATAACTACATTCTCTAAATGAGTGTAAATACTCTGCAAATGATAATACTCATGAACGTATTCAGGATGGAAAAATTAAAATTTAAAGCAACCCACACATTCAACTGAACTAGAAACACATTACAGAACTCAAACATTAGACCCATATCATGTTATATTGCATTAATCAAAAAGAGATGGTTACATTGCTACTCAGAGCAATCCTGGAAGAATTGATTACAACACTGTCACATATTATTAGAATAGAATGAATAGAGAGAGAACATAACAACCAGAGCAAACAGAGCTCTCCTACGACTCCCTTCCTATGATACCTACTATGCCAACCTCCTGTCTCTGCTGGCCGACTGCCTATTTATTCCCTTGCCAACACGACTGTCAGTTCTCCCTTCCTTTCCACTCTATTGTTTTCTGTATCTCCATGCTCACTTGGAGTTCCACTGCTTGTTCTTCCATCTATGCCTATTTCCGCAACGGCCGTGCCACCTGCCCTTCATGTTGGGTGTGGAGCCTGATTATCTTGTTTACTTTGTATCACAGCATTGGACCCCTGTACCTTAAAAGGGGCGGCAACGCCGCCCGTAATTAATCGCTGCTGTGGGGGGTCCAGGGGGGGGGGGGGCAACAGCGCTTTTCGGAGCCCCCCCTGGTGGGGGCTTTTGGGGGTAGCGCCCCCGAAGCTAAAAGCAGATGTAAAATTGCCTTATAAAAGTATAGTAATTTCTAGTCAATCTGGGCCGTTCATTAGGCAATTGATCTGACGGTAGAAGTTATGTTTAGTTTAGGGTTTTTTTCCCTAGAAGGAAACCCCTCCCTTTTATGAGGGCATTGTATTGCGGCTGTGCATGGTATGTGTATTCTCGGAGCGAGAAACAGGGAGGGAGACTGTGAGAGAGAAAAGAGGATATTACAACGGATCTGCTGTAGGTTTTGTCTCTTCATATTTGCTGGATAATAGAAAGGAATGACTGGCTGTTCGGGGTGGATGTAGCCCAAACTGGGTGAACCACGTATATCTATGTCTCTCTAGTTTTATGTGTTTTGTGTGCTTTTATTTTCCTCATATTGTATTTGTTGCATTGCTCCATAATATATAATTTTCTAACAACTGGTATCAGAGCCGAAGGTATATTTGGTTGATAAACTAGCAGGAAAGAAGGGTTCCTGGTTCGAGTGGGAGAAATGGCGGACGATGGTAAGTTTAGGGTCGAGAAATTTAATGGCCAAAACTTCCTGCTGTGGAAGATGCAGATGAAAGATTATCTGTATCAGAAAGATCTATACCTACCATTGAGCGGAAAAACAAAGAAGCCGACGACCATGACAGACGCGAAATGGAACATTCTCGATAGAAAGGCACTCAGAACAGTATGGTTGTGTCTTGCGGTGTCAATCCCCTTCAATATTTCGAAGGAAACAACAACAGAGGGTTTGATGCAGACGTTCGCGAAACTATATGAAAAACCCTCGGCCTCAAACAAGGTATTTCTTATGAAACAACTATTTAATATGAAGATGTCGGAAGGTGGATCTGTTGCGGACCATTTAAATGAATTTAATATAGTTACTAGTCAGTTAAGTTCTGTAGGGGTAAACTTTGATGATGAAGTTAGAGCTCTATTATTCTTGTGCTCATTACCAGAAAGCTGGAATGGTTTAGTTATGGCCATTAGTAACTCTGTCTCTGGATCTAGTACTTTAAAGTTTGATGATGTTGTTGGTGCTATCCTTAGCGAGGAAATGCGACGGAAAAGCTCCGGTGAGACATCAAGTAATGCTTTGAGTGCAGAGTCTAGGGGAAGAAGAATGGAAAGAGGAAAGAGCTCGGGATATCGCAGTAAATCAAGGAAAGGCAGATCCAAGTCCAGATCGGGGATAGTGTGCTGGAATTGCGGAAAGAAAGGACACCTAAATAAAGACTGTAGATCTCGGAAGGGAAAAGAAGGAGACACACAACAAGAAAACAATCATGAAGCAAATGTGACAGGTGATGTGTTACAAGATGCTTTGATTCTTTCTTTCAAAAATGTTACCGATTCTTGGGTTGTAGATTCAGGGGCTTCATTCCATGCCACACCTGATAAGAAATATTTTCATGACTATGTTCAAGGAGATTTTGGACAAGTTCATTTGGGTGATGATAAACCCTGTAAAATTTTTGGAATGGGTAAAGTTCTTGTAAAAAAATAGAATGGAAACCAATGGCTACTAAAGGAGGTAAGGCATGTTCCAGATCTAAAGAAAAATCTGATTTCAACAGGGCAGTTAGGCGGTGAAGGTTGTGGGACAACTTTCACAGATAAAACTTGGAAGGTCACCAAAGGAGCCCTGGTAATAGCAAAAGGCGAAAAGGTTGGTACATTGTATTTATGCAATGGTATTTCTAACTCTGTTAATGCTTTAACTTCCAAAGGAGCAAATGCAGCATTATGGCATCATAGGCTCAGACACATGAGTGAGAAGGGAATGAAGATTCTTCACTCAAGAAATTTGTTGCCAGGTTTGAAGAATGTTGATTTGGATTTCTGTGAGAATTGCATTTATGGAAAACAAAAGAGAGTCAGATTTCTCAGAGTTGGGAAAGAAAAGAAGAGAGAAAAATTGGAGCTTGTGCATACAGATGTATGGGGACCTGCTCAGGTATCATCTCTCGGTGGCTCTCGTTATTATGTTACTTTTATTGATGATGCAACTAGAAAACATGGATTTATTGTATTCAGAATAAATCTGATGTATTTGATACTTTCAAGAAATGGAAAGCTTTGGTTGAGATTGAGACAGGAAAGAAGTTGAAGTGTCTCAGATCAGACAATGGAGGTGAATATTGCAGCAAAGAGTTTGATAGGTACTGTTCAGAGCATGGAATTCGTAGAGAGAAGACAGTTCCAAGAACACTACAAGAAAATGGTGTGTCAGAAAGGATGAACAGAACAATCATGGAGCGTGCAAGGTGCATGAGATTGCATGAAGGATTGCCCTTACAATTTTGGGTAGATGTTGTAGATACTGCTATTTATCTAATAAACAGAGGGCCTTCAAGTTCCTTGGATGGTGGTATTCCAGAGGAAGCATGGACAGGTAAAAAGGTAAACTACTCTTTTTTAAAGCCTTTTGGTTGTGAGGTATTTGTCCATATTAATAAAGAAAACAGAACAAATCTTGAGGCAAAATCAAAGAAATGTACCTTTATTGGATATGGTGCTAATGATTTTGGTTATCGCTTATATGATTATGAAAATCACAAAATCATTAGGAGCAGAGACGTAATATTCAATGAAAAGGTCTTGTATAAGAATCCGCTGCAGGAAAAGAAACAGGAAAAAGAAAGCAAGGAATACACGGTTCTTGATGAGATAACTGAAAAAGTAAAGGTGCCTGAAAATAATAATAATCAACAACCACAGCAGCAGCAACCACCACAACAACAACATGCACCTCAAACACCTGAAAGTGGTGTTAGAAGATCTACCAGGATAAGTAGACCCCCTGAACGATACTCTCCTTCATTATATTATTTATTGTTGATTGATTCTGGTGAACCTGAATGTTATGAAGAAGCAATGCAAGTTGAAAGCAGGAAGAAGTGGGAGCTAGCCATGGAAGAAGAGATGGACTCCTTAATGCATAAACAGACTTGGGACTTAGTCAGGTTGCCTGCAGGTAAAACTACATTGCATAATAAATGGGTTTACAGGCTGAAGGAAGAAGATGGAGGAAAACAGAGGTACAAAGCTAGACTTGTGGTGAAGGGGTTTGCACAGAAGAAAGGTATTGATTTTGATGAAATATTTTCTCCTGTTTTTAAGATGAATTCAATCAGAACTATCTTAAGTCTTGTAGCAGCGGAAGATTTACATCTTGAACAGTTAGATGTAAAGACATCATTTCTCCATGGATATTTGGAGGAAGAGATATACATGCAGCAACCAGAAGGATATGAGGTAAAAGGGAAAGAAAAATTGGTGTGCAGGTTAAAGAAGAGTTTGTATGGCTTAAAACAGGCTCCAAGGCAGTGGTATCTAAAATTTGACAAGTTTATGTCTGAACAAGGTTATACTAGATGTCACTCTGATCATTGTGTTTATCTAAAAAGGCAAAATTATGGTAGCTATATTATATTGTTATTGTATGTAGATGACATGCTTGTTGCAGGGTCTAACATGCAGGAAATAAATGTGCTCAAAATAAAATTGGAAAATTCATTTGCAATGAAGGATTTGGGAGTTGCAAAACAAATCCTTGGTATGAGGATAACTAGAGACAGGAAAAATCGTAAATTAACACTGTCTCAGAATGAGTACATAGAAAAGGTGTTGAAAATATTTAATATGCAGAATGCAAAACCATTTAGTACATCTTTTGCTAGCCATTTCAAACTTAGTAAGGATATGTGCCCCAAGACCCACGAAGAAATGGAATATATGTCTAAAGTTCCATATACATCTGCAGTTGGAAGCTTAATGTATGCAATGGTCTGCACAAGGCCTGATATTTCACATGCAGTGGGAGTTGTAAGCAGGTACATGAATAATCCAGGAAAAGAACATTGGATGGCAGTAAAATGGATTCTCAGATATTTGAGAGGTACCACAAATCAAGTATTATGCTTTGGTGGTTCAAACATTTCTCTACAGGGATATGTTGATGTAGATATGGCAGGTGACAGAGATAACAGGAGGAGCACTACAGGATATGTATTTACTGTAGGTGGAACAGCTGTCAGTTGGGTTTCAAAAATCCAAAGTGTTGTTGCACTTTAAACAACAGAAGCCGA
Source organism: Pinus albicaulis (assembly GCA_034641835.2). Classification (NCBI taxonomy): domain Eukaryota; kingdom Viridiplantae; phylum Streptophyta; class Pinopsida; order Pinales; family Pinaceae; genus Pinus; species Pinus albicaulis. Next base: position 1,379,253,264 of record CM076574.1, read on the forward strand.
GTATGTTGCTGCTACAGAGGCTAGTAAAGAAATGATTTGGTTACAAAGGTTTATGGATGAATTGGGTAAGAAGCGTGATATGGGCACACTATACAGTGATAGCCAAAGTGCTATTCATCTTGCAAAGAACTCAGCATTTCATTCCAGGACTAAACACATACATCTCAAGTACCATTTCATACGGTCAGTATTGGAAGATGGAGAGTTGAAGTTGGAAAAGATACACACTAGCCAGAATCCTACAGATATGCTAACAAAATTTGTAACCAGGGAGAAACTGAGAACATGCTCAGTTTCAATTGGTCTTCAAGGATGACGATGAAGATGAGAAACAACCAGGTCCAAAGAGGAGTCATTGTCCAACAAATGAAGCAGCGGTGGAGTTGCTACAATCAGTCTCCAAGTGGGAGATTGTTGGGTGTGGAGCCTGATTATCTTGTTTACTTTGTATCACAGCATTGGACCGCTGTACCTTAAAAGGGGCGGCAACGCCGCCCGTAATTAATCATTGTTGTGGGGGGTCCATGGGGGGGGGGGGCGACAGCGCTTTTCGGGGGCAGCGCCCCTGAAGCTAAAAACAGATGTAAAATTGCCTTATAAAAGTATAGTAATTTCTAGTCAATCTGGACCGTTCATTAGGCAAATGATTTGATGGTAGAAGTTATGTTTAGTTTAGGGTTTTTTGCCCTAGAAGGCAACCCCTCATTTTATGAGGGCATTGTATTGCGGTTGTGCATGGTATGTGTATTCTCGGAGCGAGAAACAGGGAGGGAGACTGTGATAGAGAATAGAGGATATTACAGCGGATCTGCTGTAGGTTTTGTCTCTTCATATTTGCTGGATAATAGAAAGGAAGGACTGGTTATTCGGGGTGGACGTAGCCCAAACTGGGTGAACCACGTATATCTGTGTCTCTCTAGTTTTATGTGTTTTGTGTGCTTTTATTTTCCGCATATTGTATATGTTGCATTGCTCCATGATATATAATTTTCTAACACTTCAGCTCTTCGCAACCGTGACAACTCTCTGTCTACCTTGGTTGCACTCTGCCATCTGTTATCCGCAATTCAAAAACCGTTTTATTTTAAAACAAGGACCCCAACATGTTGTAGAACATGTTAGTGAAGATTTCATAAAGGATTTGTGAAAGACTTTATGCATGCAATCTACTTTTTGAATGTTGTTTACTTTGCATAAAAAAAGTTTGTGTAAATAGCCATCATTATAGCTGTGTGACTGATTTAGGATATGAATATTTCCTAGAATAAGTAGCAGCTATCCATCGCCTTTCATTTGTTACACTCTGCTCCTTGTAATACCAATTTACCCATACAATTTATACTTTCCATGGCTTGCCAAATGCATGAAAATCTTAAAGAATATAAAAATCATTTCAAACTCTTTGAGAAGCCATCCCACCACTCAAAAAACCCTTTAAAATTTGAAGTGAACTATGATGTGTAAGGCTTACTCCTTTTGCAGTCAAGGAGTGACTCCTTGCGCTAACACAGTGAAGTCGCCAGGTGAAATATTTTAACCTAATTAGAACTTTATTCACCTTTAAAGGAATATGAATATCGCTTTCCCAGGGAAAATAGATCAAATTTCTATCCCTGGCAGCAGCGCTATTCTGATGTTGTCCTCTGAGATAATTCTAGGTCAATTAATCAGCCAGAGCATCTATAATATTTTGTTTGTTTTGAATTGGGGTTTTTAGATCACCAATGTATAAATCTATTTCAAACATATGTATTTAAAATTTAGATAATATTAATTTTCAAGAAAAGCATTGTTACTTTACTTCAAATAGTGATTTAAGATTGCATATGTGAAGGCAAAAAATGTAAGGAAGTATGATGAGTTAAATATTTAGATTGAATGTTTAATTTATCATAAGTGTGAAATATTATCAAACAATGTTCAACAACTTAACAAAACATACTTAACTTTATGAAGATGCTAACAATTAGTTGATATATAGGGACTTACAAAAACAGATAGTTCAATAAGTCATTCTCTAATATAGAGTATAACTTCAGAGGATTTAAGATAGACTGAAACACGACTTTTTCTTACCTAATTATCTTCATAAACATCAAATATATGCAGAAAAAAAATGTAATGAATACTATAAAACTTACAAGAGAACAAACTGATTGAAATAAATCTAGAATCATTTTATTATCATCAATGATCAAAGCTCATACACTTCTGCTTACAAATGCTCATCCAAGGGTGCAACGGAAAGGTGAGGTGGAAACGTCTCATTCGGTTTCGGGAAACGGCCACAGAGAAAGATCATTCGACCGTTGGCGAGAGTGGATACCACAGTTAGGGATAAAGTGTATTTTGGAGGGGGTAGGCAGTGGTTTGTGGCTTTGAGTGGGGGGTGCGGGTGCAAACTATCGTGGAGATGACACATAGGGAGGGCCTGCCATCAATAAAAAAAAATTTCGGAACCCCACCACACCCTTAACGGGAAATGGGAAAGGGCAGTGAAAAAAGACTTCCTCGTCGTTGATTTGGGCGGGGAAACGATCCACGCTTAGAAATTGCTTGGACGATAACACAAGCGACAAACGCTTTTGTCATTTAACAAACTATAGGATAAAAACACGTGTTCATATATTAAAATAAATATTAATTTCTTAATGAAGCAATTTAATCTAAATTTAAAAGACAATTCACTATTTATTTAAAAATCTTGGCGCATTTAAACAGGTAGCCTTATTCCAAATTTATTTTTAAGCTAAGCAATGATTTTTTTTATTGCTTTTCCTAACATTTTTTTAATAATTTTGTCTTCATTTTTTAGGGCAATTTATTCTTATCATTTTCTTCATATGAAGAATTTTATTTATCATGAGTCCTAACATTTTGTTTATTTATTTTTCTATTCATATCCAAACCTAACATTTTTAATTTTATTTTTCTAATGTTCTAACTTATCAAAACCAAATAATGTTACAACACCTCCTAAGGGAGAGGTATGCAATTCCAAAAGAATCTTTTGTTTTAGTTGGAAATTCTTTCAAAGATATAAGCGATCTTTGTACCATAATGAATAATTTTTCCAAATAAATGTATCAGATGTATTGGGATCTTGCTGCAACTTTTGAATGAGTTTCCACACTTCTTCTTCATTCTTCCATTCCTCCCTTGCCTCGGTTACCCAATCTGGTTGGATAATAGAAATGGCACAATGAAATGCTTCCACATACTCATTCTTTCTTGAGAGTGCATCTACAAAAATATTTAGCTTCCCTTTTTTGTAGATGATTTCAAAGTCATAACCCAACATCTTTGTGACCCTTTTTTCTACTCTTATGAGGATAGTGTTTGTTCCAAAAAGTATTTAAGACTATCTGATCTATTTTTACCTTGAAGTGTCTTCCCGTTAGGTAAGGTTGCCAACATTAGTGCATGTAGTAATGCCAACATTTCATTCTCATAAATAGGTTTCTATAAATAATTTACTTTGATTTGACGGATTTTAAAAGAAATGGGTCTTCCTTCTTATATTAAAACAACACCAATTCCATTTCTTGAGGCATCACATTCCACAATAAAAGTTTTTGTGAAGTATTGAGTAGCTAAGACCGATGCTTGGCACATTTCCTCTTTAAGATGTTCAAAGGCCTTATTTTATTTTGGAGCCCAAGAAAACACATTTTTCTTTAGTAATGTTGTTAGAGGTGCTGCTATTCTCCCATAATTCTTAACAAACTTGCGATAATACCCTGTTAACCTGAGAAATCCTCGTAAATGCTTTATGGTTGTGGGGATTTCCATTCCTTAATGGATTTAATTTTTTTAGGGTCTGCATTAACACCCTCATGAGATACAATATGACCCAGATATTCCACCTTGTGTACTCCAAAGAAACATTTGGATGATTTTGCATATAATTGTTTCTCCTGGAATTGTTTGAGCATTGTGTCAACATTTTGAACATGATCCTTCCAAGACTTGCTGTAGATTATCATATCATCAAAAAATACTAACACAAAATTTCTAAGGAAGGGTTTGAAAATGGAACTCATCAAACCCTAAAATGTAGAAGGAGAATTAGTAAGGCCAAAAGGCATGACCAAAAAGTCATAAATACCCTCATGAGTTCTAAATGTTGCTTTCAAAATGTTTTCGGTCTTCATTCTAATTTGATGATATCCTAAAAGGAGATCCAACTTGGTGAAGTAAATTGCTCCATGTAATTCATCTAGTAATTCATCAATCAGAGGAATGGGAAATTTATCTTTAATTCTGAGCTTGTTGAGCTCCCTATAATCCAGCCACATTTTTTCATGATCCATCCTTCTTGTGCACCAATACTACTAGAGCATAGAAATAAATTTGACTAGGTTGAATTATACCGACCAATAGAATTTTTGCAATCATACGTTCAATTTCACTCTTTTGGGCATAGGGATATCTGTAAGGCCTGATGTTTGGAGGAACACTTCTGGAATCAAATGAATAGCATTATAATGATCATGAATAGGTGGAGGCAATTGGGAGTCTCAAATACCTTGGAATGATTGTCCAAGACTATTTAGAGATCTGGATAAATAGATGATTTCGATGTTTGAAACACTAGTGAGCATAATTTTGCAATTAAACCTCTTTTTTATTTATTTAGAAGCTTTTTAATGACATTAGAGTTGATCATCTTTCTTGGTTTCCCTACAATACCCTTTAATTACACTTCCTTTCCTTCCCAAAAAAAAATCAAGAAAATTTCTTGAAAATTAAAAGCTATCATACCCAAATATTGTAACCATTGAACTCCTTGTACAACATCAACACCACCCATTGGGATGGAAAGCATTGGGATATTCAATACATATTCCCCCATGATTAGCTTGATATTATGGCACTTTCTAGAGCAATTTATAGTTCCTCCATTTGCAACCATCATTTGACACTTTGGTGTTGAATATAGGAAGTAATTCATTTCGTTAGCTATCTGACAATGAATAAAATTATGGGTACAACCCAAATTAATCAAGACTATTACATTTTATTCTTGATATGTCCTTCTATCTTGAGATTTTGAGGAGTGGTAATTCTTTCCAATGCATTACAAGATATAGTCGGATTCATTTCCTTTTTTCTCTAAGCTAGTTTCTTGGTGTATATACTCTTCTTTTGAAATTTCTTGTTCCTTTTCTTCCTCCTCTTCACAATCTATGTAAAATAATTCTTCCCAGCACAAATGTAATAAATCCCTTTTTCTCTTTTTCTTCCAAATTTTGCGGTGTCAACCTTGTAGGTCATGGAAGGACAAGAGTAACAACACTTCCATCTTTATAGTTGTGAGTGGTAGGCTTCCTGGTCGCTATAATTTTGCTTTAAATTTTTCTTGCCTAGCTGAATGTCGTCTCCAATGAATTAGGTTCCCAAAGGGGAACCTCATGTTGGATGTTATCATTTAAATTCCCTATGAAGGTAACAATTCTATGTTCCTCTAGAATATCATTTACCCTTATATTCAATTTGCAGAAGTCCCAATGTGCTCCACCATTGAACCCTTTTGTTTGAGATTTATCAATTGGCTAAAGAAGGTGTTGCTATTTTTATCCTCATAACGTGCTATCATTTCCTCCATAAAAATTGGCCAAGTGAAAAGTGGTTTACGAGAACAAGTCGATTGATACCATACAAATTCGTTGGGTTCTAAATATAAATTTGCAATGCATACCTTTTGTGTGTGTTGCTCATTATGGAGATCAAAATATTGCTCCATTTGTAGTATCCATGTTACCGGATCCTTGCCATCAAACTTCCTCATATCGATCTTTGGAATATGGTGGGTCTTCAATTGAACGTTAGAGGCTATGGAATCATGATCAACATTTTTTTAATTCTCATCACGAGTTTCATCTAATACCTTTTCACGATCAGGAATCATTTCTTGTAGCAACTTTGTCAGACCTTCCTTCAAACCTTCCATGTCTTCTTTTAAACTATCCTTTAAACCTTCCATCTTAGCTTCCATACCAACTATCTTAGCTTCCATTTCATTTTTGGTCACTCTTTGCGAGAGAGTAATTTGTTGCATTTGGTCTCGTAAATTTGATATATGATGTTGCAATTATTCCTCTTCACGTGTCATAGTAGAGATTTTTGAGGGCTTAATGGGCATGGAATTCTATTTGGGAGACATTTTAGAACCCAATACTTATATCAATGCGTCAATATTCCCTTGGAATCACTTCAAACTGATTTTCAAACAAAAGCTATGCAATTTTTAAAAAAATACAAACATTTTTCTTGCTTTTGAGGAGCTCGGTATTTAACCTGATGTATCTGTGTGATTTCAGATCCCCAAGATTTGAAATTTGATCCTGTAGTATCCCTTTGAGTCTTCTTTCCAATGCCACAGGGATTCTTCAAGATAAAGCTATGCCTGATTTCCCACAATGCCCTAATTATGGACTAGTTCAGTGGAGCGAACTTGTATGACGTGCCACGTGTCATTATTGCAACCTTCAGTTGTGAAATTTATACATAATAAACTACAGTCTATTGAATTTCAGCCACTTCTTATAGAATTAAAATTTTATGCTTGAAACTAAATATGTGATGATTTTCCCTCTGTCGTCTGTTTGAGACTGAATTATGGAGCCTGCAAAAACCCTAAATTCCTTAGATCATATCTATGAAAAAATAGCAAACCAAGATCTAAAATTTCAGCATGATGTTCACCAAGATTTCAAATCCATGTGGTTTCAATTTTAGCTTCTGAAGCTTTGTAGAAAAAAAAAATTATAGCGAAAATTCCAAGATGGCATGTTTTAAGAAGCGAAACCCTAGAATCCAAAGCTCTGATACCAAATTTTATGCAACCAGCTCAAAAAATAAAAGAAGATATAGATCAACGACTTAAAAATTATACATTTCCATGGGGAAGCCTCCTTTATAATACATAAATGAACAATTATTGGATGATTCAAATGACAAAACCTACTTTCTATATATAGGAGTATTAGGGGTCACAATATAATCAGAGCCTACATAACAATAATAATGCAAGGGCACAAAAATATAGTTACCATTTGTATTGTAATATTTAGATTATGTGGCTCTGCTAGGTTTTATGGTAAAACTAGGGTTTTTGACGGAAGCACTGAAGCTAGTCAGACCGGCCAACTGATTGCTGCAGTATGTATTGCGCCAACACGCGACTAAGGTAGGTGATGAGTACGCCCGAAAGGGGGGGGGATTCCCTCCTACAAAAATGTAGCGGTTGGGGAATCCAAAGGGAAACAAGCTGCATTTCCCATGACCTCTCAATCGACAGATTCATGATGAGAACCAGTGTTGGGTGCCCAATGACAGAACCAATTTAGAGGAAAATGCCTCCCTCATGCCTCTAAAAAGCCACATTTTGTTATTCTAGTGAAAAAAATTGATAAATACAAATAGTACATGAAAAATATTGCACTGATTTGCAAGTTCATAGGGATCTGGCCGCTTGAAAAGGACCTACTCAAATAGATCTAGTTGAAATGGCACATAGATCTAAAATTGGGAGAGAGAGGTTTTCTCACGTTCGTCTTTGAAAACTTGGAGGAGAAGGAGAAATATTTCAAGAATGGACCATATTTTTATTACAATGCTTGCATATTTATGCGATTTTTGGAGAAGTGTTATAATACGGATTAGGAAAAATTCATGGCAGCACTAGTCTAGGTCTTCCTTTTCGCCTTACCAATGGACTTCTGGGATCCATAAATGCTTGAGGGGATCAAAAACTCCATTGGCAGATTTTTTAAGGTTGCAGACACCACCCGAAGAGGCAGATATACCTCGTACGTGCGAATCTATGTATACATGAACATAACAGAACCACTGCCAGATTCTGTGGAGCTTGAGTACCAAGGTGTGATCTGGAAACAACCTCTAAATTATGAGTACATTCCCTTTAGATGTTGAAGGTGTCACGAATATGGTGATCTCTACAAGGAATGCCCATTGAACCAACCATTAAAGCAGAATCTGACTGTCACGAAAGAGACCCCATCATAACCAGAGGAGGGAGAAGGGTTTTTCTTATAAGAGCTATCTTATAAGAAGTGACCACCAAAATCTACACCAGATAATCAAACTAAGCAGACCCAAAATACCCCTGGAAACCACAATCGTTTTGGGGTCCTTCAGGAAGAGGGAGAGAGCTCAAAGGAAACAAAGAAAGGTCAGGAAGGGGAGAAGAGGGAAATACTAAGAACAAGCCCAGTGCCGAAGAGAAAATCACAAGATGGGCCATCGTACCAAGAAGGCCTAGAACCAACACAAGATCAGTCCATTGAGATTGGCATAAATAGAGAAGAATCAAGTCCTCAAATTTTTTTTGTGGGAATGGAGGAATATAGATGAAAGATTCATACCAGAATATTAAAAGAAATTGTATCGAGACACATTTCACAGATATCAATCTCAGTAGGCCCAAACTAGGAATACCCAGGATCAAGGAAGTCATGGTAAAGGAGGGGAAAAAAGAGGAAGGAAGAACCTACAGGAATCCATGCAGATGTTAGGCGAGATATTATTTAACTATGGTAGTGTGATACATCTATCAGTGGTATTTCACTATCTAATAAAACCTTCTCAATGATAATTCTCTCCTGTAATGTTAGAGGCCTCAACAGTAGAGGTAAGAAAATATATTTGAAAGAAAGACGGAAGAAGGACATACCTAGTATATTATGTCTATAGGATACAAAATTTTCAGAGGATAAACTTAAGGATATTATCAAAAAATCAATATTAGGGTATGAGGTAATGGTAGAAGATGCCAAAGGAAGTGCAGGGGGTCTAGTAATGTAATATTCCAAATGAGGAAAATGCTACAACAATGAGAATATCTCAAGAAATTCTAAAGTTGGAGACCTAGTAATATGCAAACATAACAAATGGAGTAGCAACAACACTCAAATCATAGAAAAATAAGTGAAATTCATAGCCATATCATTAAATAATAGCAGCAACAAATAAATACAAGATCTTGAGGAAAATGCTACTCAAGATAAGCAATACTCAACCCCAAGAGACAAGTACATAAACCCTGACAAAACCACTGCTACACAAGTATGCTCAAGCTACGACAACGCATTTTTATGGATAAACTACATGATACATATGTAAAATACATGTATATATCAATATATGGCCCAATACAACATTGAGAGTGAAGATCTCAGCTCCGAAAGGCTGCCTCATGTCAATCCTGGAAGGATTGGCTATGAAACACAAAATCTGCAAAATGCTGGAGTTTTTTGGTAGCAGCTGCAACTCAGAAATAGAACTGGATGGAGATGGCTATAGATGATTATGAAACTAAATATGCCTCCTGCAATGGATCTTTAGAGTGAAAGGCTGATCCTCTTACCAAATATCTCACCCTCCAACAATCTGCAAGAGCCCCACTGCAAATGCTCTACTCAAAATAACACAGTCTCTGGATGGAACTATGCTGTAGGGCTAGGGAATGAGTTGGCCTTGATGCCAAATTCTAAAATAAGCTCCGGAATGCCTCCAATTTGATCTCCCAAAGGGAAGAGAGACTCCTCCTCTGAAAAATAGCTGATGGAGGTGGTGTAGTGAACCCTCACTGCAACACCCAACAACACAACATCATTCTGCTACAGAAATAACTCAATCTTGATGGAGGATGCTTGGCCTCAAGCCTAGATGTGAGAAAAATCAGTGCAATCCCTCAAGAGGCCTCTCAAGAAGGATAAGGAATCCTAAACAGGAATTCCCCCGACAACTTTTGCTAAACAGCAAAGGATGCACAATTGTCTGAATAGACAATGAGATGAATAATACAAGCATGAGAAACAATGGCTGCCTTTTCCTCCTTTTAAACAAGTGAAAGCCCCTCTCCATGGGTCCCACTCTTCTTAGGGTTTACTCCACCAAATAACCCTCTTCCCATTCATGCTGCACTGTTTCTCTAAGTGTGCTCCACCTCTTGGCCCATGGCTGTTGACTTGGTCAAACTTGACCTTGTCCACTTGCAAATAACCCTGTTCACACATGAGGGTGTGAAAATTAGCTCCAATGATGATACCCATTCATACTATGAGAGATTTTATTGATATTATCATAATTCATGGGTCTCCTTACCCATTTATTCTCCTCTTAGGTGAAATCAACAAAAATTAATATTCCAAATTATTGTCGGAAAATTTTGGAATATTACAGTCCTCCCCTCCCAAATGTTGCTTGTCCTCAAGCAACTGCAAAGATAGAACTAGAAAGCATCCTCTCAAGGCATGGATTCTATGAAGTGTTGAGGAATATCTTCCTCATGTAGATCCTCCATCCCCCAAGCAATCAACCATGGAAAATGAGTTACCTCCCAACATGGCAACTCCTGAAAGTCATCTTCCACCTCTGGCTCCGACAATGTAGGTGGGCTGAAAATCTGATCCTGGTAGAAAAAATAGCCTACCCCACCCTATTCTCCTCTCCACTTAGGATAAGTGTAGAGTGTATGCTAATCCTGGGCTGCAATGACATTGCCCTCAAATGGCAAGATGGAGATTAGACCTCTAAAGCTCTCTCCTCCAACGTTATGAAACATGTTGGCCCAAATCATCTCATATGTGATGAGTTGGAAGTCATCATCATATGGCATCACATTCCTCATATGGCTCACCTCATAAGGAAACAAATGATCTGTTGTAGTGGCCATATCATCTCCCATGCTCCCTCTAGAACATGCAGTGCAAAGTGTGTGGGAGTTCTCTCCCTCCAAGGACACATTCACCCAATGTGTCTCTCCTCCAACCATGCTCCCAAGGAAAACTCTAGCAATATCAACCAAGGGAACCATAAGGAGAATCATGCTAGCTGCCATGTGAAGAAGAGGAGAAGGACAATGGTCCCTCAAATGTAGCCAACGCATTTTGACTCTCCACTGCCATAGAAAATAAAATGATGGGTGGCCTCCCCACCATTTGCTTACTGCCCCAATCTCTTCCCAAGTTTGGAGAAGGTGAATGATGTAGTGTGAAATGTAAGTATGTTCTCCATGAGAAGTATCCTCCCCATATCCACTTAGGGAGTGATCATCCATAATGGCCTTATGTAGACCATCAAATCTAGAAGGAATAATATTCCTCCTTTGAGCCAATCCCTGCACATATATGGTTAAGAGATGCATATATATAGAAAAATCACTATGCAAGTCAACAATACTCCTACCATATGTTTTGCTCATATAAATTGAGTGGCTCATAACTGAATTTCCCCTCATCCTCAAAAGGGAAAAGAGTTGGTTATGCTAACTCCTCCATCTTCTCATGATCTATGGAATGCCTCCTCAAGCTCTTCAAGTGGTTCTTCCCACAAGAAGAAAATAAATGTAATGTGGCAATCATGGTTGTCCCATGGTCCCTCTTGAAATGTACAAAATGTATAGTAGGGAGAATCATGCTCCCAATGGGCATCCTCAGTCTCAAGCCCACTCTCCAATCAAATCTTCCCATGAACATAGAGGTACCAGCAATACATGGAAGCATAGTACAATAAGAACAAGTTTCCAAATGACAACCAGAGAGTGAATCATAGTTCCACCCATGGAACCAGCGCAGTGCATCCTTTGCCTGCATCAAATAAAAAAAACAAGTGTTCTTCCAGCCACTTGTTTGCTGCCACAATCATTTTACAAGATATAAATATGGAAGTACAAAAAGGGGTCAATGGTGCACACCAAAAGTCATGTGGCTTTCCCCACAATCCACCAATGAGATAGCCAATATCAATGCTACAAATGGCTTCAAGTACATCATTATACAATATGCAAGAAGGAATAACCCTCCTTGGTACATTATGCAGCTCATAAAAATATAATAAGTCCAAAACATAAGGTGAAATTGTACATTCTCCATTATGTACTTGAAGACTTGAGCTGAAATGGCTCAACTAATAATGCTCCCTTACTCCCAATGAGTAGGAAGGTGGTTGTGACATCCTCTCCCTCATCATCCAGGCTCTGCATCTCTCCATATGATGAAATATGTCTTGTTGAATGCCCTCCCAAATGAAATCCTCTGCCAAGGCAAGATATGCATCAAAATGCATGGAAAAGAAGTCCCCATGTGCTGCATGCAACAAATTCTCCTTGACACTAGAATATCTAGTCAAGAAGACTCTTCCATGTGAATAGGTGACCATATCATCCACCATATACTCATCATCTCTGTCCGGGTCATTGAGAATCATGCATGCACCAAGATCCTTGGAGTACTCTACCAAGAGCTGAGATCTCCAATAAGGATCAATCCTCCTAAGAGACAACGCTGGTGATATGGCATGTGAAGCTCTCCTCCTATTTCTGTCTACTAATTTAACATCCCCCATGCCAAAGTACTCCTCCAAACTCTTCACCTCTCCAAAATCCAAGAGTGGTGAGTCCAAAGACAAAATGTCTCTCATCAATGGTAGATCTGCTGGCCTCCCTGGTGGAATGCCTCTATGCAGTGAGGCATCAATGTCAAGAGTGGACTGTACATATGGTTGGGACAAATTTCCCTTGCTCTCATAGCGCAATACAGTCTGCCTCTTCCTTGCACTAGCTCTATGAAATAGAGAAGGGTGTGCGCCTCTCATCACATGGTGCTGCTCTTCCTCCCTTCCTCCTCCTTCTAGATGCAATGCTGCACAATAATGCTGCTCACTGATTGTGCTTGGACCTCCATGTATGAGATACTGGGGGCTTCCTTGCAATGATGAAAAAATACCACTAGTGGGAGCAAGAGCTCCTCCTTCCTCTGCATGAGGTGCTAGATCAACTCTAGAAATGACAGCGCTGTTTCCCTTAGCCTCCTCAACATGATTGGGAAACCCTCCAATGATTGGATCCTCTTTTGGAAAAGGGATCTCTATGCCTCCTTGTGCCAAAATACAAGATGAAGGTCTTGCCTCCAACAAGTTATCATGCAAGATATCAGAGTCCTTCATATTTCTCTGAAGTGATTTTGAGTCTATGGTTTCCTCCACACATGCCAGGGTGTTGTTTGTTTAGATGTGTTTGTTTCCTCCACATGTGTTTCAGAATTCTTCCTACCAAATCTTTCCATCAAGGTTCTAATGAAAATTTCATAGGAATAAGTATTTGCATTCTTCAAAGTAAAATACTCAAATAACCACCATGCATAGACCTTACCTCCCAAGTGCAACACTGCTACTCTAATGGCCTCATCTCCGGGAATCTGATGCTGCTGCAAAAAGGTGTCTAGCTCTTCTATCCAAGCCCTGGCTAAACAAGTAGGGGAACCATCAAAGATAGATAGAAGAAATATATCCTTATTATGCTGCTTGCTCCTCCTCACCATGATCTTGCAAAACTCCGGAAAAGTAACATGAGCTCTAAACTTTTGAGTTTGAGACTCATACTCATGCAAGACCCACTAAGAGTTCCTCTCTTCGGCATTCCTCCTCCTTCTTCTCCTCTTATGGAAAAGCTGGCCATATGAATGTGCTGTACCTCATAGGGTGTGGCTGCATGCTCACACTCTCTACAAGAAAATCTAGAGTTTGACTCAGTTTCAAACCCTTTTGGAGATCCTGTACATATCTCCCTCCTTATCTTCTCAAATTCTTCATGAATGCTTTGTACAAATCTTGGAAGAAGCTTGGTAAGATTATCTTCCATTTTATCTCCATATAGTGGAGTCTTCATCTTCTCTCTTCTTGACGACATGATGGCTGAGATCCACCGGCTGAGCCAGAGATCATGCTCTGATAGCACTATAATATTCCAAATGAGGAAAATGCTACAACAATGAGAATATCTCAAGATATTCTAAAGTTGGAGTCCGAGTAATATGCAAACACAAAAAATGGAGTAAAACAAAAATCAACTCATAGAAACATGAGAGAAATCCATAGCCATATCATTAAATAATAGCAGCAAAAAATAAATACAAGATCTTGAGGAAAATGCTACACAAGATAAGCAATACTCAACCCCAAGAGACAAGTACATAAACCCTGAAAAAACCACTGCTACACAAGTATGCTCAAGCTATGACAACGCAGTTTTATGGAGCAATTGCATGCTACATATGTCAAATACATATATATATCAATAAATGGCCCAATAAAACATTGGGAGTGAAGGTCTCAGCTCCCAAAGGCTACCTCATGTCAATCCTGGAAGGATTGGCTATGAAACACAAAATCTGCAAAATGCTGGAGTTGCTAGGTAGCAGCTGCAAGTCAGAAATAGAATTGGATGGAGATGGATGTATATGATGAAAAAAATGAATATGCCTCCTCCAATGGATCTTTAGAGTGAAAGGTTGATCCTCTCACCAAAGATCCCACCCTCCAAAAATCTGCAAGAGCCCCACTGCAAATGCTCTACTCAAAATAACACAATCTCTGGATGGAACTGCACTGTAGGGCTAGGGAATGAGTTGGCCTTGATGCAAAATTTTGCAATAATCTCCGGAATGCATCCAATCTGATCTCCCAAAGGGAAGAGAGAATCCTCCTCCGAAAAATAGTTGATGGAGGTGGTGGAGTGAACTCTCACTGCAACACCAAGCAACACAACGTCATTCTGCTACATAAATAATGCTGTCTTGATGGAGGATGCTTGGTATCAAGCCTAGATGTGAGGTAAATCAGTGAAATCCCTCAGGAGGCCTCTCAAGAAGGATAAGGAATCCTAAACAGGAATCCCCCTGGCAATTCTTGCTAAACAACAAAGGATGCACAATTGTTTGAATAGACAATGAGATGAATAATACAAGCATGAGAAACAATGGCTACCTTGTCCTCCTTTTAAACACGTGAAAGCCCCTCTCCATGGGTCCCACTCTTATTAGGGTTTCCTCCACTAAATAACACTCTTCCCATTCATACTGCGCTGTTTCTCTAAGTGTGCTCCACCTCTTGGCCCAGTACTGTTGACTTGGTCAAACTTGACCTTGTCCACTTGCAAATAACCCTGTTCACACATGAGGGTGTGAAAACCCAGCTCCAATAATGATCCCCATTCATACTATGATGGATTTTATTGAGATTATCATAATGCATGGGTATCCTTACCCATTTATTCTCCTCCTAGGTGAAATCAACAAAAAATAATATTCCAAATTTTTGTCGGAAATTTTTGGAATATTACAAGTAATTCTTTGTAACTTTAATGACGTTTTTTTTTATAGTTTGAAAAGTTTACCGTGTATCCTCTTGGGTCATTTCTGCCATATTGGGACCCAAGACTAGTTACTGCTCTCTATAGTTTACGAGCCTCACATTCCAGGAGAGAAATCCTTCTTCCTCCGCAGTCTAAGGGATTTTCGGGAGCTAAGCCTGAATGCTCTTTGGATTGTTGGAGGAGAATTTAACCTCATATCTTCCCCGGAGGAGAAAAAAGGAGGGATCATACGTATGGACCAAGACATAAAATATTTTAGAGATCTAATTTTAGATCTAAATTTTGTGGACATCCCCACCATTAACAACATTTTTCACATGGAATAATCGACGGGGAGGGACGAACCAGATTTCATCAAGTCTGGATCGATTCCTTGTTTCTGAAGGTATCATTAGTAGAGATATATTTATGAAGGCCTATATATGACCCTGTCTGGGCTCAGAGCATTGGTCAATCAGTTTAGAAAAGTATCTAAAGTTGGCACCCAAGAATAGACCCTTTCGCTTTGAGGTGTTTTAGTTAAGAGATAAAAGCTTTTTGGGCAAGCTCAAAAGCTGGTGGGCCGATATTACAGTCCAAGGCAGGAATAGGATGCATTATTTTCAAATTTAGCTAAAAGAGCTGAAAAGAGGGATCAAAACATGGAATAAAACATAATTTGGAAACATCATGAAGGACCAACAGGTCCTTTAGGATCATATGCAAGGAATCCACCAAAGGATAATTACAGATGGTAGGAAAAGACCATGGGCCCTTGAAGAAGGTCGAACCCTCACTCAGCTGGAAGAAAAACGACAACAAGAGGAGCTATTGTGGAAGAAAAAATTGAGAGTAAAGTGGTTAAGAGAAGGGGAACGAAACACTAGATTCTTGCACAAGGCCATGATCCAACACCGTCAACAAAACTACATCTTCTCTTTGAAAGATTCATCAGGTAATAGCATGGTTCAACATGAAGAAATGGAAGATTTTCTGGTGGATCATTTCCATAGCTTTATCTCGGATCCAGACTAGAAAAGAGGGGAAGAAATACAATGCATCACCAACCACATCCCTCATATTGTCACCAAGGATCAAAATATGGCTCTTATGTGAGCTATCTCTCTGGAGGAAGTAGAAGAAGTGGTGAAAATGATGGCTAGGAATAAAGCACCAGGACCCAAAAAATTTACAACATAATTCTTCCAAGAAAATTGGAACTTCATGGGCCAAGACATCTTGGAGATAGTGGAGGAATCCATGCATACCCAACAGGTAAATCATGGTATCAATTCCACTTTTCTTGCTTTAATTCCTCTAAGGTCTCATTTGGATGAGACACAAGGTTTCCACCCGTTGCTTTATGTAATGTTATTTATAAAATCATATATACTGTCATGGTCAAGAGGATTAAGCCATTCCTTCCTACCCCTATCTCCCCCAAGAAAAAATTCTTTGTAAAGGGATGTCAAATTATGGATGGTATTATCTCCTCCCAATAATTCATCCATTCTCTTAAAACCCTCAAATCCAAAGGAATGCTCATCAAGGTGGACTTATTGAAAGCCTATGATTGTGTAAGTTGTAATTACCTCCTCAATGTGTTACGAGCCTTAGGGTTCAATTCTAGATGGATTGATTGGGTCTACTCCCTCATCTCTACTCCCATCTTCTCTATTCTTCTGAATGGATCCCCATCCGATACCTTCACCCCTTCTAGAGGGCTAAGATAAGGTGACCGCTTATCCTTGTTTTTGTTCATCCTTGCTGTGGAGGTACTGGGAAAATACATAAAAAATGTTGTCAGCTCGAGTTCCCTAAGGGGTATCTGCGTTTGGGGGGAAGACCTGCTGCTTACCCACCAACAATTTGTTTATGATATCATGCTCTTTTGTCAAGTCACCCTTAAAGAATCCAGAGCCATCAAGGAGATCCTGACTGATTTCATGCAAGCTTCTGGGATGATGATCAATGCCGATAATTCTAATATCTACTTTTTCAATACCCAACTACTACCCAATCATTCCTCCCTCGAACCTTGGGGTTCCAGATCGGATCCCTTCCAGCTAAGTATCTTGGTGTTCCTATTGTTATTAATTCTCTCAGAATATCCTGTTGGAAAGACCTTATTGACCACATCCACACTCACCTCCAACCTTGGTCATTTTGGGCTTTGAACATTGCTGGAACGGTGGTCCTCCTTAAAGAAGTCCTTTAGTCGATGCTGATATATCATATGACTGGGCTTGCTGCACCTAAAGTGGCCTGCACCACTATGGTAGATATTTCCAAAAATGATTGTGGAGAGGTGCTCAGGAAACCAAAAAATGGGCTTTGGTATTTTGGGATAAAGTGACCAAGCCAAAGATGGCTGGAGGTCTTGGGATTTGGGAGCAAAAATATAGTGGAGATGGGTGCAAAGTTTTACGATATTTGGAAAGTTGTATGGACCCGTAAATACCAAATACCCCAAACTCCTGAAGGAATATTAAGGACCCATTCATCCTAAAGGGATATTCATTTTGGAACCTGTTGACTATATTAGCCCCTCCATTCAAATTTTTGGCCTGCTGTCCCGTTTGAATCTATTTAAAACCTCTGTGGTGGCCTAAGACCCTCATATCCTATCTATTTTTACCATTTCCGCCCACGAAATACATTGGACAAAGGCTAAAATCCGCACTTAAAAATATATCAGGCCTTGCCCCTTCAGTGTCAGCCCCCTTTGTTTTATTCCCCACACGACTCGGGTGCTAGACCAAGTGCCAGACTAAAAGGCACTTAGCATGAGAGGCTATCGGGCGTATGCTCAGCCATCTGATCAATCGTAAATCGACGGTCTCATAGCGTACTCGCCTTTGTGGTCCCCGCCATGCCTTACCCCTAAAACCGACCTGTTTATTTCGCACCACCTTCGCTGGGCAGGCGGTATTCCGCAAATTGCAGCGATTCCATACGCTGCTTGCCAAGTGTCCTAATGTATGATCCCAAAACCGCTCCATTTCACGCGTTATCATTCGGTCGTTGTCGCGCAGCGAAATCAACGAGAGCCGTTCGATTTGCGAGCCTTCATTCGACGGTCGTCACGCTGTGAAGATGCGCATGGGTTAAATCCAGTCTACAGTGTCCCTGGCCCACCGTCTCATTGTTATTTGATGCATTTTCACCGTCGATTCCTCCCAAAGATCGAACGGTCTGTATTTACACCTCGTCACGTCATCGACCTTGTAGCTCCACGTCATCCGTCCACATACTCTCGTCGTACATGCGTCAGTCTCCCATCTATATTCTTGTTAAAAGGACAACAGTCCATTGTCTTCGTTAGATTTCACGTATCCTTCCAACCTTCAGCAAAATATTGCTCCACCATTTATCTGCGTTTTCCGCCACCCTCCATCTATTCACCATTTCGGCCAGTCTATATCACCATTTCTATGGTCACCGCCGCATCCACCACCCCTGTGTCTAGTTTTATTTAACGTGTTTGTGGGTTTTGCAGGTTTACGGCGAGGAAGAGCTGCCATAATTCATCGCCTCCATTACAGAGGCCAAGAACACCTCAAAGGACGATCCTTCAATGGCGAAATTTAAGAGGGAAGTTCGGAGTAGCTGCTGCAACATGAGTTCTATTAAAAGAAGCAAGGACAAAATTCATGGAACCCTCCAGAGGCATTCCAGAGAAAGATTACGCAGCAGGAAATAATAATGGGACATCACATGAATATCAGTGAACGATCGAGAAATTCAATGTCCGGCTTTGAAGATTTTAAATCCCCATTCAGGGATTTGGAGGCAAAGAGTACAAGTGTATTAAAATCATACCCTCCAGGTTTTATTTCAACATATTTTTCCCTCAGAAGAGTACAAAATGTTACATATTTTATTTTTCATACCTTCCCCCTGGAGAAACTTGCACCCACAACATTTACTTCATGGAGCAGCCACAGAGTACTTGCAGCATCCTAGAGCCATCAAATAGTATGGGCGCAAAATGTTTCCGCCATTTTGTTTTAATGAAACAATTAATTGTTTTCACCTACTTCTTTTATTATTTTCCCTTCTCCTTCCTCTATAAAAAGGAGGAAGAAAGACATTGTAAAGGTTCCAGATTTTTATCAGAGAATTGTGCAGTGAAAGGCATTTTTGTATACATTTTGTATAAGCTCTTATATGAAGGCTCAGAGCCCGTAGGGTCTCAGTGAGGAGGAGTTTCATCTATTTTAGAGGATTATGGTCTTTGATATTCCATAGTATGTAATCTTCTCTACTGTGTTTAATACAACATTTCATTTTATCCACCTTCTTGTATCATGTACTAGAATGCGAGTGGCTCATTGATCTTAGGTAAGGATTTATCCTAGTTGATACCCATACTTGGATCAGTCAAGCACTTTAAATATGGCTCAGGCATGATATACTGTTTCATGTTCATTTCATCCATCTTTCTACTATATTAGTTACTTTGGGAGGGTGCTTTTAAAACACCATTGTCATGTATGGATTCTTAGATTGATAAGCCCATATATGGTTCTGTTGTGTATCTGGGTATCAGACCAAAGTTAACTAATATCCTCTTATGTTTCTTTCCCTGCATACACCTTATGATATTTGATTTCTGTGGCATATTACTTGAATCGGCCCTCTTTACAGTAAATTGTCTCTTAACTGTCTGATGCTTTTGTGTTAGAGCTTTGCATCTTGTCTCTGCAACATTACTTTCCCTGTGGCAGTTTCTGTAAGTTCTGGTCCCATTTAAATTCATTTCCTTGTTTTACAAGAGATAGAAGGAGAGCCTTTTGGATTGACACCCAAGTTATATTATGTGCTCCTTGCTATGACAAGATTTCCTAGGCACTGGTCTATGGAAACACTAGGCTGTCTCTAGGGGCGACAGCAATTGTCGACAACAGAACCTAGCCTCAATCAACAAGGATCTCATCTGATCTCACACTTTTTGGGAAGTGCGGGATGGAAGAAGGGTGCTCTTATGGCAGGACTCTTGGCAACAACATGAAAAACTGTTTAGTCGTCCTGATCTAGGGGACATATTCCTATATACAACCAACTTGAACGGTGCAACGATGAATCAATGCTAGAAGCAGGATATAGATAATGGGTGGAGACAATGGAAAAGTAAAGAAGAGTGGCCTAACCCATTGGTCTCAAAGAAATGGAGGATATTTGATAGCGAACTACAATCCAGAAAGGTGGTTGCAACAAAAGGCGGTGACATCTTCAGATGGGGATATACACATAGAGGTATGTTTACAATTAAATAAGCTTACAAACTCTCCATAGAAACCCCTTAAGATCATGACAACTCCATATGGCGGAAAATATGGTCGAGCCATCATTGGCCTAAAGTGGCCCACTTTATATGGCTAGTTTGTAAACGAAGAATCCTTACATGGGACCAACTACTGAAGAGGGGACTTCTTGGGCCATCCCAATGTTGTATCTGCGAGGCCCCAGGGGAAGATGAGAAACACTTGCTAAATCAATGCCCCTATTCAAAGTACTTATGGCAGAATTTGGCAACTACATTTGGCCATACAGACAGAGATATCACTAACATTCCATTAGCACTGAAGTTATGGAGAATTAGGATCTTCAAGAGTTCGATATTAAATAGAGCTTGGACCATTAGCATTGTGTTCCTTCTTAGGCTATATGGAAGGAACAAAAACGAAGAATTTTTAAGAACCAAAAGACTTCTCAAAGGCGGGTGTGTGAAGGAATTGTCCAACACATTCGTGTAACAAACCTTTTGGAAAAATGGCTTGTGGAGGATTTGAAAGTGGCACCTCAAGAAGCGGGTATTCTTAGAGCTCCCAATTTTCCACCATAGATGTTGGCCCCTACTTCATGGAAGTTACGTCCCCCCCCTCAAGTGTCACCGGTTAATTATAAGGCGCCTCTCCCACGTTTTATTCAATTAGATTTCGATGGGGCTTCCAAGGGGAATCCCGGTGATGCTAATTTTGGTGGAATATTTAGAAATCATATGGGTTTGAATTTACATGTCTATGCCGTGGATTGTGGGTATTCAAGAATTAACGAGGCTGAGTATAATGCATTCAAACATGGCCTCATCATTGCAAGAATACTGGGATATATAAAATTTGTGGTGGAATGAAACTCATCATTGGTTATTGGCACCATCAAAAGTCTTAACCAGGGAGTAAATTGGGAAAAAATAAGCAAGAGATGGAGAACTACCTGCCTTGTCCAAGAATTTGGTACTCTTATCCAAAATTTTGAATACATCCTCCCATCACATGTCCTCTGTAATGGCAACAAAGCGACACATTTCCTAGCTAAATGGGAATGTGCTCATATGGGACTCACTCTGGATAGAGATTGGAACAATGGATACCTAGAAGAAGTAGATTCACTGCTAAGAATTCTTGGGAACAACCAATTTTGTGTCAATTTACTGGGTAAATTAACACAAGCATTTAATTATGAATCCATGTTTGTAGAACTTATAAGCATCTCCAAAATATATGGATTTCAACTACAATCAAGTTTAGAAGATGAATTATTAATACTAAAGGAAATGCATATTACAAATATAAATCTTAACTAAATAATTTCTAATTCAATCATGTAACAAGCAACAAAAGAAGCTCCTAACTTAGGAGAACTTGTTTTTCCTTCTCTTACAAAACTACTTCATGAATTAGAAACCATAAACCATTAATGAAAAATAGATCAAGATGCATGAAAGAATAACTGAAGAGGCTCCTAACTAAGGAGATCATGGTTGTCCTTCATTAGAGATTCATTCATCATTAATACCATTGTTAGAAAACAAGAACTTGAGAAAAGCATTAAAAGGATGAATTCTAGTTCTAGCTCTTGATCAGATAGAAGGGATGTTTAACTTAAACATTGTATTGCCCCTTCATATGCAGAATAGAGATTAGATTAGATTCATAGGCAAACATAGTAAATCATCATACATCTAATTAACTGAGAAAAACTGAAGCAAAGCTGACTAATTAAACAAATAAGTGTACTTAGCTCGATGTGGGGGCCCTCCACCCTTGCCTCGCACACTGGGAGTACTTTAGGCTATTGAAAATTATTCAAATCTCATGCATAAGAAAATGATAAATTCTGTCTTCAATTAACTTCAGAAAATAAGAATCTCAAAGTCTCAAGTTTTTCCTACTACCTCCTTCCTCCCACTTGGAGAGAGAGCACTCCTATTTATACATGAGTTTCTTTGAAAAAGAGATAAGCAACTCATAAATACAACTCCACTTTTCTTTCAACCAATTTCCAAAATTAAAAAATACGATCCCTATAAATCTTGGATGAGATATCCATATCCACATGATATTCTCCTTGAAATAAGCTTGACTGATTATCTCCTAAAATCTCTTTGATCCCTTCAAATCCTCACACAAATCTAGGATGAGATATCCATGATCTTCTCCTTGAAATGAGCTTGAATAATTATCTCCTTAAATCTCTTTGAAATATTCCTACACATTACAAGACTCACTCAACTTTCAAGACATATATGAAAATATATTAATTTTCTAATAATTAATCACAAATTCTCTCAAAATGCATGAAAATAAATAAATTGGAAAATGATTAGGGAGACCCATAATTAACATGAAAAGAGTATGATAAATATTGAATGGAGAAATATATTGTGGATGAATGTGAGGAATAACAAAAGGAAAAGAGGATGAAAATATGACATTTTGGAGGCCCAACGTTCCCCCCAACTAAACTTGTTGCATGAATTTTCTTGTACACTTTTGGCTTCTTAGTTTTGGCTTTATGTGTTTTGAACAATAAATCATTCCATGATGTGAAGTTCGTGAGTAGCAGCTGGTTGGTTCTTGTGTGACAACCATGTATATGATAAATGTTGGTTCTTGTGTTAACAACATTTATTTTTTCTTTGTTTGCTGCAATTTTTTTTAAGAATATATGTACTGGAAATGACAAGCTATCAATGTATATAAGAAAGCCTTTTTCTTCATGATTGTACATCATGCCAATATATACTTTCATGTTTTTGAATAAAGTGCAACAAAGTGTAATTGGAAGAGACATGTTGGTCAATGGTATAGAAGATGAAATTATGAGATGGTAATGAGTATAGTTCTTCCCCCCCCCCCCCCCCCCCAACTCAAGATCTGTTATGTCTATGAAAATGAGATAGAAAATGGCGTATGGTGAGGGAATTTTCCAAATTCATTCATTTCTAGCAATTAAGGAATTATATGATTAAAAATTAGGAAACAATATACCTCCACTTACCCAAAAAGTTGATGAACTATGCAATAGGAATGTGACTGATTCTACCGATGGATCATGGAAAATGTTGTTGTTGCTGCTGGATCATGGATCATGTGGTTGCTGCTATTGGATCACGGATAAGAAGATGGAGTCTGAGAGTGGAACTGCGGTAATATCATATGGCTAAAACCATACTGCTGCAACTGCTGATGGAGTCATGAAAAGTATATAGTCTTCGCCTGCTACAAAACCTGATGGTACAAATGTAATCATGCGAATGAATGTGTCGATGTCGAGAATGAAAAGAAGTCATTGGATTACCAACCATTAATGGGTGTCGTTAACCAACGCGAGGCAAAATCACCATTGATGTTAATGAGTGCCAAGATACCCAAGTACATCTTGAGAAGTGCGAATAAATGATCTGATGTTGAGCCACTTGCAAGATCCAACGATCAAGGGAAATTGATGTATTCCCATGAACGTCGACGAGAGAACTTGTCATTAGGGCATACAAGCCTCTAGGTACTAATGATGACTGTAGTATTTATCCCAGATAAGGTGTTGAGGTTGATGGGTCAAGGCTTGTTGAAAGGTGGGCCTTAAGGAATCCCACATCATTCAACGCGAGGTTGTACAAATTTTTTTGGTAGGACTATAGATAAAAGATTTCACTGTCAAACAATTGTTATGGCAAGGAAAACAAGGAAATGTAGAGAGGTGGATGGTTTATTCGTAAGACAAAAAAGATGAATTGAAAAGAAGGTGAAAATGTATGTGACTTAGAAAAGTAGTTATGTGTGAAGTCATGATGGATAAGACAATGAAGAAGTGGACTCCAATCTGGATGACTAATGAACTTTGAAGGAGGAATATGGAAAAAACATATCGTGGCGCAAAAAGGTTTTTGTATAATGGAAAATGTCACGACTTTTGTAATAAATTTTTAACGCCTCCTTGCTTCAATGATGTATGTGACCTTTGGAGATCTCGTCTTCATGAACTTGGATCGTCTCCATACCTGTTAAATTTGAATACAAATCCTGCATGAAAACTGTGAGATGTTTTGAAAAACATAAATGCAACAACTTAATGAAATGCATTTTTCTTACTTGTTGCCTTTGCATGCAAGTTCCTTTGAAGTGTCTCGAAAAATTGTTTTTCAAGAGTTTTATGAAATGTCCATCTTTAAAATTATATATATATAAACAATGAAATTATTATCAAATATGATTTTTTTTTTTTGAAACCGTTAACTACCTTAATTTATTTAAGTAACAATATTATCATGGCCACAATTTATCAAAGCCAAATGTTGAGAGCCTTCATTCCAGTTGTTTTTATTGAAACCATTGCAAAATCGAGGGATCAAGTTTTGAAATAAAAAATGATAAATTAAAAGATTAAAAACTGTATAAAACGAAATTACCAGATAAATCTTTGACACGATTGATTAGACGAGGAGAAACTTGGGGCCTCAAATAAGCTGCGTGACCCTTGGGCCTTCCTTCCCAAACTGAAACTCACTCTAGAAATAAAGCACGCTACACTGATTTCAGACGAGAATATGTCACATATATATTTCATCTGAGCTCATAAGATGAAGAAGCTAGATGCGTTAATGCACTTTTGATGGAAGATAAAGCAATGCTCCATTCATCCACTCTGGCTTTGCCCCTCATTGCTGCGGCCACTAACCTTATTTCCAAAGGGAAACCCTTACACTCCGCCGCAATATTCCTGTCACACCCCTTTATATCCACACTTGGAGCACCCTTCTCTTTGAAAGCTATTTTTTCAAACACCATCCACGCGGCCTCATCTACTGACTCATCCTCTAATTATTCTTCTGATCTCCTGACTCTTCATCTAATTCTTTTACTGACTCTTCCACGCTCCAACTCAGAACTCCTGACTCTTTTACTGACTCTTCTGCGCTCGGAGACAGAGTCGGATCCCTGTTGATAATCTAGTCAACAAACATTGAAAACTCAGTTTGAAGGCCTTCAAGTATGTAATCAAAATGTACTTTCCATTCTTTGACTCGTTTCAAGAGTATCCCCGACCTACAATTGACACAGTCGATACGCCGTTGTCTCTATGATGGACCGTACCAATGATGGAGCAAGTGATTGGCTTGTGTAATGGCAATTACAAGAAAGTAGCTACAACCAATTCATATCTCTCGGTATCCTCTTTCCTATGATCTTCGAAGAGGGTGGCAATATCGAGCAGAAGATTATTGAGAGGCCTCAAATCAGCTTGCAAAATTTCATACACTTCTTCCTCCTCCATAACATTATTTTTAATCCGGAACACTGGAGTGAACATATCCATGGCTTTCTTATCCAAAAGTGCACTCAACATATTTCATCTGAGCTCAGAAAGTTTTATACTTACGGCACCGTTGGCTCTACCTCTGCCGTTACTTTTCCCTTGCTCTTCTTGTTGGCCATGGCAGTTTCACCGCCATTGCACCCCTGCAAATCTCCAGCAAAGCCTCATGTCCAGAAGGTAGAAGTGTCCACGCCAGATCCAAGGATTGATAAATGTCATGGGTATCATATGCTCATTGTGTGATGAATTTGCGTTCAAACTTGTCCAAAGACTCTCGATACAGTAGATCCTCTAATGACAAGGCCTCCTCTCCAACCACGGCCTTCATTGCTTGTACATATTTTGAAAGCGTAAGATTTTGAAAGCGTAAAGATCTTATCACCGACTGCTATGGCGCAATCAGAGAAGAGGATAAGCACAGATTTGCTGGTAAGTTCTCCACGTGTTCATCGCAGGAGCTATCCAAATCTTGGCGCGAACTTTTCCATATTATGCCAATCAGAAAGTCCGATTTTTTTCATGGACAGATGGGTTTTCAAGATCCCTTGTGCATAGAGATCTTGTTGTTGGTTCGTGTGCATAGAAAAACTTGCTAAATTCATTGGGAACGCTGTGAGATTTAGGAGAGGTTGGGTTCAAGATATTTGCCTAACAACTCCACGATTTTCGGCCAGCAAATTAAATTTATGTTACACTCCACAAGTGTACATTCCGCTACCATCCATCGACATATTTCATTTTATTGAAAACTCTTCCACCGCTTGAAAATAATCGTGACTTACAACTTCAACGCGTCGACCAAGTAATATACAAACCTTCATTTATGATGGCACTCGAACTAAGATGGTTGTTCGGTTTTTTTATTTGTAGGTTCGATTTAGGTTGAAGCCCGAGCACATATTGGAGACTATGAGAGCCTGCACCGTGCAAGGTTGTATTTGTGCCTCATTTCCTCCATTAATTTCCTCGTTTTATATGTTCATTTCCTTGCTTTCAACCATGCGTTGGTTTTTATATTAATGATTTGTTGTTTTTCTATTTTTTTTTCATGTTCTCTTTTATGCATTTGTTTATGACTTCCTTTTGTTTTATTATAAGAGTTGTTGGTTTATTTTCTTGTTTATTGATTTGTATGCTTTGTTTTATTTTATATGTTTTTTATTTTTATTTTTTTAATGAGTTTTATTTTTTAATTTTTTTTTAATTAATTAATTATATATATATATATAAAATTAATGTACTTGGGATTTTCTTCGCTGGTTTGATTTTGTTTTATTGTTAATGAGTTATATATATATATATATATATATATATATATATATATGAGATTTTGTTTGAATTTTTTTTTAATTAATTAAAAAACTAAAATTGAGAAAGAAACTAAATTTCATTATATTTCTAAACTTAGAAAATTTTATTGAATTTTTTTTTTAACAGATGGACATAAACTGGTTTGCGGATCTAAAGATGAAATTGGTTAAGCATGTTGCAAATCCTCAATTTATTCATTCTTGAAAGCATTTATAGACATCATACGATCGTGTAAAAACGTAGGAGGAGAGCATACTTATTTGAAACTGAAGAAAATAATATCCTATCTACTCTATTGCAGAAAAATAAATTATTCTTTCAAGTATATGAAAATTTCCAATGCATCCATTTGTGTAGGAAGATGAGAAGTAAAATCACATCCAAGTTTGAAAAATATATTTTAATAAATTCTTGGACATGGAAATTTATCTAATCATAAAGTTTTGATGAGAAAGAACATTGAAAAATGGAGTGGTGTTGTGACCTAATGGCTAGTTGAAACCAAGTTTTAAGATGATCTTTGTTTGCTTGGCTCTCCTTAGTTGTCATGTCACAAAATTCTGTGTGTCACTTATTCAAAATCTGGAATGCACAGGGGATATTGTAACATGCTAGAAATTCTTCAATTTCAGGTTCTAATGTTTGATTTTCATCGCATGTGATCCATGACTCATTCATCTCCTTACTAGAAGAAGATTCTATGTTTTCTTCTTGTGGATCCTCTTCATGGACGCTTTGTTCCTCTTCTAACTTCTTAATTGAAGATTCATCCCTAGTAATCACTCTAAATTGTGGACAAGGATTTAAGAAGATCCTTGTAGTGGCATACCCTCCTCTAAATGGCTTCTTTAACATCATATTTTTTTAAGATCTTGTTGGGAAAATGGATTTTGCAGTTATTGTTTTTTTTTTTTAATCCTCCTAATTAACTATGTTGAAATACGCTTCCCCAACAACGACGCCAAATTGTTAGGTCAATTTACTGGGTAAATTAACACAAGCATTTAATTATCAATCCAGGTTTGTAGAACTTATAAGCATCTCCAAAATATAAGGATTTCAACTACAGTCAAATTTAGAAGATGAATTATCAATACTAAAGGAAAAGCATATTACAAATATAAATCTTAACTAAATAATTTCTAATTCAATCATGTAACAAGCAGCAGAAGAAGCTCCTAACTTAGAAGAACTTGTTTGCCCTTCTCTTACAAAACTACTTCATGAAATAGAAACCATAAACCACTAATGAAAAATAGATCAAGATGCATGAAAGAATAATCGAAGAGGATCCTACCTAAGGAGATCTTGGTTGTCCTTCATTAGAGATTCATTCATCATTAATACCATTGTTAGAAAACAGGAACTTCAGAAAAGCATTAAAAAGATGAATTCTAGTTCTAACTCTTAATTAGATAGCAGGAATGTTTAACTTGAACATTGGATTGCCCCTTCATATGCTGAATAGAGATTAGATTAGATTCATCGGCAAACATAGTACATCATCATACATCTAATTAATTGAACAAAACTGAAGAAAAACTAACTAATTAAACCAAGAAGTGTACTTAGCTTGGTGTGGGGGCCCTCCACCCTTGCTTCGCACACTGGGAGTACTTTTAGCTACTGAAACTTATTCAACTCTCATGCACAAGAAAATGATAAATTTTGTCTTCAATTAACTTCAGAAAATAAGAATCTGAAAGTCTCAAGTTTTTCCTACTACCTCCTTCCTCCCACTTGGAGAGAGAGCACTCCTATTTATACACGAGTTGCTTTGAAAAAGAGATAAGCAACTCATAAATACAACTCCAATTTTCTTTCAACCAATTTCCAAAATTACAAGATATGATCCCTACAAATCTTTACACAAATCTTGGATGAGATATCCATATCCACATGATGTTCTCCTTGAAATAAGCTTGAATGGTTATCTCCTAAAATCTCTTTGATCCCTTCAAATCCTCACACAAATCTAGGATGAGATATCCATGATCTTCTCCTTGAAATGAACTTGAATAATTATCTCCTCAAATCTCTTTGAAATATTCCTACACATTACAAGACTCACACAACTTTTGAGACATATATGAAAATATATTAATTTTCTAATAATTAATCACAAATTCTCTCAAAATGCATGAAAATAAATAAATTGGAAAATGATGAGGGAGACCCATATTTAACATGGAAAGAGTATGATAAATAGTGAATGGAGAAATATATTATGGATGAATGTGAGGAATAACGAAAGGAAAAGAGGATGAAAATACAACATTTTTGAGGCCCAACAACCAACAAGACAATCGAAACCCGGAGGATGGGTGATGAATGGGTGCGATAGGTGTTGAAAATGCAACAAGATGATGGAGCTTAGTGAAAAGAAGTCGCCTTCACTAAGTGGGCCAGCAGGCTATTTTTGGCGCAAAGTCTATTTTTAGACTATGTTTATTTTTAGACATATGGATCATGGTCTATGAGTTGCAGGATGCTATTTGTGGATGGTTGGTCAAGTTGGAAAAAATAGATGGACCTCTATTTTTAGACATTGGGCGGTTTCTATGTTTAGACTGTCAGGCTAAAAATAGAACAGTCAAATATTATTAGCTCCTAATAATATTTGGACTATAAACATTATCTTATCCTCTTGGAGCACTTCAGTTCGAGCTACAGATGTGGCACATGCAGCTGGTAGAAGGAAATTCGAATTTCCTATGGGTTAGTTAAGCTATTGCATGGTTGACTTCAGTTAGAACTCATGTGGCAGAGTTTGGTGGAGTTGATGAGACAGTTGGTGGAGTTGTGTTCGGTTTAACTTAGTTGAACTAGTTGTATTTAGTCTAACTGATAAATACACTAGTGATGAGTGGTGTGAATTAATTATTAATTAATTCACTAATTATTAACTCATAAATCAACTGAAGAATACATCAGTTAACTGCAGTGCATGGACAGTTCAGTGGAGACCAGTGTTAGAGGTGGGTGAAAGGGTGAGTCTACTATCAGTTGTGACTATAGCTGTGCATGAGATTTGCACACACATTGATTGAGATTGCCAATGAGGATTGCGCAGTACAAGCCAGTGGGATTCTAACTTGGATCTCATCATTATTCATCTTGGATTGCGCAGTAGAGGCAGGCAGACAGGTGGAAGAGATTTGAACTTGTGACTTGTTCATATCTGAGCTAGTTTGTGTGTAGCATGTGAGATAGTGCTGAGAGCTATGAGGAGCTTTGTGCTATGTATTGTTACATGTTCTATATCATTATAATATACAGATAGTTGGGGGTTTTCAGCTGTAAGCTTTCCCCATTACATACTGTGTTATATGTGTGCTTGATTATGTTTTAATGTGCGCATGCGACTGCTTCTATTTCCGCAAATCGATGATCAATTGTAGAAGAGGTTATGTATTATGCATGAAGCTTAAATAGTGTGTAATCAGGATAATCTCGGTGAATAATTCAGCTATTATTCAAATTTCTACATGGTATCGGAGCGAAATTGATCATCGGATCTATTACAATGATTACAATTTATTTCGGTAGACAGAGTCTGTAAGCGGGCCAGGTAGCCTCTGGATCCATCCTTTCTTTGAAAGGTGATATATCCAGTAAATGCCCCTACAGTCGATCTCTGTGCTAGAAATATTTTTTTCTCACAGATTAGAAGTAGTTGAGTTTTGATCTGGTGGAATTCGAATTTGCAGCAGTGTTTTCTTGGTGTCGAAGTCAAAATGTCTTTCAACGGATTGCGATTGGAGTATGCTCTTGAAGGCAGCTCGAATTATATTGCATGGAGAGATAGGATGGAGGTGGTGTTAGATGACAACGGGTTGAAGGAGTTCATAGATGCTGAAGTCCCAAAGCCTACTGATGCTGCTCAAGTTGAGGCTTGGCAAAAGAAGACAACAAAATGTCGAAGGATTCTATTGGAGGGCGTGAAGGATCACATTGTATCCAGCCTGCATGGAAAAGCTTCTCCATACTTGATGTGGAAAGCTTTGAAAGATTTATTCCAAAGCAAGAGTGACCAAAGGAAGTTGGCGCTCAAGGATAAGCTCAGACACATAAAGATGGAGAAAGGCGACAATATGCCCAAGTACCTCACGAAGTTCATCCAATGCAGGGATGAGCTGGGAAGTGTGGGGGTGACTGTAGATGATGAGGAATTGGTGAGCTTGGCTCTCCTTGGTCTTTCGAAGAGTTGGCATGCCTATCAGGATTCTGTCAATGGTCGGGAGAAATTGCCAGGATGGGAGCGACTTTGGTCGGATCTTGTGCAAGAGGAGATAAGGCGGAATACCAGAGACGGATCTTCATCAAAGGCATCTGATGAAGAAAATTGTGCTTTGGCTGCCAAAGCAAAGAAGGGGAAGAGCAATAAAGCTTCTCATTCCGGTGCGAAAGGCAAGAAGCAGGACATGTCCAAGGTGAAGTGCTTTCACTGTCACCAGCACGGACATTATGCCACAAATTGTCCGCAAAAGAAGAAAAATAAGCATGCTGCTGGATCTGCAGCGGGAGAGGCCTTAGCCTCGCAGTTTGAGCTGGATTTTTCGCTGATCGCATGCTTGGTATCAAGTGTGATGGGTTCAGTTTGGTTCTTGGACAGTGGTGCGTCTTTTCACATGACAAGAGATCGAGATTTGTTTTCTGATCTGGATGAGAAAGATCTTGGAGTGCACATCGAGATGGGCGATGATGGTAGATACAGTGCGACCGGTATCGGTACCATTTCCTTTGAGAGGGAGTCTGGTAAACCCTTCGTATTGAAGGAAGTGATGCATGTTCCAGGATTGAATAAGAATCTTATCTCTGTGGCGATGTTAGAAGACAAGGGATATGATGTTGTCTTCAGCGAGGGAAAGGCTTTCTTGCGCAGTAAGACAACTGGAGAAACCCAGAAGATAGGGGTTCGAGTCAAGAACCTTTATCAATTGCAAGTAGATGGCTGCGCAACAATGGCATGCAAGGCAGAAGGAGTGGTGAGCCGGGATGATGGTGAGCTGTGGCACCGGAGATTGGGCCACCTTCACCATGGAGCTTTGAAGATACTGCAGCAGATTTCTATTGGGCTTCCTAAGGGCACTCTTGCACAGTCAGATCAGTGCAAGGGGTGTACCTTGGGAAAATTTGTGAAAGCCACCTTTCACGAGAAGGATAGTCGCGCCACGACGATCCTTGAGAGAATTCACACAGACGTGTGTGGACCTTTCTCAGTAGCTTCGACAGCAAAGCACATGTACTATGTGATCTTTGTTGATGATTTTTCTCGGAAGTGTTGGATCTTCTTCATGCAGAAGAAGAGCGAGACATACTCAAAGTTCTGTGAGTTCAAGGCGCTGGTTGAGAAGGAATCGGGGAAGCATGTGAAGGCTCTTAGGAGCGACAATGGTGGTGAATTCATCTCTGGCGAATTCAAAGACTTTTGCAGCGCAGAAGGGATTCGAAGAGAGCTCATAGCACCTCATAACCCACAGCAGAACGGGGTTGCTGAGCGGAAGAACAGAACGATCGTGGGTGCTGCACGGGCGATGTTGCATGATCAGGGCCTACCCATTCACTTGTGGGTGGAGGCATGCAATACTGCAGTATATGTGCAGAACCGTTGTCCTCACAGGATACTTGGCATGAGTACACCCGAGGAGGCGTTTTCCGGTAAGAGGCCTGATATTTCCCATTTGAGGATTTTTGGTTCACCTATTTACATTCATGTGACGAAGGATGCCAGGAAGAAGCTGGAGCCGACTGCAGAGGTTGGGATATTTTTGGGGTACACTGATACACCCCACAACTATCGTGTGTATTTTCTAGACAGTCGCAAGACTGTTGTGCGACAGGATATCAAATTTCAGGAGGAGAAAGCCATGAAGTGTTCGCTTGAGAGGGAGCCACACTTGCATGCAGATGAGGAGCTATTAGTTCCTAAGGATGAGCTTCAGGATGTGGATCAGCCACAAGAGGAAGTTCATGGAGTGGAAGAGACCACCTGCGTGCCGCCAACCATCGTAGGCGAAGCGCACTATAGAATAAGCCGAGCGACTGGCTCAAGATGCAGAGAAGATTGTAGGACCACCTACAGCACAGCGCAGACAGAGACAGTCACCGGACCGATACACTGGATACATGGCTCTTGTGAGAAAATGTGTCGTGACAGAGTATGGGTAGATGCCATGGTGGAAGAGTATGATTCGATTGTCAGAAACAGTGCATGGGAGATTGTCCCAAGGTCGGAGGGGAAATCAGTGGTGGGTTCGAGATGGATCTACAAAGTGAAGCAGGTGGCTGACGGGAGTGTGGAGAAGTACAAGGCAAGATTTGTTGCTCGAGGCTTCTCACAGATAGAGGGGATCAATTATGAGGAGACCTTTGCACCTGTCGCAAGGTATTCTTCCATACGGACGATCCTAGCTCTCTCAGCGCAGATGGGGTGGCACATTCATCAAATGGATGTGAAGACTGCGTTCCTCAACGGATTCATTGAGGAGGAGGTGTACATAGAGCAGCCCGAAGGTTTCGAGATCTTCAGCAGCGAGTCACATGTGTGCAGGCTCAAGAGAGCGTTGTATGGGTTGAAACAAGCACCTTGTGCTTGGTACACACGGATAGACAGTTATTTCACCGGACTTGGATTCTCCAAGAGTGAGGCGGATCCTAACCTATACCAGATTGTGGTGGAGGGTAAGTTGCCGATCATTGTACTTTATGTAGATGATTTGATTTTGACAGGTGATGAGCTGTTGATACTCTCATGCAAGGAGGATCTTGCAAAAGAGTTTGAGATGAAGGACTTTGGCCTCCTTCATTATTTCCTGGGATTGGAAATTTGGCAGCGCAGTGGTGGACTGTTTGTTTCTCAGGGTAAGTATGCCCGGGAGATACTGGAGAAGTTCAACATGCATGGCTGCAAGCCTGTTGATACTCCTCTTTCTGGTGGTTGGAGGAAGGAGGATGCTACTTCAGCGGAGGTAGTGGATGCCACTGTTTATCGACAGTTGGTGGGGTCTCTTATGTATCTGGTCAATACACGACCCGATATATTCTATGCTGTTAACCAGCTTTCGCAAGCTATGGTTAAGCCTACCAAGCTCTTCTAGAAGGCAGGCAAGCATGTATTGCGTTATCTTAGAGGCAATACCTGGATATGGATTGTGGTACAGACAGAGGGATGAGTGGAAGCCATGTGGCTTCACTGATGCGCATTGGGCAACGTTGAGCCCACCCGACATAAAGAGCACATCCGGAGGGATCTTCGCATCGGTCGACCGTAGTTTCTTGGTACAGCAGGAAGCAGAGATCCATGGCACTCAGTTCAGCAGAGGCCGAGTATATGGTAGCAAGTTTGGCTGCATGCGAGGCTATATGGATGAGGAAGATCCTGGTCGGGTTGTTCGGTTCACACTTGGAGCCTACTGTGATTTATTGTGATAACCAGAGTTGCATTAAACTCTCGGATAATCCAGTATTTCATGATAGATCCAAACACATCGACATCAGGTACCATCATATCAGAGATTGTGTTCAGCGGAGAATCATGATGCTTTCATATGTTCCCACGGAGGATCAGGATGCTGACATCTTGACGAAGGCGCTCACCAGGAGCAAGTTCGAATTCCACAGAGGCAGGATAGGGGTTGCAAATAATCCATATCTTGTTGAGAGGGAGTGTTGAAAATGCAACAAGATGATGGAGCTTAGTGAAATGAAGTCGCCTTCACTAAGTGGGCCCGCAGGCTATTTTTGGCGCAAAGTCTATTTTTAGACTATGTCTATTTTTAGACATATGGATCATGGTCTATGAGTCGCAGGATGCTATTTATGGATGATTGGTCGAGTTGGTAAAAATATATGGACCTCTATTTTTAGACATTGGGCGGTTTCTATTTTTAGACTGCCGGGCTAAAAATAGAACAGTCAAATATTATTAACCCTTAATAATATTTAGACTATAAACATTATCTTATCCTCTTGGAGCACTTCAGTTTGATGCTTGTATGTGGCACATGCAGCTGACAGAAGGAATTACGCTATTCCTAGGGGTTAGTTGAGCTATTGCATGGTTGACTTCAGTTAGAACTCATGTGGCAGAGTTTGGTGGAGTTGATGAGACAGTTGATGGAGTTGTGTTCAGTTTAACTTAGTTGAACTAGTTGTATTTAGTCTAACCGATAAATACACTAGTGATGAGTGGTGTGAATTAATTATTAATTAATTCACTAATTATTAACTCATAAATAAACTAAAGAATACATCAGTTAACTGCAATGCATGGACAGTTCAGTGGAGACCAGTGTTAGAGGTGGGTGAAAGGGTGAGTCTACTATCAGTTGTGACTATAGCTGTGCATGATATTTGCACACACATTGATTGAGATTGCCAATGAGGATTACGCAGTACAAGCCAGTGGAATTCAAACTTGGATCTC
This sequence comes from Pinus albicaulis, assembly GCA_034641835.2. NCBI lineage: Eukaryota > Viridiplantae > Streptophyta > Pinopsida > Pinales > Pinaceae > Pinus > Pinus albicaulis. Next base: position 1,379,288,762 of record CM076574.1, read on the forward strand.
ATCATTTCATATTGGATTGCGCAGTAGAGGCAAGCAGATAGGTGGAAGAGATTTGAACTTGTGACTTGTTCATATCTGAGCTAGTTTGTGTGTAGCATGTGAGATAGTGTTGAGAGCTATGAGGAGCTTTGTGCTATGTATTGTTACATGTTCTCTATCATTATGATAAATAGATAGTTTGGGGTTTTCAGCTGTAATATTTCCCCATTACATACTGTGTTATATGTGTGCTTGATTATGTTTTAATGTGCGCATGCCATTGCTTCTATTTCCACAAATTGATGATCAATTGTAGAAGAGTTTATGTATTATGCATGAAGCTTAAATAGTGTGTAATCAGGATAATCTTGGTGAATAATTCAACTATTATTCAAATTTCTACAATATGGTTGAGGATCCCAATGAGGATAATGTTGAAGGCGATTAAGAGGAAGCTTGTCGGACAACAGGTCGGTCAGGCCGAAAATAGGTGGAGTGGGAGGTGTTATAGTGATGACCGCGTGCGGGCAGAGTGAGTCGTATGTTGGAGTGTGCCATCATCAAGGAAATTGGAATATTGTCTGGAGAAGGAGATGGATTGAGGTGGTAAATATTTTTTGGCTTAGCCAATGACGCATTATGAGGGTGGTGTGTTGTTGGAAAGTATCAAACGAGAGTGCTTGGTAGAAGGATTCCGCTGGGAGTCGCAACTTGGAAAATCTAGTGTATGTGATATTATCCTTCTCCTTTTTCTATCAAAAGAACATGGAGATAGTAGGTATACTTGCCACTTCCACAATTAGCTAGAACAATCCATCTGGGAAGCCAGTTGCCATGCTTTCATGGAGTCCAGGGGGGTATTATTTCTTTGTTGTGTTTGGGTTGTTAGCGTCGATATCGATTCTCTTAGGAATCATGCTACATAAAATGGGAACCTTAGCCTTGGGTTGGAAGGGTTGTGCCTGTATCTCTTCTGAATTTGTAGGGTTTGGCACCCATACTAAGGTGTTTTTGATAAGTTCTAGCTGGAATGATAATTCTATGTGTAACATTGTGGTTCTGACTTACTGTCGTTGGCTCTCTTTTGCAAGAGGTGAGATTATGAAAAATGATTATGGAAATATATCTAAGGGGTCTAGTCAAACCAGGCCTCAAACCTCTCCTTTGCTGGTAATGGTTAAAAGGAAGATGTATATGATAATTAAGCATCGTCGCGTGAGAAGGAAGTGTCTATTTCATAATTTATTTTATTCATGGGAAATTGATGTTGCCTCGCTCTTGTTTATGGTCTTGACCCCTGTTGTAGCTCCTAGTGAAAGCCTTGAGTTGCAAAAGGCCAGTGCATAAGACATCTTGAAATTAGAGGTTATATGTAGACAATTTTAAGGGGTGCCTATGATAGATGGATTAAGAGGACAATGATTGTGGTGGTTCATGAATGATGAAGACTTTGGAGTTTTATTCATGTGAATTACCCTATACTACGAGAGGGCTCAAGAGGTTGTATGGCTCAGTGTCTTTTCAAATGGGACAAGTATGAAACACTGAGCATAGGATTTCAAAATATGCTGAGGTGTTGAGAAGGAACGAAGGAGAAACCAGCGAGAGGCAGACTTAAAAGTCTTAAGAATATGTCTCCAGTGAACTCAAAGGAAGCAGATGTAAGTGGACTATGACCAACAATATAGATTTGTGGAGCGTGAATTAAGGGGGTACAACAATTTTAACACATGGGCATTATTCATACACGAATTCATGAATAAAAATGCATACTACAAACAACTACTTTACACGAATCATCAAAGTAGCAGAACATTGAAAGATGATTATACATAAATAGGAGATGACTGATAAACAAGAGAATACAGATAGATACTACTCATTGCTCCATCTGGAATCCAAATAAACAACGTTGTATATCATATTATGTTCAAAACAAGTCTCCCAAATATGTGTCTCAGAGCATAAAGAGCATAGTCATACAGAACTACAACAAAAGTTCTCCAAAATTCATAACCTTTCTTTCATCTCTGAAATCTCTACGTATAAAGTTATCCTGGAGGGTTTATGATCGAATAAAAATTCATGATCGATCCACACATGTGAAAATAAAAAAAATCATAACCAAATCGAAGAGCGTGCATCGAGAAATCACTCCCATAATCAGAAAATCAAAACAGATCAGGTGAAATCGAGGTTTCAACAAAAAAACATCATAATCAAACAGTAAAAGGAACAACGTAGTTCAGCCACGGAGGCCAAATCCTGGAATCTTCAAAATGGGGCGGCGAGGAGTAGCCATGAACAGGTGGGCATTCTGGCTTCCATCACATGTTTCCACCTGTCGTCGAAAGCCTCCACTCCCTTATTCTCATGATTACCACTATCTATTACGAAACGTCCAGTCGTGCTACGCGTGCCTAGCTCTTTAGCGGGGAGTTCTTGGACAAACTGAATATACCATAGCTGTGTTTGTCTCGCCAAAAACCCATGTTGTGTTTTACTTTGAAAAACCAGAGACCGGGTTCCGGAGGAGGGGCCGAACTAGATCATGAGCCATCAGATATGTGCTAGGGAGAAAAGATGCGGGGAAGATGGTGGAACTGAAAGTGAGGCATGCAATATTAGCACACAAGAAGATTGTTAACAATGAAAAGAGCGGACAAAGGCCTTGGAAGGGCTATTGATGACATGGCAAGGAGGTGGGGCCGAAACTCATATAGCAAATCACAATCGAGAGTCGGGGAGTGTTTGTTATGAGAAAGAGAGGTAAAATCAGTGACTTGTGATGTGCGATTTGCGATGAACGAAGAGGAGATGTGGTATGACAGAGGTGGGTCCACCTACAAATCGAAATCAAGAGTGTTTTGTTATGAGAAACAGAGGTAAAAGTTGCGACTTGTGATGTGCGATTTGCAATGAGTGGAAAGGTGATGTGGCATGAAGGAGGAACAGGGGGTAAACGTTAAGATTTTCAAAGTGTGATGTGCGATGGGCGGAAGGGTGATGTGGCATGATAGAGGTGGGGCCCCCCACAAATCGTAATCGAGGAATCAAGAGTTTGATATTATGAGGAACGAGGGGTAAATGTTACGAGTTGCGAAGTGCGATGTGTGATGGGCAGAAAGGTGACGTGGAATGACGGAGGTGGGGCCCAAAATCATATCACAAATCACAATCAGGGAATCATAAGTTTGCTATGATGAGGAATGGGGGGTAAAGGTTAAGATTGGCAAAGTGTGATGTGCGATGGGAGGAGAGGTGACGTGGCGGAGAGAGTGGGTCCCATTTACATCACAATCGTGGAAATGGTGTAGGTGAGGTTAACAAAAGTGTAAGTGAAATGTAGTTGGCGATGCGAAAAGATAAGTGGGTACCAATAACGGTTTAGAGCGGAGAGAAATGAATTATGAATGATAAAGGTTCATGCAGAAAAGGTGAAAAGGGCTAAGGTTTTATCGCATTGGGGGTTTTGCGAAGGAGTACAATGGTAACATGTATGGATTTTTGCGATATGTGATCAACGATTAAAGAAGGGGCCCACACCAACGCTAAAAGTGGAGTGATGCCTCATCCATGTGATTTTCTTATAGGGGCCACTTCTCCACCTTGTGTGCGGTCACATGCCAACAAACCCTATCACAGAGGTAGGTCTCAGGAGCGGAGATTGGTCTTATTTCAGGTGGACATTATTTTGTTTGATTCTGGACCTCCTCTACATTCTATTCCCCCACGTGAAGATGGTGCGTGCAAAGGTAGTCAAGGAGGAAGTGGTGGTAGAGTGCCCTCGACAAACGTGGAAGTGTGGTATTTGAAAAGAAAAGGGTGAGCCCTCCTCCCAACAACCAAGAAGATCTGGTCATAAAACTTAAGCCCAACACAACATAGATGCAGTACAGGCTTATGTGAAGGAGATCCCGAAGCAAGTGCGAAAGGTAATTGCAGGGTGGGAAGAGGTTCTCACTTTCCAAGCGGAGGAAAAAGAACTAGATTTGTACTGTGAACTTTTAGTTCCCAATCAGGGTCACACTCAAGGAAGAGTCTCCTAATACAAGAAGACCATCCACCTTTATTGGATAATTAAAAAATTTGGTGGCCAAAGCTATAATGCATACTTCTGATTTAATGCAGATCGACACTTCCCTTCAAGAAATTCAAAAATATTTTCAGCTACTACAGTTTCAGGTTCAGTAGCAGAATGCCCGTCTGGGTAGAATTGAGCAACTACTTCGGTGCCCTCAGCATTTTGAAATACCAGGGTCTATTGCTAAATACCATACACCTATAGAGTCCTCTGAGGACTAGTTATTTTTTGATTATGTCTGTTAACATTTTAATTTTGATGATGGTCATAGCGGTAGGAAGTGTTATACTTAGAAGGAAAAAATTATTATGGGATTCAAACAATAAGTCCTATCTGGCCATATTTGATAGAATCAACACTCCAATTTTGGTTGGCTTATAATGTCTTCCGATGGCTAACAGACCTGGTTTCCCAGTGGGTAGGTTGAGGCCTTCAAAGCTCTATCTTGATGTAACATGCTCTTTTTTTGAATGAATGAAAGGTCATAATCAGCTTACAAAAAAATTAATGTAAGGGCACAACAATAACAACAACGGGCTTCTACGGGGAACAATAATAACAATATGGGGACTACATGGGCACAAAAATAATAATAAATGGGCTACACTAACAATAAAAATAAGGTGCTACATTAGTATTATATGGACCTAACATAGGCAACAAAGGTGATTGTTTGACTCCCTCAACCCCCAACTAGAGTTACATTTTTGAACCTTTTAGACTATTATTCAAAGTCCACATGTGGCTAGCCCCATTTGCATGAGTAACATGGGTTAATGAGTGATCCAGATTTATGAAAGAACACAATAAAATACTGAAATAGACATAAACACAGAGATGTAGCAGAAACAATTCCATTATTTTATTTAAATCAAATGACTTAAATATGCTTACAAACATAATGGAAATAAAATAGCTAGGGTGCTGGTAGCATATCTCCGAGAAGAGATGTGGTGGCTACAGACCTCTGAATTGTGTTACAATGAGGCTCGGGGGCCTATTTATTATTGAGAAACAATGGAGAACTCTAAACGTCCAAAAACCTAACCCTAGGAGATGAAGCGCCAAAACTACGGGCCTCGTTTGGGTAAATTGGTGTTTCAACTTTCCGGGGACGTAACTTCGGCATACGATATCCATTTGATGCGTATCATACCTCGTTAGAAAGATCTATCCGAGGAGTAGAACTTTTTGTGTGAGAAACATAGGTTTTTGGACACATGTTGCTCCCTATTTTCCCAAAAAAACGTTGTTTAGGGCCTCAAAACGGCTCTGAAAGTTCAAGACTCGAAAAATTGATAAAAATAGTAAGTTATGCTACAACTTAAAAACTGAAAGAACTGATGGTGGGGGTTTAAATGGAATAGGTGGGTGGCCACCAATATACACCTGGATCATTAAGGACCCAAAACAACTCTGGGAGTGTAGGACTCGAAAACCTGCTAAAAATAGTAAGTTGTGCTGAATGTGAAAAGCTGCCAGAATTGATGGTGCGGGTCCAAATGGAATAGGTGGGTGGCCACCGATATCCACCTGGATCAATGAGGCACCCACTCATACCACGATAGTTAACATGATAGGTCAACTTGTGAGAGGTATAACTTTTGCATACGAATTGTGATTAACATTATTCTTGCAATGTTGGAAAGGTCTCTGAGTGTAGAAAAACACTAAGGGGTGTGCCACAAGTAAGGTTTTTTGAACCCAAAAATAATTGATTAAAGGCCTCAAAATGCCTTCAAAATTTTTTAAACCCCAATTCTTCTAATTGGTACCCCCTAGTAAAAATGACCCTACAAGCTAATTCCTTCAATTTTTCTACTTTGAAAGCATTGAGATAGATGGAAAATAATATCATGATACAATATAGATCATACCACCTCACGTTGGGAATATTTTGGTCCCCAATATCTTTATTGAATGAGGCGAGGAAAATTTTCCTCTACCTTCTCCCTAGAGAACCATTTTTCTTTGCTTGAGATTTGGCCTTTTGACCTAATGTGCCAGAGCTCATGCTACCCATGTCTTGTAATTTTAAAAATCTTGTGCAAAATTGTGTTCTTTGGCAACCTTTCCTAAGCATATTTTTCTATCTTTGCCCAAAAATCATGTTTAAAGTCTTTCAGGAAAGGTAAGACCCCACCCCTCATCATGATCCAACGTGGAAGTCTAATAGAATCTGAGATACTCTACATCCACCACTGAGTATTTAATGCACATGTATGAGGGTTTATTGAGATTGTATGCATTTTCTCCCACCTTTTCCAATATCTCAAAAGGACCATACTAAATATAATTAAATTTGTTATTAGGAACTTGTAGTCTTTCCTTGTTCAACTTAATCATACTATAGGTTTTAACCCTTTTCAAAAATTAACTACAAAAGAATTCTTAAAAACAAAAAGTATACAATGTCGAGAACATAAACAATATACACAAATATTTTCTCGTGGAATCAAAAAATGGTAAAACTAGATTGATTTTTATCATATTCCTTTCAATGTTACAATACATTATATACATGTCGAAGCATTCATAAACTCCAATCCATTAACCCTGGATTATAACATTACCATAGTTCCCTTGACCAAATCTACAAAATACCACGAGCAAAACGATCATGCCCAAAACCATACAAAAAAATATGGGTGGATATGCCCAACCATTATTTGGTCCTGCATAATTTTGTTTTCCTGAGGTGTTGGCCCAAAATCTGTATCCCTCAGCAAGGGTGGCTGTTGACCCCCTTGTGACACCCCTACCGCATTTGATGCATTGTAACAATGTGTGGGGCTAGTTATGGAAAGAATATAACATATACCCAACACATACTATATTCCCCACTTTCAATGGATTCTTTATTTTGTGTTAACCATGTTTGGACTTGTATATTTCTTTTGACTTATTGGGCATCTCCTGTACTTGCAAATGGATCTGCCTCATGTTCTAAATAAATTTTTTTCTCTTAATGCATCCCTTGTCAACTCCTCCTTCACTCCTCTTTGTGTTATGTTTATAAAATCCAAAGGTGAAGATATAAAATATCTGAAACAAGTTTCAAAAGGGACTTACCAGTGGGAGTGTGGATTTCTCTATTATAAGAGTGATCTTTATATATCAGGATTTCATCCCATATCTTTGAGTGATTTTGATTGTAACCCCTTAAAGGCTACACAAAGTCTTGTTGACTACTTCTATTTATCCATTTGTCTATGGATGGAATATTGTTGAACTCTTCAAATTCATATCCATCTTCTCCCACAACGTAGTCCAAAATACACTGAGATATTCGGTGTCCTTGTCTAAAATTATGCTCCTTTGTATTGTAAAGTGCACCTAGACCTACTCAAAGAACATATTTATTGCTTCTTTCCCTTTGATGGTATTTTTATAGGGCATGAGAATGCACATCTTGATACAAACATATAAGCATACAGAGGAGTGTTATAGGAGGATACCATCAAAGAAGAAATCAAATCACAACATCCAATTATTTCTAAACTCTTCGTTTACAAATATTAGTATATATGAATAGTCCATTATGGAAGTAAACAAAGTGAGTAAGTAATTGCAACAACTATTGGAGTAGGGTGTGATTCAACCAAGTACCTCACCTTGTTACTCATCAATCATAATTATGCCAAATAAGGATATGGCTTGGTGACCATGCATTGATTAAAAAGCATTAAACAAGCTTGGTAAATAATAGGTACCCACTACCTAGGATTGATGATTTGTTAGATCAATTATAGCACAAAAAATACTTCACCAATCTAGATTTAAAATCAACTTACCACTAAGTTTGAGTCAAATAATAAGATAGTACCTAGTGCACATTAATGCAAGGATCCTAGAATTCATTGCGATCGTTGCAACATTAATGGTCACATTGAAGAGAAGTGTTGGAAATTTCATATAGAGTTGAATATCAATACAAACAAGGATAAGTGGAAAGGGGTAAAGGATTATTATCCAAATTGGATAATTATATTACTTTTTTATCTATCTCAATCATTCAAAGTGTAAAAATTAGAGGAGTTAGCTTGCAGGGCCATTTTTACCAATGGGTCCCTATTTGGAGAATTAGGTTCTAAAACATTTTGGAACCATTTTGAGGCCTTAACAAATTTTATTAGGTTCCAAAACTCTCGCTTTTCCCAAACCCCCTGGTATTTTTATACACTCATCTACCTTTCCAATGGTGCAAGAACCACATCAATCTCAATTCATATGCAAGAGTTATGCCTCTAACAAGTCGACCACCGTAGTATGACTAGGTGCCACATCAACCACCATTACTCATGCATATGGGGCTAGCCATATGTGGACTTGGAATAATACTATAGAATGTTCAAACCCATAACTCTAGTTAGGGCCCGAGGGAGTCAAAATTTATCCCTAGTTGGCTATAAAGTTATGTAATATACTAGGCCACAAGGAGTAGGTGTTCCATTCAATGCTATATCCATGGTAGTTTACATACTATATTGATATCAATGTAGATTTTTTGAGGAATTTAATGGGAAGTTTCATGGAATCCAAATACCACATTCAACAAAAAGTCATAGAACCCTAAATGTTATCACTCCGAAATTTCCAAAGGTTGTTCTTGTGTTAAAAGGAAATATTAGAGGTAACTACAAACCACTTTTGGAGATTAGGATCTAGCCTTCCTAAACTCAGAGAGGGCTCTCTCTTAATGATTTAACTTTGTTTATTTAATATATTTTAGGCTAGTTATGTATGCTTAATTTGTATTGGTTGGTGGAATTAATGATTCAGATGAATAGGTGCTTTTCCATTTTCCATTGGGATATGGAGTCAATATGCTTTGAAAACATAACAAAATAAAATTATAAAGAAAGTGTTATAGGGCAGGATAGGTGAGCAATATCAGATCTCAAGGCTAAATGGTGAAGTGACTTTTCAATCGGGATCAAGGAGAAATTAAGAATTCCTTAAACTATATAATGAATAAGGATGAGGAGGTCAATCGGGATCAAAGGGCAATCAAGAATTCTCTAAACCGGATATCAGAGGAAAACATATAAATGTATAATAGTTAAAATAAGAATGTAATGTTTAAACAAATTCTGCAGTAAAAATCTTGTTATAACACTCAAATTTAGAACACATTAAAGTTTATGGAATACTTAGAAAGAGAACATGAAAAATTGAAATTTATACTTCACTGAGATAGCTCAACACATGAATACTGTAAAGAAGTTTCTTTATAACTTGTCATGTCTGTCAACTAGAAATGGTATAATAACCCTTAGGTGATAAATCAGTCAGCTACAAAAATATTCAGAAATCCACCCTTGATACTTTGAATGATGAAGTATTTATACAAAATATTACACAAAAAATATCCTATCAACTGACTAGGATTTATTCAAGGAAAATAAAATATCTTTATGAAAAAAGATAGTGACACCTTTCAACTGACTGAGATGTGGCCCTGATTATTTGATTACTGTCATCAGTTTGTTTCTTTCATATGTCTTTTCTTTCATCTGTGTGTTCTTTCACCCTTTATAGTAAATCACACCATTTCTCCCAGGTTTCTTCATCTGGGATTTTGATCTTCATCATCCTGCGGTAAATCTCATCTGCCTCTGTATATTTGGAAAATGTAGGCTTATTTACAAAAAGGTGATTTACCTCATGCTGGAGGTAAAAGAAGTTTTCGAGAGTTTGAAGGAGAACTTTTCCTGTGGGGACGCCCTTCATTGAGGAACTATTGGAAGTTTATTTGGCTACTTCCCTCAACTTCTTGTCATAATATTCATGTCTCATGAGTTTATCATTGATTACCAGAGGATTAGGCAGACCCTTTTGTCTTAATAAATCAAACTTATTGAAAAACCTGTTCACTGCGAGTTCCATAGTTTGATAATTCTCTTCAAGCTGTATCATTAGATTTCTTTTGGAATTCACTTTCTTCACCTCTAATATAGTCTCTATTCTGTCAGCTATCTCTAGTTCCTCTAATTCATATTTATTTTTGGAATTCAGGAATTTGATTATTTCAGAGGTTTCCTCTGGTTTCTTTCCAAGATTGGCTTTGACCTTTTGAATTGCCTCACCAGCTTCCTTTATCAAGTCATTATGCTAAAATATGATTTGTATATAAGGCCAAATATTATTAACTGAGTTAATGATATTGGCCCACAATTGCTATTTTGCTTGGGCTAAAGGTTCTTTTAGTGACAACTCTTTTTCTAGCTTGTGGATTCTGTCAGTCAATCTATTGGCTTTCTTTACTTCAGCTTGCTGCATTACTTCTGCCAATTTATTTCCATCTTCTAAGTTTTTTACTTGTTCTTTAAGCTTGTTAGTCTCTGTAGTCTGAATGGACATATATTCCATTGCTTTGATTAATTTGTTGGCCTCATCAGTGGGATGGGCTGTTGGTATTGCCGATGATGTTGCTGATGTAGTTACTGGAGCTAACATAGATGTTGGAGTTGTTGTAGATGCTATGGGAATAGCAGTAATAGGAACTACTTCCATACTAGCTTGATTTTCCTGTACAAGTTTATCCACTTCTGTCTCCATTTCCTTTAGTTAAGCTGTCAACTGAATGATTAGATTCATCATTTCATCCTTTTGATTTTTTGTCTCCAAACCCTCCTTGGTTTGTGGATGCTCAGTACTTGGTAATTTTAGCTATTTCTTCAGTGCATCTATGTCTGCATTTTTATTTTTTATAAGTTCTTCAACTACTTTTATGTCTTTTGGATTATAGCCAACTTCTATTACGAAGTCTTCCAATGACTTAAGCCTATTGTATTTTTCTTGTGATGAGGCTCTCTATAGCTTTAACTGTGACTTTATATTTTATAGAGAGTTCTGCAGCTTCTGGACACTTAGAGCTTTATGTGTCATGGTTGAATATATCATTTCTCCTGCCTGTTTGTGAAATTCAATTTGGTCAATTGGATGCACATCTTTGGAAAGAACTTCAAAGGCTTTCTTTTTATAATCTTCTAAAGTTTTGGGGGCCTGTACCTTTAGCTGTAGAAATGTCATCTGCATCTTCCTTGTTTTGAGGTCAAAAGATGAAAGCAATCTATTATGATCACTAGGAGTTTGCTTCCAGTATTGTGCATATGTAACAACCTTCAATGCTTCATTTTTTATTTTAATATCTTTATATTTCTACATGATATATTTTTCTTTCTCAACTGGCTTGCTGGATGATGAAACCTCTGCACTATTTTTCTTTTGAATGATTTGTGCACTGGAAGTTGATGGCATAGGTGTTTCTTATGAAAGTGTTGTAGGTGCATCATCCCTGATAACAATATTTGTTTCAATGGTTTCAATTGTATTTTCTTGCTCTATCACTGGATTTAGCTTTGTTTTATTTCTGTACATAAGCTTGAATTTACTATCAGATGTAGTTTCTGCTGAATAAGATCTTTCTTCTCTAGTCATTTTTGAATTTCTATCTTATGGGGCTGGAGTAAGCAGGATGGAAATAGTATCAAGTTGCTTCTCCACCTCCCATGGAGTGTTTTCCAACCACTTTGACTGGTTGGAATATTTCTCAATTTCAAGCCTAGATTCATGGATGAAAGGGGCTAGTTTGAACTTAACTCTTAATTTTCTTATGACACCCAAGGGGTCATATGGCCATTTGAAACTGTTGCTGAACTTTAACTCTTGTAGGCATCTTTCTGCTACCTTTCCAACATTCCTACTGTTAAATATAAAAGGCCCTAGTTGGTTTTTTATCTTGAACTGAGTTTTCTTTTTGGTTGAAAGGAAATTGATCTCATCAGAATTCAAGATCTTCCTGATGTACTCTAAAGAAAATATCCTCATTGGGAGGTATTTGGGAAGCTTGTAAGGGGCTAATTGGCTTCCATACACTCCGATCACTGTGTGATTCTGGTATAAATACCAGTCTCCTGTTTTTCTCTGATTTGATAACTGTAGAACCTTTTTTATTTCTTCACCGATTCTGGGTTGAATGCTATTGATAAGCATATTAAATGTGGGATATACAAAAGAATCAATAAAGTATTTGAAACTAAATTCAGTGGAATCCTTTCTGATCAAGGATGTCCAAAAGATAATAGACTAGGGATTACCCTCTGTGTCTAGTTTTTGTAGGTTGACTGCAAACCTTTTTGATTGAAAATATATGAACAAATGAAACAATACTGAGGAGTATTTGAATACTCCTTCTTCTGGCAGTTTGATCAGTTGATCATGCATTTTATCTTCCAGGAATTGGGAAAAGTTGAAAAGTATAGATGGAGGCTGGCCTGGAAAAAAGTAGAGAGGAAACCAATGATGGATTCATCTACCCACTCATCAGTGAAATATCCTAAAATACAGGACAACATGGTCACAATTTGTCTGGTTCATTCTGAAAACATGGTAGTAGAGTATGGAGGGTTGTTTTTAGGAGTTTCTACTGATTGAGGAAGGAAAGTCTGAAAGATTTGAAACCTCTTAGGAAAATCTAGCTTTAGGTAAAGATCAGTAAGGGTTTCAATGGAGAGAGGCACTCCCTCTGGCTGTGATTGAATTTGCAACATTTTATTAATGGATTGAGTAGTGATTATAATCAAGATTTATTGGTCAGGGGTGACTATGGCTCTTTCATTTGGAAAATAGCTGAGTTGGCACAGTATGATGACTTTAGGGAATTGGTAGGTCTTTGGAAATGTGTATTTGGGCAAGTTAGAGTCCCACAAATGAATATCATCTACCTGATCAACAAATTTATCATGGCTCCAACAATGGAGCTCCAAAAGGTTTCTATGAGTCATAGTGTAATTTAATTTAAAGTCCTTATCGACCAAAGGAGTGTGGTCGACATCTAACAAGGGTGGTTGCTAAGGGTTTTCAGTTTGGACGCTTTGGGAAGCCATCAGTTTCGTTCAATTATTGAATTAATAAGCTTATTTGATGGTTTTGGGTATTCATAATTACCTAGAATACTGAAGATGTGGTTGTAGAAGGGATCCATGTAGTAGATGGGCTTAAATTCTAGTTAGAAGTGGCTTTTGGTCTCTTTTGCAAATCAATAGAGATAATGAAATAATGGTATTGGCAGGTTATTAAATTTTTTTGAAAAATGGGGTTTATCGCATGGCATGGTGGTTCTATTATTTCAAATAGTGGTGGTTTATCACACGCCTTGGAATTGGTTTGGTGTTTTATCGCACGACGAAAGGTAGTTTAGCGATTTGGGAACCAGGGGGTGCGATAGAATGAGGAAGCGCCGCGTGGAAGGGGAGCGGGGAAATGAAACCGCCCATTTTGGACTCCCCCCTCTGTTTTAAACTTTGAGCAATGGGGAGTGTGAAAGGGTTTGAAGGCCGTTATATCTGATAAATGGTGATCGGGCGGTAGGAGGAATTGGGAGTTTTCAAAGAGAGGTGGGGTCGGGTAATAGATAGGCGGAGGGTTTTAAAAATAAAAAGTGGGTCAGGGAATATATATGCAGAGTTGTAAAATGAAAAGGGGGTTTATGAAATATATTAAGTGGGAGGTTAAGAAATATATTAGGTGGAAGGGTTAAGTGAAATGAAAGTGGGACGGGCAATGTTTTTGCAATTTTTAACTTTAAAAAAGTTGGTTTTCATGTTTTCATAGAAACATAAAGTTTATTCAAGGGGAAGGAAATTTTCAAAGGGGAAAAGGAGGTTTTAGCAAGGGGAAGGGTTTTTTATGAGGGGAAGGTGTTAGAAATTTTTTTTGATAACAAATGTAATATTCCAAATCTGGAACAGCTCATGAATCAAGCACTAAAAATGCACTCCCAGTAGCATATGCAATAAAACAGTAAAATTATCACTTGGATCCCATAGATACATCCATATAGAATATAAATACAATAGGATATAAGAAATAAATGAAACTAGGTGGGTTAAATAGACCTCCCACACTAGTGTAGTTGAAAATGACTAAAAACCCCAAAAATGCATTTTACCGGAGTTGCTGCATAAAGTGACTTGGCAGTATTATGAGGGTATTGTTGGCACCCTGTAATCAGCAAGATTGGAAAAAGTACGATTGCAGGGAGAACATTATTTCAACCACTTTGGGATTCTAGGATCTAGCCCACCTAAATCCGGAGAGGGATCTCTCCAATAAGTGCAAAGATGTATTTGTCTTTGAAGTTTTGGGTAATGATATTAGGCTAGTTATGAAGGCCGAGGGTTTTGTTTTTTTTTGGATGGTTGAGCATGAATATTATTTGAGGTGGAGAGTTCTAAATGTAAAGAGTTTTAAAGGTGTGAATTTGCAAGCAATCAGAACAGGCTTTGGCCAGAAAGATAGATAATTGCAGGTTTTAGTCCATTGGGCTATGGAGTCATAATAGGGTTTAATTGAAAAAATCAGGTTCAAGAGTGTTCCATGGGGAAAGTCATCTATGTCTAAGGATCTATTTGAAATTTTATTTATGGAATGAAATGATACAAAAAAGAAGGGGAATTAAACAAATGAAGAACAAAGAGTAGCCCAGGATCAGGCAAGTACTTTGAAACTAGCCAGCCTTTGAAAAATACTTAAGAGAAACATAAAATAAATCCAGGATCTGGTAAGTACTTTGAAACTAGCTAGCCTTTGATATACTTTCCATAGAAAACATATAGAAATAGAGGGAAACTTGAAGGCAATTATTGGAGTAGAAACTAGCGGGCCGGGCTCACCAAAAATCCTCTCCTAGCTCTGCTTTACTTGGTTACTTTCAAGACAAACAAAAATATAACACAGAGTGGCCTAAGATCTGGTAAGTACTTTGAAACTAGCCAGCTTTTGACACATTCCAAGGGAAACTTTCAGACAGTCTTTTGGGATAAAACTAGGACCAAGGCTCACCATATCTTCCTTAGTTCATCTCTACTTAACATGAAATTAAAATAAAATCCAAGAACAATATTTAGCTAAGACAGTAGGATGAGGGAACACCAAAATTCCTATGCTTAGACTGAATTAAATAATTCCTAAATAACACGAATTGGAAGAAAACATGTAGATAAAGATTATCAGTCAGAGAAGGGTATTGATATATAGTAAGTCCTAAATCTATGCATGTTGTTATTTATAAGAGAAGATGAACAACGTGAAAACAAAAATAAAACAACAATTCACAATAAGAAATAACATCACCGTCGACATAGACCAGGATCCCATAAATCAACTTGTATTGATGCTCCAAACCAGTCATAGCTCTAAGTCCAATGCTTTAGCTTAGCAATCATCTACACTTCCCAGACTAACTTATCTATCACAAGCAGAGCTTCAAGAGCCAGTGAACACTATTTACAAGTAGAATTCTCAAGCTCAATTAAATTTCAAAGTTCAACAACCAACCCAACCAACCCTTTTTTCATCTTCTCCAGTAGTACTTATAGTAGAATGAGGAGGTGGGATCTGATAAAAAATCTCCAGGGTCAATTAATACAGATTTAATGGCTTCTCGGCCTTTGAGGGGCTCGATGAAGAAATTTACAGATGTTTCTGTCTGTATTAATGTTTTTCATTTAAGATTAAGCTCAGTGGGAGCTCTTTTTGACTTTTGAGGCTCTCTGTTAGGTTAAAGTAACTCTGCTGATATTTTGTCATTAAGTTTACTTGCAGAATTAACTCTCTGGTTGTGTTGAGGCAAATATCTGATCTTGATCAATAACTTCGGCCTCTGTTTGAATGCTTTGAGGCACAGGTGGCACTGTGGTAGCTGGGAGGAATCAATTTGCCTAAGATGTGGCGGTGGAGGCTTTCCTGTCTGATAAAACACTTATGATTTTCTTTTAACTGTGTCTTAATTGGGAGGATTAGGCTTTTGATAATCAATCTTAGCCGTAATCCCCCATAATTTTGTCTTCAATCTTCCATTCTGGTGCGTTCTGTCTTCGACACTGATACTCTTTGATTTTTGATTCATTTACTGTGTTCTGTTGGTGTGCAGTGCTGCACAGGGCTCGTGAGGCATCAATGCCTTTGAATCATTGACGAGACATGGAATATTCAACCCATGGGTGGCTTCCTTTTAAAGAATCAAAGGCATGAGAATTTAAACCCAGCCTTCGGCTTTTTCCTTTGGCACAATAAAAAAACCATTTAATCACCCTTACCAAATAATATATCCGGACTTCAAAACTTTTGATAAAACCAAGCTGTATAACCATTTTGGGTCACAAAAGGGACTTGCTGACGTCAGGGTGTTTGTGACCCAAATTTTTTATGAAATCCGCCATATAAAGCTGCCCGGGTTCGTTTTGGGGCCTGCTGACGTCAGCCCAAGTGTGACCCGAAATTTTTATGAAATCAGCTTTATAAAGCTTATCGGGTCTGGATTTCACGACTATGCGAGCAATCAAACGAGACCCGCTCTAATTGGCTGCTGCCGCGTGTGCGCTGATATGTATGTTGACTAGGCGTCAGGGACCACCGGTTCTGTGGGACTGCTGTCATGGCCGTGGGGACTAGGGTAATTGATTGTGGGCCATGGATCACGACGTGCCTTAGTTTATCCCCTTAGCTTCTTTTGAGCGCGATCACCGTCCGATGAGCTGGCCTCAGATCAGACGGCGTACATCCATATCACTCTGAGCTCATGGTCAACATTTAGTGCGCGGGGAGGGCGGTATCTCCAAAACTATTAAGGCCACGTGTCAACTCCTAGCATGTGTCGCACTGAAATTGGAAATACTGCTTACCCCACAAAGGCGGTGCGATAAAAAATGCTCCGGTTTTGTACAATGATTGACCGTGGGGTTAACTCGGGGCTAACGAAATTCGTTGTATTTGCTCCGGCCCATTAAAATCTAGGTTCAAACCTCGGAACTGTGGCTCCATTAATTCATTCCCGACTTATTTCTACTATAAGCGAGTTTCTTCCTTTGGACAAGGTTCGCAGCTCCTGCGAGTAGAAAATTTATAGTACCATATTGGAGCGCTATCGATCCTTCCAGTGATCGATAGCCGATCATGAAGTATATAATCTAACTTTAAAAATGAAATTTCATTCAACACCTGCACAATACAAAACTACATTACAAAATCTTGCGTTATTTGGTTTTACTGCTTTAGAGGGTGTGGGGAGGAACGTGGGGCGTTGGATTGCGCGATCGAGCCATCGCAATCGGAGGTGAGGGAAACATCAAAAATGATCATCATGAGTTACTCCGATGCGATAAGCGCTCAGGACCTTAGCACTTGTTTCTAGCACTGGGGCACATGGAGGGGAGATGGTTTGGATTTTTAGCCCAAAAGGGCTTAAACCCATAGTAAAAATACTTGTTTTTTGAGGACATTTTCAAGATGTTTAGATGGATTTTGGGGGTTTCGATATAGTTCAAAACGAGTTTTAAACTATGTAGAAAATGATTTTTATGAATGGAAGAAGGGGAATCATGAAAATAGAGGGTTTTATGGAGGAAAAGGGGAGTAAAATGAAGGTTAATTTTTCAATAGAGGAGTAGGGGAAATGGATGATTTTGCAGCAGTTTTTTCTCATGAAATCAGCAGAATTCCAGGGTATAAAATGGGCACAGTAGAGAAGATTTTGGACATAGGCATGAGGCCTTCAAGAGTCTTCAAGAGCCAACAATTTTTGCAATAAAATTTGTTCCTTGAAGGCTCCAAAAAATTATTTAGCCACCTTTTGGTATAACAAATTGTATAGGTGGCTAACAGTGGTTCCACTTGGGGATGGTGCCTTCTTGAAGGCATCAAGAACTTCAGACTTGCATTCTCTGGGAGGCTGATCAGTGCCTCATCCATTGGGCTGCCTTTCTTTCCTTGGATGATCTTATTTTGTTCTGAAAGCAGGTTAGAAGCCATAAAAACAATGGATCTTTCATCAATAAGCTTTCTACCTACCCAATCCTGTAGATCTAACATTTTTCTTCTTTAGAGTGCACTTGGATTGGCAAATTATTTTACAACATTTTATTCTTTTTGAAAGCAGGAAATCTAATCTATTTCTACTCCTTATTTCTCCATGGACTCAGATTAAACAGTTGTGCCCATATGATTCTCTACCTAATGTTAGTATGAATCTTTCATCGTGAAAGATCACTTTAGCTATGCATAAAAAATAGCCCTAACATCGATTATGGCTGCAAAATATCTTTAAGATTACTGCACAAATTCAGATCTAAGCACAAAAGATATTAAGCAGATAAAAAATAACATAGCCCCATAGATCCAATGAACAAGACAAGAAGAATGTTTATGAAAGAATTTTGTATTATATTAAAGAATGGGGCACCTGAGAGGAAAAAAAGAAAGGTGTTTTCTGGTTCTCCTCAGTGGGATGGGTTCTTGGAAGTCCTCAATGTTTCAGATCTAGCATTTCTCTCTCTTATGGATGTGGAAAAGCAAACATAGAACTCAATGGGAGTTCACAAAGCAAAATGGAAAATGGTGACCAAGAAAGTCAGGTAGTCTCTATTACATGGGATGACCAGACAGGAAAACCCCCTCTTTCTTATTAAATATTGGCAGGTCTAGGCTTGGTATGATAAAAATCTTACTTCAAATGAGTTCCAAGACTTATACAAGATCTTCTTCTTTATTGGAAAATGGTCTTAGCTTTGGTCAATTCTTTGTGCTATAATAATAAATAAACCAATGATTTCTTTATCATTTCCAGGAACATCATGGGCTCAATTCAACATGATAATGATTTAGTAGGATTACTTATGTCTTATAATTGTCTAAATTTATTGACATGTTTAATGACAGGTTCAAATAAAAACATGTTGTGAATGATAAATAAATAAGAGTTTATTTAATTAATTTCGCTGTTTTGGGTTAAATATGACCAAATAAGTTATTTTATGCAGGTAGAAAGCAATTTTACTTAGGGTAAAATTGGTCTTACGTGGTGTACTTGGGTTCATCTAATAATAATAGGTTAGATGACCAAAAAAATGGTGTAACATATTGCCCCCCAACGTACGAGATTTAGAAGAAAATCGTATGACCGAAGTACGTTGTAAGAACTCAATCACTAGGTATAAAAAGAGAAGTGAGAGAGAGAAGTGTAATGTTGTCTGATGTGTTAAAGGACTAGACCCTGAGGAGACGAGATTTACAGGTGCAAAAAGTCTCTATGAAGTGGTACCTGTGCTAAAGGCGGCAGGGGAGGCATACCTATGCCCGTCGAGACAAAGTACAAAGAATAAGGCGCCTGGAAAACCATGGAACGCAATAAGTACAAAGAATAAGGTGCCCGGAAAACCACGGAACACAAGAATGAAGCATGTGCTGGCCGAAACATGAGCCAGATAAAGAACATGATGGATCCCACATACATGCGATTCCTGGAATAATCGTCAAGACTTATACAATAATATGGTAGTACATGAGATACAAATACACCCAAATTCCCCCTACACGCGGGGAAGGGCTCGCAACATCTGACTGATACGTGCAAATCGAAGAGGCGCTGCAAGCGATGGAGGCTGATATCATCAAATGGGAGGAGCTAGATCAGGGGCGGAAATGAAGTCATCCGGGCATGTGGGGGGCTACCTGCAAGGCCACCCCCTCATGAGGGTTGAGACATCTCACACATGCCCGGGAATCACCAATAGCTGCTGCTGCGTCACTGGACCATCAAGTGTATATATCACGATCATGCTAGGAAGAGCTCGAACCAAGGTACACTGCCCCTTAGACCTGGCTTATGGAGGAAATGAACTGATGTCAATAGAAGGAGGTCGGCTATAGGTGAGGCAAATAAGGGAACCCCACCTAAGGCGTGAGG
The DNA here is from genome assembly GCA_034641835.2 of Pinus albicaulis. Classification (NCBI taxonomy): domain Eukaryota; kingdom Viridiplantae; phylum Streptophyta; class Pinopsida; order Pinales; family Pinaceae; genus Pinus; species Pinus albicaulis. The sequence goes on from CM076574.1 coordinate 1,379,308,573, forward strand.
GAAAATAGGAGAGCGACGACCAAGTAGACACTAATGACGATGATGGAATGAGAGAAATGGAGGAGTGGTTGGACGACTTCCCGTGTTAGAGCATAAAGTGTAGGGATGGCTTGGCAGCAACTGACACAACATCAGGAGGGATAGTGGACAGAGGTACTGAAGGCCATAATGTGTGACATGAGAGAGGGACCGAGCAGGGAAAGATGGAGGAATATGGTGGGGTACAAAGGGACTCGTGATAGACTCCATGAATGTGTTGGTGACTTGACTCGACTGCTCTAAACAAGGGTGACTCGATGGTGCTGCCATGTAGTGAAGGCCCAATGGGGGACCGTAAAAGCATTAGTACAATAGGGTAGCTCATGACGAAAATCAACACGAACAAAGACAAGTAAGGAGGCAAACTGGTGCCCCTAGTACAAGTGTTGTAAGTGAAGAAATTTAATTTTGAGAAGAGATGAAAAGATCCTTCATGGAAAAAATGTGTCCTGGTGAAGTATCCAACATAAAAAAATGACAGATACCCATTTGAGTGCTCGGTGAGAGCTTTTCAACGGTGCAGACGGTGTGTCAAACGGGACTACGGTTTGGTTGCAGTGGGCGAAAGAAAAAATAGGGGTTTTCTTCTAATAGGGCGTTTTCCCTCCAAAATCATTCATTTTCTTGTGTAGCTGTGGTGAATGTGGAAAGGAGAGAAGGCCCTAAATCTTGCGGCGATCGTAGCGGACAAACCGACCGTTGGAATTGTGATCCGTCAGTTGCAGGTGAGAGGCCTAATCTTAAGCTTTGTTTTTGATGGATTCAAATTGCAGATTAGGACTCTAAATCTCAGTAACTACCCCTATTTCTTCCTCACGGCCGGGTCGCACTTTTTGGGGCAAAAACTGCGACCTGGGACGCAGGTTTGGGCCTGAAAAGTGCGACCTGGCCTAGGTTTTTTGCTGAAAAGTGCGACCTGTGAGAGGGAGGTGATTTCAGTGTTGTTTTGGGCTGAGATTCAATTTTAGTGTGAATAGATGCAGTTTTTTGGAACAGTAGACTAACAAAATGATGTTTTGTGCAGATATGGAAGATATATTGATCAAATGGAGAGAGAGAGACTTAGGTACATTATGGACGGAGATCCAGGCGGATCAGGGTGTATCGTCGTGTACTGGCTAGGTATGTGGTGCTGAAATTTTTGGAGAACCCTTTGATGAGGGCTGGAGAGCCCTTGTTGGCCCATATTATCAGTTACTGGGATCTCGATCAGGAGGCGTTTGTAGTGCATGGGCACAGGATCGAGCTGACGGTCCAGGATTTTTATTTCTTGACAGGTCTCCCACCATTAGGGATGGTGGGGAATACACAACCAGTGTTACCACGTGGGCGTAACATTATGGAGTTTGTTGAGTGACATTGTCGACCAGGGGTCTGAGTCAAAGGGACTCAAATATCCATTGGTGATCTAGAGAGGTTGGAGACCCGGGCAGTGGCCGCAGCAGTGTTACGGGTCTTGGGTAGCCAGGCGTTCCATCGCATCACTGGAGGGCAGATGATGATCGTGGAGAGTGTGCTGAGTGGGACCTACTCTGGGTGGGCCCAGATGATGTTGGTGTTGGTGAAACGACAACTGTCGCTATGAAAGCGACAAGTGAATCATGATTGTGCTTATGGGACTGTTTTGTGCTCTTTCTTCTTCAAGAAGATCCCGACCTTGCGACTACGTATACAGTTACCTGATGGAGGTTCGAGAGAGCCTCAGATGCGTCAGTGGGGATGATTACTGTGTAGAGGAGGAGGAGGGGCAATCGGACGAGTGTTCTGACCAGAGTTCTTCGCCCATTGGGATCAGATGCCACTATACATACACAACTATCCCTATAGTGGGATGAGTTATTGGGGAGATCCAGACTTGCCGCTGCCGCCTGGTCGAGTGTGGGGGCCCGATGGTAAGTGACAAGCAACTAATCTGTTATGTGCATTTTAGAGTTGGTGACTAGTCTATATGGTGCTAATCGTGATGTTTTTTGGAATGCAGATATAACTCCGGTAAAACCGGCCGGATATATGGGACGACCTGCAGCGACAGGAGCTATAGGTGCAAGTAGTTCAAGGACGGCACAGAGTGAGGATATGGCTGCTCTGGTGGAGGACATTCGTCGTAGATGTGAAGGGTTGCTGACCGGTGTATCAGAGCGTGGTTGGCAGGATTTAGATGACCGGTACATAGAGTTATGTATTGGGCTACCCGCAGAGTGGCGAGGGATCATGTGACGCATGGCGATGGCCGGTCAGGCTGTGCATGATCTACAAGCTGTGGGAGCAGAGCCATTGGCTTGGGATCCTCCAGAGAGTGATTAGATGTAGGGCATGTGGTGCCCCCCAGTGTCTATATAGGGGCGAGTGGTGCCCCCCATTTTTGTGGTTTTGTTGTTGTGACATGCTATGTGCATGTGGTATGTTTCAGAGTAGATGGACTCTAAAAACACATGGTATATAATATATATGATGGATATGCATTTGCTTGATGGTCTTAAATGTTATTGTGTTGTGTGTGGTAAATTCCAGTCTAGAACATGATTTGCAATTTGATCTACGTAGTGATTTTGATCTCTAGGTATATGGTGAAATCTAATGAATCTAAATTCACGTATCAAAAGTTTCACTCGTAAATATTGTCTAAACAGGAGGGGGTTATGCACACGATAGACACCATTAAGTTGTAAGATAACAAGCAAGGAATCCAAATGAACATGCAGATGGAGGATGTGGTGAGAAAGGGCATCGGCTAAGAGACCACGAACTGCATCATGTTCAACTTGGTTATTGGTGGCCGTACCAATGCAGACTCCATTTGCAAGGACTAGGGTATGTAAGGGGGTAAAGATGGCCCAGGCTGCTGAAGCGAGATGATAGGAATACCGACTTGCTCCATCAGCATAGCCCAGATAAGGTCCAGACGAAAGGGCCGATGTAATAGTCTCATAAGTCAAGAAATGGGAAGGATGAGACAAAGGAGGGCAGCGTGAGTAGAGGAAGGATGCTAGACTCCAATGACACTTTCCCTTCATGAGGGAGCAATGGTGGAAGTCAAGATTAAGCAGTTTGACAAGATTTCATTCTCTAATCTACAACATGAAATTTAAAAATGACCAAATCAGGATTAGGCAGTCTGATTTGTCATGCATTTGCGGCATAAAAGACAAGCCGCACACAAATTTTATTCTGCAATAAAAGGAAACTAGAGAAGCGGGGCTAAGATGTACAATGTGTTTTTCATCCCTCGCTCCTCTCTTTGGTTCTGTTTTAAGCATGTGGAACCAGAATCTCTCCCTAATCTAAGCTCTGTGATAAGTCAATCTTACACAATGTTGACTATCTTTTTCACTCAGTAACTTATCAACAAATAAATTTAAACATGTTCAGCTATGATTAGGCTAGATAGTTAAACAAGACATTGAAGTACTAGTAGCGGCATTTAGACTTGCTCGCTTTCATCATGACTATTTTTTGGAACATGGGGCTTTACCATTGCTTTTTAGAAACTGCCCTCTTTTTCTACTTTTCACTGTTTTTTTATTTTCTGCTTTTTCACTTTTTCTTCAAACAATCTAAAATTGGAAAGATGCTCACAGCGTTTCTTATTTTCTATCGTTGTCTTTCTATCCTTGATCTAATCCGTGCACAATAGACATTTGTTTGGTGAACTCTGTTTTCCAATGCAACCAGTCAAGTAGATGCTCACCTGGGTGATTCTGGTTTAGTTCTTTCATGATGCGGAAATAATGAAAAGGCCACTCCCATTTGGTTTGTTTCTGGATAGTAGAGCTTAAGTTTTTTCTCATTCTTGGTAGCAACTTGTTTATGATAGAACCCACTACCCCTATAGATTTCTCAAGGAAAACAACAAATAGATCTTGGAATAATACCTGATCTAGAGGATTTGATACATAGGATTTATTCAAGACTACTCTTTCAGACTTCTCAATGAAAACAACAAATGGATCTGGGAATAATACCTGAACTAGAGGATTTGATACATAGGATTTATTCAAGACTACTCTTTTAGACTTCTCAAGGAAAACAACAAATGGATCTTGGAATAATACCTGATCTAGAGGTTTTGAGATATAGGCTTCATTCAGGACTACTCTTTCTTCCACTTGGCTATATTTGGGACCCCCCTGGTAAAACAACTCTTCCTCATGATCACTCGAACTGTTAGACTCATCATGTATTGCAGTGTATTTTTCAATCCAAGCTGATGTGTTTTGATAGGGCGGGCTGGAAACTGTGTGAAGGTCATCAGGTTGGTGGGCAGGGATACACTTTGACAGTAAATTATCTTGAAAGGATAGTGTGACAACTCCCATGTGTTTATCAACCTCTACTTCTTCATCTGCAATTTGTAACTCAATGGAACTGGGTAACTGCAAATCTGGAGTTAAGGAAGATTTTATGTCCAAAATGATTTCCTCAACTATTTCAGGCAAAGGATTCTCATTTACAATATGCTCAAGAATTTCACCATCTTCCTCAAACTCATCATCAAAGCTGAAAAAATGTTGATTTCCAATCATGTGCATGTTATCTCTGACGGGCTGAAGTGAAGTAGAGCAAAAAGTCCGAGACTCTTCACTTACTTCTAAACTTTCAAGGTTCTCCTCATGAGTGTCATAGATGACCGGTAATGGCTGCTTACTTTTCTCAAATTTATGAAACTGAGCTTCCTCCCAAAAATCAAAAACTGAGTTTTCTGCAAAGTTAGCTCCTGTTTGGAAATCATCATCATAATCAAAATATTGATCAAACCTTGGAAAATCATCATTATAATTAATCTCATCAACCATGCATATTGGACTATCAGATTGCTTTTCTTCAAATTGATTTACAAATCTACTTTTTGACTTATGATATGCAAGATAAACAGGAGAAATATTAGAAAAGTTGTGGTTATGTGAAGATTCAGAGGTTGTCTGCATGTTTATAAGTCGATCTATTTCCTCTTCAGTTAAAAAGGGAGGCATTTTCATCTCTCCACAACAATCCTCTTTCTCTTGGGAAATCTAATTTGAAGGATGAATGTATTTTTGGGCTTTACCTATGAGAGATGATGAATCATCACTCATGTCCTTAGAGAGATCTTGTGGATTCTCTTTCATTTCTTGCTTGTTTTCATCTTCAACCAATTCTTTGTGATGTTGAGGATAGTTATCATGTAACTCATGAGTTTTTTCTGATAGATGTTCAGGGGGCCAATTTGCTTTTATGAACTCAAATGACTCCCAAAAGCATAAGGGTAGAGATCCTAAAGGTTTTGATTCTTCTTCCATTTCAGAATCTGTGATTTCAAAATGGCTGATAGTGTCTTTAGAGCATTCCTCTAGGTTCTTTATTAGGCCTAAACATTTGACCTGACTTGAGTCAAAGGAATACAGGTTTTTGTAGGGTTGAGTTACTTCTAGTCCTAGGTTTTCCATGACTGCTTTAGGCATGAGGTTATGGGATGCACCAGAATCTAACATGACATTATGTAATATCTTGTCCCGTATGTTCAGGCTTACATAGAAAGGAGAAACAGATCCTTCTTGGTATTGACCTTCTATTTTCGAGCCAAATAAGAGCTCGGGTTTGTCGTCAGTTAGATTTAAAGTATTTGCCTCGCTCCCTATGTCAAAAAATTTAAAAATTTGAGATCTATACCTATCTACAGTTATTAGCTCAGTAAGGGGTATGGTAATTTTTATTTCGGAAACTTCCCCTTCGAAACTAAAAGGAGTTTGTAGTTTCGGCAGATTTGTTTCATCTTTTTCGGACATGACCTTTTCTATGCTCTTAATTTGTTGATTTTGGTTTGAGACCTTGTTTGAAACAGTCGCCTCGGGAGTCTTTGTGGAGGTACTAGGAGTATCCGAGCTAAGACTTGTTTGAATAACTTTATCTTTGTTTTGGTCAATTTTCTTAGCCACAATTTTGTTGCTATCCATGGCTTTTTTAAGGATGGTGTCAGAGGTTTTAGCAGTGTCAGCGCTACTCTTCTTGGAGTGGTCTTGGTTTTTTTCTGATTCTAAGGTTATACTACCTATGAGCTTCTATAATGTCATTTTGAAAATATATGGCAGGATCTTCGAGATCTTCATAGTCGGTTTCGTCCTGACTTGGGGAGCATAACTCTTGCTCTTCTGATGTGAGGTAAACCTTACTCTCGTTATCAGAACCAATGAGTTTCCAATGATTTTCATCAATGGGTGCGGTATCCTTATTCTCTTCATCAACATAATTCTCACTGAAGGATGGTCTGATTTGCTGATCATTTCCTCTTGGTTTATTTTGAGACTGATCTTTTCTAAAGCCTTGTTTCTGGTTTTGAGGGTTTGGTTGGTTGTCCCTAGGAGGCACTTTTTCACTCATTTTTTCCCACATCTTTGTCATGGATTTGATCAGGCCATATATTATAGGATCTAAGGAAGGAGATGAAGTGGAGACCTTATCTCTATATGTGACTTTTCCTTCTAATCTAGTCCTGTCTCTTTTTTCTGCTAAGTTGGCCTCTGTTTTTATGGCTATTTGTTGCATTTCCTCTAGGGTAGGGGGATCCTTGTCTCTCAGATGATATGTCATGTCTGGATCAAAACCCTCGAGAATTTTTCCAAGACTAAACCAAGTGGGGATTTGAAGTGAGGCGGGAGGGCGTTATACACACTATTGAACCTAGTGCAGTATGCCTGGACACTTTCCCCATTTTCCCGTTTTAGGTTGTTATATTCTGACAGGATTTGAATGGGATTCTTTTGGACTTCCCACTTGTTTAAAAAGACTTGGAAGAGTTCTGGGATGTTGTGGATACTGTTTGGAGTTAAGCTCTTAAACCATGTTTTGGGTTCTCCACCCAGGCTTTGGGCGAATATTCTCATTCTGACGGTTTCGTCTTGTACTTCCAAGTATTCAAAAGCATCCCCAATCCTACTTACATGTTGCCGAGATGTGGCAGTTTCTTCTCTGGTAATGTGTGGGATTTTGTCTTGATATTTATCTGGTAGGGGAGCCAAAGGTAGTGGCAACACCAAAGGTGCATATCAGGTTGCCATGATGGGAGCTAATGGATGATGTACAAGATGAGGGAATGATCCTAGAGCGGGCGATGGTTTGAATTGGGTTCAAGATCGTCAAAGTTTATCTTACTATATGATTTGCTTCTGGGAAGAGTTTGTGATGACTATAATTCAAAAGGTGAATCTAGTAGGATAGTGCGATGTTTAGGTGCAGATCTTGCTCTACGGATGGATCTACCAGTAGCTAGATGGTCAGTTTCAGAAGCTTTCCATATAATCTTTTCTGGGTCATCTACTATGATAGGGGGATTTGGGTCTGGATGGGCTCTGGTATTGATTCTTCGTGAAGCCAGATTTTAGATCCAGAGCTTAGAAAGGATGGTATTGGTGAATGTTCTGGGTGAATGGTTTTTCTAAAGCTTACTAAGGTGAAGGATGGTCAAAAATAGAAGGGATGGATTAGTGGAGTCGCCAGGTGGAAATGGATTGTTTTTGTGAAGATAGCTATGGTCCACCACCAGTAACTAATCTGAGAATGTTTTTGGATTTTCTGAGTTTTATGCGCAGCCTATGGTTTGTTAAAGTATCCTAGATTTGTTTCAACACTTTGCTAGGGTGATGAGAACAAGAAGAGTTTACTCTAAAAAAATGAATCTATGGACTGCTTGCTTGTTTATGGTACCTAAAGGCCCAAAGAGTCTATAAGATTTTGCTGGACTATTATGTACTCAATGTCTTACCATCTCCCGCTATGTTAGTGAGTGATGGGATAGGTCTATCGGATAGTAGCCTAGAGTTTGATAAAATAGTAAGGCTTACTGGAGGCTAGTGGAGTCGCCAGGTGGATTTTTAGTTGTTTGAATATACTTGTATGGGGTCCACCACCGGTAATGTAAAAAGCCAATCTAAGGGAGTGTTTTTGGGGTTTTTTGAGTTTTATGTGCCTACAAGGTTTGGAAGAGATTTCTATAACTGACTCATCATTTTGCTAAGATGGTGAAAAAGCTATTTTCTACTCTTCAAACAATTTCTAAGTTTACTAAGCTTGATTGAGACTTCGGGAGTTACTAAATTGTACTTAGATTGCCACTAACTCGGAAGGTCCTACTTTGAGTGTGACTATGCTACTGAGCAGTGGGATAAGTCAATCAGATAGTATTCTTAAAGGTCTCTACAGATTAGGGAAACTAAGCTTGTTTACTATTCAGGGTCCCACCGTGATCGCCATTATGTTAGTGTGGCGATGAGGTGGCAAAATCAGATGGTATTCTAAAATTTAGCAAGGTAGTAAGGCCTATTGGAGGCTAGTGGAGTCGCCAGGTGGATTTTTAGTTGTTTTGAGGTATATGTGTATGGTCAACCACCAATACTACCAAAAACCAATCTAAGGGAGTTTTTGTGGTTTTTTCTGAGTTTTATGTGCAGCCTAGGATGTAAGAGTGTTATAAACCTGATTCATCACTTTGCTAAGATGGTGAAGCAGAGAGTTTACACTAAATGATTCTAAAGGCTGATGGTTTAAGTTAAAATTTGAAGGACTAAGGAGTCTATAAAAGTTTGCTAGACTGTCATGAACTCAATAGGTCCCACCGTGATCGCCATTATGTTAGGGTGGCGATGAGGTGGCTAAAGGCGGGTGTTCTTGCAAAATAAGGGACTTATAGAGTTCTAAGGTGTCCTTAGATTGTCACTAACTCAAAGTACCACCGTGATCGCCATTATGTTAGGGTGGCGATGAGGTGGCTAAAGGCGGGTGTTCTTGAAAATAAGGGACTTATAGAGTTCTAAGGTGTCCTTAGATTGTCACTAACTCAGAGTCCCACCGTGATCGCCATTATGTTAGGGTCCCGTGATTTGGCCGATTGGCTAGCCAAATGACGATGTAACATCAAACCAAGCTTTGGAGCCCAAGGACCTAGCCTTCCTGGACTCAGAGAGGGCTCTCTCTATATGTGTAGAAGATGTCGGTGTGTTTACTTGCGATGTTATGATATTAGGCTAGTTATGAAGTGTGTTTTTTGGTTTTTTTAGTTTTTAAGATTGTGAGGGATGAAACTGATCAAATACATAAACTGGATGACAAGATGTAGATAAATTGGGCTATGGGGTCAAACAGATCAAGGAAGCTATGAAGTAATTATGTAAAGCTGCTGTAGGGCCGATTTGATTCACAGTAGAAGGGATCTCTGGGCAAAATGGATTAAATGAACAATAAGTTGGTGAAAGACAAGGGATTTCAAGTGCAAACTAGTTAATAGCAGACATAAACATGTAATAGCAAGCCATTGATCATGCTAGGAATAACTATAAGCTAATCAATACATAGAAATCAAACATTCCAGCCATACATAGAGGTATAAGACCCTCTAACTTCGGGAAATGGCTATCAGACTTTGGGGAAAACATATAAGACAAACTAACAACTCATAAACTATGCCGAAACGCCTAAACATAGTCTCTAAGTCATTGGGCACTTGGACAAATAAGTTTTCATAGTTTTAGGCAAAGGGCTAGATCGGGACTAGGCCTCCTTGGTTCAACAAAATGATCAACAAATCAGTCAAAGAGAAAGTTTTATGGAAAGAACTATGGGCAGCTGATAGGTAGGTAGGGCAAACCATACATCCTACTCAACATACATGGAACTGATGAATAAAACTTAGCAACAATACCTTAGGTTACTAAAGAGCAGCTAAGAATTCTTTAGCATAACTAAAGGAGAAGAAAACATCAAGCTATGAAGATTCAGGGATTTTGAGGTGCCTCCATGGGCATGTCTCAAAATCAATCTTTACTGATCTATAGCAGCAAGAAATATGAATTATGAGTGAAAACTAGAAGACAAAACACATTAAGAAGCACTAAACCATTCTACCATGTCAAGGAATCCATCAACAAGCCTTCACCATTCCTCAAAAGCATCCAAGAGGCAGTCCAAAAATCATAACTCAAGTGTATTCTTCAAAGCTCATATGACCAATGCATTAATTCTTCTCTCAAGTTCGGCCTCTGATTTACAATGAGAACCATGGGATAAATAGGCTTGAGGGAGGAAAACCTCATGGAGCAACTAGCTATCCCATTGGCCAAGTCAAAATATCTAAACTTGTCCTTGAGGCTTTGCAAAGCCCAAGGCACAAAATATCCCATAAAATATCTAAAAAGCTGCTAAAAACGGAAATTATATTGACTTTACATGATTTTCCCATGATAAAAATAGCTTAACGCACATTTGGGAAAAGCAGATTTTTGGAGTTCAAAAATTACAAAAATACTTCATATTTATGCCTGAAAAAGGTCCCCTGACTTGCTGGATGCAAATGGAAGCCTTCCTGATGTCGAAATGAGGCTCATGATGGCTCGTTGGAAAGCTCTATGTGTCTTCTTTCCAATGCAAGTGGAATCATCTCAATCTGATCTCTGAAAGTCCCTCAAAACTGTACCTGTGTGCAAAAACCCAGAAAATAGCAGGCTGCTGATATGGCGGGCAGAATGTGCAAAATGAGGGTGTTTTTCGCCAATTTGAGGGGGCGAATGATCTTCAAATGCCCTGAAAATCGTTGGAGACCTGCTCATGGAATTATGGCATCCATCGGTATCATCCTCCTCCCTTGACAAATCCTCGAACTGAAACGGCGCAATTATGAGTTTTTGACTAAAAACCCAAAAAATGCCGAAAAACAAAAAGTTGCCGAAATAGGCCCAAAATTGGCATGCATGACCCTCAAGGGTCCATAGCAACATGCTCTGAATCTGATGCCAAAATATCAAGGGCTGATATGTCTTTCTTCTCTTTCCGTGTCGGGCGCTCCTTAAAACTGCTGTTCTTGATCATCATCCTCATGCTGTTGCTCAAACTGCTGAGCTGCTGCTGTTCAGCACTATCCTCCTCTGGTTCCTGCTTCTGCTGATCTTCACCACTGTCATGTTGCTCCTGTTGTCTTGCTTTGGAGGCATTTGACCTAACTATGCTTTGGAAGAAACCAACTGCCTTTTATGAACAATGCCCTGCTGGATTGAAAATGGCCACTATACTGTTTGGACAGATATGGACACTGTGGATTTGAATAAGATGCAACAATGTTTCTTTGAATAAGTCACCTCGTACTTCTTAAAAACGATCCTTCAACTACGTATGCACTTGACCATGCAAACTTTATGATAATTTGCCATGTGTAAAAGATGGGATAAACGCTTTATGCGTTCACATTATCTGACTTGAACAATCACCCCTCTTGTGATTTGGTTAGGCCAACCTACACTGGTATTTGTGTTTTCAAAACAAAACTCAAATATTAAAACCCTGCTCTTCAGGTCATTCACCTTAAAAATACCTCTGTCAACAGATTTCTACAAAAGATAACATATAGTGGAAAAGAAAGGATACTTTTTGGTTAGGTGAAATATCAGCTCACTGTGTTTAGGAAAACACCTTTCACTTGTGAATTTTGAGAAATCAACCACCACCTTTGTACCTCTGGCTTCAATGTTGAATTCGATCATCAACAACCCTGCCTTCTAGAAAATGGCCCTATTCACCTTCAGAAAATCCCCGTTAACAAATCTTCAACATGATACAATATGGTTTCTGTAAAGGCAGACCCAAGTTAGATGTAAAATCAATGCACAGTGGTTTAAGAAACACACTCTCTGCTTGTGAGTTTAAAAGATCCACCAACACTTCTATACCCCTGCCTTCAATGTTTAAAGTTTCAACCATCAACAACTCTGCCCTTTAGAAAGTGACTCTGCACCTTTGGAAAAACTTTGTTCAACAATCTTCAAAATGATACAATGTAGTGCAATGAAAAAGCAGACTTAGTTTAGGTGTAAAAGCAATGCATAGCGCTTTAGGAAGACTAGCTCTTTACTTGTGAATCTCAAAGGTCAACACTACACCTGTACCTCTGTCTTAATATTAAGTGCAATTACCAAGAACTCTGCCCTTTAGAAAATGGCCCTTTTCATTTGTGAAGTTTTTAAGAAAACAAACACTGCTTTTGTACCTCTGCCTCCAAAGTTAGAATCCTATCAATGAAATCTGCCCTTCAGTGTATTAGTTATCCTTAGAGTTTCTTTGTCAATCAGCTTTTCAAAATGATACAATATGGTGAAAAGAGGGCAGACCTAGGTTAACAATACACAGTGCTTTATGAGGGACACTTTTTCTTGTGCAGTTAAAAGATCAAACATCACCTGTGTACCTCTGCCTTCAATGTCAAACTTTAACCATCAACAACCTCTGTCCTTCAATATACTGTTCACCTTTGGAAACTCTTTGTTAACAAATTCACAGTGGGAGAAAACAGTGAATGAAAAGCAATCCGCTTAAGTAGTGTGCTGTGAGGAAATGCCAATGATTACTCTGTTTTATGAAGTCTTAGATGTCGATCTTAACACAAAAACTCACTGTTCAAGAAACTTTCAAGAGCATCCAAAATTACATCGTCACAGTAGTGTATCCTCTTCTCACCGTTTGTATATCAAGCAAATCACCACACATATGTTAAGAATGTCAATCACACAAGTTTGGGGTGATAAATGACAGAAGTTTGTTTAGAGGACCACAAGCCTTTAGGTTGAAACTGTGTGAGCTTTCCTTTCAAAGAAAGTATGTCATAATTCCTTCTACTGGTTGCATTTCACTATTTTGACAATGTGGCAATGTGTGGAGGACTGTGAGGACAGTGTCTCTCTTAAGACCAGAACCCTGCCTTTCTATTTAACAAAGTCTTCTATGTAGTTTCAAAAATGTAAACCTCTGCCTTTCGATGCTTTGAAGTCCTAAGCAGACTGTCCTCAAACTTAACACCCACCCTTCTTTTCGAAATTTACTATTTCTCTGTGTATGCTATTTCATTTTAAACAAAATCATGCTCATTTGTAGCGTTACCTTTTAAATTTCGAGGACAAATCCTTTGGAGGAAGCTTGAAAAGCACCGGAATCTTCAGAACCTGCGCGGAATTCTTTGTAGTCAGCCCGTCGCGCCCAAAACACTGTGGGTGGCCTGTCGGGTCGACTAGTCGGGCGGTCGGGCGGCCTGTACAGGCACGTCGCGCCACTGTATAGGCACGTCGCGCCGACAAAGGAGACAGTGTAAAAACCGTGCCAGGCACGTCGCGCCAAAACCCAGGCACGTCGCGCAAGTTTGCAGTTCATTTTGAGGGCCTTCCCGGTGTCGGAATGGGGCGCGAGATGGCTCGTTCGAAAGCTGTGGAAGTCTAATTTCCAGAAAAACTTGAATTTTGTCATTTGGTGTCCATTTGATCCTTAAAAAATTCATTTTCCCAACACTGGTCAAAACTGGTAAATCCTGGTGCAGAAATGCATCGAGCTGTTTGTAGACCATTTTTGAATGCCTTCCTTTTGTCGGAATTTGGCCCGAGATGGCTCATCGGAAAGCTATGGAAGTATATTTTCCATAGAAACTTGAATTTTTTCATTTGGAGTCCAATTGAGGCTTCAAAAACTGACTGTCCCATCACTGGTCAAAATGCTGAATGTTGGTGCGTAAAGTACATAGCGTTGATTGAGGTTTTGGCTTTTGGATGTCTTCCTTTTGTCGGAATTTGGCCCGAGATGGTTTACCTAAATCTATGGAAGTCTATTTTCCATAGAAACTTGAATTTTTTCATTTGGAGTCCAATTTATTTCAAAACTGACTGTCCCATCACTGGTCAAAAATGGTGTATCCTAGTGCGTAAGTTCTCCCGTGACATTGGTATTTTTCATGTTCCTCACAAACCATGATACCTGTGCAGAAACTGAAGGAGGTTTTTATTTTTGAACCTATGAGGGACAAAAACTTCTCTCAATTTTGTAAATTTCATCTCTGTTTGATCAGAAAATTATTTTGAAACAAACTGCCCGGTGCTCCTTAACCCTAATTTACTGTGGCAGAGGTATCATGATCTAACAGCCATGCAAATTTTACTATCCTTTGGTATTTGTTGAGATGAAATACTTGAGCCTATTTTTGAATGTTGGGGATGGCCTTTTGACAAATTCTTGGCTTCCTTTTGACCATGATGGTAGAGTTTGTTTTGAGATCAAGACCCCTTTTTAACTTGACACTAAAGTGTCTTTTCTGGATGCTTTATAGGTGATAAAGCTCACTGTAAAACTGATTTCATCTCGCTAGATGTCCCGCTTGTCTCCGTCGTGGGTGCCGATATCTGGCTTGTATTTTGGCTCGAGTCAAGTATCGTTTTCGGTCTATCGAAGGGGTCTTTTCTTCTAACAGCCTTTTCCTTTATTCAAAATGTAACAAAGATATGAGATTTGACCCTCGATTTACAAGAGTCCCGCTTTCCCAAAGGACAAAAGGGCCTGCGGAATTGGCCTTCAATGATTTATAAAACCAGCTGATCTTCTTTCCATGCTTTTCAAAGTTTTCACAAACTGAGATCATACTTGTGGATAAGATGTCCTTTGAAACTTTTGACTGTTCCTTGCTTAGAGGAAGAAATGTCTCTTTTTGGGGCAGTGGCACTTAGATTTTGCCTTTGATGATTTCCAGAACCTGAAACACTGTGCCAAAACTATTTTTGTACTTGATGAGCTTGTGTACCTGTTTGTAAGAGGCAAACTAGATCAAACACATTTCTGCTCTGGGTATTATGCCAAAATCTTGCCTGCAATGCAAATCTAATTAGGTGACAGGTTTTTCTTGACTGTAGATGCAAGTGCTAGGTCTCTTTGAGCTTTCTTCTTTGACTGTGGGTAAAAGAAAAAACAGGGGATGATGCATGAGAGTGAAACAAGGAGAGCTGCTCTTTATGTTTCTTGTGAAGGAGCTCTTCACTGCCTTATTGCACTACTTTTTCTGAGGAGAACTGAAATGTCACCATCTGCCTTGGTCAACTTATGACAAGTTATTTGAAAGATAATCTCTGTGAGTATGGAGGTTAGCACCCTTTGAAAAACAATCACCTTTTCTTCTGCCTGGACTTTTGCAATCCTTTAAGTCAATATTAGCCAGCGCCCTCTGCTTGTAGATGAAGGAGGCGCCCTAACCCTCTGGCTGTAAATGAAGGAGGTTCTTGGCCATGACAAATTACCAGTTTGCTGTGACAGTGGTATCCCTTTTTCCTGTGATTTTCATGCTGGAAAGAGCTGTAAAGTCGAGATGAGTAGCTTTCTGTTTTGCAGACATATCTAAAGGCTCAAGTTACATTTAGAAGCAGTTGTTCCTCTAACTGTAAACTCAAACATTTACTCCATGAGATGAAATATATTTCCTGCCTTTGTAGAACCATAGAACACTGTGACAAACCTAATAGTCAGCTTGAGGTTGGGTTTTATACAGTGCTGAGATCTAGGGGATATAAGTGGCGCGACTTAGGGCTGCTTGTCAATTTCATTTGCAAAGTAAGAGGTCAGTCATGGTAGGCCTGTAGCAGATGGAGGCTTTTTGGCTTTTTGATGATTGCCAAGGGTGAAATGTCTTAAAGCGCCACTTCCTAAAATAGGGGAGACTTTTGAAACAGATGTGGATTGGCCTTTTAAAGGTGATGGGCAGATCAAGAAGGCTGAAGCTAGGTAGGCTTGTGACCATGAGGTTTTGACTTCGCCAGAGGTGGACTGAATAGATAGAAGGGCAAAAAAAGTTTTGGGAGGGCCCTATCGGCCATTAATTCTGTTATAGTGACTTGTTCAGTAAGTGTTTCATCATTAAACATAATAAAAGAATCAAGGCATGTGTTTACAAAATACATAGGAGAGTTTTGTGGTCGGTCTTGACTGGTAACTATGTATTTCATATGGGATTCCCTGTAAAGTCTTCTAGTTTGATTGAAAATATGGATAGTCGCATAGGTCATGTCCATTTCCATAGTCCCTTGTAACTTAACCCCCCAATATCTTGATAACATCATTCCATATTTTGGGGGCACATCAGCCACAACAATATCCATGACTAAGCATTTGGCTGGAATCTGGGCCAAGTTAACACAGAGGTCTTTGATTAATCCTAAACATTTCACTTTGCTGGAGTCAAAGGAGTAAAGATCTTTGTAAGGTCTAGTGATTTCTAAACCAAGGCTCTCCATTACAGCTTTTGGCATTAAATTATGAGAAGCCCCGGAATCATGCATAGCATTGTGAAAAAAAATTTCATGAACATTTAAGCTCACATAAAAGGGAAGAACAGGTCCCTCTTGATATATACCTTCAATCTTAGGACCAAAAATCAGCTCTGGTTGGTCATCATTAAGATTGACTGAGTCCTCATTTTCTTATATTCTTAAAGCCTTCAAAATTTGGGTCCTATATACATGTTGGGAAGCTAACTCTGTCAGGGGAACAGAGATTTTTATTTTGGAAATTTCCTGCTCCAGGCTTAAAGGAATTTGACTCTTTAAAGTGTTGGTCTCAGCCTTATTAGTTGTCACTCTATTAGCAATATCAGCTTGCTAATTTTTCCTATTTACATTTGACAAAATTGTTTTCACAGGGGTACTAGTTGAAGTGTTAGTACTACTAATCTCTGCACTCTATTTTTCATTGTTTTGAGTGTATTTTTCTTTACCAGAATTTACAGCCACTGTTTTATCCTTTTGTTTGACAATTTTAGGCTTGGTTACAGTGTTGTTTTGTGAAGATTTTTCAGAGGTTTTGTTGTTGGGAGTTTGCTGACTGGTTTTGCTTCTAAGGTCATATCCTTTTTGAGATTCTATGATGACATTTTCCATGTCTTGATAATAATTTTCATCATCTCTTTTGTCATCATAAGGTGTGTATAGACCTTGTTTTCTACAATAATGGATCTCAAAGTCATCATTATCCACCCCCAGCATGTTGATATCATCTTCCTATACTATCTCATCTGTTTCGTCAACCTCACTTACATAGTTTTGATGAAAGGGAGAAGTGATTTGCTGATCATCTTCCCTGGGTCTGTTTGGAGGTTGATTCCTTCTAAAATTCTAGTTTTGGTTCTGATTTTTGTTTTGAGGAGCAGTTTGGTTTTGACTGGATTGTGCTCTCTTAATTATGCTCATCTCTTTCATCATCTCTTCCATCATTCTCTCCATCTTTGAGTTGGAAGTAGAGGGTGTAGATTCCTCTCTAAATGACACTCTCTTTTCATTTTTCATTCTTTCTCTCTTTTCCATTAAGTTGACTTCCACAGAGAGAGCACCCTTTTGCATATCTTCAAGAGTTGCAATATCTCTCTCTCTCAGTTGATAGGCCATCTGAGGGTCAAACCCTTTAGGAAACTTGTTTAGATCTGAGCCCTGTGGAGGTTTTAGTTCTTGGGAAAGTGCATTATACACACTATTGAATCTAGTGCAATAAGCTTGCACACTTTCCCCAGTGTTTCTATGGAGGTTCTTGTAGTTAGAAAGGACTTGGAGAGGGCTTTTCTTTACTTCCCATTTGTTTAATAATGTTTGATGGAAGGCTTGGAGATCATTAATACTATGGGGGGCTAGGCCTTTGAACCATTTTCTTGCTTCTCCCCCTAAACTCTGAGAAAATAATATAAGCTTGACATAATCATCATCAATTTCATTTCTGTCAAAGTATTCATTCATCTTATCCACATGTTGTGATGTAGTTGTAACATTATTAGCATCATACAATGAAATTGTGGACTGATAATCCTGTGGAAGATTGACTAATGGTGCAGGAAGGACTAAGGGAGAATACCATGTTGCCATGATATGTGGTGGGGATGGATTTACAAGAGGTGGATTAAAAAATGGAAAGTGGGCTGAAGTGGAGTGGTTTGAACAGTGGATGTAGGGTGAGCAGAAGTGGATGGACCAAGAATAGATTGTTGAGCTGATTTTGGATGAGAGGCACCTGGGTTATAAAGGAAATGTAAATCAGGAGGTTTCGTTTCTCTGCTACCAAGATGTTCACTTGTTTCGGGAGAAGAAAGTGAAGACTCAGAATCTAACTGATCTAAATCACCAAGAGACCTAGTTCTAAAAGGATTCACTAAGTCAACTTGTGATTTTTGTAGAGCTGTAAGATTTTCAGGAACTGAATTAGCTCTCAAGGGTAATCTAAAAATAGTTGATAATTTAATCTTAGGAGACTTCCTGGGTTAAATACTTCCCTTCAAGAATAACTATCTCGTAGATCAAGGTCGATAGGCTCTAGTATGAATCTTTCTAGGAGCCACTATGCTTGTTTTTCGCACTCCAAAAACAAGAAAATTTCAACCAAAAATGTATTTACAATATTTTACAGGTTAACTAATCATTATTACCAAATTTTAATCCTACAAACTCCCTCTGAATCGAGTTTGAATGATATTATAATAGTAAGGGTTCTTCCCAGTGGATTCTTAAGGTCTGTTAAGGATTTTGGAGTCTCCAAGTGGAAGCTTTTAGCTCTTTTCAGAGGTAAAAGGTTTTATGGTCCACCACCATGTTTATTGGATACCAATATGAAATATCTTTAGGTTTTTTTGAATTATTTTTCAATTGTATGGTTTTTTAAGAATATCCTAACTCTATTTCAAAACTTTTCTACAGTTAAGAGACAAAGATAGTGTACTCTTATGGCTAAGCCAACTAATTTTTCAAGGTTAGATAAAGACTTATGGGAATCCTAGGGTTTACCTAGTTTGTCACTGATTCAAACAAGTTCCATCATGATTACCATTTCTTGGTGGTGCTTGAAAAGGATGCTTTTAACTCACAAGGTTTTATAAAAATGAAAATGATTCTGGGTTTTTTCCCCAGCGGAGTCGCCATAAATGATAGGTGCTGATGGCTCAACATGCAAACAGAACAATCGTCATAAAACCAGGGGTTATCTAGAGTTTTAATTTTTTTTTGAACTTTTATTAACTCAGAAAAATGTCTCCCCAACGGAGTCACTAGAAATGATAGGAATCTGTAATTTTAGCAGATTGGTGAGACTAAAACTACAGAAGCAACATTATTTCAACCAACTTTGGGATTCTAGGATCTAGCCCTCCTGAATCTGGAGAGGGATCTCTCCAATAAGTGCAAAGATGGATTTGTATTTGAAATTTGGGGTAATGATATTAGGCTCGTTATGAAGGCCAAGGGTTTTGTTTGTTTTTTGGATGGTTGAGCATGAATATTACTTAAGGGGAAAGTTCTAAATGCAAAACAGTTTCAAAGGTGAGAAGTTGCAAGTGAATAGAACAAGTTTGGATAAAGAGATAGATATAACGCTGGTTTTTAGTCCATTGGGCTATGGAGTCATAACAAGGATTTAATTGAACAACAACATCAAGAGTGATCCAAGGGGCAAGTCATCTACATCACAATATTATCGAGATTAGAGTGATGGAATGGAAACAATAAAGTGTTTGAGGGGTGGAAACTGATAATAATTTCATAAAGGATTTATAGTCAGTCCAAACAAGAAAAGCCTCTTAAGTAACTGTTTAAAACCAACCAAGAACAGGGCTAACCATTGACTTCTTGGGCAAGTTTGTATTAAAGCAGCTTAATTGACAAACAATCTAGTAATCCACATAATTACCTTCAAAAAGTATGAAAACATATAAGGGAAACAAAGTGTAACTTAAGATCATATAAGGTACTTTTAAACCTAGTCTTCTTTCAGCCAATACCAAGGGAAACCTTCAGAATCTTCCTTTGGAGAATAGAAGCTAGAAACAGGGAAAACCATCACTTTTCTAGTCTAAATTTAATAAGAAAATAAGGAAAATAACTTTTAAGAACAATGTTTAAAGAACACAGTAGGAAGAGGGAACTACAGCATTCCTAACTGCTTAAACTGTATTAAATCATTCTTAAATAAACAAATTGGAGGAAAACATTGAGATAAAGCTTATCAGTGAGAGAAGGGTACTGGTAAATAGTAAATCCTAACTCTATAAATGTTGTTCTTTATCAGAGAATAGTGAACAATATGACATCCATAGAAGGAAAGCAATAACAAAGAAAAGGGGTACTTCACTAATGATATAGACCAGGATCCCAAGAAACAGCTTGTTATTGATGTCAAACCAGTTATAGTACTCAGGTCCAATGTTTCAGTTCAGCAATCATCTTCACTATCCAGCCTAACTAATCTAGCACAAACAGAGCTCCAAGGGCCAGTGAACACTATTTACAATCAGAAGTTTAAGCTCAAATATATTTCAAAGTTCTACAACCAACCCCTCACTCATCTTCTGCAGTAGTATATATAGAAGGATGAGGAGGTGAGATCTGATAAAAGATCTCAATTACAATTAATACAGACTTAATGGCTTCTTTGCTTTTAAGGGGCTCAATGAAGAAACTTACAATAGGTGTCTTATGTATTAAATGTTTTTACATAAATATTAAGCTCGGTGGGAGCTTTTTTTTACCTTTGAGGCTCAGTGTGATGTTGGGGTTACTCTGCAAATATTGTTTCATTAATTTCCCTTGCAGAAGTAACTCTCTGGCTACGTTGAGGCGAATATCTTCATTTGATCAATAACTCTGGCCTCTGATTGAATACTTCGAGGCACAGGTGGCATCGTGGTGGCCAGAGGGATCAATTTGCCTTAGCTTTGGTGGTGGAGGCTTTCTGTTGATAAAACACTTTAAGATTTTCTCCAAACTATGTTTAAATTGGGGAATAGGCTCTTGATAAACCATCTTAGACGTAATCCCGACAATAGTTGTCTTCAATCTTCTATTCTGGCAGATTTCTGGTTTTCTGCACTGATACTCTTTGACTGTGCTTGATTCATGGTTTTCTCCTGGTGTGCAGGCCTACGCAGGGGTTGAATGGCATCAATGCCTCGCGAATCATTGATAAAACGTGGATTTTAAACCCTGTGATGATTTTCTTTGGTGAATCGAAGGCAGGAAGATCGTCATCCTCTGCCTTTGAAATTTCTTCAGTCATGGCGGAAAAATCACTTGAAACCCTGCACAATATAAAAAATATTATAAAATCCATGCACATATAGGTTTATTGCTGCGGAGGACATGTGGGGGAAGTGTGGCCATTGGATGGAATCATCCAACAGTCGAGATTGATCGGGAGAAGTCGTAGAGAAGGCGGAAGAATATTTTAAATCAGAGTCGTCGATCGCGCAGAGATCGACGGTCGGGAGTGGAAACGAAAATTAAAAACGAAAAATGTTGACTGGGCAACAAATCAGGGTGATGAAATATGGGTCGGCGATCTGCAGATCAGATCGACAGTGGACATGCTCCAATTACCGCGTCGTATCCTGGTTATCTGTCGGGCATCTTTGGTGAGCGATCGTCGTCCGATGGGCGGCCTCATATCGGACGGCACGCATCAATATCGCGTCGGGTCCACGTCCAAACGTTAACGCGTGATGCACGGCGGTTTTGTGAACAGTGCCCAGGCCACGTGTCAACTGTTGAATGGAATCGCTGTCAATCGGGAAAAAACCGCCCTCGCCCAAAGGCGATGCGATAGATACTATGCGGTTTTCATAATGGTGAGTTGAATGTGGGGACCACAGGAGAGATGGACTCCACGCCGTCTGATCTACAGATCAAATCGACGGTGTAGAACGATTTAAAATTGGAACCGGCGGAAATTTTATAAAATAACAAAACCGACGATTTTTTCATACAAACCAAGGTTTAAAATATTATTTACGAAGCGGCTTGGCACCCGACTGTGGGACCTTTGGGTGTATGGAGGATAATACGACTGGGGTTTATGGAGGAAGGGGCTTAAGACTTAGCCCGAGGGGGCTTAAGGCCATACCATAAAAAATGTCATTTTTATGTTTTTTGAATGATTTTCAAAGGGTTAGAGGGTTTCCGATAAGGCAAAGAAGGAATTTTCAACCTTGTCAAGGGGATTTTGAAGAAGGGGAAAAGGGAAAAATATGAAAATGAGGGATTTTCATGGGAAATGGAGGGATAAAAACTGAGGTTAGTTTTGGAAGAAGGGGAAGGGAAAAAGGTGTTTGCAGCAGTATTCTTCCTTGGGAATCAACAGGATTTCTGAAGGGGGAAAAGGCACAGTAGTGAAGATTGGGACAAAGGCAGGAGGCCTTCAAGAGTCTTCAAGAGCCAACACTTTTTAGCAATGAAATTTGTTCCTTGAAGGCTCAAAAAGTCTTAGCCACCTTTTGCTATAAACAATTTTATAGGTGGCTAACAGTAACCACTTGACCCATTTTGTTTGTTTATCATATACAAAACAACGAAGTTATCCTTCCAAACATTTATTAACTATCTCAATTTGACCATCGGATCTAGGATGATAAGATGAGCTATGAGCTAGTTAAGTACCCAAACAAGAAAATAACTTCGTCCAAAAATTTCAAGTAAAAATGGGATCTCTGTCACTCACAATAATCTTTGGGTTTTCATATAACTTTTGAATCGTGTCCATAAATGTAGTAGCAACTGCACTTTATTTAAATGGATCAGATAATGCACAAAAGTGTGCAAACTTGGTAAGTCTATCAACTACCACCAAGATGAAACACTTTCCTACGGACTTAGGTAAAACTATGATAAAATCCATTGAAATCTCCTCCCAACGTTGACTTGGAATAGATAAAGGTTGTAGAATACCTGGGGTCTTAATTGTCTCAACTTTATTTTGCTGGAAAACCAAACATTCCACCACAAATTTTTGAATATCAGATTTAAGGCCATCCCAAAAAAATTATTCCTTCACCCTGTGGTAAGTTTTTAAAAATCCTGAGTGTCTTGATAAAGGAGAAGTCTACAATTCCAAAAGAATCTTTTGTTTTATTTGGGAATTATTACAAAGATATAAGCGATCTTTGTACCATAAGGAATCATTTTTCCAACTAAATGTATCAGATGTACTAGGATCTTGCTGCAAATTTTGAATGATTGTCCACACTTCTTCATCCTTCTTCCATTCATCCCTTGTTTCGGTTATCCAATCTGGTTGGATAATAGAAATGGCACAATGCAATGCTTCCACCTCTTCATTCTTTCTTGAGAGTGCATCTGCAACAACATTTAGCTTCCCTTTTTTGTAGATGATTTCAAAGTCATAACCCAACATCTTTGTGACCCATTTTTGCTGCTCTTTTGAAGATAGTATTTTTTCCAAAAAGTGTTTAAGACTATCATGATCATTTTTTACGTTGAAGTGTCTTCCCATTAGGTAAGGTCGTCATTTCTTTAGTGCATATAGTATTGCTAACATTTCCTTCCCATATATAGCTTTCTGTAAATTCTTTCCTTTGATATGACGACTTTCAAAAACAATGGGTCTTCCTTCTTGCATTAAAATGGCACCGATTCCATTTCCTGAGGCGTCACATTCCATAATAAAGGTTTTTGTGAAGTCTGGCGTAGCTAAGACCGGTGCTAGGCACATTGCCTCTTTAAGATGTTCCAAGGCCTTAGTTGCTTCAGGAGTCCATGAAAATGCATCTTTCTTCAATAATGTTGTTAGAGGTGATGCTATTCTCCCATAATTCTTAACAAACTTACTATAATACCTTGTTAACCCAAGAAATCCTCGCAACTGCTTTCGGGTTGTGGGGACTTTCCATTCCTTAATGGCTTTAGAATTGTTAGGATCTACCTTAACACCCTCATGAGATACAATATGACCCAGATATTCCACCTCTTGTACTCCAAAGAAACATTTGGATGTTTTTGCATATAATTGTTTCTCCAGCAATAGTTTGAGCACCCTGTCAACATCTTGAACATGATCCTTCCAAGACGTGTTGTAGATTAGTATATCATCAAAAAATATTAGCACAATTTTTCTAAGGAAGGGTTTGAAAATGGAATTCATCAACCCTTGAAATGTAGAAGGTGCATTGGTAAGGCCAAAAGTAATAAACAAAAATTCATAATGACCCTCATGAGTTCGAAATTATGTTTTCGGAATATCTTCAATCTTCATTCTAGTTTGATGATATCCTGAAGGAAGATCCAACTTGGTAAAATAAATTACTCCATTTAATTTGTCCAATAATTCATCAATCACAGGAATGGGAAATTTATCTTTAATAGTGAGCTTATTGAGCTCCCTATAATCCGAACACATGCGCCATGATCCATCCTTCTTGTGACCAATATTACTGGAGCAAAGAAAGAACTTTGACTAGGTTGAATTATACCAACCTCTAACATTTCCGCAATCATATGTTGAATTTCTCTCTTTTGGACATAAGGATATATATAAGGCCCGATGTTTGGAGGAACACTTATTGGAATAAATGAATATCATGATCATGATCACAAATAGGTGGGAGTCCTTTGGGAGTTTCAAACACCTTGGAATGATTGTCCAAGACTTTTTGGAGATCTCAAGAAATAGGTGATTTTGATGTTGGAACTTCTAGTGAGCATAATTGTGAACTTATGCCTCGTTTTTATTTCTTCAGATGCTTTGTCATGACATTAGAGCTTATTATCTTTCCCGACTTCCCCGTGATACCCCGTAATTTGACTTCCTTTCCTTCTGAAAAAAATTCAAGAAAAGCTCTTGAAAATTAAAAGCTACCGTCCCCAAATATTGTAACCATTGTACTTCTAGTACAACATCAGCACCTCCCATTGGAATGGAAAGAATTGGACTATTCAATACATATTCCCCCATGGTTAGCTTGATATTATATCATTTTCCAAAGAAATTTATAGTTCCTCCATTTCCAACCATCACTTAACATTTTGGTGCTGGGTATAGGAAACAATTCAATTCCTTGGCTACCTTACAATGAATAAAATTATGGGTACTACCTGAATCAATCAACACTATTACATTTTTCTTATTGATATTTCCTTCTATATTGAGATTTTGAGGAGTGGTAATTCCTTCCAATGCATTACACAATATGGTCGAACTCATTTCTTCTTCTTCTAGGGTTGGTTCCTGGTGTATATCCTCTTCTTTTGAAGATTCTTGTTCATTTTCTTCCTTCTCTTCACAATTTATGTAAAATAATTTCTTCTCAGCACACTTATGACCTTTACTATATTTTTTATCACAACTGTAGAAAAGCCCCTTTGCTCTTTTTTCTTCCAATTTTTGTGGTGTCAGCCTTGTAGGTTGTCGAAGTATAGGAGTACCAACACTTCCATCTTTATATATGTGATTGGTAGGCTTCCTTGTCACCATAATTTTACATTCAAATTTTCTTGTCATCCTGAATGCCTTCTCCAATGAATCAAGTTCTCAAACGTGAACCTCATGTTGGATTCTATCCTTTAACCCTATAAAGACATCAATCTTTTGTTCCTCTGGAATATCAGTTACCCTTATATTCAATTTTTGGAAGTCCTCAATTTTCTCCACCACTGAACCCTTCTGTTTAAGATTTATCAATTGGCTAAAAAAGGCATTGCTCTTTTTATCCTCATAATGTGCTATAATTTCCTCCGTAAAAATTGACCAAGTGACAATTTTTTTACGGGAGCAAAGCCATCAATACCATATAAATGTATTTTTCTCTAAATATAAAGTTGCAATGTGTACATTTTGTGTGTTTTGCACATTATTGAGATCAAAATATTGATCCATCTATAGTATCCATGTTACGGGATCCTTGCCATCAAACTTCCTCGTATCAATCTTTGGAATATGGTGCGTCTTCCATCCAACATTAGAGTTTATGAAATCACGATTAACATTTATTTTGTTCTCATCATGAGTTTCCTCTACTATCTTTTCGCCATTGGGAATCATTTCTTATATCAACTTTGTCAAGCCTTCCATGTCTGCTTTTATATCATTCTTTATGTTTTCCATTTTTTCTTCCATGTATTCGATGCCATTCTTCAAACCATCCATATTAGCTTCCATGCCCTTCTTCAAACCATTGATCTTAGCTTCCACGCCTTTCTTCAAAACATCCATTTAATTTTTTGTTTCTCTTTGCGAGAGTGAAATTTGGTACACTTGCTCTTGTATTTCTGATATATCATGTTGCAATTCTTCATCTTTATGGGTCATAGTAGAGTATTATGAGGGCTTAATTGTTAATCAAGGTTTTCATTGATGTCAATAGCTCAGATAGCAAATATTGTTGTGATTTCAATGAACCACATGCAATCCCTAGGTGCTAAGGATGCCATCAATGAAGAGGTCAACCCATGAAGATTTCAAACCACTAATGAATAAGTCCTAAGAAGTCATTGAACTAGTTATAATGGTGCATATGCCTTGATGATCTAGACCTTAACCTTTGATGGCATATGGAGTCATACACTTGATGATGTCATACACTAAATGAATGACCACAATTGATTATGGAACTTGATGAAGGTTGAAAGAATAGATGATAACATGGAAGATATCATTTGAAGGTTGGAAGACTATTTTGAAGTTCTCCTAATGATGTTGCACTATAACATATCACTGCACAATTACGTGATGACATGGATGATACAAATTGATGGACACTATCATGATGACATGGATGTATTACATGTTCCTATGATGATGAAGAAGCCAAACAATGGAGAATCCAAATAAAGAAGTCATATTGTCCTGATCATTTTCTGCACTAAATAATTTAAGGACAGTCACAAAGAAAAATATTGTTTCCAACCTTAGAGGAAATATTTCAACATGGGACCTACACCATCTTGAAGAGCATAATTTTTCCTTTCCAACGAGCTATTACTCAGCCCGAAACTCCAGGCGGTTTGAAATATATTGATTTTTTAAGTTAAGGAAATTAATCCTAGCAGCTAGCCAACCTATACACAGTCATTCATGTCGGCCTACCCCCAGAAATATGTGTTCATTCATCTTGACGTCAATGTCATATAAAAAGGAGGTTCGGACTATTCATTTGGCTAAGGATTTTCGGTCAAAAAATAAGAATATAACCATAGAGAAGTAATTGGAGGCCAAGGAGGACTTGAAGAATTTTTGTTTTGGGCTAAAAAATGTATGTAGGGTTAAAACAGTTTGGTTATCCTAGAAACGCAGAACTAAAGTAATCTAAGTCTGGAATCTCGCCTTAATTTCCTGTGGAGAAAATCATGTGAACTGACCCTTATTAAACCACCTTTGGAAGCTTTCTTGGAGCATATTTGGAATTGTTTGGAGGACTCTCTCTTGTGAACTTCGCGCAATTTTTGAAGAATCTTGTAGTAGACTTTAGAGAGGTTTCTGAGAAGATATTCTCACCTTTATTAGAATTTTTTGTTGAAGTAGACCTCAAGCATCCTTGGAAAATATTTGAAGGAGAAATTGAAGACCTTTTGAAGCAATGTTCTTTGTATCTTTGAGCATATTTGAAGTTATTCCTGTGCAGACTTGTAGACATTTCTGAAGTCTAGGATGATTCTTGAAGTGTGATCTTGGAGAAGCCTTTTGGAGTTTTCTATTGAATCAAATATTGAAAACCTTTTTGAGCTGTCCTTGAAGAAGTCTTGGAGCAGACTTAACGCATATTAAGCTAAATGTTTTGAATAAATTTTGAAGGAGATCTTGAGAAAACCATGGAGAGCATTTTGAGCAGATCCTGAAGACTTTGTAAGAACACCATGCAAAGGATGTCTTAGAGAAAATTTGAAGAGTATTGGAGCATAAATTTGGAGTAGATATTGAAGCAGAATTTTCGGTTGGCATTTAGGGAAGATTGAAGGATTATCTTTGGAACTTGTGAAGACTTCCTATGAAGACTAATCATGGTGGAGCTGATTTGAGGTCACTTGGATTGAACATTGTTTGAGAGGATACCATTAGACATTGTCTTGAAGATACCTTAAAGAAGTATATCCTGGAGTGGATTTGGAGCTTATCTTGGAGATTCTTGGAGACCATGATGCATTGTTAAAGGCCCTCATGAGGTGACTTTGGAAATATTTGTTTGTGTGACATGAAGAGTTGTGGAGAGACCTTCATGTGAATAAAAAGTTGTCATTGATGGACTAAGCATATTGGAGAGGGAAGCGTTGATGAATATATTTCCACGATTCGTTGCAGATGATATTGGGAACTGTGAAGAATTAGTGAACTTATCCTGATGAATTGAAGCAAAGGGTTGGAGCCCTAGAGGATAAGAGTTCTCAAGAGACCAGTTTGAAGCCTGTACCAGAGATAGGGTTGGAGCCTTAGAGGTTTGTGCATCAAAATTGACAAGGTTGGAGCCTTGGAAGACCAAGTTGGTGCTTGGAAAATACAGGTTGGAGCCTGGGAGATTGAATATTGGTGTCTTCATCTAGGGTTGGAGCCCTACATATATTGTACCTGATTTATTGTAAAGAAGAAATTAATAAAAGCATTTATTCTTATTGTTCATTTTGTGTTCTAAATATAAGAGATCTAACTGGTAGAAATAACAATTGAAAAGAAATATTGATTCACCCTCCCTCTCAGTGTTTCCAACATTATTGGGTGTTGAATTCTTTTTAGGGGAAATTTTAGAACCCAATACTGATATCTATGCTTCAATGTGCTCTTCGAATCACTTCAAACTGATTTTTCAAACAAGTCTTATGCAATTTGAAAACAAATACACACATTTTTCTTTCTTTTGAGGAGCTCAATATTGAAACTAAATTATCTCTGTGATTTCGGATCTTTAATATCTGAAATTCGGTCCTGTAGTAGCCCTATGAATCTTCTTTCGAATGCCATAGGTCTGACCAGATTTGGATTCTTCAAAGCAAAGTTATTCCCAATCTCCCACAATGACCTAATTATGGACTGGTTCAGTAGAGCGAACTTGTATGTTGTGCCACGTGTCATTGTTTCCTTTTTTAGCTCTCAAATTGATACACAGGAAACTACAGTCTGTGTACTTCTGGCCAATGATTACAGAATTCCAATCTGATGCTCAAAGAGAGAGTTATGACATTTTTCCCACGGTCACTTTTTTGAGATGAAATTCGGGAGCTTGAAAGAACCCTAACTTCCATAGATCATATCTCTGCAAATATTGCGAACCAAGATCTGAAATTTTTCACGACGTTCCTCAGGATTTCGGCTTCGCTCTGTAAAAATTTCAGCTTCTGAACTTTCACATAAAAAAATTTATATCGAAAATTCCATGATGACCTGTTTAGGTGAAATTTGGGAGCCTGAAAAAACCCTAACTTCCACAGATCATATCTCCAAAATATTGTGAACCAAGATCTGAATTTTTTACATGAAATTCCTCAGGATTTTGGCTTCGCTCTGTAAAAAATTCCACTTTTGAAACTTCATAGAAAAACAGTTATAGCGAAAATTCTACGGTGACTTTTTTGGAGTAGCGAAACCCTAGAATCCAAAGCTCTGATACCAAATGTTATGAAACCAGCTCCAAAAATAGAAGAAAATAGTGATCAACGCCTTATAAATAAGCCACTTCGAGGAGGAAACCTCCTTTACATTACATAAATGAATAATTCTTCGATGATACAAATGAAAAAACCTCCTATATATAGGAGTCCATGGGGCCACAATATAATCCTAGCCGGCCTAACAATAATGATGTAAGGGCAAAATAATAACAATATTGGGGTTACAGGGTTACAACAATAACAATAAGGGGGCTACACTAATAACAATAAGGCACTAAACTAGTAATATAGGGAGCTAACTTATAGATACGTAGATTGAGGAGGATCCACTAGTACAACCTCAACGGCCTACAGAGGATGGGTCAAGTGCCTCTCCACGGGACAAGGATTCTGAGGAGAGTTCCGCCGAAGAGGAGTCGGCAGGAGAGCAGGTAAGATCGCCCGCCACTAGTGGAAGACCGAGCAGAGAACTCCAACAAATTATAAAGGATGCAAAATAATTTGATGGAGCCTCTAGAGACGGGAAGAGGGTACATAGGCAACCTCACAGACACCAAGCCCCTGGTAGCTCAGGTTGGAGAACCCTCCAGCTTTCAGGAGGCAGCTCAACATCAGGGGTAGGTGGATGCCATGGTGGAAGAGTATAGTTCCATCATGACAAACGATGTCTGGGAAGTAGTCCCTAGACCACATGACAAATCAGTTGTAGGATCAAGGTGGATCTACAAGATCAAGTATGCTCCATAGGGCAGCATAGAGAAGTTCAAGGCCAGGTTTGTTGCTAAGGGGTACGCTCAAAAGGAAGGGATCGATTATGAGGACACCTTCTCCCC
Source organism: Pinus albicaulis (assembly GCA_034641835.2). Classification (NCBI taxonomy): domain Eukaryota; kingdom Viridiplantae; phylum Streptophyta; class Pinopsida; order Pinales; family Pinaceae; genus Pinus; species Pinus albicaulis. The sequence continues at coordinate 1,379,338,607 of CM076574.1, forward strand.
TGTAGCATGCTACACTTCTATCAGATCCATCATATCTCTAGCAGCACAGATGGGATGGGAGATTCACCATATGGATGTCAAGACAGTGTTCTTGAACGAGGTGATAGAGGAGGAAGTGTACATAAAACAGCTAGAGGGCTTCGAGACACATGAGCAGAATACTCATGTTTGCAGGCTTAAGAGCCTTGTATGGTTTAAAACAAGCCCCCAGAGCATAGTATGGGCGAATTGATAGTTATTTGCAGAAGATGGGGTTCGTCAAGAGTGACGCAGATCCCAATCTCTATTACTTGATAGTAGGGGATGAGTTGTTAATCCTGGTATTATATGTGGATGATATGTTTCTTACTGGATCATTCAATCTCATCAAGGACTGCAAAGAGAATCTGTCTACAGAATTCGACATGAAGGATCTGAGCCATATGCACTATTTTCTTGGTTTGGAGGTCTCGTAGCAGAAGGGAGAAATATTCTTGGGGCAAGGAAGATACACTACAGAAATCCTGAAGAGATTTAAGATGTAAGACTGTAGACCATGGCCACGCCAATGATTACAAACTAGAAGAAGATAGACACAACAGAGGATGATGATGCTGATCCCACCTTTTACAGGCAACTCATCGGATCATTGATGTATTAGGTCAATACTAGACCATACATCTATTATGCAGTGAATACCCTCAGTTAGTTCATGGTGGAACCAAGGAGGGCTCACTGGGCAGCAGCCAAACATGTTCTCATATATATGAAGGGGACAGTCGAATATGGATTGAAGTACAACAAGGGAAATGAGGTCTATTTGAGTGGGTTTACATATGCATATTGGGTTGGAAGCACAATGGATTGTGTTGGGGTTCCCATGTTTTGGCCAGATTGGCAAGACCAAAAGATGAGACAACATCAGAACCACTTTGGGATCCTAGGATCTATCCCTCATGGATCCGGAGAGGGATCTCTCCAAATAGAGCAAAGAATGATATATCTTTGAAAGCTCAAAATAAGGTTTTAGGCTAGTTCTGAAGCACAAGGGGGGTTTTAAATGATTTGGTTGGTTGGTTTCTGGGTTGGTCATGAGATCATAGACTCAGAAGGTAATGGAAGGAAAGGAGAAAAGCAGTAGAACGTTTCGGTAAAAGAGGATAGGTCAAAAAAGTGTCATCCATTGGGCTATGGAGTCATGAAAGGGAATTACTTGCAAACCACTAGCCAAGGCTTTCAGAGGGAAAGTCATCTACATTAAAGGATCTTTTTAAATAGATGGTGGGATGAAACATTAAGGATTTAAAATGAAAGAAGGAAAACAACCCAATCTCTGTCTATAGATCAGGTCAGAGGTCATTTAACTCCAGACCTGCTTGGACATACTCAAAGGCAGCTTTCAATGGAGGGACAAAGGGGCAGCTTATAGATCGGACCAGAGGTCATTTAACTCCAGGTCAGCTTTAGCATGCTCCAAGGGGGAAAAACAGAGATAATTTTAACACAGCCAGGGTCTATAGATCAGAGAAGGACTTTGAACCTTCAATGCTTTGACACCAGCAAGAGATATTAGAAAGGCCAGCTGGTCGCACAAGGAGCCTAGTGGACAGGGCTAACTCTAATCCCCAGTTTCCCAAATATTCCAGCTTAAAACCAACAAGAAAAAATAAAGACAGATTTCATTAATTCATACATCATCTAGCAGGCAATGACATCCACTACACTCATTAAATTAGTTTGAAATCAATCCTCAGATAACACATACAGCAGAAAACATTGAAGGAAATGAGAGCAGAGACATAAGGTACCTAACAAGGGTAAATCCTATGCCAAATTTCTGATGCAAGCCAGCAGAAAATGAACAGTATGAAAATGTAATAAACAGTGTTAGAAAAACATCACCAATAGTAATAGACCAGGATCCTGTGAAATTTGTTTGATTAATGATGCAAAACCAATCACATACACTGAGCTCAATGGTTGTTACATTCCACTGTCTCCTCCCAGCCTACTACATAACAACTACTCTGCTACTCCCTCCCAAGACTGTTCTAACAGTCAAAATGAATCCCTCTAACAACAATCGGCAACAACCGAACAACAACCCTTACAATATGTTCTTGGGGATTCTTATAGCTCGAGTGGAGCAGAGAAGGTAGGTGAGGAACTAAATGTAGCATTAAAACTCAGAAGAGGGAGAGGGTCGAAGCCTCATTCTGTTTTAAATTCTGAGCATTTATCTCTGGTACTCTTTGGATGAGAAGAATGGTCTTCGTCAGGCTGTAATTTACTTCCAGGTATGTCTCTGATGTACTCGCTGCAGTGTTCTGGTGAATTGCACAAAAAGGCAGAATAATGATGCTAGGGTCTGCCATACTGCATAACTAATGCGCTGGTAGCATAGGACTTTTGTCAGGGCTGGAAAATCTCTCTAGAACACGACATAGGATGAGAACTGTATGGGCGCATTGTCCTTTATGGAAAGAACCTTCTGCTGATGTGAAAACCCTTTAGTATTGTTTTTTGTGCCTTGGACCTTCTGATTGATCCTCGGGGTCTTCGAACTTGTACCTTTGCCTTCTAAATCCCTGAAAAAAGGCTCAAAAATCTTCAATTACGTGCCTTGAACTTTCTGTTGTTCCACTGATACTCTCTGTCTGCAAATTCTGCGTTTAAATGGCTCTGGAAGGTTTGACAGAGTTTCAGCTGCGTTCTTTGAATTCACATCCTGTCATGGCTCCTTCCCAGGCTTTCTTCATAAATTCAACCCCTGAAAATGGTCCTTTCTTGCGCTCTGTGCCACTGCAACAGTGACTGTGAACCACGGTGGTTTTCACCACCCGAAACCCTGCAAAACACGTAAACATGTTAAGAAAATCCATGCACGGGGAGGGTGGATGCAGCGGGGACGATGAAAATGGACGTGCAGCTGGTGAAATGGTGGAATAGTGCGGGATTACGGTGGAAAATGCAGTGGGAGGCTGGCGAGAGCGGAAATTTTAATGTAAAACATTAAAATTTTACCTTTGAACGCATATATATACCGGGACGGGCGATAAATACGATGAAACACGTGGAAAGGGTGACGTGGCAGGACCAGTCAACGGCGGGACAGGCAATCGAATCTGGACCGTCCAATCTCAGGAGGAGATCGACGGCTGGGGACATGGCGGAGGGCGATTGAATCTGGACTGTCCGATCTCGGGAGGAGATCGACGGTTGAAAATGCATCGGAAGGCGACAGATGGTGGGCCAGGGGTACGAATGCCTTAGGTTATCCCCCGCGCAACTTCATGGAGCGATCACTGCTGGATGGGTGGCTCGGGATCGGACGGTGCATGTGCATATCGCACCGGGTTTTCTGTTGAACAATAACTCGCGATGGGAGGGCAGTTTTCAAACAGTGTTGCGACACACGTCAGGCGATGAGTGGAATCACTGTCGAAAGGAAATTACCGCCAACGCTCGGAAAGCGGTGCAATAGATACAGGCGGTTTTTCGAACAGGCGCGTTGGCGTGGGGACCACCGAGGTGGGCAGACTCCGAACCGTCGGATCTGCGGGTAAATGAACGGTTATGATGCGACAAACCGGTGGCGAAAGGGTAGGGTAATGGACGCTACGGAGCTCGCGATGGCCATCCGATCGGTGCAAATCGACGGCTCACGACGCTCCTGATACATATTTGAGATAAGCGCTTTTCAGGCTGGCGGGTGGTTCTAGCGCCCAGATCACACGGGGGGAGACGGTTTTAGGGGCCAGTCGAAGGGGGCTAAGACCTCATAAGGTGGAAAATGGATTTTGGCCCATTTTAATGAAATTTGAGGGCAGAAATAGGTAACAATAGAGGGAAAAAGGGGAAAATAGGCCAAACAAGGGGTGTGTGCAGGATGTAAAGGGGATTTTGGGAGGATTTAGGGGATTAGAGGGGAATTTGACAAGGGGAAAACAAAGGTTAAAATGGGGCATTCTGCAGGGGTACAAGGGGCAAAAGTAGGCCTTTTGGAGCACAATTTTTTGCAATCAATGAGACCTTATAATGGGAGTCAACAGAGGGAATTTATCAAAGGGAAGGGCACATTAGACTTCAAGGATGATGTGCTTTCAGAGGAAATGCATTCCTTGAAGGCTCAGAAACATTTTAGCCCCCTGTTTTCTTGTCAAAAATTTATAGGGGGGCTAACAGATTGGAAGAGTACCATTGGGTATTGTTTCAGTCTCGGATCAGGAATGACCTCCTGATGCAGTAGGAAACAGAATTCCGCCGCACTAAGTTCAGTCGAGGCAGAGTATATGGCAGCAAGCACAGCTTTGTGTGAGACCATATGGCTTCATAAATTACTCTTTAACCTGCTCAAAAAGAGGATGGAACCGACCAAGATTATGTGTGATCCTCAGAGTTGCATCAAGCTCTCTAAGAATCATGTGTTTCAAGACCGGTTGAAACACATTGACATTTGATGCCACTTCATCAGGGACTATGTCCAACAGGGAGCAGTACAGTTAAGCTATCACCCTACAGGGGAACAGGTGGCAGATATCCTCACCAATGCTCTAAGTAATATTAAGTTCACTTACTTCATAGAGAAGATGGGGATAGTCGAGAAGCCCTTCCTTTAGAGGAACAAGTGGTCTTCATAGACAGAGGGAGATGCAGTACGGATGAGGCAGTGGCAGAGTCAGTGTCACAGGCAATAGTGCAGAGGGCAGCAGCACAGAGATGAGGGGTAGCAGCCAGGACATCATCAGTGCAGCAAATGTTCTAGAGTCAGAGCAGTACAGTGGTATCTTGCTTGCACACTTTCATCACTAAGAGTGAGTGTTGATTTTATAGGATCAGGAAGTGTTCCAAGTCTCAAATTTGGTGGAGAGGCTTGGACAGTAGTTATCCAGAAAATTCAGAAATCTTTTGTGAAAATTCCACTTGGATCTTGCTTTATTAAGATAATTAATTATTTTAATGTATACCTTAAGTCTAAACTTAGGAAAATTAAATAATTGAAGGGTATTAATAAAACAGAGTGTGAATCTTCTAGAAAACATAGATCAAGTCATCTTTTAATCTGAGCCATTGATTAAAGATATAATCTCGGTCGTTGATTCATCAGCGAGAAGATTATAAGAAGAGGCTTGAGGGTCATTTGGAAATCAAGTCGAGGACATTCTCAATACCCGAAGGAAATCGATTCTAAAGTAAGAAAAATTGATTTCAGTGGGTGAGTTTGTAGAGGCGAGATTGCAGAGGCAGAAGGAGGAAGAAGTTAGTTGACGGAGAAAAAGAAGGCAGAAGGGTGAAGCAAAGGGAGTGTTGAGTAGCAACACCAACCCCTCCACGCAGAGTTACGCAGTCTGGGGAGGGACCACGCAAAGCAGCTATGCAGGATGACGCAGAGGGTGTAGAAGGACGTCCTGTGTGTCGGGAATTCTTCTGGAGTGTCCGGAAAATTCATGTCAGGTGTATGCTATTTTATTTTTCTCACCAAGACTTTTGTAAAATATCCTTTCATTACTGAAGATAAATACAAACCCTCATTTGCTGCACCGATTTTCCCACTTCGGATTTTTCCGAGGACAATTTTCCAAAAATAATTGTGTTCATATGGTTGTTTCTATTGTGCTACATGTGTTATTTCTGTTCTTCTACTTTTGACTAGAGTGAAGTACTGCAGCTATGTTTATTTCCAAATTTAATGAAGCATCTATAAATGACTTATCTAATAAGTAGGCGAAATAAATCAATCACTGCAGTAATAATTTTCAGATTTGAAAATTTCACTCTCCCCTGTTAATTGAAGTGGAATTATTCAAATGTAATAATTTTGGGCACAAAGCCAATGAGTGTAGATGCAGGTTTGAATACATGTCCAAGTCGCAAAATGTCAAACAGTCAGCTATCCAAAAGGATAGAAGGAGCTGGAAATGAAAATTTGAGAAGATAATGCAATGTGGACTTTCCCTATCATGTCATAATCAAGAAAACAAATGATATGTGGATAGTGGTTGTTCCAAACATATGACTGGGGACAAAAGCAACTTTTTTGTCGCTAAAGGAAAAGGACAGGGGGAACAATGTCACCTTTGGAAACAATGCTCTAGCAAGAATCAAAGGTAAAGGTGTAGTCAGTCTTGATCCAAAGACAGAAGCACAAAATGTGCTATATGTAGAAGGTCTCAAGCACAATCTGCTTAGTGTTAGCCATATGTGTGATAATGGCTACAGTGTGACCTTTCATCAAAATAATGTGAGATTCGCAACATGAAGAACAAAAAACTAGTGGGAAGGGCATTTAGAATCCACAATAATGTATATGTGTTTGACGACTCCAGATTCAACTTCTATTTAAGAAAAACAAAGGAAGCACGATTGTGGCACAAGAGGTTAGGGCATATGAATTTTGACAGTTTAGTAATTCAGCAAGATGGGAGTTATGAAAGGACTACCAAGAATGTCAAAGCCTGATAACTCCATCTGTAATTCATGTCAGTTTGGCAGACATACTAGGACCCATTTCAAGACAAAAGAGTTCTCATCATCTAGACCTCTGGAGCTCATTCACACAAACAAGTGGCACAACTAGAACAAATACCTTAAAAGGAGAAAGGTACTTCATGCTGCTCATTGATGATTTCACTAGAGCCACTTGGATTATGCTTCTATAATAAAAATCAGAAACATTCAAACATTTTAAGAAGTTTAAGGCTCAAGTAGAAAATGAGAAAGACTTAAAGATAAAATGTTTAAGATCAGACAAAGGAGGAGAGTACATCTCAGGAGAGTTTGAAGAATTCTATGAATAGCATGGAATCAGAAGGCAGTACTATGTGACTAAAACTCCACAACAAAATGGAGTGGTGGAGAGAAGAATGGGATGGTCCAAGAAATGGCCGGCCAATGTTGGATGAAGCAAATGTGTTGCACATCTTCTAGGGAGAAGCAACACAGACAACAATATATATGTCCAACATAACTCAACTCAAGCCTAATAGTAATAAAACTCCCTATGATTTATGGAAAGGAATACCTACATCAGTTAAACATCTAAAGGTATTTGGAAGCAAGTGCTTCATAAAAAGAAATGATAAGAATGTTGGAAAGTTTGATTCTCTTGTTGATAAGAGAATATTACTTGGGTAATCTATTCGAAGCAAAGGATTTAAATGTTATAACAGGCGGACAAAGAAGATTGAGGATTGAATTGATGTAATAGTGGATGAGATGGGGGTAGAACCTGAATCCTCTAGAGCAGAGATAAACTTCGAAGAAGAAAATTCAGAGATGAGGGATCCAGATCAAGAAGAAACGGGATCAGATTATGAACATGAGAATTCAAACACAACCTCAAAGCGAAAGACACCCTCCAGGTATGTAAAGAAAAAGCATCATGAAATTCAAATACTAGGAGACCAAAGGCATGTTGTTCAAACCCAGAGGAAACTTATTGGCAGTAAGATCTACTTAAATCTGACTCTGCTATCACAGATTGAACCCAAGAATCTCAATCAAGTGTGCGAGGACAAATTCTGGGTGAAAGCAAAGATGAAAAACTTGATCAAAATGAAAATAATGATACGTGGGAGCTAGTTCCAAGACCTAGAGAGAAAAATATCATCGAAACCAAATGGGTTTTCAAAATAAGATGAGTGAACAAGGTCAAGTAATCAAGGACAAGGCTCATTTAGTCTGCAAATGTGCTCAGATAGAGGGAATAGATTTCGAGGAGACCTTTGCACCAGTGGCTAGACTAGAAGCAATCATAATTTTTCTATCCATTTCCAGTCACAAGAACATCAAAGTATATCAAATGGATGTGAAGTCTACATTCATCAATGGAAGAAGAAGTTTGCATTGAACGGCCAAAAGGTTGTATGCTCACCACAGAGGAAGGGTTTGTGTGAACTGAAAAATTCTCTATATGGACTCAAACAAGCTCCGAGAGCTTGGTACGAGAGGTTGGATAAATACCTTCAATAACAAGATCTGAGAAAAGGCATTGTGGATAGTAATTTATACATAAGGGTTGAAGGTGACCATCTACTAATTGAAGTGGTGTATGTGGATGACATAATATTTGGTAGCGATGTGGAAAAACTGGAGCATCAATTTGCAAATTGTACGCAAACAGAGTTTGAAATGTCCATGATTGGAGAATTTTCCTTCTTCTTGGGACTGCAAATCTCTCAATCTCATAAATGAGTGTTTATCTCCCAATCCAAATATCTCCAATAAACTCTGAAAAATTTTGGGTTGGAAGATTGCAACCCTGTAAGCACACCCATGGTCACAGGTTGCAAGATTTCCAAAGAAGATGAGACACCTTTAGTAAATCAAATAGAATAAAGATCCATGATAGGAAGCATGTTGTATCTTATAGCGTCAAGGCCAGATATCATGCAGGTTGTGGGACTTGTGGCCAGATTTCATACTTTTCCGCATGAAAATTGTGTTGTTGTTTTCAAAAGGATTTTCAAATACCTTCAAGGGACAGCAGAGTATGGACTGTGGTATGCTAAAAGCAAAGAATTCAACTTGAAGGCCTATATTGATGTAGATTCGGTTGGCAGAATTGATGACAGAGAAAAAAAAAAAGCAAACTTATGGTGCAGCCTTCTTCCTCAGAAAATGTTTGGTGTCTTGGGTCAGCGATAAACAAACCTTGATTTCTTTGTCCACTGCTGAAGCAGAATATATTGTTGTTGCCACCTGTTGCACACAGATTCTATGGATGAAGCATACTTTAAACAATATTTAGGTAGAGCTAACTGATCACATTCCAATAATGTGTGACAACACAGGTGCCATTAGCATCTCCAAAAATCCAATCATGCATTCAAAAACTAAGCATATTCCTATCAAGTTCCATTTCTTGAGGGAACAAGTTGCACCCAATATTGTCAAACTTGAATATGTGACCACTAAAGAACAATTGGCAAATATCTTTACCAAGCCACTTGCAAGAGAGGAGTTGTGACTCCTCCCTCCAAATGACTTCATTTTGGTAAGGGGTGGCAGCTACTCAACATGTGGGGCTCATGGGAAAGTAGACTGCAATGATTTAGGGGGGTATTCAAGAAGTATTATTTTCCATTGATGACAAAGGGGGGGAGAAGATAGGAGAAGTCCATGCCTAGCCTGAGGGGGAGCTAATGGTATTGTCATCAATGCCAAAGGGGAAGATTGTTGGACAATGGGTGGTTGTATTAGTGTTGGCATTGATGTCAATAAGAGACAATGGATGAGTCAATGATGATCCATTGAAATCTGTTGGATTCTAGTATAGAATCATCATAGTAATAGGCTTATTGAAAATTTATTAAAAAATGACTATGATGGTTTGGATGTTAGCATTCCAAGCACAAGCAGAAGGGTCGAGAAGTAGAGTGTGGCAGGAATTTAGGACCCACCCTCAGAGGTAGAAAATGTGCTCAAAGTCTACATTGGTCCCTACCCATTGGAAAGTATCTGGAAGATCTTTCCAACGATATGCAGAAGAGCAAAAATGGGAACCTGGATCAAAAGATATGGTTTGTTTAAGTTCAGGGACTTGAAGCCTTGAGAAAGATTAAAAATCGAAGGTCAAAGCATCGGGACCTCGAGATATCGAATATAGGAGGTCTAGCATATCGGAACATCAGAGGTCCATCATATCAGAACATAGGAGGTCCATCATATCGGAGCATCAGAGCAGCTTTATCGGTGGTCTAAGATATCAGATATCGGAGGCCATAGCTTTGGGACCTCGGATATCGAAATATCAGAGGTCGGAGCATGGGGACCTCGGGATATCAAAACATTGGAGGTCGGCGAATATCGACATAGTAGAACCTCAGAGGACATCGGAATATCGAAACTTCTTAATGGAGTTGTTTCAAGAAGTTACAGGATCCAGTGATTCTGATGGTAAATACGACGATAGAGAGAAATATTAACAAAGGAACTTGTTGCAAAACCAAGCCTTGTCGAGTCCTCTTCTCTCTCCTCTGGAAGGACACATGGCAACATGAGATTGGCACCGAGAATCTGAAGTGCCAGATGAAATCAAAATGACATGGTGGTACGACAAGACACGTGGCAGACAAATTCAGCATTATCAAGTGGCCAAGTGGACCAAATCTAGGTGTCACGTGCCATCACTTTGGAGGCGCTACGTGGAGTGATGAAGCAAGCGTGACGTCATATCATAGATTGACATATCAAAGATGATGGACATCGGAACTTCTTCGCAAATGCCTTATGAAGAAAGTTCTGATAAAGGGGCTTCAAAGTAGTGTTGTCACTTGGGCGTGGGTGAGTCTCGAAAACCAAAGGCGCAGTGCAAATACAAAGGGAGAGTGTCCCTTGGTAGGAGCTTGAAGGCTTTAGGACCTGTTGTACCTTAAGTGACAATTCCTTAGCTGTGAAAAGGATTGTGCTTAAGACATTATCTGTTTGTGTCACAAGTGATTATTATATATCTGTCTCTGTATTAAAACCCCTAAACATTGATTCTGTAACCTTCAAATATCAAGCTCATACATGTTTCCGCAATGCCATATTCCAATTATGCTGAAATGAATGGATGAAATAAAATGAGAAGAGGATTTCAAACTGATATGTTGTCTAAAACAGAATCTACCATTTTAAAATCCAGAAGAATTATGTAAAGATAAAGTTAAAATAGAGGAGCGCACATTAAGGTTTGTTTAACTCTTAAATACACATGTATAAAGAGACCCGCTGCTCAAATTACTCTATTCCATTCATAGATATGAAAACATTATGTAAACTGGATAAACTTTCAACATAACCAGAATAATAGAAACTTGCATACTTCTTTCATTGATTTGCAATTCTCAGTACAAAATTATGCTTCAAGGTTCGAAAACTCGGAACCTTCATCTTTCTTGAAATTGTCTTTAAATACAGTATCACAAGTCAGTTTCCAGTAATGAAACTGATTCTAACTGCTCTAACTAATTCTAACTGCTTGAACTACTGACTGTTACGGAGGCACATGCCTCAAAAAGGTTTTATTACATTTACATTATTTTGAGAAATAGCATAATGAGAATTTGAAAACTTCTAATCTATGAGAACAGCTGCTCCTGAAGCGGTTGTTGAATCAACGGCTACTTTTGGTTGAGCCGTTGGGACCTCTTTTGTTGAATCTATTGAAAATTTCTTGCACTTCTTCCATAGCTCATTTTGAGTTGTCGAGGAATTTTTGAAACTTTGATATTCTATCCTGAACGCCACAATTTGACTGTGTGTAGGTTTTCCTATAAAGAGAGTCTTCACCATCCATAGCAAATTGAAATGCCTATGCAAGAAGTTAAACACAGTTTCCCCTTTTAAGATCTGTGTCTTTTCGTGTCTATTATCTGCCTTACTTTTTGCTAATGTTAACTGATCTTCATAAAACTTCCATGACATGATATTTCCTTTCTCAGTCCAGCATGAAGGTAAACCAGTTCTGGTCAATTTGTCAAATGATATATCAAACTTCTTTACTGTCTCCTTGATTCCCAATAACCTTTTCTCTGCAACCTTCCGAAGATCATTCTTAATTATCATCGTATTAACTTCTTCAGCATAAAAGTATATGTCTTGTATTCCAATATCTTCTAATTCTTTGTCTGATTTGGAATTGATAAAATTTATAAACTTCCTAGCCTAATTTTCTCTTTTAATGGCGGTCTGTTTTTCAGATAATATCTCCTCTTATGATTCTAACTCTATGGAACCATGATCGGTACCCGATGGCTTCGAGGGACACCCAAACCGGAAACATGGGGATTGGATATGAACTCCGCCTTGTTGTCTTACCGTTTACCATAAGGTGTAGGCATTTCTTCGGCTCATTTGGTGAAGTAGTCCATGGCTACAATGATCTAAGCATGCCCCCCATCCGAGTGAGGGTTACACGTCATAAAATCAATGCCCCACTTCACAAAGGGACCAATGGTAATGACAGGGTGGAGACGGTAAGGCAGCGCGTGCATCTTGCGCTGGTATATTTGGCATTCATGACATTTACGAACAGAGACAATGTAGTCCTTGAAGAGAGTGGGCCAGAAATACCCAACACGAATAATTTTCTGTGAAGTAGCATAACCAGACATGTGACCACCACAGGCACCACTGTGACAGTCATTCAGGGCTTTCTCAGCCTCCTCGAGAGTCAAACACCGGCAGAGAATGGAATCAACTTCGATGTGATAGAGTGTATCTCCAACTATATGATAGGGTTGCCATTGATGATGGATGCGTCGGCGAGCATCCTTCATCAACTCAGATCTGAAGGTAGAAGTCTGAAGATATACGATGATATCACCGTACCAAGGATCGAGGATGCTAATCAAAAAAAGTGCATCGTCTATAATGTGTTCCTTGGAACCAGACAGAGTGGAGTCAAACGGGAGAGAGAAGATTAGATTGGAAAAGATTAATTATTTATTCGACTTGGTAGTGGTGAACTCCAAATCAAACTCTTGGAGGATGACAATCCACTTCGAGTACTTGGCCCCAAAAATTGACAAGACAATATGTAGGTCATAGGGTTGCAGTCAGAAATCATAGTCATTGTACGTAGTAGAATGTAGTGACGAAAACTTTGAACTGCTTGAACAACAGTCAATGCCAACTTCTCGACATGTGCATATTGCATTTCAGTATCGAGAAGGTTACGAGACAGATAATAAATGACATGTTCATCACCAGCATCATCATCTTGTACCAAAAAAATGGCAATCATGCTGAAAGCGGTGGCTAAATAAAGGGAATAATTGCGATGATAATTTGGAGGATGCAATAAAGGAGCGTTGACAAGAAACGTCTTCAAGACATTGAAAGAATTTTGGGTGATCTCATCCCAAAGGAACGAGATGCCCTGCTTTAGTAATCACGTGAATCCTTTAGCCACTTTGGCATAGTTAGGTTTAAAACGGCGTAAAAAGTTAGCCTCCCCTTGCAGACTCTGCAGCTGATGTAATGAGGATAGAGAGGGGAGATTAATGATAGCCTCATCTTTTTTCGGATCAAGGCCGTACAATGGGCTTATTACTGGGCCTTTCAATCTGAAGAGGGCCAGAAACAGGCGGAGGAGGAGGACCATCAGCGATCTCCTTCCCCGCTGCCTGACGCAGTTCGGTATAATATTTCGACTGGGTAGAGATAGGAATGGATGCAGAATGATTCATCATGAAAACCTGAGAGCCAAATGGGGCAGAGGACTGAGGTTTATATACCATATGAGTCTGCTGTGATGGAAAAGGTTCTTTGAGAATGGCCGGAGAGCCCTGGGTGCCTTTGAGCAATCTACTTACTTTGGCCGGAAAAGGATAGTCCTTTGTGTATTTCTCTTCGTCGCATATCAAACAAAGGTACTTCGATTTTAGCTGTGAACCATCATCAACATGAGATTTATGAGAATCCTGTTTCAGGGTATCGGCTTTGGCCTTACCTTTACCCTTATTTTTTCCCTTGGAAGCTTTATCCGTTGGATTGGCCTGAACGACATTTACTTCCACGGTTTTACCAGAATTCGGGGTAGACTGAGAAGTAGTATCATTGGAAGGATTAGATTTTTGCTTCCCAGGGTTCAAAGGATAATACTTTCGAGAAGTATGAGATATGGAACCAATCATACCATCGACGGATGGCATCGTCGGTGCTTTAGAAGTTCCAGGTCGAGGAGAATCAGGCAAGATATCATACAACATGCTAGACTGGGAGTGCACAAGATCAAGGTACCGGGCACGAGAAATGGCTTGTTCTTTGGTTAGTAATTTAATTGAAAAATGAGGTAGTGAACCAATCAGTTAGAAGCTTATCAGGAATATCAAAATTGATCAAGGGACAGTGACGTCTCCATTCATGAATATGATCTGAGATATGAGTAGCTCAATCTTGCTTGAAGGATGTGAGGAGGTGTGTCCCGGTCTCATACCGAACTAGTAACTGAAAATGCATGAGAAACGCCATGGAAAAAGATTTGAAATCTTGGAAGATACCTCGAGACAGTTCAATGTACCACTTTGCGGCAGCTCCAATAAGAGTCTGTTGGAAAAGATGGAGTCAGAAAGAATCGTCAACCCAAGAGTTAGAGGAACACCAAATATGGTATGTCATAATGTGTGCTTGGGGGTCTTTTCAGGACTTTCCCTCAAACTTAGGATAATCACCAGGAATTTTGGTTGGCACTGGAGGCCAATACAGATTATGAAGAATTGGATCGTTTGTCAGTTTTGACACATCAGTCAGTTCCAACGTCATGAGAAACAACAATTGAGGATTAAAAGGCATTGGAGGTCGTTGATAAGGACTAGTGCTAACATTCCACCCAGGCTAAGAGAAAATTTTCCCCCATATGTTTTTTCCTAGAGGATTCTGGCCATAGGGGTTATAAGCTTGATAGTTCTACCCATACTGGGGTTGAGGACTGGGATAATGAATCTGAGCATACCATTGAGGTCCTTGCTAAGAAAAATATGGATTATGCTGTGGAATGTAAGCATTTCCTTGAGGTGGATTATGCTACATAATGTAAGCATTGTGGACTGAGTCGTAACAAACTTTGCAGATGAAGCCACAAAAACGATAGGTTGTACCGGGACAGATGTAACAATGACCGATGAGCTAGGTGTCGAAGGCGACATTCCCAATGAAGGAAGGACCGAACTCCTTGGAGAAGTTGATGTACTGGATTGTGCTATGGACGCAACACCAGAAATAATCTGACTCAAAGTATGATAACCGGGTGGAAGTGACACCGCTTGAGGAGAAGGTTAACTAGAGACACGTGGGAGGTCTTCTGGGAAAAGCTGATATTCCCCTATAGAAACATGCAGTTCTTCACTTCCAAAAGGACTCAAATAATCCATGTCTAGCGAAGCCATAAGATCGTCAAAAATATGACGAGGACACGGAGGAAAAGCAATGGCTAAAATTGGTGATCCCGAGGTAAGAGGAGGGAATTCTTCCTCGCTCCCAAAACCAGACCAAGCACCCTGAGGTGGCCAATTGAAATCAACTCACTCTTTCAGAGGAGACCAGGTAGTGAGAGGTTGAACACTCGAGAGAATAGCTTGTGCAAACTTGATAGACCTAGTGGACTGAGGTGTTTCCAAAGAAACTTCAGGAAAAGGACTACCACTGGGAGGCAATGAAGAAGATGATGAAACTGGTGGTTCTGCCACTATGAAAATATTTCAATACAGGAAGAAACATGAGAAAGTCAATTCAAGGCTTCAAGATCAAACTCTAAGGAAATACGGAAACAAGCCAAGCATAAAACTTTTAACGGGTATGTGATCATAGACAGTTAATTTTACGACATTAGAACGAAACTTTGTTGTTTCATGTTTTAAGAGGCGAGAAACAGTCAAAATATGACTCTAGTCACTTTCAATATTAAACGAGCATGAAAGGGAAATTGCTTGATGATCTCTTCACTTTTTAAGTTGTCACGAAAATATCCAAATGACTACTCAGGTAATCTAGGCAAGAGGATGTACCAAGTTTTCGTGAACTTCCATATACACCTTGGTGATCAAATGAAAGAGAACAGACCAAGGAATTAACGTACATGTAGGTAGTCTTCTCGAATGCTGTGTTCGGTGTATCACGGTTACAGGGTTGGAGACTCATCATCCTATGGATAAAGGATTTGAACCTATGATGGTCTCCCTTTATATACACGATGGTACGGGGAGCACAAGTCCGTACTAGTGCTGTCTGAAGCTAGGTGGTGAATGACAACTACTAGGTTTAACGATTTCGGAACACGTCACTAGCCTAGACCTCTAAAATGTTTGCATTTAGGTTCCAATGCTTCCTTAGATTGATTGAATAAATTTTAAATTTGATCTTGAATTAATGTTTCAGTTTCAAGGCCCTACCAAATGGAGTCTCAAATTCCTAAATGCTTGCTATATGCAAAAGAACACCATTTTCTATTCGATGAATGCTAATTAAGAGATGGATATAGATCTTTCAAAAAGTAGCAAACAATGAAATCATAAGAATAAATCCACTAATTTATCTAATACAACCACATGAAAAAATGAAAAACTCTTTCCCAGTTCACTAAGAGCTATTTATGCAAAAGAAATTTTCATTTTCGATGCAAACGAAAGAATGCAATTTTTTTTTTTTTGGAATGAATGAAGCACACGATGCACTATTACATTAAAAATAAAATCGAACACTAGTTTAGATCACTGCGAATGTAGAGATATTAAAATGAATAATTCCAAAGAAATACAGACATAAAAACGCACTCAAACCAATTATGCACTCTTTCAAACAAACAGAAAGCTTTCAAAATGACCCAAAAGAGCAATGTGATCTATGCTTGAAGTGAAGAAATGGAGAGTCAACTAAAAAATGAAGGTAATCATTCAACAAACCAAAATGCAAAGGATCAAAAAATACCAACACAATCGATCAGGGAATCAAACTGACAAAAATAAAAAAGACTTGAACTTCAATCAAAAGGCTCAGTGAGCAAAAGACACCTAGAAACCCTAGGGCTGTGAATTTCACCGATGAGACAATGGAAAAACAGCTGAGAAGGACCAGCTTACAGTATTCAGAACAAGCCCAAAAGACCAATTGCAAATCAAAGAAAGCAACCCATATTCAAGCACAACTGACCAAAAACTCAGAAAGAAGGTCAAACCAAATCCTATAACATTCGGCGAGACTGTCAGGCAGTAATCCATGCCAAACAACAGTTGGCGTTATTGCAACAAAAGAAGAAAGCGCCAATTGGTGCGATTGTTCAAAGAAAACCCATGCTAAGCCAGAAAACTATGGGAAAAGGGAAAAACCAGTGAGCAGAGGTCAATCTTGACAATCTGGATCTGAACAAGAGGATTCCAAATAGTCAAGCAAGCCAAAAAAGACAGACAAGCAATCAAACAACCAAATTCAACTCGACAAGGCAAATTCCAAATGAGCAACGAGACAAAAAACTCACACTGATCCCCATCGGAGTTGCCAACTTGTTGTGTAGGTATATCCTCTCTGCAAATAGAGACAATCCCTCTAGCCCTAGAGTGGGTCTAGCAACAAGGGAACAAGCTAATGTGTAGGTTCCTAGTTAAAAAATGAAATAGGTTGGGGTATATTTTCCTACCTGGAGTCCAAAATGATTGTCGCAGCTGTAGCAGTGGTAGCCTCTTCATCTCTTCCTTGAAAGGTCGTGGTCCTTCCGCAATGGTACTCGGATTCCTACACAAAGATCAAAGGACAAGAGAAGTGTACAAGAAAATATTTTCATTCATAACTAGCTAATCAGTCAAGGAAGATTAAACATATTGTGTAAAATAAACCATATTAACACAAGATGGGAACCAGACATTAGTCATGTATATATAAATAGAAGACAGAGATTACAACCAGAGCCATAACGTCACAACCTCCTTCAGCAGATTTAGTCGAAGCGCATCTCGAAGGATCATCGGGGAATTGGGACAAGGCGAGGACACAAGCCTAAGCTCTCTCTCGAAAAATGTCTCTTTCTGCTCTATCTCACCAACAAGATGTTCAACAATTCTCTTCATCTTTTCAGCTATAATCGTTCAGCTAGTGTATCAATGGGAGATAGATTTATTTATAGAGGGAGAGGAGTAGGTTGGGATCCCTACAATGGTGAAAGGGAGGCCTTATCCTTTGGGAGGTTTCCCCAAAAGGTGGAAACAAGAGTCCAAAGGAGGATGGTCGTGGTTATTCATTCATAGCACCCAAGCTGACTTGCCCACAAAGTTGTTAGCATGGAAAATTTGCCTCTATTTTTTAAAAAACATTCCAAAAACAGCTTGGCATGGGTAGCTCACTGGGAAAGAGTGCCAATGGGTGTGAGGCCCAGTGTTAATCTTCCTCATTGGCGCAAGGACATAACGGTCTACCAGTGGCAACCCAAAAACATGTGTTTTTGATGGTCTTCTCAAGGAATTGTCAACAGAAGGAATGTTGTCCTCATGGCAAGGGATGCAATGATGGTATTTGAAAGGCATGACACTTCTTATTAGTCTCAAAAATGGTCCTCTAATGTGTGAGATGGGGATTGCAGGATGGTGACAAAATTTTGTGTAACACGCTCCTCTCTCAGAAAATTTGAGGAAATAGGATGCTACTTTAGGAGAAGTAGTGGATGTTATTGTCTACAGGCAGCTAGTGGGTTCACTGATGTACTTAGTGAACACTAGACCAGACATTTGCTACGCAGTTAACTAGCTGAGTCAAGCTATGGTTAAGTCGACCAAGCTCTTTTGGAAGGCGGGGAAGCATGTCTTGAGATATCTTAGGGGCACTACAGATTATGTATTATGGTACAAACAGATAGAGGGAGTGAAGCTTCAAAGCTTCACGGATGTCGATTGGGAAGGCAGTCCATCAAACATAAAGAGCACATAAGGAGAGATCTTCAGCATAGGATCGACATCAGTTTCTTGGTACAATAGGAAGCATTGATCTGTGGCACTGAGTTCAGCTGAAGTAAAGTACATGGTAGAAAGTCAAGTTGCATGTGAGGCCATCTAGATGAGAAATATCCTGGTTGGTTTTTTTGTTTCTCAGATGGATCTGACTGTGATACATTGTGATAACCAGAGTTGCATTAAACTCTCGGTTAATCCAGTATTCCATGATAGGTCCAAGCACATAGACATTTGATACCACCATCTCAGAGATTGTGTTCAGAGGCGCATTATGTTACTTTAGTACATTCCCATGGAAGATCAGGATGTAGATATTTTGACGAAGGCGCTCACTAGGATCAAATTTGAATACCATAGAGGCAGGATCAGGGTGCCAGATAATCCCTTTCTTGTTGAGAGGGAGTGTTGAAGTCCAACAAGGCATTGAAACACACACACTAGTGTGGGACCAATAGGTCCTAGCGATACATTAATGTGATGGCCAAATTAATTAATTAATTTGGTGCAGTGTTTAATTTAATTTTCCCTTAATTAAATTGGACAATAAAATGTAATCTTATCTCATGATCACTTGTAACAATTAACTCAGTGTGATAAAATCAGTTAGCTCATGTATTTCAAGTTGAGGGTGGTTGGTGAGACATGCAGAGTAATTATATTAGTTATGAAGTTCGAATTGCAGTTGTTGCATTAGTTTAATGCATGTGTAATCAGTTAACTCAGTTAAGTGAGTTAGATTTAGTTGAACTAGTTGTAATTGTTTGTTGCACTAGTGAGAGATAGATTGAATTAAATATTATTTAATTCACAATCAGTGATCTTCCATGCAACTGATGATTTACTATTAATAGCTTCATGCATGTCAGTTCCATTGGAGACCCACTTGAGACAAAGGTTAAATGGATGTTAACTATCATTTGTGTGATTGGTAGGTTGACCATATGAAACTAGACAACCATTGGAGTACCCATGATCCTTGCATAGTTTAGGAAGGGAAAATTTCCTAAATAATAGGGATTGCATTCATCAGGAATTTTGCAAGCAAGGAAGGTTGTTTAGAGGCTAAGAATTGGCTTAGTTTTGGTGAGTTTTGTCCAGGACAGTGTGAAACAGTTTGGAGAGTGCAGGAGACTCTTGTGAGAAGAGTGCATTGTAATTGTTTCATGATTCCATGGTTAATATACAATAGAAGATAGATGGTTTTTGAGCAACAAGCTTTCCCCAGTAAATTATTTTTGCTGTGGTTTGATTTGATTCTTTCTTTGCTTCATGTGATTGGAGATTGTGTTTAATTTCCTTAATTGATTTGTATAAGTGATTTAGTATCTAGCTCTAGTAAATTTTTATATCGGCTTGAACCCATTGATATACATATGTTTGTATAATTTCTACACTAGTGGCACAAGAGATCCAATGACGACACAATTTCAGTAGACTTTTATATGCCTTATACTTAGAGATTTTAGTCTCCTGCAAGATAATTAGATCAGAATCCCTTGATTAAATGATACCATACAGGGATCTTGCATTTTTTGGATATCCCAATCTCTTGATATTAAAGGACATTATTTTCATCATGAAGATGATGATCCAGGAAGCTCCCCTCTAAGGTGCCAAGTCTCTCTAATTCCCCCATTTGATATATCATACAACGATAGCCCAAGATGAATATGAGGTATTAAGATATCTTCCAATGTTTCAAAAATCACTCATTCGATTTTGAATCAATTACTCCACATAGAGAGATCTTATTGTATTTGGTTTCATTTTTCCACCTTTTAGGAGGGTCCTTTTTCCCCAAACCATGAGATTTATTTTTCTCCATTTCTTGAAAGAAGGTCCTCTGAAGTGGTAGGGGCTCAAGGCTCAATGAGGAAGCACCATCAGTGCATTCCAAATCAGAATCCCTAGAAATGGAAGAAGGATCTGAATTAATTCGGGTTGTATCTAATAAGGAATAGGAGAGATAATTTCTTATGAGCCAGATACCAGAAGAAGAGTTGTGAAGATGAAGGCAAGGGATATTTCCGACCCTCGAAAGGGATTTGAGCATTAACTATTGAGACAGGAGAACTGTTTTTCAAATTGTGGCTAATCAGAGCGGGGCTTAGAGGCTAAAGAGGGGGAGAATATTGGGGATATTCACATTAGAAGGAAAGGGGAACAAAATTACCAAAGTGCCCTTACTTCTCAGTTTTGGAAGAAGGAAGTTATCTCTAGTAGTTTTCCAACTTGAAACACGGAAACCGATATTCAATCAGAGAGGACATTAGAGAAATTTTTAGGTATAAAATGTGCCTCCTAATTAATATTATAAAATGATAGTGGAAATAATAATATAAGATTGAAATACCTCATCAAATTTTGTAGGGAAAAAATAAAAACTATGTTTTCGACTCGTATTTTAAACTTATCTCCCAAGAATTTTAATTTCAAGCAGGAGCAATCATTGGATGCATAATTTAATTCATCTTCTAAGGATTACCCATTTTACATACTTTTGATGGACCTTGCTAAACAAAAAATGAGAAATACATGAAAAAACATGATTGCAATCATACTTTTTCATGTATTTTTCATTTTTCATGTTGTAGGGCCCACCAAAAGTATGCAATATTGGAACTCCTTGGATGAATAATTAAAATTTCCATCCAATGAGTGCTCTTTCTTGAATTTTGAGTAAAAATATGGGGAGATAAGTTGAAAATACAAGTTGAAAAGTAGTTTTTATTATTTTATATTTTTACCTTTTTACTCTGAAAATGGTGAATCATCCCCCATGATTGACATCATCATATTGAATCCTAATTTATATTATAAAGTTGATTTTGGTTGTACAATTTTGTTTTGAGGTCCATTTTTTAACTCAAAATTTCTCTAAAGTAATTATTCACTAAGTGTCATATTTTTTTGCATCAATTGCATCTAAATGGGATTCCCCAGTAGTCCACCTGTTTCCTAATTGAAAAATTGCCCCAAAATAAATTAATAGTCTGAGGAAGACCACCTGATAGATCCACCTCTACGAGGAACCAATATTCCCTTTTATCGAGAATCCAATGCATCCTTATTCCACATAATAGAACTTTCCTATCCTATCGGTGATCTGCAATGTTGTATTCTTAGACCATAGCTCCAGTAATATCCCAGGGAGCTTAGCCCACATAATTTTTATTTTGCGTCATTCCATCACTAGATCAAACTCAATGTTTCATTTTTGCAATATTAGGAAGCCACGCCCATTAACCCATGGAAATTCTAGAATTTTATTGGCATCTTCTTCCGTTAAGAAGTGGAAACTGAACCAACCTTTTCTTAGGAAACTAGCTTTAGATATATATACTAAGAGGGAGAAACAATTTCTATGATACAACTGTTTCATCTACACTCCATTTTATGATGAAAACTCCCAGCGTACCACTAGAACCACTTTTTTAGTCTTACAACATTTTCCCAAAAAACCGCCTACCCCGAAAATTAATTTTTAGATTCATTCTTGAGCCTTAATGGGCTTCATGTTTCTATTATTTTCCTTTCGATTGTGGAGAAATTTTGTTGATGTGGGAGATTCATGGGCCTCCATGTCTTTGTCTTGATGGGAAGATTTTCCAAGTACTAGATAAGGCAATGAATTTGATATTATGTTTCATTTAGCCAGGTTTTTTTTCGCAGAAATAGTAATGTCAATGAGCTCCTCCTCATTTGGAATATGGTCAAAAGAGATTTGTTGACCATATATATATGCAGGTGATTTGGTTCCCCCGCCCACCCCACTTATAATGTTAAAAATCAACCAATCATAGCGATGAATTATTGCTCCATTTATGTGATTGGTTATCGATACAATGGGCCCTACCAATGGCACTCAATAAGGGATGTCCAAATGGTGTTTGATGTTTCGCTAGTAAAAATAGTTTTGTTGCCCATCCATGTATGTAGGTGATCTAGCACCCCCACCTGACCCACTTCTAATTTTAAAAAACCACCAATCAGAGCTAGGAATTATTGCTCCACTTATATGATTGGTTATCGATATAATGGGCCTCGCCAATGACACTCAATGAGGGATCTCTAAATGGTGCTTTTTGTTTCACTTCCTAATGTCAAAGGCTCTATCCATTAGCTTTATTTTTGACACTCCCAACCATTGGTTGGAAGGAATGATACTGGAAGTGCATAGAGGACAAAGCTTTATAAATATGGACAAATCCTCCTTTTTTTTTTTTCTTGATCAAGGCTCTATTCTAAAGTTGTTTGTCAACTCAAAACTTAAATTCTACTCATGTACATCATACATGAGGACAATTGATTTATTTTAACCTCCTTATGAAGTTCTAACGATGATGCCTGGCTCCTGAAAATTCTTTAAGGGACATAATAGTCCAAATTCAAAATCATCTACCCTCCAACCACCCTCTTAATTGCACTTAGAAGCCATGGAACTTGTAGGAGACCTGTTCCAAGAATCATCTATGTGAACCTTTATATCTTGATGAAGACAATATGTTGAACATTGAATAATGCACCTTTGTATATTGCTTCAAAATAATATTGGTTTCTTTTAGTTCCTAGAGTCGCTATGAGAGTCACACTCTTGGCTCTGAGAACATACATTTTGCAACCAACAACACCAAATGTTACACCACCAAATACTAAAATTTTAAATTTTAAAAACTTAATCAACCATATTATAATTTATATAATTGGCTAATTTTACTTTTAGCCCTTAGGTTCTCATTTTCATTTTGAATTTTCTCGTTATATGTCTTTAATTGATTAATGAATTTTCACTGACAAAGCCAATTCAATTAAATAATACAGCAACTTAATAACCATGGTTTTACTTTGATAACTACTTCATGTTTGTACATAATATTTGGTACATGTATCATTTTCTTTCAACCTAAATCCATCTTAACCCCAGATCTATCAGGCGTCCAGAGGGATCAAATATCTTGTGCTATGAACCTCTTTTAAAGTGAAAAGGGATTTGATCCCTCTCATCATTTGATAGATAAAAGGTTAAGATGGATCTAGGATGGTTTTTATATACACATATACCATATCTAGGTTGGATCCATCTATCCCTTTCTCTCTCCTCTCTCTCTTCCCTCCTACTCTACTTTGTCCCTCCCTCTCCCGTCTC
The DNA here is from genome assembly GCA_034641835.2 of Pinus albicaulis. Classification (NCBI taxonomy): domain Eukaryota; kingdom Viridiplantae; phylum Streptophyta; class Pinopsida; order Pinales; family Pinaceae; genus Pinus; species Pinus albicaulis. Next base: position 1,379,362,151 of record CM076574.1, read on the forward strand.
TCTTTGTATATCTCTCCCCCCCCCATTTCTCTCTCTACCCTCCAACTATGTTACTATTTTCCTCCCATATCCTTTTCCCTTTCCCGCTCTCTCCACCTCCATATATATGTATATCTCTCTCTCTTCCTTCTCTCTCCCTCACTCTCTACTCTCTTTTTCTTTGTCCTTCCTCCTCTCCTCTCTCCTTCTCTCTCCCTCTCTCCCTTGTCACTTCTTATCTCTCTATCTCTATCTCTCTATGTCTTCCTCCCTCCCTCCCCCCCTCCAAATCCATCTCTCTAAATCCCTCTCTTCTCTCCCTCCCCTCTACTCTCTCTTGATTCCTCTCTCTCCCTCTCTCTTACACCTCTCGCTCTCTCTCCTCCCTATCACTCTCTCTCTCCACACTCCAAATTTTTCACTATCTCCCTCCCTCTCTCCTTCTATCTCCCCCACTCTCTCCCCACTCCATCTCTCTCTCCCCATAAATATGATGGATCATTTGCATTCTATGTCATCAATGTTATATGTAATGTCTAAGATATTTTACATTTTATTTTTTTGTTGTGAAATGTGTTATGGTTTTTTGGAACGTGGTATTGATAATCCATGGTATTAACCGATGGTATTGTAACAAACTTATTTACAAGTTAATATGTTATTGTAAATATTAAGTTTATAATGTTTAACTTTGAAAATAAAATATTTATTTTTAAATATAAAAAAAATTCATACTTTTGATTGGACCATAACTTGAAGTTTTTATTGCAGCCTTTGCAAAATATAATGCCATGTGGATAATTGCCTTTATTTTATGTCATAATTACAACGTAAGGTGTTCCCTTTGAGAAATAATTCCCCAAGTATCACTTTGCACTAGTTTTCACCTTTAGATTTAATGTTAGACGATTGAATAATAGTTAGATGTCACATTAATAGTTAGTTAATAGTTTTAATAATAGTTAATAATAGTTTCATGCTAATAATTAGTTAATAGTTAACAGGTGGTGCAACTATCGGCCAACATTTAGTATTTCTTATCACCGGATTTGAGAAGATTTCTTGTTATATTCATGAAGCTTCAGCTACAATGAATGGTTTTGAGGTGCACATTTCTCCTACATATCTCAATTTCTACTGCTGGAGGATTTTAGAACTGCAAGGGTTTCTCCTCTAGGTGAGGTTTTATTCTGTGAATTAAAAATATGAGAAGTTTTTCGGTCAATCATATTCGTTCTGAAACGTCTTTTTTTTCTTACCACCATGCATGTACATTTTTATTTTTATTTTCTTCCTCTGGTGTAAATAGCAAGTTTTCTCATGGCGGAAGTTTTTCCACCTCAATAGAGCATTTTTGTTGTGACACCCTAAGCTTTGTTGACTCTAGTTATGCAAGTTTTCTTCTGTTCAAAAGGTATTATGCCCATTTCTAACTCTATTCACAATATATAAATTTATCCACATATTTTAAGAAGAATTGAGGCAACCATTTTTCTCTTTTTTTTCAGATATTTGAGGCTCGACGACTTTGTGGACAGGCTCACCATAGGTATTTTCTTATGATCTGTCACATGGCCAGGGATAAGGGGAATGAAAGATATCTTTGGATGAACTGAAATAGATGACATAGTGATTTTCCCTGTATGAATTAAATATGTTTTTTTTATGAGCCCTAATACACAGTGAATTTTCATGAATTAAAATATGCAACATTAGTAGGATAAGAAGGAGACAACCTATATGCAACAGTTTTGGATACAAATCAGATAAGAAGGAGACAACTTCCCCTAAGGTGCCACAAGGAAGGAATATGAGAACCAAATCAGGGAAGGAATCATTGACTGATCGACCCATTAGCAGGAGTAATGGTATTTAAATTCTTTATTTTACTTTACCTACATCAAAAGGGTTAGTGATTGCATTTTTTTCCTACACTGATACATGTCATGGGTAAGTACCTAGTTTCCACTCCACTAGAATTACTTCATTTAACAAATCATACATAATTACTATGAAGAAATACTTATTTTCTCACAGCTCTCATGAGGTCTAGCTTTCCTTACTATTATTATTGATGGACAACAAAGAGAAATGGGAAGTAAAATATTTCATGCAGATCCCCGAACATTTCATGGAGTTAATGCATATTTATTCATAGGGCTTCAGAGAATAGAAAATTTGGGTAATCTAACTAACTCAGCCCATAAACGAGTCAACATTTATTTTTATAAATTGTGAATAAAGAAAATGTACATTTTCTGGCATAAAATTGTTCACTGTCTACAATATCCTTTAATGGCCCTAGCCCCTCTCCTAAGATATATATCCTGCAAAGGCATATCCCATCCCAGTTCTGCGTAGAATTGAGTCGAGATTATTAGGGTCCTAGATTTTTGACGTCAAATGTATTTGCCTTATCCATTGATTTTTTAGTTTTAAGTAGTTGAGCCTATGAATACTATTGCTGTCATAGCCTCAAATTCTATGTCCGACATCGCTAAATTGATTCCATGAAGGGTTCATCCAAAGTGTGAAAAAAGTATTATTTTGGGAGTCATGGGGTCACCCATGTTTATACAGTCAGTCGAAGTTGAAAGGGTGATGTGTCAGTCTTCGTCGATCAAAACCATCCAAAATGAGTTTGTTTCAGTCAATGTTCTGATGGTCATGAGGTCTGGTCATTAAATATGTTCTATATTTTTAATCCCTATTCATATCTACCCCATGCTTCCCTATTTCATACCACATTTCCCATTTCCACTTATACATACCCCTTCATATATCCTATCCCCTTCTTACATATCATTCACATATCATTTATATACATTCCTTTTCCCCTAAACCTATTCTCACAATACTACCACAATATTCCTATATTCACCACCATCATACACCCTCATGCCTAATTTCTTACACTTACATCATACCCCTAAACTCTAATTTTTAACCATACTCTCCACACTCATGCCAAGTCAGGTGAGCGCTACAGGAAAAGGTTCAAGGCACATTTCAAAATTTTATACTTCCTTATCATTCCACTGTACACTCATTCAAACTCTCCATAATCAAAGCACACAACATCATCACTACAGGAGACTACAAATTGATTCCCATCCAGGTACATTGATAATTAACAGAGCTTATCTTCACTGTGAAATTTTGTTGCACACATGCTACCCAATCTGGACACACGCAACTACAAATTGGGTCTTCTTGTTTTTTGAGATTAATAAAACATAAAAGGCAAAAATAGGTGGTTGCGAAGATTTCCCTTGAAGAAGATCCCAATTATATTCAATTGGGATGAATATTGGGTGGAAGGGAGTTTTCTTTTGCTACAGACAAACCTACTAGATTTTCCTATTGAAAATTTTATCTCATACGTGAAATAAACCTTATAAAAAATGCAAGAGAAAATAAATAACCATAACATCGAAGTTTGCATGAGATATAATGAGTGGGACAAGACTTTTTGACTTCTTCTGCAAGGGGGCTTAGTGTCTTAGCTATGTAGCTCAATCCACTTTCAAGCTTTTGCAGATACAGAAACAATTTAAAATTATTACCCCTCAGGCATCCATTTTCGACTTGGGATGTGCTCCTGGTGCTTGGTTACAAGTTTCTTTCCAAAACTTGGGTCCTTTGAGCAAAGCTAGGGTGGTTATTGGGGTGGAAGTAAATAACAACAGGTGAAGGTGCCTTCATCTCATTGTGATGAGAAAGTTCAAATAGCGTGTGTGGATGTTATGAAACTCATGTTTGGACGACTTAGAGCATTCTCACCTCAGGGAAAAGGTTATTAAGTAATTTTATCAGATATATGTCCTCCAGTTTCTGGAATACACACAAAGGATACAACTTTATCTTGTGGACTAGAGACTTGTGCACTTACCTTGGCATTGGATGATATCTATTTGGAAGATGAAAATATTGCATCCAATACTTTAAAATATGAAGCGGCACATGGTCATGTGCAATGTGATTCTTTTGAAGGCATGCTTCAACCACGAGGAAATCTTGTCATTAAGTTTCTTGAATGTGAAGAAAGCTAAGGATTTCCCAAAAAAATTGCAGAAAAAAAAAAAAAAAAAAAAAAAAAAAAAAAAAAAAAAACATTTTAGAAAAAAATCTTGGTTGACGCCTAAAGCAACACATTCTTTGATCTAGGTGGATATTGGTGGCCACCCACATATTCCATTTGGATCCCCACCATCGGTTCTTTCAGTTTTTCAGTTTCAACATAACTTACTATTTTTAGCATTTTTTCAAGTCCTGAACTTCCAAAGCCGTTTTGAGGCCCTGAACGACGTTTTTGAGGAAAACCATGGGAAACATGGGAGTTCCTTCGATGTTTCTCACGTCAAAAGTTGTATTCCTTGGATATATATTTCTAACGAGGTATTGAGCGCATTAAATGAAGATCATATGCCAAAGTTACGTCCCCGGGAAGTTGATTAATTTACCCAAACGGGTCCCATAGTTTTAGCGCTTCATCTCCTAGGGTTAGGTTTTTGGGTGTTTAGGGTTTTCCATGATTTTTAAACAATAAATAGGACTTCAAGCCTCATTGTAACACAATTCAGAGGCCACCACATCTCTTTTCGGAGATAAGCTACCAGCGCCCTAGCTAGTTTTTTTTCATTATGTCTGTAAGCATATTTATGTTATTTGATATTAGTGAAATGAAGTATTATTTCCGTTGCATCTCTATTTTTATGTCTATTACTGTATCTTTTATTGTGTTCCTACATAAATCTAGATCAGTGGCATCAGAGCAGTGTGCTATTTCTCTATTTTTCTTTGCATGTCCCCAACGAGGTCAAGGTATAAGAAGTTAGGGCCTGATCTCGTTGAACCCTCGCAAGATCAGTGTCACAAACCCCGACGACCTCCCATGGTAGAAGAAAAGAAAAATAAGGGAGAAGGAGATCCTATCAAATTATTTCTCGAGAAGGCTCTCGAGAAACAAAGGAACGCGACGATACATAACTTTTCCCATATCCTTCAACGATTTCCCATTGACGGCGCGAGGCGCCTCTCCTTTTAAGGTACAATTTCTTTCAATTTAGATCAATTTTAAGCGCAGATCTATAAACTTCTTTTAAAATGAAAAAAAATATTTGATCCCTCTCGGTGCTTGTAGTGATTTCTAGATATTTGTATAGTGATTTTTTATTATTAAGATTTGAAAACCAACAAAAAATAAAATACTTGAAAATAACTTATACTCAAGTAAATAACATATTTACCATCAATTACTTCCCACCATAATTTAAGCAAGTCTTTGAATAAAAAAATGGATAATAATAAGATGTAAAAAATATACCATTATTTATGTTTTCTTTAGTACTCATGTAAGATTAAAATTGTAAATGTGTAGATTTACTAATGATTAAGGCCCACCAAAATTTATGCAAGTTCTTATGCTTGAACAACCAATTTATTTATGCACTTCACATCTTAATTTATTACTTAAGAATTTATTAATTTATGATTTTTTTTGTCAACCATTATTAATTTAGCATTGATCCATATAAATTATAATTATTCATACAATTTTTTCTTAAACATAATTTTTAAGTTGAGTTGCTGCACATTTACCTCTCACAGCAAAACCCACTTGTTCCTCATGGCCAATGAGGCCCAAATCGATAGAACGCTTTTTGATAATGACTTTTTTCAATTTTCCTGTTGACTGCTACCAGAGTCGATTCGATGAATTATACGCTGCAGATTTTCTAATGAGATTCTACTTGTTCAACGAGAATATTTAGTAATCACAACCTCTCCCTATTTCCACGGAGACAGAGAATGTAAATTTCCAGGACGTATATTGGCTTTTGCTATAATGATATACAAATAATTTCATTATTTTTTGAAGGTCGTGTTTGAGGGTTATTAGTTCTTGATCTCATTTGTTTAATTATACCGTTGATTTGCATGAACAGTCAACGCATAGATTATTATGGAATCTTGAATTGTCTCCAGCGCAACCTGAAGGTCCGTGGTTCCTTCCTTCCACTTATAATTCTGATTTAACTTGGAGGAACGGTGCATATAAAAATCATCAAACGTAAAAGAATTCGGTGCTGGACTTCCTTGGGAGAATACCAGATTCCCTGTAGTGTTTATTAACAGGCATCGTGTAACTTCCGTGTCAGGTTTTGAATTGTGATTCGACGGAAAGTGATATACTGTCTAATACTATATACGTAATAATTGTGTTAAATTAAATATATAACATTTAATATATTATTGCTTAACTATATCTCCAACGATATATATCACATTTAATAGTTTATTGCTTAACTCATATTATTTACAGTGTAACTTTTGTTTATTGTGCACAGAACCTTTATCTATCAGTATAATTAATTCAAAGCACGATGGTTTTATTGTTGGTGTGTACAGAGAATTTTCTTAATTTAGCCGTATTTTGACTCATGCTCTACCATGGTAATGAGTATATTCTACAAACATAAACAAACTTTGACTACATCATTCATATGCTAGAACACACCACTACTTTGGCTTTGTACTTTGAGTCTTTGGCATGTTGGTCTGCAAAGTCTAGTTGTGGTCAAACATAAGAAAAAAGGATATGTTGACATCCATGTAAAGGAGCAATCATCCATCGGAATGCATGGGTACCAATCGCTATAACCGCTAGTCTCGTAGAATGTCCTTTGCATACATGGTTTTGTCAACCATTATCACTGCATATATGTACATGTATCTACATATCCCCCTCCAACGTGGGTTTTATCAGATGACCCATAACCATGTTAAAAAAATGTTTGAATGGATTAATATAAATCCCATTGGTCACCTCCTCTCTATTGCAGAGGGTAGCGATCAATGACTCAGCGCTCAGGCAACATAGATTTCTCCTCTAGGTAGGCAGGCAGGCAGGCAACACTCCTCCTCACACACCAGCAATGGTGGTAGCGCAAATAAGTAGGCAGGCAGTGCAACGCTCCTCCTCACACAAAAAATCTTCTCTGGCACGGACCTGTTTCCAGTCCACTTCACTGTTACACGTGGTTTCTGGCTGACCACAAACCGACACTGCAAAATGGTTTCTGGCTAACCACCAACCTGTAATTACAAAGTGGTTTTGAGATTACCACAAACTTTATGGGGATACATATGCCTTACATGGCTTATAACACAACTCCAACTCTTAGAGCTACCAAGTACATACAATGACCACTACAAAAAACATCCTAGACTTGCTTACAATTAGAATGTGTGACTCATAATACAACATGCTATTGAGTCTATTCCAATAAAATCACACAAAACAAACTTTCACTTTCGTTTTCCATCATCCTTTAACCTCTATTGTTGCTCCTTTACCTCCAACAATACCTCTGAGGGGTCCACTAATAAAGAAATGGATCGACAAATTTTCAACTGGTCTCAATGCAATGCATTCTAGCACAGATGATCCAGACATAGGCACTCACAGCCACATGAAGAGAAACAAATTGTCCCTCCCAAAATAATAATCCAGGACTCCACGGTCCAATCCTCCGTCATCCATAAATTCACAGTCAACATGCATAAAATTAAACAATTTTACACACAAAATTTCTCGTTTCAGTATCCAATTCCCCTGGCATCGCAGCGTAACACCACTTCCCCTGTACACAATATCAAGGCTGGTGACTACTTCCAAGAATACCTTTCATGCCATTTTTACTGTCATGTCTTCATCACATCTAGTAGTTAATAATTTCCCTACAAATTTGTGTATTGTTGAAATGTCCAGTTCCAACACACACTCATAAATGTGACAATAGTTGGTTATACTAAATGTCACAACAATAAAACATCTAATTCTTTTAACCATATTTACATGAATTCATTTACATGTTAAGTTGATCAGGCTCAACATGAAAACAAAAGAATTCATGAAGGCAATTTGTTTCATCAAAGCAAATATGTTGGAGGTTTTTGTTTCATCTTCACCCTATCTCCTCCCTTAGCCACAAACCACCAAGGATCAAGTCAACTACCAAGGCTTATCACAGCCACGAAGGCTCACCACAGCCACGAAGGCTCCCCAGCCACCCTGGAACACAAATCTGCCACTAAGGCACACCAACCACAAAGGGGCCACTAGCCATTAAGGCTTACCAGCTCTTCTCTAGAGCATTCAGTGACACACAGGACGAATCTGCAGTGACATCGCCACAGTAATGCAAATCACACAACAAACATCCATGCTCATTTCACCATATTCAGCTCTCCATCATCATCGATGGACATCTGATACTGACACAAGAGGCTTCCAAACATGCCTCCTCACATTGGTTGTCGGGCTGCAACAACGAAGAACTACTGCCAGGCTAATCTCCTCAGACTGGCCCGAATCGGGAAGCTCACCACACTTCCATTGTGCCATACTAAAATTAAGGAATGGTAGCTTGGATCTCAAGAGTTACATTATATCCCGCATATGCAAACCTAACTAATTAATAACAGTTCATTCAACCTTAAACTCGAATTGACTCCTCTACACCCGGCGACCCAATTGACACAACTCTTCTCAAAATTACTCCAGCTCCTTCTTCAACATTCAAACTTACTCCAACTACCTTTCTCCATCAATGTGAGATGCTTACACCTCACCTCGGCACAACTCTCTCTACAATTTCCATTGTTATAAATATGTGGAGTCTTTCTCCAATTCTTGAGCGAGATTTTTTCATCTGCTTCCATGATTTATGCTTCATGGCGCCTCCAAGATTTTCTGTCACTGTTAGCAATGTGATTTGAAGAACTACGAATCAGGCAATGACACCATGAAAATGCGCGGAACCCTATCTCCCTCCTTAGCAACACTTAGTATCTCTTGCGGTTGCGTACAAATCCATCCATCTCTCACTGTTTGGATGATATGGCAGAGGTGATTTTCCAGTCACGTTGCACATTTCTCTACACACTTCGCTCATGCTTGTGACAAGTCTTCTCATGCATTCAACATTTCGTTGAACAGTTTTTTTGCCAAAACCATGATGGGCTTCCATAAGCACATAATTGCAGATCTCCTTGAAGACATAATGGCAGGCTAGTGGTCACATAAACAAGAACAAATCTCGAAGGAGAGAGCCTCTGCTCAGTGAGATCGGCCTTCAGATCAGCCTCTTGTCTCACACAGGCGTGAGATCACAACCTTCAGTCTCCAGATGACACGGTCTTTTTCCAACAAAGTCTGGTCTTTTCTAGCAACAAAAGAAATATCCACGACCTCTTCTCCACGGGATGATGTTGGTCACTGATGAACTAATAATCGACACAGGGAAGCTAATCGATCCACATTGGCTCAATATAGAATAGTTTCCACAATCTACATAGTCACCCATGAATAAATAATTGATGTCAGGAGCCTTGCCACCGATGCGAAAAAACTCCAAAAAATCATGGAACTGCCCATGAATGTCTCCACACACTGTGACAGGACATTTCACAGGCTGCACATTCCATTCCTCCACTAGAAATGCCCTGGCATGATCACATAGACTCTTCACCTCAGCCTCGGTCAAATACTTGCATTCCATCAACATACGAAGGCATCTTTGATCCCCTACTGATCCAGCACCAACTGTTCCAAATCAACATATGAAGGCATCTTTGCCCACTTACTTTCCAATCACTCTATGAAATCCTTCATGAAATGACAGAAAATTGAACGAGGGGACGTTCTCATTGAACCACAAAGTCCAAGTCCATTGCTTCAACTATGGAAATCGAAATCGCAAACTTCAAACATGCCTTATGAAACTAATAATTTCCCGTACCAATTGCAGCTCACCAAAGGGTCATATTTGATGGGTGTTCTCTTCTCCTCACAGCAACACCCTTCAGTCCAACAATTGACCAAAATTTAGAGAGCAAGCAATTCCATGTAAATTTATGATAGGAAACATCACGTATGATGGAAATCAGCTGCACCATATGCCTGAACATTTCCGGCAACACTTTCGCCACCAACAATAGCAATGCTTGTTACAAAAAATGTAGCCTCAATGAAATGTCTGATTCGAGAATGGGATATGACAGTAATACTGACGAATTTCTTGATTTTCCAAACCAGATTTTGAAAATTCAAACCCCAGCTTCAGATTTGATGTGCCATGGCTCCACTTGAGTGCCTCTACTAGGTGGAGGTCAGACGGATTCCATCCGCTCATCCGAAAACTAGTTCCACACTGTTCCTGACTCTTCTTTCACCAGTTGGTTGTTCCACCAATCATTTCTTCCGCCAATTGACTCCAGTACTATTTACACAACTAAACTCCACGGACTCAGCTTTAGATATATTGAATATGTTTCCCTCCTTGTGTGTGGCGCTGCGATGTCACCACTTCGGGATTGAAAGTGGTAGTGCACACACAAACTTAAATTTTGTGTGCACTAATTATTAAAAAGGAAGGATCAAACCAAACTCCACTGAAGAATTGAGAATTTGAAAAGATGTAAGATCTAGTCAGAGTTTTTGAATCTTGGAAGCCTTAACGACAGGGTTTTCCTTGGAGATCGCATCACAACCAGCAACATTGAAACCAAAGAATATCAGTTGTGCTTCTTAGTATATCGATGGGTGCTACAAAAATAAATCTGAACCATCGCTCAAAATATGGGCAAACCTAAACACAAACCTCTTTATTTCCCTCGGCCCAGGAGGGGCCAAGGTCCAAGCTCGTATGGGCTTCGATACCAAGATGAAATCTCATAGCTATATTCTATTATTCAAATAGAGTTACATATATACATGAGGTATAGTCTCAAGATAGGTAAGCTATCTTGGATGCACAATAAGTTGGTTGAGAGAATATCTCAACCACACACCAAACAAGGAATAGTTTTAGCTAACTCCTATGGACTAGGAACAGACTCTATAAATGGAAATTTACAACCAAATACAAGTAGGAATTACATATTCCAACCATTTCAATTGATATAAATATGTTAAATCTTATTATAATTACTTTTATGATTGAAAAATGATAATAGGGTTTAACAACTTATGATTATGATAATTTAGCAATTATTTTATAATCATCAATTTTATTTATTGATTATTTTTATCTTGGATTTTTTATTTAACTAAATTTATTATTTTTTAACTTTTTAATGAAAAATATTTAATTATTGTAAATTTAATTCTCTACAAATTATTTGATTAATATTAATTGTAATTATCTCACAATTATTTATATATTTTATATTTTTTTATATAAATATATATTTTATAATTTTTAATGAATATGTTTTTAAATAACAAAAGTTGATTTTTTTTTAATGTTAAATTTCTATATATAAATTTGGGATTTTCCTTTTTATTTTTAAAATATATGTAGTTAAGAGCATGTAAGTTTTCAAAATCCATAATCATTGTAATGTTATATTGGTCATTATTGGTTGAATGGTACCAAAATTGTGTCCAATGTTTTGGGTGGACACACCATTTATCATCAAGGATCAAATAAAACAAAATAATTAGAAAATAGTACAAATAGATTTAAATAGGTGCAGGTTAAGACAAAAACATAAAGGAACATTAGAATGTGTAGAAATTTGAATAACTAATATATTATTCACCGATATTCTCCTGATCACACACTATTTTAACTTTATGCACAATACAAAATATCTTCTACCATTGATCATTAATTGCGGAAATAAAAACTATCGCATGCGCACATTAAAACCATAAACAATCACACATATGAACACAGTATTTCATGGGAAAGCTTAAAGCTAAAAACCCCCAACTATCTATATATTATATGTCATAGATATCATGTAACAATCATTGTACAAAGCTCCTTACAAGCTCTCAGCACAACCTACAATTGCTACACACTAATCAAGCTAGATCTAGCAAAACACATGCTCCAATCTCTGCCACTTGATATCCAACCTCGATTGCATAATCAATGCTGTAGGATGGCTCATTAAATAACTTGAACCACATGGCTTGTACTACGCAATCCTCATGGCCTCCTCCAATCACTGGTTGTTGCAAATATGCAACAGTATAGTCACAACTGATAGTTAACCTGCTCTTTCACCTATCTCTGCACTGGTCTCCACTGAAATTGTCCATGCACTGAAGTTAACTGATGTATTCTTTAGTTGATTAATGAGTTTATAATTATTGAATTAATTAATAATTAATTCACACCACTCTTCACTAATTGTATCAATCAGTTAAACTAGATACAAATAGCTCAACTATGTTTAGATTAGTTAAACTGAACACAACTCCATTAACTCCTCAATCAACTCCACCAAACTCCGTCACATGAGTTATAACTGAAGTATCCATGCAATAGCTCCACTTAACCCTCAGGAATAGCATAATTCCTTTTGTCAGCTCCTGTGCCACATTTGTGCACTTAACTGAAGTGCTCCAAGAGAATAAGATAATGTTTATAGTCCAAATATTATTAAGAGCTAATAATATTCAACATATCTATTTTTAGATTATCTATTTTTAGACTAGCAATCTAAAAATAGATTCCGCCCAATATGTCTAAAAATAGAAGTCCATCTATTTTTCCAACTTGACCAACCATCCACAAATAGCATCCTGCAACTCATAGAACATGATCCATATGTCTAAAAATAGACTTTGCGCCAAAAATATCCTGCGGGCCCACTTAGTGAAGGCGACTTCTTTCCACTAAGCTCATCATCTTGTTGCAATCTCAACACTCCCTCTCAACAAGATAAGGATTATCTGCCACCCCTATCCTGCCCCTGTGGTATTCGAATTTGCTCCTGGTGAGCGCCTTCGTCAAGATATCAACATCCTGATCCTCCGTGGGAATGTATGAAAGTAACATGATCTTCCGCTGCACACAATCTCTGATATGATGATACCGATCCATGAAGCCATGCCGCCTCAACTCATCCTCTTGTCTGTACCATGATCCATATCCCGATGTGCCTCTGAGATATCTCAATACATGCTTGCCTGCCTTCCAGAAGAGCTTGGTTGGCTTAACCATAGCTTGTGAAAGTTGGTTAACAACATAGCATATGTCGGGTCGTGTATTGACCAGATACATAAGCGACCCCACCAACTGTCGATAAACAGTGGCATCCACTACCTCCGCTGAAGTAGCATCCTCCTTCCTCCATCCACCAGGAAGAGGAGTATCAACAGGCTTGCGGCCATGCATGTTGAACTTCTCCAGTATCTCCCGGGCATACTTACCCTGAGAAACAAATAGTCCACCACTGCGCTGCCAAATTTCCAATCCCAGGAAATAATGAAGGAGGCCCAAGTCCTTCATCTCAAACTCTTTTGCAAGATCCTCCTTGCATGAGAGTATCAACAGCTCATCAACTGTCAAAATCAAATCATCTACATAAAGTACAATGATCAACAACTTACCCTCCACCAAAATCTGGTATAGGTTAGGATCTGCCTCACTCTTGGAGAATCCAAGTCTGGTGAAATAACTGTCTATCCATGTGTACCAAGCATGAGGTGCTTGTTTCAACCCATACAACGCTCTTTTGAGCCTGCACACATGCGACTCGCTGCTGAAGATCTCGAAACCTTCGGGCTTCTCTATGTATACCTCCTCCTCAATCACCCCATTGAGGAACACAGTCTTCACATCCATCTGATGAATGTGCCACCCCATCTGCGCTGAGAGAGCAAGAATCGTCCGTATGGAAGAATACCTTGCGACAGGTGCAAAGGTCTCCTCATAATCGATCCCCTCAATTTGTGAAAAGCCTCGGGCAACAAATCTTGCCTTGTACTTCTCCACACTCCCGTCAGTTGCCTGCTTCACTTTGTAGATCCATCTCGAACCCACCATTGATTTCCCCTCCGGCCTTGGGACAATCTCCCATGCAGTGTTTCTGACAATCGAATCATACTCTTCCACCATGGCATCTACCCATGCGGGGTCCTCCACAGCTTCCTTGAAAGAGGATGGCTCCATCACGATACACTTGCTCATAAGAGCCATGTATCTAGTATACCGGTCAGGTGACTGTCTCTGTCTGCGCTGTGATGTAGGTGCTCCTACAACTTTCTCTGCATCTTGAGCCAATCGCTCAGCTTCTGTAGTGCGCTTCCTCCCTCTAATGGTTGGCACTGCCTGAGTGGTCTCTTCCACTCCATGAACCTCATCTTGTGGCTGATCCACATCCAGAGACTCATCCTTAGGAACTAATATCTTTTCATCTGCATGCAAGTGTGGCTCCCTCTCAAGCGAACACTTCATGGCTTTCTCCTCATGAAATTTGATATCCTGTCGCACAACAGTCTTGCGACTGTCTGGAAAATACACACGATAGTTGTGGGGTGTATCAGTGTACCCCACAAATATCCCAACCTCTGCAGTCGGCTCCAGCTTCTTCCTGGAATCCTTCGTCACATGAATGTAAACAGGTGAACCAAAAATCCTCAAATGGGAAATATCAGGCTTCTTACCAGAAAATGCCTCCTCGGGTGTACTCATGCCAAGTATCCTGTGAGGACAACGGTTCTACACATATACTGCAGTATTGCATGCCTCAACCCACAAGTGTATGGGAAGGCCCTGATCATGCAACATCGCCCGTGGAACACCCACGATCGTTCTGTTCTTCCGCTCAGCAACCCCGTTCTGTTGTGGGTTATGAGGTGCTATGAACTCTCTTCGAATTCCTTCTGCACTGCAAAATTCCTTGAATTCGCCAGAGATGAATTCACCACCATTGTCACTCCTAAGAGCCTTCACTTGCTTCCCCGATTCTTTCTCAACCAGTGCCTTGAACTCACAGAACCTTGAGTATGTCTCTCTCTTCTTCTGCATGAAGAAGATCCAGCACTTATGAGAAAAATCATCAACAAATATCACATAGTACCTGTACTTTGCTGTCGAAGCTACTGAGAAAGGTCCACACACGTCTGTGTGAAGTCTCTCAAGGATCGTCGTGGCGCGACTATCCTTCTCATGAAAGGTGGATTTCACAAATTTTCCTAAGGTACATCCCTTGCACTGATCTGACTGCGCAAGAGTACCCTTAGGAAGCCCAGTAGAAATCTGCTGCAGTATCTTCAAAGCTCCATGGTGAAGGTGGCCCAATCTCCGGTGCCACAACTCGCCATCATCCCGGCTCACCACTCCTTTTGCCTTGCCTGCCATTGCTGCGCAGCCATCTACCTGCAATTGATAAAGGTTCTTAACTCGAACCCCTATCCTCCGGGTCTCACCAGTTGCCTTACTGTGCAGGAAAGCCTTTCCCTCGCTAAAGACAACATCATATCCCTTGTCTTCTAACATCACCACAGAGATAAGATTCTTCTTCAATCCTGGAATATGCATCACTTCCTTCAATACAAAGGGTTTACTAGAATCCCTCTCAAAGGAAATGGTACCGATACCGGTCGCACTATATCTACCATCATCGCCCATCTCGATGTGCACTCCAAGATCTTTCTCATCCAGATCAGTAAACAAATCTCTATCTCATGTCATGTGAAAAGACGCACTAGTGTCAAGAAACCACACTTAACCCATCACACTTGAGACCAAGCATGCGATCAGAAAAAAATATAGCTCAAATTGTGAGGCTAAGGCCTCTCCAGCTGCAGATCCAGCAGCTTGCTTATTTTTCTCCTTCTGTGGACAACTAGTGGCGTAATGTCTGTGTTGGTGACAGTGAAAGCACTTCACCTTGGACATGTCCTGCTTCTTGCCTTTCGCACCGAATTGAGAAGATTTCTTGCTCTTCCCCTTCTTTGCTTTGGCAGCCAAAGCGCAATTCTCTTCATCAGAGTTCTTTGATGAATATCCCTCCCTGGTACTTTGCCTTATCTCCTCTTGCACAAGATCCGACCAAAGTCGCTCCCATCCTAGCAATTTCTCCCGACCTGATCTAGGTGGATATTGGTGGCCACCCACCTATTCCACTTGGCCCCCCACCATTTTCTCTTTCAGTTTTTCAGTTTCGGCATAACTTACTATTTTTAGCAGTTTTTCGGGTCCTGAACTTCCGGAGCCGTTTTGAGGCCCTAAACGACGTTTTTTGGGTATGAAAGCGCCAACGAATTTTCTGATAAAATTCGTAGCTGTAGTCCTCGGATAGAGCTTTCTAATGATGTATCATGTGCGTCAAACGGAGATAGTATGCCAAAGTTACGTCCCTGGGAAGTTGAAACACCAATTTACCCAAACGGGGCCCATAGTTTTGGCGCTTCATCTCCTAGGGTTAGGTTTTTGGGATGTTTGGGGTTCTCCATTGTTTCTCAATAATAAATAGGCCCTCGCGCCTCATTGTAAAGCAGTTCAGAGGTCTGTAGCCACCACATCTCTTCTCAGAGATTCGCTACCAGCACCCTAGCTATTTTATTTCCATTATGTCTGTAAGCATCTTTCTGTTATTTGATATTAACGAAATGAAGTGTTATTTCCGCTGCATCTCTGTATTTATGGTTATGTGTTTATTCTGTTGCGTTCCTGCATAAATCCGGATCAGTGGTATCAAAGGGGTCTGCTTTTTCTCGATCCTTCTTTGCATGTCCCCAACGAGGTCGGGGTATAAGGATCTAGGGCTTGATCTGGTGGAACCTTTGCAAGATCAGCCTCGCAAACCTCGACGGACGCCCATGGGGGACGAAAAGAAAGATGAGGGAGCAGGAGATCCTATCAAAATATTGCTCGAAGAGGCCCTCGAAAAACAAAGGAACGCGATGATGGATAACTTTGCTCAGATCCTTCAACGGCTGCCCACCGGCGGCGCATCTGCATCTAGTAGCCACTCTGGAGTTGCGACTTCCTTTAAGGTACAAGTAAATTTTGACATTCCCATATTTGAGGGTCAAATAGACGCAGATGCCGTAGATAGATGGTTGAATCTATTAGAAGGATATTTCTCTGTTCATGACTTTTCAGACCGGGAGAAGATTATTTTTGCACTCCTCAAAGCTACCCCCATGTTAAGGACTGGTGGGAAACCTACTGTGAGAACAAGGACCAGACAGAACCCTCTCTGTTCTCGGCCGTACCAACTTGGAATTCTTTTCGAGACGCCGTCAAGGAACAGTACTATCCCGTGGGGAGCTATGAGGACAAGTACATACAATGGACCACGCTGCGACAACAAAGAGATCAAGATGTGCACGAGCTGACGAATCTGTTCCATACCCTGCGCACAAAGTTGGGTATCAAAGATTCAGAGAAACATTTGGTGCTAAAGTATCGCAGTTGTATGCACAGATACATTCAGGAGGAAATGGAGTTCCTCGACATCTCCTCGCTTGGTACGGCATACCGGTATGCTGCCAAGATTGAGCAGAAATTCAAACAGAAGAAGCGAGACTTTGGATCTGCGAATAAAAAGCAAGGAAAAGGTGCTTCCAAACCGCAGAACAAAGGACAGAGCCAAGGCATGGCGGCTAAAGACAACCCACCAAAGCCACAAGAAAAGAAAAACACCGTAAAGCCAAAGAAGGACACAGGAAAATGGTGTGAGTTCCATAAGAGCTCCACTCACAACACAAGTGAGTGTCGGGCCAAGCAAACGCTAGTGGCCGAGATGAGGGCTTCTGAGTCAGATGCATGCTCCGACTCCGAATCAGAACCTGAAAAGGGGAATGAAAAAGGGAAACAGATTATTGATGCGGAGCCCAACGCGACTGTTGCCACTACAAAGGTCCAGAAGGAGGAACCGGAAGATCCAGAGGAGGAGGAACGTCTCTTCCACTCCCAGATGTGGGTAAAGGGCTCCCCTGTACAGTTCATTGTCGACAATGGGAGCCAAAAGAACCTCATTTCAGTAGACGCCGTGAAGCAGTTGGGCTTGCCGACCACAACTCACCCACATCCATACACCATCGGGTGGCTTCACCAAGGACGAGATCTTCACGTCAGCCAGCAGTGCCGCCTTCCCTATAGCATCAAGCCCTTCACGGATGAGTTATTATGTGATGTTGCTCCTATTGATGTTTCTGATGTATTATTAGGACAACCATACTTGTGGAAGCGTCATGATGTGTATGAGTCTCGACCTCGTGCTGTTATTATTACTTTGGGAAATAAGTTGTACAGGATACCAGAGGTACCACCTCCTACGACTATCTCTTTGGTTACTGCAAAACAATGTAGTAAGCTCATTTCCCAAACCAGAAAATTCGTTTTTCTGATGATCCGCCCCCAGGGCAAGAAGAAGACTGTGGCCACGACCTCCAGACAGGGCCCCTCTGCACGACAACAACAAATGGATAAGGTCGGGGAGGAGTACGGGGACATCTTCACCTCACCCACAGGGGTTCCTCTGCACTGCCAGGTCAAGCACCCGATTGATCTGACCCCAGGTGCGCCACTACCCAATGGACCGATCTATCAACGCTCTGTTCTAGAAAATGATGAAATCAAGAGGCAGATTCAGGAGCTGTTGCAGAAAGGTCACATCAGACCAAGTTCATCGCCCTGTGGGAGCCCGATCGTGTTGGTACAGAAGAAGGATGGGACGTGGAGACTCGCTATTGACTATCGGGCGCCGAACAAGATCACTGTCCGGAATAGGTACCCAATCCCACGGATTGATGACCTTCTGGACCAACTCCAAGGTGAAAAATATTTCAGTAAGATCGACCTGAAGTCTGGGTATCACCAGGTACCAATTGAACCCTCTGATGTGTGGAAGACTGCCTTCAAAGCCAAGGAAGGCCTTTTTGAATGGTCGGTCATGCCTTTCGGGTTGACGAATGCTCCCGCAACCTTCATGAGGATGATGGATGACATCTTGCGGCCATTCACCAACTCATTCGTAGTGGTGTACTTGGATGACATTCTGATCTTCAGCAAGACTTGGGAAGAGCACCTTCATCACATCCGACAAGTCCTCCGAACACTGCGGCAACACAAGTTGTGTGCCAATTTGGAGAAGTGCATGTTTGGCATGACCCAGGTTCAATATCTGGGATACATTATTGATGAAAGGGGGTGCATGTGGATCCAGCCAAGATCCAAGTCATTCGGGATTGGCCAGCCCCGACTACTATAACAGAGCTTCGCAGCTTTCTGGGTCTTGCTAATTTCTACCGTAGATTCGTGCTGGGATTCTCTCATATCACTTGGCCCTTGAGTCAAGTCACCAAAGGAGGAGCGAGAGTAAAATTCTTTTGGTCGGAACCTCAACAGAAGGCGTTCAAAGAATTGAAAAATCGCCTCTGTTCTGCCCCAGTGCTCACCTTACCAGACTTGCAGCAGCCGTTTGAGATCGAGACAGATGCCTCTGACTATGCTATTGGGGCAGTTCTTACTCAACAGGGACATCCAGTGGCATATCACAGTGAGACATTGTCTGAGATAGTTCGCAAGTATCCCACCTATGACAAAGAAATGTATTCCATTGTGCAAGCCTATCGACAATGGAAGCATTACATTTTGGGGAAGGAAACAATCATCCACACAGACCACCGGCCCCTGTAGTTCATACAGACACAAGGGAAGTTGTAGAATGATCGCCATCAGAAGTGGTCCACATATCTGCAACAGTTTCATTTGAACATCAAGTACAAGAAGGGTAGCACTAATAATGTTGCAGACTGCCTCAGCCGACCACCGATCGTGGCGCTCACCACCGTGCTCAACTCTTGTGGGCACGAGACTTCTGATTGGCCGCTTCTCTATGAGAGTGACCCAGAATTCGGCCACACTTACAAGGCACTCTTGGGGGGCACGCAAGTTCCAAATTTTCACCTCCAAGATGCACTTTTATGTCACTTGGGACACCTTTGTGTTCTTTCAAGCGAGCGTGCCAAGATGATATGGGAAGCACACTACAGTCGAGTCGCTGGGCATTTCGGGGTCGAGAAAACAGTAGCAATACTACAGAAGTATTTCTATTGGCCGAACCTTCGAAAGGATGTCGAGAAGCACATCAGATCCTCCACTGCTTGTGCCATTGCCAAACCAACCATCAAGAAGCAAGGCCTATATACTCTACTACCTACCCCTAGTCGACCGTGGGAATCCATCTCCATGGATTACATGTCGGGCCTGCCCTCTACTAAGAATGGCAATGACTGTGTTTTCGTGGTCGTTGATAGATTCTCGAAGATGGCCATTATGGCGGCCTGTAAGAAGAATATCACAGCAGAAGCCACTGCTAAACTCTTCTTTGAACGAGTGTGGGTGCACTTTGGGATCCCACAGTCTATCATATCAGATCGAGATAGCAGGTTCCTCAGCACATTTTGGTCCAGCCTCTGGTCAATGTTGGACACAAAGCTCACCAAGTCCACAGCCTTCCATCCCCAAACAGATGGCCAGACAGAGGTAGTCAATAGAATGATTGTACACATTCTGCGCATGTACAACTCAAAGCATCCACGCACATGGGACGAGAGCCTCCCCTATGTACAACACAGTTATAACCGGGCTCTCCACAGTTCAATTGGCCATAGCCCCTTTCAGGTGGGCTTGGGATTCCAACCACTATGTCCTATTGACATAGCCATGCCGTTTGCAGCTGCTCAGGCCGATTCAGCTCATGTCCAGTCTGAAGTTGACAAAGCAAGTAGCTTCATCGAGCGCATTCAACACATCCGCCAACAGGTTCATGATATATTGGACAGAGCCAATGCGAAGTACAAGCAGTGCCATGATCAACACCGGGTGCCACACAACTTCCAGGTGGGCAACAAAGTATGGCTGCATTTGCAGAAGGAGCGCCTCACTGGACCTCACCGCAAGCTTCGCCCGCTCCGATACGGGCCGTACACCATCACCAAGGCTGTAGGGAACAATGCTTTCAAGCTTAGTATTCCACCATTCCTTGGTCTGCACCCAGTCTTCAATGTGGATCGCCTTCGTCCTTACTTCCCACCTCTACTGGACACTTCGGACATTGCAGAACAACTCACACCAACAGAGTTAAACCCAGACTGCATGGAACAGGCCACCACAGATTGTATCATGGACATGTAAATTAAGAACACTCGCCAACAGAGGATCCAACTGTATCGGGTTGTCAAAGCTGGCCAACTCCTGCACCAAGGAAAGTGGTTCACCAGGGACCAAGTTCAGTAGAAATTTCCTCATCTCATGGAGGAACTTAACGCAATGGGGACCATTGCTTCCTAAGGGAGGAGGAATGATCTAGGTGGATATTGGTGGCCACCTGCCTATTCCACTTGGGCCCCCACCATTGTCTCTTTCAGTTTTTCAGTTTCGGCATAACTTACTATTTTTAGCAGTTTTTCGGGTCCTGAACTTCCAGAGCCGTTTTGAGGCCCTAAACGACGTTTTTTGGGTATCAAAGCACCAGCAAATTTGATCATCAAATTCGTCCCGAAAGCTGTAGTCCTCGGATAGAGCTTTCTAATGATGTATCAGTGCGTCAAACGGAGATAGTATGCCAAAGTTACGTCCCTGGGAAGTTGAAACACCAATTTACCCAAACGGGGCCCATAGTTTTGGCGCTTCATCTCCTAGGGTTAGGTTTTTGGGATGTTTAGGGTTCTCCATTGTTTCTCAATAATAAATAGGCCCTCGAGCCTCGTTGTAACTCAGTTCAGAGGCCTGTAGCCGCCACATCTCTTCTCAGAGATAGCTACCAGTGCCCTAGCTAGTTTTATTTCCATTCTGTCTGTAAGAAAATTTCAGTTCTTTGATATTAATGAAATGAAGTGTTATTTCTGCTGCATCTCTGTATTTATGGTTATGTGTTTATTTTGTTGCGTTCCTACATAAATCCGGATCACGACCATTGACAGAGTCCTGATAGGAATGCCAACTCTTCGGAAGCCCAAGGAAAGCCAAGCTCGCCAAGTCCTCGTCATCAACAGTAACCCCCATACTTCCCAGCTCATCCCTGCATTGGATGAACTTCGTGAGGTACTTGGGCATACTGTCGCCTTTCTCCATTTTTATGTTCCTGAGTTTATCCTTGAGTGCCAACTTCCTCTGGTCGCTCTTTCTTTGAAATAAATCTGTCAAAACTTTCCACCTCAAGAATGGAGAAGCTTTACCATGAAGGCTAGACACTATGTGATCCTTCACACCTTCCAACAGAATCCTTCGACACTTTGCTATCTTCTTTTTCCATGCGTCAAGTACGGCAGCATCGCTAGAAGTAGGTTTTGGAACTTCTGCATCTATGAACTCCTTCAACCCATTTTCATCCAGCACCGCCTCCATCTTGTCCTTACATGCAATATAATTCGAGCTGCCCTCAAGGGAATACTCCAATCACAATCCGTTGAAAGACATATCAACTTCGACACCAAGAAAACACTACTGTGAATTCGAATTCCGCCAGCTCAAAACTCAACCGCTTCAATGTTTTGCAATTTCTCCAATGATCAATATCGCTCTGATACCATGTAGAAATTTGAATAACTGATATGTTATCCACCGAAATTCTCCTGATCACACACTATTTTAACTTCATGCACAATACAAAATCTCTTCTACCATTGATCATTAATTGCGGAAATAAAAACAATCGCATGCGCACATTAAAACCATAAACAATCACACATATGAACACAGTATTTCATGGGAAATCTTAAAGGTGAAAAACCCCCAACTATCTGTATATTATATTTCATAGAGATCATGTAATAATCATTGTACAAAGCTCCTCACAAGCTCTCAGCACAAGCTCCAATTGCTTCACACTAATCAAGCTAGATCTAGCAAAACACATGCTCCAATCTCTGCCACTTGATAGCCAGCCTCGATTGCGTAATCAATGTTGTAGGATGGCTCATTAAATAACTTGAACCACCTGGCTTGTACTGCGCAATCCGCATTGGCTCCTCCAATCACTGGTTGTTGCAAATATGCAACAGTATAGTCATAACTGATAGTTAGCCTGCTCTTTCACCTATCTCTGCACTAGTCTCCACTGAAAATGTCCATGCACTGAAGTTAACTGATGTATTCTTTAGTTTATTAATGAGTTTATAATTAGTGAATTAATTAATAATTAATTCACACCACTCTTCACTAATTGTATCAATCAGTTAAACTAGGTAAAAATAGCTCAACTATGTTTAGATTAGTTAAACTGAACACAACTTCATTAACTCCTCAATCAACTCCACCAAACTCTGTCACATGAGTTCTAACTGAAGTATCCATGCAATAGCTCCATTCAACCCTCAGGAATAGCGTAATTCCTTCTGTCGACTCCTGTGCCACATCTGTGCACTTAACTGAAGTGCTCCAAGAGAATAAGTAATGTTTATAGTCCAAATATTATTAAGAGCTAATAATATTTGACATATATATTTTTAGACTGGCAATCTAAAAATAGATTCTGCCCAATATGTCTAAAAATAGAAGTCCATCTATTTTTCCAACTTGACCAACCATCCAAAAATAGCATCTTGCAACTCATAGAACATGATCCATATGTCTAAAAATAGACTTTGCGCCAAAAATAGCCTGCGGGCCCACTTAGTGAAGGCGACTCTTTTCACTAAGCTCATCATCTTGTTGCAATCTCAACAGAATGAAGGAACATAGAGGAACATTACAATTCATAGATGAAAATATTAAAAGGAATGTTAGAAATTCATATGTCAAAAGAAACATTTTAGAAAATTTAATTGAAATGAAGAATAAATAAGTTTAAAAATAAATAATGAATATTTATTTTAAATTACCAATTTAAATTAATGAATTAGAAATTTATTCATATTTTGAATCAACAATTGAAGTTAATGAATTATGATTTTAGAAAAAATAAATAGAAGAAATTAAATAAAATAATAAAAATATAAAATATGAAAACTAGATCGAGAGAGTTAAAAGGGATTAGGATCCATTAACAATTAAAGGACTCTG
The DNA here is from genome assembly GCA_034641835.2 of Pinus albicaulis. Classification (NCBI taxonomy): domain Eukaryota; kingdom Viridiplantae; phylum Streptophyta; class Pinopsida; order Pinales; family Pinaceae; genus Pinus; species Pinus albicaulis. The sequence goes on from CM076574.1 coordinate 1,379,385,955, forward strand.
TATGATTAATAAATAAAGGACTAGGTATGATGGGAATAAATTAAATAAGGTGGGAATAAATTAAATAGGGGGATAAATATATGATTAAGAGAAAGAATTGAATGTGAATGAAGGATTAAGAGAGAGGGGGAGAGATTAATGCGAGAAATTAACATAAGAACATTAAAGTAAGAAAAAAATGCAAGAGATGGGAAGATTTAAAGAAGAAATAAGATTTAGAATTAAGGGGCTAATAAGAATAAGAACTAAGGGCAAGGGAGGAGAAGGAATTAAGTATCAAAGGTTATGAATGAGATGTTTTGAAGAGTGGCTTCACTTCTAGTCATCTTAGTGATTAAATTCATTAGGATACTTTTCAATTTTGAGGGTTTCATGGATGATTCAGGTGGAATAGAAGGGAATGGCGACCACGATTTTCACCTAATCAAAGCATATAAGGTGCTTAGATTTATAGGAATGTTCAACAATGGTTGATTTGGAGAACAAATTATGAAAGGTATTGACTATGTGTTCTTTCAGTCACGCTTTAATTGATCTACTTGTTTGACCTGTACATGAATTATGCATGAACATTGAATTTTACAAACCCCTGGGCCCCACAAAGGATACAATTGGCCTTTGGGTGATTTGAATAATTACTTTAATGTCTTGCAGGGCTTGAAGATAGTTTTAATGTTTTCTTGGCTAAAACTTCAGAGATGTGATTATTGGTCCCTTTCATATAATGGAGTGAAATCATAGCTCTAGGGGGGAGAGATGGTGTTCTTTAGGGGTAGGAATTGAGTTGCTTGGTAAGCCTTATTAATTTGATTAGAAGAATAACTATTGTTTTAAAGGGTTTTCATGAGATGATATTTTTCCTTAGATAGGAATTCAGATTAGAAATGTGAATAGCCCTCATAATGAGGGTTATTAAGAAAATAAATTTTTGGGTCGGATGGTGATGAAAAATGACGTGGAGGTAGTGGGCATGGAGGTACCATACACACAGTAATGACCTCCAAAAATAGCATTACTATATGTATATTTTTTTTCTTTGTCAAAGGACAATAGCTTCAGTGGTAGCTAGCAATTTAATTCCCCCCCACCTCGGTTCTTTTCTCTAGAGACATTAGCATGTGTAGCAAAAATCTAAACAAGTTGGAAATCGTGATGGAATTTTGAACCCTAATTTTACCTAAATTTTTTTTTAAGAAGTGACACGTTCACCACTAACTAACTAACTAACTATATATATATATATATATATATAAAATTTTAAAACATTTATTTATTTTCCATTACTTAGATACACATATCTATTTTGAAAGAGCATTTCAATCTAATTATCAATAATTATTAGGTGATTGGTAGAGACTTAACTTCCACATAATATTCTAGAATATTTTTTAGTAATAATCCCAAATCAAATGTTAAGATTTATTTTTAAAATACTTATATCAATTTCTTCACTCTTAATAAAATTAATTAATTAAAAAACCTATAAATAAATATAATATAAAATGACATATAATTATTTTATAGATGTGATGTTAATAAACCATCATATTAATATATAGTATGTAATTAAAACTTATCTCCATTATTAAAAATTATATATTAATTATTTTCATAATTTAAAATATTAATTTAAAATAAAATTAAAAAAATAATTAGATATTTTAATTTTGGCAACTTAATCAACACTATTATAATATATAAAATTAGCTAATGAATTTTCAGTTTGGCCATACACTTTTTATCTTTACCATTGATTAATCAATTTTCACTAACAAAACCAATCCGATTAAGCAATACAACGGCTTCATAACCATGGTTTTATTTGATAACTACTTCATGCGTATGCATGATCTTTGGTACGCAGAACATTTTCTTTCACCTTTGACCTAGTTTCCGCCATTCTTCTTTGTTTTCTGTTTTCCAATTTGTTTTTTAATAAATTTTTATTATCAGAGGGATGGAGTGATTTGTTAGTGAAATAAAGTTAAAAAAATTGTAAAACTATTAAGCTTTTTTTAAGTTATGAAAATGGATAGAAAAGTATGAAAATAGTAAATTTTGATAAATAAATTTATTTTTAAATTTAAAAAAATAATCTGTTTTGAAATTCCAACCTTTTAGCCGATATATAGATTAGAAAACATAACGCTTCGGTAACGACTGTTCCTGATGGCGACTTCTTCATGTTCAGTGGAACCCAAATCGATAGAACGCTTTTTGATAATGACTTCTTTCCCGTTGACTGCTACCTGAGCAATTTGAGTCGATTCAATGAATTGTACGTTGCAGATTTTCCAATGCTCGCGGCATATATCCGAACAACAATAATTTTATTTTAAATTAATATATCCGTTTCACAATAATTTAAAAAATAACTAATTACCTCATTCTTTTCCATTTTTGGACTTCCCTTTTTGATATAAAAAAGCAACGCATAGACTTAGTCACAATCTCGGTTGGCCTCCCTAGACTTCCACTCCAATTTTGCGAAAACTTAATATTCCAACATATTGGCAACTCTCTAGGCACATGGACCATGACTCTTCTTACTTGGAGACTAGAATCAAGACGATTGCATGTGTTTTGGTCAACATCAACCTCAAAGAAGGGCTGCGAGAGGATATGGAAAGATAAAGTGCACTTTTTTTACTTGGAAGCTCGAATCAAGACGATTGCGTGTGTTTTGTCAACATCAACCTCAAATAAGGGTTGCTAGAGGATAAGGAAAGAGAAAGTGCATTCTTTTTAAAATTGTTGATTGTGTTATCGTATCGTATCCTTGGATGATAGCACCTCCAAAGATTAAAACTTCATCTCATACAGCTTGCTTCTTGTATACAAGAAGACAATAAATACTTTCCAAAAACGTCCAAGCGGATAGATTGTTAGTACAACAAGAAATCCCCAACCTACTTGAGACATATTCAAATGGACATGAGTATACATATAAATAACTTAAATCAAAATCATAAGATATAATGTATGAAATAAATATTAAAGGAGAGGAAACCCATTATATTATCATACCAACATTACAATTCATTCATGAAATTACTTCAACCAAGAAGAGGTATTGTTTAACTCTTTTCCTTGTTCTTTCTTTAACCTTTCACTAAATTTCAAGAGCATAAGGTTACTCTAATTTTTTTCCTCCATTTTTCCCTTGATATGGCCTTCATTATATAGAGGGAAGAAAGTTAGTTTTGGGATTAATGGATGTCCTTAAAGGCTTCGGTGAACTAGGAAAAGTTGGAGTTGATAGGTTAATTTATTGGGGATGTTTATAAGACATTATTCGAATCTCACATCGGTTCTCCTTAAGATTTTCTATCATGAAGGTTGAGAGGGTGGTTACTTTTTGGCAATAATGCAACTCGTGATCGTCACATGTTGCAAGTGATGTGGCTTACGATTGATTGCACTATTCTCCAAAGGACCAATGCGACTGTGCTCAAAAACATGTTGACAAGAAAAAATAAATGTAGTGTCTTAACTTCTGATATGAGTGCATTCTCCAATGCTCATAGGGGTGGGTTTTAAGACTACAACAATCTCCATAAAACTTTAGTATTCAATTCACTACCGAGATGGGGCCCTTGTTCTACAAACAAATAAGTCTTATACATCAACTTGGTGCCTTGCTTGGCTATGACCTTAAAATTAGGGTATTATTATTATTATATGAGTTATTCTTGTTTTCACTTTTACATAAGCTACAACAAAGGAAGAGAATTTATCAATTCTCTCTTATTTCATTAATACTATTAATTAGACTATTAAATGCATCTTTTATGATAGAAAAGATAACCACATGGTTTCAATTTGTCAAATTTATATAAATATAAATATTAATATAAAAAATCCCATGGTGCTTAAAATTGATGGTGATGGGGTATATCGTTAAGTCACTTCGTGATGTGAAGGTCACTTGTTCGAAACTCCGTGGGAAAAATTTAAGTCATGTTAAGGGTTGGTGTGGCCCAAACTAGGTGTTGGTGCCCTAAGTGATTATGATGGCTTAGATGCCCCTCAGTCACAATTTCTGAAATCATTGAGTCAAAATTTCTCAAGCCATAAGTCAAGCCTGATGTAATCTATGATAAACTTAGACCACTTTACTATATATATATATATATATATATATATATATATATATATAGAGAGAGAGAGAGAGAGAGAGAGAGAGAGAGAGAGGAGGAGGAGGAATGATTGTTATCTTCTTTAATTTAATTAAAAAATATGTTTTTATTATATTTAATGATGTTATAAATAAAATACAAAACACTAATATCTTTTATATTTGTATAAATATTATTATTCATATCTTAAGAAAATCACTTTAAAATAATTTTATTCAAAAGTATATTTTGCAACATATGATAAAGATTTTATTATTATGAATTTTCATATTTCTTTAAAAACAAGTTGATCAAGTTTAATATAAATTAAGTTATGTTTATATTAATAAAACAAAATTGTCAAATTGTTTGTGATTGCTTTAAGTTGGTTGGATGTTTTTGCATGTCTCTTCCCCCTAGCACAAGTCACAACCACCCTGTGAGATTTGATCCATACTAAGGTGGTCCATACTCAACTAGTTGTCACTACTAAAACTTGGTTGTCACTACTAAGACTTGATTATTTATATTAATATTAATATAAACATATTTACTATTATTATTGATGCATGAGCATTAGGTTAAATTTTCATTATTCAATTGTGTAATTAAGGGGGTGAGATATTTTAATTATTTTATTAATTAATTTGCTCATTTTTAATAATTAGGAGAGAAATTATAAATCTGAGGATTATAGTAAATATTCCTTAAATAATTAAGAATATGAGTGGAGTTGAATTAAGTAGATAATCTAGGGACTAGGAATTCCATAAACAGGACTTAGTTGAGTCCAAAAAAAGATAAATCTAAATTAGATTTTAAGTTGAGATTTGTGTGGAGGAAATTATGGAGTGGAATAAATTCATATTTATGTATAAATATGTCACTTGTGAGAGTGTGAAAAGGCATAGAGAGAAGTGAGGAAGTGGGCAAGTTAGGAATATTGAGAGAGTACGAGAAATGGTTTGAAGGGTCGAGAGCCAAGAGGCCACCCATTGTAATATTTGGCCAAAGAGTTTTTTATATCAGTATTTTATTTGTATGGCTCTCTTTCCTTAATATGTACTGTTTGAACTGAATATGTTGTGGTTTTTAGAAGAATTTTAATTTTCATTGGAAGCACATGAGTTTTTATATGCTAGGATCTGTTTAACTGAGTATCTTGGCATCATTTGGTATATGAACAGGAAAGATGTTTGTTCTATGTTTTGTTTTGACTCTGCATTACATCATACATATATGCCCAGACAAGAGCGTTAATTTGTAGGAGTAGGTGTGCGATGGAGCCAACTCTGTTTGGTGAAAATTGATGGAGTAGTATTAAATATGAAGTGTGCGGAGGTTGCTCGTTAAGGCTAAGAAATTGCGTGGGATGTCATTTCCACATAAGGAAGATCTGATTTCAGCATCAAATATAAATTGATTCAATTGGGAGAGAAAGAGAAAATATTGCCAGTGGTGAATATGTTGGAGTAAGAACGCAATGACAGTGTGTTAGCTACAACACTACGATGTGGGGAGTGTCAACACTACAGTAAGGCACCAACATAGCTTGATAGAGCCACGATTACAATCACAAGTCTACGGAAAAGTGGAAATCGTAAGTCTGTGAGGAGGTATTAGTGTATTTGGTAGTGGAGATGTTAATGCTTTTGGCTGAGGAGATATCACATGGGGATAACAAAGCCACGGTTGAAATTATAGTTTGCAGCAAGTTTGAAACCGACTGGTGAAAGTCTTGACACATACGATGGCATGTGGTTAAGATCTTGGCAGGCGTAACATATCATTGTACACAGCGGAAGCATGGTGTGGGAGTTCATGAAAGCGGCCGTGACATATGACTGCAACGGAATCGTGGTGTGGGAGTTCATGAAAGCGGCCGTGACATATGACTGCAACGGAATCGTGGTGTGGGAGTTCATGAAAGCGGCCGTGACATATGACTGCAACGGAATCGTGGTGTGGCCACAACAAAACAAGCTTGTGATCGCAACCAAAAAATCATGTGATCCATAGTGCGCATAGCAAACTATGCCACGAGTTGAAATTGCATTTTGGTCACAAATACTGAAAGATCGATGGTATTGATTGTGAATAGACTTGATATTTTCCATGTTTGATTTGGTTGAGATGAGCATAGGCTCAATACTAAATTGAATGATTTTTTTTATGGATGCAATTTTTAATTATGTTATTACATACGATCACAATGGTCCTTTATGGACTCAACGAATATGGTAAGAAATGGAGTTTGCATATATGGTGCAATATTTTATTACCATAGGTATAAAAAGAGATGTATTTGGAATTTCATACTAAGTATCGAAGAATAGATCAAATCCATCATTTTGAAGAGTAAGCCCGGGCCTTAATAGAATTGGACATTTTTGAAAATAAATTTTAAAGTGGAATTTGTGTTATATTCATCATTTGTGGTATGCCGTAACTGGAGTGCAGTTTAAAAACTCGTGGAAGTTGCGTAAGTTCTGTGAGCCTTTAATGTCGACGTTGAGGAATGGCGTAGAGATTGGTGTCGGTTCCAATCCAAATACCGACTTATAAAATTAACTCCATCTCTGTTTGCATAAATTTCCATGGAGGTGTGATGCTGTGGATTCGACCAACCTAATGGTATGTTATTTGCTTAATATTATTGTAAAGCTGTTGACTTCATTGGTTTAGTCAAGGAGTACGTTGGATTCCAAATGGCTTGGTTGGATTCTAAATGCCAACTTTTGATTCACCATTAAATAAAATGGTCATTAAAAGAACCCTTTTATGATGGAAAAGTGGAGTCGCATAATGCTGCAATATTTCAATGTTATGTGTTGATGGAGTGGAGTATGTAATTGCACACTAAGTGGCGAAGAACGAATCAATTACATCAAGTGAAGATTAACTTGGGTCTTAGTAAAATTGAATATTTTACTTTGAAAGTGGAAATTTGATTTCTACATCAATTTTTGGAAGCGAGTCATATCAATACACTTAAAAAAGGCATGTGTGGGGCTTGTGAAAGAGGTGCAACTCCAGCAGAATATTCAAGGTATGGATCCAGTATTTCCATGGTACCACCTTCCAGCGTAAGAAAAGGTCACAGGTGTTAGAGTCGGTATCTTCATCCCTCCGTCAGAGATCAAAATCTCTTTTGTTGCATTTCATTTTAGGTGTCTCATTCAGTTCAGTCACTCACATTCCATTAGGAGCATGGATCATCTGACGGAAGGGTCTTTTCACTCATATACCTCATGTCATGTACCTGCTGGTCTGTGTCTATTCATCAAAATCAATTTTACAGTCATTTACAGTCCTGTTTGGTCTCTTGGTCAGCAAAGAGTCATTTTAGGGTTTTAAACCTCATTAGGTCTAGGGTTTCATCTTCAAAATGTCTAATAATGCAAGCAGGCACATGAGGGCGGCTCGAAATAAGTTTTCATGGCAAAAATTTCATCGTCATAATGATTGATCATGACTTTTCTTCAAAACTTTGTTTTGAAGAAAAATCGTCAATTTTATCCTTTGTAATAAATGTAATGTAATTTTCAAAGTTTTTAGTTGTCAAGTTCTTCAGGCGCAGCCTTGGTTGCCTTTTCAAAGATCTCATGCCAGCTATCCCTGCAAAACATAGACAATAATTTCATCATCAGTTCAAAAATCAGAGGAAACAAGCAAAACAGAGTTTATTGGAAAAAGTGCCAAAGTCTGCAACATTACAAAAGTGGGTTTTCTAAATGAAAAATCAAAATCCTTTTGTATATATAAGATATTTTCACCATTCAACAATTCATTTGCAAACAAAATCCTCAAATAATTCGAGTTAAGTCATGGAAGATCAAAAGCCAGTTTTAGAGGACCGACTATGGGTGAGATTTAGGGTCGCGGCGCACTGGTTGGAGGTCGTAGCGCACATAGTTGTCGCGGCGCATAAGACCATTTTTCACCATACAAATGTGAACTGGCGCGGCGCACAAGGAAGGCACGACACATTGGGTCATGCGTGTGGCGCACAAGGCCGAAACTCAAAATTTCTTGCTATCTCTCTCAAACATCAAACGAAATGGTCTCCTCTACTCCGTGTAAGTCAAATGACCTTGCAATTGCCATTGAATGGTGTTTGGTGTGGTTTCAAAGATTGGTTTGAGAATTGTAATGTCAAAATTCAAACCCTATCCTTTTGTAAAAATTGCTCCCTTAAGGTTTGAATTGGAGTTTTAAAATTTGATTTTGGTGCCAAAATACTCCAACTCTATTTCCCTATCTATTGTTCCTTTCCCATCATTGTTATATTATCATTATAATCCATTTTTCATTTCCCTTACATCCCCAAGGTTGTTCACTCCTAAGCCCATTTCCCTATTCATAAAATCATTGCAATTCCTATCACTTTCCCTTCCCGTTTCATTTGTAAAAAATTCCCACACCCCAAGTCCAAAAAACTATCCCTACACCTCTAAATTCACTTGATTGAGTCACATGGTCCCCACTGTCTTACTTTTCCCACAATCCCTCCCCTTTGATAATATTTGGCAACTAAGACAAAACAACCAAATTCTCATTTCTCATTTTCAACAAGCCAAACATACACCTTGCATGAGTATTATGGAGACAGATACTGATACATCATATGACAGAGATAGTGATTCTACCACTGAGCTACATGCACCGAGAAGGCCTCGTAAAGGTGGAAAACATGTGAGAGAAGAGCCCACCTCATTGACTCAATTGCAAGCCTGCCCACTTGCCATGGCATGTTTTCGAGAGCAGTCATGCTATCAGTATTGTGAGATGATTTCTCGGATTCAGAATCATCAGGAGTTGGCTCAGTTGTTTGTATTACATTTGCATGATGGTCAGGTAACTCTTGCTAGTGTAAATTTCACCTTGACATCGGAAGCCATTTCTCAAGCAACCGGGATACCGAATGTAGGTGAACAGTGGAACAAAAGAAAACAGGTGGAAAGAGTACATTATGAACCATACATCAGGCATAGCTATGTGAGACAGCTCAGCAGGGTGTTCCCATTCCGGTTCCTAAAGGAATCCTATGCGCCTTTGATGAAATTTATTATCAAATACTTCAGTTGTGAAGGCCGGTTCTCATGCCTCTATGCATACCACATCAGGTTATTGATGCATTTCACTAGAGTGAGGATGATGAACATACCTTATTTCATGTGCCGCAACATCGAGCGAATGACCACTCTTATGCAAAAGAAGACTCCCAAGTAGCAGTACAACAGTATTTATCACTATGCACTCATCAAGATCGTTGTTGTACATCAGCTTGGATTGCAGGGCATTGCATGGGAAGATTTCATTTCCCGTGACTTCTTCATAGCCCCTCAACCTCCTCCGGAGATTGTCCATGATGCAGGTGAACCTTCACATCAGCCTGAAGGTCACGAGACAGAGCCCATCAGTGTGCCAGTATATGTCACTTATCAGAGAGGCACCAGAGTATTATTTGCAGCAGCCCGACGAGTACTATCTCCACCTGGGGTGGAAGGGGTCTCGTTTCCGTCATCAGCAGCACAGGTACAGGTACAAGACAGAGGTAAGAGGCCTATGCAGGATGAGGGCCCTTCAGGAGGCCAGGATACTAATTTTATATTGATTGATGAGGATTTGAGCTCTCCAAGCTCAAAGTTGAGAGAGATCATTCAGGAGCAAAAGGTTGAGATCGACACATTGACCGACAAGTTGCAGAGAGCTCAATGGATCATAACATATCTGGAGCAGCAGAAAAAATAGTTGGAGGATCAGCAGAAGATCATGGAGTTGCAAAAAATCTGTGAGAATCGGCAAGTTTCCCGAAGAAGCCCAACAGAGATGACACCCATTGAGTGGGAGATTGAGGCTGATAGAGAGACTTGGCTTGAGAGAGTCAACATTCATCTTGAGAAGCTTTTGGCTAAGGAAAAAAAGTAAAATAACATGCTCAAGCACATAAATAACCATTATTGGGCGCGACATCATGTTTGCAAAGCGAGGATCAAGATCTTGAAGGTAAGACTAAGGAGGGCACTAAAGCGTCGCAAAAGGCATGATAGGCTCCAAATTTTGGCCGAAGCTTCTTTGGCCTAGCATAGTGCTTGATGGTGGGCATTCAGCCCAAATTTCAAGAAATTTGGGAAAAAAATTGTCAATTTTGAATTTTTGGGCCTAAACACAGATTTTCCTGCTCGACGCATAGTGCCACTTGGCACGCGCTTATACTTGGCAGCTCTTCAGGAGGAAAACTTTGCATTTCTGGATTTTTCATCAAAATTTATGCATTCCTATGGATTACCTAAGGATTTCATCAAGTTTTGGGTTGCCTAAAGGGTCAAAAACAACCTAAAAATGGCCTTTCTGCCACTTTTTGCACACACAGGAAATAGTGTTGGGCGATTGAACTTTTGGAGGGGAAAATGGAAACCAAATCTAGAAATTCCACTTCGGTTGGAAAGTAGACAGGAAGGGCTTTCCAACAAGCTATCCTGCGCTCAATTTGGACTTCGGGAAGGCCCTCAAAATCAGCCTCAAACTTGTGCTACGCATAGAGATTTCAGGCGCGACGCATAGAGAAATTTGGCCTATTTTTCACTCAACAACTCAGAATTTCACCTAGTTTTGGCCAGTTTGACTTTTCATGTAACTCTTAATGTACCTTGATGTAATTTCATGACCATGATGTAATTTTGGCACATTTTTACTCATCTTAGTAGATTCATTCACCAAAAAGTGAAATGTAAGTGAATGAATCAGTTTCCTACCATATAGAGGCAAGTTGTTTCATTGCCTATTTTTCAGTTCTTAGTTTAGATATGGTTGAAAAAGCTCCTAGAATGATGAGCTCAACCCCTAGAGTCATGGGGATGAGTTAGGCTTATTTATATCATGTATTTCTTCAGTCATTTTCAGGGTTGGACACTTGGGATTGCTTGGCACTTCATTGTACATTTCATCTCTGCATTTTTGGCAAAGGAATAGACCAGGGTTTGCAGCACTCTTTGGGATCCATGTGGCTCTGTGTTTTGATGGTGTTTTTCTCTATGTAATTTTAAGTTCACTGATGTTCATGTGTATCATTTCTCTTCTCCTTTCTTCTTAAATTAAACAAATGAGTGATAAAGGTGGAATTCATTAGCTTGCTTTGCTCTGCCTTCAGTTTTGTTTAATTTTCCATGTTTTCATATGTTTGAAGAGGATTCTTGAAAGCCTCTTGCCCTCTTCAGCTCCTCACCGGTCTGAACCATCCATTCATTCAATCTAAAGCATCAAAACAATTTCCTTCCTTGCCCCAATCAGAACTCTGCAAAAACTAGGCCTAATCCCCGCACCCAAAACTGCCTTTCCCTTTGATCCAACAAAAAACCCCCAAAATCAAAATCAAACTCCTTTACTTATATACCTAGCCTAAAATTAGCCTTTATTTCAAGTCATCTCAAGCCCTATTGATTATTTTTGCTGAGATTGACCCGGAGAGAGCCCTCTCCTGATCTGGTAGGGCTAGCTACCAGACTGAGCGTGGTTTGATGTTACCCTGAACTCTGCCTTCTTTCAGCCTGAGGTAGATTTAGACAATAACATAGTGGCGACCATACTGGGGAAAAATGGTTTGCTTGTTGGTGTTATTTTTTTTCTAAGCTATAGACAGAGCCTGAAGTTATGCCAGGTAGCCTTCGAAACGCTCTTGCTTTGCATCAGCGAAAGTAGATAAACGCTGCTTCAGTCAATCTTCGGTCTAGCTTGTAAACGTGACACTTGACTTGTAAATTGCCACAGTACATCAGATCGTTCTAGACTTTTGGGTGATGAGTCTAGAATTTGATAGGCTGAACAAGTTGGTTTTGTCCCTTTGATTTTTGAAAGTAATTCGACACACTGGCTTCCAGAAGACATACTAGAGCAAATCTGAATCCTGATCCACCTCCAGTGTATGAAAATCCCAATTTGATTTCAAGAATCCTTCATCGAGAAAGTATCGTGATTCCTCTGTTCAAATCTCACTCATGTCCCGCTGTGTTTGAATTCCTTGAAGATATCGAGTTTGATGAACAATTTGAATTGTCATTGTTTGAGACTAAGTCTGAAAGTGTTATTGGTTCTACTTTCATAAATCCAGAGTTTATCAAGTATCTTGAAATTGAACAGGCTAATATATCCATTGATAGTTACATCTTAAATATTCAAAATTCCATTGTGGCAACAAATATTCCCGAATTCATAGAGTCTGCATCTGAAACTCTTGGGCCATCAGCAGTTACATCTGGTTCACAAGTTCCTACTGAGCCTCCGTTCATTCCTACCATTCCCATACAACCATCTATCCCTGATCAACAATCTGCATTAGTATCACCTCCATCCACACCACATACACCTCATACATCTACTGCTCCTACTCCACCTGTTTCTCCAAGACCGGTTATAAATCCACCCAGAGCAATAGCTGCCAAATTCGCACCCCTTGTCTTGCCTCAGAACTTGGATGCTATGCCTGCTGATTATCAAAGTAAAATCCCATTGTTTGATGGCACTCCTCAAAGTGTCACTGCTCAGCAACATATTGATAGAATGGCAGACTTCTTTGATCTTCATGAAATTGATGCAGAAAATGTCACCATGAGATTGTTTGTGCAAACGTTTGGAGGTGAAGTGAGAAAATGGTTCAGAGCTTTGCAGCCTAGAAGTATTGCTACATTGGCTGAGCTGCAGAGACAATTTTTAGATCGGTGGGAAGTAAAAAAATATCCTCTTTAGATCACTTCTGAATATACCAAGATCAAGCGCAACGTAGGTGAGTCAGTCCAAGACTATTGTATCAGATTCAATGCGGTTTACAATGCAATTCCTGATGATTTAAGGCCATCTAGGAAGTCATATTTGCTTAAGTTTCTAGATGGTTTTGATTTGGACATGGCCTATCAATTGAGAGAAAGATATCCGGCCACTTTGGAGGAGATGTAGAAAATTGCAGTGAGTGCTGAAGCTAATTTGAATGACAAGAGAGCTAGATTGAGAGTAGAAAAGAAAGTCGCAATAAAGGAAGAAGCTTCTACTTCAGATCAAGTACTCTGCAAGGTGGAAAAGATGATTGAAAGACTCACACTTGATAAGCCTGAACCATAGATCAGAAATCCTAACTTCCATGGACAGCAGCAACCACAATTCCGGATCAAACAACGAGAGCAGCGAGCACATGAACCGCCAGCACAACAGCAGGTAAAAAATCCTTTACAGTAGAATTTTGTTGGCCTGGAATCAGATGATGAAGATATTGTAATAGGAGAATAAAATAAATTTTTTACCCCTGATGATATGCCAACCTTTATCACTGAAGATGAGGAGTATGCAGAAAAATCAACTATACAAAAGGATGAGGATTTTATCTTCGAAAATGATGCAGCTCTTGAAGAAGAATCGGATGAGTATCAGAGAGGTTATATGAATGCTTTGTCCACCCAGCAACGATAATATTCACTTAGAAATAGAGATGTCCCTATCAACCCAATCCAAAAGAGAAAGGAATTTTCAGCACCAAAGAATGATGTACCCATTACACAGAAGAAGGGAAAATATGTAGCTGATCCTACTACTAGCAAGAATCCATCAGCAAATGAAAGATCTAATCAGCCAATTGTATCAAGGGAGAAAGTTGAAAAGAAGGATGCTCTAGTCAAAGAGGTAGAAAAAACTTCAGTCTTTAACTTAGAGAGTGAAATTTCTAAGTTAAAAGTTTCCATTCCTTTGACTGAGTTAATGAGAAATAGCAGCTACAAGGGTCAAGTATCTAAAATTTTGAATTTTGATCCAATGTCTGATATGGTGAATGTGGAAGATGATCAACCTGAGTTGATCTTTGGTCCAGCATTGGATGGTGAGTCTCCCGATAGTGATGTGCCTCCTTTTTATATCAGCCTTAGATTGCATGATTTTTTTTTACATAATGCCATATTTGATTCTGGAGCTTCCCATAATCTCGTGCCGAGGGCGATCATGGAGAAATTGGGATTGGACATCACTAGGAAATATCATGATCTTTATTCTTTTGATTCCAGTAGAGTAAGATGCATTGGGCTAATCAAATATTTGGTGGTTAGCTTAGATCATATTCCAACTAAGAATGTTTTGATGGATGTGGTTGTGGCGGACATTCCTCCTAGATTTTGCATGCTTCTTTCCAGATCTTAGGGAGCAAAGTTAAAGGGAAAATTGTAGCTTGATTTCTCCTATGCTACCATTCCTGTGTTCGGTCAGATGAGAAAACTATATCGGGAGCAAAAGATGAAGTATATGATCACCAGCAAGGAGAAACCGGTAAATCATCCGATAAATTATGTACATACAGATTTAGAGTCTTTTGTTTTGTATTTAGATAGTTTCAATGATGTAGATAGTCAGTTAGTTGAAGTAGAGGACATTCCGGAGATCACAAAAAATTTCAGAGAAGTTTTGAAGAAAGAAAGGCGAGAACTTGAGAGTTCCGTTGAGTAATCAGCCTTCCGACAACAGCAGAAAGTTGATGGACATCAAGCAGAAATAACAGATCAAACACAATTTCAACACTTGGAAGAAGATGAGGACGGTTTATGGACTATGGATTTCGATGGTGCAGTTGGAAGTGATGGTGCTGGAATTGGCATTTGGGTACGTAGCCCTTTTTCCGCCCCAAACAAGGTACCGAGTAATGTAAGGGTCTGTTCTTACAGATTAGCTTTTGATTATTCGAATAATGAGGCAGAATACGAAGCTTTGATTGCTGGTCTGAAAATACTTAGAAAGTTGAATGCTAAAAGGATTGCAGTCTATGGTGACTCCGAGTTGTTAATTAAGCAAGTGAAGGGTGAGTATCAAGCTAAGCATCCTCGAATGTGGGCTTATTGAAATGCAGTTCTTGATATCTTGAAGTTGTTTTCAGACTATACTTTGACTTGTATCCCTCGTATTCAAAACGGTATTGCAGATGCCCTTGCTAAGGTAGCAAGTAATTTGAAGATTCCAATGAACTCAAGTAACAAGTTTGAAATTCAAGTGAAACATCGTCCAACTGTCCCGGACAATCATAGGTATTGGAAAGTATTCCAAGATGATGATGAGATTGATGAATTTCTGCAAAACAAAGGTAAATTCAAAGAGACTTCAATTGACATGGAGCATGATGATGGTGAGGTTGATGTGCAAATAAACTAGTGAGGCTGATGTGCAAATAAATCAGATGGAAGTGTTACAGCTGAAAGATAATGTCATTCCTAAAGGTTTGATACCTTTAGAAGAGCTTTTTTATCAAGATGACGTAGCTAGAAAACCAACCTTGTGGCCAACCAAAAAGGGAGTTGAAGACGTGAACATTGGATCAGCTGAAAATCCAAAGATGGTGAAATTGTCCAAAGCATTTCCACTGGATGTAAAAGAAAAATATGTTAGTTTGTTGTCTTCTTTTGCTGATGTTTTTGCTTGGGACTATTCAGATTTGAAGACATATGATACCAACATAATTCAGCACACCATTCCAATTAAGCCAAATCAAAAGCCCTTCAGGCAGAACTTGAGAAGGATAAATCCGAAGTTGCTGCCCTCAATTGAAAAGGAAGTGAATTGATTATATAAGGATGGTATCATTGTTCCTATAAGATTTTCAGATTGGATTTCCAATTTGGTGCCCTTCCGCAAGAAGACAGGTGAGATTCATTTGTGCATTGATTTTAGGAATCTGAATAAAGTTTCCTTGAAAGACAATTATCCATTGCCCAAAATGGATCACATACTTTAGCGAGTAGTTGGAGCATCTCGTATGTCACTACTCGATGGTTATTCCGGGTATAACCAAATTCTGGTCCATGAGGATGATAGAAACAAAACATCATTCACCACTCCGTGGGGAACTTTCCATTACACTAAAATGCCTTTTAGTTTGAAGAATGCTGGTGCGACATTTCAGCGAGCAATGGATATGGCATTTGCAAATGACAAAGATGTTTTCCTAGTTATGTATCTTGATGATTTCATAGTCTTTTCCAATTCTAATGAAGAGCACCTTTACCATTTGAAGATTTTTTTTCAGCGATGTAGAAAGTATGGCGTGTCACTCAATCTGAAGAAGAGTTTGTTTGCCATGGATGAGGGCAAACTTCTTGGTCATATTATTTCAAAAGATGGCATCCG
Source organism: Pinus albicaulis (assembly GCA_034641835.2). Classification (NCBI taxonomy): domain Eukaryota; kingdom Viridiplantae; phylum Streptophyta; class Pinopsida; order Pinales; family Pinaceae; genus Pinus; species Pinus albicaulis. The sequence continues at coordinate 1,379,402,220 of CM076574.1, forward strand.
TATTGAAACAGCGCGAGTTGAAGCTATTCAGCAAATTGATCTTCCCCAAAACAAAAAGGGGATTCAGTCCTTCAATGGTAAGATGAATTTTTTATGCCGCTTTGTGCCTAATCTTGCTGAACACCTAAGAGAGATTAAAAACATGCTTAAGAAAGATAGCATAGTAAAGTGGTCTGTAGAGGCGGTAAAGTCTTTCAATTTAGTGAAGTTGGCTCTTTCTTCAGCTCCGATTTTGATCAGCCCGGATTATACTCAGGATTTTATTTTGTTTTCATTTGCTTCAGAGCATACTATGGCAGCAGTATTAATGCAGAAAAGAGATGGACATGAAAAACCAATTGCTTTTTTCAGTCGTACCATAAGAGATGCAGCCTTGAAATATAACATAATTGAAAAGCAAGCTCTTGCTCTGGTGAAAGTGTTGAAATATTTTTGAGTATATATTATGCATTCTCATATTCTTGCTTATGTTCCTAACACTGTTGTTAAGGATGTTTTAGTGCAAACAGATCCAGAAGGGAGACGGGGCAGATGGATTGCCGCCTTGTTGGAGTATGATGTGGAGATCAAGCCCACAAAGCTTATCAAAGGACAAGGGTTGTCTAAGCTAATGGCGGAATCGAATTTGCATGCCTTGGATATCGATCTTATTGCTACTATGTCCGAGGAGAATGAGGAAAGTTCATCAGTTCATGTATCAGAAAAATTTTTGCTTTCTCCTTGGTATTCAGATATTGTATATGTGCTCCAAAATTTGTCACCACCACTCGGCATGGCTAGAAATAAAAGTAGAACTCTGAAATTGAAGGTTTCTAAGTTTTGTGTCTTGAATAATTCACTCTATTGGAAAGATCCCGATGGTGTTTTGCTGAATTGTTTGGTGGAAGAAGACACAAAGAAGGTTATGGAGGATTTTCATAAGGGAGATTGCGGGGGTCACCTTTTTTGGAAAACAACGGCCAACAATATTTTGAGAGCGAGATATTATTGGCTGAGACTTTTTGTTGATGTGTATAAGAATTTCAAAAGCTGTCATGAATGTCAAATTTTTGAAGGGAGGCAGAAATTGTAGCCTTTGCCGGTTAAGCCCATTGAGGTAAGTGCTCCTTTTCAATAGTGGGGTTTGGATTTCATTGGTGAGATCCATCCTGCTTCTTTAGCTCAGCATAAGTGGATCCACACAATGATAGATTATTTCACGAAATGGATTGAAGCGATTCCCACCAAGCAAGCTACAGATTCCGTAATAATTTCTTTCCTTGAGAATAACATTTTGTCTCGTTTTGGTTGCCCGAATAAGTTAATCACTAATAACGCAGCAGCTTTCGAATCAAAAAAGATGATTGAGTTTTGTGACAAGTATAAAATCACTTTGGGACACTCAACCGCTTATTATCTGCAAGGTATTGGATTGGCGGAGTCTTCCAACAAATCCTTGGTCAACATCATTAAAAATTTGCTGGAAATAAACAAGAAAATTTGGCATAAGAATTTGGTCAATGCACTTTGGGCAGATTGAGTGAGTCAGAAGAAATCCATTGGTATGTCCCCTTTTGAGTTAGTTTATGGAGTTGATACAGTGTTTCCTACCTCTCTCGCAGTTCGAGTGGTCAAACTTCTACAGGAAGCTGGCAGTGAAGATGATAATATGCAAAGAAGAATAAATCAAATGATCCATTTGTAGCAGACGAGAGAAGAATTTTTTCAAAACACATTCAAGCTGCAGGAAAGAATTAAGAAAATCTATGATAGAAAAGCAAAGGCGGAAAAATTTCAATTGGAAGAAGTGGTGTTGAAATGGGATGCAAGAAATGAGGAAAAGGGTAAGCACGGTAAGTTTGAAAATCTCTGGAAAGGACCCTTTAAAATTGCTGCCTATCGGGGTCAGAATGCTTTTCTTCTGAAGGAGATGAACGGGGAAGATTTTCTAGGAGGGCTGGTCAATGGTCGACTGCTCAAGTGGTATCATTTCTGAGATGTTTTCTGTTGTTTTACATTGTCACTGTACATACCATTTATTTCAATTTCATTGCAAGTGTGTGTTGTGATATTTTCTTCAGTTTGGGGCCCGAAGTGAAGGCTATAATTCTGAAGAATGATTTCATCTTTGGTTTGAGTTTGTCTAGTCACGTGTTTCAATCATTTTAGTTTCAAAATTGAGTCAATTTGAGTCAAATTTTCAGTCAGTAAATGAGTCAAGAGTCTTGTGTTAATTTGTCAAAGTTATGGACTCCATAGCCCAATGGACGAAGGCACTGCCTACTCTCCCAGAAATCTATAGTTCTTGGCACCTCCCAAGAGCTACCATCCCCATTGGAGCCAATGTTAGAGTCAGTATCTTCATCCCTCCGTCAGAGATCAAAATATCTTTTGTTGCATTTCATTTTAGGTGTCTCATTCAGTTCAGTCATTTGCATTCCATTAGGAGCATGGATCATCTGACGGAAGGGTCTTTTCACTCATATACCTCATGTCATGTACCTGCTAGTCCATGTCTATTCATCAAAATCAATTTTACAGTCATTTACAGTCCTGTTTGGTCTCTTGGTCAGCAAAGAGTCATTTTAGGGTTTTAAACCTCATTAGGTCTAGGGTTTCGTCTTAAAAATGTCTAATAATGCTAGCAGGCATATGAGGGAGGCTCGAAATAAGTTTTCATGGAAAAAATTTCATCGTCATAATGATTGATCATGACTTTTCTTCAAAACTCTGTTTTGAAGAAAAATCATCAATTTTATCCTTTGTAATAAATGTAATGTATTTTTCAAAGTTTTTAGTTGTCAAGTTCTTCAGGTGCAACCCTGGTCGCCTTTGCCAAGATCTCATGCCAGCTATCCCTGCAAAACATAGACAAGAATTTCATCATCAGTTCAAAAATCAAAGGAAACAAGCAAAACAGAGTTTATTGGAAAAAGTGCCAAAGTCTACAACATTACAAAAGTGGGTTTTCTAAATGAAAAATCAAAATCCTTTTGTATATATAAGATATTTTCACCATTCAACAATTCATTTGCAAACAAAATCCTCAAAGAAGCCGAGTTAAGTCATGGAAGATCAAAAGCCAGTTTTGGAGGACTGACTGTGGGTGAGATTCAGGGTTGCGGCGCACTAGTTGGAGGTCCCAGCACACATAGTTGTCGCGGTGCATAGGGCTGTTTTTCACCATACAAATGTGAACTGGCGCGGCGCACAAGGAAGGAGTGGCGCATTGGGTCATGCGCGCGGCGCACAGGGCCGAAACTCAAAATTTCTTGCTATATCTCTCAAACATCAAATGAAACGGTCTCCTCTACTCCGTGTAAGTCAAATCATCTTGCAATTTCCATTGAATAGTGTTTGGTGTGGTTTCAAAGATTGGTTTGAGAATTGTAATGTCAAAATTAAAACCCTATCCTTTTGTAAAAAATGCTCCCTTAGAGTTTGAATTGGAGTTTTAAAATTTGATTTTGGTGCCAAAATACTCCAACTCTATTTCCCTATCTATTGCTCCTTTCCCATCAGTGTTATAATATCATTATAATCCATTTTTCATTTCCCTTACATCCCCAAGGTCGTTCACTCCTAAGCTCATTTCCCTATTCATAAAATCATTGCATTTCCTATCACTTTCCCTTCCCATTTCATTTGTAAAAAATTCCAACACCCCAAGTCCAAACAACTATCCCTACACCTCTAGTTTCACTTGATTGAGTCACATGGTCCCCACTGTCTTACTTTTCCCACAGTCGCTCCCCTTTGACAATATTTGGCAACTAAGACAAAACAACCAAATTCTCATTTCTCATTTTGAACAAGCCAAACATACACCTTGCATGAGTATTATGAAGACAGATACTGATACATCATATGACAGATATAGTGATTCTACCATTGAGCTACATGCACTGAGAAGGCCTCGTAAAGGTGGAAAACATGTGAGAGAAGAGCCCACCTCATTGAATCAATTGCAGACCTGCCCACTTGCCATGGCATGTTTTCGAGAGTAGTCATGCTATCAGTATTGTGAGATGATTTCTTGGATTCAGCATCATCAGGAGTTGGCTCGGTTGTTTGTATTACATTTGCATGATGGTCAGGTAACTCTTGCTGGTGTAAATTTCACCTTGACACCGGAAGCCATTTCTCAAGCAACCGGGATACCGAGTGTAGGTGAACAGTGGAAAAAAAGATAGTAGGTGGATAGAGTACATTATGAACCATACATCAGGCATAGCTATGTGAGACAACTCAGCAGGGTGTTCCCATTCCAGTTCCTAAAGGAATCCTATGCGCCTTTGATGAAACTTATTATCAGATACTTCAGTTGCGAGGGTCGATTCTCATGCCTCTATGCATACCACATCAAGTTATTGATGCATTTCACTAGAGTGAGGATGATGAACATACCTTATTTCATGTGCCGCAACATCGAGCGAATGACCACTCTTGTGCAGAAGAAGACTCCCGAGCAACAGTAAAACAATATTTATCACTATGCACTCATCAAGATCGTTGTTGTACATCAGCTTGGATTGCAGGGCATTGCATGGGAAGATTTCATTTCCCGTGACTTCTTCACAGCCCCTCAGCCTCCTCCGGAGATTTTCCATGATGTAGGTGAACCTTCACATCAGCCTGAAGGTCACGAGATAGAGCCCATCAGTGTGCCAGTATATGTCACTTATCAGAGAGGCACCAGAGTATTATTTGTAGCAGCCTGACGATTAATATCTCCACCTGGGGTGGAAGGGGTCTCGTTGCCATCATTAGCATCACAGGTACAGGTACAAGACAGAGGTAAGAGGCCTATGCAGGATGAGGGCCCTTCAGGAGGCCAGGATACTAATTTTATATTAATTGATGAGGATTTGAGCTCTCTAAGCTCAAAGTTGAGAGAGATCATTCAGGAGCAGAAGGCTGAGATCGACACATTGACCTACAAGTTGCAGAGAGATCAATGGATCATAACATATCTGGAGCAGCGAAAAAAATAGTTGGAGGATCAGCAGACGATCATGGAGTTGCAAAACATCCGTGAGAATCGACAAGTTGCCCGAAGAAGCCCAACAGAGATGACACCCATTGAGCGAGAGATTGAGGCTGATAGAGAGACTTGGCTTGAGAGAGTCAACATTCATATTGAGAAGTTGTTGGAGAAGGAAAACAAAGAAAATAACATACTTAGGCACATGAAGAACCAATATTGGGCGCGACATCAAGGTTTGCAAAGCGAGGATCAAGATCCTGAAGGCAAGACTAAGGAGGGCACTAAAGCGTCGCAAAAGGCATGATAGGCTCCAAATTTTGGCCGAAGCTTCTTTGGCCTAGCATAGTGCTTGATGGTGGGGATTCAGCCCAAATTTCAAGAAATTCGGGAAAAATTTTGTCAATTTTGAATTTTTGGGACTAAACACAGATTTTCCTGCCCAACGCGTAGCGCCTCTTGGCGTGCGCTTATAATTGGCAGATCTTCAGGAGGGGAAATTTACATTTCTAGATTTTTCATCAAAATTTATGCATGCCTATGGATTACCTAAGGATTTCATTAAGTTTTGGGTTGCCTAAAGGGTCAAAAACACCCTAAAAATGGCCCTTCTACCACTTTTTGCACACACAGGAAACAGTGTTGGGAGATTGAACTTTTGGAGAGGTAAATGGAAACCAAATCTAGAAATTCCACTTGGGTTGGAAATTAGATAGGTAGGGCTTTACAACGAGCTATCCTACACTCAATTTCGACTTCAGGAAGGCCCTCAAAATTATCCTCAAACTTGTGCTACGCATAGAGATTTCAGGCGCGACACATAGAGAAATTTGACCTATTTTTCACTCAACAGCTCCGAATTTTGCCTAGTTTTGGCCAGTTTGACTTTTCATGTAACTCTTGATGTACCTTGATGTAATTTCATGACCATGATGTAATTTTGGAACATTTTTACTCATCTTAGTAGATTCATTCACCAAAAAGTGAAATGTAAGTGAATGAATCAGTTTCCTACCATATAGAGGCAAGTTGTTTCATTGCCTATTTTTTAGTTCTTAGTTTAGATATGGTTGAAACAGCTCCTAGAATGATAAGCTAGACCCATAGAGGCATGGGAATGAGTTAGGCTTGTATATATCATGTAGTTCTTCAGTCATTTTCAAGGTTGGACACTTGGGATTGCTTGGCACTTCATTGTACATTTAATCTCTGCATTTTTGGCAAAGGAATAGACCAGGGTTTGCAGCACTCTTTGGGATCCTTGTGGCTCTGTGTTTTGATGGTGTTTTTCTCTATGTAATTGTAAGTTCACTGATTTTTATGTGTATAATTTCCCTTCTCCTTTCTTCTTAGATTAAACAAATCAGTGTTAAAGGTGGATTTTTTTAGATTGCTCTACTCTGCCTTTAGTTTTGTTTAATTTTTCATGTTTTCATCTGTTTGAAGAGGATTCTTGAAAACCTCTTGCCCTCTTCGGCTCCTCACCGGTCTGAACCATCCATTCATTAAATCTAAAGCATCAAAATAATTGCCTTCATTTCCCCAGTTAGAACTCTGCAAAGACTAGGCCTAATCCCCGCACCCAAAACTGCCTTTCCATTTGATCCAACAAAAAACCCCCAAAATCAAAATCAGACTCCTTTAATTATATACCTAACCTAAAATTAGCTTTTATTTCAAGTCATCTCAAGCCCTGTTAATTATTTTTGCTGAGATTGACCCGGAGAGAGCCCTCTCCTGTTCTGGTAGGGCTAGCTACCAGACTGAGCGTGGTTTGATGTTACCCTGAACTCTACCTTCCTTCAGCCTGAGGTAGATTTAGGCAATAACAACAGGTATTGATCAAGATTTATGTTATAAAGTTGCCGGGAAGAATTTTATTTGCTGAGGAGAAAATGGACCTTGCGCATTCAAAGTAAATCAGTAGAGGCTTGAATGTATTCCTAAAAGAATACGTGAGAGAAGGGTTGGATCATTTCAACCACGAGAATATTCAAGGTAAGTGCTCATTGAATGAATCAATATTCATTGAGTAGAGGTATTTTAAAATCTGGATGATTAAATTTCCTTTCCATATTCGAGAAGATGATCTTTTGTAAATTTTATGAAAGAGTGGAAATGTTGCAAATGCGGAGGTATAAATGAATGGAAAATGAATGAAAATGTGCTAATATTTGGTGATATAAAGAGAAACATGCATTTTTATGTGAGAGGGTTTATTATGCATAATGTGGATTCTTCGCAGTTTTGGTTAAGTCATTTTGGACCAAATCTTGTAAATGGAAAAAAAAGAATTATTTTGATTTGTGATTGAAAACATAATTGCTTGATGTTGTAAAATCTTTTTCTACCATCATGTGGAAATATCTAAGGAGGTGATATTCAGGATGGACTTCATGTACAAGTTGTACATTATTCATCGAAGAGGTTAAAAACATGTTCTATGTACACAAGTGAAGAAATGTGAATTGATGTTATATGGTGCATACGAGTGCAGGGAAATGTTTTCATTAAGATAACGAGCTTATGGGCATGAGAGTATTTACAGTGAAAAATATGGCACAAAAGAATGGAAACCAGAGAAGTGAGATTGCAGAGAATAAGGTTAATTAATAACCTTAACAGGAGCATGAGGTATGATAATTCAGGAAGGTATTTTTGAACATTGAAGATTGAATGGTTTATTTATTTTCACCTTAAAATAAATCTTGAAAAATTAAGTATGAAAGAGAGTGAAGATTTTACATCCTAAAGATGTATTAGGGGTGTATGTTTGTTGGAGGATTGTATAACTTGAATTAAGTCAAAATATCCACTACCATAATTATTGGGGCAAAGCTTGAAGTCAAAACAGATGCTAGAGTCAAATGAATGTTTGGATAGTTTGAGTTAAGATTGAGTATTTTCATCCAAGATGAATAATTGGTGTAAGTCTGAAGTCAAAGAGTTGTAAGCTAAGTAAAAAGTCTGAATTTAATTGGGTGCATGATCGGTGGAGCTTAACACCCAAATATTTTGGTCATTGTAACCTATGAATTACTAAAAAAAAATTTTGCAACAAAGTGAGGCAAGAGGGTTGCCAAAGATTGGTTCCAAGACAGAGAACCAAGAGAAGCCAAGCACAGGAGGAGAATTTGCATTTTTTATGAATGGCAAGTGTGAAGGATTGCTAAAAGAAGGATTGAATGAAATGCACATGTGAACAGATGAAGTTCACAAAAGAGGGGAAGATGATTGTTGATAGTCATTTCCGAAGATCGGATGAAGAACACAACAGAAGGAAGAAGGAGGAAAATGCCAAGGTAAGTAGCATATGTGAGTAGTTGACGAATGAATATTATGAGCGGGAGAAGGCTGAGCTAACAATTCACCTTGAATTGTTAATGGAATTGTTGCAGGAAAATGTGAAAGACCAGACACATGGTTGGACCATGAGAAAGAAGGTAAAGTGGCAGAGGCTACATGAAAAAAGGGAAAATCTGGTAAACATACAATTGAGGGAAGGGTTGAGGAAGCTCGAGAATATGTTGAGGTGTGAAGAACTCAGAGAGGCTGAGTTAAAAATGGATGTTTCCATTTGTGGCCCACAAGAGGGTGAAATTATGGGTGAAGAAATCAATGAGGAAGATCTCATGAACTATTGGGATAGTTCAGCATAATCTGAGGATGTGTTGGCAAGAGAAGCAGATGAGGCTATGAATCCTTGCATTTTTAAATCTCACAGCTTATGTATGTTTGCAGGATGTGCGAAGGATGGTGAACGGCCTGGTAAAACTATCATAGAGAAGAATGAAACTCTTGAGGTGGAGTCTAATGGAGAATGCCTTTCAAGGGAGGAAGGTACTAATTTATTACAGCAGGAAGAAATCATAAATGAATTCTTGTTTGGGGTAAGACAACAAGTTGAAGTTGTTATAGAGTAGGAGCATAATGGAAATGCCGAAAAAATATTCCAAGGAGGTAAACAAATGTATTTGTTTAATGAATTTGCTAACAAAATTTTACAATGTGATGATGCTGAAACCAGGAAAACTCAAAAAGATTTTCAGAAGAAGGATGAAGCTAGGAATGAAAATTGGGATAAAGTGCTAGAAATATTTCATATGGAAATCGAGTTCTTGGAATGATGGCTTAAGGAACCTGAGGGAGAAGTGAAGATTTCAGAACCTAATCCAGAAGAAATTATAGTTACTATGCATGATAGAGATGAAATGTTTATAGAGTTGAATGAATGTTATAACTTTTCAGATAATGATGTAAGTGTATGTACAGAAAGCGACATTAACATATATGATGTCGAAGTCAGAGAAGTTGATCATCAGGTATAGAAAGGGATTTGTGTCTAGAGAGACAAAAAGGAGAGAAAAATATTGATCTAGTAAGATGAAGATGGAAGCAGCCAGCAGTTCGAAATAGAAACTATTGAAGTCCAGAAGGTTGATGATGGGAGATTGATGCCTAAAGCATCAAAAGAGACCGAAAGGTCTTATCTTTTAAAACTAACAGTTTTTTGGTGAATGCAGGTACAACACCAGACAAGAGAGTTGTTGCTATGAAAGCAATCAAAGACTATAGTTGTAATCAAGAAAGAGTTCTTGATTACTCCCCATTACAGGAAGTTGAGAGTTCAGCTCAGTTGGAGATGAAAGCCTTATATAAAGAGGAATTGCTCCATGGAATTGGTGAAAGAAAGCGTTGGAGAAGCCGATGGAATCCAATCGAAAGAGTGAGTGATGCATTACCAAATCGAGTTGATACTTTGAAGGACCAATGGCAAAACAGAGTTTGGAATCCTGGAGGGAGCAAGTCATCAGGACTTGTGGTTGTCGCATTGTTACAGAAAAGTGACAGACCTCATAGACAGGAGTCTATGGAAACTTCTCTACATGGGGAGTTTGATGCAGAAGCATCAGGTTAAATTTTCATTATTCAATTGTGTAATTAAGGGGGTGAGATATTTTAATTATTTTATTAATTAATTTTCTCATTTTTAATAAATTAGGAGAGAAATTATAAATTTGAGGATTATTGTAAATATTCCTTAAATAATTAAGGATATGAGTGGAGTTGAATTAGGTAGATAATCCAGGGATTAGGAATTCCATAAACGGGACTTAGTTGAGTCCAAAAAAAAGATAAATCTAAATTAGATTTTAAGTTGAGATTTTTGTGGAGAAAATTATGGAGTGGAATAAACTCATATTTATGTATAAATATGTAACTTGTGAGAGTGTGAAAAGATGGAGAGAGAAGTGAAGAAGTGGGCAAGCGAAGAATATAGAGAGAGTAAGAGAAATGGTTTGAAGGGCCGAGAGTCAAGAGGCCACCCATTGTAATATTTGGCCAAAGAGTTTTTTATATCAGTATTTTATTTGTATGGCTCTCTTTCCTTCATTAGTATTGTTTGAACTGAATATGTTGTGGTTTTTAGAAGAATTTTAATTTTCATTGGAAGCGCGTGAGTTTTTATATGTTATATTTGAATAATGAAAATAAAGTTTAATTAATAATTATTTTTTAATTAACAATTTCATTTGTGAAGGTTTTCTTATGTATTATTTTTATCAACTAAATTTATTAATTTAAATTTTTATTGTGTATTCTTTTTATTTTAACTTTTAAATGAAAAATATTTAATTATCATAAATTTATTTTCTACTACAAATTATTCCATTAATGTTAATTTTAATTTTAATTTTTTTAATATTATATTCATTTATATAATTTTGGATTTTTCCTTTTTTTCTTTCTATATATATATTCTTTTTTATTTTTATTTTTTAATTTAAATTTAATTTTTTAATATTTAATTTATTAATTAATATTAAATTTATTTGTCAAAAGAAAATTGCTTTAATGATGATAATGATGGTTACCGTCCATTAAGACCAATGTGGTCTATCGAACCTTAAGAAAGGAGAAAGAATCTAAGTTTGGTTCTTAAAAATCTTGTTTCTAGAATCAAAGAGAAGGGAAATAAGTGCTCCAAGATCACTATAGGTGGGTTGGCTTAATAGGTCAAGAAGATTGGAAGTGTGGCAGATGGTAGGGAATTGAGGGTGAATGTGAGTATGATATATTCTATTGTTCCAAGGGGTCTTGGGAATAGACCACCACCTGGTCTCACTCTAAAGCTCATGGGAATTAGTTCTTATCTTAATGATGTTCATTTTTTTCTTATTGTTGGACAGCACATAGAGATAATTCTAGCTATCAAGGGTGGGGTTGATCACTTCCTTATATTATCTTAGTTTCCTTTTACCCTCTAGCTCTTGATCGTCCCACAACTTGTCCTTAAACTTGGAGGTAATAGTATTTTTGATATTTTTTCTGCTTCCCATACTGAGCTCCTCCTTAATTCCCCAATGGTTGAGCCAGGATTGTGCATCCTTATGCCACCCGCGCTTGAGGCGAAAGTGAGTGTTTTGACTACAGTTAGAAGCAATTTTAGGGAGCCTTTTTTATTCCATGTTGTCAAGCTTCTTCTTATACATTAGATATCTAAACATAATCGTGCTTTCAATGGGGCACAAACCAAATTCGATCAAGAGTATAGGATAGGGAGTATTTCTCATGATCTTAAGGTTGTAGGTTATGAATTTCTTTTGAATCATCTCAATCTTCCTCCATGACTCTCTGGATATACTGCAATCCCAAACTTCATATCCGTATAATACAACAAGAGTGACAAGGGTCTCAAAGAGGAACCTCTTTTTACTCCAAATGTAAAGATCGATTGACTTACAATTGTTTTCAAGCTCATAATAAGCTTTCCATCCCCTAATAATAATTTTCTCGATGCTATAATTCCAGTTGAGATGATAAGGGAAGTCAATGCCCAAGTACTTATAAGAAGAAACCTGTTCTAAGCACTGGTTATTATACACGAAACTACCATGGGTGATTTTTTTGGATTTAATGATCATGACTTTAGTCTTGTCAGTATTAACTAACATACCCATCTTGGAGCAATAGTCATGATCAATCTTAAGTTGCTTGTCAATTTCATCATGGCTTTTCACAAGAAGAACGATATCATCGGCATAGAGGAGAAGAATAATGAGAACACCAGCAAGCTCGGTGCCCTTGCACCCCAAAGATTCCAAAGACTCCTCTAGCTTATCGATGTATATGCCAAAAAGTGTAGGGGATAGGGGACACCCTTGCTTAACTCCAATATTGCATTTAATGTCTTTAGACCACCCCTCATTGGTCTTAAGCTTGGCAGTGACTGTCTCGTAGAGACGAATCATAGCAATCCTCAGCTAAGGAGGGACCATGATCTCTTGAAGTCTCTCCCAAAGCTTATCTTGAGGAACAATATCGAAATATTTTCTAAATTCCACAAAGAAATAGAAGATATTGGCTTTACTATTGCGACATTCCTCCACAATGATTCTAAGAGTGACCAGATGGTCAATAGTTGAGTGATGTCTCCTAAACCTAGCTTGTCCTTTAGCTCTTTTTCCATGGATTTCAAGCCAAAGTCTAATCTTCTTCTCCAAAATGAGCCCATAAAACTTAGCCAACACATCGACTTCTCACCACCAAAACCTACAGGTGAATCAGAAAACATAACCCTACAATAACGCGATTCCTCATGGCTACTTATTCTTCAAACGAGAAAAAAACATTGTTTCATTAATTTGAGAACAATTCATATGACATTACATAAGGCCTCTTGATATATTTTGAACCGAAAGATCAAGTAAAGAGTATATTTTCCGACATAAAACAGTCATTGACAGCCTGTATGGTCTGTAATATATCCTATTGTAGCATAGATCCATAATTACATTCTTTAATAAAACAAATATCAGATAAACAGGTTCAGTCATCAAATTATAACATGATACCGCCACCATCCTCTAGCAATCTATGACCAAATACTCATGGCCATCCTCCTTAGGTTCGATAACAAAATTGTTATAGCTGTGGGGGCTAGAAGGTGAGTACATGTATTAACATCAATCTGATGGTCCACATTCACAAAAGAGTATTAATTAGAGAAAAAAAACAAAGTTATAAGCAACTAAATCCGCTATGAACAAAAGGTAATCCCCATCAATGTAAACATTGTAATCTCGTTCAATTAACAAGATACAGGCTCGCTTGTTAGATGTTGCCAGGCTCGCTTGAAAAACAGTAAACAGGATCACTTGATAGAAGATTCGTCCCCTAATTCATGGTCCAGATATACTCAAGGCAGAGGGACATAATATGATGCCTCTAAAGAAGCATTATTTTAATGCAGAACCGATATGTTGCCAAAAGAAGCTTCCAGTCCCAGCTTAGATAAATGGTGAGCCCGTCCACTAAGCTCCCTATATATGTGATTCATAGATTATTTCTGGAATTTTGATAAGATATATAGAGAGCGATCTTTCCATCCCATTAAGTGTTGTCCCTGTAATTTGGATTTTCCTAATATGCCATCTATAATGATCCTCGAATCACCATATATATGAACTATTGGTAACTGAAGATGAAAATCCACCCTGATCCCACTCCACAAAGCCATGAGCTCAGCCTTGTTGTTTTTCCCATAACCACCATTCCATATGATATGATACCTCTCCAGATTTGATACTTTAATCCAAGCCCCACACCCGTAAATTCCTCCATTCTATGCACCATCAAAGAAAATCGTAGGAAGTTCAATTTTGTGAGGCCTTCCCCGAATAGAAAGATCAACAATGACAGGCATTCTACAGGGGATATTCTTCCTCCAGCACATGATGTTTGAATGTATTCTAGTTATGTCAAAGGAAGCCTCTTGGAATATCATTCTATTACGAATACCTCATATTTCCCACATCACATAGTATGGAAGAGATCTGAATTGATCATTTGTTGTAGCCCAATATTGAAATGTCTGCTCACACCCAACTGGACTCCATAGTGGATCATCCGATAATGGCGAAAATAACCTCCATATCTGTTGGGCCACATTACAATTAATGAATATATGTTCAGCAGAATCATCTTCCATTTTGCAAAGTATGCATCTTCCAGGTCCCTGTTTGCCTCTTTTTTTTAATGTTCTCCCATGTGAGTATCTTCCCATGCCTCAGAAGTCATATCAACAGAATGATCTTGTATGGAATCTTCCGTCTTCACTCCAGATAGAAGTTGGATATGGTTCTTTCGCTGTCCCGAACAAATTTTAATTTGTTATATAATTCATGCACAGATATACCATTTCCCTAGAAAGTTCCATCCCATGAAATTCTGTCACCCTCCCTATTATGAGATAAACCTGCTAGCTGTAATGTTCTATTATGGCTATTATGGCTACTGCTTCACGTTCAATGGGACCCAAATCGATAGAACGCTTTTTGATAATGACTTCTTTCAATTTTCCTGTTGACTGCTACCAGAGTCGATTCGATGAATTATACGCTGCAGATTTTCTAATGAGAATCTACTTGTTCCACGAGAATATTTGGTAATCACAACCTCTCCCTATTTCTACGGACATAGAATGTAAATTTGCAGTACGTGTATTGGCTTTTGCTATAATGATATACAAATAATTGCATTATTGTTTTGAAGGTCGTGTTTGAGGTTATTAGTTCTTGACACCATTTGTTTAATTATACCGTTGATTTGCAGAATAAAGAAAATTAAATGAACAGTCAAGGCAGAGATTATTATGCAATCTTGAATTGTCTCCATCACAACCTGAAAGTCCGTGGTTCCTTCCTTCCACTTATAAAAATCACATTCGGTGCATATAAAAATCATCAAACGTAAAAGAATTCGGTGGTGGACTTCCTTGGGAGAATTCCCGATTCCCTATACTGTTTATTAACAGTCATCGGTAACTTCCGTCTCAGGTTTTGAATTGTGATTCGACGGGAAGGGATATACTGTCTAATACTATATACTTAATAATTGTGTTAAATTAAATTTAAATGTTGGACATTCACATTTAATATGTTACTGCTTAACTATCTCCTCAACGATATATATCACATTTAATATTTTATTGCTTAACTCATATTATTCACAGTATAACTTTTGTTTATTGTGCACAGAACCTTTACCTATCAGTGTGCCCACCTCCTATGTTATAATTAATTCAAAGCACGATGGTTTCATTGTTAGTGTGTAGAGAGATATTTCTTAATTTAGCCGTACGCTTACTATTGACTTCACAATATTTCTTATAAAAATGACTATGGATAAGGCACTCAATTGGTTGTCTTATTGACCCATAGGTGCTCTATAGCCTAGCCGAAGTTGTGTAGATATAACCTAAGAAATTCTTTAGTAAACATTTTTACATATCTATTCAATATAGTGAATTTATATTAATATGTTTATTATATATTATAAATATTTATATGACAGTTTAATTAAATAATAATACAAAATTAAAAGTAATATAAAACCATGGAGATGTTATTATGTAAGTTAAAAATATTAAAAATAATAAAATTTAAATTATTATATTATAATTTTTTTTTTTTATTAAAAAAATTATGAATAACTTTTAGGTAAAAGAAAATTTTAATATAATATTAGTAGTAGTTATAAGTGAAGATTTATTTTATCATATAAATTAAAATAATTATTTTATTACCATAATTCTATTTAAATTAAGCGCATAAAAATTTTAATATTTACAATAAACTTACAATATAACAATATTTTTAATCATAGATATTCATGCTCACTTTACTATTGATATTATCAACTTCTAAGTAGGTATTGTTACAATACCATGGGCCATACCATAAATCATCAATACCACATTATCATAGATATTATTAACTTGCAAATAGGCATTTTTACAATACCATAGGCAAATACCATGGGCTATCAATAGCACACACCCAAGAATCATCTCTCATTTCACATTCAAAGTATTTTATTTGATTAATTATATATATAAAAAATTAACTAAATTTAAAAGAAAAACAAGTATTATAATTACTTTTGAGATATATATAAACTCACTATCACATTAAAATATATAAGATATAAATAGCTATAAATTAAAACCATTTCACCATATAAATTAATGTAATAAGCACATACAAATTTAATACTTACAATATAATAAAATTTTTAACCATTGATATTCACCTCCACTTTACCATGGATATCATTAATTCGTAATTCTACTTCATTACAATACCATGACTCATCAATACCACATGTCCAAAAACCATATCTCATTTCACAATCAATTTTTTTTTATTTTTTTTATTACATTTTTGGGCCTAGAGACACTCCACTCTTTAACCCAATATAAAAGAGATGTTGTGATCCCATGTTATATTATGTTATATATAAATTTTGACTCAGTCAAATTATATATATATATATATATATATATATATATATATATATATATATATTTTGACTTAGTGAAATTATATAAAAATAAAAATTAAATTAAAAAAATAAAATAAAATAAAATAATAACTATCATTATTAATTATTAATAACTGATGATGATTAACGTCCACTGAGACCAATCTTTGGTCTATCCGACCTAAAGAAAAGAGTTATTCAATTTGATCTAAGATTTTATTCCTATGCTCAAAAAGCTTGGAGAGAAGCCTCCCCAGCTCACTATAATTTTGACATCTTAAAAGGCTCGGAAGGTCAGTATTGCAACAAAGATTATGAAATTGAGCTCTAATGTGGTTGTACCCAGGGCACTCTAAGAGGAAGTGATTTTCATATGAAGCCACAGCTACTATAAAGAAGGAATATTTCCAAGACAAACACAACAAACATTTAAAATTTGCAAATGCATTACCTGCTCTTGGTTTTCATAGTGAGTTCTGCAGGAAGTCATGTCTCAAAAGCAGAATAGACACAGGGCGCAGAGTTTGGTTTTCAAGAAGGGCCTCCTTCATGACAAGTAGAGGGCCCACATGTTAGGTTCCCGTGATTTGGCCGATTGGCGAGCCAAATGACGATGTGACATCAAACCAAGCTTTGGAGCCCAAGGACCTAGCCTTCCTGGACTCAGAGAGGGCTCTCTTTATATGTGTAAAAGATATCGGTGTGTTTGCTTATGGTGTTTTGATATTAGGCTAGTTATGAAGTGAGTTTTTTGATTTTTTTGGTTTTTTTTAAGTTCGTGAGGGATAAAACTGATCAAAGACATAAACTGGATAACAAGATGTAGATAAACTGGGCTATGGGGTCAAACAGATCAAGGAAGCTGTCAGGTGATGATGTAAGGCTGCTATAGGGCCGATTTGATTCACGGTAAAAGGGATCTTTGGGAAAAATGGGTTAAATGGACAACAAATTGGTGAAAGACAAGGGATTTCAAGTGTAACTAGTTTATAGCAGACATAAACATGTTATAGCAAGCCATTAATCATGCTAAATGCAACTATGAGCTAATTAATACATAGAAATCAAACATTCCAGCCATACATAGAGGTATAAGACCCTCTAACTTCGGGAAATGGCTATTAGACTTTGGGGAAAACACATGAGACAAACTAACAACTCATAAACTATGCCGGAACGCCTAAACATAGTCTCTAAGTCATTGGGCACTTTGACAAACAAGCTTTCATAGTTTTAGGCAAAGGGCTAGATCGGGACTAAGCCTCCTTGGTTCAACAAGATGATCAACAAATCAGTCAAAGAGAAAGTTTTATGGACAGAACTATGGACAGCTTATAGGTAGGCAGGGCACACCATACATCCTACTCAACATGCATAGAACTTATAAATAAAACTAGCAAACATTATCCTTAGGTTACTAAAGAGCAGTTAAGAATTCTTTAGCATAACAAAGGAAGAAGAAAACACCAAGCTATGAAGATTCAGGAATTTTGAGGTGCCTCCATGGGCATGTCTCAAAACTAATCTCTACTGATCTATAACAGCAAGAAGCATGTATTATGGATGAAAACTAGAAGACAACAACAAAGCAAGAAAAACTATACCATTCTACCATGTCATGGAATCCATCAACAATCCTTCATCATTCCTCAAAAGCATCCAAGAGGCAGTCCAAAAATCATAACACAAGTGTATTCTTCAAAGCTCATATGACCAATGTATTAATTTTTCTCTCAAGTTCAGCCTCTGATTTACAATGAAACCCATGGAATAAATAGGCTTGAGGGAGGAAAACCTCATGGAGCAACTAGCTATCCCATTGGCCAAGTCAAAATATCTAAACTTGTCCTTGAGGCTTTGCAAAGCCCAAGGCACAAAATATCCAATAAAATATCTAAAAAACTGCTAAAAACGGAAATTATATTGACTTTACATCATTTCCCAAGTATAAAAATAGCTAAACGCACATTTGGGAAAAGCAAATTTTTGAGGTTCAGCAATTACAAAAATACTTCATATTTATGCCTGAAAAAGGTCCCCTGACTTGCTGGAGGCAGTTGGCAGCCTTCCTGATGTCGAAACGAGGCTCATTATAGCTCGTTGGAAAGCTCTCTATGTCTACTTTCCGGCGCCACTGAAATAATCTCAATCTGATGCCTAAAAGTTCCCCAAAACTGTACCTGTGTGCAAAAAACCAGGAAATAGCAGACTGCTGATATGGCGGGCAGAATGTGCAAAAAGTGGGAATTTTCCGCCAATTTGAGAGGGCGAATGATCTCCAAATTCCATGAAAATCGCTGAGGACCTGCTCATAGAATTATGGCATCAACTGGTATCGTCCTCATTCCTTGGCAAATCCTCAAACTGAAATGGCGAAATTATGAGTTTTCGACCAAAAACCCAAAAAATGCCAAAAGACAAAAAGTTGTCGGAAAGGGCTCAAAATTGGCATGCATGACCCTCAGGGGTCCCTAGCAACATGCTCTGAAGCTGAGGCCAAAATATCAAGGGCTGATATGCTTTTCCCTTCCTTCCGTGCTAGGCGCTTCCCCTTTACCTTCTTCAATTTCTCTTGTGCTGCCTTTTCTCAGCCTGTTAACTTGTTCGATCATCTTCATGCTGCTAAGAAAAACTCTACCTTCTCTGTCAATCACTGTTTTGATGAAGGTAACCATGGTTTCAAATTTTGGGTGTGATGCCTTCCCTGGGTATAAGATTCCTGCTCCCTCCAAACCTTGTCCTTTCTCTGTGTGCCATTCCACCAAATAATTTTTAAAGATAAGCCCACAGTTAGTTTAAAATACATAGACAGTTAACTGATTTTCTGAGCTTGGACAAAGGTCACGGAGGCCTTGGTGTTTTTGATGTGAACACAAAAAGACCTGTAGTAATCAAATAATAATACACTCCTTTCAATCAAAACACACTGCCTTTCCTATGTGTCACTGTTCATCATACCCAATTTTGACAACACCTTCGAATTATAGTGGCATATTCCTCACTAACTCTGCTTTATGAAAGGTTAAACATTGTTTGGTAAGGCAAAAAGGATCTTGGATGTTGTTTAAAATGTCCTTGTTTGATACAAGACCCATGTTTCTTCAAAATGTGGCCTTCCCAACCTTTGATATGCAATCAGCCAATATCCACAAGCAGACTTTTAAGGAGAAAAATACAATCAAATGAAGATAGACAGTCAAGTGGATTTGTTGTGTATAGTGACAAGGTCACCCTTCCCTGCGATGTTTTGAGGACATAAGACACCTTTGTCCCTTTTTAAGTTAGCGTCAAAACACCATCTTCTTTAGCTTCAAAACTTTCTTTTTCCTTGTAGGCACTTCATCAGCAGATTCAACACTACATCACAATTTTAAACAAAGGATATCCACACAACAAAAATCACTGTTTATAGATATGGTGACAGAGTTTGAAATGTTTTTATGATGTGGTAACAAAAACCTGTAGCAGTCCAATGTCAATCAACTCCTCTTTGGTCAAAAGATTAACCTCTCGTATGCAGCTTTCACCAATAGGTGTTTATCCTATGTAAACATAGTTAATTCAAAGGTGGTACCACAAATTATTGCCATTTCATGTTTAAAGGACAGAGTTTATTTTTCTTTTGATTGGTCATATAGAATCCTGTAGCACTTCAACCATATAGACGCCCTTTCAACAAAATATTGCTTTCTTCTTGTCGGGAAACTGGACCAATTTAACACCATAAATACAATCAACCACAGTGGATTTACACAATCAGCAGTCACTGTGTTAAAGGATAATGTGACAGAGCATGGTGTGTTTTTGATGTGGTAACAAAAATTCTGTAGCTTTCAACAAAAAACTCCTCACAATCAATACTACCTTCTTTGAACTCTAATGTCCCTCATATTTCTGTTTGACAACACCCCTGCATGCAAATGGTAGTTTTACTTGCTGGTTTGTGCTTTATGGAATAGAAAGTCATAGACACAGTATTTCCCTTTTAACCCACAGAGGAAACCTTTTGAAAAATCAAACATGTTCATAGGATGACTATTACTTGTTTGAACATAGACCTATATTTGCATTTTTCAAAACCCTGGGCTTCTTCTTCAAATACTGTGTTTCTGCCTTCAAATAGTGCCTTTCATCCTTTAACATTGTTTGGGGGGACAGTTGGCTTGGTCCTTTATCATTCATCAAATACACTACCCTACTATGACAGTGTTTGAGCAAACAAATTCATGCAGGCCCAGATCTTTAAACAAGAACATCAACACTCCTCAAAATAGAAAACTGTCCTTCTTAAACTCTACTGCTCTTCACACTGTGTTGCATATTATTAATGTTTTCTTCTTTACCTTGCTGCCCTGCCTCCAATAGCCTGTGGAAATTTCTTTTCCAGCATACAACCTTGCCTTCTTGTCAACTGCTGTTTTGAACATAGGACCACAAATGCACCTTTCAAAACCCTATGTTTCTTCTTCCAATATTGTTTGAGGGCAGCTTGTGAGGTTTTGAATCATTAATAGGAAAACATCATTGGGTTAAGCTTACTGCCGGGCAAATATAGTTATTGCAAACTCAAATTTTAAATCAAGCACCTTATCCCTCTTTCAAAACAGCCACTTAACATATCTCGTTTCAAATCAAACTTCCTCTACCCCAAACACCATCTAGCAATCTTGAATTTAAGGGGCAGCAAGACATAGTACCTCAAAATATGATGCCAATATTTGCTTGAGAGTTGGAGACACTTTGAAATGAGTTTTTTAAGGTTTTCAGGTAATTTTCTTGACCATTTCTACAGGAGTGCCACGGGCTGCTACAGGCGCGTCGCGCAGCAGTGCATTCCTTTGTAAATTTTGTGCACAGGCGCGTCGCGCACCTTTCCAGGAGTGTCGCGCAAGTTTGCAGTCCATTTTGAAGGCCTTCCCGGTGTCGGAATTGGGCGCGAGATGGCTCGTTGGAAAGCTGTGGAAGTCTACTTTCCAGAACAACTTGAATTGTTTCATTTGGTGTCCATTTGATCCTTCAAAAATTGATTTTCCCAACACTGGTCAAAACTGGTGAATCCTGGTGCAGAAATGCATCGAGTCAAGCGGAAATATTTTGAATGCCTTCTGGTAATGGAATTGGGCGAGATGGCTCGTTGAAAGCTGTGGAAGTTTGCACTTCAGAAAACTTGAATTTTTCTCTACATTTGGTGTCCATTTATCCTTCAAAACTGATCATTCCATCACCTGGACAAAAATGGTGAATGTCAGTGTAAAAACATAGCGTTGATTGCAGTTACTTTTGATGCCTTTCTTTGTTCTTTTAATTCTTAGTTTTAGGACAGGTTTGTTTTAAAAGTAAGGATGTAGTATTTCCATAGCAACTGGAATCTTTTCATTTGGAGTCCAGCTGGTCGTTTTAACTGATCGTCCCATCGGGTCAAAAATGATGAATCCTAGTGCAGACCTTCTCCCGTGACATCTGAATTTTTCACATTTCTCACAAAAAATGACACCTGTGTAGAAACCGAAGGATTTTTTTCTTCTTGAACCTATGAGGGACAAAAACCTCTCTCACTTTTGTAAATTTCATCTCTTTTTGGTCATAAACACTGTTTGAAGCGAAACTGGTCTTGGGCGGGACACATGATTTGTCTCGCCTATGTGCTTATTTTCCAATTTCTCTTGCACCCTCTTTCTTGTACATGAAGGAGGTGCTATATTTACACCAAATTCTCATGAAAAATTACCGCTCGTGTGGATGCTGGTGTGTTTTCCCGTGGTTTTTCGCGTCGGAAGGAAATGCAAGGTTCTGATGAGTGACTCTCTCGTTTGCGTACACTTTCAGCTCATGTTACATTTAGAAGCAGCTGTTCTTCTAACTGTAGATTCAAGCATTTCCTCCTGAGATGAAGTTATATTTCTTGTCTTTGTAGAATCCATAAAACACTGTGAAACACCTAGTAATCAGCTTGAGACTGTGGTTTATGCAGTGTTGAGACCTAGGGGGTGTGAGTGGCGCGACTTAGAGCTGTTTGTCAATTTCATTTGCAGAGTGGGAGGTCAGTCATGGTTGGTCTGTAGCAGATTGGAGGATTTTTGGCTTTTTTATGATTGCCAAGGGTAAAATGTCTTAAAGCGCCACTTCCTAACATAGGGGGGACTTTTGAAACAGACTTGGATTTTTCTTTTAAAGCTGATGGGAAAACCAATAGGGTTGAAGCTAGATAGGATAGTGATAATGAGGTTTTGATTTTGACATGGGTGGACTGAAAAGTAGAAGGGCGAAAAAAATTTTAGGAGGGTTTTCTAGATGAAAAATTGACATAAGGAAATCAGCTTCTAGAAAGCTCAGCTATAGATATAGTCATCACTAACATGTAAAAAATACTGATGACTAACAGTGGCTCCATTCGGGGAGGGCAGCTCCTCATCAGGAGGTGTCCAGAATTCAGATCTTTGGCTTATGAAGACCAGTGCCTTATCCATTGGCGCAAAATTTACCCTTCTCTTGATGTTATTTCTAAAAAGTGACAGCATGGTTAACATCAATGATACTTCTTCCTACCCCACTATCTTTCCTAACATTTTTTCTTCTCTTTGGCGCATTTGAACTAGCAGCCTTTTGACAATGTATATTTTTCTTTTTTGCAAAATGAACCTATCTATTTCTACCCTTATATCTGCCGGGAGTTCAGATTAAGTTGATGAACTCCTTCATTGCTCTACCTATGCTAGATCAACTGTCAAGATTAAGCAGTTTGACAGGATTTCATTCTCTAATCTACAACATGAAATTTAAAATGATCAAATCAGGATTAGGCAGTCTGATTTGTCATGCATTTGCGGCATAAAGACAAGCTGCACACAAATGTTATTTTGCAATAAAGGAAACTAGACAAGCGGGCTAAGATGTACAATGTGTTTTTCATCCCTCGCTTCTCTCTTTGGTTCTGTTTTAGGCATGTGGAACCAGAATCTCTCCCTAATCTAAGCTCTGTGATAAGTCAATCTTACACAATGTTGACTATCTTTGCACTCACTAACTTATCGGCAAATAAATTTAAACATGCTCAGCTATGATTAGGCTAGATAGCTGAACAAGACATTGAAGTACTAGTAGCGGCATTTAGACTTGCGCGCTTTCCGAAGGACTATTTTTTGGAACATGGGGCCTTACCACTGCTTTTTAGAAAATGCCCTCTTTTTCTACTTTTCACTGTTTTTTGTATTTTCTGCTTTTTCACTTTTTCTTCAAACAAACTACAAGTGAAAAGGTGCTCACAAGCTAAGCTTATTTTCTATTGTTGTCTTTCTATCCTAATCTAATCTGTACACAATAGACATTTGTTTGGTGAACTCTGTTTTCCAATGCAACCAGTCAAGTAGATGCTCACATGGGTGATTATGGTTTAGTTCTTTCATGATGCAGAAATAATGAGAAGGCCACTCCCATTTGGTTTGTTTCTGGACAGTAGAGCTTAAGTTTTTTCTCATTCTTGGTAGCAACTTGTTTATGATAGAACCCACTACCCCTACAGATTTCTCAAGGAAAACAACAAATAGATCTTGGAATAATACCTGATCTAGAGGATTTGATACATAGGATTTATTCAAGACTACTCTTTCAGACTTCTCAAGGAAAACAACAAATGGATCTTGGAATAATACTTGATCTAGAGGTTTTGAGATATAGGCTTCATTCAGGACTACTCTTTCTTCCACTTGGCTATATTTGGGACCCCCCTGGTAAAGCAACTCTTCCTCATGATCACTCAAACTGTCAGACTCATCATGTATTGCAGTGTAGTTTTCTTTCCCAGCTGATGTGTTCTG
Organism: Pinus albicaulis; assembly: GCA_034641835.2. NCBI lineage: Eukaryota > Viridiplantae > Streptophyta > Pinopsida > Pinales > Pinaceae > Pinus > Pinus albicaulis. Next base: position 1,379,426,322 of record CM076574.1, read on the forward strand.
ATTAAGTGGACTGAAAACTGTGTGAAGGTCATCAGGTTGATGAACAAGGATAGACTTTGACAGTAAATTATCTTGAAAGGATAGTGTGACAACTCCCATGTGTTTATTAACCTCTACTTCTTCATCTGCAATTTGTAACTCAATGGAACTTGGTGGCTGCAAATCTGGAGTTAAGGAAGATTCCATGTCCAAAATGATTTCTTCAACTATTTCAGGAAAAGGCTTCTCATTTACAACCCGCTCGAGGATTTCATCATCTTCCTCAAACTCATCATCAAAGCTGAAAAGCTGTTGATTTCCAATCATGTGCATGTTATCTCTGACGGGCTGAAGTGAAGTAGAGCAAAGAGTCCGAGACTCTTCACTTACTTCTAAACTCTCAAGGTTCTCCTCATGAGTGTCATAGATGACCGGTAATGGCTGCTTACTTTTCTCAAATTTATGAAACTGAGCTTCCTCCCAAAAATCAAAAACTGAATCTTCTGCAAAGTCAGCTTCTGTTTGGAAATCATATAAGTCAACATATTGATCAAACATTTGAGAATCATTAACAGAAGCAATGTCACCAGCCATGTACATTGGACTGCCAGATTTATTTTCTTCAACTTGATTTATAAATCTATTTTCTGACTTATGATATGCAGGATTAACAGGAGAAAGATCAGAGAAGTTTTGGTTATTAGTTTCTGCATCTAGTAATGGAAAATGCATTTCTGATGGTTTGAGAGCTTCTTCCTTTTCCATTATCTGCTTGTTTATATCACTTTCATTGTATAAGATAAAAGAATCTAAATTAGAATGAGTGGAATAAATGGGAGTATTGTTTTCCATGACTGCTTGAGTTACCAGAGGTTGAGTTACTTCCAGTCCCAGGTTTTCCATGACTGCTTTAGGCATGAGGTTATGGTAGGTACCAGAATCTAACATGGCATTATGTAATATCTTGTCCCGTATGTTCGGGCTCTCATAGGAAGGAGAAACAGATCTTTCTCGGTATTGACCTTCTATTTTCGGGCCGAATAAGAGCTCGGTTTTGTTTTCAGTTAGATTTAAAGTATCTGCCTCGCTCCCTATGTCAAAAACTTTGAAAATTTGAGATCTATACCTATCTATAGTTATTAACTCGGTAAGGGGTATGGTAATTTTTATTTCGGAAACTTCCCCTTCGAAACTAAAAGGAGTTTGTAGTTTGGGCAGATTTGTTTCAGCTTTTTCGGACATGACCTTTTCTATGCTTTTAATTTGTCGATTCTGGTTTGAGACCTTGTTTGACACAGTCGCCTCGGGAGTCTTTGTGGAGGTACTAGGAGTATCCGAGCTAAGACTTGTTTGAATAGCTTTATCTTTGTTTTGGTCGATTTTCTTAGCCATAATTTTGTTGTTATCCGTGGCTTTTTTAAGGATGGTGTTAGAGGTTTTAGCAGTGTCAGGGCTACCCTTCTTGGAGTGGTCTTGGTTTTTTCTGCTTCTAAGGTTATACTGCCTATGAGCTTCTATAATGGCATTCTGAAAATATATGGCAGGATCTTCGAGATCTTCATAGTCGGTTTCGTCCTGACTTGGGGAGCACAACTCTCGCTCTTCTGTTGTGAGGTAAACCTTACTCTCGTTATCAGAACCTATGAGTTTCCAATGATTTTCATCAATGGGTGCGGTATCCTTATTCTCTTCATCAACATAATTCTCACTGAAGGATGGTCTGATCTGCTGATCATTTCCTCTTGGTTTATTTTGAGACTGATCTTTTCTAAAGCCTTGTTTCTGGTTTTGAGGGTTTGGTTGGTTGTCCCTAGGAAGCGCTTTTTCACTCATTTTTTCCCACATCTTTGTCATGGATTTTATCAGGCCATCTATTCTAGGATCTAGGGAAGGAGATGAAGTTGAGACCTTATCTCTATATGGGACTTTTCCTTCTAGTCTAGTCCTGGCTCTTTTTTCTGCTAAGTTGGCTTCTGTTTTTATGGCTATTTGTTGCATTTCCTCTAGGGTAGGGGGATCCTTGTCTCTCAGATTATATGTCATGTCTGGATCAAAACCCTCGGGAAATTTTGCCAAGATTAAACCGAGTGGGGGTTTGAAGTGAGGTGGGAGGGCGTTATACACATTGTTGAACCTAGTGCAGTATGCCTGGACACTTTCCCCATTTTCCCGTTTTAGGTTGTTATATTCTGACAGGATTTGAATAGGGTTCCTTCGGACTTCCCACTTGTTCATGAAGACTTGGAAGAGTTCTAGGATGTTGTGGATGTTGTTTGGAGGCAAGCTTTTAAACCATGTTTTGGGTTCTCCACCCAGGCTTTGGGCGAATATTCTCATTCTGACGGTTTCGTCGTGTACTTCCATGTATTCAAAAGCATTGCTAATCCTACTTACATGCTGTTGAGCTGTGGTGGTGTCTTCTCCGGTAAAGTGTGGGATTTTGTCTTGATATTTATTTGGGAGAGGAGCCAAGGGCGGTGGCAACACCAAAGGTGCGTACCAAGCTGCCATGACGGGAGCTAATGGATGATGTACAAGATGAGGACTAGTGGGATGAGCGGAGGTGGTTTGAATAGGGGTTCAAGATCGTCAAAGTTTATCTTACTATATGATTTGCTTCTGAGAAGAGTTTTTGATGACTCTAATTCAAAAGGTGAATCTAGTAGGATAGTGAGATGTTTAGGTACTGATCTTGTTTTATGGATGGATCTACCAGTAGCTAGATGGTCAGTTCCAGAAGCTTGCCACAGAATCTTCTCTGGGTCATCTACTATGATAGGGGGATTTGGGTCTGGATGGGATCTGGTGTTGATTCTTCGTGAAGCCAGATTTTAGATCCAGGGTTTTTAGAGAGAATGGTATTGGTGAATGTTCTGGATGAGTGGTTTCTCTAAAGTTATACTAAGGTGAAGGATGGTCAAAAGTAAAAGGGATGGATTAGTGGAGTCACCAGGTGGAACTGGGTTGTTGTGAAGATAGCTATGGTCCACCACCAGTAACTAATCTGGGAATGTTTTTGGATTTTCTGAGTTTTATGTGCAGCCTATGATTTGTTAAAGTATCCTAGACTTGTTTCAACACTTTGCTAGGGTGATGAGAACAAAAAGAGTTTACTCTAAATGGGTCTATGGGCTGCTTGCTTGTTTATGGTATCTAAAGGACTAAAGAGTTTATAAGAGTTTGCCAAACTGTCATGTACTCAGTGTCCCACCATCTCCCGCTATGTTAGTGAGCGATGGGATAGGTCTATCGGATAGTAGCCTAGAGTTTTGAAAAATAGTAAGGCTTACTAGAAGTTAGTGGAGTCGCCAGGTGGAATGTCAGTTGTTTTGAGGTATACTTGTATGGTCCACCACCAATATTGACAAAAACCAATCTAAGGGAGTGTTTTGGGGTTTTTTGAGTTTTATGTGCCTACAAGGTTTGGAAGAGTTTTCTATAACTGACTCATCATTTTGCTAAGATGGTGAAAGAGCTATTTCTACCCTTCAGACAATATCTAGATATACTAAGCTTGATTGAGACTTCAAGAGTTACTAAGGTGTACTTAGATTGTCACTAACTCAAATAAGTCCCACCGTGATCGCCATTATGTTAGTGAGCGGTGGGATAAGTCAATCAGCTAGTGATCTCAAAAGTCTCTTAAAGATTAGGGAAACTAAGTTTGTTTAATACTCAGAGTCCCACCGTGATCGCCATTATGTTAGGTTCCCGTGATTTGGCCGATTGGCGAGCCAAATGACGATCTAACATCAAACCAAGCTTTGGAGCCCAAGGACCTAGCCTTCCTGGACTCAGAGAGGGCTCTCTCTATATGTGTAAAAGATATCGGTGTGTTTGCTTATGGTGTTCTGATATTAGGCTAGTTATGAAGTGAGTTTTTGATTTTTTGGGGTTTTTTAAGTTCGTGAGGGATAAAACTGATCAAAGACATAAACTGGATAACAAGATGTAGATAAATTGGGCTATGGGGTCAACAGGTCAAGGAAGCTATGAGGTGATGATGTAAGGCTGCTGTAGGGCCGATTTGATTCACGGTAGAAGGGATCTTTGGGAAAAATGGGTTAAATGGACAACAAGTTGGTGAAAGACAAGGGATTTCAAATGTAACTAGTTGATAGCAGACATAAACATGTTATAGCAAGCCATTAATCATGCTAAATGCAACTATGAGCTAATTAATACATAGAAATCAAACATTCCAGCCATACATAGAGGTATAAGACCCTCTAACTTCGGGAAATGGCTATCAGACTTTAGGGAAAAACACATAAGACAAACTAACAACTCATACACTATGCCGGAACGCCTAAACATAGTCTCTAAGTCATTGGGCACTTTGACAAACAAGCTTTCATAGTTTTAGGCAAAGGGCTAGATCGGGACTAGGCCTCCATGGTTCAACAAGATGATCAACAAATCAGTCAAAGAGAAAGTTTTATGGACAGAACTATGGACAGCTTATAGGTAGGCAGGGCACACCATACATCCTACTCAACATGCATAGAACTTGTAAATAAAACTAGCAAACATTATCCTTAGGTTACTAAAGAGCAGTTAAGAATTATTTAGCATAACAAAGGAAGAAGAAAACATCAAGCTATGAAGATTCAGGAATTTTGAGGTGCCTCCATGGGCATGTCTCAAAACTAATCTCTACTGATCTATAACAGCAAGAAGCATGTATTATGGATGAAAACTAGAAGACAACAACAAAGCAAGAAAAACTATACCATTCTACCATGTCATGGAATCCATCAACAATCCTTCATCATTCCTCAAAGCATCCAAGAGGCAGTCCAAAAATCATAACACAAGTGTATTCTTCAAAGCTCATATGACCAATGTCTTAATTCTTTTCTCAAGTTCAGCCTCTGATTTACAATGAAACCCATGGAATAAATAGGCTTGAGGAAGGAAAACCTCATAGAGCAACTAGCTATCCCATTGGCCAAGTCAAAATATCTAAACTTGTCCTTGAGGCTTTGCAAAGCCCAAGGCACAAAATATCCCATAAAATATCTAAAAAACTGTTAAAAACGGAAATTATATTGACTTTACATCATTTCCCAAGTGTAAAAATAGCTAAACGCACATTTGGGAAAAGCAGATTTTTGAGGTTCAAAAATTACAAAAATACTTCATATTTATGCCTGAAAAAGGTCCCCTGACTTGCTGGAGGCAATTGGCAGCCTTCCTGATGTCGAAACGAGGCTCATGATAGCTCGTTGGAAATCTCTCTGTGTCTACTTTCCGGCGCCACTGAAATCATCTCAATCTGATGCCTAAAAGTTCCCCAAAATTATACCTGTGTGCAAAAAACCAGGAAATAGCAGACTGCTGATATGGCGGGCAGAATGTGCAAAAAGTGGGAATTTTCCGCCAATTTGAGAGGGCGAATGATCTCCAAATTCCCTGAAAATCCCTGAGGACCTGCTCATAGAATTATGGCATCAACTGGTATCGTCCTCATTCCTTGGCAAATCCTCAAACTGAAATGGCGAAATTATGAGTTTTCGACCAAAAACCCAAAAAATGCCAAAAGACAAAAAGTTGTCGGAAAGGGCTCAAAATTGGCATGCATGACCCTCAGGGGTCCCTAGCAACATGCTCCGAAGCTGAGGCCAAAATATCAAGGGCTGATATGCTTTTCCCTTCCTTCCGTGCTAGGCGCTTCCCCTTTACCTTCTTCAATTTCTCTTGTGCTGCCTTTTCTCAGCCTGTTAACTTGTTCGATCATCTTCATGCTGCTAAGAAAAACTCTACCTTCTCTGTCAATCACTGTTTTGATGAAGGTAACCATGGTTTCAAATGTTGGGTGTGATGGCTTCCCTGGGTATAAGATTCTTGCTCCCTCCAAACCTTGTCCTTTCTCTGTGTGCCATTCCACCAAATAATTTTTAAAGATAAGCCCACAGTTAGTTTAAAATACATAGACAATTAACTGATTTTCTGAGCTTGGACAAAGGTCACGGAGGCCTTGGTGTTTTTGATGTGAACACAAAAAGACCTGTAGTAATCAAATAATAATACACTCCTTTCAATCAAAACACACTGCCTTTCCTATGTGTCACTGTTCATCATACCCAATTTTGACAACACCTTCGAATTATAGTGGCGTATTCCTCACTAAATCTGCTTTATGAAAGGTTAAACACTGTTTGGTAAGGCAAAAAGGATCTTGGATGTTGTTTAAAATGTCCTTGTTTGATACAAGACCCATGTTTCTTCAAAATGTGGCCTTCCCAACCTTTGATATGCAATCAGCCAATATCCACAAGCAGACTTTTAAGGAGAAAAATACAATCAAATGAAGATAGACAGTCAAGTGGATTTGTTGTGTATAGTGACAAGGTCACCCTTCCCTGTGATGTTTTGAGGACATAAGACACCCTTGTCCCTTTTTATAAGAAGGCCAAACACCATCTTCTTAGCTTCAAAACTTTCTTTTTCCTTGTAGGCACTTCATCAGCAGACCACTACATCACGCTTTGTTAAAGGATATCCACACAAAGAAAATCATCAAGAGATATGGTGATAGAAGTTTGAAATGCTTTTTTAAAATGGTAACAAACTCGTAGTAGCGGGGAAGTATTAATGTGCTCTTCCTCTTTGGTCGAAAGATTAACCCCCTCGTATGCAGCTCACCAATATATGTTTATCCATGTAAACATAGTTAATCACAAGGCGAAACACAGTCCAAGGTTACTTGTGCTTAAAGGATAGAGTTTATTTTGCTTTTGATTGGTCATATAGAATCCTGTAGCACTTCCACCATATATACCCACTTTCAACAAAATATTTCTTTCTTCTTGTCGGGCAACTGGACAAATTTAACACCATAAATACAGTCAACCACAGTGGATTTACACAATCAGCAGTCACTGTGTTAAAGGATAATGTGACAGAGCATGGTGTGTTTTTGGTGTGGTAACAAAAATCCTGTAGCTTTCAACAAAAAACTCCTCACAATCAATACTACCTTCTTTGAACTCTAATGTCCCTCATATTTCTGTTTGAAAACACCCCTGCATGCAAATGGTAGTTTTACTTGCTGGTTTGTGCTTTATGGAATAGAAAGTCATAGACACAGTATTTCCCTTTTAACCCACAAAGGAAACCTTTTTAAAAATCAAACATGTTCATAGGATGACTATTACTTGTTTGAACATAGACCTATATTTGCATTTTTCAAAACCCTGGGCTTCTTCTTCAAATACTATGTTTCTGCCTTCAAATAGTGCCTTTCATCCTTTAACATTGTTTGGGGGGATAGTTGGCTTGGTCCTTTATCATTCATCAAATACACTACCCTACTATGACAGTGTTTGAGCAAACAAATTCATGCAGGCCTGGATCTTTAAACAAGAACATCAACACTCCTCAAAATAGAAAACTGTCCTTCTTAAACTCTACTACTCTTCACACTGTGCTGCATATTATTAATGTTTTGTTCTTTACCTTGATGCCCTTCCTCCAATAGCCTGTGGAAATTTCTTTTCAAGCATACAACCTTGCCTTCTTGTCAACTGTTGTTTTGAACATAGGACCACAAATGCACCTTTCAAAACCCTATGTTTCTTCTTCCAATATTGTTTGAGGGCAGCTTGTGAGGTTTTGAATCATTAATAAGAAAACAACATTTGGTTAAGCCTACTGCTGGGCAAACATAGTCATTGCAAACTCAAATTTTAAATCAAGCACCTTATCCCTCTTTCAAAATAGTCACTTAACATATCTCGTTTCAAACCAGACTTCCTCTACCCCAAACACCATCTAGCAATCTTGAATTTAAGGGGGAGCAAGACACAGTACCTCAAAACATGATGCCAATCTTTGCTTGAGAGTTGGAGACACTTTGAATGAGTTTTTGAAGGTTTTTTGGTGTGTTTTTTACTGATGCTACAAGCGCTCCGTGTGCTGTTACAGGCGTGCCGCGCAGCAGTGCATTCCTTTGAAAATTTTCTTCCTGAACGCACTATGCAGCTTTTCAAATGCGTCGCGCAACTTTGCACCCATTTTGAAGGCCTTCCCTGTGTCAAAATTGGGCGCGAGATGGCTCGTTGGAAATCTGTGGAAGTCTACTTTCCAGAAAAACTTTAATTTTTTCATTTTGAGTCCATTTGGTTGTCCAAAAATTCATTCTCCCAACACTGGTGAAAACTGGTGAATCCTAGTGCAGAAATGCATAGTGCTGTTTGTAAGCCACTTTTGGATGCCTTCCCAGTGTCAGAATTGGGCCCGAGATGGCTCGTTGGAAAGCTAGAGAAGTATAATTTCCAAATATTCTTGATTTCTTTCATTTTGTGTCCATTTGGGTGTTCAAAAACTGACTGTCCCATCACTGGTAAAAAATGGTGAATGCTAGTGCAGAAAAACATAGCGTTGATTGCAGGCTACTTTTGGATGCCTTCCTATTGTCGGAACTTGGCCCGAGATGACTCGTCGGAAAGATATGGAAGTATAATTTCCAGAAAAACTTTAATTGTTTCATTTGGAGTCCATTTGGTTGTTTAAAATCTGACTGTCCCATCACTGGTCAAAATGATGAATCCTAGTGCAGAAATTCTCCTGTGACATATGTATTTTTCACATTTCTCATAAAACATGATGCCTGTGTAGAAACTGAAGGAGGTTTTTCTTCTTGAACCTATGAGGAACAAAAACCTCTCTCACTTTTGTAAATTTCATCTCTTTTTGGTCAGAAACACTGTTTTAAATGAAACTGGTCTTGGGCGGGACACATGATTTGTCTCGCCTATGTGCTTATTTTCCAAATTTCTCCTTGCACCCTCTACTTGTACATGAAGGAGGTGCTATTTTTACACCAAATTCTGGGCCATGACAAATTACCAGTTTGCTGTGACAGTGGTGTTCTTCTCTTCCTGTGGTTTTTCATGCTGGAAGGAAAATGCAAGGTCTTGATGAGTGACTCTCTGTTTGCAGTTACATCTCAGGCTCATGTTACATTTAGAAGCAGCTGTTCTTCTAACTGTAGATTCAAGCATTTCCTCCTGAGATGAAGTTATATTTCCTACCTTTGTAGAATCCATAAAACACTGTGAAACACCTAGTAATCAGCTTGAGACTGTGGTTAATGCAGTGCTGAGACCTAGGGGGTGTGAGTGGCGCGACTTAGAGCTGTTTGTCAATTTCATTTGCAGAGTGGGAGGTCAGTCATGGTTGGTCTGTAGCAGATGGAGGCTTTTTGGCTTTTTTATGATTGCCAAGGGTAAAATGTCTTAAAGCGCCACTTCCTAACATAGGGGGGACTTTTGAAACAGACTTGGATTTTTCTTTTAAAGCTGATGGGAAAACCAATAGGGCTGAAGCTAGATAGGATAGTGATAATGAGGTTTTGATTTTGACATGGGTGGACTGAAAAGTAGAAGGGCGAAAAAAGTTTTAGGAGGGTTTTCTAGATGAAAAATTGACATAAGGAAATCAGCTTCTAGAAAGCTCAGCTATAGATATAGTCATCACTAACATGTAAAAAATACTGATGGCTAACACCACAGACAACTGGTTCTAAAGACAAATCTTCAAATGATGTAGCAGAGATGAAAGAAAACTTTTTTGTTTACAGTGTCTCCTTCAATCATGAGCAGAAGGCAAAAGCACTAGTTTTCAAGAAGCCTCCTTCATTAATAAGTAGATGGCACGCATTTGGTTTAAATGTTTTCCATGAAGGAAAAGAACAGTTTTTGTGACATACCTCCTTCAAATTCTAGAAAAGGGCATAAAACAGACATTGCATTTGCATTACCTCCTTAAATCATTACATAGAAAACAAAGACACAGTCTCAGAAGGCCCTAAATTTGATGTAGAAGAAACCTCCTTCAATCATTACACAGATGGTAAACACACAGCTTGTTTCAAGGAAACTGTTAGAAGGTACACAATTTTGTTTGCATTATATCTATCAGTGATAAATACATAGAGGGAAAAAAACACAATTTTTCAAGAAGCTTCATTCAGTAATAAGCAAAGGGCATAGCACAGATGGTTTATTTAAAAGGGCATCCTTCATTTGAGACAGGGCCATTACAGTTTATCAAATTGCCTCCTCCAAAATATGAGCAAATGACAAGCACCAGGAGTTATATTTTATATAAACTAGCTCTTTTAAATGGTAAACAAAGATAACAATCAGTTTTTATTTGGGATGCCTCCATCAAATGATAAGTACAGAGCTAAATTTTTTTAGGAAAACCTTCTACAAATGATAAATAGAGTTCAGTCTTCAAGAGGGTTTTTTCTTCCAAAGAGAAAAGGGGTGTCCACCTTTGTTTTTGTTGAATATTGCAACAAGAAACAATGAAGGAGGCATCCTGAAACATCTTTCCTGATCCTAGTTGGAAAGTGATCACCTAAACTAGGTGGGGGGCCACATAGGTGATTTTTGTCGCAAAGTCTATTTTTAGACATATGGATCATGTTCTATAAGTTGTGGGATGCTATTTATGGATGGTTGGTCAAGTTGGTAAAAATAGATGGACCTCTATTTTTAGACATACTGGGCGTAGTCTATTTTTAGACTGCCAGTCTAAAAATAGACCAGTCGAATATTATTAGCTCTTAATAATATTTGGACTATAAACATTATCTTATCCTCTTGGAGCACTTCAGTTCGAGCTACGGATGTGGCACATGAAGCTGACAGAAGGAATTACGCTATTCCTAGGGGTTTAGTTGAGCTATTGCATGGTTGACTTTAGTTAGAACTCATGTGGCAGAGTTTGGTGGAGTTGATGAGACAGTTGGTGGAGTTGTGTTCGATTTAACTTAGTTGAACTAGTTGTATTTAGTCTAACTGATAAATACACTAGCGATGAGTGGTGTGAATTAATTATTAATTAATTCACTAATTATTAACTCATAAATCAACTAAATAATGCATCAGTTAACTGCAATGCATGGACAGTTCAGTGGAGACCAGTGTTGGAGGTGGGTGAAAGGGTGAGTCTACTATCAGTTGTGACTATAGCTGTGCATGAGATTTGCACACACATTGATTGAGATTTCCAATGAGGATTGCACAGTACAATCCAGTGGGATTCAAACTTGGATCTCATCATTATTCATCTTGGATTGCGTAGTAGAGGCAGGCAGAAAGGTGGAGCAGATTAGAGCATGTGATATGTATGATCTGAGCTTGTTTTGTGTGTAGCATGTGAGATAGTGCTGAGAGCTATGAGGAGCTTTGTGCTATGTATTGTTACATGTTCTCTATCATTATAATATACAGATAGTTGGGGGTTTTCAGCTGTAAGCTTTCCCCATTACATACTGTGTTATATGTGTGCTTGATTATGTTTTAATGTGCGCATGTGACTGCTTCTATTTCCGCAAATTGATGATCAATTGTAGAAGAGGTTATGAATTATGCATGAAGCTTAAATAGTGTGTAATCAGGATAATCTCGATGAATAATTCATCTATTATTCAAATTTATACAACTTTTTCTTAAGCACAAAGTCCAAAGGTGTCGAAACCATACAAAGGGAGGGAAAAATCATAATTCAAACATTTCAAAAAGACTATAAAACCCTCAAGGGGTATTTTTCGAAGTCACTTTGTACTTGGAAAACGAGGAAGTTTTTGTTGTTTGAAGCCCCGGGCAGCATCATGCAAAGAAACCAAGTCGCGATGCGCCTGTAGCAGGATGTGATGCGCCTGTAGCATCCCTCTGAAGGAAAACACAAAGGGCGCGATGCGCCTGTAGGCTGGCGTGACGCCCTTGTCTCCTTGCCCGACATTCAGAAGGCGCCTAGCGCCTGGCCCATTTGCACACTCCGCCTAGCCCATTTGAGGTAGCCTTGATTTCTTTATTGCTCACTGTGCCTGGATTGTAAGCATGGAGTACCAAAGACAACTGCACAAGGATGTGGATTTCACCAATTTGCAGGCAATCAAGAAGGATTACCACTTCCACATTGCCAACAATGTAGGACTGATGTTCCTAGATATTTGTGGTTCTCGTACTTTTCATCGTGTTCAAGATGACGAGAACCCATATTTGGGCTCTCAACAATGGAAGGATATTGAAATTTTTTTAGGAAAGGGAGGTATTTTGATAAAGTGAAGATGTCGCTTGTTTGTAGTCCAGCACCTCTAGTCTTATTTCAACATGGAATTACAAGCACAACAAAAATTAGTGTAAATCTCTTAGAAGACTTCAAAGGACACTAGTCTATACACCCACATGAACAATGTCACATGATTGATTGCTTGTATAAATAGAAGACATCCAAAGAGCATAGAGATATCCTCATCCTAGGAGGAGATGTACATTGTGGTGGTCATTCAACTATTCAAATATCTAAAAGCATTACATTTCGCCAATTGACAACAAGTGCCATAGAAAATATGCCACTGTCAAAGTCAGTGTACTACACTTTACGTTTGGCTGAGAAATTTGGAAGCCTAACATCAACATATACATTTACGCACCATCACCGGACAAGAGCTCCAAATTATGGCATTGTGCAGATCAAGAACCATAGAAGACAAGACAAAGGAGAACCAGATTTTACAGCACAACTTATCAGAGGAAAGTATGTTAGTGAGATAAAATTGGGAGTGAAAATAAGAAATCACCAACGGAAGAAACAAATCATTTGGTTTAAACTGTGTTGTGCAACCATTCTTTGTAGTTCCTTAATCTGTGCTACAAAAGACAAGAGGTAGCTAACATTTGTAAGTTAACTAGTCTCGGTCTCCTTAATACACTGCTTCCCTTCTCTTAACGCTAGAAATTGAATGTAAAGTACTCTTATTTTTTTTCAACTATATTCATCTCCATGTTTTCAAATGCCAACTTCTTCACCCAAATAACGAAAGGCCATCACAATAGGTTTGAACCCACTACTATTAAGGAGATCATTACATCCCATTCAATCTTGTCCTATTTTCAAGTAGTGGGCTACCTTTACTTTTGCAATAAAATCCAAGAGGTCACTAACTACCCTCTCCTAACTAAGCTATTTTCCCTGAGATTAGATGGAGAGTAGGTTCACATTGCAAGTCTTGACCTTGTTCTTACTCCCAAAGCAGTCCTCAAAGATACAACAAACATGGTGAAAGTGGCAATCAGCAGAACAATGAACACAATGGTAGTAAATCTCAAAATAGTGAGGAGGGTAAAAAAGAAAATCCTAAAGACAGTCATGACAAAATCAGAGGTAGTGAACAAGGCATCCCTAATGATGAAGACAAAACAGTGATCAAGATGATAGCAGCCCTAAAAGAGACAGTGAAAACAGTAAGCATGAAAAGAGCCCTAAAAGACATGTGCTAGCTGCCTCTCCTAGTCAAGGGGCCATGACTCCTCCCTCGAAAGTGGAAAAGTCAAAAAATCACTAAATCTGCAAATAATAAAACCATTCAAGCTGTGACTAGTAATGTCACTAGAGCGCTCAGGAGTAGAGGCGAATTACCGAAGCCAAGTTCAAAACTGCCCAAAGGAGGTGCCCGGTGAAAAAAGGGGAAAAAGACATATCTAGGCTTCGAATCTTGGCTTCATCTTCCTTGCATGCTTCTAGAAACCCATAAGGGGTTTGCTCACCAAAATTGAGCAATTTTTGACATGATCTTGTTTTTTGTGATTTTTAGGCCTGATTGCACATTTTTCTAGGTGCTACCATGATTGCTAGGAGCAGCCTCAGCTCATGAAAGTTATTTTTTTGGATGTATTAAATTTGGGGGCATATACTCACAAATTTTTAGATCAAAATAAGGTGTTTTGGTCCCCCAAAGAGGCAAAAAACAGTCAAATTTTACCTTTCTGCCTCAAATATCAGCAGGTGCTACGGTCCTGGGTTTTTTCACTCAGTCCACTTTTTGACAGAATTCCAGGGATCAGTTTGAGATAAATCAAGCAGTTCCAAAACTTATACATCTAGGGGTTTCCAACGAGCCATCACGGGCCTCATTTCAATATCAAGAAGTTCCTCAAAAGTCCTCTGCAAAACAGGATTTCTTTTGTTGCTACGCTCCTATAGGATTTTGCTGAAAAGGCAGTTTACTGAATGTGGCCATCCAAATGTGCGTTCATATATTTTTAACTCTTTGTCAGAGACTAAAAGTCAATTTTATTACTATTTTTAGCTTAAATAGAAATTTTTTGGAGATATTTTGTGCCTTGTGAGGCCTCAAGGACAAAATCAGATATTTGTATTAGGCCAATGAGCTTCTAGATGCTCTTCTGAGCTTATCTACTCATTTCCTATATAACATATGAAGACTAATTGTAAATTGTTGGAGGTTTTAGAAGCATAACTTGACATTTTGAAGAGCAATACATGGATATGAGCTTTGAAAAAGAAACTTGTTTATGAAGTGGATGATTTGCTTACTTGTCTAGATGGTGGAGAGGCTTTGTGTGCAGGATTCCATGGCTTGGTGAATGGTATTGTGTTTCTTATTTGCTATGTTTTCTTAGTTTCTCATATATTTTTTCATGCTTCTTTCTTGTTTTAGTTCAGTAAAGAATACGTTTGAGATATTCCCATGGAGGCACCTCAAAATTCCTGATTCATTACAGCTTAAATGTTCTTCATATTTCTTGGTTATGTCAAAGAATTATTAATTTCTCTTTGGTACCCTAAGAAGTTGTTTTCAATTTCATTAATGGTTATTATGTATGCTGTCTAGTATGATTCACGTTATGCCCTGCTTACTCATAGCTAACCAAAACTCCATTTCAGAAATCTCTCTCTGAATTATTGGTTGTTTAGTTAAGTCAAAGAGGTATTGTTTCGATCTTGCCCTTTGTACATGCTTTGCAGTCTTATTTCAAAGTTCCCGATAGCTCAAGATATGATGTTTAGGAGTTCCCTCTTCAACTACAGGTGATTTTCCTAAAGTTAGACGGTCTTATACTTCTATGCATCGCCTAATTGTTTATTTTCTGCATTTATTAGTTTGAGTTTCATTCATAGTGATTAATGGTTAGCCCTACCGCATGAACTCTTTGCTTTTAAACTATTTATGCCTAAAATATCTTTTTCTTGCACAACTTAATGTTCATTTCACTTCACAAACCACCCAAAAGATCCATTGACTATACCAAATCGGCCCTGCCACATGCCTTGTCTGTTGTCTAGGCATCCTTGGTTTTCATTTGACCCCATAGCCCTGTTGATTTGATAACTTATCTTTCATTGATCCCTACTTAACCGGTTTTCACCTCCAAACACAAAAACAAACAAATGTACTTAACAACTAGCCTAAAATCAAATATACTAAGCAAACAATCTCACATCCTTTGCTTCATAGAGAGAGCCCTCTTTGAGTCCAGGAAGGTTAGGTCCTAGGGCTCCAAAGCTTGGTCTGATGTTACCATGTCATTTGGTTTACCAATCTACCAAATTACGATACCCTAACATAATGGCGATCATGGTGGGACCCTGAGTCAAAACATCCTAGGTATCCCTTAGGAACTCTTAAAGTCTCAGTCAAACTTAGAAAACTTAAGTGTTGTCTGAAGAGTAGAAACTAGCTCTTTCACCATCTTAGCAAAATGATGATTCAGTTATAGGAAACTCTTAAAAACCTCAGGGCTACATATAAGAAACTTAGAAAAAACCCCAAAACATCCTTAGATTGGTTTTCTGTCAGTATTGGAGGTGGACCATAGACATATACCCTCAAAACAACTAAAAACATCCACCTGGAGACTCCACTAGCCTCCAGTAGGCCTATTACTCCACTAATCCTTATAAAAATCTCCTGGGAATGCATTGAGAAATCCAAATCATGCTGATGGTGGAAAAAAAAGTCCAAATCTTCCACCTGGCGACTCCACAACCCTCAATAGACCAAAAGACTCCACTGGTAGAGAAATCTAGACTGGTTGAAAAGACACAGTGACCCTTTTGATTAACAAAGATGGATCCAAGGATACAAAGGAGATATGCTCCAATGAACAGAGATCGTATCCCTGGATTCCCACACAAAATGTCTCAAATAAATTGGATAAAAAACTTGCCTGTATTTCAAAATGAAAAATTTGATGACCCCTTGTTACATCTCATCAAATTTCATATACATGTATGGAGGTTAAAGGTTGAATGGCATGAGGACTGCCACATGAAAATTTTCATGGGGACATTAGAAGGAAAGGCAAGAGAATGGTATGAAGGCCTAGAACCTGGCATCTTGTTTTCTTTGAATGATTTCCACAAAGTATTTTACAAACACTATATAGGGAATTGTCCATCTCTATCATTGGCTGAAAATTGTTGTGATCAATCTGAAAACCTCATACAACACCTTGTGAACATTGACGAAGACTTAGGAAATTGGCATCCCAAGGATCTTTTAGAGGAGGTTCATACGTTTCATACCCAAGATAACCATCTTGACAGCCGAGAAGAGTTGATTGAGGATGAAATCAAATCTAAAATGGAAGAAGAATAAAAAACTGTAGGTTATCTACCCTTATGCTTTAATTCATCCCAGATTTTAAAAGGAAACTTACATCCTAAAGATCTCTTAGCAGTTATTCAGGAAACCCTTGCTCAAGTTAACTCTCACATAAATCAAGAAAAGATGGTTGAAGATGAAACATAATATGGAATGGAAGAAAAACAAAACCGGTAGGATCTCTACCTTTATGCTTTAAGTCATTTCAGTTCATACAAGAAAATTGGCCTCCTAAGAATCTATCAGAGGCAACACATGAATCCCATGCTTATTATCCCAAACACCAAGAAAAGTTGGTTGAGGAGGAAACCAATCAAAAAATGAAAGAGAACCCACAGGATCTCTCTAAAGGCCTAAGTGATGATTCATCATCTCTCATAGGTGAGGCCCAAAAAGACATTTATCCTCTTTAGTGTAGTTATATCCAAAGGGAGATAAAATTTCCTCCCTTTTTCACTGAAGAAGAGATAGATCAACTCATAAACATACAGTCAACCTCTCTTGATTTTCCTCTTGATCTTAACTATCACATAGCAGAAAATAGATTTGTAAATCAATTTGAAGAGAAACAATCTGATAGTCCAATATGTATGGCTGGTGACATTACTTATATTAATGATTCTCCAAGGTTTGATCAATATATTCATGATTATGATATTCAAGCAGAAGCTAACCTTGTAGAGCCATCAACTATTGATTCGTGGGATGAAGTTCACTACCATCAGATTGAAATCAGTAATCAGTTAAGACAAGTCACATATGACACTAATGAGGAAATCCTGGAGAGTTTGGAAGTAAGTGAAGAGTCTCTGACTCTTTTCTCTACTTCGCTTCAATCCATTAGAAATAACTTTCACATAATTGGAAATCAGTAGTCTTTTAGCTTTGATGATGAGGTTGAGGAGGATGATGAAATTCCTAAGCAAGTTGCCAATGAGAGGCCTTTTCCTGAAATGGTTGAGGAAATCATTTTGGACATGGAGTCCTCCTTAACTCCAGATTTTCAGCCACCTAGTTCCATTGAGTTACAAATTGCAAATGAAGAAATAGAGGTTGATAATCACATTAGAGTTGTGACACTATACTCTCAAGATGATTTACTGCAAAAGTGCATCCCTGCTCATCAACATGATGACCTTCACATAGTTTTCAGTCCACTTAATCAGAACACACCATCTTGGAAAGAAAACTACACTGCAATATATGATGAGTCTGATAGTTCAAGTGATCATGAGCAAGGGGAAGAGTTTCTTTCCCAAGAGAGTCCCAAACATAGCCAAGTGGAAGAAAGAGTAGTCCTGAATGAAGCATATATATCAAATCCTCTAGATCAGGTATTATTCCAAGATCCATTTGTTGTTTTCCTTGAGAAATCTGAAGGAGTAGTGTGTTCCGCCCAGAACAGTCTGTTGCAAAGTGTGAGCAAAATTTTAGGCACTATTGTTCGAAAACAAGGAGGAAGTGGCCTTTTCATTTCTTCAGCACTCTCAAAAAGCTGAAACAAAATCCCTCATG
The DNA here is from genome assembly GCA_034641835.2 of Pinus albicaulis. Classification (NCBI taxonomy): domain Eukaryota; kingdom Viridiplantae; phylum Streptophyta; class Pinopsida; order Pinales; family Pinaceae; genus Pinus; species Pinus albicaulis. The sequence continues at coordinate 1,379,444,245 of CM076574.1, forward strand.
GAATCATTTGCTTGATTGGCTTTGTTGGAAAAGAGATTTCACTAAATGAATGTATATTGTGTATAGGTTATATTAGGATAGATAGGTGTGAAAAATAAGCTCAGCCTTGTGAGCATTTTTCAGTTCTAGATTGTTTGAAGAAATAAATCAAAAACAGAAAATACAAAAATAGTAAAAAAGTAGAAAAGAGGGTAGTTTTAAAAACAGTAGAAAAGCCCCATGTTCAAAAAATAGTCATGCTGAAAGTGCGCAAGTCTAAATGCCACTACTAGCGCTCAAAAGATATCTTGTTCAATTATCTAGCCTAATCATAACTGGACATGTTTTAAATTGATTGCTGATAAGTTAGTGAAAGAAGTGATAGTCAAATTTTGAAAGCTTGACTTATCAAAGAAAGTAGATTAGGAACAAAGATGTTGGTTCCACACGCTCAAAACAGAACCAAAGAGGAAAGCAGGGATGAAAAACAAACTATGTATTCTAGTCCTGATTTTTCTAAATCTCATTTTGTGCGAAAATAATATTTGTGTGCATATTGTCTTTTATGCCACAAACACATGACAAATCAGACCGTCTAATCCTAATTTGGTCATTTTTTAATTTCATGTTTTAGATTAGTGAATGAAATCCTATCAAACAGCTTAATCTTGACAGTCGATCTAGCGTAGGTAGAGAATCAAAAGAGTTCATCAGTTTAATCTGAACTCTCGGAGGATATAAGTGTAGAATTAGATAGTTTTCCTTTTTTCAAAAATATCATGTCAAAGGGTTGCTAGTCCAAATGCACATAAAGAAGAAAAAATGCTAGGAAATAATAGCTGGGTGGGTAGAGATGACATTGATGCTAATCATGTTGTAGCCTTTTCAGAAAAACATCATTTTTAGAAATAACATCAAGAAAGAGAGAAATTTGCGCCAATGGATAAGGCATTGGTCTTCACAAGCCAGAGATCTGCAATTCTGGACACCTCCTGAAAAGGAGCTGCCCTCCCCAAATGGAGCCACTGTTAGTCATCTGTATTTTTTGCATTTTTTGATGACTAGATTCCTTGGCTGATTTGTGTAGAAGCTAATCCCAATCTGTCAATTTGTCATCTAGAAAACACCTCAAACAAATTTTTGTCTTCCTACCCCTCCCTTTCAACTTGTGATGGGAATGGTCTTCATTTTTCAAGTCCTATCACAATTCAACAAAACCTTCCCTGTCTATAGCTATCATAAGCTTTGTTTTTATGCTATCAAAGTCCCTTGTTTTCACACAGCTCACTGTCAAGCATAAATCGGGTTGTCTACTCCTCTCTCACTATTTATTTTTCCATCTGATGACCTGACTATATCTCATAAATCCCTTAAAAATTATGACAAAGTCTCTAGGTCTAAGTGGTGATGTTTAGGGAAAATACCTTGAGAAAAGTTTTCTCTAGTCAAAAACCTTGTCTTCAATATCAGTCAGCCATCATGTCTTATTATTTGTCAAAACAAAACCCTTGTCTATCCCTAGATCATACACCATCAAAGAGGTCGCTTTGTTTTGTTTCAAGCAAAGCTCAAAAAATTTCAATTCAAGAAGAAATAGTGAAAGAAGTTCCATGTCTGAAGAAATTGATCATTTCAAGCATGATTTTCATGAATGCATCAAGAAGGCTCTCCAAAGATCAAAGACATATATCAATGCATCTCTGCAGGGTTGTATAGATTGATGACAGTAAGAAGAGTGTGAGCAGAAGCACACTTCAGGAAAATATTTCATGTTGTGGCAGTTACTATTGGAAATCAGAGAAAGTGCAGATTGTAAACAAAAAAGACTTACAGGATTCAAACTCAAAAGCGCCAAAAAGTAAAAAGTCCTCCATCATGGAAAATCCACACAAAGGTTGGGTAATGTCTACCTCCAGCGCTTCATGCTAACTCAAATGGAATTTTTGCATTAGTTCCCAAACATGTGAGCCAACTCTAAAAATCAGTCTTATGCAACCAACAGTGATAGTCTTCTGGCAAAAAGAGCCTCTAGCAACTAGGCATCAAAATGAAAGGTATAAGAGGAACAATTTCCTTTTACCTTACTTTAAGCCTAGGCTCTAAAAACATTCAAGAACAACTTCAACACTAAAGGAGCCACAGCTACTACAAAGAAGGAATATTTCCAAGACAAACACAACAAACATTTAAAATTTGCAAATGCATTACCTGCTCTTGGTTTTCACAGTAATTTCTGTAAGAAGCCATGTCTCAAAAGCAGAACAGACACAGGGTGTAGAGTTTGCTTTTCAAGAAGGGCCTCCTTCATGACAAGCAGAGGGCCCACAGAAAACTGGTTCAAAAGACAAATCTTCAAATGATGTAGCAAAGATGAAAGAAAAATTGTTTGTTTACAGTGTCTCCTTCAAACATGAGCAGACGGAAAAAGCACTAGTTTTCAAGAAGCCTCCTTCATTAATAAGTAGATGGCACTTAGTTGGTTTAAAGGTTTTCTGTGAAGGAAAAGAACATTTTTTGTGACATACCTCCTTCAAAGTCTAGGAAAGGGCATAAAACAGACATTGTGTTTGCGTTACCTCCTTAAATTATTACATAGAAAACAAAGACACAGTCTCAGAAGGCCCTGAATTTGATGTAGAAGTGGCCTCCGTCAATCATTACATAGATCGCAAACACACAGCTTGTTTCAAGGAAATTATTAGAAGGTACACAATTATGTTTGCATTATATCTATTAGTGATAAATACATAGAGGGAAAAAACACAAGTTTTCAAGAAGCTTCATTCAGTAATAAGAAAAGGGCATAGCACATAAGGTTTATTTAAAAGGGCATCCTTCATTTGAGACAGGGCCATTACAGTTTATCAAATTGCCTCCTCCAAAATATGAGAAAATGGCAAGTGCCAGGAGTTATATTTTATATAAACTAGCTATTTTAAATGGTAAACAAAGATAACAAGCAGTTTGTATTTGGGATGCCTCCATCAAATGATAAGTACAGAGCTAAAACTTTTGAGGAAAACCTTCCTCAAATGATAAATAGAGTTCAGTCTTCAAGAGTGTTTTTTCTTCCAAGGAGAAAAGAGGTCTCCACCTTTGTTTTTTCTTAAGCACAAAGTCCAAAGGTGTCGAAACCATACAAAGGGAGGGAAAAATCATAATTCAAACATTTCAAAAAGACTATAAAACCCTCAATGGGTATTTTTCCAAGTCACTTTGTACTTGGAAAAGGAGGAAGTTTTCGTTGTTTGAAGCCCTGGGCAGCATCATGAAAAGAAACTAGGTTGCGATGTGCCTGTAGTAGGATGTGACGCGCCTATAGCATCCCGCCAAAGAAAAACACAAAGGGCGCGATGTGCCTGTAGGCTGGCGCGACGCCCCTGTCTCCTCTACCGGCATTTAGAAGGCGCCCAGCGCCCGGCCCATTTGCACACTCTACCCATCCCATTTGAGGTAGCCTTGATTTCTTTATTGCTCACTGTGCCTGGATTGTAAGCATGGAGTACCAAAGACAATTGCACAAGGATGTGGATTTCACCAATTTGCAGGAAATCAAGAAGGATTACCACTTCCACATTGTCAGCAATGTAGGACTGATGTTCCTAGATATTCGTGGTTCTCGTACTTTCATCATGTTCAAGATGACGAGAACCCGTATTTGGGATCTCAAAAATGGAAGGATATTGAAAAATATTTAGGAAAGGGAGGTATTTTGATATAGTGAAGATGCTGCTTGTTTGTAGTCTAGCACCTCTAGTCTTCTTTCAACATGCAATTACAAGCACAGCAGCAAGCAGTGTAAATCGCTTAGAAGACTTCAAAGGACATTGGTCTGTACACCCACATGAATAATGTAACATGATTGATTGCTTGTATAAATAGAAGACATCCAAAGAGCATAGAGATATCCTCGTCCTAGGAGGAGATGTACATTGTGGTGGTCATTCAACTATTCAAATATTTAAAAGCATTGCATTTCGCCAATTGACAACAAGTGCCATAAAAAATAGGCCACTACCAAAGTCAGTGTACTAAACTTTACATTTGGCTGAGAAATTGGGAAGCCTAATAGAAACATATACATTTACGCATCATCACTGGACAAGAGCTCAAAATTATGGCATTGTGCAGATCAAGAACCGTAGAAGACAGGACAAAGGAGAACCAGATTTTACAGCACAACTTATCAAAGGAAAGTATGTTAGTGAGATAAAATTGGGAGTGAAAATAAGCAATCACCAACGGAAGAAAAAAATCATTGGTTAAACTGTGTTGTGCAACCAATCTTTGTAGTTCCTTAATCTGCGTTACAGAAGACAAGTGGAAGCTAACATTTGTAAGTTAACTAGTCTCAGTCTTCTCAATACTCCACTTCCCTTCTCTTAACGCTAGAAATTGAATGTAAAGTAATTTTTTTTTTTCAACTATATTCATCTCCATGGTTTCAAATGCCAACTCCTTCACCCAAACAACGAAAGGCCATCACAATAGGTTTTAACCCACTACTATTAAGGAGATCATTGCATCCCCTTCAATCTTGTCCTATTTTCAAGAAGTGGGCTGCCTTTACTTTTGAAAAAAAATCCAAGAGGTCACTAACTACCCTCTCCTAATTGAGCTATTCACCCTGAGATTATATGGAGAGTAGGTTCACATTGTAGGTCTTGACCTTGTGCTTACTCCCAAAGCAGTCCTCAAAGATACAACAAACATGGTGAAAGTGGCAATCAATATAACAATGAAGACACTGGCAGTCAAGCTCAAAATAGTGAGGAGGGTAAAAAAAGAAATCCTAAAGACTGTCATGACAAAATCAAAGGCAGTGAACAAGGCATCCCTAATGAAGAAGAAAAAACAGTGACCAAGATGATAGCAGCCATAAAAGAGATAGTGAAAACAGTGAGCATGAAAGGAGCCCTCAAAGACATGTGCTAGCTGCCTCTCCTATTCAAGGGGCCATGACTCCTCCCTCAAAGGCGGCAAAGCCAAAAAACCACTAAATCTACAAAGAAGAAAACCATTCAAGCTGTGACTAGTAATGTCACTAGAGCGCTCAGGAGTAGAGGCGAATTTCCCAAGCCAAGTTCAAAACTGCCCAAAGGAGGCGCCTAGTGAAAAAAGGGGAAAAATACATATCTAGGCTTGGAATATTGGCTTCAGCTTCCTTTTAATGCTTCTAGAAACCTGTAAGGGGTTTGCTCACCAAAATTGAGCAATTTTTGACATGATCTTCTTTTTTCTGATTTTTAGGCCTAATTACACATTTTTCTAGGCGCTGCCATGATTTCTAGGAGCATCCTCAGCGCATGAAAGTTATTTTTTTGGATGTATTAAATTTTGGGGCATCTAATCAAAAAAGTTTAGATCAAAATAGGTGTTTTGGTCCCCCAAAGAGGCAAAAAACGGTCAAATTTTACCTTTCTACCTCAAATATCAGTAGGTGCTATGCTCCTAGGTTTTTTCACTCAGTCCACTTTTTGATAGAATTCCGGGGTTAAGTTTGAGATAACTCAAGTAGTTCCAAAAATTAGACATCTAGGTATTTCCAACGAGCCATCACGGGCCTCATTTAGATATCGAGAAGTCCCTCAAAAGTCCTCTGCAAAACAGGATTTCTTCTGCTGCTACACTCCTGTAGGATTTTGCTAAAAAGGCAATTTTCTGAAGGTGGCCATCCAAATGTGCGTTAAGATATTTTTAACTTTGTGTCAGAGATTAAAAGTCAATTTTATTACTATTTTTAGCTTAAATAGATATTTTTTGAAGATATTTTGTGCCTTGGGCCTTGTGAGGCCTCAAGGAAAAAATCAGATATTTGTATTAGGCCAATGAGCTTCTAGATGCTCTTCTGAGCTTATCTACTCATTTCCTATATAACATATGAAGACTCATTGTAAATTTTTGGAGGTTTTAGAAGCATAATTTGACATTTTGAAGAGAAATACATGGATATGAGCATTGAAGAAGAAACTTGTTTATGAAGTGGATGATTTGCTTACTTGTCTAGATTATGGAGAGGTTTTGTGTGCAGGATTCCATGGCTTGGTAAATGGTATTGTGTTTATTATTTGTTATGTTGTCTTAGTTTCTCATATATGTTTTCATGCTTCTTTCTTGTTGTACTTCAGTAAAGAATAAGTTTGATATATGCCCATGGAGGCACCTCAAACTTCCTGATTCATTACAGCTTAAATGTTCTTCATCTTTCTTGGTTATGTCAAAGAATTATTAATTGCTCTTTGGTACCCTAAGAACTTGTTTTCAGTTTCATTAATGGTTATTATGTATGCTGTCTAGTATGATTCATGGTATACCCTACTTACTCATAGCTAATCAAAACTCCATTTCTAAAATCTCTCTCTGAATTATTGGTTGTTTAGTTAAGTAAAAGAGGTCTTGTTTCGATCTTGCCCTTTGTCCATGCTTTGCAGTCTTATTTCAAAGTTCCCGATAGCTCAAGATATGATGTTTAGGAGTTTCCTCTTCATAGTTTGAGTTGTTAGTCTATCTTATATGTTTTTCTCAACCAGTGAAGGTGATTTTCCCAAAGTTAGAGGGTCTTATACTTCTATGCATCGCCTGATTGTTTATTTTCTGCATTTATTTGTTTGAGTTTCATTCATAGTGATTAATGGTTAGCCCTACCACATGAACGCTTTTATTTTAAACTATTTATGCCTAAAATCTCTTTGTCTTGCACAACTTGGTGTTCATTTCACTTCACAAACCACCCAAAATATTAATTGACTATACTATATTAATTGTTCTGATGTTACCCTGTCATTTGGTTTACCAATCTACCAAATTACGGGACCCTAACACAACATGATAGGATCTTACCACATTTACCTGCTTGCCATCTCATATTTCCACAAAGCCAAAATTTGGCAGACATCAAGCTGCTCCAAGAGAAAATTTTCCTACACTTTCATGGAGCTCTACCAACAACCCGATCCTCCAATCATTGGTGTTGGAGATATTTTCATTTTATTATTTCAATCCATAATCCTTGTATATTCAAATCCTTCCAAATATTATGAGAAAGGAGGGATAGATTAAAGCACTTCATGTCCCTTAGCTTCCAGCCACCTGAATCTTGAGGGCGAGATAAAGAGTCAATATTGATGACGTGTAATTTTTTGACTAGTCCTATTCCTAACCACAAGAACTTGGTGATGATGGTATTGATTTTGTCAATGACAGTCAAAAGAAAAAGGAATAAGTGCATCCAATACACTAAAATTCGTTGTATAACATATTTAATCATGATCACCCTAACACCAAGGGACAATCATTTGTGATCACATAGAAAAAGTATTTTAAGGATCAGTCAATACCAGTCCAGGATTTGGTAGTTGCATGGTTTGAGGAAGCAGCCCAAGTACTTAAAACCCGAAGACAAAGGGACAATTTAATCCCAAAGAGGGTGATTATTTGTTGACATTTTGCGGTGTCCTTCTCTTCAGATATAAGCTCGATTTTTTCTTTGTTAAGTATAAGACATGTGGCTCTTCCAAATTTATATAGAATCTGATAGAAAGCTTCCCATTCAAAATATTTCAAAGCTCCAAATAAAAGGACATAATCGACGAAGAGAAGATGAGTAGTATAAGATGTGGAAGAGACCCTGCAACTAGAGATGACTCCATTTTCTTTTGCTATGTTGACACTTCTACTGAAAGAATCCATAACCAAAATAAAAAGGAGCGGGGAGAGAGAACATCATTGTCTCATATCCCTAGACATTTTAAAGAAATCTATGGGGTACCCTTGATTAAGACCACCATAGAAGCCAAATTCACACAAGCCATTATCCATCTGACATGGCGATGAGGAAAGCCAATTTTGTAAAGGATTAGGTGAATAAAATATTAGTCCACTCGATCATATGCCTACATGCGATCGATTTCCATGATGAAGGATTTTTTATTGCCTAATTTGATCGAATGAATGCACTCTTGTGAAATGAAAACTTGCATCATGTATTATCCTATCAAGAAGAAAGCCAAATTGTTCTAGGAATATATGGGGAGAAAGTATATTTTTAACTTTGTTATCTATAATTTCTTAAATCAATTTATAAGTAGAGTTACAAAGAGAAATAGTTATAAATTCATAAAATCAGATACAATTTGACTTCTTAGGAATTAAATCAAGGAAGGTTGCATTGATGGCACCTATGATATGTCTAGTATCCGGATATTATTCAACCATTTGTAGCAGTTCACTCCCCATAATGTCAAAGAGGGATACGTAAATCTCAACTAGCCATCCATTAGGGCCCATAATTTTGTATTTGGCCATTTCTTTCAGCATATGTAGGAACTCCTCTTTAGAAAAAGGGTTCTCCATAAGCCTAATGTTGTCCTCATTAAAAAAATTGGGAAAGAGGTTTCCCAGTTCAAATTTATCCAAGATGTTATCCTCCTCTTGTTCTTTGAGCTTTCTATTGAAAAATTTGAATGCCTCTTTCATTATGTCCCTAAGTGAAGTGAGTATCCTACCCTTAGAATTACATGTGTTCTAGATGGTGTTAAAAACCCTTCGCTTAGAATTTTCCCTAGGAAAAATATTGTGTTCTTATCCCTTCCTTTGATCCAAGTAGCCTTTCTCTTGAGACACCACTCCTCCTCCTGAGATTTTAGTATTTTCTTTTTTTTTCCTTTGACTAGATCAATCACCAATTTCATATGGTAGTCAGAGAATAATCCATATATAAAAGGATCCATATAAGAGGAAATATCATCCTCAATATTCCTAAGTTCCATAATTTGTTCCTCCTTACAATTTTGATCCAGGCCCGAATTTTTCCCTTAAGTATCTTGAGTTTGAAACTGAAAGACTCCATTTTCAAATTGGTGGCAAGGATGGTTGGTTGAATCTAGGATTAAGAAACCAACTCCTTAAAATATTGCTCTTCGATTCATTGGTGATTAAATTTAAAGTGAATTGAGTTGTTTTCATTAGATCCCCTCCATTGAATCATGATTGCATTGTGGTCAAAGGCTTCAGAAAATAAATATCAGGCTTCCAAGGCATCCATCCTCATAGTTAGGGAAGAGTGAACTAAAAATTGATCGAGCGTTTTGGAAATGCCATCTTCTCCAAACTTCCCATTTCTTTACGATGGGCATAAAGGATGTGGAATGATTTCCAAGAGTAGCTTTTGATTAAAAAGATCCTTAAAGTATTTAGCAAGAGAATTTAACCTAGATTTTTAACCTCATAATTCATGGGAATCCAAAGTTAAATTTAGATCACCAACAAAAATGAGATATTACAAGTCTGAAATATCACTCCCATCAATTTTATCCAAAAATCATTTTCTAATAATGTAGGGTCCATAAATTTTCAAGATTTGAATCCTTTGGCTCATAGCTTAAAAATATCCAGATAATATGATGCTAAGCTTTGACTTATATGGTTTGAATGATCATCTTTTAGGATTCCATAGGGTAGCTAGCCTTCCATAATTTCCAATGGCATTGGTTCTTGAATTCCAACAAGAAATTGCCACACACACTAGTGTGGGACCAAAAGGTCCTAGCGATACATTAGTGTGATGGCCAAGTTAATTAATTAATTTGGTGCAGTGTCTAATTTAATTTTCCCTTAATTAAATTGGATAATAAAATGTAATCTTATATCATGATCACTTGTAATAGTTAAATAAGTGTGATAAACTCAGTTAGATCATGTATTTCGAGTTGAGGGTGGTTGGTGAGGCATGCATAGTAATTCTATTAGTTATGGAGTTCGAATTGCAGTTGGTGCATTAGTTTAATGCATGTGTAATCACTTAACTCATTTAAGTGAGTTAGAGTCAGTTGAAATAGTTGTAACTGTTTTTTGCACTAGTGAGAGATCAAGTGAATTAAATATTATTTAATTCACAATCAGTGATCTGCAATGCAACTGATGGTTTAATATTAATAGTTGCATGCATGTCGGTTCCAGTGGAGACCCAGTTGAGACAAGGGTTAAAGGATGTTAACTATCAATTATGTGATTAGTAGGTTGACCACATGCAACTAGACAACCATTGGAGTTCCCATGATCCTTGCACAGTTTAGTAAGGCCAAAATTCCTAAATAATAGGGATTGCATTTGTTAGGAATTGTGAAAGCAAGGCATATTTCTTAGAAGCTGAGAATTGGTTAAGTGTTGGTCAGTTTTATCTAGGATAGAGTGAGATAGTTTGGAAAGTGCAGGAGACTCCTGTGAGAAGAGTGCATTGTAATTTTTTCATGATTCCATGGTTAATATACAATATAAGATAGAGGGGTTTCGAGCAGCAAGCTTTCCCCAGGAAATTATCTATGTTATGGTTTTATTTGATTCTTTCTTTACTTCATGTGGTTGGCAATTGTGTTTAGTTTCTGTAATTGATTTGTAGAAGCGATTAAGTATCTAACTTTAGTACATTGTTAGATCGGATTGAATCCATTGATATAAATATGTTTGTTTAATTTCTACATGGTATTATATCACATGAAATCACTATAGTGGAGGAGAAGTTGAGTTTGTGACTAAATAAAATTCGAATTTGCAAAAGACATTCTTGGTGCGACAGGCGATTCATGATTGAAATGGATTTCAATGGCTTGAGATTGGAGTATGCAGTCGAGGGAAAATCCAAATATATTGCATGGAAAGACAGGATGGAGGAAATATTGGTGGACAATGGGTTGAAAGAATTCATTCATAATGATGTTCCCAAACCAGCTGTAGCAGATGCTGCAAATCTTGATGCTTGGCAAAAGAAGGTTGCAAAGGCAGGGAGGATATTACTGGAGGGAGTATGAGACCACATTGTCTCAAGTCTCCATCGAAAAGCGACTCCATATGCAATGTGGAAGGCTTTGACAAATCTATTTCAAAGCAACAATGACCATCAAAAATTGGCACTGAAAGATAAACTCAAGAAGCTCAAAATGGAGAAAGGCGAAACCATGCCGAAATATTTAACAAAGTTTGTCCCAGTAGGGGAATTTGAGGTCTAAAATGGGCCTCCTAAGAAAAATGTACAACCAAAATAAACTTTGTAAGAACCAATAGGATTCAAGATGATGATGTCAACCATGGGGGATGATTCACCTTTTTTTAAGTAATAGGGTAAAAAGATTAAAAAATAATAAAATAATAAAACTACTTTTTCAACTCATATTTTCAACTTATCTCCCAAATTTTTTACTCAAATTATGAGTGAGAGTAATTGTTGGATGAAAAATTTAATTCCTCATCCAAGGAGTATCCATGTTTCATACTTTCGATGGACCCTACTACCTGAAAAATGAGAAATATATTAAAAAATGTGATTGCAATCACGTTTTTCATGTATTTCTCATTTTTTGTGTATCAGGGTCCATCAAAAGTATGAAAAATGGGTACTCCTTGGATGAGGAATTAAATTATGCATCCAACAAGTACTCCTACTTGAAATTTGAGTAAAAACTTTGGGAGATAAGTTGAAAATATGAGTTGAAAAAGTTGTTTTTTTCCCCTCTAAAATTTGATGATGTAATCAAATCTTATATTATTATTTTATAATTTCCTTAGGAGGCCCATTTTAGACCTTAAAATTCCCCTAATGAATGTCGAAATGAGATTGGGAGCGTCGACATTACTATCGTTGATGATGACTTGGTGAGCCTAGCTCTTCTAGGACTTCCCAAGAGTTGGCATAGTTATCAGGACTCTATCAATGGAAGGGAAAAGCTGCCAGATTGGGAATAAATTTGGTCGGATTTGGTGCAAGAAGAATTTAGGTGAAATACCAAGGATGGATCTTCATCTAAGAATGAAGATGAAGAAGATTGTGCTTTGGATGCCAAGGTGAAGAAGGGGGAAGGAAAGAAATTTCATTCCAAATCTGAGTCTGACAAAGATGGAAAGAAGTGCGACATGTCTAGAGTGAAGTGTTTTCACTGTCACGAGCATGGAAATTATCCCACTAATTGTCCACAAAAGAAGAAGAACAAGAAGGCTTCAGGATCTATAGTTGGTGAGGCTTTGGCCTCGCAATTTGAGCTTGACTTTTCTCTCATTTCATGCATGGTATCAAGTGCAATGGGATTGGTGTGGTACTTGGATAGTGGTGCATCCTTTCACATGACTGGAGAAAAAGAACTTTTTAGTAGCTTGAAGGAGAAGGACCTCCATATGCATATCGAAATGGGTGATAATGGGTGGTATAGTGCCATCGGGATTGGTACAGTTACCTTCCAAAGACTATTAGGTAAACCCTTTCAATTAAAAGATGCAATGCATGTACCAGGCTTGAAGAAAAATTTAGTCTCAGTTGCAATGTTGGAGGATAGAGGCTATGATGTTGTTTTCAGTGAATGAAAAGATTTCCTATGAAACAAAATAGCACGATAAGCCAAGAAGATTGGGATTCAAGTTAAGAATATCTATAAAATTGATGTAGATGGTTGTGCAACATTGATGGGTAAGGCGGACAAAGTGGTGAGACGGGATGAGGGTGAGATTGGGCCATCTTCACCACGGAGCCTTGAAGGTCATGCAACATATTTCTACGGGTCTTCCCAAGGGTACTATTGTGTAGTTAGACACATGCAAGGGATGTAATATGGGGAAGTATGTAAAGGCCACTTTTCATGAGAAGGAGAACTGAGCTTCGAAAACCCTTGAGAGAGTTCACTCAGACATGTTTGGACCATTCTCTACTACTTCGACAGCAAAGCATAAGTACTTTGTGATATTTTTTGATGACTTTTCTCAAAAGTGTTGAATCTACTTCATGCAAAAGAAAGATCAGACATTATCAAAATTTATTGATTTCAAAGCACTGGTGGAGAAAGACACGAGGAAGCATGTGAAGGCTCTTAGGAGAAAAATGGTGGTGAGTAAATCTCCAATGAATTCAAGAACTTCTGTAGAAAAGAAGGAATTCAGACATATTTTATTGCACCTCATAACCCATATCAAAATAGGGTGTCAGAAAGAAAGAACAGAACAATTGTGGGTGCAGCACGAGCAATGTTGCATGATCAGAGCCTACCATTACATCTGTGGGCGGAGGCATACAACATAGCGGTATTTGTGCGAAACTGTTGTCCTCATCAGATACTTGGCATGAGTACACTAGAAGAGGCTTTTATTGGTAAGAAACCTGATGTTTCATATTTTAAGATTTTTGGCTCATCTGTTTATGTGCATGTGAGCAAAGACACCAGGAAAAATCTTGAACCAACAGCTGAGATTGGGATATTTGTGGGGAACACTGAAACTCCCCACAAATATCAGGTGTATTTTCCAAACAAAAGAAATATTGTTGTGCGACGGGATATAAAATTTGATTGTGAGAAAGCCATGTGATTTTCCCTTGAGAGGGAGTTGGATTTGCATGCAGAGGAGGAACTCTTGGTTCCAAAGAATGAAACTCAAGATGTGGAGCAACCACATGTGGAGGATCATGGAGTGGTAGAAAACGCTCATGTAGAGCCATCCACCATAAATGGTAGAAGGCATACCATAGAAGCTGATAGATTGATACTTGATGTAGCAGAGAATGTAGGAGCCCCTACTTCACTGCGCAGACAGAGACAGTCTCTAGATAGGTTTACTAGATACATGGCTCTTATGAGCAAGTGTATTGTAACAAAACCATCTTCCTTTCAGGAATAAGTGAAGCAACCAATTTGGGTTGATGCTATGGTAGAGGAGTATGACTCCATCATCAGGAACAGTGTAGGGAGGTGGTCCCAAGGCTGGTCGGAAAATCAGTGGTTGGATCTAGATGGATCTATAAGGTGAAGCAAGTTGCTGATGGGACTGTGGAGAAGTACAAGGCCAGATTTGTGGCCTAAGAATTCTCACAAGTTGAGGGGATCGACTATGAAGATAATTTCGCACCAGTCGCAAGGTACTCTTCCATTATATCTATCCTTGCACTCTCAGTGCAGATGGCATGGCACATTCATCAAATGGATGTGAAAATTGTGTTTCTCAATGGAATTGTTGAGGACAAAATGTACATAGAGTAGCCAGAAGGCTTTGAGATATTTGACAGTGAGTCGCATGTGTGTCAACTCAAAAGAGTATTGTATGGATTAAAACAAGCACATTTTTCTTGGTACACTCAGATTGACAACTATTTCACCGGGTTGGGCTTCAACAAAATTGAAGCGGATGCAAATCTGTAGTAGATTGTGGTTGATGGTAAGCTCTTGATTATCATGTTTTATGTTGATGATCTAATTTTGATAGGTGATGATAAGTTGATACATTATTTCAAGGAGGATCTTGCAAGAGAGTTCAAAATAAAGGACATGGGACTCCTTCACTATTTCCTTGGTTTGGAAATATGGCAATGAGATGGTGAACATTTTGTTTCTCAAGGCAAGTATGACAAAGAGATACTAGGTAAGTTTCACGTGGAGAGATGTAAACCCATGGACACTCCTCTTCTAGGAAATTAGAGGAAAGAGGATGTTACTTCAGGAGAAGTAGTGGATGTTATTGTCTACACACAGCTAGTAGGTTCACTGATGTACTTAGTGAACACTAGACTAGACATTTACTACACATTTACCAGCTAAGTCAAGCTATGGTTAAGCCGACCAAGCTCTTTTGGAAGGCGGGGAAGCATTTCTTGAGATATCTCATGGGCACTACAGAGTATGGATTATGGTACAAACAAACAGAGGGAGTGAAGCTCCAAGGCTTCACGGATGCAGATTGGACAAGCAGTCAAATTAGACAGAAAGAACACATTAGGAGGGATCTTCAGCATAGGATCGACAACAGTTTCTTGGTAGAGTAGGAAGCATCGATCTGTGGCACTCAGTTCAGCTAAGACAGAGTATACGGCAACAAGTCACGCTGCATGTGAGGCCATCTGGATGAGAAAGATCCTCATTGGTTTGTTTGTTTCACAAATGGATCTGACTGTGATACATTGTGATAACCAGAGTTGCATTAAACTCTTGGTTAACTCGGTATTCCATGATAGGTCCAAGCACATAGACATCTGGTACCACCATTGCAGAGATTGTGTTCAGAGGTGAATTATGTTACTTCAGTACATTCCCACGAAAGATCAAGATGTAGATATTCTGACGAAGGCGCTCACCAGGAGAAAATTACATGCCATAGAGGCAGGATCAGGGCGGTAGATAATCCCTTTATTGTTGAGAGGGAGTGTTGAATTCCAACAAGAAATTGAAACACACACACCAATGTGGCACCAATAGGTCCTAGCGATACATTAGTATGATGTAAAAATTAATTAATTAATTTGGTGCAGTGCCTTATATAATTTTCCCTTAATTAAATTCGACAATAAAATGTAATCTTATCTCATGATCACTTGTAATAGTTAAACGAGCGTGATAAAATCATTTAGCTCATGTATTTCGAGTTGAAGGTGGTTGGTGAGGCATGCAAAGTAATTCTATTAGTTATGCAGTTCAAATTGCAGCTGGTGCATTAGTTTAATGCATGTGTAATCAGTTAACTCAGTTAATTGAGTTAGATTCAGTTGCACTAGTTGTAATTGTTTGTTGCACTAGTGAGAGATCAAGTGAATTAAATATTATTTAATTCAAAATCAGTAATATGCCATGAAATTGATGATTTACTATTAATATCTTCATGCATGTTAGTTCCATTGGAGACCCAGTTGAGACAAAGGTTAAAGGGATGTTAACTATCAGTTGTGTGATTAGTAGGTTGACCACATGAAACCAGACAACCATTGGAGTTCCCATGATCCTTGCATGATTTATGAAGGCCAAAATTCCTAAATAATAGGGATTGCATTCATTAGGAATTGTGCAAGAAAGGCAGGTTGTTTAGAGGCTGAGAATTGGCTAAGTGTTGGTGAGTTTTTTCTAGGACAATGTGAGATAGTTTGGAGAGTGTAGGAGACTTGTGTGAGAAGAGTGCATTGTAATTGTTTCATGATTCCATGGTTAATATAAAATAGAATATAGATGGGTTTTGAGCAGCAAGCTTTCCCGAGGAAATTATCTGTGTTGTGGTTTGATTTTATTCTTTCTTTGTTTCATGTGATTGGTGATTGTGTTTAATTTCCTGAATTTATTTGTAGAAGCGATTCAGTATCTAGCTTTAGTACATTGTTAGATCAAATTGAATCCATTGATATACATATGTTTGTATAATTTCTACACTAGTGGCACAAGAGATCCAACGACGACACGATTTTAGTAGAATTTCATATGCCTTATCCTTAAAGATCATAGTCTCCTGCAAGATAATTAGATCAGAATCCATTGATTGAATGATACAATACAGGGATATTGCATTTTTGGGATATCCCAATCTCCTGATATTAAAGGACATTATTTTCATCATGAAGATGATGATCTAGGAAGCTCCCCTCTAAGGAGCTAAGTCTCTCTAATTCCCCCATTTGATATATCATCCAACGATAGCCCAGGATTAATATGAGGTATTAAGATCTCTTCCAATGTTTCAAAAAAGCACTCATTCAATTCTGACTCAATTACTCCACATAGAGAGATATTATTGTATTTGGTTTCATTTTTCGACCTTTTTGGGAGGGTCCTTATTCCCCAAATCATGAGATTTATTTTTCTCCCTTTCTTGAAGGAAGGTCCTCTTAAGTGGTAGGGGCTCAAGGCTAAATGAGGAGGCACCATCAATGTAGTCCATATCAAAATCCCCAAAAAATGGAAGAAGGATCTAAATTAATTCAGGTTGTATCTAATAAGGAATAAGAGAGATAATTTCTTATGAGCCAGATACTAGAAGAAGAGTTGTGAAGACGAAGGCAAGGGAGATTTCCCACCCTCGAAAGGGATTTGAGAATTAACTATTGAGACATGAGTAAAATTTTTCAAATTGTGGCTGATCAGAGCGAGGCTCAGAGGCTAATGAGGGGGAGAATATTGGTGATTTTCATATTAGAAGGAAAGGGGAATGAAATTCCCAAAGTGCCCTTACTTCTCAGTTTTGGAAGAAGGCAGTTATCTCTGGTAGTTTGCCAACCTGAAACACGGAAACCACCATTCAATCAGAGAGTACATTAGAGAAATTTTGAGGTATAAAATGTGGCTCCTAAGTAATATTATAAAATAATAGTGGAAATAACAATATAAGATTGAAATATCTCAACAAATTTTGTAGGGAAAAAATAAAAACTATGTTTTCAACTCGTATTTTAAACTTATCTCCCAAGAATTTTAATTTCAAGCAGGAACAATCATTGGATGCATAATTTAATTCACCGTCTATGGAGTACCCATTTTTCATACTTTTGATGGACCTTGCTAAATAAAAAAAAAAGAAATACATGAAAAAACATGATTGCAATCACACTTTTTCATGTATTTTCCATTTTTCATGTAGTAGGGTCCACCAAAAGTATGCAACATGGGCACTCCTTGGATGAATAATTAAAATTTCCATCCAATGAGTGCTCTTTCTTGAATTTTGAGTAAAAATATGGGGAGATAAGTTGAAAATACGAGTTGAAAAAGTAGTTTTTTATTATTTTATATTTTTACCTTTTTACTCTGAAAATGGTGTATTATCCCCCATGATTGACATCATCATATTGAATCCTATTGGATATTATAAAGTTGATTTTGGTTTAAAAAATTTGTTTTGAGGTCCATTTTTTACCTCAAAATTTCTCTAAAGCAATTGGTCATTAAGTGCCCTACTTTTTTGCATCCATTGCATCTAAATGGGATTCCCCAGTAGTCCACTTGTTTCCTAATTGAAAAATTTCCCCAAAATAAATTAATAGTCTGACGAAGACCACCTGATAGATCCACCTCTACTAGGAACCAAGCTTCCCTTTTATCTAGTATCCAATGCATCCTTAGTCCACATAATAGAACTTTCCTATCCTATAGGTGATCTCCAATAATGTGATCTTAGACCATAACTCCAGTGGGATCCCAGGGATCTTAGCCCACACAATTTTCATTTTGGGTCATTCCATAACTAGATCAAACCCAATGTTCCATTTTTGCAAGATTAGTAAGCCATGCCCCTTAACCCATGGAAATTATAGAATTTTATTGGCATCATCTTCCGTTAATAAGTGGAAACCGAACCAACCTTTCACTAGTACACTAGCTTTAGCTCTATATCCTAAGAGGGAGAACCAGTTTCTATGATACTATTGTTTCATCTACACTTTGTTTTATGATGGAACCTCTCAACATACCACGAGAAACATTTTTTTTAGACTTACAACATTTTCCCAAAAAACCGCCTACCCCCAGAATTAATTTTTAGATTCATTCTTGAGCCTTAATGGAATTCATGTTTCTATTATTTTCCTTTCTATTGTGGATCACTTTCGTCGATGTGGGGGATTCATGGGCCTCCATGTCTTTTTCTTGATGGGAAGATTTTCAAAGGACTAGATCAGGAAATGAATTTGAAAATATGTTTCAGTTAGCCAGGTTTTTTTTCGTAGAAATAGTAATGTCAATGAACTCCTCCTCATTTGGAATATGGTCAAAAGAGCTTTTTTGACCATTTATGTATGCAGGTGATGTGGTTCCCCCACCCACACTACTTCTAATGTTAAAAATCAACCAATCAGAGCTAGTAATTATTGCTCCATTTATGTGATTGGTTATCGATACAATGGGCCCTGTCAATGGCACTCAATGAGGGATGTCCAAATGGTGTTTGATGTTTCGCTAGTCAAAATATCTTTGCTTCCCATCCATGTATGTAGGTGATCTGGCACCCCCACCTGACCCACTTCTAATGTTAAAAAACCACCAATCAGAGCTAGGAATTATTGCTCCACTTATATGATTGGTTATCGATATAATGGGCCTTGCCAACGACACTCAATGAGGGATTTCCAAATGGTGTTTTTTGTTTCACTTCCCAATGTCAAAGGCTTTATCCATTAGCTTTCTTTCTGACACTCCCAACCATTGGTTGGAAGGAATGATACTGAAAGTGCATAGAGGACAGAGCTTCAAGAATATGGACAAATACTCTCTTTTTTTTCTTTCTTTCTCAAGGCTCTATTCTAAAGTTGTTATCAACTCAAAACTTAAATTCTACTCTTGTACATCATACATGATGAAAATTGATTTCTTGTCATCTCCTTATGAAGTTCCAATGATGATGCCTGGCTCCTAAAAATTATTTAAGGGACATAATATTCCAAATTCAAAATCATCTACCCTCCAACCACCCTCTTAATTGCACTTGGAAGCCATGGAACTTGCAGGAGATCTGTTCCAAGAATCATCTATGTGAACCTTGAGATCTTGATGAAGACAATATGTTGAACATTGAATAATGCACCTTTGTATATTGCTTCAAAATAATATTGGTTTCTTTCAGTTCCTAGAGGTGCTATGAGAGTCACACAGCTCTGAGAACATACATTTTGCAACCAACAACACCAAATGTTACACCACAAAATCCTAAACTTTTAAATTTTAAAAAATTAATGAACCATATTATAATTTATATAATTGCCTGATTTTACTTTTAGCCCTTAGGTTCTCATTTGAATTTTCTCTTTATATGTCTTTAATTGATTAATGAATTTTCACTGACAAAGCCAATCCGATTAACCAATACAACAACTTCATAACCATGGTTTTACTTTGATATCTACTTCGCATTTGTACATAATCTTTGGTACATGTATCCTTTTCTTTTAACCTAAATCCATCTTAACCCCAGATCTATCAGGCGTCTAGAGGGATCAAATGTCTTGCGATATGAACCTCTTTTAAAGTGAAAAGAGATTTGATCCCTCTCAACATTTGATATATCTGAGGTTAAGATGGATCTAGGATGGTTTTTATATACACACATTCCATATCTAGGTTGGATCCATCTATCCCTTTCTCTCTCCTCTCTCTCTTCCCTCATACTATACTCTCTCCCTCCCGCTCCTATCTCTCTTTGTATGTCTCTCCCCCCCCAATCTCTCTCTCTACCCTCCAACTCTGTTACTATCGCCCTCCGCCTCTCCTTGTCCCTTTCCCACTCTCTCCACCTCCATATCTATGTATCCCTCTCTCTCTTCCTTCTCTCTCCCACTCTCTCTCCTCTCTTTTTCTTTGTCTTCCCTCGTATCCTCTCTCCTTCTCTCTCCCTCTCTCCCTTGTCACTTCTTATCTCTCTATATCTATCTCTCTATGCCTTCTTGTCTCTCTCTCCCCCTCCAAATCCATCTCTCTCCATCCCTCTCTTCTCTCCCTCCCCTCCTCTCTCTCTTGATTCCTCTCCCTCCCTCTCTCTTACACCTCTCCCTCTCTCTACTCCTTATCACTCTCTCTCTCCACACTCCAACTTTGTCACTATCTCCCCTCCTCTCTCCTTCTCTCTCCCCCGCTCTCTCCCTGCTCCATCTCTCTCTCTCTCTCCCCATCAATATGATGGATAATTTGCACTCTTTGTAATCTATGTTATATGAAATTTCTAAGATATTTTACATTTTAATTTTTTGTTGTGAAATGCATTATGGTTTTTTGGAACGTGGTATTGATAAGCCATGGTATTAATCAATGGTATTGTCACAAACTTATTTACAAGTTAATAATATCTATGGTAAATTTGGGGTGGATATCCATGGTTAAGAAACTTGTTATATTGTAATATTATTGTAAGTATTGAGTTTATAATGTTGAACTTTGAAAATAAAATATTTATTTTTAATATAAAATAAAAAAAATAAAAAAAGTCAAACTTTTGATTAGACCATAACTTGAAGGCTTTATTGCGGCCTTTGCAAAATATAATGCCATGTGGATAATTGCCTTACATATTTTATGTCATAATTACACCATAAGGTGTTCCCTTTGAGAAATAATTTCCCAAGTACCACTTTGCACCAGTTTGCACCTTTAGATTTAATGTTAGATGATTGAATAATAGTTAGATGTCACATTAATAGTTAGTTAATAATAGTTTCATGCTAATAATTAGTTAATAGTTAATAGGTGGTGCAACTATCAACCAACATTTAGTATTTCCTATCACTGGATTTGAGAAGATTTCTTGTTGCATTTATGAAGCTTCAACAACAATTAATGGTTTTGAGGTGCAAATTTCTCCTACACATCTCAATTTCTTCTGCATGAGGATTTTGGAACTGCAAGGGTTTCTCCTCTATGTGAGGTTTTATTCTGTGAATTAAAAATATGATAATTTTTTTGGTCAATCATATGTGTTTTGAACCGTCTTTTTTTCCTTACCACAGTGCATGTACATTTTTATTTATTTTCCTCCTGTGGTGTAAATCGCAGGTTTTCTCACAGCGGAAGTTTTTCAACCTCAATAGAGCATTTTTCTTGCGACACCCTAAGACTTGTTGACTCTAGTTATAAAATTTTTCTTATGTTCAAAAGGTATAATGCCCATATATAAATATGTTCGCAATATATAAATTTATCCACGTATTTTAAGAAGAATTGAGGCGACCCTTCTTTTCTTTTTTCAGATCTTTGAGGCTCGGAAACTTTTTGGAAAGGCTCACCACAGGTATTTTTTAGGATCGGTCACATGGTCAAGGATAAGGGGAATGAAAGATATATTTCGTTGAACTGAAATATATGAGATAATGAGTTTCCCCGTCATTACACACCATTTTGTCACCATCCCTGCAATCCCCATCCCGCGCATTGGAGGACCTTTTCTGTGACTTATATGAAGTGTCATGCCTTGCAAAAAGTGCCATTGCATCCCTTGCCATGAGGAGAACATTTCCTCTGTTGATTGTTCCTTGAGCAGACCATCAAAAACACATTCTTTTGGGTTGGTGCTAGCAGGCAGTTATGGCCTCGCACCTATAAAGGAAATTAACAATAAGCCCCATGGCCATTGACACTCTGTCTCAGTGAGCTGCTCGCGCCGAGCTGTTTTTCGAATTTTTTTTAAATATAGAAGTGAAGTTTCCAAACTAGCTACTTCGTGAGCGAGTCAGCTTGGGTTGTTCGACTGCATAATGATGAGCACCTTCCTTTGGCTTCTTGTTTCCTCTTTTTGGGGCAACCTCCCAAAGGATAAGGCCTCCCTTCCACCATTTTATGGATCCCAACCTCCTCCTCTTCTTCTATAAATACACCTATCTCACATAGATGCAGCTAGCGGAAGAGGAATTGCTGAAAATTTTGCTGAAACAATCTGATATAGTTGGTATGAGATAGAGTAGAGAGAGAGAGACCCTTTGTTGAGAGTGAACTTAGGATTTTTCCTCACCATGTCAAAATTCCCCGACGATTGCTCGACACGCGTTTCGATTGGACCTGTTGAAGGAGGTTGCGGCGTCAAGGCTCTAGTTGTAATCTATTTCTTTCTCTTAATATATGCATGACTGATGTTTCGGTTCCCGTCTTGTGTTGATGTGATTTATCTTACACAATATGTTTAATCCTCCTTGAATGATTAGCTAGTTATGAATGAAATTATTGTCTTGTATGATGCTTTTGTCTTTTGATCTTTGTGCAGGCACCAGAGTACCATTGTTGAAAGATCGCGACGTGGCGGGATGAGGATCAGGAGATGTTTTGAAACCAGCTCCAAAAATAGAAGAAAAGAGATATCAACGCCTTATAAATAAGCCACTTCGAGGGGACAACCTCCAATACATTACATGAACGAACAATTCTTGGATGATACAAATTACAAAACCTCTATTCTATATATAGGAGTCCATGGGGCCATAATGTAATCCTAGTGGGGCCACAATGTAATCCTAGCCGACCTAACAATAATAATGTAAGGGTAAAATAATAACAATATTGGCGTTACAAGGGTACAAAAATAAAAATAAGGGGGGTTACACTAACATAATAAGGGACTACACTATTAATATAGGGACTTAACATGCCTCTCTCCTTCAAACAAGTGTTTTCCTCAACGATTGATTATTTCTTGATGCTTCTATATGAAATTCTCATCCTCCCATGTGGAATTTTCTACAGGAAAGTTATTCCATTTGCTGAGTTACTTTAAAATTAATCGTACTTTTTGAGTTCTTTTTTTTGTGATTTCTTCAGAACTTATTTCGATGTGATGTTGATCTTCCTGTTGTTTCATTAGATTTTGCACCAAAGTTAGGTTATCCTTTGAGAGTTGGAGAACTTGTTGTTGATGCTCGATGTGATCTTCCACTAATTTATCATCCATATTAGCTATTATTTGATCCTTCAAACCATCCAACTTAGCCTCCATTTTTGCTTTTAAACCATCTATGTCATCTTTGGTTGCTCTTCGTAAGATCGAAATTTGTTGCACTTGGTACCGTAATTTTGATATCTCATACTGCAATTATTCATCTTCATGCGTCATAGTATATATTTTTGAGGGCTTAATGGGCATGGAATTATTTTTTGGAGACATTATACAACCCAATACTGATAAAGATTCTAAAATATTCCCTTGGAATCACTCCAAGCTGATTTTTCAAACAAACGTTATGCAATTTTAAAAACCAAATACACACTTTTTTCTTGCTTTTGATAAGCTCGATATTGAAACTGAATTATCTATGTGCTTTCATATCCTCAATAGCTAAAATTTGGCCCTGAAGTAGTCCTCTAAATCTTCTTTCTAATGCCATAGGTCTGACTTGATTTGGATTATTCAAGGCAAAGTTATGTCCAATGTCCCACAATGACCTAATTATGGACTATTTTAGTAGAGTGAAATTGTAAGACTTGCCACGTGTCACTATTTGCTCCTTTGGCTTTGAAATTTATAGATAGGAAACTAAATTCCTTGTACTTTCAACCAATTCTTACAGAATTCCAATTTGATGCTTAGAGAGATAGTTATGAATATTTTACCATGATCACCTCTTTGAGATGAAATTAGGGAGCCTGAAAAAGACCTAACTTCTACAAATCATATCTTCAAAAATGTTGTGAACCAAGCTCTTAAATTTTGCGACGATGTTTTCAGGATCTCAGCTTCGCACTCAAAAAAATTCAGCTTCTGAACCTTCATAGAAAAAAATTTATAGTGAAAATTCCGCGATTACTTGTTTAAGTGAAATTGAGGAGCCTGCAAAAAGCCCTACCTTCCACAGATCATATCTCTGAAAATATTGTGAACGAAGCTCTGCAAATTTGTGACGATGTTCCTCAGGATTTCAGCTTCGCACCCAAATAAAAAGAGCTTCTAAACCTTCGTAGAAATAAATTTATAGCGAAAATTCCACGATGACCTGTTTGGAGCAGCAAAACCCTATAATCCAAAGCTCTGATACAAAATGTTGTGAAACCGGCTCCAAAAATAGAAGAAAAGAGATATCAATGCCTTAGAAATAAGCCACTTCAAGGGGGAAACCTTCAATACATTACATGAATGAACAATTCTTGGATGATACAAATGACAAAACCTCCTTTCTATATATCGGAGTCCATGGGGCCACAATGTAATGCTAGTGGGGCCACAATGTAATCCTAGCCAACCTAACAGTAATAATGTAAGGGCACATTAATAACAATATTGGGGTTATAGGGGTACAAAAATAACAATAAGGGGGGTTACACTAACATAATAAGGGACTACACTATTAATATAGGGACTTAACATGAGACCTTTGTTGTAGCTACGACAACCACGTTGGATCACAATTAGGACAATCTATCCTAACTCGTTTCATTCGTTAACTAGGAACTGACACATTAGCATGTCCTCTTGCTGATAGACCCACCCTAGGGCTATATGGATTGCCTCTTTCCACAGAGGGGATTTACCTACACAACAAGTTGGTGGCTCCACTAGGGAACAGTTTGTGCTTGTCGTCTCATTTTTTGTTGAGCATTTTCCTTGTCAAGTAGACTTTGGTCGTTTGATTACTTTTCTCCCTTGCTCGACTTACCTGACTATTTTGAATCCTCCTATTCAGTTCTAGAGTGTCAAGACTAACCTCTGCTCAGTGGTTTTCTCCTTTTCCCATAGTTTTCTAGCTTGGCGTAGTTTTTCCTTGAACAGTTGTGAAATTGGCACTTGTTTCTTTTGTCATAGGTGTGACAACCCCTGTTAGGTGTGGATTATAGCCTGACAGTCACGTCGAATCATGTAGGATTTGATTTGACCTTCTTCCTGAGTTTTTGTTAGTAGTTCTTGGCTCTGGGTTTTTTCTTTGATTTGTAATTGGTCTTTTGAGATTGTTTTGATTCTGTAGTCCCAATCTTCGTAGATGTTTGTCCATTATCTCATCGGTGAATTTTTGTAGCCCTAGGGTTTCTAGGTGTCTTGTGTTGTTTTTTTGGCCTTATCCTCACTCAGCCTTCTGAATGAAGTTCGAGTCGCTTTGATTTTTGTCATTTCAATTCGATGACTGATTGCATTAGTCTTTCTCGATTCTTCGTGTCTTTTGTTTTTTGGATGATCACTTTTGTTTTCATTTAACTCTCCATTTTGTCACTTCGAGCATAGATCACATTGCTCTTTGGATCATTTTGAAAGCCTTTTGTTTGCCTGGAAGAGTGCATCCTTGTTTTGAGTGCGTTTTATGTTTGTATTACATTTGATATATTCATTTTAGATCTTTACATTCATACTGCTCAAAACTAGTGTTTTATTTGTTTTTAGTGTAACAGTGCATTGTGTGCTTCATTCATCTAAAAAAAAAAATTTGCATTCTTTCGCTTGAATCGAAAATGAAAATTTCTTTTGCATAACTAGCTCTTAACGAACTAGGAAAGAATTTTCATTTTTCATTTGGTTGTATTAGATGCATTAGTAAAACTCTTCTTATGTTTTCATTGATTGATACTTTGCTAAATATTCCTATCCTTATCTTAGTTAACATTCATCGAATGGAAATGATGTTCTTTTGCATGTAGTATGCATTTAGGAATTCGAGATCACATTCGGTAAGGCCTTAAAATTGAAACATTAAGTGAAGATCAACCTTAAAATCAATCCAATCAATCTAAGGAAGCATTGAAACCTAACGTATGTATTTTATAGGTCTAGGCTAGTGACGTGTTTGACGTCATTAAACCTAGTAGTTGTCACTTGCCACCTAGCTTTAAACAGTGCTAGTACGGACTTGTGCTCCCCATACCATCACATATATAAAATGAGAGCCTCATAGGTTGCAATCCTTTATCCATAGGAAGCCGAGTCTGCCTCCCTGTAATCGTGATACATCGAACACAGCATTCAGGTAGACTACCTGCATGTACGTCAAGTCCTTGGTCATTTCCCTTTCATTTGGTCACCAAGGTGTGTATGGCAGTTCACGGAAACTTCGTACACCCTCTTGCTTAGACTACCTGAGTAGTCATTTTGGTCTTTTTGTGACTCTCTAAAAGTGAAAATATCTTCGAGCTCTTGTCATTTCACGCTCTTTTCAACCTGAAAGTGATAGAGTCACCTTTTTCCTGTTTCTCGACTCTTAAAACATGAAATGGCATATTTTTTTTCAATGTCTTAAATTATTAACTACCCATGAAATACTCCTAGTTAAAGTTATCTTCCTCAGTGTTCTGTTTTAGGGTTGTTTCCTATGGCAACGTTTCTGAAGTTTACCAACCAAGGAATCCCCTCCGAAGGGAATCCTAGTCTGTTTCCTGCTTTTGGGAATGTTGGTGCTCCTTATATGGCAACATTGTCCCTTTCAGGGTTAACTGTTGGTTTTCCTGTGTGGTTATTCTCCCTTTCTGTGGTCTCGAGTATTCCGCCCTATGTACAACCATCTCCTCCACCTAAACAACATCATGTTGATTCTAAGGTGGACCTCTCCCATTCTTCACCTATTTCTTCTTCTGCCTCTTCTACTTCGCCTGGTGAAAGTCTGGATTCTAGTAACCAAGTGGCTAAAAAGAAGAAGAAGACAAAAAATAAGAAGTCAGATAAGAGAGAGGCCAACTCTACGGCTATTGCACCTAAGACACCTTCCCTTGATAAACTATCCAACCTTCCATGGAAAGTCAAATTCCCATGCATGTTGTGTAAAGGTGAACACCTTCTTCGAGACTGCCCTGACATTCCCAAGGTACTTGAAGTATGGTCCGATGGCCGTCCATTGTTGCCTTTGGCTTCTGGAAGTCATATTGGTGACACATCTTCGACTAGTAATAATAAGACTCATAAGAAACAGGGTAATATTATGAATCCCTATAAATTGTGTGAAGGGCATCATCCCATTCACATTTTTCTGCACATGGATGAAGCCACGAGAGTGTTGGACAACCCTACTATTTCTGCACCCTACCTTCTGGTTGGTTACCGGAAGCTTTCTTTGAGTCCTCCACTGGTTGATTCCACGATCAATTAAGATTCATCCTTCGTCAATCTCGTTCCCCCAGAAATTCAAATTCAAGAATTCTTTCCCAACCAACCATTGGTCATGGAATCGGTTGATCTAATCCTTCCTATGGTTCATTAGGTATTTTCCGTCGAGATTGGATCAAACCCCCCTCATGTTCTTCTTGTTTCTTCAGATTCCTCGAACTTGGAGAAAGATACTCCCATCTCTGTGAATCAATAATTTTCTCTCCCTGTTCTCATGTCTATGGTCCTAGAGGATGCTCTTCTTGCTCCGGTAACACCAGTGGATGACCATCTCATTTCTATGGTACCCCCTCCAAGTAGTTTGGTGGATTCCTTCAATTGGAGTCGATTTGTGAGATACCGTCTTCCTTCTTATGTGCCTTTTGAGATTGTAGTACATGCCTTCAATATGGTCATACCTAGCACGATTATAGATGAAGGCGTGTCTATTAGTGTTCTGCCTTCAACTACTTGGAAATATTTTGGTTCTCCATCACTTGTACCTGTTACGCAGAATTTGTTGGCATTTAACAGAGGAACTAGTCAACCATTAGGGATCCTTTTGAAGTTGTCTATTACTTTGGGAGGGAAATTTTTCTATCTAGAGGTGATGGTGTTCCAAGGCCCCTTGGTTTTTAATTTACTCTTGGGGCGCATCTATGCTTATGCCATGGGTGCGCTTGTCTCTTCCCTCTTTCGTGTGATCTATTTTACACATGAAGGTCGGATCGTGACCATTGATCAACTTTCATTATTTGGTCCTAATGTGACATTTGATCTACCATCATCCCTTCCCGGTCCTTACCTTCCATTGGTGTCCTCCCCGCCATAGGTTAATTATGCGGCCACTTGTTCATTTCCCCCATCCAGTGATAGCGTCATCTAGTACCATCTACTGGGGGCATTGGATCCTAATTTCCAGAGTGTTCTATGAGAAACTCTTGGAAGCCATGAATTCTTATTCGGCATGACAAGGTTGTCAGAGCATGGTTCCTTTCCTTGTGTCATTCTTCTTAAAAAATGAAACAAGTTCATCGGAGCAGAGTTTTTTTTCTTGTGTCAATCTCCTTAAAAAATGAAACAAGTCTCTTCGGAGAAAAGTTCGTTTTTCTTGTGTCAAGCTCCTTAAAAAATGAAACAAACCTCTTATGGAACATAGCTCATTTTCTTGTGTCAAGCTCCTTAAAAAATGAAACAAGCTCTTTGGAGGATAGTTCGTTTTCTTGTGTCAAGCTCCTTAAAAAATTAAACAAGCTCTTTGGAGCATAGTTCATTTTCTTGTGTCAAGCTCCTTAAAAAATGAAACAAGATCTTGGGAGCATGGTTCGTTTTCTTATGTCAAGCTCCTTAAAAAATTAAACAAGCTTTGTCGAGCATCGTTTGTCTTCTTGTGTCAAGCTCCTTAAAAAATGAAGCAAGTTCGGCTGAGTAGAGTTCCTTTTCTTATGCCAAGCTCATTAAAAAATGAAACAAGGTGTCATGAGGATGGTTCGTCTTCTATGTCAACCTCACTAAAAAATGAATTAGGTCATAATGATAGTTCTTTAAATGTTTCAACCTCATTAAAACAATGAAAAATGTTTTTTTTCAATTCGAGTCTTTGATCAAATCTCATAAGATCCTAATCGGGTCTTTCCATGATCTCGTACTTTGAACCTTCACTCCATCCGCTTTTCATTCATTGTAGATGGACTGAAGCTTGGGGGGCATGTACCTCAAATTGAGTCACCATGTTGGGGGCATGCCCACTTTTCAAGCATAGTTTACCTTTGTTTCAAGCTTGAGTAAAAATGTAACCAATTTCAACCATAGTTTACCTTTGTTCAAAGCTTGTGTAAAAATGAAACCAATTTCAAGCATAGTTTACTTTTGTTTTCAAGCTTGTGTAAAAATGAAACCTTTTTGGCTTGGTGTGCTTTGTGAGTGTTTTCCTGCCTTTTGAATAACTTCTTATTATGCAAAATATTTAACCGATACAATAGCTAACATTGTATTAGATGGACATTTGCGTAATTTGTAAAAAATCATCATCACATGAAAAGATCCATACAAGAAAATAGATGTATGTATATATATCAAATGTTTTCATCTGTGTGCATCATAAGTTCAAAAAATATGTATGTTTTGGTTACATCCTGAGACATCATGTCTCCCAAAAAATATGCAGAAATAAAACCTAGGTGTCTACTCGATGTGACGCTAATGATAACACATTATGGCCCATACAAGCCACCTCAGCAAGTGGTGGACACAGTTTGACACCCCTGCCATGCGTCTCTGGTATGCACGAGGAACATCATTGAATTGCGCATAGTCCGGGATCCCACTGGAGATTCCCTCCAAGTTGCATATGATTTCCTCCTCCTCGCCTTCCTCACCATGAGGGACTACATCAAAATCACTAGGAATCCATATCGCTATCAAGGACATACCTGTAGGTCTCTCTAGGCCAACATTTTCAATTACATGGATTAATGTTAGAACATGCATAACAAAAAAAAATCATAATAATCAAAATAAAAAATGAGTCTTACCTAGTACTTCATCCCAATCCTCTCATTCTGGGAGCAGGAGATCTGCATCACTCATGAAATATGTGCCATAGTAGGGCCAATCCTCCTTGACAATCAGCTGTTGGTGGAGCCACTCAAAGAACTCCAGTCTCCAGAACATCTGTTGACCACAACCTAAACTTGGAATTAGATCTGCCCAACGGGCCATTCGTGGCTCCTGTGCTGGTGGTGTCGGAACTATCACCTCCTGATGCTGAAAGATTTTTATTCATTCCAAAATGAAAAAAACCAATATAGACCCATAATCGAACTGCTTCAACTTAGTTTTATTGCATTTTGTAAGTTCACGCTTCATGTTGATTTTCACCACCTCTGCCCAACTGTAGAGGGTTGGTGCCATCCAATCTACAACAACAAGAAGCTGTGTCTTTGTGGGCTCGTGTGGTGCTTGTGATCCTGCAGCTCGTGTGATGGTGTGCAACACTACCTTTAGTGCCAAATCTAAAATAGTTTGGATATCCACTTTTCTGCTTCCTAATCCTTTCCTTGCCCCTACGCACACCTTGTCAATAACCATACTCATGTTATCCATTGAGGGCCGGGTTCCAGTTAGGATTGGTACTGCCCCCCTCCATGACAATCCGGTTATGAAATAAATGTCTGAAACTTCAATCTCAAGTTCTTGGTCATGAATAATGAACTTTTCCTGATCAATTTCCTAGACACTGATCAATTACTGCAACAACTCCGGTTGAGCTCTGAGACATGGTGTCATAAAGAATTTCTTGAGATCGCAATCCCTGAGAGCTTCCATGTTGTTATCTCAAAATCAGACCCTGATAGGCTACTGATCAAGAAGACTATGAGTAACTATTTCAAACCAGACTTTTAGTTGAGGCTTAGCCTCCTCAACCTGAGAGGGCTCTCTCAATAGGTTTATGATTTTCAAATAAGGATTAGATGGCTAAATCTATGAGTAAAATGGATAAAAATGGATAATTGGTTGTACTACTAATCAAAAAACATCTATTGGGCTTATGGAGTCAAGTGTGTTTTCACAAAACATGAGTTTCAGCTTCATATGGAAGTCAGTGCATTTCAGGGTTTAGATGCATCAACAGAGTAGTAGGGAAAAAAATAAACACAGTTCATGAACATATGAAGGAGGTTAGAGCACCTTCAATGAATTCTAAGTAACATACATTCATGCCACTGCAAGTAATTGAAAGAGGAAAATCATGAGAATATCAAACATCAATAACCCTTTCTGAATCCTGAGTGATGAAACCAATGTCTCTGTATTAATATAAAAAAAACAGTTTTTGCTACAACAAAACAATATGCTTGTTAATGAAAATTTCCAACCCTATGCAATTTGAATTCTTGTCTCTTATAGAGCCATCATTACATTCTTGGATTCTCTCCAAACACTTGAGAAAAATTTGAATTTTCTAGCTTGACACCTATCAACTGCTAAAACAAACTTTTAATTACATCTGATAGTTAAACTGTCTGCTCTAGCGTCCTAATACAACTAGGATTAAAATTATTTATTATAACTTAACAACCTTATCTAAACATTAAATCTTCTATCTGAAAACTTCTCCTCCTAAACTTCGACCTTGATGATGTCCATCTCCTTGCTGTTAGATTGTATTGATTTGCCTCTTATCTGCCCTGAAAGATAGGAACATGCTCCCTGCAAAATAGCTACAGTGCTTCATTTATGTTTCTTCAAACCATCTGTTGACCAAATTGTGCTCAAAAACATGTGGCCATGTCTTATTAAACTCATGTGACTTCACTCTTCCAGCTGTGCCCAAACCAAACTTTTGAAGGAGTGCCAAAACTGTTAATATTGCTGCGCTATAAAACTGTCTATTGTTTTCGTAGCGCAGAACTTTACCTTTGAATCTTTGACTTGAGGGCTAGAACTTGTTCCTTCAACCCCTATTCCACTCCAAAAGAGAAATGCAAACCATTCTCTATTCACTTTCTGAAGCTCATGCAAAACTATTAACTTGACTAGACCATGATGAAATAATGAGGTTTCACATGCCTGAGTTTTCATCTATACTTTGTCTACCATCTTGGCCAGACTTCGAAATAGAAAGAAAGGTAAGTCTAAAGAGATTATCCCTGTGAAATGAAATAAGAGTTTAAAGTGGTAAGTGCACACCTTGTGGTATCTCCCTTCGCACGTGAAGTACCTTTGGATGTTATAGAGCAGATTGGAAAATGCATTCTTGACATAATTTCTTGGCACAACTTTGTTCAAATAAGTATCCATAAACTCTAGCTTCAAAAATATTTTGCAGGGTTGCATTTCAAACCTAAAATTCTTGAACCATCTATATTCCCCCCTTGGAATTTCTGTGACTGCTGATATAACTTCAGGATAATTGAGAAAAACAACCTTTGTGTTTGACCCTGTGAAGTTAATAGCAAACTCTTTGGTAACCTAATTATGCCCTCCTTGAAGCTTTTCACAGAACCTCCAACACCCTACCTTCTTGAAAGCTTCTTCGACAAATTTATCTCTTGTGAGAGCTTCTAAACCTTCAGGTTCTGTTCTCAGACAGTAACCAGACCTGTGATTTCTCTTTTCTTTTGTCATCTTCCTCCTGAAAACCTTGTGTCTTCAGCAAACCTGTAATAGACCTCCTTGTTGGATGAACTAGCTCGCTTGAAAATTTGGTTCAGCCTCGCTTGATTAGAAATCCTGCTTCAGCCAGCAATTATTTTCAAACTCACTTGATTAGCAAGTATCGAAAATGCTGACATAAAATTAATTGGGTTCAGCCTTGCTTGATTGAAATTCTGCCTCACTTGATTGAAATTTTGCCTCACTTGAAAACTTAAGGAGAGCTCTAGTTTCTTATCATGAGCTTCTCTTTCAAACAATAGATATGCATGCATTGTTTTATTTGCATGAGACAAAATCAATGATAACCAACCTTTTTTCAAATTTGAAAAGGAATAATGACAAATGACCCCTAACAACTCTCATAATGATTTCATAATTGCTTTGGATGGTTGCTTGCATGAGGGAGGATTCATGGACTGAAACCTAATCATGAAAATTTAACCAAAATTGATGGATGTGACAGTTAAACCGAAAAATTTCGAATCCCCGATTCCGTGGCGCTGGTAATGTGATTTTGGGATTTTGTGCTATGAAAAGACCAGTGTTTTCATAGCGCAGAAGCATTTTTTTACACTGAGCGTGCTACTAAAACGCGTTTTCGTGGCTTATTCAAAAAAAAATTAAAAAGACTTAAAATATGGTTTTCAAAACGTGGTATGAGACTTTTAAAGAGTAAAGCAAGGTTTATGAACTTTATTTGGTGATGAAATGAGACTTTTAACCTATGGATTAGACCCTATAAAACAAAAAAATTGACTCGAACCCTATCTAATACCATGACTTAGGAGCAATTATAAACTGACCAATTTTAGAAAATTTTAATAGTGATAACAGTGGCTCCACTTGGGATAGTGTTCCCCTGTGGTACACTAAGAACTGGCAGCTCCAGTGCTATCCATTTTTTGATAAAAATAGAAATATTGTTGACAAGCATCTTCTTCAAACTGTTGGGCCTTCACCTTGGGCTTAATATTTTTGTTTCAGCTTGTTATTTATTAGAAAAAACTGACAAAGATGAATATATACAATGTCATGAGTGATTTATAATACTTCAACAAACATAATGCTTTAGGAACCTGCCATTAACAGGCCCTCCAGAATATGATCCTCCATCAATTTCTTGCAATATGTAAGTGTTGTTCCCATAAAAACCAAGAATCTGAAAAGGACCCTTCCATAAATTCTCAAACTTACCATGCTTTCCCTTTTCCTCAATTTTGGCCTCCCATTTCAGCACTTTGTCAAGAATCTGAAAACTGTCCTCTTTGATCTTCCTATCAAATGTATTCTTAATTATGTTTTTAACATGTTGATGACTTTCATAGACTACATTTCTCTTTTATTGCAAGGCTATCAGCTGGTTTATCCTCCTTTGGATGGCATTTGGTTCTTCTTCAAGTCCTTAAATTAACTTCATTACCGGCACCCCAAGTGATGTTTGGAAAACAGCTTCAGCCCCATAGACTAATTAATATGGTGAAGTTCCAATTTATCTCTTTGTACAAATCCTATCAGCCCATAAGGTGTACTTCAGCTTTAAGTGCCAAGCTTTCTTGTTCTCCTGCAGTATCCTTTTGATGATTCTTACAATGCTCTTGTTTGATGATTCAGCAAGACCATTACCTTGCGGATAGTATGTTGTAGAGTGTTCAAGAGAGATGTGATATTGATGGTAGAAATTTATCATCTTCTTGGACTTAAATGCTTGATCATTATCTGTTATAATATTCATGGGATAGCCAAATCTTGATAATATATTATTCTCTAAAAAATAAATAATAACAAAATCATTAGCTTGCCTTGTTGGTATCGCCTCTATCCATTTTGTGAAGTAGTTCATTGCTATAAGAATCCAGTGATGCTGCCCTGATGAAGATGGATGTATCTCTCCGATAAAGTCTAACCCCCATTGTTGAAAAGGAGCTTCAACATAGATAGGAACCAAAGGTAGAGGTACAAGCTTTCTTCTTCCTTCAAAAATTTGGCATTCATGACATTCAGTGATCTTTTTGTAAATGTATTTAAACAATGTTGGCCAAAAATATCCAACTCTTAGGATATTTCTTGATGTAGCTTTCCAATAATGATGTCCTCCTCAATCACCTTTATGGAATTCTTTAATGATCTTTTCAGCCTCTTCTTCAAGTAGAAAATTCAACAAAATTCCTCTTTCATCTTTCCAAAACATATTTTTGTCATAAACAAAATATTGCAATGATTTTAGCTTAACAAACCTTGCTTTAGACTTTGATAGATCAGCGGGAGATTTATTATGCTGTAGGACAAAAACCACATCTTTATACCACTCTGAAGTAATAAATTTCTCATCAATTTGGACCAATTCTGCTTCATTTTCAGAAATTTTTGATATTTCTACATTCAAATTTATGTCAAGACAGTCCAGATTTGACTGAGTCATTAGTTTCGCTAAGCCTTGTACCTTCACCAAATTCATTGGTTTGATGTCTATATCATATTCCAGCAATTTGGCGATCCATTTTCCCCTCTTTCCATCCGGATCTTCTTGAGTTAGAATGTCTTTTATCAAAGCACTTGGAACAT
Organism: Pinus albicaulis; assembly: GCA_034641835.2. Taxonomy (NCBI): domain Eukaryota; kingdom Viridiplantae; phylum Streptophyta; class Pinopsida; order Pinales; family Pinaceae; genus Pinus; species Pinus albicaulis. The sequence goes on from CM076574.1 coordinate 1,379,479,186, forward strand.
ATGCTATGATGTGCGAATGCAAAATATAAATTCTGAAATCTTTTATAGCTTTCACCAAAGCATAGGCCTACTTCTCTAGAATATTATACTTTAGCTTAGCATTTTCTAATGTCCTACTGAAGAAAGAAATAGGTTGTTCAATACCTTGCTTTCCTTTTTATATAAAAACTCCAGCAATTGTGTTTTTGGAAGCAAATGTAAAAACCAAAAATTCTTTGGAAAAATTCGGACTAATGAGTATAGGTGCTTGTGTGAGTGCCCTCTTGATTTCTTCAAAAGATTTCTTTTCTTCAGCTGTCCATTTAATGTCAACTCCTTTCTTTAACATCCTTGTTACATCTTTGACAATCTCAGCAAAGTTAGGAATGAAACGCCTAACAAAATTCACTTTCCCAAGAAAAGATTGAATCTCTTTCCTACTTTCTTGGAAAATCTACCTTTTGAATTGCATTAAATATATTAGGATCAATCCTAATTCCATCTTCAGAAATGATATGACCAAGTAATTTGCCTAAAGTTAAAGCAAAGAGGCATTTAGTAGGATTAAGAGAGATACCAAACCTTCTACATTTCAGCAAAAAAATTTCTAGGTGTTTCAAATGATCTTCCTCTTTCTCTGAATAGACTATGATATCATCAAGATAAACAACTATCGACTTATCCTTTTCTTCAAAAAAAGAAATGTCCATTGCTCTTTGGAAAGTGGCTCCTACATTCATGATACCAAAAGGCATTTTAGCGTACATGAATGTACCCCATGGTGTTGTGAAGGATGTTTTTTCTTGATCATCTAGATGCACAAGAATCTGATTGTAACCTGAAAAACCATCAAGCATGGACATCCTTTGTGAACCAACAATATTTTGCAGAATTGAATCCATCTTAGGAAGAGGATAGTTATCTTTTAGTGAAGCCTTATTCAAATTTCTAAAGTCAATACAAATTATGATTTCTCCACTCTTCTTCCTTACCGGAACTAAGTTTGCAAGCCAATTTGAAAATTTGATTGGAACAATGATCTTTGCATCAAAGAGTTTCTTAATCTCCTTTTCAATCAATGGCATGAGAAGAGGATTAATTCTCCTCAATTTCTGCTTGAAAGGCTTCTAATTTTCCTTGATAGGAATAGTATGTTGAATAATTGAAGGGTCGTATTGCTTTAAATCAGCATAACTCCAAGAAAAAACATCCATAAACCTTCTCATCATCTCAATATATTTGAATTTCACATCAGCTGAAAGAAAATTCAAAATTTTTATCATTTTAGGCAAAGCTAATGTACCAAGATTACAACTCTCCACTTCCTCTTCATCAGCTTGTAATTTTGGCGATTTAAAAACATCATTTTGATCAAAATGTTTCTCAAGAGGAATAAGACCTTTTGTTATTGCATTATTCTTCAATTGAAAAACTTCAAAATTTTCTTTAGACTCAAGAAGTATATTTTGCTGATCTACATGTGTACTTTCAAATTCTTCTTTTAGCTCAATAAAATTCTTTACCTGTTGATCATCTTCAAAAACTTGCCAATTTATGATATTGTCTGGTATAGCTGGCCTATGAAAAACTTCAATCTCATATTTTTTGAAATTCAATCTCATATTTTTCATTTGAATGCATAGGAATGATGAAAAGACTTGCGGAGACAGCAAGGGATTCAACAATAGAATTCTGATCTCTAGTTTTGACAATGAAGGAATAAGACTAAAAGTTTTCCAACAAGTCTAAAACTAAATTTCTGTAAGCCCTCATTCTTACATCCTTTTTTTGATGGACACCTTCAACTTGTCTAATGACCAATTCAAAATCTCGAAAAATAGAAATATTTCGAGCCTTCATCCTTTTTAAAACATCTAGACCCAAAATCAAATATTCATATTCAGCCATGTTGTTTATGCAATCAAAATTCAGTTTGTAAGAGTAAAACTTACTCTCATCATTTGGATTTGTAATCCAAATCCCTGCTCCTGCCCCTTATTTTCCTGTTGATCCATCAAAGTACAATGACCACCATTCCTCCATTTCTTCGTCATTTACTTATCGATTTTCTGCATGCTGATTTTCTAAGTGCTGATTTTCTGAATGTTGATTTTCCGCTCTTATTTCTTCCTCAACACTATCAACTGATTCATTGAAATGAATGGCAGATCCAATTTCAGTATCAAAAGCATAAATAGGAAAATTTTGAGGTTTATCCTTGCTGCTTACCATGTAGGCCATTCTAGTCTCTCAATACAACCTCCTTTGCTCACCAAAAACAGGAATAGTGGCATAGGAAAGGTCCATCTGCATCGTGCCTTTGATTTTTGCTGCCCAAGATCTTGACAATAGCATACCGAATTTTGGTGAAATATCAACTACAACAATGTCCATAACAACTATCTTCGCTGGAATTTGCGTTAGGCCAACAAAAACATCCTTGATTAGACCAATACATTAAACCCTCTTAGAATCATAAGAAAACAAATCCTTATATGGTCTTGTGATTTGCAATCCCATTCTCTCCATGATTACCTTGGGCATGAGGTTATGAGCAGCTCCTGAATCCAACATAGCATTATGCAAAGTCATATCATGAATCCTAATGCTTACATAAAAAGGAGGAAACTTGTCATTTTGATCATCTTCTAACCTTGGGCCCTAATATATAGTAGGATTATCTTCTTGGAAATTCAAGATATCAGTAGCTCCTGGTTGTGAATTCAACATCTTAACTATCTTGCTTCTATATTCATTCACCTTGAGAATCTCACTGAAAGGGACTGATATTTTAATCTTTGAAATTTCATTCTTAAGGTTGAAAACAAAAACATATTTTTCAACATCTTTGACAAGAGGAGGAAGTTGAGTGTCTTTCTTACCAAGTGGAGTATCCTTTTTACCTTCAACCATCTTTGGGGTATCATTCTTAGCTTCGGAAGCCTTTGGAGCATCTTTCTTGGGCTGCGCTTTGTTTGCAATGATAGTCACATTTCTATTTCTGAGATTATATTGATTTTTCATCTCGAAAATAGCATGTTGATACCCTTTAAAATAATCTGATGGTTCTTCTCCTTGATTAGCCAAATCTAACTCATCATGCTCTTCTTTAGTCAAGAATATTCCTGACATTTCTTTGTCAATACAATGGATGGATTCTTCAGGAATCTCAGGCTCATCTTTTTCATCTACCAAATTTTGCTAAAAATGAGGTCTCACTGGAGGGTCAGCTTGTTGATTTCTATTCTCTCTTGGCCTTTGCTGATTTTGAGGTCTCCTAAATTGTGGATTTTTGAATTGAGATTAATGTTGCACAGGAGGAGCAGAAGTGTTACCAATAGCTAACCTGTCCATCAACTTCTTCATGGTTTTCATCATTGAATCAAATTTGTCTTCAGAAGTTTAAGTGGAAGGTTTCTCCTCTTCTTTTAATTTATTTTTTCCCATTTTTGATTTTTTTGCAGCTATCATGTTTACCTCTACTTTAACAGCATCATTTTGAATTTCAGCAAGTGTAGGTGACTCTCTTTCCCTTAATAGGATAGAAAATTTGTAGTCAAATGCTTTAGCATATCTCATTTGTGCTAAGGCTTCCAGAGGTTTCAAATGCGCTGGAATTGAGTCAAAAACTTTATTGAATATTTTTGAAAAGTTTTTGACAGATTCATTAACCGCCCTTCTAAGGATGTTGTATTCATTGAGTGCTTGGACTGGATTGGTTCTATTACCCCATTTTCTTAAGAATTTTTCTTCAAAATCATTCCAAGTTCTAATGTAGCCCAGTGCAAGAGCTTTAAACCGTTTTCTAACTTCACCAATAAAACTCTATGCAAACAATCTTAACTTCACATCCTCATCATCAACTTCTTCCCTGTCTATAAAATCATTAAATTTGTCTACAAATTCCTCTGCTATAAGATCTTCATCACTACCCTAAGTAGGAATCCCAGCAGCATATTTACTAGGAAGGTCATGCAAAACAGCAGGAAGTACAAGTGGTGCATACCTAGTAGGAGCATCCATGACTGGAGGATGAACAATAGTTTTAGGAGGGGCATAAAAAGAAGATGAAGAACTGATATGAGGAGGACTACTTGGTTTTTGTAAGCCACTAACAATAGAACTCAAATTTGTAAGGGGTAAACCAACTTTGGATTTCAGCAAGAATTTGAAAGGATCAAGTTCTTTGAGTTTATCTAAAGACTCTTTTCTATCTGTAGTTCAGAGGTAACAACTTCCCAAAACTCTTCCTTGTCTTCTTGTGTCACTAAGGCTTAAGTGTCAATTCCTCTTTTTTGCAATTCTAATATAATATCAATGAGTTCTTTTTCACTTTCTGATCTAAAAAAAACTTCATGAATCTTGTCATCAAATTTCTTATGTTCAGGACTTCTTAATATTTCATAGGACAAAGATTTCGAATGAGATGGAGTACCTGATATTTCTGAAATTATTTGACTTTTTGAAATAGTGTTTGGATTGTCCATAGCGGTAGGTGGATTGGGATCAGGATTTCTCCATGTGTATCTCCTTCTCGGAGCCACCTTTAAACTTTGAAAAATGTATGGAGTCACCAAGGTAGATTGCAGCCTCAAAAAACTTTCTGAGCTCCTGCTACCTTCAGAAGTTCAGCTTCCCTGATTTCGGGAATGATTAATCTTCAAGCTCCTGACAGACGCATCAAAATGTTATCTCAAAATCAGACCCTGATAGGTTTTTGATCAAGAAGACTCTTAGTAACTATTTCAAACCAGACTTTTAGTTGAGGCTTAGCCTCCTCAACCTGAGAGGGCTCTCTCAATAGGTTTATGATTTTCAAATAAGGATTATATGGCTAACTCTATGAGTAAAATGGATAAAAATGGATAATTGGTTGTACTGCTAATCAACAAACATATATTGGGCTTATGGAGTCAAATGTGTTTTCACAAAACATGAGTATCAGCTTCATATGGAAGTCAGGGCATTTCAGGGTTTAGATGCATCAACAGAACAGTAGGACAGAAAACAAACACAGTTCATGAACATATGAAGGAAGTTATAGCACCTTCAGTGAATTATAAGTAACATACATTCATGCCACTACAAGTAATTGAAAGAGGAAAACCATGAGAATATCAAACATCAATAACCCTTTCTGAATCCTGAGTGATGAAACCAATATCTCTGTATTAATATAAAAACACAATTTTTGCTACAACAAAACAATATGCTTGTTAATGAAAATTGCCAACCCTATGCAATTTTACTTCTTGTCTCTTACAGAGTCATCATTACATTCTTGGATTCTCTCCAAACACTTGAGAAAAATTCGAATTTGCTAGCTTGACACCTATCAACTGCTAAAACAAACTTTTAATTACATCTGATAGTTAAACTGTCTGTTCTAGAGTCCTAATACAACTAGGATTAAAATTGTTTATTATAGCTTAAAAACCTTATCTAAACATTAAATATTCGATCTGACAGTTGCTCATCCTAAACTTCAACCTTGATGATGTCCATCTCCTTGCTGTTAGATTGTATTGATTTGCCTCTTATCTGCCCTGAAAGATAGGAATATGCTCCCTACAAAAAGCTATAGTGCTTCATTTATGTTTCTTCAAACCATCTGCTGACCAAATTGTGCTAAAAAACATGTGGCAATGTCTTATTAAACTCATGTGACTTCTCTCTTCTAGCTATGCCCAAACCAAACTTTTGAAGGAGTGCCAAAAATGTTTTTTTTTTTTTTTTTAGACTAATCCTAATCTTTCCATCTTTTCTCTTCCCATCCCACCCACGGGTTTCGAACCGGTGACCTTACAGAAAGGAGTGCCTTAACAATGCACCCCATCACCGACTGTTCTACACCACGTGGACGGAGTGCCAAAAATGTTAATATTGCTGCGCTGCGAAAATTTCTGATGTTTTCATAGCGCAGAACTTTACCTCTGAATCTTTGACTTGAGGGATAACACATATTCCTTCAACCCCTATTCCACTCAAAAATAGAAATGCAAACCATTCTCTATTCACTTTCTGAAGCTCATGCAAAACTATTAACTTGACTAGACCATGATGAAATAATGAGGTTTCACATGCCTGAGTTTTCATTTGTACTTTGTCTGCCATCTTGGCCAGACTTCAAAATAGAAAGAAAGGTAAGTCTAGAGAGATTATCCCTATGAAATGAAATAATAGTTTAAAGTGGTAAGTGTACACCTTGTGGTATCTCCCTTCACAAGTGAAGTACCTTTGGATGTTATAGAGCAGATTGGCAAATGCATCCTTGAAATAATTTCTTGGCACAACTTTGTTCAAATCAGTATCGATAAACTCTGGTTTCAAAAAGATTTTACAGGGTTGCATTTCAAACCTAAAATTCTTGAACCATCTATCTTCCCCCCTTGGAATTTTTGTGACTGTTGATATAACTTCAGGAGAAATTGGTAAATTGAGAAAACCAACCTTTGTGGTTGACCCTGTGAAGTTAATAGCAGACTCTTTGGTAACCTGATTATGCCCTCCTTGAAGCTTTTCACAAAACCTCCTTCACCCTACCTTCTTGAAAGCTTCTTCAACAGATTCATCTCTTGTGAGAGCTTCTAAACCTTCAGGTTCTGTTCTCAGACAGTGACCAGACCTGTGATTTCTTTTTTCTTCTGTCATCTTCCTCCTGAAAATCCCGTGTCTTCAGCAAACCTGTAATAGACCTCCTTGTTGGATGAACCGGCTCACTTGAAAATTTGGTTCAGCCTCGCTTGATTAGAAATCCTTCTTCAGACAACAATTATTTTCAAACTCACTTGATTAGCAAGTATCGAAAATGCTGACATAAAATTAATTGGGTTTAGCCTCACTTGATTGAAATTCTGCCTCACTTGAAAACTTAAGGAGAGCTCTGGTTTCTTATGTTGAATTCTTAGTTAAACTAAGAGGGGGGGGTGAATCAATTTAACACATATAAGAGTTTTTTTTTTTTCATCAACTTATTTACAGCTTGCTTTTATAACCAATCTTAGTATATGAACAGTCTTAATATGTTGTAGCAAGTATTGAATTAATGTGACATCAAACTTATTATTAGAGTAGAAAACATTAAGCAGATTTAGTAAATCATCTCAGCACACAAGTAACAAAAATAGAGACAACAGATATAAGTGGAAACCCATAAAGGGAGAAAACCACATCTTATTATTGTTGTGATGCAAAGGCAAGCTCCAACTCCCTCTCACCACTGTTTTTCTGCAGGCACCAACCTATAGGAGGATCCAACCTCAGTCATCTATAACTGACAGCTATCAAGCTTCAACTTGATAGGTAAGCTCCAACTTCCCCAATTTATCAAAAGAAATGTTTGCTGATTTACCTCAGATATCATCTCTGTTCTATAGCATATCTTTTTTCTCCTCTCTTCCTTATCTTCCCTGCCTCAATATTTTGTACTTTGCATTCTCTATTCTTACTCTCTCTAACTTCTCTATGCATATCAATTTGATATAGAGTTCATCACATGACTGTTTGTATTCCACAAGGAATTTGGAGTGAACAGCCATGACTCTTTGGCTTCTGCCTTCTCATTCCTTTGTCCAACTCATTTAAAAAGTATAAAAAATGTACAAATTTCAATGTTACAGTGGGATTTTTCTTTTCCTTCGAATACTTGCCTTTGCATCACAAACAATATAAAACAATTAAAACATTTACATTTTCAGTTACAGTATATAAATTTCACTCAGCCCTTGGCTTGCTGGTTTTTTCCTTTCTATTGATGTCATGCAACTGTCCTGCATACCTCTGTTTACTGCAACTCTGAGCACCTGTGCATGTACAACTATTCACTGCAATTTTAAATCCCTTCGCTGCATACCTCTTCAATTATATAGTCTCTGTTTACCTCTGTACATATTCTCCAAGCTCACTGTAGTTGTGTATCTGCTATATATATGTCTGTTTTATAATTTTAGCTCACTAGTAAATCTCAAAGTCTCATGCATCAATCAATCATTCAAAAAGGGTCCACAATCTGTCTAATCTGGGCAATCTCTGTTCATTGTGGAGGTTCTACTTCTCGGCTTCAAACCTTTAATAACCTTCATATAGGCACTCATATGAAGATTTGTTAATATAAACTTTAACTTTGGTTAATAAAAAATCAAAATACTGTGCTCACTTCTTTATCATCAAAACTTTTCAATTTTCGACGAATGCATAACGCATACATATATCTCTCCTTTTTATTCCTTTAACCCACACACAGCAGTCATATATAGTGCATATGTTTAAGTTATATGGTTGGCACCTTATTACTACATTTGTAATTAAAATGAAAACTTTGTGCCAAAACCCCTTTTGTAACTTGTTAAACTCATTGTGTAATGAATATGGCGTAACCTCCAAGGTATGAACCTCGCCAACACTTCAAATTACATTTATCATCAATGTATGGCATTATGTCATATAGTACAGTTTTGATTCGAGCCATGGCTTATTAAAACTTCATATCATCGCATCAGTTGTTATAACATTAATATACGCCTTGACTAAGGTTTAAACCCCAAACAATAACCTATGTAATTGCCTCGGGCCCACCGCTTAACACATATATGTGGTCGATCACAGCAGTTCATTTCCCATTCACATCCAACGACGCATGTCTTATTGCGCTCCAACCCTTCGATCCTATGGCAATCACACGATTAAACGATATGAAATTTAACTCTCAGAAGCCATGCAATGAACTGGGGCCCAGCTTCTTAACGCACCCTTCTCATTCGACGGTGGGAGGCTTATCGCGCCGTCCAGGATGATCCGATGACCATAATCCAATATCGCGTTCATTTCACTATCGACAGTTAATGCACGATAGCCATGCGATGAGAGCAGTTTCTCCAACCCGCTTAAGACCACATGTCAGCTCCTAGCATATATCACGTTGACTTGGAGTGGTTTCACTTCCGTACAAAGGCGGTGTGATATCGGTGGGTTTGGTTTTGCAAACCCGCTATGGATTGTGAACAGTGTTTGACCAGGGTACCACCAGGGTTAACACAAATCTTGTTATTCGTTCTGACGGGTTGACTCTAGGTTCGAATCTCAGGACAACACTTTCAGTTCACAACAAAATGAACTTATTTCTTTGTAAGCGGGGCGTTTCACTACTAGTTGAGCTCACCGTGTTGTGGGAAATTCAACACTACATGTCACACTCTTTCGAGCACATGATTCTACGCCTAGTACCAAGGTTATTGTAATCACCTCGGTTTCTCACAGGATTCTATACAATCATAACATATTCCGTTCTAACCGAACAGAACTTCTATCACGACGAGGCGTTCTAAACAATAGGGATTAACGCTTAGGCAAGATTTCGTTCATTATTTTGGATAACTAGAGTATGGTAACAGTTCCCCTATTCTAACAGAACTCACAACTGACCTTTATCTGTCTCTACGTCTGCTGCCTCCTTTGCCATCAATGACAATATTTCCAACATCTTATCATGAGCTTCTCTTTCAAACAATAGATATGCATGCAATGTTTTCTTTGCATGAGACAAAATCGATGATAACCAACCCTTTTCCAAATTTGAAAAGGACTAATGACAAATGACCCCTAATGACTCTCATAATGATTTCATAATTGCTTTGGATGGTTGCATGCATGAGGGAGGATTCGTGGCCTGACACCTAATCATGAAAATTTAACCAAAATTGATGGATGTGACAGCTAAACTGAAAAATTTCGAATCCCCAATTTCGTAGCGTTGGTAATGTGATTTCGGGATTTTGTGCTATGAAAAGACTAGTGTTTTCGTAGTGCAGAAGCAATTTTTTACACTGAGCGCGCTACAAAAACGTGGTTTCGTGGCTTATTAATTTTATTTTATTTTAAAAGACTTAAAATATGGTTTTCAAAACGTGGTATGAGACTTCTAAAGAGTAAAGCAAGGTTTATGAACTTTATTTGGTGATGAAATGAGACTTGTAACCTATGTATTAGACCCTATAAAAGATAAAAATGACTCGAACCCTATCTAATACCATGAATTAGGAGCAAGTATAAACTGACCAAGTTTAGAAAATTTTAATAGTGGTAACACATGCATCTGTTATAGCTCATGGCTTCTTCGTCTTCTTCACTGTGTTCTTGTTCTTTCCATTCGATCACCATTTTGGAATTTTCACTCCTGCAAAAACATTCATATGACTCTCATTATCCAAATCCAAATCTTTTGAATCATTAATTTGGGCCTCGTTTAAAATCACATGCTAAAATTGACTGTCGTGGTTGGTGCTACTGTTTTAGAAATAGTCGCACCAATTAGTGCGCCCTGTTCAAATTTTACGACGATTGGCATGGATATATGCTCAATACCCGTGCCAACCACCATGCCCTAGTTTTTTCAAATTCCCCAATATATTTCAAAATTTTGGGTTGCAGGTAATGAAAGTGTAATCAGAATGCAGGGAAGGATGTTATCTCTTACCGGCAACTAACGGATTCGAGATTGGTCTTTCGGATTGCTCACTATCAACGCCACAAAATCACAGTGAAAAAGAGTAACAAACTACTCTCAAGAGGTAAAAGTGAAAAGTAATTTATCTTTTACCATACTTGGCATTTTATAACTTTTCAGAATCCTAATTAGGTTTTAAAGCGTATTTTTCAATTATTTCGCTATGTTATTTCGAGAAATGGGTTTTACGTGCGTCTGTTGTGCAATGACAGGTTTTCAACATAACCACGATGAAGTAACGAGTTGTATTTTATACTTTTTCAGACTCGTTAAAAACATGAAAAATTTGTTGTTGGAGTCATCTTTCAGCGCTTTTCTGACCCTCTAAACATGAAAATATTGTCGAAACTCTTGTCGTTTTGAAATTTTTAAATGGCTACGAAACGATATCCACCCAGTATACGTTTACACCTTTTTCGGGATGGGATAGATTATTTACGAAAAAGGAATACCTTAACCTATCGCAACTAAGAGGTTCTCTTAGACACAGTTTTCTACATTTTCGGATCTGTGACACTACCTACGAAAAGGGACTGCTAGAGTTTTCTTTTCTGCCTCTTTTCAAACTCTCTAAACATGAAATGATGCCAAGTTCTTCCTTTGTCAGACTCGTTAAACCCTAAATGACATCGAAAATCGTCACCATGATGTAACCGATTTCCTCCTTCCTAGGGCTCATAAAATGTATTAGGATGGATTTTTCTGAAGGACAAACTTACATGAAAATCATATGCTATCACCTTCAAGCTTGTTTTCCAAAACTAATTTGGGTACTCGCTAGCAATGGTAGGGGGAAATGGAACCAGTTCTCAGTCATGTCGACAGTATGTCGCTCTTGAAAATGACACTCATCTACATTCGTGTCGAGTTGGGGAAATCTCATTTCGTCATTTTTTCCTCCATGGTTTTGGGTAATCTGTTTTGACCTCTCATCTACTCTTTTCCACGTCATCATGACCTTAGATCCCTTGATGTCAAATACAGCCAAATCTGGAGTCATGTCGCTGATATATTCAAGAGAAGTTTTCCTTTGCAGTTTTCAACCTCCCTATGATCCTCTTTTTGGTCTTGATTCACTATCATCATGTTCCTTTGTCTCGTGTCAATGATGTGGGAAACATTATGGCCCTCCTTCGATTGGGTCACTTCCTGTCGACTTCAACTCATTATCCAGGAATTTGATCTAGAGACTCCCTTCCGGTACCTTGGAGCTTGCATGCCTCAATGGAAAGTTCTTCACATTCGACGATAGGTCCACATCATTGGCCTTCGATCGAGTGATTATGTGAGTGTTCGACGCCAAATCACTATTCGCATTCTGTGGATTGTACTAGTTGTACCTTGAGAGCCATTGTCATTATTGGTGGTTTCTCTCGTGCATGTTAACAAATTTCATCATTGGCTGGTAATCAGGTGACTTTCTTGCATGTTCGACTTCACCTCAAATATTCGCATGCTTGAATTTGTACTTTTTTGGGTCGAGATGGAGCGCAAGACCCTGGGTTTTATCTGATAAGATCCAAGCTATAGATATTTTTCTTTTTCATGATTGTATGCATGACTCTTTTGATTGGATGATTTTGACCATACCTGAGTCTATTTGTTTATCTTTACTACTGGATGGCTGCGTCCATACATCAGATCTCAGTTTAGATTTACTCTATTATGGATGGCTACGCCCATGCCACACTTTCATGTATCAGAGATATCAGTTGTATTTTTACTTGCAGGTCTTCTGACAGTGATGTTTAGTTCGAACGCATTCTCATAAAGCATTTCACTCCTCCCTCTCTCTCGGAACTCATGCTTTAGGGGGCATCTGTTATACGAATTTTTTTCACCATCCCTGCAATCCCCATCCCGTGCATTAGAGGACTTTTTCTGTGACTTATATGAAGTTTCATGCCTTGCAAAAATTGTCATTGCATCCCTTTCCATGAGGAGAGCATTTTCTCTGTTGAATTTTCCTTGAAGAGACCATAAAAAACACATGCTTTTGGGTTGGCTCTAGCAGGCAGTTATGGCCTCACACTGATAAAGAAAATTAATACAGAGCCCCGTGCCCATTGGTGCTATGTCTCGGTGAGTTGCCCGCGCCGAGCTGTTTTTGGAAATTTTTTTAAATATAGAAGCGAATTTTCCAAACTAACTACTTCGTGAGTAAGTCATCTTGGGTTGTTCGACTGCATAACGATGATCACCTTCCTTTGGCTTCTTGTTTCCTCCTTTTTTGCCAACCTCCCAAAGGATAAGGCCTCGCTTCCACCATTTGAGGGATCCCAACCTCCTCCTCTCCTTCTATAAATACACCTATCTCACATAGATGTAGCTAGCATAAGAGGAATTGCTGAACATTTTGCTGAAATAGTCTAATATAGTTGGTGTGAGATAGAGCAGAGAGAGACCCTTGTCGAGAGAGAGCTTAGGTTTTTGCCTCGCCACGTCCAAATTACCTAACGAATGCTTGAGATGCATTTTGACTGGACCCACTGAAGGAGACTGTGACGTCAAGGCTCTGGTTGCAATCTCTTTCTTTCTATTAGTATATGCATGACTAATGTTTTGGTTCCTGTCTTGTGTTGATGTGATTTATCTTACGCAATATGTTTAATCCTCCTTGACTGATTAGCTAGTTATGAATTCAATTATTGTCTTGTATGATGCTTTTTTCCTTTGATCTTTGTGCAGGCACCCGAGTACCATTGCTGAAGTATCGCGACGTGTCGGGACGAGGATCAAGAGACCTCTATTGTAGCTACGACAACCGCATTAGATCACAGGTAGGACAATCTATCCTAACTCATTTCATTCGTTAACTATGAACCGAAAGATTAGCATGTCCTCTTGCTGCTAGACCCACCCTAAGGCTAGAGGGATCACCTCTGTCCGTAGAGGGATTTACCTACACAACACCCGTATGAATTAAATATGTTTTTTTGATGAGCCCTAATACACAGTGAATTTTCATGAATTCAAATATGCAACATTAGTAGGATAAGAAGGAGACAACCTATATGCAACAGTTTTGGATACAAATCATACAATAAGGAGACATCTTTCCCTAAGGTGCCACAAGGAAGGAATCTGAGAACCAAATTAGGGAAGGAATCATTGACTGATTGGCCCATTAGCAGGAGCATGGGTGTTTAAATTATTGATTTTACTTTACCTACATCAAAAGGGTTAGTTGTTGCATTTTTTTCCTACACTCTCATACATGTCATGGGTAAGTACCTAGTTTCCACTCCACTAAAATTACTTCATTTAGAGGATCATACAGAATTACTATGAAGAAATACTTATTTTCTTGTTGCTCTCCTGAGGTCTAGCTTTCCTTACTATTATTATTAATGGCCAACAAAGAGAAATGGGTAGTGAAATATTTCATGTAGATCCTTGACCATTTCATGGAGTTAATTCATATTTAGTCATAGGGCTTCAGAGAATAGAAAATTCGGGTAATCGAACTAACTCAACCCATAAACGAGTCAATATTTATTTTTATAAAGTGTGAATAAAGAAAATGTACATTATCTGGCTTAAAATTGTTCTATTTGCAATATCCTTTAATGGCCCTAGCCCCTCTGCTAAGATCTATATCTTGCAAAGGCATATCTTATCCCAGTCCCGCATAGAATTGAGTCGAGATTATTAGGGTCCTAGATTTTTTACGTCAAATGTATTTGCCTCATCCATTGATTTTCAGTTTTGAGTAGTTGAGACTATGACTACTACTATTGTCATAGCCTCAAAGTCTATGTCCGACATCGCTGAATTGATTCCATAAAGGGTTCATACAAAGTGTGAAAAAATATTTGTTTGGGAGTCATGATGTCATGCACGTTTATACAGTCAGTTGAAGTTGAAAGGGTCATGTGTCAATCTTCGATGATTAGAACCATCCAAAATGAGTTTGTTTCAGTCAATGTTCTGATGGTCATGAGGTTTGGTCATTAAATATCTTCTATATTTTTATCCGCTATTCATATCTACCCCATGCTTCCCTATTTCATACCGTATTTCCCATTTCCATTTATGCATACCCCTTCATATATCCTATCCCCTTCTTACATATCATTCACATATCATTTATATACATTCCTTTTCGCCTAAACCTATTCTCATAGTACTACCACAATATTCCTATATTCACCACCATGATACATCCTCATGCCTAATTTTTAGCCATAGTCTCCACACTCATGCCAAGTCAAGTGAGCGCTACAGGAAAAGGTTCAAGGCACAATTAAAAATTTTATATGACCTTATTATTCCACTGTACACTCATGCAAAATCTCCATAATCAAAGCACACAACATCATCACTACAAGAGACTACAGATCGATTCCCATCCAAGCACTAATAATTAACATAGCTCATCTTCACTATGAAATTTTTTTGCGCACAAGCTACCCAATCTGGTCACACGCAGCTACAAATTGGGTCTTCTTGTTGTTTGAGATTAATAAAACATAAAAAGGCAGAAACAGGTGGTTGCGATGAATTCCCTTGAAGAAGATTCCAATTATATTCAGTTGGGATGAATATTGGGTGGAAAGGAATTTTCTTTTGCTACAGACAAACCTGCTAGTTTTTCCTATTGAAAACGTTATCTCATACGTGAAATAAACCTTATAAAAAATGCAAGAGCAAAGAAATAACCATAACATTGAAGTTTGTGTGAGATAGGATGAGTGGGAAAATACTTCTCAACTTCTTTTGCAGGGAGGCTTAGCGTCTTAGCTATGTAGTTCGATCCTCTTTCAAGATTTTGTAGATACAGAAACAATTTAAAATTATTACCCCTCGGGCATCCATATTGGACGTGGGATGTGCTCCTGGTGCTTAGTTACAAGTTTCTTTCCAAAACTTGGGTCCTTTGAGAAAATCTGGGGTGGTTATTGGGGTGGACGTAAAGAGCAACAGGTGAAGGTGCCTTCATCTCATTGTGATGAGAAAGTCCAAATAGTGTGTGGGGATGTTATGAAACTCATATTCGGACGACTTAGAGAATTGTCACCTCAGGGAAAAGTTTATTAAGTAATTTTATCAGATATGTGTCCTCCAGTTTCTAGAATACACACAAATGATACAACTTTATCTTGTGAACTGGAGACTCGTGCACTTACCTTGGCATTGGATGATATTTATTTGGAAGATGAAAATGTTGCATCCAATACTTTAAAAGATGAAGTGGCACATGGTCATGTGCAATGTGATTCTTGTGAAGGCATGCTTCAACCACGGGGAAATCTTCTCATTAAGTTTCTGAATGCGAAGAAAGCTAACAATTTCCCAAAAAATTTGCAAAAAAGAAAAACATTTAAAAAAAAATCTTAGTTAAGGTCTAAAGCAACACATTCTTTGATCCAGGTGGATATTGGTGGACACCCACATATTCCATTTGGACCCCCACCATCGGTTCTTTTAGTTTTTCAATTTCAGCACAACTTACTATTTTTAGCAGTTTTTCAGGTCCTGAATTTCCAGAGTCCTTTTGAGGCCCTAAACGACGTTTTTTGGGAAAGCCGGGGAAAACATGGAAGTTCCTTTGATGTTGCTCACGTCAAATGTTATATTCTTCCGATAGATATTTCTAACGAGGTATTGAGCGCATTAAATGGAGATCATATGCCAAAGTTACGTCTCTTAGAAGTTGATGTACCAATTTACCCAAATGGGGCCTATAGTTTTGGCGCTTCATCTCCTAGGGTTAGGTTTTTAGGTGTTTGGGGTTTTCCATTGTTTCTCAACAATAAATAGGACTTTGAGCCTCATTGTAACACAATTCAGAGGCCACCACATCTCTTCTTAGAGATAAGCTACCAACACTCTAGCTCGTTTATTTTCATTGTCTATAAGCATATTTATGTTACTTGATATTAATGAAATGAAGTATTATTTACGCTGCATCTATGTGTTTATGTCTATTTCTGTATCTTTTATTGTGTTTCTGCATAAATCCGGATAAGTGGCATTAGAGCGGTCTTCTCTTTCTCTGTTTTTCTTTGCATGTCCCCAACGAGGTCAAGGTATAAGGAGTTAGGGCTCGATCTGGTTGAACCCTTGCAAGATCAGTCTCGCAAACCCCAACAACCTCCCATGGCAGAAGAAAAGAAAGATAAGGGAGAAGGAGATCCTATAAAATTATTGATCAAAGAGGCCCTCGAAAAACACAGGAATGCGATGATAAATAACTTTGCCCATATCCTTCAATGGTTTGCCATCGACAATGCATCTACATCCAACAGCTACTCTGAAGGCGCCTCTCCTTTCAAGGTACATTTTCTTTCAATTTAGATCCATTTTAACCATGGATCTATAAACTTCTTTTAAAATGAAAAGAGATTTGATCCTCTGGATACTAGTAATTTTTAAATATTTATATAGTGAAATTTTATTAGTAAATTTTGCAAAAAAACCAACCAAAAATAAAATACTTAAAATTAACTTATAATCAAGAAAATAATATATTTAAATATTTACATTATAACATCTCCACACACATTTACACTTAACACATCTGCTCCTCACCACCAAAACCTAACGAAAACATAACCCTACAATAAGAAGGTTCCTCTACTATAAGAAGGCTCCTCATGGCTACCTCTTCACGTTCAATGGGACCCAAATCGATAGAACGCTTTTTTATAATGACTTCTTTCCAGTTTCCTGTTGACTGCTACCTTAGTCGATTCGATGAATAATACGCTGCAGATTTTCTAATGAGAATCTATTTGTTCCACGAGAATATTTGGTAATCACAACTATTTCCACGGACACCCAGAATGTAAATTTGCAGGACGTATATTGGCTTTTGCTATAATGATATACAAATAATTTCATTATTTTGTGAAGGTCGCGTTTGAGGTTATTAGTTCTTGACATCATTTGTTTAATTATACCGTTCATTTGCAGAATAAAGAAAATTAAATGAAGAGTCCAGTCGGAGATTATTATGGAATCTTGAATTGTCTCCATCACAACCTGAAGGTCCATGGTTCCTTCCTTCCACTTATAATTTTGATTTAAATTGGAGTAACGGTGCATATAAAAATCATCAAACGTAAAAAAATTCGGTGCTGGGCTTCCGCGGGAGAATCCCAGATTCCCTATAGTGTTTATTAACACGCATCGTGTAACTTCTGTCTCAAGTTTTGAATTATCATTAGACGGGAAGGAATATACTGCCTAATACTATATACTTAATAATTGTGTTAAATTAAATTTAAATGTTGGAAAATATATATATCTATATATATATATGTCCAACGATATATATCACATTTAATATTTAATAATTGTGTTAAATTAAATTTAAATGTTGGAAAATATATATATATATATATATATATATATATATATATATATATATATATATATATATATATATATATATATATATATATATATATATATATATATATATATATATATATATATATATATATATATATATCACATTTAATATTTAATAATTGTGTTAAATTAAATTTAAATGTTGGAAAATATATATATCTATATATATATCCAACGATATATATCACATTTAATATTTTATTGCTTAACCCATGTTATTCACTGTATAACATTTGTTTATTGTGCACAGAACAGTGTGCCCACCTCCAATGCTATAATTAATTCAAAGCACGATGGTTTAATTGTTGATGCGTAGAGAGGAATTTCTTAATTCAGCCGTACAATGTTTCTTTTTGAAAAATGATCCATTCGTTGCTTTTATTCGTTGCTTGTATTGACTTATAGTTGCTTTACAATTTAGTATAAGAGATTGGTGCGTAAATATAATGTAAAAAAGTAAATATTTAATTTATAGATAAATGTTTATTGATTAAGTATATTATTAGAATTTGGTCTAAAAAATATTTATTTACTTTATAAATTATAGAAGTTTTAGATCTAACAATCAATTTACATTGAATTTATATGTAAATTCTTATATATTGATTTAATATAGTGAATTTATATCAATATGTTCACTTAAAAGGTATAAAGGATTTATAAACATTTAAATGTTGACTCAATTAAATAATAATAAAATATTAAAAGTAATATAGATAGAATAATAATGCCAATGGGGTTTGGTTCAACGGTGTGTTGTTAAGACACTCATGATGAAAAGGTCACTCGTTCCAATCTCTCCAAAGGCAAAACAAAATCTAGCAATGAGAAGGGCACATGTCTTGTGGGATCCCTCGTGATTTAGATGCCCCCTCTGTCACAGTTATCCACACTACCAAGCAAACACAAAAATATATAGATAGAATAATAATAAAAAGTTAAAATTAATATAGAGCCTGGAGTAAAAGGGAGATGTTGTAATGTTAAGTTAAAAATAATAAATTTAATTTATTATATTATAATTTTTTTTTATTAATAAAATTTTGAATATTTTTTTAGATAAAAGAAAATTATAATATAATATAATTAGTAGTTATAAGTGAAGATCTATTTTACTATATAAATTAAAATAATTATTTTGTAACGATAACCATATTTAAATAACTTACCATAACTTATACTCAAGTAAATAACATATCTGCGAGCAAGTATTTCCCACCATAACTTAAGCAAGTCTTTGCATAAAAAATAGATAGGAATAAGATGTAAGATATACCATTATTTATGTTTTCTTTAGCAATTATTTAGGAGTAAAATTATAAATGTGTAGACATATTAATAGGCCCACCAAAATATATGCAAGTTTTTCTGCTTCAGTAAACAATTCATTTATGCATTTAACATCTCAATTTATTAGTTACTATTATGACTATAGGATGATGTTTCTATCAACTATTTTTAATTTAATATTGATCAATATAACTTATAATTATTTATGTTATTTTTCTCCAAACATAATTTCTAATTTGAATTGAATTAAGCTATCTTCCCAAACAAAATTACAATATAACAAATTCAATTTTATTATTTTTATTACTTTTAACTTATAATTATTAATTCAATATAACTAAAAAAACTTTTTTAGGTAACTGCTATACAGGTCGCACAACGACTTATATTGGAAAATATACAAATAGTTTCATTATTTTTTGAAGGTCGTGTTTGAGGTTATTAGTTGTTGACATCATTTCTTAAATTATACCGTTGATTTGCACAATAAAGAAAATTAAATGAACAGTCAACGCGGAGATGGTTATGGAATCTTGAATTGTCTCCATCACAACCTGAAGGTCCAATTTTGTTTTAAATTGGAGGTAATGATGGATATAAAAATTGTCAAACGTAAAAAGAATTCGGTGCTGGACTTCCTTGGGAGAACCCCGGATTCCCTATAGATGCTGTCTATACTATATATTTAATAATTGTGTTAAATTAAATTTAAATGTTGGACATTCATATATTTATTAGTGTTAAATTCATATTATTATTTTTTTCACGACGAAAAAAACATAGCTTATATACTGTGCCATCCAGAAGTATGTAAAACCCATTATATGACTTTACAAGATCGATCAAAAAGATATCATGCAGGATGTGCAACCACCCTCAAATGTCAATTTAAATCAGGAAATAGAAAATTTATGCATAAACCTGTAGCCTATATTCCCCAGGGAAACATCTTTTCCAAAAAAAAGCTCCTTATACAGTATTAGTATTGAAAAAACATCAGACCCTATGCATCATTCCAAGATATTATACCAATAATCACAAAGAGGCCTGCTGCCAACAGATGCAAAAGCCCATCCGGTTGACAAAGTTCAGAGCGAAGCAACAGTAAAAGAACCCCGAGCCATAGCACAAAACAGTGACATCAAAAAACAAATCATTGGTGCAGATCTTCCGCAGCTTGTCAAGGTAACCATAAACACAAAAAAAAAAAAAACAATCAAGGCCCAGACTTAATTGAATCTCACCATACCATCAGCCCCCTAACCATTGGCATCCACCATCTCGTAATGCATGCTGCGAAAAACATCAATAAGTCCCAATTTTGAGAGCCTGTCAGCCTAAACATTTGATTCCGTATATATGATTGAAATCAATTCTACTAAAAGATGACCTGAGTGTGTAAATGTGATCCAGCCACGACTGCAGATTTATTGGGGCTAGATTTGTGTCTCCATTAAGGTGATCAATAAGAACCCTGGAGTCACCCAGCACCCACAACTTATAAATGCATGGCTGGGCTGCAAACCAAAGCAAACCCCATAGAGCTAAAACCTCTGCCCTAGTATTCGATCCCCTACAACCCAACCAATGAATCTTATAATGATGTTGTGGCATAATCACAAGCCATGCCCCACATCCACAGACCGATTGTTGTGATGCCCCATCGAAAAATCATGCAGGGCAATGTATCTCAAATGGGCGCATATGCTTAGAGAGGTCCTTAGAAGGCTTTTCACCAGTTTTCAACTTACTCCAAAGGCTAATAATGCTAGAGCTAACACCCACCACACAGCCCGGAACACCATAAAAAATTATCCTATTCTGACTAAGCCAGATAAACCAGTGGAAAAGTGCTGGAAGAACTCCATAAGCATGATTCCTTTCCTTACCCCATATAATGAACTCCATCATGCTTCCAAAAACAGGGAAGACAATGTTAAAAGAAAAGCCCAATTCTTTTAAAACTTGCTTTGCAAAAATGCATTCATAAAAGATATGCTCATTATCATCTGCCCCCTTCATGCATAAACTACAAACACCAGGCCCAGTCTTACCCCTTTGCATCAAGTTTTCCCAAGTCAGATTCTTATTATTAAGAACCAACCATAGAAACAATTTCATTTTCAATTGTACATTTGATTCCCAAATACTCATGCAGGATAAAACCTCCACCTGAGATCTTGAATTTGAAAAGAGGCTCTGATAAATCTCCTTTACCACCGACATCCCATTTATTAGAGGCCCCTCCCAAGTAACCTTATCTCCATCTTGATTCCATGTCAATCCATGACTTTTCAATTCCATAATACAAATTTCCCAATCCTCCAACAGTGATTCCAAAAGGCTCAAATCATTAGCAGAATGCCACACTGGGACCCTGTTTATTTGCTCCTTTATTATATGGCATATGTAAATCAAACCCCTTCCATTAAGCCATCTGGTTAAACGATCACTGCACAGGTGATGACCCCTCTCACCCCCCAAAATATTCTATCCAATAAGAATTTTAAATCCATTTCCAAAATTCCAACCATAGCATAGAGACAAAGACCGACCCCATCCTCTTAAAGCTATTCAATATTGATGATGCTCCAGAAATGTTGAGCCATCCGGTCATAGTCAAAGACTCTATATTTGATTCCTTCAAGTATTTAAAACAGATAATATCATGCCATATGTTGTCTTTTGTTAAAGCCCTCCAAAGAGATTTAATCAGCAGAGCTCGCCCAAAAATTCCAGATCCTTTAAACCCCACCCCCTCATCTCCTTTGGTCTCATAATCATGTTCCAACAAGCCAGATGATACTTACCCTCCAATGCCTTTCCATTCCAAATAAATTTCATCATAATGCTCCTGAAACAACAAAGAGTCTTCTTTAGGATGAGGTATATATGAGCCCAGTACACCATTAACTGTTGAATGATTGCTTGGACGAGAATGACTCTTCCCCCCAAAGACATCCCTTTGTTAGTCCACTTGCCAATTCTCTTCTCCACCTTCTTAATCAGCCATGACCAGTCTTCAACTTTATAGTTGTTGGGCTTTAAATTAAAGCCTAAATATTTGAAACCAGATGACAGAGGCTGAATATCGAAATCAAAAATATTTCTCACTGCCAAAATGGTCTCATCATCATCCGTATCAGAATAGATACAAGATTTCAAACTATTAGCAACCATACCAGAAGCATCATAAAATCTGCTAAAAATGTCAAAGAAAAATTTCCACACAGATCTGAGGATCAAACCAAACAATAAAACATCATCAACAAACAAGTTGTGGCTGATCTCCTTGGTAAAGGATAGCTTTATGCCTTTTATCTGACCCGTTGAAACAGATGTTCCAATTTTGTTGCTCAAGAAATCCATAATAAGAATGAAAAGTAGAGGTGACAGAGCACAACCCTCTCTCAATCCATGGCCAGGACTGAAAAATTTAGAAGCAACACTATTAATTATAATTTCCAAAGAGGTATTAGTAACACAACCCAAAATCCAATTCACTAAGCCCCTCTCTAAGTGTTAGAAAATTATATATTGTGGAGCAATGCAACACATAAAATATACGAAAAATACAAGCACACAAAACACATAAAACCAGAGAGATACATATATACGTGGTTCACCCAATTTGGGTTACGTCCACCCTGAACAGCCAGTCCTTCCTTTCTATTATCCAGCAAAAATTGAAGAGACAAAACCTACAGCAGATCCGCTGTAATATCATATATTCTCTCTCACAGTCTCTCTATTTGTTTCTCTCTCTGAGAATACACATGTAATACACAGCCGCAATAAAATACCCTCATATATACAAGGGGGTTGCCTTCTAGGGCAAAAAACCCTAAACTAAACATAACTTCTACCGTCAGATCATCCACCTATCAACGGCCCAGATTGACTAGAAATTACTATACTTTTACAAGGCAATTTTACATTTGTTTTTTGCTTTAGGGGAGCTGCCCCCGAAACCCCCCGCCAGGGGGGGGCTTCGAAAAGCACTGCCGCCCCCCCTGGACCCCCCACAGTAGCGATTAATTACGGGCAGTGTTGCTGCCCCTTTTAAGGTACAGGGGTCCAATGCTGTGATACAAAGTAAACAAGATAATCAGGCTCCACACCCAACAATCTCCCACTTGGAGACTGATTGTAGCAATTCCACGGCTGCTTCATTTGCTAGACAATGACTCCTCTTTGGACCTGGCTGTTCCTCATCTTCATTGTCATCCTTGAAGACCAATTGTAACTGAGCACATTCTTAGTTTCTCCCTGGTTACAACTTTTTTTAGCATATCTGCAGGATTTTGGCTAGTGTGTATCATTTCCAGCTTCAACTCTCCATCTTCCAATACTGACCATATGAAATGGTACTTGAGATGTATGTGTTTAGTCCTGGAATGAAATGATGAGTTCTTTGCAAGATCAATGGCACTTTGGCTATCACTGTATAACGTGCCGATATCATGCTTCTTACCCAATTCATCCATAAACCTTTGTAACCAAATTATTTCTTTACTAGCCTCTGTAGCAGCAACATACTCTTCTTTTGTTGTTGAAAGTGCAACAACACTTTGGATTTTTGAAACCCAACTGACAGTTGTTCCCCCTACAGTAAATACATATCCTGTAGTGCTCCTCTTGTTATCTCTGTCACCTGTCATATCTGCATCAACATATCCCTGTAGAGCAATGTTTGAACCACCAAAGCATAATGCTTGATTTGTGGTACCTCTCAAATATCTGAGAATCCATTTTACTGCCATCCAATGTTATTTTCCTAGATTATTCATGTACCTTCTTACAACTCCCATTGCATGTGCGATATCAGGTCTTATGCAGACCATTGCATACATTAAGCTTCCAACTGCTGATGCATATGGAACTTTAGACATATAATCCATGTCTTCTTGGGTCTTGGGGCACATCTCCTTACTAAGTTTGAAATGGCTAGCAAAAGGTGTACTAAATGGTTTTGCATTCTGCATATTAAATCTTTTCAACACCTTTTTTGTGTACTCATTCTGAGACAGTGTTAATTTGTGATTTTTCCTGTCTCTAGCTATCTTCATACCAAGGATTTGTTTTGCAGCTCCCAAATCCTTCATTGCAAATGAATTTGCCAATTTTATTTTGAGCACATTTATTTCCTGCATGTTAGACCCTGCAACAAGCATGTCATCTACATACAATAACAATATAATATAGCTACCATCATTTTGCCTTTTCAGGTAAACACAATGATCAGAGTGACATCTAGTATAACCTTGTTCAGACATAAACTTGTCAAATTTTAGATACCACTGCCTTGGAGCCTATTTTAAGCCATGCAAGCTCTTCTTTAGCCTGCACACTAATTTTTCTTTCTCTTTGACCTTATATCCTTCTGGTTGGTCCATATAGATCTCTTCCTCCAGATCTCCATGGAGAAATGCTGTCTTTACATCTAATTGTTCAAGATGTAAATCTTCTGCTGCTACAAGACTTAAAATAGTTCTGATTGAAGTCATTTTAACAACAGGAGAAAATATTTCATCAAAATCAATACCTTTCTTTTGTGCAAACCCCTTCACCACAAGTCTAGCTTTGTGCCTCTGTTTTCCTCCATCTTCTTCCTTCAGCCTGTAAACCCATTTATTCTACAATGTAGTTTTACCTGCAGGCAACCTGACTAAGTCCCAAGTCTGGTTATGCATTAAGGAGTCCATCTCTTCTTCCATGGCTAGCTCCCACTTCTTCCTGCTTTCAACCTGCATTGCTTCTTCATAACATTCGGGTTCACCAGAATCAGTCAGCAATAGATAATATAATGAAGGAGAGTATCGTTCAGGGGGTCTAATTATCCTGGTAGATCTTCTAACACCACTTTCAAGTGTTTGAGGTGCCTGTTGCTATTGTGGTGGTTGTTGTTGTTGTGGTTGTTGATTATTATTATTTTCAGGCACCTTTACTTTTTCAGTTATCTCCTCAAGAACCGTGTATTCCTTGCTTTCTTTTTCCTGTTTCTTTTCCTGCAACTGATTCTTAGACAAGACCTTTTCATTGAATATTACATCTCTGCTCCTAATGATTTTGTGATTTTCATAATCATATAAGCGATATCCACAATCATTAACATCATATCCAATAAAGGTACGTTTATTTGATTTTGCCTCAAGCTTTGTTCTATTTTCTTTATTAATATGGACAAAGGCCTCACAGCCAAAAGGATTTAAAAAAGAGTAGTTTACCTTTTTACCTGTCCATGCTTCCTCTAGAATACCACCATCCAAGGAACTTGAAGGCCCTCTGTTTATAAATAAACAACAGTATCTATAGCATCTGCCCAAAATTGTAAAGGCAATCCTGCATGCAATCTCATGCACCTTGCACGCTCCATGATTGTTCTGTTCATTCTTTCTGACACACCATTTTCTTGTTGTGTTCTTGGAACTGTCTTCTCTCTGCGAATTCCATGCTCTGAACAGTACCTATCAAACTCTTTGCTGCAATATTCACCTCCATTGTCTGATCTGAGACACTTCAACTTCTTTCCTGTCTCAATCTCAACCAAAGCTTTCCATTTCTTGAAAGTATCAAATACATCAGATATATTCTGAATACAATAAATCCATGTTTTTCTAGTTGCATCATCAATAAAAGTAACATAATAACGAGAGCCACCGAGAGATGATACCTGAGCAGGTCCCCATACATCTGTATGCATAAGCTCCAATTTTTCGCTCTTCTTTTCTTTCCCAACTCTGAGAAATCTGACTCTCTTTTGTTTTCCATAAATGAAATTTTCACAGAAATCCAAATCAACATTCTTCAAACTTGGCAACAAATTTCTTGAGTGAAGAATCTTCATCCCCTTCTCACTCATGTGTCCGAGCCTATGATGCCATAATGCTGCATCTGCTCCTTTGGAAGTTAAAACATTAACAGAGTTAGAAATACCATTGCATAAATACAATGTACCAACCTTTTCACCTTTTGCTATTACCAGTGCTCCTTTGGTGACCTTCCAAGTTTTATCTGTGAAAGTTGTCACACAACCTTCACTGCCTAACTACCCTGTTGAAATCAGATTTTTCTTCAGATCTGGAACATGCCTTACCTTCTTTAGTAGCCATTGGTTTCCATTCTGTTGTTTTACAAGAACTTTACCCATTCCAACAATTTTACAGGGTTTATCATCACCCAAATGAACTTTTCCAAAATCTCCTTGAACATAGTCCTGAAAATATTTCTTATCAGGTGTGGCATGGAATGAAGCCCCTGAATCTATAACCCAAGAATCAGTAACATTTTCGAAAGAAAGAATCAAATCATCTTGTAACACATCACCTATCACATTTTCTTCATGATTGTTTTCTTGTTGTGCATCTCCTTCTTTTCCCTTCCAAGATCTACAATCTTTCTTTAGGTGTCCTCTCTTTCCGCATTTCCAGCACACTATCCCCGATCTGGACTTGGATCTGCCTTTCCTTGATTTACTACGATAACGCGAGCTCTTTCCTCTTTCCATTCTTCTCCCCCTAGACTCTGCACTCAAAGCATTACCCGATGTCTCACCAGAGCTTTTCCGTCGCATTTCCTCGCTAAGGATAACACCGACAACATCATCAAACTTTAAAGTACTAGATCCAGAGACAGAATTACTAATGGCCATAACTAAACCATTCCAGCTTTCTGCAATGAGCACAAAAATAAAAGAGCCCTAACTTCATCATCAAAGTTTACCCCTATAGAACTTAACTGACTGGTAACTATATTAAAATCATTCAAATGGTCTGCAATAGATCCACCTTCCGACATCTTCATATTAAATAATCATTTCATAAGAAATACCTTGTTTGAGGCTGAGGTTTTTTCATATAGTTTCGCCAACGTCTACATCAAACCCTCCATTGTTGTTTCCTTCGAAATATTGAAGGCGACTGACGCCGCAAGGCACAACCGTACTCTTCCGAGTGCCTTTCTATCGATAATGTTCCATTCTGCATCTATCATGGCCAGCGGCTTCTTTGTTTTTCTGCTCAATGGTAGGTACATATCTTTCTGATACAGATAATCTTCCATCTGCATCTTCCACAATGGGAAGTTTTGGCTGTTAAATTTCTCGACCCTAAATTTACCATCTTCCGCCATTGCTCCCACTCGAACCAGGAACCCTTCTTTCCTGTGATTTTATCAGCCAAATAGACTTTCGGCTCTGATACCAATTGTTAGAAAATTATATATTATGGAGAAATGCAACACATAAAATATGCGAAAAATACAAGCACACAAAACACATAGAACCAGAGAGACACAGATATACGTGGTTCACCCAATTTGGGCTACGTCCACCCCGAACAGCTAGTCCTTCCTTTCTATTATCCAGTAAAAATTGAAGAGACAAAACCTACAGCAGATCCGCTGTAATATCCTCTATTCTATCTCACAGTCTCCCTATCTATTTCTCGCTCTGAGAATACACACGTAATACATAGCCACAATACAATGCCCTCATATATACAAGGGGGTTGCCTTCTAGGGAAAAAAACCCTAAACTAAACATAACTTCTACCGTCAGATCATCCGCCTATGAACGGCCCAGATTGACTAGAAATTACTATACTTTTACAAGCTAATTTTACATATGTTTTTAGCTTCGGGGGCGCTGCCCCCGAAACCACCCACCTGGGGGGGCTCTGAAAAGCGCTGCCGCCCCCCACTAGACCCCCCACGGCAACAATTAATTATGGGTGGCGTTGCCGCCCCTTTTAAGGTACAGGGGTCCAATGATGTGATACAAAGTAAAAAAGATAATCAGGCTCCACACCCAACACTAAGCCAATCTTAAAAAGACACATCCGAAGTAATCTCCGACCGATACGGTCATATGCCTTACAGAGATCAATCTTCATGACCATGGCCTTCAAATTCCTAGTATGGATGGAGTGCAACACTTCTTGAGTAGATGCCATGGCATCATGGATGCTCCTCTCCTTCAGGAAACTAGACTGTTCAGGGGAGATATAATGAGACAACACCAATTTAAGTATCTCCACAATGGTTTTAGAGATCACTTTGTATAGCGTATTGCATAAAGATATTGGCTGATAATCATTAAAACTACATGGTGAAGACGTCTTCGGGATGAATGCCAAAAAGGTGGAATTAACATCCTGGTTGATATGCCCAGCCATTCTTTCATCCTCCACCATCTCTACAATATGAGGCAATAAAATATCAGTAAAGTGGATGAAGAAATCTGGGGTCCAGCCATCTGGTCCCGGACTCTTGTCCACAGCAAAAGACTTAAGAACCACCATGATCTCCTTCTCGCTAATAGGTTTAAAAAACTATGATTCCGAAGCCTCATCAAACATGGTTGAGAGCCCTTCAATGGCCCAAATGAGTCATCATAGTCCACATTTTCACGAGCTTTAAACAAATCTCCAAAATGTCTAACCGCTGCTTTCTAAATCCCCTCCATGGTGTAGTGATATGTCCCATTTTCCTGAATGCCCCAAATTTCATTAGTATTTTTTCTCCCTTCAGCCGTAGCATGGAAAAATTGGTGTTAGAATCACCCTCTCGGAGCCATAGCGCCCAACTTTGGGGCCTCCAATATTTCTCTTCAATAAACAAGATTTGCCTTTTTTCCATTTCCAAATCTTTTAAATATTTCCAAATTCTCACCATTTGATCAGATTCCTCCAACAATTTTAGAAGTATTTCTGATTCCCTGTTAATCTTAGCAAAATGTTGTTTCATAGATATTTTCTTCTCCCTTTCCCAATTCTTTACCGCCTTTTTAAGGCCTCTCATCGATCTCATGAGATGATTTGAGGAAGAAACATCTGCATCCCTGGGATTTGATTTAAAAAAAGACAGAACCAGCTTGATGAAGCAACGTCATCAAGCCAGCACCTATTAAACTTGAAAGGATATCGCCTGTCACAATTATCAAAAAGCCAGCTTAAGATGATCGGCCGATGATCTGAAATAATGACCCCCCCAATGTAAGCATTCCACTTCCCCATCTTAGACAATAAGAAATTTGAGACCAAGACCCTATCCATCCTCTTTGCGATCATCGCATCCCCATCTCTATCATTGTACCAAGTTGGACCATTTTTTTCCATATTCAAGTCACAGAGGTTATGCTTTGAAAAGAGGGAGCATAAATGACTAGCCAATGGGTCAACCCAGCCATCCCTTCCCCAGATCTCATCCGAATGCATAGAAGAATTAAAGTCACTAGCAATAATCAAGTTAGATAGAGATAAAACCCCACAGTGCTCCAACCGATCCCAAAAAAACCTCCTCTCCCAATAAGGCGCATATAAGTTTAAGATATGAATCCTTTCCCTATACCCCCTACAATGACCAGAGATGATAATACCTCCACAGAAACCAAATGCTTTAAAACTAGCCATAGCCAGATTCCATAAGATAATTTCGCCCCCTAAGAGGCCTGATGCATCCCTAGCAACAATATTCCAAGCTAGGAACATCATTCAAAATACAACAATAGATCGGTCAGCTGAGTGCATAGACTCTTGAACACATATAATAATAGGATTTAAATTCAATAGAAACTCACGTAGAGAGAGGTACTTCCCCCTCCCTCCCAAACCCCTAATGTTGATCGATATCAGAATGGTCATGAGACAGTCTTAGAAGGCACAATCGGTATAAGAAACCTATCAATAACAGTCGAAATGAGAATATCTCTGAAATTAGCTTCATCAAGATCCCCCATCAAACCCACTGATGACAAAAAAAAATTCTTCCCCTTGTTCTGACGACCCCTCCCCCTTTGGATAGTTACATTTGAAAAATCGAAAGGGAATTTAAACCCCTGCAGACTTTTATCATTTCCCACATCAATTGATAAGGGAACTAGCTCGGTCTCAGGTTCCAACAACAACATCTCCAAATCACTGCCCACCGAGTTCTGAAGCGAAGGGGATAGACACAAAGTGGTCAGGGTTTCATGGGTAGGCTTCATCGTGATGAACTCATCCAAAGCTGTAGAAATTGACAGGGAAACAACAAACATCCCGATAGAATTGTGACCAAGAGAGGAAAACCGGGTAGAGGAAGGGTCTGACGGCAACATAGAATATTGATGAGGAATGAGGATACACGATTTAGATGGAGGATTCCCAGAACCCAAACACAAGTTGGAATGTTTCGAGACCCTATCATAGGAGTCAATAACCCTATCAACGGTATCAAAGACCCTTACTATGGTATCAGTGACCCTATCAGGGATAACTGTTTCCTTGGCCCCTTGAAACCTAGCCCTTGACTGCAATTCTTTCTCACAACACAAAGAAACACAGGAACCAGGAGGGTCTATATTCTTACCCGAAAAAGTCGCATTTGGAGGTCCAAGGTCTTAAGAAGAGATGTTCTGACGCTGACGCAGTCTTGGCCCCCGCTTGGGAGCCATCCCGGGTTCCTTCCAGAGCTTACATGAACGCTTGAGGTGGCTAGTCCAATGGAAAAGATGGCACCGGAAGGGGGTGCGCCAATAATGCAACGTTTCCCTATAAATTTTTCCATCCCAGAGCAGATCGATATCTTCCATCAGTCCACCAGCCACCGAGAGCTTGACCAAGACCCACCCAATCCTCTTGTCTGATGCCCCAATGCAAGCAGGATCAACGTAACGACAGTGACCGATACTGTTTCCAATCATAACCAGCGATGATGGAGTCTATAATTGTATCGGAAGCCCAGGTAATGTAACCCAGATGATATGGGAAGAAGGAGCATTATCCTCATGGTGAAAGTCAGCTTCCCACCGATAGAGAGGTAAAAAGGATCAACCACGAACCCAAGTTTTCCCTAAAATCATTACAACGTCGTTGTCCTTTAGAAAGTGATAAACCCACCAGCCCCCAGGCAGTCTACTTGACCGTGGCTCATATCCCATAACTTCCTTCCAAGTCCCCATAAGCCACACCTGCAGGTCCCTCGGCTCCTGATATGGGAAAAACCAGCGGCCCACAAACGCTCTAACCATCAGACTCTCCACTCCCACAACCAGGTCCGTCGAGCTGTAATTTACCACCTTTCACACCTCAGATGCCTTGAAAGGTCTCAAAATATGCTTCCTTCTATGGTTTATACCACGTCCAGATGAAAAATTCTGAGAAAACAAACCCTGTGAACAATCACCCTACCCGCATTGTTCATCATGACCATTCAACTACACCGAAGAGCGCGATCCCAACAGAGTTCCATGAATAATACAGTCATGGGAAGAGGTTGTTAACAAGGCTTTAGTTTCTGCCACCTATATGGCCTTCACAAATTCCTCATCCAAAATGACGAGCCCGTGATCGGAAACCGAATCCATGTACCTAATACCATAAAACGAGGCAGCCCGCACCAACGATAAAAAAACCCTGAGGTGGTGATCCCTAGTACTGATAGACGAAATATGGACTAAACCTGGCCTCCTCAGTTGTCACAGTCTGTTAGTGAGATACAACTCCCACCGAGAAAACTAGAAAGAAAAACGAAATAGAATCACCAAAAATATACCATAGGATGTCATAAACCAAAAGGTGACGACCGAAATTAATATCCCTTCCCATCATCGGATAGTGGCTAGTCTAATCGTCAATGTAGCGGTACCAAAAAATAGCATAACACGCCCCCAAAGACTTAAAGAGGCCTCATCGAGAAATTTGAAAAAACCAACAGAAAGACGGAAAGGCAACCTAGAAAAACCAGAGCCGAAGACCACGCAAAAACAAAACACAGGCCTGTGAAAATAAAACCTCAAGCCTCCTCACAACAACAACATATCAACATGCCTACGTTCCACCATCTGTCCCATAGATTAATCTTAAAACTTTTTAAAAGGTCTATGAATAGTCCAGTATAGCGGACAACACCCCGATTCTATATCAGATTCCTCTGGAATCCTAGACCTGCACAGTCCCGAAAAAATGTCTAAACCACCCCGACATCCAAAATAACATCCTTAAAAAACACACAATGCTCACGAATTTTGACGTTGTTTTTAGGGTATCCAACCCAAGCTCCTCCTCTCTAGCACCCTGAATCATCTGCGCCTGGGCAGCAACACCATCGCCACTACTTTTTGCACCAGCCCTAAACTCATATTAATACTATAAATAATAAACTCATATTATTTATAGTATAAATTTTTCTTATTGTGCAAAGAACCTTTACCTATCAGTGTGCCCACCTCTTGCGTTATAATTAATTCAAAGCACGATGGTTTCATTGTTGGTGTATAAACAGGAACTTCTTAATTTAGTCGCACGTTGCCTATTAACTTCACGATATTTCTTTGGAGTATGATTATGGACAGAGCACTCCATTCGTCGCTTTTATTTTTTAATGAAAATTTGAGATTTCCATAACAAAATTCTGTAAATTTTGACACTATATACATATCCATTTTCGTTGGAGTATCTCTCTGTCCTTTCATAATATTCCGCAAAAAAATAGTGAGATAGAGTTTGCTATAAAAGTTCTTTATTTTATTTATTTAAAAATGGGATCTAAATATAATTAGAGGAGTAATATAAATAAACTTATTTTTATATATTTTTGGAAAAAATAATAAACTATAAATTATAATTATTATTGAAAATAAACATCTTCATTGTCTTTAATTTTTGGACTTTATTTTTTGCAAAATGACAATGCATGAACTTGATCTTAATTTAGGTTCACCTTTGTGGAATTCTACTCCAATTTTAGAATGACTTAATATTCCAAGACGTTAGCAACTATCTGGGCATGTACTTGGACCATGACTCTTCTTACTTGGAGACTGCTCAATGTTGTGTAGATTAATCCGTCTTGCGGACAAGACCGATCTCTCTAGTACAAAATGTAACTAGCAACAAACAGCCAATTATACTAATCTCTCTCTAAGCATATAAGATTTATAAAAACACTATATGGGTGTAGAGCCTACCTTATGTCCAACGCTTGCTTGATTTTGTTGAAGTCCTTCCCGTGCACTGAAAGAACGTTCCTCTTATATCTGCAATCACAAACAAGCAAAAAGATTAAGCAGCACCTGTATAAACATTATCATAAATCATACTTATCATAATGATCAAGGAATTTATGAAATAAACCATGAATTGACAGTTTAATGAGAGAAATGAGTATATTTGTATTAACTTCAAATGTAGAAAACCTTTACAACATGTGCCTTGATGTTGTGCAGGTCCTCCCGGGGTCCGAAGTAGGAATCTCCTCTACTTTGACAAGCATTGCACTCTTTGAACCAAGACAAATGGAGATGAATGATTTAACCTCACAGAAAGTCTTAGTTAACTAAGTCTAAATTTCAACAGCATTTAACTTCAAATCTCATAAGCTTGAACTCCCTTTGAGGCTACCCAAGGCCTCTTTTTATAGTGAAAGAGAGGAGGTTTCTAGTTCCAAATATGAAAGGATATAATCCTCCTTCAAAGGGATAAGCTCCTTATATCAAGGGGTTAGCTCCATCAAGTGAGGGATGCATGAACCTCTTCAAAGCGTATCCATTCCCGAAAATTCCCGTCTAGAATCTTCTAGAATTCACCTGGAATTCACTTTTTATCTTCATTTTATCGCCTTTTTATATTTTACATAGGTCCTCACCCATTACACAAAGAACGTGCGGTATGGTTCCGCAGGCAGGCTGAGATTTAGGTGCGGGACCGCATGGAATGCATAGAGAAAGTGCGATACCAATTCTTAGGGGATTTTAGGGATTTTCTTCTGATTTTGAAGCTTGACATGAGGAGCTGGTATATTGGACTTGCAAAAGGAGGAAGTATGAGTAATAATAAGCTCATACAGTCAGCAGAATGTCAAGGTGACAGTTTTCAGTGTAAAAAATTGCCCCCTTAAGTGCAAAGTCTGGAATAGATGAAGCTGTAGTCTGTCATATATGAAGAGTGCAGTACTTTATCATTTCAAAGATCATCCTGTGGACACCCCAGTCGGTACCTGTAAAAACATTCAATGCAAAATATATACATGTATATGTCATCACTGAGGTAGGCATTCCCATACTCAGATAAAAACTAACTATGAACTAACTGAAATCGTTCTGATACAGGAATGATTTTGAATACAACATAGTACAGATATATGTAGACACAGTATGGACGCAGCCATCTGTTTATCAATAGTCTACTGTATAGATGATAATAAAATTCCTCGCAGCCTGGATGGTGGAAACTAGATCCAGGGTCTTGATTTCCGCATCTCGAACCAGTACGATTCTATCCATGTGAATAAATGTGTCGAAGTCGAACATGGTAGAAACCACTTGATTACCAGTCAATGATGTGAACTGTTAACAAGTGTGAGAGAAACCACCAGTAATGTCAATGGCTCTCAAAGTACTCAGTACAATCCATGAAATGTGAATGAATGAGCTGAAGTCAAACATATCACGGAGTCGTTCGATCGAAGGTCAATGATGCAACCTGTCGTCGAAAGCGAGAAACCTGCCATTGAGGCATGCAGATTTCAAGGTACTGACGATTTCTGGATCAACTTCCTAGATAATGTGCTGATGTCGATAGAAAGTGATCTGTCGTAGGCAAGCCCACAACATGAAATCATAGATCAATTTTTGAAAATATATTGGCAAGGACTGACTCAGGGATGGTCAAAGATGGATGACAGATATTTTGCAGATGAATGGTTTTATTTGAACTGTTCTCTTGGACACATAACGACACTGCAGATGGCTTGGTGACAATTGACCCAAAGCTAATACCCAGAAACCGGCTGAAAACTTTTCAATGTGGTTTGATTAACTGTTAGGCAAAGGATTTCCCAACCCAGGTGAATATAAGTGTCATGTCCAAGAGTGGTCGACTGAGTTTTCAGATAATTTAAAATACAACAAACATGCCCATTTTTCTCTCTTTTCCCCCACCATTTCTGGCAAGTACCTCTTTATTTTTGACAAGCTTGAGGAGGATAACATTTGCTTGGTTATAAGCTCATTCTTCGGATGAGTCCAACTTAGTTTAAAATTCGAACCCTAAGAAGGAGTGGTTCGTTCCTGTTGAAAATTAAACAGGTCCTTTACTGTTAAGTTTTAACGAGTCCAGTATAGGAGAAACTCGGTGTTTTTCAGTTTTAGGGAGTCAGAAGAAAAACTTAAGAAAACTCCATGGGTGTTCTTTTTCGTAAATTTAGTCTCTCGAGCCCGAAAAAGGATAAAATAATGCGAGAGAGAACTCTATTGACCGTATTTAGTCAACGTATACCTTTTTCGTAAATAGTCCATTTCAGTCCGTAAAAGGGGTAAACTTATACTGAAGGGACGACTGTTCATTTACTTTAACGAGTTTGAATAGTCAAGTACTCGGCAATCTTTTCATATTTAGAGAGTCTGAAAAGGGCTTAAAAGAGGACTCCAAGGTTTCGCTTTTTCGTAAAATTTTTTAAAGAGTCCGAAAAAGTGATAAAAGTATGCTCTTTGTTGAAAAACGATCATTTCACCTGAAAAATCCTGTTTCTGCACAAAAACTCAAAACATTACACATACATGTTTAAGATAAGTAAAAATGCTTTCAAAAATACCCCTTTTAAAGTGAAAAATAAATAAATTAAAAATTCATTCATTCGAAAAAACTTATAAAAAGGACTTTTTCTATTTCATTTTTACCGTTCAGTTGCAGAGTGAAAAGTAAAAAGCTTTTGGTTAAAAAGTTCCCGTGAATATTCTGGAAAATTCAACCGTTGGAATCGAAAATCGTCAGCCCCAGGTAATCCACGACCTCCTTATCTTGTTTTTCATCCGTTTGAAATTCATTTTTAGGCTTTAGTTTGATTTTTTAGGGCAAAAATTGGTTCAAAAATGCGCCCGCGGGGTCCGCAGGTGAGACACAGGTTACCTGCGGACCCCGATTTTTTCTGAACGGGAAAAAATCGAGGGTACCGCACCCGGCACACATCTCGCGTGCGGAGCTACGCTCTGTTTAC
This sequence comes from Pinus albicaulis, assembly GCA_034641835.2. Taxonomy (NCBI): domain Eukaryota; kingdom Viridiplantae; phylum Streptophyta; class Pinopsida; order Pinales; family Pinaceae; genus Pinus; species Pinus albicaulis. The sequence goes on from CM076574.1 coordinate 1,379,515,286, forward strand.
AAAATACGGGTGCGGTACCCGCGCGGTCACTTTTAAAACACGGTTTTCTCAATTTTCTGCCAAAATTTCTTAAATGAAATCATTTTAACTTGCCTTATTTTGTGTTGCAGGATTAACAAGATGCTTATTTGGCGAGAAAGGGAGCATGAGGAAGTGGATGAAGCTGCAATACTTCATTTTACCACACAAAGGGCATTAAAAACATGCTGCTTATACAAATTCTGGGCCATCTCTGGCATGAGGGCACAAGTGGAACTCTTAACATGGTTGGTAGACAGATGGCATGTGGAGGACCAGTGTTTCTTCATTGGTGGTCACCGGCTTGAAATTGAGCTGGAGGATATATACTTCTTGACTGGTTTGTCCAAGAGGGGTGAACATGTATCCTTGTTTGGGACTAGGCCAGGTGGCCAGACTGTCGCTAGTCTTCAACTCGAATTTTGCAATGATCAGGCAAATCCTCGGGACAAACGGATTGACATAAAACATATCATCCGTCCTGAACTGAAAGTTATAGCATTCACTGTTACCAAACTATGTGGGAGCGCCGCGCTTCATGTAGCTACTGGTTCCCAAATGCGTGTTGCAGTGGACTGTTTTCGCGGCACCATCTTCAACTGGTGTGAAGCCGTATTGGCCAATATAAAAGGCCAACTTACCAGAGCAAAAACCGGGAAACTAAAAAACTTTGGATATGGATCCATCGTCGTTTCCTTTGTTTTGGAGAGGATTCCTCAATTAGCTCCACAGAGTATTTCAGTTGATGCCGGTCGACCTCGAGAACCGAGAATGGTTCGTTGGTCCGCGTTGATGGCCCGTCATGCTATTGAGGGCACTGAGATTGTACGATTCCCTGCTTCATATTTTCGTTGGCTGGATCGCCAAGTTTTCATGATAGAGGATTTTCCGTATGTCGGGATGGATTTCCGCGGTGACAGAGAGATGTCTCTCCCTGCAGGGGAACAATGGGATGATTCAGGTAAAAAAAATTTCAACGTTTGCTAAATTCTAATTTTTTTTAGTTTTTTATTGTCTTAGAAAACTAATAACCAAAAGTTTTTCGAATACAGATTTGGGTCCACAACTACCAGCTCATCTCCAAGCTTTCGAGAGGAGACAACCAGTTGCGCCCGCACCGGCCCCAGCAGGCCAATCAGTAGAGATTTTGACTGATTTGGAACATCATCTAGAGCGCTTGACTCTAGATATACCAGAGACCAGCATAGATGACATCCCTCTCAGGCTACAAAGATATGTGATTGGAGTCCCAGGACCTTTCAGGAGGTTCCTATGTAGGGTGGCTCGAGCAGTTGTTTCCTATCGAGATCATCATCAGTGATGGGATGATCGTGTAGACTCATTTTTGTACTTTTGTATTATCATTTTTGCCGATCATAAGGTGTTTCCAACCTATGATCGAAGACGATGTATATTTTTGAACACACTCCTATGATATATATCACTATTTTGACGGCTATCTGTGTACATATATGAATGTTGTTTGTTTTACTGCTTTTAACTATTGCAAATGTCTATTTATCATACTAGAAGCAATTGAATCTGCTAATGTATTTAATTGTCTTGGAATATGCTGATATTCAATGTAATCAAACTCACGTTCCAAGAGACGAACTCTCAAAAATAACCGTAATAACACCGGATTTCTAATGGTATAAACCATGTTAAGCTGTAATACAACAAGTTCAGAATCCAACCTTACAATCAAACTCCGAATTCCAAAAGATATGGACTCAGATAATAACTCAATCACTGCACTATACTCGGAAATGTTATTTTTTGTTTGACCAAGGCTTACCCCATGCATGGATACTAACTCGTCAGAGGGTGAATAGATAACCCAAGCTGCGGAAGAAATATTCCGTGTACTACGACAAGCACCATCAGCAAAACCAATGTAGGTTTGAAGAGACGTCGACATCTGCAATATCAAGAGTAAAACTCAGATAAGCAGTCATAGTGATAAAAACACGCTTCTAAACTAGGCACACTTTTCTAATCTAAAACACACCAGCAGTAAAGAAAATCTAAACTAACAAAAATCTCCACACCTCGTTTAAGCATAATATCGCTTTAGATAAAGCCCATTTCTGGGTTTATCCAAAGGGACACCGTCAAAATCTATCAACTCATAGGCCCCTTTTTCTAACTTTTGTTTCACAATATAAGGACCATGCCACATGGGCACGAACTTTCCAACTCCTAGCTTGTCATTAGCTTGATCATAAAGTAAAACTAGGTCTCCTTCTGAAAAATTTCGAGGGGTCACATTTCTATCATACTGAGCTTTTATCCTTTTAACATGAGCCTCGTTTGCTATTGCAGCACTTCTTCGATTCTCATCTAATTGGGCCAAGTACAAGAAACGTTTCTCCTCTTCAGACGTAGCTGGAAGTAATTCTACGGCTAATTTTAGTGACGGTATTTCGCATTCAATCGGCAGCACAGCTTATAAACCGTAGACTAGTTGAAAAGGAGTGAAACCCGTTGACGTTTTGACTGAGGTTCGATATGCCCAAAGCGCTGAAAATAACATGGAATGCCAATTCGTCTTATGAATACCAATAATTCGTTTTATCATGGTGACTAAAACTTTATTAATGGCTTCAACCAGGCCATTTGCTTGTGGATAGTACGGAGTGGAACTATCGTGGCGTAGACCAAGTTGTTCTGTTAGTTCAGTCATCATGATATTCCGAAAATGACTTCCATGATCGGTAATAATAGTTTGAGGAACACCAAACCTAGCAATTATGTGATTGAATACGAATGTTGCAGCAGTCTTGCCGTCAGCTGAATATGTAGGCATCGCCTCGGCCCATTTCGTAAAATAATCTACTGCGAGAATAATATAGGAATGCCCCCCGGCCGAGTGAGGGTTACATGTGATAAAATCGATACCCCATTTTGTGAAAGGACCAACAGCAATTATAGGGTGAAGAGGAGCGGGTGGTGCGCGCATTTTTCTATCAAAAATTTGACAGTTGTGGCATTTCCGAACCGCATAAATGCAATCTTTGAACAACGTTGGCCAGAAATAACCTGCACGCAATATCTTTTGGGCGGTGGCATACCCAGACATATGACCGCCACATGCTCCAGAATGACAGTCATTTAACACCTTTTCAGCTTCTTCATGAGTTAGACAACGTCGGAAAACAGAATCCGCTCCTCGTCGATAAAGTGTATCACCAATGATATTATATTGTTGGGATTGGAAGCGTATTTTCCGTCGCTGAGTTCGTGAAATTTCAGGCCGAAAAGATTGGGTTTGGAGATACACAATAATATGCCCATACCATGGATCAAGCGTACTGATAAGAAACAAAGATTCATCAACAATGGACTCTTCTGCCACTGTTTCAGTATCAGTAGAGGGGAAATCACACATCAGTTCCGCAAATACCAAAGACTTCTTTGCCTTCGATTTTTCAAATTCCAAGTCAAATTCCTGCAGGATAACTATCCATTTAGAATACTTGCCCCCTAGCAATTGTCTGGTCAAAATATACATCATAGGGTTGCAATCAGAAATTACTGTGGTTTTACGTAACAAGATGTAATGTCTAAAACGTTGGACAACTTGAACAGCTGCTAAGGCCAATTTCTCCACATGTGTGTATTTGATTTCAGTCGGATTGAGATTTCGACTAAGATAATAAATCACATGTTCATTGAGAGATTCATCTTCCTGAACTAGTACCATTCCAATGGTGGAATGAGAAGCAGCGAGATACAAAATGTAATCTTGGTTGTAGTTGGGAGGATGCAATAACGGTGCATGGGTCAACGCGTGTTTAAGTGCATTAAAAGATCGATCAGCGATCTCGTCCCAAAAGAACGGAATGTCCTGTTTCAACAACCGGGTAAAACCTTTTGCAAGCTCGGCATAGTTCGGAATAAATCTACGTAAAAAGTTTGCTTTCCCCTGCAAACTTTGGAGTTGGCGCAATGTCGAAGGAGGAGTCAATTTAACAATAGCTTCGACCTTCGAAGGATCAACACGAATGCCTGATTTTGAGACAACAAATCCCAGTAATCGACCCGATTCTACGCAGAAAACACATTTATGCGGATTCAACCTTATTCGATAATGCCGACATCTCATAAAAATTGCTCGTAAATGAGTGGGATGATCGGCCCTACGTAACGAATGAGCAGGTAAATCATCGAGATATGGCTGAACAATGTGCTTAATGTCATGAAATGCATAAGACATAGCCCGTTGAAAAGTTTCTCCAGCGTTCTTTAGTCCAAAAGGTAGTTTACAATAAGCAAACGTTCCCCATGGACAAATGAAAGTTGTTTTAGGTTGATCTGCAGGGAGTATATTTATTTGATTGTAGCCGGAAAAACCATCCATGAAAGAGAATAGTTCACTACCAGCACAATCGTCAATTATTTGATCGATATAGGGAGTTGGATAATTGTCTTTTGGACACGCTCGATTAATATCCCTATAATCGATACATACTCTTATCGTTCCTTGTTTTTTAGTGACAGGAACAATATTCGATACCCAATCCGTTAAGGGAATTGGATAAATGAATCCTGCTCGAAGTAATTTTTCGACTTCAGTTTTTATAGCAGCAGCTTTTCTAGGATGAATTTGACGTAATCGTTGACGAACAGGTTTTGCATCCGGGTAAGTCTTAATTTCATGTACTACGATCGATGGATCGATTCCTGGCATTTCTTCATAAGACCAGGCAAATACGTCACGGAATTCTTGAAATAGGGCTTTATAAGTCTGAATTTCTTCGTCTGAACAACAAGCACCTATATGAATGTTTTCAATTATTCCTGGTTTTACTGAAATGTCAATTGGAATCGTTTTAGATATATTTTCCAAATTTAACTCAGAATCAGGATGTTGCAATGGATTCTGAGGTTCCTTGGCATATTCAGCAGTAAAAATTGAAGCGAAATCATTTTCAAAATGATCTAATTCAGGTAAGAATGAAGACCGGTGATGGAGATCTTCCCATGGTAAATCATCAACAGACAAAAACTCACGAATTTGCTCATCTGTATGAACAATTTCAGGAAATGTCGTTGCATCTGAACTAGATATAGAAATTGATTCCTCTTGGATCCCATTCATTGGATCAACTTTGGTTGAAGAAGGGTCGGAAAAAGACTGTACAGTCTGGTACGCAATTTCAAACGGACGCAAATAAGCATTTGGATCTAAGGTAGGATCGACACCTTCATAGCATTTATTTGTAAGACGAATATATCTAGAGAAAGACAAACTTAGTTGTTCGTTTGTTGCTAGATTGTCTTCTGACACTAGGGAGATCGGTCTTGTCCGCAAGAACGATTTATCCGGCCAACAAATTGGCGACTCCGCTGGGGAGAGAATTTGTTTTTTGGTTCTCTTTTATTTTGATTTGAGGAAAAGTTTTTTCCTGGTTTTTGATTGATTGATATCTGCCTGGGTAGTTTAGTTTTTCTCTGTTTTTGAAAGTTTTGAAATCTTTTATGTTTTTCTTGAAGTTTTCAAGGGACCGCACTTTGTCTTCACACACAGTGCGGGCATCTCCGCACTTTCCTTAAGTAAAAAGTGCGGGACCGCACCTGTTACTTCTGGGTGCCTGCGGACCCTGTTAAAATTTTTGAAAAACTTCAGATTTCTACTTTTAGTTTAGTTTAGATTTAATTTAGGATTCTTAGCATCTACCCAGATCTGTATTTCTCTGTCAAAAATCTCTTGTTTCTGAATTTCTTTCAGCAATTCTTCATCTCATCAATCTCCATTAAGTTAATTGGGTGTTTTGAGTCTCTTTTTTGAGAAATTCTTGATTTGATTTCCTTGGTCATTACTTGGAGATTTGTCTCAGTCTTTTCACAATTTTGCATCTTTTTGCTTTTGTTTTTGCAAAAAAAAATTTCCCCCTCATTCGCCAATTTGTTGGCCGGATAAATCGTTCTTGCGGACAAGACCGATCTCCCTAGTGTCAGAAGACAATCTAGCAACAAACGAACAACTAAGTTTGTCTTTCTCTAGATATATTCGTTTTACAAATAAATGCTATGAAGGTGTCGATCCTACCTTAGATCCAAATGCTTATTTGTGGTCACAGTGCTTCCGTTGCATCAATGATCCTTCGTCGCAACAAGGGCCCTTTTGTCACAAGAAAGTATCATCTTTCGTTGATCTGCAATCACAAACAAGAAAATATCAATAGCACCTGTATAACAAATAATTATAAAACATACCTATCATAGTGATCAAGGAATCTATGAAAAAACGATCAAACGACAGCTTATTGAATTAAACAATCGAACGACAATTTATTGAGAAAAACAGAACTTGATTGTATTAATCTTAAAATATACAGAAGAACCTTACAACCTTAGCCTTGATGTTCGAAAGGCCTTCCCGGGGTCCGAAGCAGGAATCTCCTCTACTTTGATAAGTCTTGCACTCTTCTTCCAAAAGCATAAAGAGGTATGTGATCTTTCCTCTCAAAAGCTCAGCAGAAGGAAATCTAAATCTCAACAGCGCTTCAGCTCAAAAATCTTCTCCAAAAAACTTCACCTTTGAGGCTACCCAATGCCTCCTTTTATAGAGCAGATGAGGACGTTAGGATTCCACCTTTAAAGGGATAGAATCCTCCTTCAAAGGGATAGGCTCCTCACATCAAGGGATTAGTTCCTTAAGGTGTGGGATACATGCACCTTACTAAAGCGTACTCATCCCCAAAAAATATCATCCAGAACCTTCCAGAATTGACCAAAATTCAACTTTTTAATCTTTTCTTTCGCGCTTTTTGACTTTACAGGGGTACCGCACCTATAACACAGAGAAAGTGTGTTCTAGAACGCAGTTTATCTTCACATTACATGCGTACCCAAGCTAAAAACGCATGCAGGCTTCATGTTACCTGCGTACCCAAGGCTTTTTTGAGTTTTAAGGGTTTTTCCTCCAGTTTCAGGGCTTGGAATGAGGAACAAAGGTTGTAAGACTTGCAGAGGAGGCATGTATGAGTGTTACTGAGCTCATACAGTCAGCAAAATGTCAAGGTGACAGTTTTCAGTGTAACAGATTGCCCCCTAAAGTGCGAAGTCTGGAATAGATGAAGATGAAGTCTATCATATATGAAGAGTGAAGTACTTTATCATTTCAAGGATCATCCTGTGGACACCCCAGTCGGAACCTGTAAAAAAATTCAATGCAAAATATATATATATGTAATCATATCATCGCTGAGGTAGGCATTCCCATACTTAGATCAAAAACTAACTAGAACTAACTTAAATTGTTCTGATACAGAAATGATTTTGAATACATCAACAGTATAGACATATGTCGACACAGCATGGACGCAGCCATCTGTTTATAAATAGTCTATTGTATAAATGATAACAAAATTCCTCGCAGCCTGGATGGTGGAAACTAGATCCAGGGTCTTGATTTCCGCATCTCGAACTAGTACGATTCTATCCATGTGAATAAATGTGTTGAAGTCGAACATGGTAGAAACCACTTGATTACCAGTCAATGATGTAAAATGTTAACAAGTGTGAGAGAAACCACCAGTAATGTCAATGGCTCTCAAAGTACCCAGTACAATCCATGAAATGTGAATGAATGAGATGAAGTCGAACATGTCACGGAATCATTCGATCGAAGGTCAATGATGCAACCTGTCGTCGAAGGCGAGAAACCTGCCATTAAGGCATGCAGATTTCAAGGTACTAACAATTTCTGGATCAACTTCCTAGATAATGTGCTGATGTCGATAGAAAGTGATCTGTCGTAGGCAAGCCCACAACACGAAATCATAGATCAAGTTTTGAAAATATATTGGCAAGGACTGACTCAGGGATGGTCAAAATGGATGACAGATATTTTGCAGATGAATGGTTTATTTGAACTATCCTCTTGAACACATAACGGCACTGCAAATGGATTGGTGACAATTGACCCAAAGCTAATACCCAGAAACCGGCTGAAGACTTTCAATGTGGTTTGATTAACTGTTAGGCAAAGGATTTCCCAACCCAGGTGAACAAAAAGTGTCGTGTTCAAGAGTGGTTAACGGTTTTCTGAATAATCAAAATATAACAAACAGGTTCATTTTTCTCTCTTTTCCCCCACCATTTCTGGCAAGTACCTCTTTATTTTTGACAAGCTTGAGGAGGATAACATTTGATTTTTTATAAGCTCATCCTTCGGATGAGTCCAACTTAGTTTAAGATTCGAACCCTAAGAAGGAGTGGTTCATTCCTGCTTAAAAATTGAATAGGTCCTTTACTGTTAAATTTTAACGAGTCCAGTATAGGAGAAACTCAGTGTTTTTCAATTTTAGGGAGTCAGAAGAAAAACTTAAGAAAACTCCATGGGTGTACTTTTTCGTAAATTTAGTCTCTCGAGCCCGAAAAAGGATAAAATAATGCGAGAGAGAACTCTATTGACCGTAATTAGTCAACGTATACCTTTTTCGTAAATAGTCCATTTCAGTCCGTAAAAGGGGTAAACTTATACTGAAGGGACGATCATTCATTTACTTTAACGAGTTCGAATAATCAAGTACTCGGCAATCTTTTCATATTTAGAGAGTCTAAAAAGGGCTTAAAAGAGAACTCCATAGTTTCGCTTTTTTGGTAAGTTTTAACGAGTTCGAAAAAGGGATAAAAATGTACTCCTGGTTTTCTCTTTTTCGTAAGTTTTAACGAGTTCGAAAAAGGGATAAAAATGTACTCATGTGGCCGAATTTCAATTTAATTTACGAGCAGGAAAAGACGGAAAGAACTCGGCATTTTCATGTGTTTTACGAGAATGAAAGATAGCAAAATAATCTCGGGATTTTCATGAGTTTAACGAGTCTCGAAAATAACCGAAATTGACTCAAGATAGGTTTCATTTTTACACAAGCTTGAAACAGAGAGAAAACTATGCTTGATGCCCCCTAAGCGTAACTGCTAGAGCGCATGCCCCCCCAGCTTCATTTCATTCAACTAAGTACACTAGTAATAAATAGTTGGATGGAATGAAGGTTCATTTACGAGATCATATGAAAGACCCAACCTAAAAACTAACCTAAATATATTACTTAACATTTACGAGGTCTATTCAAAGACTCGACTCAATTAAGGGAGGATTTGTTTCATTTTTTAACGAGCTTGACACAGGAAAAGAACTATGCTCATGGCAACGTGTTTCATTTTTTAACGAGGTTGACACAGTAAAAGGAACTATCCTCAGAAACTACTTATTTCTAATCTACCAATCTACTCTCTACAATCTACCTACTGATTCATTTTTTAATGAGGTTGACACAGGAAAAGAACTGTCCTCATCGCCGACTGATTCATTTTTTAACGAGGTTGACACAGTAAAAGGAACTATCCTCAAAGACACTTGTTTCATTTTTTAATGAGGTTGGCACAAGAAAAGGAACTCTCCTCACACTCACTGATTCATTTTTTAATGAGGTTGACACAGGAAAAGAACTGTCCTCATCGCCGACTGATTCATTTTTTAACGAGGTTGACACAGTAAAAGGAACTATCCTCAAAGACACTTGTTTCATTTTTTAATGAGGTTGGCACAAGAAAAGGAACTCTCCTCACACTCACTGATTCATTTTTTAACGAGGTTGACACAGTAAAAGGAACTCTCCTCACCACCGACTGATTCATTTTTTAACGAGGTTGACACAGTAAAAGGAACTCTCCTCACCGACATGTTTCATTTTTTAAAGAGGTTGACACAGTAACAGGAACTATCCTCACACTCACTGATTATGGCTTCCAACTGGAAGAAACACATGTCAATGGACACACCTTGGTCATGGCTTCCAAGAGGTCTTCATCAAATGGAAGAATAGTTCTCTGGAAGGAATACATGTCAAGGGACTCAAAAGGGATAAGAACATCACGTTCAAATAATCCCATAGAGTTTTCCATGTCAATTACTAGATCTAAGTCAAAGGAAGACGAACAAATAGTGAGAGGCTCGCTTACATCAGTAATTGAAAACATGGGACTAGTTGCCACATAATTAACCCGTGACGGGGTAGATACCACTTTAGAACCAGGAACATTTAGGGATGTCATATTATTGGTAGTCGAAACAAGACTAGGGAATGAAAGTTGGTCTACAGTCACAATATTGCCATTGTGAGGGAAATATATCACGCGAAAGAGTGTCGATACGACAGCTTTCATTGCATAAACATAGTCTCGTCCAAGGAGTAAATTGAAATCCAAGGGACCTCGTACTACCATAAGATCAATACAGACAGTTTTACCTTCCAAAGTAATAGAAAACTTAGGAAGGATCCCTAAGAGTTCTGCTAATGGATTCATTAAGCTTTACGATTACGTAATAGGCACAGAGTGAGGAGAATATATCTAGAGAAAGACAAACTTAGTTTCACTTTATCTTCATTTTCTCGCTTCCATGGAGTCTCATAAAACTGTAGATTCCATGGAGTCTCTGCGAAATCAGAGATTCTCGGGGTTCGTTCCCCAAAGGGAGAGTCGCCAATTTGTTACTCTGGATAGACTGCTTCATGACAAGACCGATCTCCCTAGTGTCAGAAGACAATATAGCAACAAACGAACAACTAAGTTTGTCTTTCTCTAGATATATTCGTTTTACAAATAAATGTTATGAAGGTGTCGATCCTACCTTAGATCCAAATGCTTATTTGTGGTCGCAGTGCTTCTGTTGCATCAATAATCCTTCGTTGCAACAAGGGCCCTTTTGTCACAAGAAAGTATCATCTTTCGTTGATCTGCAATCACAAACAAGAAAATATCAATAGCACCTGTATAACAAATAATCATAAAACATACCTATCATAGTGATCAAGGAATCTATGAAATAAATGATCAAACGACAGCTTAAAACAATCGAACGACAATTTATTGAGAAAAACAGAACTTGATTGTATTAATCTTAAAATATACAGAAGAACCTTACAACCTTAGCCTTGATGTTCGAAAGGCCTTCTCGGGGTCCGAAGCAGGAATCTCCTCTACTCTGATAAGTCTTGCACTCTTCCTCCAGAAGCATAAAGAGGTATGTGATCTTTCCTCTCAAAAGCTCAGCAGAAGGAAATCTAAATCTCAACAGCACTTCAGCTCAAAAATATTCTCCAAAAAACTTAACCTTTGAGGCTACCCAATGCCTCCTTTTATAGAGCAGATGAGGAGGTTAGGATTCCACCTTTAAAGGGATAGAACCCTCCTTCAAAGGGATAGGTTCCTCACATCAAGGGATTAGTTCCTTAAGGTGTGGGATACATGCACCTTACTAAAGCGTACTCATCCCCAAAAAATCTTATCCAGAACCTTCTAGAATTGACCAAAATTCAACTTTTTCAGTTCAATTCCGCGCTTTTTTAACTTTACAGGTGTACCGCAGGCATTACACTGCAAAAATGCGTTCTAGAACGCAGTTTCTCTTCACATTACCTGCGTACCATAGCTAAAAACGCAGGTAGGCTTCATATTAACTGCGTACCCAAGGTTTTTTGAGCTTTTTAGGGTTTTTTCTCCAGTTTCAGGGCATGGAATGAGGAACAAAGGTTGTAAGACTTGCAAAGGAGGTAAGTATGAGTGTTAATGAGCTCATACAGTTAGCAGAATGTCAAGGTGACAGTTTTTAGTGTAACAGATTGCCCCCTAAAGTGCGAAGTCTGAAATAGATGAAGATGAAGTCTGTCATATATGAAGAGTGAAGTACTTTATCATTTCAAGGATCATCCTGTGGACACCCCAGTCGGAACCTGTCAAAACATTCAATGAAAAATATATATATATGTAATCATATCATCGCTGAGGTAGGCATTCCCATACTCAGATCAAAACTAACTAGAACTAACTTAAATTGTTCTGATACAGGAATGATTTTGAATACATCAACAGTATAGACATATGTCAACACAGCATGGACGCAGCCATCTATTTATAAATAGTCTATTGTATAAATGATAACAAAATTCCTCGCAGCCTGGATGGTGGAAACTAGATCCAGGGTCTTGATTTCCGCATCTCGAACTAGTACGATTCTATCCATGTGAATGAATGTGTTGAAGTCGAACATGGTAGAAACCACTTGATTACCAGTCAATGATGTGAACTGTTAACAAGTGTGAGAGAAACCACCAGTAATGTCAATGGCTCTCAAAGTACTCAGTACAATCCATGAAATGTGAATGAATGAGCTGAAGTCAAACATGTCACGGAATCATTCGATCAAAGGTCAATGATGCAACCTGTCGTCGAAGGCAAGAAACCTGCCATTAAGGCATGCAGATTTCAAGGTACTGACGATTTCTGGATCAACTTCCTAGATAATGAGCTGTCGTCGATAGAAAGTGATCTGTTGTAGGCAAGCCCACAACACGAAATCATAGATCAAGTTTTGAAAATGTATTGGCAAGGACTGACTCAGGGATGGTCAAAATGGATGACAGATATTTTGCAGATGAATGGTTTATTTGAACTATCCTCTTAAACACATAACGAAATTGCAGATGTTTTGGTGACAATTGACCCAAAGCTAATACCCAGAAACCGGCTGAAGACTTTCAATGTGGTTTGATTAACTGTTAGGCAAAGGATTTCCCAACCCAGGTGAACAAAAAGTGTCGTGTTCAAGAGTGTTTAACGGTTTTCTGAATAATCAAAATATAACAAACAGGTTCGTTTTTCTCTCTTTTCCCCCACCATTTCTGGCAAGTACCTCTTTATTTTTGACAAGCTTGAGGAGGATAACATTTGATTTTTTATAAGCTCATCCTTCGGATGAGTCCAACTTAGTTTAAGATTCGAACCCTAAGAAGGAGTGGTTCGTTCCTGTTGAAAATTAAACAGGTGCTTTACTGTTAAGTTTTAACGAGTCCAGTATAGGAGAAACTCGGTGTTTTTCAATTTTAGGGAGTCAGAAAAAAAAACTTAAGAAAACTCCATGGGTGTAATTTTTCGTAAATTTAGTCTCTCGGGCCCGAAAAAGGATAAAATAATGCGGGAGAGAACTCTATTGACCGTAATTAGTCAACGTATACCTTTTTCGTAAATAGTCCATTTCAGTCCGTAAAAGGGGTAAACTTATACTGAAGGGACGACTGTTCATTTACTTTAACGAGTTCAAATAGTCAAGTACTCGGCAATCTTTTCATATTTAGAGAGTCTGAAAAGGGCTTAAAAGAGAACTCCAGGGTTTCGCTTTTTCGGTAAGTTTTAACGAGTTCGAAAAAGGGATAAAAATGTACTCATGGTTTTCACTTTTTCGTAAGTTTTAACGAGTTCGAAAAAGGGATAAAAATGTACTCATGTGGCCGACTTTCAATTTAATTTACGAGCAGGAAAAGACGGAAAGAACTCGGCTTTTCATGTGTTTTACGAGAAAGAAAAAAAAAAATCTCGAGATTTTCATGAGTTTAACGAGTCTTGAAAATAACCGAAATTGACTCCAGATAGGTTTCATTTTTACACAAGCTTGAAACAAAGAGAAAACTGTGCTTGATGCCCCCTAAGCGTAACTGCTAGAGCGGATGCCCCCCTAGCTTCATTTCATTCAACTAAGTACACTAGTAATAAATAGCTGGATGGAATGAAGGTTCATTTACGAGATCATATGAAAGACCCGACCTAAAAACTAACCTAAATATACTACTTAACATTTACGAGGTCTATTCAAAGACTCGACTCAATTAGGGGAGGATCTGTTTCATTTTTTAACGAGCTTGACACAGGAAAAGAACTATGCTCATGGCAACGTGTTTCATTTTTTAACGAGGTTGACACAGTAAAAGGAACTATCCTCAGCTAACTACTTATTTCTAATCTACCAATCTACTCTCTACCATCTACCTACTGATTCATTTTTTAATGAGGTTGACACAGGAAAAGAACTATCCTCATAGAAGCTTGTTTCATTTTTTAAACGAGCTTGACACAAGAAAAGGAACTATGCTCGGACTAACTGATTCATTTTTTAACGAGGTTGACACAGTAAAAGGAACTATCCTCACACTCACTGATTCATTTTTTAATGAGGTTGACACAGTAAAAGGAACTCTCCTCAGGCTCACTGATTCATTTTTTAATGAGGTTGACACAGTAAAAGGAACTTTCCTCGGACTGACTGATTCATTTTTTAACGAGGTTGACACAGCAAAAGGAACTTTCCTCACCATCCACTGATTCATTTTTTAACGAGGTTGACACAGTAAAAGGAACTATCCTCAGACGCACTGATTCATTTTTTAACGAGGTTGACACAGTAAAAGGAACTTTCCTCGCACGCACTGATTCATTTTTTAATGAGGTTGACACAGTATAAGGAACTCTCCTCACACTCATTGATCATGGCTTCTAACGAGGAAGAAACACATGTCCCGATGGACACACCTTGATCATGGCTTCCAAGAGGTCTTCATCAGAAGGAAGAACAATTCCTTGGAAGGAACACATGTCAAGGGACTCAAAAGGGATAAGAACATCACGTTCAAATAATCCTATAGAGTTTTCCATGTCAATTACTGGATCTAAGTTAAAATAAGACGAGCTTAAATTGAGAGGCTCGATTCCGTCGGTAACTGAAAACATGGGACTAGTTGCCACATAATTAACCCGTGGCGGGGTAGATACCACTTTAGAATCAGGAACATTTAGGGATGTCGGATTATTGGTAGTCGAAAGAAGACTAGGGAATGAAAGTTGGTCTACAGTCACAATATTGCCATTGTGAGGGAAAGACATCACGCGAAAGAGTGTCGATACGACAGCTTTCATTACATAAACATAGTCTCGCCCAAGGAGTAAATTGAAATCCAAGGGGCCTCGAACTACCATAAGATCAATACAGACAGTTTTACCTTCCAAAGTAATAGAAAACTTGGGAAGGATCCCTAAAGGTTCACTAATGGTTCTGTTAAAAGCTTTCAGATTCTGCGTAATAGGCACAAGCTGAGGAGAATATATCTAGAGAAAGACAAACTTAGTTTCACTTTTTATCTTCATTTTCTCGCCTTCCATGGAGTCTGCGAAACCAGAGATTCCATGGAGTCTGCGAAACCAGAGATTCTGGGTTCGTTCCCCAGTGGAGTCGCCAATTTGTTGGCCGGATAGATCGTTCTTGCGGACAAGACCGATCTCCCTAGTGTCAGAAGACAATCTAGCAACAAACGAACAACTAAGTTTGTCTTTCTCTAGATATATTCGTTTTACAAATAAATGTTATGAAGGTGTCGATCCTACCTTAGATCCAAATGCTTATTTGCGGTCGCAGTGCTTCCGTTGCATCAATCATCCTTCATCGTAACAAGGGCCCTTTTGTCACAAAAAAGTATCATCTTTCATTGATCTGCAATCACAAACAAGAAAATATCAATAGCACCTGTATAACAAATAATTATAAAACATACCTATCATAGTGATCAAGGAATCTATGAAATAAACGATCAAACGACAGCTTATTGAATTAAAAAATCGAACGACAATTTATTGAGAAAAACAGAACTTGATTGTATTAATCTTAAAATATACAGAAGAACCTTACAACCTTAGCCTTGATGTTCGAAAGGCCTTCCCGGGGTCCGAAGCAGGAATCTCCTCTACTTTGATAAGTCTTGCACTCTTCTTCCAAAAGCATAAAGAGGTATGTGATCTTTCCTCTCAAAAGCTCAGCAGAAGGAAATCTAAATCTCAACAGCTCTTCAGCTCAAAAATCTTCTCCAAAAAACTTCACCTTTGAGGCTACCCAATGCCTCCTTTTATAGAGCAGATGAGGAGGTTAGGATTCCACCTTTAAAGGGATAGAATCCTCCTTCAAAGGGATAGGCTCCTCACATCAAGGGATTAGTTCCTTAAGGTTTGGGATACATGCACCTTACTAAAGCGTACTCATCCCCAAAAAATCTCATCCAGAACCTTCTAGAATTGACCAAAATTCAACTTTTTCAGTTTAATTTCGCGCATTTTTGACTTTACAGGGGTACCGCAGGCATTACACTGGAAAAATGCGTTCTAGAACGCAGTTTATCTTCACATTACCTGCGTACCCTAGCTAAAAACGCAAGAAGGTCTCATGTTACCTGCGTACCCTGAGTTTCAGATATTTTAAGGGTTTGTCTTCCAGTTTCAGGGCTTGGAATGAGGAACAAAGGTTGTAAGACTTGCAAAGGAGGCATGTATGAGTGTTTAATGAGCTCATACAGTCAGCAGAATGTCAAGGTGACAATGTTTAGTGTAACAGATTGCCCCCTAAAGTGCGAAGTCTGGAATAGATGAAGATGAAGTCTATCATATATGAAGAGTGAAGTACTTTATCATTTCAAGGATCATCCTGTGGACACCCCAGTCGGAACCTGTAAAAACATTCAATGCAAAATATATATATATGTAATCATATCATCGCTGAGGTAGGCATTCCCATACTCAGATCAAAAACTAACTAGAACTAACTTAAATTGTTTTGATACAGGAATGATTTTGAATACATCAACAGTATAGACATATGTCGACACAGCATGGACGCAGCCATCTTTTTATAAATATTCTATTGTATAAATGATAACAAAATTCCTCGCAGCCTGGATGGTGGAAACTAGATCCAGGGTCTTGATTTCCGCATCTCGAACTAGTACGATTCTATCCATGTGAATGAATGTGTTGAAGTCGAACATGGTAGAAACCACTTGATTACCAGTCAATGATGTAAACTGTTAACAAGTGTGAGAGAAACCACCAGTAATGTCAATGGCTCTCAAAGTACTCAGTAAAATCCATGAAATGTGAATGAATGAGCTGAAGTCGAACATCTCACGAAATCATTCGATCGAAGGTCAATGATGCAACCTGTCGTCGAAGGCGAGAAACCTGCCATTAAGGCATGCAGATTTCAAGGTACTGACGATTTCTGGATCAACTTCCTAGATAATATGCTGATGTTGATAGAAAGTGATCTGTCGTAGGCAAGCCCACAACACGAAATCATAGATCAAGTTTTGAAAATATATTGGCAAGGACTGACTCAGGGATGGTCAAAATGGATGACAGATATTTTGCAGATGAATGGTTTATTTGAACTATCCTCTTGAACACATAACGACACTGCAGATGGCTTGGTGACAATTGACCCAAAGCTAATACCCAGAAACTAGCTGAAGACTTTCAATATGGTTTGATTAACTGTTAGGAAAAGGATTTCCCAACCCAGGTGAACAAAAGTGTCGTGTTCAAGAGTGGTTAACGGTTTTCTGAATAATCAAAATGTAACAAACAGGTTCGTTTTTCTCTCTTTTCCCCCACCATTTCTGGCAAGTACCTCTTTATTTTTGACAAGCTTGAGGAGGATAACATTTGCTTTTTTATAAGCTCATCCTTCGGATGAGTCCAACTTAGTTTAAAATTCGAACCCTAAGAAGGAGTGGTTCGTTCCTGTTGAAAATTAAACAGGTCCTTTACTGTTAAGTTTTAACGAGTCTAGTATAGGAGAAACTCGGTGTTTTTCAGTTTTAGGGAGTCAGAAGAAAAACTTAAGAAAACTCCGTGGGTGTACTTTTTCGTAAATTTAGTCTCTCGAGCCCGAAAAAGGATAAAATAATGCGGGAGAGAACTCTATTGAGCATATTTAGTCAACGTATACCTTTTTCGTAAATAGTCCATTTCAGTCCGTAAAAGGGGTAAACTTATACTGAAAGGACGATCATTCATTTACTTTAACGAGTTCGAATAATCAAGTACTCGGCAATCTTTTCATATTTAGAGAGTCTGAAAAGGGCTTAAAAGAGAACTCCAGGGTTTCACTTTTTCAGTAAGTTTTAACGAGTTCGAAAAAGGGATAAAAATGTACTCATGGTTTTCACTTTTTCGTAAGTTTTAACGAGTTCGAAAAAGGGATAAAAATGTACTCATGTGGCCGACTTTCAATTTAATATACGAGCAGGAAAAGACGGAAAGAACTCGGCTTTTCATGTGTTTTACGAGAAAGAAAAAAAATAATCTCGAGATTTTCATGAGTTTAACGAGTCTTGAAAATAACCGAAATTGACTCCAGATAGGTTTCATTTTTACACAAGCTTGAAACAAAGAGAAAAATGTGCTTGATGCCCCCTAAGCGTAACTGCTAGAGCGGATGCCCCCCTAGCTTCATTTCATTCAACTAAGTACACTAGTAATAAATAGATGGATGGAATGAAGGTTCATTTACGAGATCATATGAAAGACCCAACCTAAAAACTAACCTAAATATACTACTTAACATTTACGAGGTCTATTCAAAGACTCGACTCAATTAGGGGAGGATTTGTTTCATTTTTTAACGAGCTTGACACAGGAAAAGAACTATGCTCATGGCAACGTGTTTCATTTTTTAACGAGGTTGACACAGTAAAAGGAACTATCCTCAGCTAACTACTTATTTCTAATCTACCAATCTACTCTCTACAATCTACCTACTGATTCATTTTTTAATGAGGTTGACACAGGAAAAGAACTATCATCATAGAAGCTTGTTTCATTTTTTAAACGAGCTTGACACAAGAAAAGGAACTATGCTCGGACTAACTGATTCATTTTTTAACGAGGTTGACACAGTAAAAGGAACTTTCCTCACATTCACTAATTCATTTTTTAACAAGGTTTACACAGTACAAGGAACTCTCCTCACGGCAACTGATTCATTTTTTAACGAGGTTGACACAGTAAAAGGAACTATCCTCAGAACTCACTGATTCATTTTTTAACGAGGTTGACACAGTACAAGGAACTATCCTCACTACCACTGATTCATTTTTTTAACGAGGTTGACACAGTAAAAGGAACTCTCCTCAGGTCCACTGATTCATTTTTTAACGAGGTTGACACAGTAAAAGGAACTCTCCTCACACACACTGATTCATTTTTTAACGAGGTTGACACAGTACAAGGAACTCTCCTCACACTCATTGATCATGGCTTCTAACAGGAAGAAACACATGTCAATGGACACACCTTGATCATGGCTTCCAAGAGTTCTTCATCAGAAGGAAGAACAATTCCTTGGAAGGAACACATGTCAAGGAACTCAAAAGGGATAAGAACATCATGTTCAAATAATCCCATAGAGTTTTCCATGTCAATTACCGGATCTAAGTCAAAATAAGACGAGCTAACAGTGAGATGCTCGTTTCCATCGGTAACTGAAAACATGGGACTAGTTGCCACATAATTAACTCGTGGCAGGGTAGATACCACTTTAGAATCAGGAACATTTAGGGATGTCGGATTATTGGTAGTCGAAACAAGACTAGGGAATGAAAGCTGGTCTACAGTCACAATATTTCCATTGTGAGGGAAATACATCACGCGAAAGAGTGTGGATACGACAGCTTTCATTGCATAAACATAGTCTCGCCCAAGGAGTAAATTGAAATCCAAGGGACCTCGAACTACCATAAGATCAATACAGATAGTTTTACCTTCCAAAGTAATAGAAAACTTGGGAAGGATCCCTAAAGGTTCACTAATGGTTCTGTTAAAAGCTTTCAGATTCTGCGTAATAGGCACAAGCTGAGGAGAATATATCTAGAGAAAGACAAACTTAGTTTCACTTTTTATCTTCATTTTCTCGCCTTCCATGGAGTCTGCGAAACCAGAGATTCCATGGGTACTTCGAAACAGTGATTTTGGGTTCGTTCCCCGGTGGAGTCGCCGATTTGTTGGCCGGATAAATCGTTCTTAAGACCGATCTCCCTAGTGTCGAGAAGACAATCTAGCAACAAACGAACAAACTAAGTTTGTCTTTCTCTAGATATATTCGTTTTACAAATAAATGCTATGAAGGTGTCGATCCTACCTTAGATCCAAATGCTTATTTGCGGTCGCAGTGCTTCCATTGCATCAATAATCCTTCGTCGCAACAAGGGCCCTTTTGTCACAAGAAAGTATCATCTTTCGTTGATCTGCAATCATAAACAAGAAAATATCAATAGCACCTGTATAACAAATAATCATAAAACATACCTATCATAGTGATCAAGGAATCTATGAAATAAACGATCAAATGACAGCTTATTGAAATAAACAATCGAACGACATTAATTTATTGAGAAAAACAGAACTTGATTGTATTAATCTTAAAATATACAGAAGAACCTTACAACCTTAGCCTTGATGTTCGAAAGGCCTTCCCGGGGTCCGAAGCAGGAATCTCCTCTACTTTGATAAGTCTTGCACTCTTCCTCCAGAAGCATAAAGAGGTATGTGATCTTTCCTCTCAAAAGCTCAGCAGAAGGAAATCTAAATCTCAACAGCACTTCAACTCAATCTCCACTTAACTTAACCTTCCAAAAGGCTACCCAATGCCTCCTTTTATAGAGCAGATGAGGAGGTTAGGATTCCACCATTAAAGGGATAGAACCCTCCTTCAAAGGGATATGCTCCTCACATCAAGGGATTAGTTCCTTAAGGTGTGGGATACATGCACCTTACTAAAGCGTACTCATCCCCAAAAAATCTCATCCAGAACCTTCCAGAATTGACCAAAAATCAACTTTTTCAGTTTAATTCCGCGCTTTTTTAACTTTACAGGGGTACCGCAGGCATTACACTAGAAAAATGCGTTCTAGAACGCAGTTTCTCTTCACATTACCTGCGTACCCTAGCTAAAAACGCATGTAGGCTTCATGTTACCTGCGTACCCAAGGTTTTTTGAGCTTTTTAGGGTTTTTCTTTCATTTTCAGGGCATGGAATGAGGAACAAAGGTTGTAAGACTTGCAGAGGAGGCATGTATGAGTGTCAATGAGCTCATACAGTCAGCAGAATGTCAAGGTGACATTTTTTAGTGTAACACGTGTGAAAAATGTCTTTTCCATATATCCCTTTAACTTGTTTGATATTCCAACACCTTAATTATGTCATGAAACCTTGAAAAACACTGATCTCCCTCCATAAAACATGACAAAACTGAGTTTTAAAACAAAAAATCACCTACAATAATTTTCATATTGTATTTATGGCCTGAAGCCTGAGGTACGCTACGAAACTGTGTTAAAAAACCATAAATTGATGTTTTCAAGATGGTAATCAAAAACTGTTCTCCAGCTGCAAAATTCGGGTTCTTTGCATGTCATGAAACTCATAAAACATATTCCATATCAATTTTTACTCCTATGGTGTTTCCTCCTCATTTACAATCAGTTGACTAATGGGCTCTTCTACCACTGTCATCTTCAATCCTTTCTTTTCCAACTCCACATGAATCAAATCTAATTTCTCCTGAAGATCTTCCAATTTGTCCTTTAATGCTATGTTTTTGGATTATAAATGAAAATTCATCCTCCTAACATGTTTAACCTCGCCTCTCAGTGGCTGAGTCCATTTTATCAATTTTCTGTATTTTCCAAGGTTTTTGAAACACTTGTGACTTGATCTTCCCAGATTTTCCTCATTTGTTCAAATTGAACCTTATCATCTCTATGTTTCTTTTCCTCTTGCTTCAAAACTGATATCTCTTTAGCTGCCTCCGTCAACTTCTCTTTGAGGGTTTCAATTTCTGATTTTTCAATAATTTTCTCTTTACCCTTTCTTTGTTTGATAACCAGTTCTTCTTTTGTAGGTGAATACAAATATATGATACTTGGTGGCTGGCAGTTTCATTAATTTTCTTAGTCTACTTTCTGCTTTCCATGACCTTCCTTACATGTCTGGTCACTGGCTTCCTAGGTTGAAAAATGAAACTAACATCTTCACCTGCAAACTCTAGTTTTTTAGCAGTCTTACCTTTCTTCAGATTTCTTCCTCCATATTCAATGTCTTCAACTTGCACAATGGGGGATTCTTCAATGTCAATTGCATGCAGGATATCCTCCAAGTTTCCTTTAGCCACTGTTTGTCTCCTAGTGACTCTCCTTTTGCCTTGTTTTCTGATTGTCTGCTTCTGTTTTGCAGGTGCTATTTTAGGTGTGTCAATCTTCTGCAAAGGTTCTGCTTCCATGCTCACTGGTTTTGGAGGAGATGATCTATTCTCTTCTTAAACTTCCTCTGCCACAGTTGGTAATGAAATGTTTCTAGGTTTGGGGGCTTTCTTAGGAGTGACAACATAAATTTCATAACCACTCATGAACAAGAAGGAAGTCCAATCTCTGTCTAATCTCCTCAATTCCTCTAACACCAACAACTTAATCAAACCATGATGAAAAATTTAAGTTTCATTGCCTTCTGTTTTGATTTGAACCTTATTTGAAATTTTACCTAGACTTTTGTATAAATAAAAAGGCAAGTCAAGTCACCTCTTAGCCAAAAAATGCAGAAGAAGCCTAAGATGATAGGAGTAGACCATTTGAAACCTTCCTTCACAAGTAAAATACTTCTATATGACCATAATCAGCTTTGAATAATTTTCCTTCATGAAACTCCTAGGGATAACATTTGTCAGATCAATTTCACTGTGTTCTTGCTTGATGAACTCTTTACAATCCTAAATTGTGAATTTGATGCCTTTAAACCTTTGTTCCCCTCCTCTAGGGATTCCTGTTGCTGATGAGATGCTCTCTAGTGTCATTGTAAGGTTTAGAATTCCAACTTTTGAAGTTGTTCCTGTGAAGCTGGTGGCAAAATCCTTGGAAACTTGTAGATGAAAGCCTTGCAACCTCTAGCAGAATTGCAAGCAAACAATTCTTCTAAAAACCTCCATGGTAGTTGGGTATTCATTGAGTAAATTCATGTCCATGGGCTCATACCTGTGGCAATGACCACCTTTATTTTTTTTCCTTCTTGCAGCAATGGGTGCTTTATATATTCACAACCTCACTTGCTTGATGACACCTTCAAAGTTCAAATCTGCCAACAGCTTGCTTGACTCGATGAAGCAACTCTCCAAGGATCGAATTACATGCAAAGATAAAATGAAATATGACAAAAGGCTAATTGGGGTAAGGTTTTATGGTTTAACTAACAGCTCATGCTTCAATCATGACACATACATGTCCAAAAGTGTAATGATGACATCAAACACGATTATGTACCATTGAATTTATCCTAATAGACTTGAATGACTCCCACCCTAACTCATCCAATCATAAAATGAAAATTCATAGTGAATCTGACAAGATAGGTTAAAAAACATATTTTTGTAGTGAATTTAGTTTAGCCTCTGACAGATTCGCTACGAAAGTATTGGGCAGTTTCGTAGCGAAAACTATTGTTTTCCTATGTAAAATGCTACGAAAATTTTAAAAACTGACACAAGCACCCTTTTTTATTTTAAATTCGTGGGGAATGAAAACTTACACCATGTGAGGACTGATTTGACATGAAATGAAATAAATGGAGGTGACAATGAAATTTAGGATAGGCTAAAAATGTAAAAAACTAAAATTTCCTATACCACATTAAAATGGGTAAGGAGACCTTATCCTTTATATGGGTGAACTATATGACCATGTCAAGTAATGTTTCACAACTTTATGAGTGATAACAGTGGCTCCACTTGGAATGGTGTGCCCCTGTAGTTCTAGTGCTATCCATATTTTTGAAAATAAAAACTTTGAAATTTTCTAAGCCTTCTTCAAACCCTAATGGCCTTCACGGGCTCAATTTTGATGATAAACTTGTCTTTATTAGTAGAAAATCATAATAAAATGGAATATATACAATGGAGTGAAAAATCAGTAGAACTTAAGAGGAATAATGCTTTAGAAACCTGCCATTGGCAGGCCCTCCAACACAAGGTTTTCCAGCCATTTCCTGCAGTAGATAAGTGTTGTTGCCATGGAATGTAGCTACTATGAATGGTCCTTTCCAGATGTTCTCAAATTTACCATGTTTCCCTTTTTATTCAATTCTAGCCTCCCACTTCAACACCACATCTTGAATCTGAAATTTTTCTTCTTTGACCTTCCTGTCAAATGTCTTCTTTATTTTGTTTTGTGACTGCTGATGGTTGTTGTATACCTCCTCCCTTTTTTCCTGCAGAGCTATAAGCTAGTTTATTCTCCTATGAATAGCATTAGGCTCCTCGTCTAGTCATTTCAAAAATTTCATAATAGGCACTCCCAAGGATGTGGGAAAAATGGCTTCAGCTCCATACACTAACTCATAAAGTGAAGTACCAATTGATCTTTTTGTACATACTCTATTAGCCCACAGAGCATACTTCAACTTCAAATGCCATGATATTTTTTTTTTCTTGAAGTACCTTCTTGATAATTCTCACAATTCTTTTATTAGAAGATTCAACAAGACCATTACCCTGTGGGTAATAAGTAGAGTGTCCAAGTGTTATGTGATACTGATGACAAAAAATGATCAACCTTTTGGATTTGAAAGCCTGTGCATTTTCAGTAATAATATTCGTAGGACAACAAAACCTGGACAATATGTTATTCTCTAATAATTGGATGATGACTGAATCATTTTCCTGCTTTGTTGGGATTACTTCAATCCACTTGGTGAAATAATCTGTTGCTGTCAGGATACAATGATGCTGCCCTGAAGAAGATGGGTGTATTTCACCAATAAAATCTAGCCCCACTGTTGGAAAGTTACCTCAACATAAATTGGCATGAAGGGTAAAGGAACTAGCTTTTTCTTACCATAAAAAAATATGACATTCATGGCAGGCAACTATCTTCTTGTAGACATCCTTGAACATGGTGGGCCAGTAGTACCTTGCTCTGAGAATTTTGTTTACTGTGGCCTTCCAGTAGTGATTTCCTCCACAATCTCCTTTATGAAACTCTTCAATCACATTTTCATATTCCTCTTCGTGCAAAAATTCAAAAGAATGCCACCAACATCTTTCCAGTAAATATTCTTGTCTATAATGCAATATCTCAAAGATTTCATTTTCACAAACCTTGCTTTTGATTTAGTCAATTCTGCAGGAGCTCTATGATGATGTAAGACAAAGACAATGTATCTGTACTGGTCAGATAGAATGCACTTCTCTTCAATAGGAATCAGCTTTTCATCTTCATCTGATAACTCTGAAATTTCTTCAATAATATTCATGTCAAGACAGTAAAAATTGGACCGTGCCATCAACTTTTCTAACCCTATCCTTTCACCAATTTTGTAGGTTTGATTTCTATATCATACTCCAAAAAATTAGCTATCCACTTCCTTCTCTTGCCATCAGGATCAACTTGAGTCAAGATGTCCTTCACCACAGTATTAGGCACAAATTCTATGACATGAGAATACAGAATATATATTCTGAAATATTTAATGGCTTTGATCAAAGCATATGCCTGTTTTTCTAAAATATTGCATTTCAACTCTGAGTTAGCAAGGGTTCTACTAAAGAATGAAATGGGCTGCTCTATACCTTGATGTCCTTTCTGCAGTAAAATTCCAACAATAGTGTTTTCAGATGCAAATGTAAAAACCAAAAATTACTTTGAAAAATATGGGCTAATCAATACTGGGGCCTGAGTGAGTGCTTTCTTAATTTCTTCAAATGACTTCTTAGCTCCTTTTAATATTAGCTCCTTTCTTCAGCATCTTGGTTATATCTTTTAAAATTTCAACAAATTTTGGGATGAACCTTCTAACAAAATCATCTCTCCCAAGGAAATATTGAATTTCCTTGTTGTTCCTTGATAGGTGAACTTTATGAATGGCATTGACTCTATTTGGTACAATATTTATCCCATATTATGATATAATATGCCCAAGAAAATTTGCAGAAGTTAAAGAAAAAATACTTTTAGTGGGATTAAGAGAAATACCAAATCTTCTACACTTCAACAGAACTTTCTCCAGATGCTTCAAATGGTCTTCCTCTCTTCTTGAAAATACAATTATGTCATCCAGATATACCACCACTAGCTTATCTTTCTCCTCAGCAAAGGCAATGTCCATTGCTCTTTGAAAAGTCGCTCCTGCATTCATCAAACCAAAGGGAATCTTGCCATACATGAATGTCCCCCATGGTGTGGTAAAAGCAGTTTTCTCCTTGTCTTCTGGGTGTACCAATATATGATTGTATCTTGAAAACCATCCAGCATAGACATCCTTTGGGAATGAATAATATTCTGTAGAATTTGATCCATATTAGGGAGAGGGTAGTTGTCTTTCAAATAATCCTTGTTCAAGTTTTTGAAATCAATGTAGATTCTGATCTCTCCACTCTTCTTTCTGACTGGTACCAAGTTAGCAATCCATTTTGAGAATCTTATAGGAACAATAATTTTTGCATCAAAAATCTTCTAAATTTCCTTCTCAATCATAGGCATGAGCAATGGATTGATCATTCTCAATTTCTGTTTGAAAGGTTTCTCATTCTCTTTGATAGGAATAGTATGCTGAATAATAGTGGGATTATATTTCTTCAAATCAGCTTAAATCCATGCAAAAACATCAATAAAATTCCTCATCATCTCAATATATTTCTGTTTCATCTCCATAGAAAGTAACTTAGAAAGTTTTATCATTTTAGGAACTGCAACTGTACCAAGATTACAAGTCTCTAGCTCTTTATCATCAACCTGTATTCTAGGATATTTTAAAACATCATTTTGGTTAAAAATATTTTCAAGTGGAATAAGACCCTTTGGTATATAATTGTTCTTCAACTGCAAAACTTCAGAATTACCCTTAGTTTCAGCAAGCATGTTTTGTTGATCTACTTGTGTGCTTTCAAACTCCTCCTTCAACTCTATAAAATTTTTGACTTGTTGGTCATATTCAAACACTTTCCAATGGATGATGTTATTTGTGATTTCAGGCGTATGACGAACTTCAATCTCATACTTCTTAGTGGAATGTGCAGGGATAACAAACAAACTTGCAAAAATAGCTAGGGAATCAGCTACTGAGTTTTGATCCCTAGTTTTCAAAATAAATGAATATTCTTGAAACTTTTCCAGTATCTCCATGATTAGATTTCTGTAAGCTCTCATCCTTACATCCTTGGTTTGATATATGTAATATCCCAAAATGGGAACAACTACACTATTGGGAATAATCTGAGTTATTACCAATGTGGAGCTTCAGCAAATCATCAGCATGGAAATTTATAACAGCTAATTGGAAGTATAAAAACATCTCACCAGCAGATGTAAGAGCCTCAACAAGTATATGGCCTATATTCTCGTTCCCTAGTGGGGAAATGCAACAATATCGAGATTTTCTACAACAGTAAGAATAAGCTAAGGTATTATAAAATTGGAGAGCAGAAATAAATCACATTTAACTAATGCTAGATGAAAGTTCCTTCATTCTAAACAACAACAACAAATTTACTTCACTTCTTGTCTCAAAAGGGTGGGGGAAAGCAGTGTTTTATGCCATAAAATGACTTATTTCAGGGATGTGCATAAAAATAAGGAGGGATGATGGTTGGATATTATATATTAGGTCATATGTAACTCCCATGCCAAATTTTAGCTCAAAAAAATGATCCTAGCTATGTTAAACAGTTCCTCCAATCCCAACTAGGCTTAAAATTGTTGATTTCCCATGACCTAGATTATGCAGAATGTGACTGAAGCATATGCATCATAATTTATGAAGGGATTAAATTAAAATAAGTTTAAAAATTAGTATATCATACATATGATATGATTTATGCAATATATCAGAGAAAGACAGATGTTTACATGGATCTGGGCTTCAGAATGAGACACTGAAACACAAGAAAATGCAGAAAGAGCTTGATAGAGTAATTTTCATTGATGAAGCATGTAGTATATTAAAACTCATATCTACAGTAGAACTGTACATAAAAAATTTAGATCTATATCAGATCTGTAAACAAGAAATTCTCCTTTATACACTCCCCTTGGGGATCTCAGCAAAACATGAAGGTACAATAGTAGATCTAAGATCTAAGTCACAGATATGCAGAATTTTTCAAAAAATTCTGAATAATAACATATATAAAAGATCGGATCTGAACTAACATGGATTGGTTGGCCAATCCACGGATCACCACAGTGAAAGGAAGAAACCCTTCACTAGAGATCTTCCTCCTCTAAACTGATGCCAAGATACCCTGCAACTTTTCTTTTACGAATAACGCAGTCATGGAAGAGGGACTGTGCTGTAGGACCTGGAAATAATTTGGCCTATTGCCAGTGTATGTATCTGAAGCTCAAACTATGGATGCACTCTTCCAGGAGGTTAAAAGACACACTCACTGAGAAGAGGTTCCAATAGAAGCTAGATCTATGCAGATCAAGAGTTCCACTTGCTACGGCTCACATGGAAAACCCAATCCCAAGTAGAATTGTGTTGTAGATGTAAGATGAGGCTTGGCCAAATGCCAGATAGTGGAATAGACAAACAAGACTCCTCCAAGAGCTACTCAGGGAAGGAGGTGGGGGTCCTAAACAAAAAAACCCCAAGAGGTGTGTCTCAACAGACAAACCCTTCAGAAAATAATAGCATCAACAAACTTCTCTTGTTGTCCTCCTCCTTCTTTTATAGGATGAATGCCTTGTCAAACTCTAAACCACTTCAATGAGTTAACCGCTTTCACATGTGGAGCCTCCATCTAGAACTGCGCTGTGTATCCATGAGGGTCATTGAACCTAGACTGCGCTGTTGATTTGGTCAAGGTTGACCCAGTCTTGTGATTTAAGCTCATCCACACCTGCAAGATATTATTTACATGGCCCAGATATGTCTTTGTTTACATGGGCATTTATTTATTCATGTTTTTTTAGGAGTTTTACATGTCCTCCTTCATATTTTATTCATAAACATGAAATTCAAGTTAAAATAAGGAAAAATAAGATATTCCCATAGGCTTGGCCCAAATGGGAATATTATAGTCCTCCCCTCCAAAATGTTTCTTGTCCTCAAGCAATGGGTAAGGTGAGTGCTGCAAGACTTCTCCTCCATTGGTGACATCATCAAAGATCAAGCTTTTTGAATAAGATGAGTGTTCACCAATCCATCCTCCCATGAGTTGTCTCTCCAAAATCATTATGAGATGTTCATGATCGATCCCATAAGGTGTCAAGAATGCCATTGAAACAAACATGGCTGAACCCCTACTCTCCATAAAATGTGTAGCAAAGCATACAAAGAGAGTCTCCATCCCATGTGGTACACACATGCCTCCTATCCTCCCTCCATATAATCCCAAAAATAAGACAAGTACATCATCCATGTATGGAAAAAAAATTATAAATACATGAACAAAAATTGGAGCATGAGGAGGTGGATCATAGTCCCATATATGGTACCAGGGTAGGACATCTCCTACCTGCATCAGATCAAGATGTGGTAAGTGGTTTTCCCACCACTTACTTGCAGCCCATGCCATCTCACTATAGCTGGATGTGTGAGATATGTTTGGTGCCTTAAAAAAGCACCCATCATGAAACAAGATCTCCCTTTTTCCACCAAGGGAGTGGCCAAGTACAGCAAGTGTTGTGGCCCAAAATTTTCCATGAGATTGACAAGATAAAACTCTCCTTCTTGGAGTCATGGCCTGCATAAACAAGGTGGAAGAATACATATAATCAGAATAGAAAGTACATGTATTAAGAGCATGCTCTCCACCAAAAATTCTCCTCCAATCAATGGAGTGGTGCATAGATCTACTCTCTCTCTCAAGAGGAGGAAAAGAGGGCTGATTTAATTCCCCCTTAGAGCCATATTGCTACTCCAACTGCACAGAATCCATGCATGTATGGATATCCTTGGAATATTCCACCAGCTGTTGGAATTCCCAATAGGGATCTAGTGTGCCCCTTAATGACAGCGCTGATAATATGCCAACTGAAGTGACTGCCATGTTGTTGCTCCTCTCCTTGACATCCTCCATGTCCAAGGTGTATGTTGGAAGGCCATACCTCCCACTCTTCTCCTTTTTTCCATTTCCCATGCCAAATGTATGAGATGAAAGGTTTCTATTCCTTCCTTGCTACCCTCCTTGCTCATACACATGCTTCAGAGAAGAAGGAAGCTCTTGGGAGTTAGTCTTCCATGGAAGGCTATCATCTATCCAAGGCCTCTCTGTTTTGGCTACAACATGCATGTGAGACCACCATCTCTCTTTCAGGAGGGAAGAGTGTTCTTCAAACGAGTTTTTCTTCTGATTCAAATATGGCCTCCCATTCTTCATGATGTTGTCATTTTCTCTCCTTGTAGCATACCTTCTCAATGAAATTTCAGAGGTGAGAATGGATAATGATGTCAAAGGAAAAAAAATTTCCCTTCCTCTGTACTTTCCCCACACTCTCAGTGCAGTAGCATGGTCTACTAGTGCTCCCTCCTTCCTTGGATCTATGAAAGGGGCATCAATGTATGAGACATCTTCCATCAAATATGATTCAGGTGGTCTCCCAGATGGTACACCACAGGATAATGATGTCTCATGGTTCATCCCCATGTAAACAACAGATGGGAACATATCATGACTGCTTCCACTGTGCAAATCCATCCCTGATTGCTGTGTGGAAGTACCATGAAACTTAGAGACCCCTCTTAATGGTGTAAGAGTGCCTCTGGTTGAAGCCCTTGCCCCATTTTCAGATAGTGGATCAGCTATGTGACCCCTCCTTTGTTCTGTCTCATTGCCTTCTTGCAAAGACACATGCTACTCATGTCCTCCATAGGGAATATCCTCTGGAATTCCTGGCAAAGGTGCAAGAATCCCCCTAAGGGAAGCCATTGCCTCATCTCCCTTTGAAAATAAATCTCCTCCTACTTGCACAATGCTGGAGGATCTTCTTTGCTCTTTCTCTACCTTCTCCCCATTAGTGGAGGATGCTTCATCATCAAGAAATCCTTTGCCTTGACTTCTTAATTGGGAAGGAGTCCTCAAGTTTTATCTTTGGGAAAAGAGATCTTGTTGAATTGGGGCCTTTGCCTCTAGTACAAGGTGAAACAATTTTTTAACCCCTTCAACAATGTTTAGGACTGGAGTTGGCTCCATGGAATCTTCCAACTCATGCAAAGATTCATATTTCTTGGACTTGATATGTTCCCCCCAAGAAGTCTCAAAATGTCTCTCATCAAATCTTTCCACTAGTCTCCTAGTGAATCTTGCATAAGAAGAGATGTTCCTCCCTTTCAAGGAAGAAGACTCAAACAACCACCAAGTATAGGCCCTCCCTTGAAGATGCGACACTGCTACCCTCAAGGCCTCTTCTTCTGGTACTTGATGTAGCTGAAATTATGTGCCAATATTATTTACCCAAGACTTGGTGGACTCTTTAGGTGATCCATCAAATGTAGGTAGAGAGAATCTACCCAAAGTGTGATGCATGCACCCTTCCCTTCCACTGTAGCTGTAGGACCTTTATCCTTTGAGTTGACAAAACTCTGGGAAACTGATATGCTCTTTGAATCCCTCTGATTGAGATTCATATTCTTGGAGACATTCACCAAGAGATCTCTCCTTTGGTGTTTCCCCTCTTCCTCCTTGCTTTGTCAAGGAAGTAGGTGTGCTACCATGTTGTGTACCTGATTGTGTAGCTGAATGCTCACACACATCATATGAAGTAGTGGGGTTATACTCTTGTGAAAACCTCAGCAAGAGATATAATGATATTTCATTCCTTACTCCCCTAATTTCTCCCTCCATCTCATGCAAATCTTGAGAAATAATGTTAGAGAACTCTACTCCTTTTATTCTTCCATACAAAGGGGTTTCAATAGTGTAATCATTTATCTTCTGTCTTCTTCCATGATACCTTCGCTCTCTATCATTGAGAGGTCCTCCTCCCTCGGAAGACATATTGGCTCCAAGAATGCATAGTTTGTGCCCAATATCTTGCTATGATTGGATCTGAAATCCACAGGCTGAGCCAAGATGGCAGCTCCGATACCACTGTAATATCCCAAAATGGGAACAACTACACTATTGGGAATAATTTGAGTTATTACCAATGTGGTGCTTCAGAAAATCATGAGCATGGAAATGTATAATATCTCATTGGAAGTAGAACAAAATCTCACCAGCAGATGTAAGAGCCTAAACAAGTATATGGCCTATATTCTCCTTCCCTAGTGGGGAAATGCAACAATATGGGGATTTTCTACAACAGTAAGAATACCCTAAGGTATTCTAAAGTTGGATAGCAGCAATAAATAATCTTTAAATGATTCTAAATGATATATCCTTCATTATAAACAACAACAACAACTTTACTTCACTTCTTGACTCAAAAGGGTGGGGAAAAACAGTGTTTTATGCCCTAAAATGAGTAATTTTAGGGATGTGCGTAAAAATAAAAAGGGATGATGGTTGAATCTTCTATATTAGGTCATATTCAACTCCCATGCCAAATTTAAGCTCAAAAAAATGAGCCTAGCTATGTTAAACAGTTCCTCCAATCCCGGCTAGGCTTAAAATTATTGATTTCCCATGACCTAGAGTATGCAGAATGTGAATGAAGCATATGAAACGTAATTTCTGACAAGATTAAATGAAAATAAGTGTAAAAATCATTATATCAGACCTATGATATTATTTATGCAATATATCAGAGAAAGACAGGAGTTTACATGGATCCAGGCTTTAGAATGAGACACTACAACACAAGAAAATGCAGAAAGAGCTTGATAGCATAATTTTCATTGCTGAAGCATGCATAAGATTACAACTCAGATCTACAGCATATCTGTACATAAAATGTTAGAACTATATCATATCTGTAAATAAGAAATTCTCCTTTATACACTCCCCTTGGGGATCTCAGCAAAACATGAAGGTACAAGAGTAGATCTGAGATCTAAGTCACAAATCTGTAGAATTATTCAGAAAATTATGAATAATAACATATATAAAATATCAGATCTGAAATAGCATGGATTGGTTGGCCAATCCACAGATCACCACAGTGAAAGGAAGAAACCCTTCACTAGAGATATTCCTCTTCTAAACTGATGCCAAGATACCCTGCAACTCTGTTTTTACAAATAACACAGTCATGGAAGAGAGACTGCACTGTAGGCCCTATAAATTCTTTGGCCTACTACCATTTTATGGATCTGAAGCTCAAATTGTGGATGCACTCTTCCAGGAGGTTAAAAGACACACTCACTGAGAAGAGGTTCCAATAGAAGCTAGATCTTTGCAGATATAGAGTTCCAATTGTTGCAGCTCACATGGAAAACCAAATCCTAAGAAGAAATGTGCTGTAGATGTAAGATGAGGCTTGGCAAAATACCGAATAGTGGAATAGACAAACAAGACTCCTCCAAGAGCTGCTCAAGGAAGGAGGTGGGGGTCCTAAACAAGAAAACCCCAAGAGGGGTGTCTCAACAGACAAACCCTTCAGAAAATAATAGCATCAAAAGCCTTCTCTTGTTGTCCTCCTCCTTCTTTTATAGGATGAATTCCTTGTCAAACCCTAAACCACTTCAATGAGTTAACCCCTTTCACATGTGGAGCCTCCATTTAGAACTGCGTTGTGTATCCATGAGGTTCATTGAACCTAGAATGCCCTGTTGATTTGGTCAAGGTTGACCCAGTCTTGTGATTTAAGCTCATCCACACCTGCAAGATATTATTTACATGGCCCAGATATGTCTCTGTTTACATGGGCATTGATTTATTCATGGTTTTTTAGGAGTTTTACATGTCCTCCTTCATATTTTATTCATAAAAATGAAATGCAAGATAAAATAAGGCAAAATAAGATATTCCCATAGGCTTGGCCTAAATGGGAATATTACAATATATTCCTTCAACTTGTTTAATAACCAATTCAGAATCTCCACAAACTGAAATTTTTTGGGCACCCAATCTTTTCAAAATTTCCAAACCCAAAAATAGAGATTCATATTTAAACATATTTTTTGTGCAATCAAAGTTCAATTTGAAAGAAAATAACTTACTTTCATCATTAGGAGTAGTGATCCATATACTTGATCCAGTCCCCTCTATTCCAGCTGATCCATCAAAGTGCAATAGCCACAGGCCCTCTACTTTTTCTTCAATGATTTCCTGATTTTCAACTTGCTGATTTTCAATTTCTTGAATTTCTGCTTTCGTTTCATTTTCTGCTTCATCAATTATCTCATTGAAAATAATTGCTGATCCTGTTAGTCATCAGTATTTTTCACCTGTTAATGATGACTAGTTTTTAAAGCTAAGTTTTCTAGAATCTGATCCCCAATTTGTCAAATTTGTCAGCTAGAAAACACCCCTAAACATTTTGTCCTCCTACCTTTTCTAATCATCCTATGATGAGAAAAACCTAGTTGTCAAGCCCTATATAGTTTCAGTCATGTAATCTTTTCCATCAGCTGTCATAAGCTAAAGTCATCTACTGTCATTCACCCTCATCCCCAGCTCATTCATTAACCAACCGATTGACAAGAATTTCAGCTACCCTACCTCTGGTCATATGTCATCTTGAGATCTGGTCATACCAAAGAGAATACTCCAAATCTATCAAAAATCTCCCCTAAGTTAGGTAGTGGCACTTTAGGAAATCCTCCCTTGGCAAACTATCCTAAGCTAAAAGAACCTATGTCTAATACCAACTAGTCATAGATGGCCCTCCTATTCTGCAAACAAAGCTTGATACACCCTTAGGTCGCGCCACTAAAAATTCTTGATGTCTCAGCAGTGCATATGCCAAAAGCCAGACTAATATTAGGTGGATTTACAGTGTTGCGATGTCTTTTTCAAAAGCAGAGATGTTCAGGTATTCTAGAAGACATTGTCAAGCAAAAGATGAGAAGACAGTTGCTTCTCATATTGTTTTGAGCCTGGGATAAGAGTACTGGACAGAGAGGTAATTCAATGAGCTTCTACAAACACAGTAAAAAAGGTTAGTGATTAATGACTAGCAAGTAATACTCTATAGATACAAGTCATGTTGCTCCTAGGGTCAAAAGATGCATATGAGTATTCTATCAACAGGATACACATCTCAGAGCATGCCCTTCATGGAATATTGTCATTTTTTCACTTTTATTACTTACTGTGATATACCAAGCAGAGATAGGCACTACAAGGAAAGATGACACAGTTTGAGAAAGGGATGAAATTTCACTTGTTGTTAACGTCCTCCAAGCATGAGCAGATGGTTGGTTCACTGTGTAAAAACTCCTCCAAACATGAGCAGAGGGTTAGGTCATTAGTTGTAAACCTCCTTCATTTAAAAGCAGATGGTTTGGAAATATGATTAAGGCCTCCTTCATTTAATAAGCAGAGGGTCAGGAACAGAGGTATGGCCTCATTCAAAGAGCACAAGGCTAACAATGTTGCAAATTGCCTAAAAAAATTATTTAACACCTTTTTCTCCAATAGATGAAACCACTAACACAGTAGTGGTGTTTCAAGGGTGCTTACATAGTTTCACTGTTGAAAGAAAAAATTGAATTGCAGTGGGAAACAATTGGATGATTATGAGTGGAAAAATGTTGTTAAGCAGATGGCCAAGCAGTGATATTATGGTATTCAAAGAAGCTTTGTTTTTCTTCTATCAAAGGTATCCTTCAAAGGGTAATCTGAGGCTAGAATGCCCAAACTTAGAACAACCTTATCAAGATGACAAAGAAGATAGTCTAAGCCTTTCTTCTGAGAGAGACTTTTGCAAATAAATACACAGAGACAGTATGTGTGAGGAAAGGATATCACAAATGTTTCAAATTCAGAGACAACGCTCAAAGAAACAAGGCATGCTACAGTCATAAACAAGACCTTTTTATGAACATGTGAAAGAGCTCTGCTGTTGCATATGATTGCATTGAAGGTCTTTAAAATCCTTCTCTTTGATGAACAGATATAGGTAAAATCTGGGGGAGTGAAAATGAGGTTCTTCACCCACAGTCAAAGGAAAATCTCAAAGGGCGCCTAACATTTTTTGATAAAATTCACAATGGGCATAATCATCATCAAACACCAAGAGAGTTGAAATTGTCAAAGTAAGTTTTAGAATTGTGAATCATCTCCTTCCAAGATATGGCAAAGGATACATCAAAAACCTTGGATATGACTCTTAAGCAGTGCTCCTTTAAAGGTCAGAAATAGAAAAAAAATGACAGAGTTTCTTCCTTAATGAGAAATAGTGAAAAAAATATTTTGGATTTTAAGAAGTTTCTTTACTTTAGAGAAAAAGGAGGTCATGTCTTTGGTATCTTAAAAAAGGTTGGCAACTACATCGTTGTTATAAGTCTTGTTTCGTAGAAGGCCTCATGATATTTTTAAAAAGTGATGAAATGATAAAGAATAGTAGGTTGGGTTGTTATATGACAAAACCTTTTCGAAGAGCATTCAAACCCTTACGAAATAAATACAAATGTTTTTAAGTTCATTTAAAGGTGGAGAGACCGTTGAAAAAGACCCTGGTGCAAATTTAAAACACAAAGCCATGCTCCCCTAGCTGCCCACTGGAGAAACGAGGTTTTTTGGCAAAAAAATTCAAATTTTCAAGGTTCCAAGACTACGCGGCACGCCTCTAGTTTTGCGCGATGCACCTGTGAGTGCAAATACACATGGCTTCAACTATTGCATGGCGCGCCTATAGCACTCGGTCACTGTCGCCCGAAAGCCGACCCGACAGTATACTGTGCAGTGCCCTCTGACTTAAACGCGTCACTCCTCCATTTGACTTTCAAAAAAGTTCTAAAGGCTCCTCCAACAATCGACCAAGGCCCTTAAACATTTCTTCGACGTATTCTCCATTTCCTCTTGGAAAAATTCAAAGTTTGAAGGGGGTGTTTTGCAGTGTCTTTTCCCTAAGAAGGAATAATGATTTTGAAACCATTTCATCATCTAAAACAATGAGATAGGAAGTGTTAAAGAGACAAAGTTCTTATCAAAACTGAAGGAAGTTTTCTTATGTTTTGAGGTCTCAAATCAATTTGGAGAGTGTATTAACAGTGGTTTTAAGGGAATTTTTTCATTTAAAAAGCACAAGACAAAAGCATTGATTAGAGGCTAGAGCCTTTGGTCAAAATTAAAGAGTTTTGTTGTTGTGAATGCCAAGGATTAGTACAGTGATAGGTGGGGTGTTTTTATCAGTCTTAAAGGGCCTTAACTGCCTTTAAGAATAGTGATAGCCCACAGTTGCTAGACAGAAATACAGAGTTGTAGAGGTATCAAGTTGGCTGGAAGGTGTCCTAACATTGTTAAAACAAGAACAAAATTTGTCTGCAAAATCAAAGGGGAAAACACTGACTATAAGGTGAAGGCTTGGTCATATAAATTATCCTCTCTGTGTTGTGAAATAGTGAACTTTGTGTAGCCACTAGAGTTCCAAAAAACAGAGTGTGTTGAAAGGTTTTTCAAGTTAGCTGAGGGTGTCTTGTTTACTTTGTAAAGAACAGTGAATAGCAAAAAAACATTGTTTGGAGGGAAGGTGTTGTTGTTTTTGTCAAAACACAAGAGTTCTTTTTTCACCAAGAGACCACAATCACATCTTTTCAAGACCTTGCCCAAGCATAGTGATAAATTGAATTTTTGTTTGTCATTGACAAATACTTGTTTGATTGGTATCAAAGAGGCATAGTGACTTATAAGGAGGACAGGGTGTGTTGTTGAGAAACCATTTCAAGGACCATTTGAGACAGCCTGTTTTTGTCAGTCAGTAAAGAGTATCCAAAACAAAATGCCTCCTAGGCAAGACAGTAGAAGTGACCCTCACAGGAGGTTTGAACCTATTTCAACTGAAGAGGTAAATGCTCATCCATCAGTCCTATTTAACATTCATGAAGTTGGATGTCTAGAGTTTTGTCGAAAGGTTTAGGAGGTGAAAATCTATCTCCCCTTGACACATCTTTGTGCTTTGAGATTGCAAGGGAAACACTTTCAGCTGGCAGGCTTGGATTTCAAATTTTCTCCTAGATCCATTTCCAAAGCCACCAAAATCCCTTATGTCGGGGAAAAGTGGTTTAAACAGAGCTACCTAGACTCAGAACAGCATAAACCCTTTTTGAAGCTGGAGCATCGGGATACATGTCCATCCATCTTTCCTTTCTCATATCTGTTGACTAGTTATGCTCCCCTCATGAAGATAATCATGAAATATTTCACATGCGAGGGAAGATTTTCCCGGTTCTATGCTTACCATGTCAAGTTGCTCATGCATTTCACAAGAACCCAATTGTTAAATCTCCCCTTCTTCCTCCATAGAAGTATTGACAAGATGGCCTCCACTGTTTAGAAAAGACCTCCTTCTTAGCAGTCAGCTTGCCTTTTCCATCATTCCCTCATCAAAATTGTCATTCTTCATCAGCTTGAGAAGAAGGGAATCTCTTGGGACACTTTCATTGCACATCCAGATTTTGCCACTGTTCCTTCATCCCATCCATCTCCTTCACCTTCCACTCAACATCTTTCGCCTTCTTCAAGTAAGCCCATTCCCAAGAAGCTAAAATTTCCCATGATTAGTGAAGAAGAGAAGCATGAAGAAGAAGAGCATGAAGTAGAACAGCAACATGATGATGAAGAACAACAGCATGATGAGGAAAAGTAGCATGATGTGGAGGATAAACACAGTGAGGAAAGGCAGCCTCATGAAGAAAAACATAGTGATGATATGCAGCACAGTGATGAAGAAAGCAGCCATGAGAAGGAGAGGGACTTTGACATAATTTAGATCCAAAGTGATGATAGTGACAATGAGGCTCGAATACTAGAGTCTCTCTTGATCAATAGAGAAGAAAAAATTCATGCTTTGAGGGCAGATCTAGAGAGGTATAGAAACCTCAATCACTTTTTGTAAACACAAAACAAACAGATGAGTGTCCACATAGCGGTATATGAGACACGGGCCATCAAATATAAAAAAGAGCCTCCAAAGCACAAGTTAAGTTGGAATAACTCATGGGCAAGTTCAATGATAGAGAAGATGAAGACCAGCCAAGAAGAAAGAGGCCAAGAACCATGGGACTCAGAAGAGCCTTAGAGAAACAAAAGGAGGAAGAAGCTGCCCTTTTCCAATCTCTTTCTCTCACTACTTTGTTCACCCAAGAGATAGAAAAAAATTGAGAAGCATGGCTTGAGAGGGTGAATGATCACTTGGAGAAGAAGTTGGAAAAGGAAAATAGAGATTTTGACCTTCAAAGGAGGATGACCAGGCACTATAAGAAGCTTAATCAGTTCGCTTGACGGAAATTGAAGGCCACACAGGAAAAACTCAAGGAAGCTCAAAAGAGGTGCCCGGCACCAAAAATGAAGAAAGACACCTCAAAGCTCCAAATTTTGGCCTCAGCTTCTCAGCATGTTTCTAAAAACCCTTGATGGTCATGCTTGCCAAAATTGGGCAAAATTCAACAAGTTTTGGTTTTTTGTCATTTTTGGGCTTTTTGGCTAAAAATCATGGGCATCGCCATTTACTTTTGGGACATCCTCAAAGGATGAAAATGGTATCATTGGATGCCATAATTTTAGGGGGATCTACTTAGTGATTTTCAGATCATTTGAAGATGATTTTCTCTCCCCAAATGGTGAAAAACACTCACTTTTTCCACACTCTGCCCCGTTTATCAGCAAAGTCTATTTTTTGGGTTTTTACACACAGGTTAGCTTTTGACAGATTTTCAATGATCAGTTTGGAAAAAAAAAAGCATTTTCAGAAAATAGAGATTCTAAGCTTTCCAACAAGCCATCACGGGCCTCGTTTCAACATTGGAAAGACCTCCAAAAGTTTCCTGCAAGACAGAGGAATTTCTGCTGATATTTTTCTTAAGTATTTTTGTGAAAAATGTACTTTTCTAAAGTGAATTTTCCTCATGTGCGTTTAGCTATTTTTGGCCATGATTAGTTATGAAAAGTCAATATATTTTCCTTTTTTATCATTTTTGAGATATTTTATTAGATATTTTGTGCCTTGGGCTTTGCAAAGCTTCAAGGACAAAATCAGATATTTTTGATGGGCCAATGAGATTGCAAGTTGCACTAGGAAGTTTTCCCTCATCTTGGCCTATATATTCCAAGAGAGTTCATTGTAAATAAGGCTGAACTTGATGATATAGAGCAATATATGGCTATACAAGCTTGGAAGAAACACTTGTCTCATGCATTGGATAGTTTCTTGAATGTTTTTTGGATGATGAAAG
Organism: Pinus albicaulis; assembly: GCA_034641835.2. Classification (NCBI taxonomy): domain Eukaryota; kingdom Viridiplantae; phylum Streptophyta; class Pinopsida; order Pinales; family Pinaceae; genus Pinus; species Pinus albicaulis. The sequence continues at coordinate 1,379,555,232 of CM076574.1, forward strand.
AGGACTGTTGTTGGATTCCTTGACTTGGTAAAATGGTATAGTGTCCCTCTCTGTTATTCTTCTTAGTTTTCATTCATATTCCATGTTATTGCTTTCTATAAGACAGTAGAGAATAGATTTGAGACATGCCCTTGGAGGCACCTCAAATTTCCTGTTTCTTTATAGCTTCTATGTTTTCTTCCTTCTTAGTCATATCAAAGAATCCTTGATTACTCTTTGAAAACTGAAGAAATTGTTTTCTTGTTTCATTTATGGTTTTATGCATGCTAAGTATGATTCACGGTATGCCCTGATTACTCATGGCTAGTCATAGCTCCACCTCTGAAACCGTTCTTTGATTGTTTGATTGTCTTAGTTGAACCAAGGAGGTCTTGTACTGATCTTGCCCTTTGCCTAAAACTATGAAATCTTGCTTCAAAGTACCCAATAGCTTGAAATACTATGCTTAGGCGTTTCCTCATAGTGATTTGAGTTATTTTTTTGTCTTAATTGTTTTTCCCCAAAGTTTGATAGCAATTTCCTAAATTTAGAGAGTCATATATCTCTATGCATTGCTTGAATGTTTATTTCTATGCATTGATCAGTTTATAGTTACATTACTCATGATTAATGGTTAGCCCTACCATGTTTATGTCAGCTATTGAGCTATTTATGTTTGAAATCCTTTTTTCTTCACAAATTTAGTGTCCATCCCACTCCATTTTACCCAAAGATCCTTTTTACCTCGATTAAATCGGCCCTTCAACAACCTTGTATCACCATATGAAAGCTTTCTTGACCTTTTCGACCCCATAGCCCTGTTAATCTGACAATATTTTTATCTATCTTAGTCTTTGATCAGTTCATCCCTCACAAACCTAAAAAAAAAAAACCAAAAACCTACTTCATAACTGGCCTAAAATCAGGAACACAAGAAGCAAACACATAGATATCCCTTACACAAATAGAGAGAGCCCTCTCTGAGTCTAGGAAGGCTAGGTCCTTGGGCTCCAAAGATTGGTTTGATGTTACCTTGTCACTTGGCTTGCCAATCAACCAAATCATGGGACCCTAACATAATGGTGATCACGGTGGGAATCTGAGTGATAAACAAACTTAGATTCCCTAAACATTTCAGTAGCCTTATAAATACTATCTGATTGACTTATCCCACCGCTCCCTAACATAATGGTGATCACGGTGGGACAAACTGAGTACATAATATTCTAGCAAACTCTTGTAGATTCATTAGTCTTTCAAAATTTAAACAGGGAAGCAGTCCATAGAATCATTTAGGGTAAACTATTTTTGTTTTCACCACCCTAGCAAAGTGATGAATCAGGTTTAGAACACACTAATAAACCATAGGCTGCACATAAAACTTAGAAAACCCCAAAAACATCCCCAGATTGGCTTTTCCTAGTTATTGGTGGTGGACCATAGCTACATCTCTATAAAAACAACCAAGTTCCACTTGGCGACTCCACTAGCCTCCAGTAGGCCTAAAAATCCATAAAAACCAAAAAATTTCATAATCCATACCTTTCTGTTGACTCATTCTTTCCAAAACTTAAAATTCATGGTGAAAACTCTATGATCAGTGATGAACTAAGTATAAATTAGCGATTCAGAAAACTTCACCTAAACATAGGAGATAAACAGAAATAAACCTACAAATAGAACCATTAGCTTGTCCAAACAACCTAGCAAACTGTTGAAACCAAGTGATCACTCTTCCTTGCAAGTCTTCACCTCAAATTTTGCTAGAAGACTTCTTTCCTGAAAGCATATTCGATAGTATCGATGGTGGACCGTAGATCTCAAAGAAATCCACATGGCGACTCCACTAGCCTAATTTTGGTTTGACCATCCTTCACATTAGCAAAGCCCTTAGAGAGGCCATCCATCCAAAACAATCACAAATACCATCCTCTCTAAACTCTAAATTCGAAATCTAGCTTCACAAAGAATCTATACTAGATCTCATCCGGACCCAAATCCCCCTATCATAGTAGATGACCTAGAGAAGATTCTGTGGCAAGCTTCTGAAACTGGAAACTTAGCTACTGATAGGTCCATTCGTAAAGCAAGATAAGTACCTGAACATCTCGCATCCTTGCAGGATTCCCCATTTGACTTAAAACAACAAAAACCCTTTTTAGAAGCAAGTCACAAAGTAAAGTAAACTTTGACGAACTTGAGCCCCTAGATTTGCCACAAAGTCTTAGTAGAGAAGCCTCACCTGCTACACCTCTCGACTTCCAGCTTCTCCATCACTTTGGCTCCTACCACCCCAGATTTTCTCAAAATCAGGTTACTAGCCCAAGTACATCCACCACACCCATCCAAACCACTACTATTCAAATCACCTCAGTTCATCCTACAAGCCCTCATATTGTAAATCATCCATCAGCTCCTGCCATGGCAGCTTGGTACGCACCCTTGGTGTTGCCACACCCTTTGGCTTCTTTACAAAAAGACTATCAATCCAAAATCCCACACTTCACCGAAGTTGAGGCTACTACCGCCCAACAACTTGTAGATAGAATTAGCGATGCCTTTGAATACATGGAAATAGAGGATGAGACCATAAGAATGATGATGTTCGCCCAAAGCCTGGGCAGAGAACCCAAAAAATGGTTTAAGAGCTTAACTCCAAACAACATACACGATCTCCCAGAACTCTACCAAACCTTCATAAATAAGTGGGAAATCAGAAAGAACCCCATTAAAATCCTGTCGGAGTATAACAATCTAAAAAGGGAAAACGGGGAAAGTGTTTGGGAATACTGCACTAGGTTCAACAGTGTTTATAACGCCCTCTCGCCTCATTTAAAACCTCCAGTTGGCTTAGCCTTAGCAAAATTTCCCAAAGGCTTTGACCCATACATGACTTATCAGACAAGGACCCCCCAACCTTAGAGGAAATGCAAAAAGTGGCTATAAATGCGGAAGCCAACTTAGCTGAAAAGAGAGCTAGGATAAGAGCAGAGAAGAAAGTCACATACTGTGATGAAGTTTCCCTTTCAGTATCTTCCCCAGATCCTAGAATAGATGGCTTGGTTAAATCCATGGCAAATATGTGGGAAAAAATGAGTGAAAAAGCACCTCTTAGGGACAACCGGCCAAACCCTCAAAACAGGAACCGGAACTAAAACTTTAGGAGAGACCAGTCTCAAAATAAACCAAGGGAAAATGACCAACAAATCAGGCCACCCTTCAATGAAAAATATGTTGATGAGGATGAGAGGGATACAAAGCCCATAGATGAAAGTCATTTAAACTTAATAGGTTCCGATAACGAGGGTGAGGTTTACCTCAAAGAAGAAGAACAAGCTTTCTTCCCCCCGAATCAAAATGAAACCAGCTATGAGGACCCTGAAGATCCTACTATAGGATTTCAGAATACTATAATAGATGCCCATAGGCAGTATGATCTTAGAAGTAGAAAAAATCAAGACAACTCCAAGAGAGGTAGCTCAGACACTGCTGTTACTAAAAACCCTGATCCCATCCTTAAAAGAGAAGTGGATAGAAATAGAATCGTGGTCAATAAAACTAACCAAAACAAAGATAAAGCTATTTAGACAAACCTTGGCTTAGATTGTCCTAGTACCTCTACTAGGATTCCTGAGTTGGATGTGTTGAACAAAATCTCAAACCAGAGTTACCAAATCAAGAACATAGAGAAAGTCATGGCTGAAAAAACTGAAGCAAACCTATCTAAATTACAAGCACCCTTCAATTTTGAAGGTGAAATCGCCAAAATAAAAATAACCATACCCCTTACTGAGCTAATAACTGTAGATAGGTATATATCTCAAATCTTCAAAGTTTTTAACATAGGAAATGAGGCAGATACTTTAAATCTAACTAATGACAAACCCGAGCTTTTGTTCTGTCCCAAAATAGAAGGTGAATACCAAGAAGGAACTGTCTCTCCTTTCTATGTAAGTTTGAACATACAGGACAAGATATTACATAACTCCATGTTAGATTCTGGTGCCTCCCATAACCTCATTCCTAAAGAAGTCATGGAAAACCTAGGTCTAGAGGTAACTCAACCTTACAAAGACCTATACTCATTTGAGTCAAGTCGGGTCAAATGCTTAGGTGTAATAAAGAACATGTGTTTTGCTTTAACACAACTACCGGCAAAAAACCTAGTCATGGACGTAGTAGTGGCTGATATTCCTCCTAAGTATGGAATGCTACTATCAAGGGCATGGGCTACCAAAATACAAGGTAACCTTCAAATGGATATGTCATTCGCTACCATCCCAGTTTTCAACTAGACTAGGAGATTATACTGAGAGACTCACATGAAATACATGGTTAGCAACCGGGATAAGCCAAACAACACTCCCATTTATTCCATTCATTCCAATTTAGATTCTTTTATATTATACAATGAAAGTGATATAAATGAGAAGATAAAAGAAAATGAAGAGGATTTCAAACCATAAAAACCACATTTCCCATTCCCAAATGAAGAAACTGATGACCAAAGCTCCAAGAAACCTAAAAAATAGCTTAGTATCATATATGAAAAAGAAACTCTTTGGAGTACAAGCTTTGACGGTTCTTGTGGCAAAACTGGTTCGGGGGCCGGCATCTGGATACACAATACTGATAAAGTTCATTCTTTCAGATTAGAATTCCAATGTACTAATAACATTGCGGAATATGAGGCCCTCCTCCTTGGTCTGCACATACTTAAGGACTTAGGTGCTAAGAAAGTATCAGCCCAGGGAGATTCAGAACTTGTAATTAGACAAATCAAAGGTGAATATTCGGCAAAAAACCCAAGACTAAGATAATACAGGAATGCAGCTTTAGACATCCTCAAAACCTTCGAGAAATATGAACTCACTTATATTCCTAGGGCTCAAAATAGCCTAGCCAATGAACTCGCCTTCGCCACAAGCAATGGCCAAATACCATGTCTAAACGAGCAATACAGTGTTTAGGTCAAACATCGCCCTACAGTACCATACAATATTGACCATTGGAAAATATTCAAATATGATGATCAAATTGATGATTTTTTACAATCCAGGAATGAATTTGAAGTAACCAAAACAGACTTAGAAAATGAAGAAAAGAATCCTGGAAAAAATCAAGATCAAGAGCCAAATTTACCTTCTTGGACAGATGTAAACTTGGTAACTCATCCATATGAAACTGAGATAGGAGAGGACATAGACCAAAGAGAACTTGAAGTCTTACACTGTGAAAATGACACCATACCCAGAGGAATTGCACCTTTAGAGGAATTGTTTGATTTTAATGATGTGGCCAAAAAGCCAAAAATGGAATCTACCAAGGTCGACATAGAAGAATATAACATAGGAAGCACGGAAGAACCAAGAAATATCAAACTGTCCAAAACCCTCCCTCCTCACATAAAACAAAAGTACATCAAGTTGTTTCAAGAATTTAAATATGTGTTCGCATGGGGATACCAAGATTTGAAATCATACGACACGAGCATCATTCAACATAAGCTTCCCCTCAAAGAAAACTAGAAGCCTTTCAAACAGAATTTGAGAAGAATAAACCCAGTATTACTACCTTTGGTTGAAAAGGAAATCAAAAAGATGTATGATGTTGGGATAATAGTGTCCCTCAGGTACTCTGAGTGGGTTTCAAATCTAGTATCCGTTAGAAAAAAAACTGGTGAGATCAGACTTTGTATCGATTTCTGAAATTTGAATAGGGCCTGTTTAAAAGACAAATATTCATTGCCCAAAATGGACCACATACTTCAAAAGTTAGTAGGTGCTAAAAGGATCTCATTACTTGATGGTTTTTCTGGTTACAACCAAGTGCTGGTTTACCCCACTGATCAACACAAAACGGCTTTCACCACACCTTGGGGCACTTTCATGTATGTTAAAATGCCTTTTGGATTGATGAATGCTGGCACCACATTCCAAAGAGCCATGGACATAGCCTTATCAAAAGACATAGGTTATTTCATAGTCATATATCTCGACGATATCACAGTATGTTCCAAATCAGATGAAGAGCACCTGGTTCACTTAAGAAAGGTTTTTAACAAATGTAGAAAATATGGTTTATCCCTAAACCCCAAGAAAACACTTTTTGGTCTCGAAGAAGGAAAACTCCTAGGTCACATCATTTCGGAAGAGGGAATAAAAATAGACCCCTAGAGAATTGAAGGCATATTACAAATAAGTCACCCCAGAAACATAAAGGAGTTACAATCCTTTATCAAAAAAATAAATTTCTTAAGAAGATTCATCCCAAATCTCGCTGAACTCCTGAGAGATATCACAAACATGTTGAAAAGAGAGGTCGGGGTTAAATGGACTACAGAAGCCAAAAAATATTTTGAATTAGTTAAAAAAGCCCTAACTGAAACACTGGTACTGATAAGTCCCGATTTCACCAAAGATTTTTACATTTTTTCATTTGCCTCGGAACACACGATAGCTGCTGTGTTGTTACAAAAGAACGCAGCAGGACAAGAACAACCCATTGCCTTTTTTAGCAAATCCCTAAGAGATGCTCCCTTGAAATATAACATCATGGAAAAACAGGAATTCGTATTGGTAAAAGCACTGAAATATTTCTGAGTTTACATCTTGCATTCTCGTATCATTGCTTTTGTTCCTAATGCCGTCGTCAAAGACATATTAAACCAAGATCCTGATGGTAAAAGGGGAAAATGGATTGCTATCATCTTAGAATATGACTTAGAAATCCGACCCACCAAACTGGTTAAAGGACAAGGACTTGCAAGACTAATGGCTGAAACTAACCTCCAAGCATTAGATATAAATTTTGTTGACACCTTAGAAGAACAGGAAGAATTCACAGCCCCTCATGTTGAACAAGTGTTTTTAAATTCACCTTGGTATGCAGATATTCTTTATGTATTATTTTATCTAAATGCTCCTCCGACGTTATAAAAAACAAAAGCAAGATTCCTTAAACAAAAATCTCTAATGTTTTCCATTATAGATGGAGTTCTATATTGTAAAAATCCCATTGGTATGCTGCTTAAATGTTTGCTTGAGTATGATGTAGAGAAAATTATGCACGAAGTGCACGAAGGAGAATGTGGAGATCATCTCTACTGGAAAACCACAGCAAACAAAATCCTTAGAGCCAGTTATTATTGGCCTACCTTATTTCCTGACACTCACAAACTGGTCATGACATGCCATAAGTGCCAAATTTTTGATGGAAAGAAAAAGCTTTTACCTTTGCCCTTACATCCCGTCATAGTTGAAGGACCCTTCCAGCAATGGGGTCTAGATTTTATTGGGGAAATTCACTCTTCTTCATCCGCTCAACATAAATGGATCCTTACAACCACTGATTACTTTACCAAATGGATAGAAGCCATACCCTCCAGAAACGCCACCGACTCAGTCATCATTAAGTTCCTAGAAACCAACATTCTATCTAGATTCGGCTGTCCTAGGAAGATTATCACAGATAACGCTACTGCCTTTTCCTCCAAAAGGATGGTTGACTTCTGTTACAAATACCACATTTCATTAGGACATTCCAAAACTTATTACCCCTAAGGTAATGGGTTAGTCGAGTCCTCTAACAAAAGCCTAGTCAACATCATCAAGAAACTTCTGGAACAAAATCAAAAAGCATGGCATGGAAAAATAGTACATGCACTATGGGCTGATAGACTAACCACCAAAAAATCAATCGGTATGTCTCCCTACCAACTAGTGTATGGCATGGATTCCATTTTCCCAACATCTTTAGGGGTTCCAGTAATGAAGCTATTACAAGAAGTTCAAATAGAAGAAAATGACATGCAAAGGAGGGTAAATCAGACTATCCATTTACAGCAAACAAGAGAAGAAGTTTACCAAAGGGCTCAGTTAGCGCAAGGCAAGATAAAATAGATTTTTGACAGAAGGACCAAGGAAAATGATTTTCAGATTGGGGATAAAGTGTTAAAGTGGGATTCTAGAAGAGAAGACAAAGGTAAACATGGCAAGTTTGAAAACCTATGGAAGGGGCCTTTCATCATCAGCTCAATTAGTGGAAACAATGCCTTTTTCTTGCAAGAACTCGATGGGACTGAAACCTTTGGAGGTCTTGTGAATGGCAGGAAATTAAAGCATTATTTTTGTCAAGAGCTCCACTTAAAAAAAAAAAATTTCAATAATTGTATATACCATTGTTTGAAAAATAAATCAAAAAATAGAAAATTCAAAAACAATAGAAAAATAGAAAAAGAGGGCGGTTTGAAAAATAGAAAGAAAGCCCCATGTTCCAAAAAATTGTCATTCTGAAAGCGCGCAAGTCTAAATGCCACTACTAGTGCTCAAAATGTTTTTTTTTTCAGTTATATAGCCTAATCATAACTGAACATGTTTTAAATTTAGTTGTTGATAAGTTAGTGAGAGGAAAGATAGTCAACATTGTGTAAGCTTGACTTGTCAAGGAAAATAGATTAGGAAAAGATACTGGTTCCACATGCTCAAAATAGAACCAAAGAGGAAAACAGGGATGAAAAACAAAATGAGTATCCAACCCTTGATTTTCTAGATTTCATTTTATGCAAAATAATATTTGTGTGCAGCTTGTCTTTCATGCCACAAGTACATGACAAATCAGACTGTCTAATCCTGATTTGGTCATTTTTCAATTTCATATTTTAGATTAGAGAATAAAATCTTGTCAAGCAGCTTAACCTTGACAGTCGATTCAGCATAGGTAGAGAAAAAAAGGAGTTCATCAGCTTGATCTGAACTCCCGACGGATATAAGTGTAGAATTAGATAGTGTCATTTTTCAAAAATATTATTTCAAAGGGTTGCTAGTCCAAATGCACCCGAAAGAAGAAAAAATGTTAGGAAATATAGTGGGGTAGGTAGAAATGACTTTGATGTTAAACATGCTGTCAAATTTTCAGAAATAGCATCAAGGAAGAAAGAAATTTGCGCCAATGGATAAAGGCACTGGTCTTCAAAGGACAGAGATCTGAAATTATGAACACCTCCAGAAAAGGAGATGCCCTCTCCAAATGGAGCCACTATTAGTCATCAATATTTTTCACTTGTTGATGATGACTAGTTTTTAAAGCCAAGTTTTCTAGAAGTTGATCCCATATTTGTCAAATTTTTCAGCTAGAAAACACCCCTAAACATTTTTTCCTCCTACCTTTTCAAATCAGCCTATGATGAGAAAAACCTAGTTGTCAAGCCCTATCTAGTTTCAGTCATGTAATCTTGTCCATTAGTTTTCATAAGCTAAATTCATCTGATGTCATTCACCCTCACCCCCAGCTGATTCATTAACCAACTGATTGATAAGAAAGTTAGCTATCCTACCTTTGGTCATATGTCATCTTGAGGTCTTGTCATACCAAAGAGAATACTCCAAATCTGTCAAAAATCTCCCCTAAGTTAGGTAGTGGCGCTTTAGGAAATCTTCCCTTGGCAAACTATCCTAAGCCAAAAGAACCTCTATATAATACCAACTAGTCATAGATGGCCCTCCTATTCTACAAACAAAGCTTGATACACCCTTAGGTCGTGCCCATAAAAAGTCTTGATGTCTCAGCAGTGCATATGCCAAAAGCCAAACTGATATTAGGTGGATTTATAGTGTCTCGATGTCTTTTTCAAAAGTAGAGATGTTTAGGTATTCCAGAAGACATTGTCAAGAAAAATATTAGAAGACAGCTACTTCTCATATTATTTTGAGCCTAGGATAAGAGTACTGGACAGAGAAGTAATTCAATGAGCTTCTGCAAACACAGTAAAAAAGGTTAGTGACTAATGACTAGCAAGTAATACTCTATAGATACAAGTCATGTTGCTCCTAGGGTCAAAATATGCATAAGAGTATTCTATCAATAGGATACACATATCAGAGCATGCCCCTCATGGCATATTGTCATTTTTTCAATTTTATTACTTACTGTGATATACCAAGCAGAGATAGGCACTGCAAGGAAAAATGACAGTTTGAGAAAGGGATGAAATGTCACTTGTTGTTAACCTCCTCCAAGCATGAGCACATGGTTGGGTGACTGTGTAAAACCTCCTCCAAACATGAGCATAGGGTTGGGTCATTAGTTGTAAACCTCCTTCATTTAAAAGAAAATGGTTTAGAAATATGATTAAGGCCTCCTTCATTTAACAAGAAGAGGGTCAGGAACAGAGGTATGGCCTCATTCAAAGAGCACAAGGCTAACAATGCTGCAAATTGCCTAAAAAACTTATTTAACACCTTTTTCTCCAATAGATGAAACCACTAACACAACAGTGGTGTTTCAAGGGGTGCTTACATAGTTTCACTGTTGAAAGACAAAATTGAAATGCAGTGGGAAAAAATTGGACGATTATGAGTGGACAAATGTTGTTAAGCAGATGGCCAAGCAGTGATGTTATGGTATTCAAAGAAGCTTTGTTTTTCTTCTATCAAAGGTCTCCTTCAAAGGGTAATCTGAGGCTAGAATGCCCAAACTTAGAACAACCTTATCAAGATGAAAATGAAGATATTCTAAGCCTTGCTTCTAAGAGATACTTTTGCAAATAAATACACAGAGACAGTATGTGTAAAGAAAGGATATGACAAATGTTTCAAGTTTAGAGACAACACTCAAAGAAACAAGGCATGCTACAGTCATAAACAAGACCTTTTTATGAACATGTGAAAGAGCTCTGCTGTTGCATATGATTGCATTGAAGGTCTTTAAAATCCTTCTCTTTGATGAACAGATATAGGTAAAATCTGGGGGAGTGCAAATGATGTTCTTCACCCACAGTCAAAGGAAATCTCAAAGGGAGCCTAATAGTTTTTTATAAACTTCACAATGGGCATAATCATCATCAAACACCAAGAGAGTTGAAATTGTCAAAGTAAGTTTTAGAATTTTGAATCATCTCCTTCCATGATATGGCAAAGGATGCATCAAAAACCTTGGATATGACTCTTAAGAAGTGCTCCTTTAAAGGTCAGAAATAGACAAACAGTGATAGAGTTTCTTCCTTAATGAGAAATAGTGAAAAAAAGATTTTTGCTTTTAAGAAGTTTCTTTACTTTGTAGAAAATTCTGTTTCCCACCCCGGTTTTCAGTTTTCACCTTATTACTCCAAAATAATTAAATGCCCTTTCCCATATCCATACATTTAATAAACTGGAAAATAAATTTTGCTGAAAACACAAATTCTGGAAATTTTTCAGAATGCTGAAAATGCAGAAATAAAATAACAGCGGTAACAAACAGTGATTCAACACATCATAACTCAGTAATTTTGGTCAAGGTGACCCTGGAAAAACCCCCTACAACTCTTGGGGAAAACCAGTTCGAAAGCTCCTTCTTATTTCTAGAAAAATGCTTTTTACAGTGATAGAAATATTCAGCAAAATAAATAATCAGCAAACAGACTTTTACAACTTATCTCTTTTTCCATGCTTAACCACCGCCTCGGAAAACGTGCAAACAGCAAAATAGGAACAGCAATAAATGTTGTACAGATTTCTCGATTTTCGTGCCAAATAACAGCCTTAAATGCTGTTGTACGGCTGCCTAGAAAAGCGTGCAAGCTGTCCAAAAATCTGCTGTACGATTTCTGCCTTGAAATGCGTGCCAAAGGTACAGCCACTTGTTGTACGGCCTCCCTCAAATCTGCTCCTCGAAATCTGTGCAAATCTGCAGTGCAAATCTGTTGTACGGCTGCTGTACGGCCTGCTGTACGGCCTAGCTGTACGGCCCTTCTTCCTCAAAAATCGTGCCAAAAATCTGCCTTGCTGTGTGCTAAAGCTGCTGAACTGTCTTGCTGAAAATGTCTTGCTGAAATGCTGCCTTGGAATGTGTGCCAAGCTGCTGCCTCCTTCTCCTCACTGCCCAGAAATCTCCCTTGCTCTCTTTTTCTCCTTCTCCCAATCTGCTCATGAAAGAATGAATGACCTTTTCCTCCTTTTCCTCCTTTAACCTAACCCTAAGTGACTTTTGGGGAATCCCTAAATCCAATGGCTGAAATAGATGAGATCTAGGGCTGAGATTAAATGCTCATTTAAATCTCACTTTCTATTTTTTAATTCACCCCACTTTAATAAAGACCCACTTAGTCATTTATTTCCAAAGTCACTTTTTCCTTTCTAATTTTATATTGACTTTATTAAAGTCACTTTAAAATTAGACTTGACTTTATAACTTTATAAAGTCACTTTAGTAACTTTATCACTTAAGTCACTTTTAAATTAGATTTAACTTTATAAAAAATGATAAAGTTACTTTAGGAGAAAAATTAAATTCTTTTGGACACTTTTCCCTAGGCCAAAGATCAAAGCCTTAGGGAACCACCTGTCCTCCGGTACCAAATTTCAACATACTTCAGAAAAAAAGGGGTCATGTCTTTGGTATCTTAAAAAAGGTTGGCTACTGCATCGTTGGTATAAGTCTTGTTTCATAGAAGGCCTCATGATATTTTTAAAAAGTGATGAAATGATAAAGAATAGTAGGTTGGGTGTTTATATGACAAAACCTTTTCAAAGAGCATTCAAACCCTTACGAAATAAATACAAATGTTTTTAAGTTCATTTAAAGGTGGAGAGACTGTTGAAAAATCCCCTGGTGCAAATTTAAAACACAAAGCCATGCTCCCCTAGTTTCCCACTAGAGAAATGAGGTTTTCTGGCAAAAAATTTCAAATTTTCAAGGTTCGAAGACTGCGCGGCATGCCTGTGAGCACAAATACACAGGGCTTCAACTGTTGCGTAGCACACCTGTAACGCTCGGTCACTGCTGCCCGAAATATGACCCGACAGTCTAATGCGCGGCGCCCTCCGACTTAAATGCGTCGCTCCTCCATTTGCCTTTCAAAAAAGCTCTAAAGGCTCCTCCAACAATCGACCAAGCCCCTTAAACATTTCTTCGAGGTATTCTCCATTTCCTCTTGGCAAAATTCAAAGTTTGAAGGGGGTGTTTTGCAGTGTTTTTTCCCTAAGAAGGAATAATGATTTTGAAACCATTTCATCATCTAAAACAATGAGATAGACAGTGTTAAAGAGACAAAGTTCTTGTCAAAACTGAAGAAAGTTTTCTTATGTTTGGAGGTCTCAAATCAATTTGGAGAGTGGCTTAATAGTGGTTTTAAGGGAATTTTGTCATTTAAAAAGCACAAGAGAAAAGCAGTGATTAGAGGCTAGAGCCTTTGGTCAAAATTAAGAGTTTTGTTGTTGTGAATGCCAAGGATTAGTACAGTGATAGGTGGGGTGTTTTTTCAGTATTAAAGGGCCTTAATTTCCTTTAAGAACAGTGATAGCCCACAGTTGCTAGACAAAAATACAGAGTTGTAGAGGTCTCAAGTTGGCTAGAAGGTGTCCTAACAGTGTTAAAACAAGAACAAACATTGTCTACAAAATCAAAGGGGAAAACACTGATTATAAGGTGAAGGCTTGGTCATGTGAAGTGTCCTCTCTATGTTGTGAAATAGTGAAATTTGTGTAGCCACCAGAGTTCCAAAAAACAGAGTGTGTTGAAAGGTTTTTCAAGTCAGCAGAGGGTGTCTTGTTTACTTTGTAAAGAACAATGAATAGCAAAAGAACATTGTTTGGAGGAAAGGTGTTGTTGTTTTTGTCAAAACACAAGAGTTCTTTTTTCACCAAGAGACCACAAACACATCTTTTCAAGCCCTTGCCCAAGCACAGTGATAAATTGAATTTCTGTTTGTCATTGACAAATACTTGTTTGATTGGCATCAAAGAGGCACAATGACTTATAAGGAGGACAGGGTGTGTTGTTGAGAAACCATTTCAAGGACCATTTGAGACAGCTTGTTTTTGTCAGTCAGCAAAGAGTATCCAAACAAAATGCCTCCTAGGCAAGATAGTAGAAGTGGCCCTCACAGGAGGTTTGAACCTGTTTCAACTGAAGAGGTAAATGCTCATCCATCAGTCCTGTTTAACTTTCATGAAGTTGGATGTCTAGAGTTTTGTCAAAAGGTTCAGGAGGTGAAAAGCTATCTCCCCTTGACACATATTTTTGCTTTGATATTGCAAAGGAAACACTTTCAGTTGGGAGGCTTGGATTTCAAATTTTCTCCTAGATCCATTTCCAAAGCCACCAAAATCCCTTATGTCGGGGAAAAGTGGTTTAAACAGAGCTACCTAGACTCAGAACAGTATAAACCATTTTTGAAGCCGGAGCATCGGGATACATGTCCATCCATCCTTCCTTTCTCATATCTGTTGACTAGTTATGCTCCCCTCATGAAGATAATCATGAAATATTTCACATGCGAGGGAAGATTTTCCCGGGTCTATGCTTACCATGTCTGGTTGCTCATGCATTTCATAAGAACCCAATTGTCAAATCTCCCCTTCTTCCTCCATAGAAGTATTGAAAAGATGGCCTCCACTATTCAGAAAAGACCTCCTTCTCAGCAGTCAGCTTGCCTTTTCCATCATTCCCTCATAAAAATTGTCATTCTTCATCAGTTTGAGAAGAAGGGAATCTCTTGGGACACTTTCATTACACATCCAGATTTCGCCATTGTTCCTTCATCCCATGCATCTCCTTCACCTTCCACTCAGCATCTTTCACCTTCTTCAATTAAGCCCATTCCCAAGAAGCTAAAATTTCCCATGATTAGTGAAGAAGAGCATGAAGAAGAACATCACCATGATGATGAAGAAAAATAGCATGATTAAGAATAACAACAACATGATGAGGAATAGCAGCATGATGAGGAGGAGCAGCATAGTAAGGAAAGGTAGCCTCATGAAGAAAAAGACAATGATGATATGTAGCACAGTGATGAAGAAAGCAGCCATGAGAAGGAGAGGGACTTTGACATAATTCAGATCCAAAGTGATGATAGCGATAATGAGGCCCAAATCCTAGAGTCTCTCTTGATCAATAGAGAAGAACAAATTCATGCTTTGAGGGTAGATCTAGAGAGGTCTAGAAACCTCAATCACTTTTTGCAAACACAAAACAAACAGATGAGTGTCCACATGGTGGTATATGAGACACAGGCCATCAAATATAAAAAAGATGCCTCCAAGGCACAAGTTGAGTTGGAAAAACTCATGGGCGAGTTCAATGATAGCGAATATGAAGACCAACCAAGAAGAAATAGGCCAAGAACCATGGGACTTAGAAGAGCCTTAGAGAAACAAAAGGAGGAAGAAGCTGCCCTTTTCCAATCTCTTCCTCTCACTACATTGTTCACCCAAGAGATAGAAAACAATCAAGAAGCATGGCTTGAGAGGGTGAATGATCACTTGGAAAAGAAGTTGGAAAAGGCCAATAGAGATTTGGACCTTCAAAGGAGGATGACCGGGCACTATAAGAAGCTTAATCAGTTTGCCTGACAGAAATTGTAGGCCACACAGGAAAAACTCAAGGAAGCTCAAAAGAGGCGCCCGACACCAAAAATGAAGAAAGACACCTCAAAGCTCCAAATTTTGGCCTCATCTTCTCAGCATGTTTCTGAAAACCCTTGAGAGTCATGCTCACCAAAATTGGGTGAAATTCAACAAGTTTTGGTTTTTTGTCATTTTTGGGCTTTTTGGCTAAAAATCATGGGCATCACCATTTGTTTTTGGGACATCATCAAAGGATGAAAATGGTATCATTGGATGCCATAATTTCAGGGGGATCTACTCAGTGATTTTTAGATCATTTGAAGATGATTTTGTCTCCCAAAATGGTGAAAAACACTCACTTTTTCCACACTCTGCCCCGTTTATCAACAAATTCTATTTTTTGGGTTTTTACACATAGGTCAGTTTTTGATAGACTTCTATTGATCATTTTGGATAGAAATAAACATTTTCAGAAAATATAGATTCTGAGCTTTCCAACGAGCCATCACGGGACTTGTTTGACATCGGAAAGGCCTCCAAAAGTTTCCTACAAGATAGAGGACTTTTTGTTGATATTTTTCTTAAGTATTTTTGTGAAAAATGTACTTTTCTAAAGTGACTTTTCCTCATGAAAGTTTAGATATTTTTGGCCATGATTAGTTATGAAAAGTCAATATATTTTCCTTTTTTAGCATTGTTGAGATATTTTATTAGATATTTTGTGCTTTGGGCTTTGAAAAGCTTCAAGGACAAAATCAAATACTTTTGATGGGCCAATGAGATTGCAAGGTTCACTGGGAGGTTTTCCCTCATCTTGGCCTATATATTCCAAGAGGCTTCATTGTAAATAAGGCTGAAATTGATGATATAGAGCAATATATGGTTATAAAAGCTTGGAAGAAACACTTGTCTCATGCATTGGATAGTTTCTTGAATGTTTTTTGGATGATGAAAGAGGACTGTTGTTGGATTCCTTGACTTGGTAAAATGGTATAGTGTCCCTCTCTGTTATGATTCTTAGTTTTCATTCATATTCCATGTCCTTGCTTGCTATAAGACAACAGAGAATAGATTTGAGACATGCCCTTGGAGGCACCTCAAATTTCTTGTTTCTTTATAGCTTCTATGTTTTCTTCCTTCTTAGTCATATCAAAGAATCCTTGATTGCTCTTTGATAACTGAAGAAATTGTTTTCTTGTTTCATTTATGGTTTTATGCATGCTAAGTATGATTCACGGTATGCCTTGCTTACTCATGGTTAGTCATAGCTCCACTTCTAAAACCATTCTTTGATTGTTTGATTGTCTTAGTTGAACCAAGGAGCTCTTGTACTGATCTTTCCCTTTGCCTAAAACTATGCAATCTTTCTTCAAAGTGCCCAATAACTTGAAATACTATGCTTAGGCATTTCCTCATAGTGATTTGAGTTATTTTTTTGTCTTAATTTTTTTTCCCCAAAGTTTGATAGCAATTTCCTAAATTTAGAGAGTCATATATCTCTATGCATTGCTTGAATGTTTATTTCTATGCATTGATCAGTTTATAGTTACGTTACTCATGATTAATGGTTAGCCCTACCTTGTTTATGTCAAATATTGAGCTATTTATGTTTGAAATCCTTTGTTCTTCAAAAATTTAGTGTATGTTGGGGTTCCCATGTTTTGGCAAGGTTGACAATACCAAAATATGAGACAACATCAAACCACTTTTAGACCCTAGGATCTAGCCCTCCTGGGTCCAGAGAGGGATCTCTCTATGATGGGCAAAGGATTTATGTCTTTGAAGTGCAAAGGTTAAGATATTAGGCTAGTTATAAGGCTCAGGGTTAGTTTTTTTTACTGTTTGTTTGGTTGTTGGGAATCAGGAAGGAAGGGTTCAATATAAGACAAGGATGAGCAAAGAGGATTTAGGCAAAGGAGAGATAATTTCAGGGAACATTCAAGACCATTGGGCAATGGAGTCTGGAAAGGATTTTCTTGCTAATCAATATGCAGGCTTTCAATTGGGCTAGTCATCTAAAGCATTGGATCTTAAAGATGATAGTGTGGTAGGATAGGCAAGAGGGAAGGTGAGAGCAAGGAAACATTAAAGATTCAGAACACAAAGTTGAAAACCTGAGATCAGAGAGAGACTTTGAACTTTCAATGCTTCGGCCTCCAGCTTGAGCGATCTTAGAAAGGTTTGATGAATTGAAAAGGATCCTAGTGAGATAAGACAGAGTTCTAGACCTCCCAGTGTTCCCAATTCATTCAATTAAATCCTAACAAGAACATCTAAGAAATGATTCATTAATTCATACATCAGCTAGCAGCATATGGAACCACTACACTGGCTAAATCAATTGAAATCAAACCTCAGATACACATATAGCAGAAAACATTAAAGGCAAGGAGAGCAGAAACATAGGGTACCTAACAAGGGTAAATCCTATGCCAGGTTTCTGATGCAAGCCAATAGAAATGAAATGAAATGAAATAAAACACACAGACAGAAAAACATCACCACAGCTTTAGATCAGGATCCAAAGAAATGTGCTTGTCATATTAGAAAACAACACCAGTCAGGTACAACATTACCAATGGCTTGATATTCAGTCTAAAAACATCTTCCTCGGCCTATCTTACAAGTTTATATAGAGACTATGTCTCGAAAAAAACAGCTTTGAAATTCTCTGATAACTGATCAACAACCCCCTTTACAATGAGTTTCTTTCTGAATTTTATAGCTGAAAGATGAGAAAAGGAGGTAGGTGGAGAACTAAATGTAGTATTAAACTCTGAAAAGGAAAGAGGGCCGAAGCCCATTTTTTTTAAATCTTGTGCATTTATGTCTGGCATTCTTTTGGATGCAAAAGCGATCTTCTTTAGGCTTCCATTCACTTCGGTATGACTCTGATGCACTCTAGCTGTAGTACTCCGTAGTACCTTTGGTGAATAAACAGAAAAGGAAAATAAATGACAGTGAAGTGTGCCATGCTACATAACAAATGCTCTAGTAGCTTAGGACCATTTCGTCAGGGTGGAGATCTTCTTCAGGAACACGACAAATAAGGGGGCAATATGGGTGCTTGTTCTTTTAGAACAATCTGCTGATGTGAAACCCTGATAGCATTGTTTTCTGTGCGTTGGACCTTCTGAGAGATCCATGATGTCTTCAATCCGGTACTTTGCCTCTATATCATTGAGTTAAGGCTCAAAGACCTTCATTTTCTTGCCTTAAACTCTTTGCTGCTCCATTTCTATCTTTGTCGGTGAAATTTGCGCTTTAATGGCTCTGGGGAGGTTTTACAGAGTTCAAACCATGTTCTTTGAATGCAAGTCCTGTCGTTCTGCCACTGTATTAAATACTATGTAATCATGGTGGCTTTCACCACCTGATAACCCTGCAAAACATGAAAACCTATTATGAAATCCATGCATAGGGAAGGATGGCTATGGAGGGCAGGTAGAATGATAGTGCGGCGGTGGTAAAATGGTGGTTTTTAGATGAAATAATGGTGAAAAATGCATTGATATGGTGTAAACCTCGACTAATAGGTTTTCAGTGAAGAAATGAGCGTGGACTATTCGATCATGGTCTGGTGACAAAGATCGACGGCAGAGATTAAACAGTGGGATGGTATATGAAATTGGGTGGAATACATTAAAATGAATGAAAATGTAATAAAAATGATCGTATGCGGTGGGACCTGGCATGGGTGGAGGGCGATTCATCCAGGACTGTCAGATCTCAGGAGGAGATCGATGGCTATGATTCAATCGGAGGGGAGAAATAGGAGGTTTGACAATCCGATGGACGATGATGCGATTAGATCATGACCGTTGGATCTTGGATTAAATGGACGGTCGATATTGGATTGGGGAATCGCAATCGCAAAGGGCGGAAGGGGGTAGCATTTGAAAAATGTGATTGCGATTGAAGCAGGACAGCGCGGGCCGTCGGATCAATAGGAAAATCAACGACAGAGATTAGATTGGAAGGTTGCAATCAGGGGGTACAGGGGTGACACATTACAAAAGTTCCGATTGCGATTGGAGCGAGGGAGTGATTGAGCGCCAGCCGTCCAATTCAGAAACAGATCGATGGCTCACACGTAATCGGAGGAGTGGATGGATCGGGGCGATCACAATCGGGGGATACGGCAAGACCTTCATGATTGCGATGGGGTGGGGAGTGCGATTGGCGCTCGACCGTCGAATCGAAAAAGCAGATCAAACGGTGTAGATCACATCGCGGGTCTTCATAACAAAACCCAATTGCATCGGAACTTTTCAAGAAATGAAGGAAAACTCCCATCGCAAACTTTCGATTGTGATAAGCACCCGGGGCCTTTAGCGCTTGGTTCTAGGTGTCGGTTACATGGGGAAGTGGTTTGCGGGGCTGGCGGCAGAGGGGCTAGGACCTTAATATAAGGTAGAAAAGTGGGTTTTTGCCCATTTTTAACAATTTTCAAGGCTAGGAAAAGGTAATGATAGGGGGAAAAAGGGGAAATTAGGCTGAACAAAGGGAACTTGTAGGATTTAAAGGGAATTTTGGGTATGGTTTAGAGGGCAAAGGGGGATTTTTACAAAGGGGAAAAAGGGTAAAATGGGACATTCTGCAGGGATACAAGGGGCAAATAAAGGCCTTTTGGAGCACAATTTTTTACAATCAGTGAGGCTTACTGACCCCATAACAGTAGGGGGAAATGATCAAAGGGCACGGAACATGAAGAGGCTTCAAGGATGATGTGTTTTCAGAAGAAATGCATTCCTTGAAGGCTCATGAAACAATTCAGCCCCATGTTTGCTTGTCAAAATTTATAGGGGGGCTAACAGTGGCTCCACATGGGGATGGCTTCTTCTTGAAGGAGTCAAGAATTTAGAAATCATCTTTGGAGTAGGCCAGATGCCTGGTACTTGAGCCACCTTTCTTCCTTGGTTTTCAGCCGCCACGGTTATGAAGACATCAATCAGTAGAGGCATTCTCAAACAATCTACCTACCCAGACTACAATCCTAGAATTTTTTCTTCTTCTAGGGTGCATTTGGACTAGCAGACCCTTTACATCATTTATTTTTATAAACAGAAAATAAACCTATTCTAAATCTACCCTTATCACTCCATGAGACCAGATTAGACTGTTGGTCTCATATGTTTGTCTACCTAATCTAATATCTGTTGGGATTAAACTGTCTAGCAAATTTCTTCTCTACATTCTACAACAAAAATTCAAAAACATCCAAACTGGGATTAGATAGTCTAGTTTGTTGTGGATCCAAGGCATAAAGACAGTTGCACATGGAAAGAAACTTGCAGAAAACTGAAAACAAAACTTTGAAGGCTTGAAATCTGAAGTTTTGAAGTATCCTTCTTCCCTTGTGACTCAAGTTTTGAGCTTGTTAGAGTCACTTTCTTTTCTTCATTTCAGCTCTGATTTTGGGCTTGTTAGAGCTGATTCTTCTTTCTTCTTTGCTGGTCCAGGTTTTGGGCATGTTTGAACCAGCTATCCTTACTTTCTTTGGCTCAGGTTTTGATCATATTAGAGCCAATCTTTGCACTTCGGAGGTTCATGTTTTGATCATGTCTGAACCTCTCCTTTTTCTTTGTTTTTTGGAACATTTTCTCTTTTTCTTGAAAACAAAACACTGCAATGTTATGTACAATGGGAATGGGAACTGGAAATTGGAAATTAGCAGAAGTAGTGTTTGAGCATCCCGCCATTAACAGGACCCCCAAACAGCTCAGTACCATCTAACTCCTGTAGAAAAAAGGCATTTGAACCCACAGTGGCCTGGATGATGTAGGGACCTTGCCACAAACTGTCAAACTTGCTGTGTTTTCCTTTGTCCTCTCTCCTTGAGTCCCACTTCAGAACTTATATCTCCGATTTTGAAATCAGAGGCCTTAGTTCTTTTTTCAAATAACTTCTTTATATTTTCCTGAACTTTGATAGCTCTGTTATAGACCTCTTCCCTTGTTTGTTGGAGATGAATTGTTTGGTTTATCCTTCTCACCATACTGTCTTCTTCTGTCTAGATCTCTTGGACCAGCTTGATCACTGGTATCCCCAGGCTGGTAGGAAACACTGCTTCTGTTCCATAGACAAGCTAGTATGGTGACATGCCAATGGATTTATTTGTTGTAACCCTGTCAGCCCACAGGGCATGCACTAACTTGTTATGCCAAGACTTTTTGTTCTCTTCTAATAGCTTTTTGATGATGGCCACTAGGGTCTTGTTTGATGATTCAGCTAAGCCATTACCTTGTGGGTAATAGGTAGTTGAATGACCAAGTGCTATTTGATACCTGTGACAAAAATCAACCATTTTCTTGGATCCAAAAGCAGCAGCATTGTCAGTGATTATTTTCCTTGGGCAACCAAACTGAGAGAGGATATGACCCTCTAGGAACCTGATGATGACTGAATCTGTGGCATTCCTAGTAGGTATGGCCTCTATCCACTTATTGAAGTAGTCTGTGGCTGTTAAGATCCATTTGTGTTGCGCATAAGAAGTAGGGTGAATCTCTCCTATGAAATCTAGGCCCCATTGCATAAAGGGACCTTCAACAGTGATGGGTTGTAAAGGTAAGGGGATGAGTTTTCTTTTGCCTTCAAAAATTTGGCATTTGTGGCAGGAAATTATCATCTTGTGGACATCATTGAAAATTGTAGGCCAATAGTAGCCAGCTCTGAGTATTTTTTTTGCAGTGGCCTTCCAGCTCAGGTGGCCTCCACACTCTCTTGCATGGAATTCTTTTTTAATCTTTTCTGCTTCAGACTCAGGAAAACATTTAAGAAATAGGCCATTTTTATTCTTCCAGTATAAACATTCATTCAGAATACAATAGCTTTTGGCTTTTATCTTTAAGAATCTGGCCTTGGTCTTTGATAGTTTAGGAGGGGAATTGAGGTGTGTAAGCACATACAAAATGTCAAAATACCAAGGAGAGCTATGAAAATTCCCTTCAACAGTGGGATCAGGCAATCCTTGGTGCTCATCCAAGGTATTTACCATGTTAATGTCAAGGGCTTGTAGATTTTTTTCAACCATTAATCGAGCTAAGCCCTGACCTTTGATCAGTTTGGTGGGTTTTATCTCAAGGTCATATTCTAAGATCACAACAATCTATTTGCCCCTCTTCCCATCTGGGTCTTGGGACAATATATCTTTGACTATTATGTTAGGAACATAAGTTGTGGTACGGGAATGCAATATGTACACCCTGAAATCTTTCAAGGCCTTAATCAGAGCATAGGCTTGTTTTTCCATTATGTTATATTTCAAGGGTGCATCCCTTAGAGCTTTGTTGAAAAAGGAAATTGGCTGTTCCATTCCCTCTGGATTTTTTTGCAGTAGGACTACAACTATTGTATGCTCAGAGGCAAATGAAAAAATCAGGAAATCCTTTGAGAAATCTGGGCTAATTAGGACTAGGGCCTGGGTGAGTGTAAGTTTAACTGATTCAAAAGATTTCTTAGCTTCAACAGTCCACTTAACTCCTACACCTTTCCTTAACATGTTTGTCATATTCCTAAGGTGTTCAGCTAAGTTGGGAATAAACCTCCTGAGGAAGTTAATTTTCCCGATGAAGGACTGTAGCTCTTTGATGTTTCTTGGGTGTGTGATTTGTAGTATTCCCTCAACTCTTTGTGGGTCTATCCTAATCCCTTTCTCAGATATAATATGGCCAAGGAGTTTTCCTTCTTGTAGCCCAAATACAGTATTTTTTGGATTCAATGATAGACTGAACCTTCTACATTTTTCAAAGACATTTCTTAGATGTTTCAGGTGTTCTTCTTCAGTCTTGGAATAGACTATTATGTCATCCAGGTAGATGACAATGAAGTGTCCTATTTCATCTAAAAAAGCTATGTCCATTGCTCTTTGGAAGGTTGCACCAACGTTCATCAGTCCAAAGGGCATTTTAACATACATAAAGGTGCCCCATGGAGTGGTAAAGGCTGTCTTGAGTTGATCCTCTGGGATTTTTAAGACTTGGTTGTAACCTAAAAAACCATCTAGCAAGGAAATCCTTTTTGAACCTACTACACTCTGAAGAATATGTTCCATTTTTGGCAAAGGGTAATTGTCTTTGAGTGAGGCTCTATTAAGATTCCTGAAATATATGCATAATCTGATCTCACATGTTTTCTTTCTCACAGCTACAAGGTTTGAGACCTAATCAGAAAACCTCATAGGAACTATTATGCTTGCCTCATACATCTTTTTAATTTCTTTTTCAACTGCAGGCAATTGCTTTGGGTTTATTCTGCGAAGTTTCTGTCTAAAGGGCTTATGATTTTCTTTCAAAGGTATTTTGCGTTGTATAATGTTCATGTCATAGGCCTTTAAGTCCTCATAGCTCCAAGAAAACACATCAATGAATTCCTTGAATAATTCAATGTATTTCTTTTTCATGTTTGCCGGCAAGGACTTAGCCAATTTAATCGTTTTGGGTTTATCTTTAGTGCCTATGCTGCATTCTTTGATGTCAGAATCTGCATGCTCTATAGTGGGCATTTTTGCTACATCATCAAAGCCAAAAAGGTCTTCTAAAGGTGCCAGACCTCGAGGTATGTTCTTATCTTTGGCCTGCAGCACCTCTACTTCTTCACTATCTGTGTTTCCGCATTTTTCATTTGGATTTCCAATTTTTTTGTTCAAAGCGTTTATTCCTATGTTACAAGGTGGTTCCTCCTCGTTTGAGGGCTCTTCACTTAGGCAACCATCATCTGATTTTGAGCCTGAATCAGAAAATTCAAACTCGTTCCTTCCCATCAAGAAATCTTCAATTTTTTTATTGCCCTAAAAAACCTACCAATATTTTTCGTTATCTGGCACTGCAGGTATGAATTTGGTCTGTGTTATGATTTGCTGGTCGCTTGGAGTCTTAGGGTATTAACTAGCTAAGCAAGCTAATCCATTTGCAATGAAATTTTGACTCTTAGGAACAAACACTAATTCGTATTCAACAAATGTTTTCAATATATCCACGACATCATTCCTATGTGCTCTCAACCTAGGGTGTTTGGCTGTGTATTCACCGTTCACCTATTTTATAACCAAATCAGAGTCTCCCTGCATGGCTATCCTATGGGCTCCTATTTTCTTCAATATATTTAAACCTAGGATAAGAGCCTCATACTCTGCAATATTATTTGTACATTTGAAATGCAGGTTTCAGGCATGGCTCTCTACGTAGTCACTTTCTCTGTTATGCAGTCACACCCCTGCTCCAGTAGTTCTCTTGGTGCATGACCCATCAAAGTTCATTTCCCATAGGGGTCCATTTTTCATTTTATCATCATTTCTCTTCCTATCGTGAGTTTCACTGGTCTGTTTTATTATGGGTTCTGCGTTGTGCTGTGGAGGGTTTCGATGCTCGTGTGGTATATGAGTTTGTGAGGGGTGACTAACCGGTTGATCACATGTGATTTTGAGTTTGGTCTGAAACTATGTTTCAGTGCACTGTCTAAGGGTTTCTCCTTTGTTTTCCTCTAAGTCGAGATTAGCCATTAGGTTAAGGTTCGTAGTCTTAGCCTCTCCGTTTGTATCTATGTTTTCTGGTTTTGGCTCCCCCAAAGATTCATCGCTGCAGAAGATAAAGGAGTCCAGATCTGCGTGTATAGAGTACAGAGGAGAATTTTCAGGCTTCTCAGGGCTACTAACCAGGAATTTTATTTGTGCCTCCCTGTACAGTCTTCTTAGTTGGCTAAAAACATGGATTGTGGCATATGCCCCATCCATCTGCATGGTACCCTGCAGCTTGGCTCCCCAAGATCATGACAGCAGCATACCATAATTAGGTGGCACATCAACCACCACAACATCCATGACCATACATTTTGCTAGAATCTGGGTCAGGCTTACACACAGGTCTTTGATTAGGCCCAGACATTTTACTCTGCTAGAGTCAAATGAATATAAATCTTTATAGGGATGGGTTATCTCTAGGCCTAATATTTCCATAACTGTCTTAGGCATCAGGTTGTGTGAGGCCCCAGAGTCATGCATTGCATTGTGAAGGATCTTATCATGGATATTAATACTGATATAAAAAGGAGGTATTACCCCTTCCTGAAATTTCCCTTCAATCTTTGGACCAAACAGAAGGGCTGGTTGATCATCACTCAGATTTACAGTGTCACTGTTCTCACCTAGATTTAATGCTTTCAAAATTTGGCCTTTATATACATCTTGAGTGGCCAACTCAGAGAGTGGGACAGAGATGTTAATTCTTGCATCACTCTCTAAATTGAAAGTGGACTAACTCTTTGGAATGCTCAACTCTGTTTTGTTAGCCACTACCTTAGTGGCTGAATCAGTGGGCTGTTTCTCACTATGTGTAGTGTTGATGACATTTTTACCAGGGGCACTGACTACAGTGCTAGTGGTGCCAGTTGGTTGACTCTGTTTATCAGTGTTTTGGTTGTCATTTTCCTTTTTCTTCTCAGAACTCTCAGCTGCAGGTTTGTTACTTTCGGCAATCACTTTAGAAGTTTTCTCAGGCCTTTTCTTGATTATAACCTCATAAGCTTTGGGTTTGGAATTATCTAGGCTTTTATTTATCCTAAGTTCATATTGTTCTCTAACTTGCATGATGGCATCTTCAAATCCAAGTCTGTAATCCTCCGATTCCAATCTTTCCTCATCCCAACATGAGGATGAGGGCTGATCTTCCTATGAGTAGCAGTTGTGGATTGAATCTTTTGTTTCGAACATGTTTATTGCGTTCCCTTAGGATTCTTCTATGATTCCCTCATCTTCATCAAGGAATTTTTCTTGAAATGGGGGAATGACTTGTTGATCGGACTCTTTGTGTCTGTTGGGAGTGGCGTTGTTTCTTCTAAATTTCTGGTTCTGGTTGTGATTTTGGTTTCTGTTTTGATTGCTGACTGTGACAACCATTTTTTCCATCATTTTTTGTAGCTTTTCCATGTTTTTGGATAAACGGTCATAATTGGGATCAGATGTGGAAGCTACAGTGTCATCTCTATATGTTACCCTCTTCTCAGCTCTCAATCTTGCTCTTTTCTCAATCAGATTAGCCTCTACACTCACTGCTCCTTTTTGCATGTCTTTCAACGTGTTGTAATCTCTCTCCCTAAGCTGGTAGGCCATGTCAGCATTAAAGCCTTCAGGGTATTTCTCTAGAGCCATACCTTCGGGAGGTTTCATGTGTGGAGGAAGGGCGTTATAAATGTTGTTGAACCTTGTAGTGTAGTCATGGACACTCTCTCCTACGTTTATTTTAAGGTTCATGTATTCTTCTAGGATTTAGCGAGGATTGGCCTTGACTTTCCATTTGTTTATGAAGGTCTGATATAAATGAGGGAGGTCCTGGATACTATTAGGAGGTAGGATTTTGAACCATTTCTTCACCTCATCTCCTAATCTATGGGCAAAGATTCTCATTTTGATTGTATCATCATCTATCTCCATGTAGTCAAAAGAATCTTCCATCCTATCTACATGGTGTTGGGCCGTGGTATACTCTTTAGCAATGAAATGTGGGATCTTTGATTGATAATCATTGGTTAAAGGTACTAGAGGCTGAGGTAAAACCAGAGGTGCATACCAAGCTTCCATGATGATGTTCTGAGGAGGTAGAGGGTTAACTTGAGCTACTGGTATATGGATGGCATGGATATTATGACCAGCAGAAGACTATTGAGAAGATTTAGGGTGGCAGAGCCCCAAGTTCTGAAGGAAGTGAATATCAGGGGGTGTGGATGGAGGGGTCTCTCTGTCCCTAATGTGTTTACCACTGTGAGATGGTGAATCGGGAAGCTCGAGGTCTGGCTAGTCTGGAACACTAAATGACCTAGTTCTTGGTAGTCTGTTTGGTAGGTCTAGGTCAAAAAATGGGTCTGATAGAGATGTAAAGTCTTCTGGAGCAGATTTAGCTCTATGGATGTGGCTGGAAATAGTTGGTCTTTTAGGTGTAGGAGATCTCTTGAGGATGCTCTCAGGGTTGTCAACTATTTCAGGTGGGTTTGGGTTAGGATAAGCTCTTGTGTGAATGGTTCTGAAAGCCAGAATGTTGTTCTCCAACAAGGCAGCTTAACCCTACTTGTTACCTTTATTGTGGTTGACGTTGTTATGGAGGCTGGTCTTCCAGTGGAGTCTTATGTGAAACCAAGATAATCAGCAGGCCTACTAATCACCAGTGGAATCTTTGGTCTTTAAGGAGCTATGGAGTCGCTAGGTGGAAGGTTTAGGATGCTTTCTGGAGGGTACATTGTCCACCACAGTGCTTATGAGATGTCCCTTTTCAAAGATATCTTTAAAACACAGCAAACTCTAACCAGAGATTGACTAGGAGGGCATTTACCAGATATGTCACCTCTGAAAGAGTGTGAGATCCGGAAGCTACCTGGCCCTTTCCAGGCTCTGTTTAAGAGTATGGGAGAAACACAACAAATGGTGTAGAAAGTGAAATGCAAATGGAAGTGTTTCACTACCAACCTAACCAGATTTTCTAGATTTTCTGAGGCTCTTGTAATGTAGTAAGATGGAAAATACTCAGAAAGTCCCCCAGTGGAGTCGCCATTATGTTGGGGTTCCCATGTTTTGGAAAGGTTGGCAATACCAAAAGATGAGACAACATCAAACCACTTTCAGACCCTAGGATCTAGCCCTCTTGGGTCCAGAGAGGGATCTCTCTATGATGGGAAAAGGATTTATGTCTTTGAAGTGCAAAGGTTAAGATATTAGGCTAGTTATAAGGATCGGGGTCTGTTTGTTTGATTGTTTGTTTGGTTGTTGGGAATCGGGAAGGAAGGGTTCAATATAAGACAAGGATGAGCAAAGAGGATTTAGGAAAAGGAGAGATAATTCTAGGGAACATTCAAGACCATTGGGAAATGGAGTCTGGAAATGATTTTCTTGCTAATCAATATGCAGGCTTTTGATTGGGCTAGTCATCTAAAACATTGGATCTTAAAGATGATAGTGTGGTAGGATAGGCAAGAGGGAAGGTGAGAGCAAGGAAACATTAAAGATTTAGAACACAAAGTTGAAAACCTGAGATCAGAGAGAGACTTTGAACTCTCAATGCTTCGGCCTCCAGCTTGAGGGATCTTAGAAAGGTTTGATGAATTGAAAAGGATCCTAGTGAGATAAGACAGAGTTATAGACCTTTCAGTGTTCCCAATTCATTCAATTAAATCCTAACAAGAACATATAAGAAATGATTCATTAATTCATACATCAGCTAGCAGCATATGGAACCACTACACTGGTTAAATCAATTGAAATCAAACCTCAGATACACATATAGTAGAAAACATTAAAGGCAAGGAGAGCAGAAACATAGGGTACCTAAAAAGGGTAAATCCTATGCCAGGTTTCTGATGCAAGCCAATAGAAATGAAATGAAATGAAATAAAACACACAGACAGAAAAACATCACCGCAGCTTCAGATCAGGGTCCAAAGAAATGTGCTTGTCATATTAAAAAACAACACCAGTCAGGTACAACATTACCAATGGCTTGATTTTCAGTCTGAAAAAATCTTCCTCGGCCTATCTTACAACTTTACACAAAGACTATGTCTCGAAAAAAACATCTTTGCAATTCTTTGATAACTGATCAACAACCCCCTTTACAATGAGTTTCTTTCTGAATTTTATTGCTGAAAGATGAGCAGAGGAGGTAGGTGGAGAACTAAATGTAGCATTAAACTCTGAAAAGGAAAGAGGGCTGAAGCCCATTTTGTTTAAATCCTGTGCATTTATCTCTGGCACTCTTTTGGATGCAAAAGTGATCTTCTTCAGGCTTCCATTCACTTCAGTATGACTCTAATGTACTCTGGCTGCAGTACTCTGTAGTACCTTTGGTGAATAAACAAAAAAGGAAAATAAATGATAGTGAAGTGTGCCATGCTGCATAACAAATGCTCTGGTAGCTTAGGACTGTTTCGTCAGGGTGGAGATATTCTTCAAGAACACGGCAAATAAGGGGACAATATGGGCGCTTGGTATTTTAGAACAATCCAGTGATGTGAAACCCTGATAGTATTTTTTTCTATGCGCTGGACCTTCTGAGAGATCCATGATGTCTTCAATCCGGTACTTTGCCTCTAAATCACTGCGTTAAGGCTCAAAGACCTTCATTTTCTTGCCTTAAACTCTCTGCTGCTCCATTTCTGTCTTTGTCAGTGAAATCTGTGCTTTAATGGCTCTGGGGAGGTTTTACAGAGTTCAAACCCTGTTCTTTGAATGCAAGTCTTGTCGTTCTACCACTGTATTAAAGACTGTGTAATCATGGTGGCTTTCACCACCTGATAACCTTGCAAAACACAAAAACCTGTTATGAAATCCATGCATAGGAAAGGATGGCTATGGAGGGCGGGTAGAATGATAGCGCGGCGGTGGTAAAACGGTGGTTTTTAGATGAAACAATGGTGAAAAATACATTGATATGGTGTAAACCTCTACTAATAAGTTTTTGGTGAAGAAACGAGCATGGACTGTTCGATAATGGTCTGGTGACGAAGATCGACGGTGGAGATTAAACAGTGGGATGGTATATGAAATTGGGTGGAATACATTAAAATGAATGAAAATGTAACAAAAATGATCGTATGCAGTGGGACCCGGCATGGGTGGAAGGCGATTCGACGGCTACGATTTAATCAGAGGGGAGAAATAGGAGGTTTGACAATCCGATGGACGATGGTGTGATTAGATCATGACCGTTGGATCTTGGATTAAATGGACGGTCGAGATTGGATCGGGGAATCGCAATCGCAAAGGGCGGAAGGGGGTAGCATTTGAAAAACGCGATTGCGATTGAAGCGGAAGAGCGCGGGCCATCGGATCAATAGGAAAATTAACAGCAGAGATTAGATCAGAAGGTTGCAATCGGGGGGTATAGGGGTGAAACATTACAAAAGTTCCTATTGCGATTGGATCGAGGGAGCGATTGAGCGCCAGCCATCCGATCCGGAAACAGATCGATGGCTCACACGTAATCGGAGGAGTGGATGGATTGGGGTGATTGCAATCGGGGGATGTGGCAATACCTTCGCGATTGCGATGGGGTGGGGAGTGTGATTGGCGCTCGACCGTCGGATTGGAATAGCAGATCAAACGGTGTAGATCACATCGCGGGTCTTCATAACAAAACCCAATTGCATCGGAACTTTTCAAGAAACGAAGGAAAACTCCCATCGCAAACTTTCGATTGCGATAAGCGCCCGGGGCCTTTAGAACTTGGTTCTGGGTGCCGGTTACGTGGGGAAGTGGTTTGCGGGGCTGGAGGAAGAGGGGCTAGGACCTTAATATAAGGTAGAAAAGTGGGTTTTTTCCCATTTTTAACAATTTTCAAGGCTAGGAAAAGGTAACGATAGGGGGAAAAATGGGAAATTAGGCCGAACAAAGGGAACTTGTAGGATTTAAAGCGAATTTTGGGTATGATTTAGAGGGCAAAGGGGGATTTTTACAAAGGGGAAAAAGGGTAAAATGGGACATTCTGCAGGGATACAAGGGGCAAATAAAGGCCTTTTGGAGCACAATTTTTTACAATCAGTGAGGCTTACTGACTCCAGAACAGCAGGGGGAAATGATCAAAGGGTAGTGAACATGAAGAGGCTTCAAGGATGATGTGTTTTCAGAAGAAATGTATTCCTTGAAGGCTCATGAAACAATTCAGCCCCCTATTTGCTTGTCAAAATTTATAGGGGGGCTAACAGTGTCCATCCCACTCCATTTTACCCAAAGATCCTTTTTACCTTGATCAAATCGGCCCTTCAACAACCTTGTATCACCATCTGAAAGCTTTCTTGACCTTTTTGACCCCATAGCCCAGTTAATCTGAAAATATTTTTATCTATCTTAGTATTTGATCAGTTCATCCCTCACAAACCTAAAAACAAAACCAAAAACCTACTTCATAACTAGCCTAAAATCAGGAACACAAGAAGAAAACACATAGATATCCCTTACACAAATAGAGAGATCCCTCTCCGAGTCTAGGAAGGCTAGGTCCTTGGGCTCCAAAGATTGGTTTGATGTTACCCTGTCACTTGGCTTGCCAATCAACCAAATCACGGGACCCTAACAGATCCTAATTTAGTTTCAGAAACATGAATTGGAAAATTTTGAGGTTTGTCCTTACTACTTACCATACAAGCCATCCTCGTCTCTCTTTACATTCTTCTTTTCTCACCAAAAACAAGAATGGTGGCATATGTCAAGTCCATCTGCATGGTGCCTTTGAATTTTGTTGCCCAAGATCTGGATAAAAGCATGCCAAACTTGGGTGGAATATCTGCCACTGCAATGTCAATTACCACTGTCTTGGCAGGCAGTTGTGTTAGACCAACAACAACATCTTTATTAATCCTATGCATTGAACTCTCTTAGAATCAAAATAAAACAAGTCCTTGTATGGCCTAGCGATCTCCAAACCCATCCTCTCCATAATCACCTTAGGAATGAGGTTATGAGAAGCCCCTAAATCCAACATGGTATTGTGTAAGGTCATGTCTTGGATACTAAGGCTGGCATAGAAATGAGGTACTTCTTCATTCTGCTCATCTTCTAATCTTGGTCCTAAGTAGATGGTAGAATGGTATTCTTGCACATTAAGGATATATGAAGCTCCTGGTTGAGAATTCAACATTTCACAATTTTTCTTCTATACTCATTCACCTTAAGAATTTCTCCAAAAGGCACTGGATCTTGATTTTGGAAATCTCATTCTCCAAACTGAAAACAAAATTAATATTTTCACTCTCTTTGATAGGTGGAGGAGATGGTGGATCCCTTCTAGCCTCAGTTTCTTTAGGAGCATCCTTATTAGGCTTTTATTTGCAGTGATATGAACATTTCTGTTTTTGAGATTGTATTGCTTCTGCATCTCAAAGGTTGCATGTTGATAACCCTTAAGAAAGTCAGATTTTTCCTCACCCTTATTTACATCATGATCAGACTCATCATGCTCTTATTTGGTCAAAAAAAATTCCAGACATGTTTTCATCTAGGCAGTGAATGAAGTCTTCTTTAATTTCAAGCTGAGTTTCATCTTCATCAATCAAATTTTGCTGAAAGGGAAGCCTTTCTTGAGAGTTAGGCTGATTTTTGTTTTCCATTGGTCTTTGCTTATTTTGAGGCCTTCTAAACTATGGATTTATAAATTGTGGCTCATGTTGTGCAGGAGGTGCATAAGTATTTCCAAGGGCAAGCCTATCCATATGTTTTTCCACTGTCTTCATCATGGAATCAAACTTATTATTTGAGGTGGAAGGCTTTTCTTCTTATTATTTCAAATTTTCTTTTCCCATCTTAGACTTATTGGCTACTATCATATTTACTTCTACTTTTACAACACAATTCTTCATTTCTATTAGTGAAGGAGATTCTATTTCTCTAAGTAGGATAGAGAAGTCATAGTGAAATGCCTCAGCATAGCGCATTTGAGCAGCTTCTGGTGGAGGTTTAAGATGAGAAGGGATAAAATCATAAACTTTATTTAATCTCTTGGAGAAATTTTGGACAGTTTCATCTAAAACTCTTTTCAAACTATTATATTCAGTGAGGGCCTATACAGGGTTTGTTCTATTTCCCCATTTTCTCAATAAACTATCCTCAAACTGATTCCAATTATGCAAGCTTCCTAGAGCTAGGGCTTTAAACCACTTTTTGACCTCACCAGTGAAACTTTGAGGAAATAGTCTCATTTTGACATCTTCATGGTCTACCTCCTCTCTGTCTATGAAGTAATTGAATTGGTCTACATGTTCCTCAGCTGTAATTTCTTCATCACTCCCCCAAGTTTTGATTCTAGTAGAGTATTTACTAGGGAGGGCATTAAAGAAAATTGGGAGAACAAGTGGAGCATAACGAGCAGGTGCAGAAGGAGGTGGAGGTGGAAAATTTCTAGCCATGATGATAGGGACTATGGTATTTTTAGGGACAACAGTAGTAGAATATGAGCTATTAGGAGGTGGTGTAGTTGGTCTTTGTAGTCCAATTAAAAATGAGCTCCAGTCAGGTAGAGGAATACCAGATTTTATACTTAGCAAAAATTCAAATGGGTCTAATTCCTTCAAATTATCAAAATATTCCCTCTCTACCAATAACTCTGATGTGACTACCCCCCAAAATTCTTCTCTTTATTTTTGGGTCACTAGGGCTGAGGTATCAATACCTCTTCTTTGCAGGTCTATAACAATTTCAGTCAATTCATTTTCATTTTCAGACCTAAAAAAAACTTCCTAAATTTTATCATCAAATTTCTTATCTTCAGGACTTCTTAAAATTTCAGAGGACAAAGCTCTTGAATGTGATGGAGTACCTGATTTTGAAGAGTCGCCTTGAATTCATTTGGAAATTATGTTTGGATTATCCACAATAGCAGGTGGGTTAGGATCTCGATTTCTCCTCATGTATCTCCTTCTCAAAGCCACCTTTAAACATGAAATTTTGAAATGTAGCCACCAAGGTAGTTGCAGCCTCAAACAGATTCTGAGCTCCTTCTACCTCCAAGAGTTTAGCTTCAATGTTTGCACAAAAACTTTGGTAAATATGTCTTCAGGCTCCCGGCAGATGCACCAAAATGTTATCACCAAATTTATCTTGATTTGCTGCTCATCAATCAACTCAATGCAACTCTTTCAAACCACTTCTAACTGAAGATTAGCCTCTTCATTTTGAGAGGGCTCTCTCAAAGGGGCTTTATGATTTTGAATAAGGATAGTACTAGATGGCTAACTCTATGAATTGTAACTTGTTTTTGCATGATTGCAGGTTGAGAAATGAAGGCTTGCTACCATTGGGCTTATGGAGTCAACAATTAGTAGTCTTAGTGACAGTGGTTCTTCACATGGAAGCTGAGGCAGATAGAGGTTTTTAACAGAGATAATTCACACGCATAACATAGGAAAACAAAATCATTTCACCACTAAAGGAAGTTAGAGCATAATATTATGAATTCTGAGTAATTAGAGATGAAATATACTACAAGTGATTAAACATAAATATATAGATCAATAACACATAAAAAAAACCTCATGAGAATCTCAGGTCTGGAAGTAGAATGTCATTTTGTATTACTGATAATGGATAAAACATACAAGAAGCAATTTGGTGCAATATTCTCCAACCCCTTTCTCTTCCATGTTTTGTATATAAATAGACATTTTTTACAATGTGGATGATCTACCTGGTTGGCTAGATCTTCGAATTCTACTCTGACACCTCTCATAACTAAAATCACTAACTTGAAACAGAAAAATGACAGCTATCCTTAAAGAAAACAAACTCCTAATAGGACTCTATCTCCTATTTATTACATTCATTTATCTTATCAGTGAAACAATTACATAATGGTTACATAATGAATGTCACATGATCGAAGGACAAATTACCATAATTCACCATCACTTTACATCTTTAAAGCACCCCTAGATCTATGGAACATAATCATGTTTTTTAGGAATGGATGACCTTCTCTTTGAACGTTGTTTTGACTGATGAGTTGGTTGTGTGGCACTCCATTTGAGTCATAAATATCTGCTGATAAGGTTCACTAAAATTATGGAGGTCTCCAGCTGGCTGATGTGATATTGAGATGCTCAAAATTCTTCAAAAATTACTTGTTACGAAAATAGGGCAGTTTTAGGCAGTTTCGTAGCGAGTTTTAGTAGTGTGTGAAAAATGTCTTTTCCATCTATCTCTTTGACTTATTTTTTGTTCCAAAACCTTCATTGTGTCATGACACATTGAAAACCACCGATCTCCCTCCATAAAACATCCCAAAACTGAGTTTAAAACAAAAAAGAACCTACAAGAATTTTTGTAGCATATTTCTGGCCTCAAGCCTGAGGTACGCTACGAAACTGTGTAAAAACCAGAAATTGTTGTTTTCAAGATGGTCTTCAAAAACTGTTCTCCAGCTGTAAAATTTGGGTTCTCTTCATGTTATGAACCTCCTAAAACATATTCCATCTCAATTTTTACTCTTGTGGTGTTTCCTCCTCATTTACAATTAATTGACTAATGGGCTATTCTGCCACTATCATATTCAATCCTTTCTTTTCCAACTCCACATGAATCAAATCCAATTGCTCCTGAAGATCTTCCACTTTGTCCTTTAATGCTCTGTTTTTTTATTGTAAATGAAACTTCATACTCCTAACATTTTTAACCTCCCATCTCAGTGGCTGAGTCCATTTCATCAATTTTTTATGTGTTGTCCAAGGTTTTTGAAACACTTGTGACTTGATCTTCCTAGATTTTCCTCATTTGTTCAAACTGAACCTTCTCAGCTCTGTGTTTCTTTGCCTCTTTCTTCAAAACTGATATCTCTTTACCTGCCTCCTTCAACTGCTCTTTGAGGGTTTCAATTTATGATTTTTCAATAATTTTCTCTTTACCCTTTCTTTGTTTGATAACCAGTTCTTCTTTTGCAGGTGAAGAAAAATCTATGATACTTGGTGGCTGGGTAGTTTCATTAATTTTCTCATTCTCTTTGCTACTTTTCATGACCTTCCTTGCATGTATGGTCATTGGATTCCTAGGTTGAAAAATGAAACCAGCATCATCACTTGCAAACTCTAGTTTTTAACAGTCTTACCTTTCTTCAGCTTTCTTCCTCCATCTTCAATGTCTTCAACTTGCACAATGGGGGATTCTTCAATTTCAATTGCATGCAGGATATCCTCCAAGTTTCCTTTAGCCATTGTTTGGCTCCTAGTGACTCTCTTGTTGCCTTGTTTGCTGACTGTATGCTTCTGTTTTGCAGGTGTTATTTTAGGTGTGTCAATATTCTGCAAAGGTTTTTCTTCCATGCTCACTATTTCTGGAGGAGTTGATCTATGATCTTCTTCAACTTCCTCTGCCATAGTTGGTGATGAAATGTTTCTAGGTTTGGAGGATTTCTTAGGATTGACAACATCAATTTCATAACCAATCATGAACAAGAAGGAAGTCCAATCTCTATCTAATATCCTCAATTCCTTTAACACCAACAGCATAATAAAACCATGATGAAAAAGAGAAGCTTCATTGCCTTCTGTTTTTATTTGAACCTTATCTGACATTTTCCCTAGACTTATGTATAAATAAAAAGGCAAGTCAAGTGACCTCTTACCCACAAAATGTAGAAGAAGCATGAGATGATAGGAGTAGACCATGTGAAACCTTCCGTCACAGGTAAAATACTTCTGGATGACCAGCAACAACTTTGAATAATTGTCCTTCATGAAACTCCTAGGGATAGCATTTGTCAGATCAATTTCATTGTGTTCTTACTTGATTAACTCTTTGCAATACTTCATTGTGAATTTGATGCCTTTAAACCACTGTTCCCCTCCTCGATGGATTCCTGTTGCTAGTGAGATACTCTGGTGTCACTGTAAGGTTCAGAATTCCAACTTTTGAAGTTGTTCCTGTGAAGCTGGTGCCAAAATCCTTGGAAACCTGTAGATGAAAGCCTTGCAACCTTTGACAGAATTGCAAGCAACCAGTTCTTCTAAAAACCTCCATGGTAGTTGGGTCTTCATTGAGTAAATTCATTTCCATGGGATCATACCTGTGGCAATGACCACCTTTATTTGTTTTCCTTCTTGCAGCCATGGGTACTTTATATCTTCACAACTTCGCTTGCTTGATGACACCTGCAAAGTTCAAATCTGCCAGAAACTTGCTTGACTCGATGAAGCAGCTCTCGAGGGATCGAAATACATGCAAAGATAAAGTGAAATATGACAAAAGGCTAATTAGGGTAAGGTTTTATTGTTTAACTGACAACTCATGCTTCAATCATGACACACACATGCCCAAAAAGGTAATGATGACATCAAACATGACTATGTACCATTGAATTTATCCTAACAGAATTGAATGAATTCCACCCTAACTCCTCCAATCATAAAATGACACTTCATAGCGAATCTGACAAGACAGGTTAAAAAAAATGTTTTCGTAGTGAAGTTAGTTTAGCCTCTAATAGATTCGCTATGGAAGTATTAGGCAATTTTGTAGCGAAAACTGTTGTTTTCCTGTGTAAAACGCTACGAAAATTTGAAAAACTGACATAAGCGCCCTTTTTTATTTTAAATGCATCGGGAATGAAAACTAACACCATGTGAGGACTGATTTGACATGAAATGACATAAATGGAGGTGACAATGAAACTTAGGATAGGCTAAAAATGTAAAAAACTAAAATTTCCTATACCACATTAAAATAGCTAAGGAGACCTTATCCTTTTGATGGGTGAACTATATGACCATATCAAGTAATGTTTCACAACTTTATGAGTGATAACACTCATGGTAAGCTGGGGGTAGGAAAATTTCAACCCATGCGGCATGGGCTCTATATTGTTAAGCGCGTTTTGTAGAACGAGGCTTATGAGCTAATTGACTATGAAGGCTATCCTTTGAATTAGCCCAAAAATGGGTTGTACCTCAAAAAATAATATGCATGAGTTTCTCATGCATGTCCTTTTTTAAATAAGTGTATTATTCATTTTCGTACATTTTTTGGCTTGATGTGCTTTACGACTAGTTTTTCCTACTTATTATGTCGTTGCTTACTATGAAAATGTCTGTCACTCCTTATGTTGGTTTCATGGATGGTGCCTCCCATAGTACTCAGAATCTATCTTCCATAGCCTGGGTGATTTATAATCCTAATGGTGAGTTGATATACCTTCAAGGTATTTTTCTAGGACGAACAACCAACAATGTCAGTGAATACAATGTCATCATTGAACTCTTAACTAAGGCTATTGCTCTCAACATTCGTGCATTAATTGTGAACCTAGACTCTCAGCTTGTTGTTCTTCGGCTTAATGGGCATTACTCTGTTAGATATCCACATATTTTAAGGTTGTATTTGCATGTTCGTTTCTCAGAAAAGAGTTTTGATTATATCACATATCAGCATATTCCTAGAAGAATGAATGTGATAATTGATGTGGTAGAAAATATTGTATTAGATAGTCATTTGCGTAATTTGTAAAAGCATCATCATCACATTATAATATTTAGACAAGAAAATATATATCTATCTATCTATCTATCTATCTATCTATCTATCTATCTATCTATCTATATATATATATATATATATCGATTTTTTGCATCCACGTGCATCATAAGTTCAAAAAATATGTGTGTTTTGGTTACATCCAGAGACATAATGTCTCTCAAAAAATATGAAAAAATAAAGCCTAGGCTTCTAATCAGCATGATGCTCAATATAGCATGTCACTGCACACACAAGCCACCTTAGTAAATGGTGGATGTGGTTAGACACCCTTACAATATTCCTCTGATATGCACGTGGAACGTCCTCGACTCTCACGTAATTTGGGATCCCGCTTGTGAGTCCCTCCAAGTTTCACGCGATCTCCTCTTCCTCGCTTCCCTCACCTTGAGGGTCCACCACGAAATCGTGTGGGACCCTTTGTGATATGGGGGACATCCCTGCAGGTCTCTCTGGGCTAACATCTGCAATGAATGGATAAATAATCAGAACATATATAAACAAAAAAATCATAATACTCATCAAAATCAAAAAATGAGTTTTTACCCAAAGCTTCATCCCAATCCTCTCCTTCCGGGAGTGGAAGGTCTGGATCACCCATGAAATTGGTGCCAGTATACGGCCATTCCTCTACGACGATGAGTTGTCAGTGGAGCCAGTCAAAGAATTTCGGCTTCCAAGACATATGTTGACCACCTCCCGATAGAGGCATCAACTCTGCTCAACGGACCATCCGTGGCTCTCGTGCTAGTGGTGCAGGTACTATCACCTCCTAGAGTTGAAATATCGAAAACCATTCTAGGATGAACGGTATCAATATGGACTCATATCCAAATTGTTTTAGCTTGCCATTATTGCACTTTGTTAACTAGTGCTTAGGGTTGAATGTTACAGCTTCTGCCGAGTTGAAAATGGTTGGAGTAATACAATCCAGAGAAAGTTGAAGCTGTGCCTTTGTAGCTTCGTGAAGTGCTTGAGATCCAACAACTTGTGTTATGGTGTGAAGCACTACCTTTGGTGCTAAATCAAGTATTGTATGGATATATATTTTCCCGCTCTTTGATCCTTTCTTTGCTCCTGGGCAGATTCTGTCTATTAGCATACCCATGCTTTCACCTGTGGGCCGAGAAAATGTC
Organism: Pinus albicaulis; assembly: GCA_034641835.2. Classification (NCBI taxonomy): domain Eukaryota; kingdom Viridiplantae; phylum Streptophyta; class Pinopsida; order Pinales; family Pinaceae; genus Pinus; species Pinus albicaulis. The sequence continues at coordinate 1,379,594,660 of CM076574.1, forward strand.
ATGATTAGTGCTGCTTCCCTCTGTGACAATCCAGTGATGAAGTATATGCTAGAGACTTCTATCTCTAACTCTTGATCTTGAATCATAAACCTTTCCCAATCGGTGTCCCACAAACTGATCAGATACTGAAGTAATTCCAGCTGAGCTCGTAGGCATGGTTCTAGGAAGAATTTCAAGAGCCCACAGTCTCTCAGAGCATCCATGCATATCACATTTTCTCTGTCTTGTGTCGGTGATGTGGGAAACATTATGGCCCTCCTTCGACCGGTCACTTCTTGTCGACTTCAGCTCATTATTCAGGAATATGATCCAGAGACTTCATTCTAGTAACTTGGAGCTTGCATGCCTCAATGGAAAGTTCTTCACTTTCGACGATAGGTCCTCATCATTAGCCTTCGATCGAGTGATTTCGTGGGTATTTGACTTTAGCTCACTATTCACATACCATGAATTGTACCAATATTACCTTGAGGACCATTGTCATTATTAGTGGCTTCTCTCGCACCTATTAACAACTTTCATCATTGGTTGGTAATCAGGTGATATTATCGCATGTTTGACTTTAATTCATTTATTCACATGCTTGAATTCGTTCTTGTTTAGGTCGATATGGAGCGCAAAACCCTGGGTCTTTGTCTGATGAAATCTAGGCTGTAGGACGATTTGGTTTATCATGACTATATGCATGAATCTTCTGATTGGATGGTTGTGACCATACCTAAGTCTATTTGATGATCCTTCTTACTGGATGGCTGCATCTGTACCTTAGATATTATTTATTGGATGTACTCTATTATGGATGGTTGTGCCCATACCACATGTTCATGTATCAGAGATATCAGCTGTACTTGTTCTTGTAGGTCTTCTAATGGCGGCGTTTTGGTTTGGGCATGTTCTCATAAAGCATTTCACCCCTTCCTCTCTCTTGGACCTCATGCTTTAGGGGGCATCTGTTACACAGTATTTTTTCACTGTCCCTGAAATCCCCATCCCGAACATTGGAGGACCATTTCAGTGACTTATATGTACTATCATACCTTACTATAAGTTTCATTGCATCCCTTGGCATGTCAAGAACATATTCTCTGTTGAACATTCCTCAAACAGAAATACAAAAACATGTGATTTTGGGTCAGCGCTGGTAGGTAGTTATGGCCTTGTGCCCATGGAGAAATTAACACTGGGCCCCATGCCCTTCGATGCTCTGTCTCAGAAGGGCACTCATGCCAAGCTATTTTTGGAAAGTTTTTTAAAATATAAATGAAGTTTCCATACTTAACAACTTCATGAGCGGAGTCATCATGGTTTGTTCAGATGAATAACGTCGCATTCCTCCCTTTGGCTTGTTGTTTCCTACAATTGTGCAACTCCCCAAAGGGATAGGCCTCTCCACCACCTTATGAGGGATCCCAAACCACCTCCTCCTCTCCTATAAATTATTCCTCCTCACATTGATTCAGCTAGCTGAATAATCGTTACTATAACTAGTGTGTAGAATAAGGCAGAGAATAATCCATTGTTGAGAGAGAGTTTAGGCCCATTTCCTCATTGATTCTAATCCCAAACGAATGCTTGAGACCCAACCCAAATGAACCTGTCAAAGGAGATCTGCAACGTCAAGGCATAAGGTTGTAAAATTATTTTTCTCTATCAATAATACATGACTGGTTTTCTGGTTCCAACTTTGTTTCCATTTATATGAAAAGTGTTTAGCTCTCCTTGATTAGCTGAATAGCTGTAGATGAATGTATATGCTTGTATGATGTCATTTTTTGTTTGATCTTTGTGTAGACACGTGAACATCACCACCAACATGGAGTGTGAGGTGTGAAGACAAATATCGAAGGATCACTGCCACGTGCTACGAAAAAAACATTGGACCAAGGTAGGATATATGTTCTGGTTCATATTTCATTTATAAGCTAGGAATTTAGGAGTCTAGCATGTACCCTTGTTGCTAGACCCACTCCAGGGCTAGAGGGATCACCTCTATCCGCAGAGAGGATTTTACTGATCAACACTAAGGTTACCAACTGAGACAATAAAACCTGAGGGAACACTTTATGGCCCAATATACACGCAAGTGTAGAGTAACTAAGCTCAATCCCCTTGAAAGTTCCTCGACATGGTAAATTCGAGGTTTACTAACAAGTGATCCTAGGCTCCTCGACAATGGTTAATATGAGGTTTACCATTTTTAATGCATGCACATCTTCTATCTTTACCAATGAAGTAGGTACGATTACTCCACTGGGTCAGATATGACCTCGTGCTTGACTCTTTTAAGAAGAGATTTCCAGAGCACAATTGCAACAATTGGGTTTTTCCCTACTGCAAGATGCTAATTGTTTGATTTATTTGATTTGGAAATTTAATTACAACCTAATGGTTTTCAAGCTCATGTGGTTATTTCTTATTAAATAGATCTCTGGATTATCCACAGTGTTATAAAACAATGGTCGATGTTTCGAATCCCAACGGGGATCCATCTTCAGGACAAGATGTTGAATGAAGGAAGAAAGAAGGACCAAGGCCAAGGATTAATAGTGACAAAAGAAGAACGAGCCGAAAAGAAAAAAATAATTAATATTTCATTTATTTAATAAATTTTATTCCTAAGTAATAATTAAATCATTAATTTTTAATAAATTTTATTCTAGGCAAATTTTAGAATAATATTATTTATGAGACTAATAATATTAATACCTAAATGTTCCTAACAATATTTTTAGAATTAATTAATGGATTTAATAAATTCTTGTTAATAACACTAATTAATTATTAATAATAAGTTCTTATTTATGTTTCTAATAATAAAAATCCTAGAATATTACAAGATTAATTATTAATTTTTAAGATTAAAATAATTAAAATAAATATTAGTTTACTAATTAATAATAACATTCGAATAATTACTATTTATTTAATTATTATTATTCATTAGTAAATTTTTATTTTAATAACTTTTATTCATAAGTAATAATTAAATCATAAATTTTTGATAAATTTAATTCTAGGTAATTTTATTAATACCTAAATGTTACTAAAAATATAAAGTTTAAGAATTAATTAATGGGTTTAATAAAAAAAATTTGGTTAATAATACTAATTAATTATTAATTAATGGAGTTAATAAATTCTTATTTATTATTTAGTGAAGAATATACTAATCCTGAACTAGATTGGTGGAAAAAGTCCTAGAAAATGTAAAAATTTATAGATGAATTTTATTTATTGTTGTGTTATTTTGGTTGTTTTTTACTCAAAGTGTAAATGGATAGGAAATCAGTGGTGTTATGACCTGACCCAAAACTCAATGCAACCAGATATGATAATTTAATATTTCACTTCGATGAATCCTAACTAAAGTAAGGAGAGAGGTTCCATTCACTTCCAATAATGCAAAATTGAAAAATTATAGAAAATATAACAAATTCTCTAATGCACTACTTTCAGCAAGAAAAACAAATGCTAATCAATTCAAAACATTTGTTTTATTTTTATGTTTTAAAACAAGCATAAAAACATGTAAATTCAAATCGGGGATATCTTTCAATGAGAGATAATATCTTTCAATCGATGAAATAACTCCTTACAACAGTCATAAATGAATATATGATGAGATTCACTGAAAGAAAAGAGATTGAAACAACCAATTCCAGAAGTGAAAGACTCTTTTTTGATAGATCAACAAACCTACACAAACTCAAAACCCAAAAATTGTAAAGATGAGTGATTTTCCTCAAAAATACAATCAAAGAAACTGATCTAAATCTACGATTGATTTTTCCATAATGTAAACTATGCAGATGTAATCTATGCACAATTCACTTGAAAACTATGCAAATGTAATCTATGCACATTTTTCGTTCATGTTCAGAAAATGAAAATTCTAACTATGAAAATGTAATCTACGCAAGAGAATTCTCAAACACAAGATGTTTCGAAATCAGTGAAAGAACAACATGCCCATTTTCCTTCACCAATGGAATCTAAATAACCAATCAAGTGTAATTAAAGAAAATTGGGTGAGAATTTCAAAGGTCAAAAGTAAAAACACTCAAAGGCAATTAACACTTGGATATAATTTAGCAAAAAGAAAAGTAAAAATATGCAAAAATGGTTAAAAAAATGAGACAAAGCTCGAAGTAATTACCAAAGGAAATCAAATTAAAAATTTCTCAAAAAAGAAATTTCAAAACACCCAATTAACTTAACAGAGACTTAATGAGACTCAAAACAAGCTAAGAGGATCATAGCAAACCAAAAATATGGACTTAAATAAGAGAAGCCTTAACTTTTTCAAAAATTTTACAAGATTCTGCACATAGAAAATAAAGTTTTGTGCACATGTGCACCGATTCTAAAGAAAAACTGCACACATTTGCGCTCTGTTTTTGAACAGAAGCCACACAGATCGAGAAAATTAAGAAAAGAAAAAAACAAAGGTTTCAAACTAGAAAATTCAATTCTTAAAGGGTTTAAGGGCATAAAAGGTTACAAAATGACACAAAGGATAACTTGTTCCCAGTATGGTCACCAATTTGTTATCTGGATTAATCCCTCTTGCGGACAAGAGCGATCTCCCTAGAATCCTAATGGAAAACTAGAAATAAACAAACAAAACAATGGCACTTTCCTTAGCCTATAACTGAAACATGAAACATGTAGTACGAAAAAGATCACTTACCTATTAACGAAGTGCTTGTAGAATTCCTTTTAGCGCTTTCCACAACTAGATTTTCCTCAATGCTTTACAGTCTCTCCAAATTATTTCCACAACTTCTCCATGACACGCCAAAAGAGATCTGCATAGACAAAAACATTCAAAGGGATCAAAGCATCTCACATATAAAAGAAAAATTAAATGAAATCCTTAGTGTAGAATAAAACATATAAATGAATCAATAATAAGTTATAAACCATGTGAGTGATCAAGGAATCCGAAAAATAAAATCGAAATAGACGCAATTAGGAAAGAAAAATTACTTTGTATTAAAATAAAAAGGGAAAATAAGCTTACAAACTGGTGCCTTGATGTCACAAGAATCTTCCAATGGTCTCCTTTCCTTCCCTTGATGACAAGATCTTCAGACCCAAAACCAACAACATGAGTTTACCAATCCAAGTCTCTATAGCCTCCCATTCATATGCTGAATTTATAGGAAGGATAAGGAGGTTTCTAGTTCCACTTCTCAAGGGAGATGATCCTTAATAAAAGGATATTAGTTCCATATACAAAGGGATGAGGCACAGGTATGTAGTGGTTCAAGGATTCTAATTTGGATAATATTCCCCAAACAAAGCTTCTAGAACTTAATTATTTTTATTTTTACGTGCATGAACAGACCTACGCACTTTTTGTTTAGGAAAATTGTGCACCTGCGCAGGTTTTGTTCAAGAAAACTGAGCAGGTGCTCAAAAATGTTTTTTAAGCAACAAAAACCAAAATTCCTTTTGTCCTTGGTATTATTTTACTTCAATATTCATAGGGGATTCACTTGAGACACTCCATCAGATGGCAAGATATCTGAATCGACAGTCATGGTGAAAAATTTTAGTGTAGAACCTTTCCACTGGCACTTCATCCAGAATCAAAGACGTAAAGACCTTGTATGTCACTGCGTCGGGATCCTTTGTTGGCTTCTTATATTTTTAATTCTAGGGTAGAATATACAGAGGCAACCTAGAGAGAGGTTTGACCTCCTCGACATCAATTTCCTCTGGTGCTACGTCTTCTTCATCAGATTCCATCTCCACAACATTTTTCTACTGATCTTGGCCCCCCTTACTCCGCTATTCCTTAGGTTTATTTCAGGGTGATGATCTTGTTACTGGCTTCTGCGACTTATTGGAAGACATTGCACCCACATTTGTCTACTTCCTGGGTGACCTCGACCCTATGACAGTGGTTGGCAGTGTAGCCATCATTATGAATCCCAATCCTCAATGGAGAAGTTCCTGCTCAATCTCCCTGTAGCTCTTCGCTGACATACATCAGATATCTCGATGCTATTGCATACAATAATTATCACTTCTAAGTCTCAGCGCACAAAGTCCTTCAATGGGGAGCGAGGTGCCTAATTTATAGTGAAATTCAAATTCAAATCCCATCATCTCCATTAGATCTTCCTCATCAATGCTAATTTGGCGGCAAATCCACCCAGATATGCCCATTAAATGCATACTTCCCATTCCTTGTAATGGCCAAGTCATTTTCCAATCATTTTTTGCTGCATCAACGGTCACTTTTTTAATGAACTCTGCTAGTTCGCCCTTTCATTGAAGTCCTTCTTCCCTTGGTGCAGTACTCTCCAGCTGCGCCTACTGTCGTTCTGCCATGTAGTACTTTTACTCCAATGCAGCCACCTTTTAGTAGACTCGTTGATAGTCCTATGCGCTTGTTCATATAGGCACCCACAAATATCCTTCCCCAATACAGACTTGTTGACTAGGTATTTCCAAGAAGATTCTTGGGCTTGTGCCAACTGCGCATCCCAATCATGTTGTACCAACGTCCTTGGATCCTTGGTAATTCGAAATATGCCCACTTTGACTTCTAGAAGATCCTCATTAATACACTCCCAACCATCGACATATCTATAATTTAACAATAATCCTTCCATCATCTCATCCCAATCCGTAGTGCCATGGTGCAACTCTATTTCAAGATACCATTACTGAGGCATCGTATCCAAGGAATGAAAGAATATGTGCACCCACTCTGGTTGAGGTTCTAGACCCCAAGCTATTGTCCAGGGAGATAAATTTTCTCTTGGATATTTCTAACCATCATACTTCTTTGTGATATTCATGTCTACATGACAAAACCTTAGCCTTATCAATTTGCAAAACTCCTTCCATCCTCCTAAACTTTCTCTGTCTGCGCCCCACCAAGTCCAAAACTTCGTATCTTTGATCCTCATGTACCTTTTTCTCAAATTCTTCCAAAAACAAGACAACATTCCTCATTCTATCATAAAAAGGTAAATCACGTACTTTTGACCGAACATAACGCAGATATTTGGTGACTCTATTACAATGCTTAGTAGTGACTTCATGCAAGTGATTCTGCCAATGCTCTAGCTCTTCATCAGAATCTAAAACACACGAACTATCACGCTTCAAACATATTCTTCCATCCACTGTGGGATTAGTCTAGTATTCATCCTATAGTTCTGATCAATCTCAGCATCCCCATACTCATGCTAGACAAGCACCTTCGGAAGGCTTTAATGGCACCACAACTCGGGTACCATTCTCTTCAAAGATCATCTGCCTCTTCTTCATGTTGATTATAACATCCATGTCGTAAGCCCAATAAAATCAAGCCAGTGTGGGATAAGGATTTCTATCATCAATGATCTCAATAACTTAGAAGTTGACTAACACACTGGCTCCATCAATATCTACGTTGATTCCTTGAAATAGCCCCATAGTAATGATATTTTGTTGATTTTCCATCCTCAGCTAAATTGGTGACCATTGAAGCTTAGGAATTTCCATTTTCTCCCATGTCTGTTTGGGCAGAACATTGGCATCTGATCCCAGGTTCAGAATGACTTGATCCATCTCATAATCCCCGATTTACACATTTAACCGCATCTCCCAGCTGGTTCTCTTCTTCTTCTGGTACACTTTATTTACTGCGCACTGCTCCACTCATGTCTCTTTCTTTCCAGTGCAACTATTTATCAACTATTGTAACCCTTTTATAGCCTTTTGATACCTTAAAAAATTTAATGCACATCTGCAAAAAATACGTTAAGATATACATATCAGTTTCCTTCACTTCAGCGTTCTCCTCGAACTTATTATTTAGCGGAAATAGCTTTCTCTTCATGGTTTATTTCGAAGATTCGGGATTCATAAATGTCTTTTTTAATTCCATGAATGTATCTTTCTCGCACTGTATATTAAACCCAACATTATTATCTTCAACCTTCCGAACATATGTCTCGATCACAGGCTTTCTTCCCTGTGTGCAGTCTTCTCCAGTATGCACACCCCTGCGCGTTACTATGTTAACTCTTGGATCTTCCTGACGTGGTTCAACCCTCATCATTTGTATGTTCTGCACCATCTTTAGTTGCAATTATGATACCTTTCAGCTAATAAAGTGGGACAATCTTCAATTTCATGACCAAATTCTTGACAATACTTACAAGAAGCCGCAGTAGGATTCTGACAATCCCTAAAAAAATGTCCAGGCTATCTGCCGTTGTAACATATGACCTTCCCTCATCTACGAACAATGCCTCCTCCTCATCCACGCTCTCGACCTTGGAAACCTCATCGCGTTGTCAACAAGCCTGAGGCTTCACACCCTTCTACTTGCATTCTATATGCACCAAGATTATGCTACATCATTAGATCATAGCTTCGAAAATGGTGTTCATTATGTCCTACCGAACTACACTAGTTACAGAATAACTAATTCAACGATCTGAAATTTTTTCAAGCAGATGACAATATTATGTGGAGTGATGGCCTGCCACTTCGCATAAGCTACACCAGAAATTAGGCCTCACACTTAGCCCAAAACTTGATCCAGGCTTCAATGGAATCTGCATACCAGAGCCCAAATAGTCTCTATAAATAGGTCATTGCTCCTTATAGTGACCCTCTTCGTTGCACTTGATACACCAGACTCTCGACCGCATATGAAACCTTACCTCCTTTCCTTTCTTTAGATCTTGTATCTCCATACGAAAACTTTCCAACTGAGTTTGAATCTATTGAACCCCTACTCTTGTATCAACTATCAGCGAAGCTTCAAGTTTCATTTATATCTCTAGGGATTCAACCTGGGTAGCAATATTCTGTTGTGACAATGACAATATAAGGTGAGGGAACATCGCAACAATGAACAATTCTTTATTTTTTTCATCCGAGATCTTGAAGCTAACCTAGATTATAAATGTATTAAATCTCTAGTCTACTTCCCATATAATCTCAGTATCTAATTGCTTAATTTATTTGATCTCTATGATACAATGGGATTGCGACTTTGGTTTCTTGAATTTATCATTCAACTTAGTCTTCATCTCAACCAAAGTAGAATTTTCATTCATTGTAGTATATTTCATATACCAGGACAATGATTTGTCTTGCAACGCTGTAACCAATTGCGCTTTCATCATATTTTCATCTATAATGTTATGTAAAGTCCATATTGCTACTGCAACAAACCATAACTGTTCAGGATCATCCGATCCCTTGAATACAAGAATATTTGGGGGTTGGGCCATGGAAAATGGGGGAGGTGGAGGTGGAGGAACAGTATGGAAATGGGTGGTGACAGGGGTGGAAGGTTGGGGAATCTCTGCAGTGCTCTGCATATTTTCAGATCTCAGTGACACACTTCTCAGAGTAGCGGGGTTTCTTTCCCCTCCCTCAGTTTCAAACATTAGACTATATTAAGTTTCAATGTAAGTACCCCAATTTGTCCTGAATCTTTTACCACTTCACGTAGCACCAGGTTCCATTTCTCTGAACATCAATTTGAGTGCATATGCAATACACCGTCTTCACACAATAGCATTTTAATCTATAAATTTAGTGAATTCAGGTACTTACCTCACAGACCTTTGAAAAATTTACGCTCTGCTTCGCTATATGATACCAAGGTATCGATCATGAACTCAATAATAAACCCTCCAAGGATACTATCAATCCAGTAATCAACAAATCTCACAATCTCCTTATTAGTCCTATTTAACTATTGGATAAACCGTGAAGTCCATGCAATAGGATTATTATTGAAACATCCTGTCTGAGCATCTAGTCTTGACATCCACTCGTATAAATCGCTAGAAAACGACGAGAAAAATATCTCGTATTGATCTGTATAAATATACTTCTGTAACCAATGTTTAGTAGAGATGTGAAAATTTCTGTATTATTGCACAAAAAATTCGCGTTCTTTCAGATTTACCTAATCTTCAATCTATTTCTTAGATAGATGCCACATCCAGCTATCCCTTAGTCAGATAATTATCCTAACAATGAAATGATTTGTTGGCTTGATGGGGCCTATAACCATGTTCAAATGTGGTTGTGCGAACAACCAAAACCCACAATTATCGACCCTTTCAGAAACAATCTGCTTGCGTAGACCAAAGTCTCGCCCGAGGTAATATAGGGGGATGCTAGAACCAGGTTTCTGCATCCATAGGGACAGTGGAATTTGGCTTTAGGTATTTTCTTCTTTAGGAGAGATTCATAGAACAAATCTATTACTTATACAAGTGTTGTTCAACACACCTATTGAACTTACTAGCAGACTGCGTTATCTTACTTAATCATGCATAAAACAAGTAAACAATTATAAATAGAACTACAATATGAAATTACAGATCGAAACCCTTATTCAACATAAATATTTATAAACAACAAGTAAAGTAAAACATATAAACAAAAACACAGATCTATCTCAACAGAGCTTTCATTAATTACTCAGATCTTCCACATATATTCGCTTTCACCCTGTGCACTTAGCTGCATGGGTCTACACACTTAGCTGTAGACTTCCTAAGGTCTCCATGCACTCAAATACAGTAGCCTTTCCTCTAACCCAGAACCATAGACTCTGAATCAAAACAATATTACATCCAAATGCATTTCCTCCACTTCGAATTCTACCTCTATCTAGACTCCTTATATGTATTTTAAATTTACAATACCATGGTCCGAAAACCATGGATGGAGTTCAATGTTCATAAAATAATCCCATGCAATTACATAATAAGGGGTTTTGACCCACACCAAAGCCCCTAAGACTCAAAATGGACTCCGCCCTACACACTACTCTCCTTGATCTACAAAGTCTTTTCTCTAACTTCTTTCATCGAGGGGTCCCATGTCCAACAATTGCAGATCTAGACAAGGAGTTTGTAGCGTGTATAGATGATTGCATGAGAGGACTTGGTGGGGTCCTTATGCAGGATGGAAAGGTGGTATGCTATGAGTCATGGAAGCTAAATGAATATGAGCAGAACTACCCGACACATGATCTTGATCTAGCAACGATCATACATGCACTTAAGATGTGGAGGCACTATCTTCTTGGTAGGCGATTTGTATTGATGAGTGACCAAATTGGGATGAGATAGTTGTTTGAATAACCAAATTTGAATGGAAAGAAGGTTATATGGTTGGGAAATATCAATGATTTTGAATTTGAGATCAAGTACATCAAACGAAAGGAGAATAGGGCTAGAGATGCTCTTAGCAGGCGAGTATAGGTAAATCACTTAGCAATGATGAGCTGCTATGGGACAAATTTACATTATAGGATCTTGTAGGAAGGTCAGCAGGATCACCGGTTTATGGAAATTGTGCACAAGTTGCAGTAGAGTACAGGTACAAGTACAAGTGTTGGTTGTTGAATTTTTCAACAAGAAACAGTGAAGGAGTCATCCTGAAACATCATCCTTGATCCTAGTTGGAAAATAATCACCTAAAATAGGTGGGGCCCACACAGGCTATTTTTAGGTGTATGTCTATTTTTAGACATGCTGAGCATATTCTATATGTAATAGGAGGCTATTTGTATATGGTTGGTCAAATGTGAAAAATAGATGAGATTCTATTTTTAGAATATTGGGCAAAGTCTATTTATAGATCGTTGATCTAAAAATAGATGCATGTCGATTATTATTAGCCCTTAATAATAATCAGACTCTAAATATCAACTTATTCTCTTGGAGCACTTTATTTCAGTGAAGAGATTTGGAAAATCAGTGGGATGAAGGAATTACGCAATTCCTAGGGTGGTTGGTGACTCATTCATGGAGGACTCAGTTAGAATTGAAGTGGCAAAGTTATGACAGAGTTGGAAGAGTAGTTCATGGAGTTGTTATTCAGTTTAACTTAGTTAATGGAGTTAAACTCAGTTGAGCTAGTTGTATCTAGTCTAACTGAATGATACACTAGTGAAAGTGGAGTGAATTAATTCACAAATAATAACTCATTAATCAACGAAACAAATACAGCAGTAAGCTATAGTGCATGTCAATTCCAGTGGAGACCTAGTGTAAAGATAGGTGAAAGGGTGAGATGGACTATCCGTTGTGACTACTAGTGGTGAATTGATTGCGTCTACATATATATTGGAGATTCCAATGAGAATAACGTAGTCAAGGAGAGTGGGATTGCATCGAATTGGTATTTGTAATCAACTTGGATTGTGTAGTGGAGGTAGGCTATCAGGAGGTAGAAATTAGTGCATGGATTTGTAGATTTATTCATGATAGTGTGTGACGATTGTATTGTACTGAGAGCTTGATGTACTAAGATTTGTATGAGATTGTTACATGATTTCCATGATACATAATATATGATAGTTGGGGATTTTAGCTTCAAGCTTTCTCGTTAAACAACTGTGTTATGTGTGATTATTTTTATTTCTTCATATGTGTTTGCAATTGATTTTAATTTCCGAAAAAGATTAACAATGGAAGGAGAAGATAAATATTTTTAGATCAGGAGAATCTGGATATATACATGCATCTTGTATATAATTTCTACATGGTATCGAAGCTTTGTTATAAATTTTCTACATGTTATGAGAGTAGGAATTATTTGGGTGCGTGAGTTTGCAGAGACTATATGAAAATTTGGATGAATATTTTTCAGAAACAAATAGCATATTTGGATTCCTTGCGAAAAAATACCCAAATTGAAAAAACAAATCGGTAGAATTAGAGCTTGGATGAGGGAGATATCGTCGATTTAAAATCAACTCTTTTTTTAGAAAGTTTTGCGATGGCGGGACAATTACAATGTGCGCGAGCCAAGAATCTACATGCACTGAGGTACAAGATGCATGCAAAAATTTGAGGTTAGTAACTTGGTGGTTGAGAGGGAGCCTCTCAACATGCAGCCTGAGAAGAAGTCTTAGAAGGTTGTGGAGCAGCCACAACTGGAGATGCAGAAGAATCTTTATAGATTTGATGTAGATGGGATTTCTATGGAGCTTCCTACTGTTGGGAAGTGTAAGAAAGACATGCAATTGAAGCTTGAGAGGGAGCATGATTTGCATGCAGGTAAGAGTGAACCTCGGGATGTGGAGCAGCCACAAGATGAGGATCATGGAGTGGGAGCAACCACTCATGCAGAGAAATTTCGTGCTAGATGGGCAGAGGGAGTGCATGCAGCTATACCACCAGGTAAGAGGTGGGGCGACATGCATGGATAATCCAAGAAGAAATTTCTGGGCAGGATTCATTGAGATGGTGTGGATCTCATGAATTGAACCTGGCTATGAGGTGCCCATAGAGTAGCAGTAGCATGATAAGTTGGATTGATGCAGTGAGATCAAAGTGACAGTGTTGGATACTGGAGTGCGGTTCAGAGTTGATAGCAAGTGCAGAGTGCATGGGTGTAGAGTTCAATAACATAGTGGTTCCTGAAGACATGTGCAGTTGCTACCAGCAGAAGTAAAAGAATTTGATGATAGATTCATTATATTGATTCAGTTGTTTTGAGGCTATTCAATTTCATAAGTGTTGTGGCAAGAGTTGCAGAGCAGATGCATAGAGTTGCAGAGCGCTTGCAAAGGTTGCAGGGAGAATGCATGGAGTTGCATGTCGCATGCAAAGACAGTCATTTCTTTTTGAGAGGGAGTGTTGAAGTTTGCAATAAGAAAAAATGAAGGAGGCATCCTGAAACATCATCCTTGATCCTAGTTGGAAAATAATCACCTAAACTAGGTGGGGCCCACACATGCTATTTTTAGGTGTATGTCTATTTTTAGACATGGTGAGCATATTCTATATGTAGCAGGAGGCTATTTGTAGATGGTTGGTCAAATGTGAAAAATAGATGAGATTCCATTTTTATAAGATTGGGCGAAGTCTATTTATAGATCGTTGATCTAAAAATAGATGCATGTCGATTATTATTAGCCCTTAATAATAATCAGACTCTAAATATCAACTTATTCTATTGGAGCACTTTATTTCAGTGAAGAGAATTGGAAAATCAGTGGGCTGAAGGAATTACGCAATTCCTAGGGTGGCTGGAGACTCATTCAGGAGGACTCAATTAGAACTGAAGTGGCAAAGTTATGAGAGAGTTGGAAGAGTAGTTCATGGAGTTGTTATTCAGTTTAACTCAGTTAATGGAGTTAAACTTAGTTGAGCTAGTTGTATCTAGTATAACTAAATGATACACTAGTGAGAGTGGAGTGAATTAATTCACAAAAAATAACTCATTAATCAAATGAAAAAATACAACAGTTAACTACAGTGCATGTCAGTTCCAGTGGAGACCCAATGGAGAGTTAGGTGAAAGGGCGAGATGGACTATCCATTGTGACTACTAGTGATGCATTGATTGCATCTACATATACATTGGAGATGCTAATGAGAATAACACAGTCAAGGAGAGTAGGATTGCATCGAATTGGTATTTGTAATCAACTTGGATTGCACAGTGGAGGTAGGCTATCAGGAGGCAAAAATCAGTGCATGGATTTGCAAATTTCTTCATGATAGTGTGTGACAATTGTATTGTACTGAGAGCTTGATGTAATAAGATTTGTATGAGATTGTTATATGATTTCCATGACACATAATATATGATAGTTGGGGTTTTTAGCTTCAGGTTTTCCTGTTAAACAACTGTGTTATGTGTGATTATTTTTATTGCTTCATATGTGTTTGCAATTGATTTTAATTTCCACAAAATATTAACAGTGGAAGGATTCTGTATTTAGCAAGAAGATAAATATTCTTAGATCAGGAGAATCTGGATATATACATGCATATTTTATATAATTTCTACATTGGTATAGTTACAAGTACAGGTGTTGGAACAGGTACAAATACATGCAGTACAGGTACAGCTACACATGTACATGATTTGGATTACCATCTCATAGCAGATGGAGTGGGTATATTTAGAGACAGGATATATGTACCAAACAAAAATGAGCTCAAGAAGGTGATATTGAGAGATTTTCATGCAAAACCATATTCGGGTCACCGAGGATACCGGAAGACTTTGACTATAGTGAAGAGATTCTACTATTGGCTGAATCTAAAGAAGGATGTGGCATAGTTTGTAGCCATGTGTTTGGATTATAAGATGGCTAAGGCAAAGTGTAAAGATCCAGGTGACTTTTGTTACACCATTTTTTGGTCATCTAACCTACTATCATTAGATGGACCCAAGTACACCATGTAAGACCAATTTTACCCTAAGTAAAATTGCTTTCACTATGTCAAATAACTTAGTAAACCACATTTATTAGGTTGTTTATGGTCTAAACAGGAAACCCCAAAAGGAAATATTAAACAAACCTATATTTGTTTGATTTTCCTCATGGAATAATTAATTAAACAATAATTTAATTATTATTCCTCATCATGTTTAACCCAAAACAAAGAAATTAATTAGATAAATCTCTATTTATCTTATTATTTTCTAGGAATAATTATTTAAATATTATTTAAATAATATTCCTTGTTAAATATGACTAAATAACCCACAAATAATTAAATAAATCATTATTTATTGGATTATCATTCAACCACTTCCTTAAAATGATAAATAAATCATTTATTTATTTATTATTTACAAATAAAGGGATTTGACCCAAGTCAAATACCTTTTCCCTCCAACAAATATAATAAAATATTCCAATAAAGTGGATCTAGATTTGGTTAATGCTATTTTAATCATGCACCAAGATCTAGAATGACCCCATATTTTGTTATAAATAGGAGGGTTTTTCCTACCATTCTTCACCTTTTGTTGCCTATTAGATCACTCTGGATCTATACACTTGGTCACATTTTTCTACATTATTTGCTGTGTGAGCTCCCTTTGAGTTCTATCTTTGTATGGGTTTTCTACACCAACAAGAGAGAGAGATTCTAGATCTGAAGTGCTGAGGACTTCCAAGAACCCATCCCATTGAGGAGAATTGGATACGCCTTCTTTTTTTCCTCCCAGGTGCCCTTAATACAAAAATTCTTTCAAAAAACATTGTTCTTGTCTTGTCTATTGGATGTATGGAGCAAACCCTTAATTTTACTGCTTAATGTCTTTCTACGCATAGATCTGGTTTTTTGCAGCACTTGTCTTGATCAATTAACTGCATATCTGAAGATATTGGCAGCCACATTTGATGTTAGGGCTATAAGTTATGCGTAGCTAAAGTGGTATTTTTTCGTACGCTTCGACAAAAGATTCATACTAACAATTGGCGACTCCACACGGGTTTTAAATTACGACTGCTGTCATTTTTCATATTCCTACATATCCAGCTACTTCAGACCCTAGGGTTTCTTTTCAGCTTTTTTTTTTTCCTATTTTTATGTTGTTTTTCTCACATAAAACCCTAAAACATTAAAATTTCTAACTTCCGCCTGTTTCTGGCCCTATTGCGCAGGTGACAAACATCAGTCGCAACTGAGACAACAACTTTTCCACAAATCTGCCGCCGAGACAACCGAAGTTGGAGGTCGCACTTTTCAGCCCAAAAAATGCGACCTGGACTCCAGGTCGCACTTTTCAGCCCTTTTTCTGCGACCTGAACAGGAAAACAGGTCAGAACCTGTGACCTGTACTTTTTCCTGCTGTTTTTCTTCAATTTTTTGGGTTTTGCTGAAGCTTCTATCAGGGTTTTCCCGCCTCTGTCTCCACCCATTTGGACCTATTTCTGATCTATTTTTCTCATATAAGTGGGAACCTAGCTCCCTAGGGCTTCAGTACCCTCCAATTTTGGTGGAAGATTTTTAGCTGTTTCAGGTGTCTGATTTTTCAGAGTTTCAACCTTCCCTTCTTCAGATCTGATCCCTCATTCTCAGATCCCTTTAAATCAGCTCTCCTTCCTTTCAAACCACCTCTTGTAGTTTTTTTTGGACCTCCCTTTAGGATCTCCTCCCTGTCCTTTCTGCTTTTTGCTGATTTCCTCCTTTTTTCCAACCACCTTGCCTCTGCCTCTTGGCTGTGATCTACACCTCTTTTCAGCAGCTTTCTCCTTGAGATCCATGTCCCTTTTGACCCTAGATCTATTGGCCTCTTTTTAGTGTGTTTTGACTAGATTTTTTCCCCCTTTTAGATTAGTTTTGAGAGATCCGCCTTGTTGGGTTGAATCGATGCACTAGTAGCTGTTAATTTTCTGTTATTTCAGCATTATATATTGTTCTCTGCATATTTATTTTCAGTTACGCAGCACACTTTTTCTCTTGCTCTCAAAACAAAAAGGGTTTAAAAATTAAATTAGCGCACACCACACACTCACCCTAAGAGAAGAAGAGCCTGGTTTACACCGCCAGGCAAAGACTTTAAAATCAATTGACACTGCACCTATCTGCCCTTGTTTCAACATTGTAATTCCTTGATTTTTCACCTCCTTGCCCTTGTGGTCATTCTTCTTCTCCTTGTGCTATGTTTGTGTTGTCATCATTGCACCCCCAAGGCACACCTCCCAGAGACTTCTTGGCCTTCACCCTCAGTTTCTGATCGGTCGACCTGCTCCGTCCCGCCGTCGACGAGCCAGTCCCCCTCCGAGTCTGCCTTCCGACTCCTCTTCTGATTCATTGGGTTCTCATTTTACTTCTGGTTCTCCCCCTGTCACCTTCACTATGTCTGGTCTAGGGCCTAACGCTAGCGGTAATCCCGGCCCTAATGCCGGCACTACTACTAGTGGAACCACCACAAGAACTACCCCGGTTGCACCCTTGCTGTCGTACATCGCAGGCCTCAGCCTCCTCGATTTCAATAAGTTGATCAATGACCCTATCTGCCACGATGTTGGTTGGCTTGCTATGCCAACCAAGCTCCCCTTCGACATCCCTAAGTTCGAAGGCGTTGCTGGAGAAGATCCAACCAACCATGTCCGATCTTTCCACATGTGGTGTTCCTCCAATTCCATTACCGACGATTCCATCCGTCTTCGGTTGTTCCAACGCACGCTTACCGGTGAAGCTTCTAAATGGTATGTTGACCAAGCCACCTCTTCCCATACCACCTTTGCGACCATTGCCCAAGCCTTTTTATCTTATTTCCAGCTCCCTCTCCGATACGTTACTGGTACGGAGCTCTTGACTTCCTTCAAGCAAACCTCTTCGACCCGCCTTTCTACCCATGCCCAGGAATGGCGAAGAAGATGGAGCTTATGTCGAGCCCCCCCCTTCAAAGATCGGGTTTATATGGACTGGTTCCTTCGCACTCTCTTAGCTCCTATCGGCAAAGATGTCGCCTCCCATTTCCCTCAAACCAAAGAAGCCGCCCTCCAAATAGCCTTGAAATATGACCTGATCTATGCTAAGTCTGGTTATGTTTATACCGTCCTTCCTGACCTCCCCAGGCCCGGAGGCACTAACGCCCCAGGGGCATCTCATTCTGCCGATGATATCGTTGGAGCCCTTTCTCATCTGTATGCTCAACCTCCTATGGGCTATGGTCTCCCTTAGGGAGGGGCCAGCACCTCTAGCACTTTTCCCCCTCCAGGTAGCATGTATCTAGGATACGGCATGCCTCATCCTTTTGCCCAACCTCCTACTTACCTCATTGTTTCCCAACCTAACCATTACCCTTACCCGCAGCCTGGTGCACCAGCTCCTCCAACATATGCGCTTCCTTCTCCCTTGCCTCCTCCAACCCCGCAACAACACCTACAGCCCCCTCCAGGGCAAGTATTTTCACAGCAGGGCGCGACTAATCCCCCTTCTTCTCAAATAAGGCGGAGAGGAAATCCAAACCAATCTTCCCCTGGTACTCATGGACTCAATCCTCAAGGTATTGACCCTAACACTGCTAACCAACAACAGGGCACTCAGCCCAAGCCGGACAGGCCTCTTCACACAAATAAGCCTTGTTCGTGTTGCGGTGTTTATGGTCATTACACCCACGATTGTCCCCTCTTACCACAGATGCGGCAGATGTGGGAGTCTCAAGCCACATTGCGAGGACAACATGCCTCCCCTCATGTTCCCCCTAATGTGGCCACTACTCAACCAGCTGTGTTTACTGATCCTTTCCCTCAGCAAGGATTCGTGGCTACCCAACCACCTGACGGCCAGGTCGCCACTCAACCTTCCCCTTCTGGTTCCTCCGATTACCAGATCCTCATGATGAACTCTGATCCATCCCCAACCGTCGACCTTCACCTTCAAACTCGGTCTCGCCAGTACCCCAAGCCTCCTGCTCAGTCTGCCCCCGAGCCTCCTTCTTCAGGTTCTATAGAGCCTCTTTCGACATCCAGTGGCCCCTTACATATCCCTCAACCTAAAGTTGAGGTTCATACCAAGATTCCTAAGGGACCATTACGCCGAAATGCTGCTTCCGGTCGAGCTGCTCATTCGTATAGCATAGTAGATGATTTGGCGCAATCTCCTGCTGCCATTTCCACATTGGAACTTCTCCAGTCGTGCCCTTCCCAAAATAAGGCTCTGCTATCTACCTTGGGCGCTGTAGATCCTGATGATGACCAAATGATCATTTTCGACGCCCATCAATCAGAGCATCCTCCTCTTCCTGCTTCCGTCGCCTTCCAAATCCCAGTAAAAATCCAGAATGCCAACGTTTCTTGGTGTATAATTGATGAGGGTGCATCCACCTGTGTGATGTCTGCTTCAGTTTGGAAGCAACTCGGATCTCCTGACTTAGCCCCTTCCACAATCACCCTTCGAGCGTAGGACGGCCACACCTCCTAGCCCATTGGCCTTTTCCGTAATTTTCCTATCACCCTTGCCGGTAAGACTGTTTGCATTGACGTCGAAGTCATCGAAACCCCTCTAGATTACAACATTCTATTGGGGTGAAGCTACACCTATGCCATGTCTGCTGTCCCCTCTACGGTTTTTCGCAAGATGTCTTTTCCTCACAATGGAAAGATAGTCACCATCGACCAGTTGACTTATCATGAGCCAAAGTCTCAGACCTCCCCTGAGATGACCATCTCTTCTATAGCCAATAAGCAAACCGTCGATTCCCTGACCAGTGTCTCTCCCAGCGTCTATAAAGACTCCTCTTTGCTTGGAACTTTTCCTGGTCTCCCTCCTCCTCCTATCTCTGATCCCAGCTTGTCGAATGTTTGCATGATGAAATCATCTCAGGCTTCCCTTAAGCGACCCGCTTCGGCTAGTCAGCAACCTCAGACTCAACCTCGCCCACCGCAACCCACTCCTAGCCCTTCATCTCCGCCAGCCGAACCTCCTCCTTCTGGCCCTTCTCCTACAGCTGGTATCCCTGAACCCCTTTATCCCCCTGGATCGGTTCCCCCAGGCCTTAACCATCTCGGAGCCGTCCCTCCTGGTCATTATCCCACTGGTCAGATACCATTTCTAGCTCCCCCTCCCGGAGTCTATTCGGTCCCCGTCATGGCCACCCTCTCTCTCCCTAACCTGACCCTGGGTATACCCGTCTGGGACCTTGACCCTCCAGCCGCTACCCCTCCTGGTCACCCCAAACCCTATCTTGCTTTGACACCGGTTCAACCAGTCCCCCTTGCTTCCTCTGTTGCTACCATGCCCCCTGCACCTCCCCAGGACCCTACCCCTGTGGTGACAGCTCCAGGAAAGAAAGGCAAAGCTCGTAAGGGGGCATCCAAAGACAAGGCCACCCCGACTGACCCTGCTCCTCCTCTGCCCACAAAGCCTTGTGCCTTGTGTGATGTCGTCAGTCATGCCACCCATACTTGTCCTGAGTTGCCCTGCATTCAACCCATGGTTAAAGTCGCGTTCCCTGTGTCTACGGTCTCTGACCCTTCTCTTCCGTCCTCGTCCGTAACCAAGAACCCAAAAACTATTCGCACTAGCAAACCTTGTGCTTTGTGTGGTGTCCATGGCCATTACTCTCACCATTGTCCTCACTTGACGCATTACCACACCTCTTTAGAAGTATTTAGAGAGTATGAGGTTGAACAAAATCAATCCGCCTCTCCCATACTCACGCAGTATGCTTCAGGCCAGCTTGAGGATCCCCCCGCTCCCATCGAAATTTCCCCCCCTGATGTCCAGATGACGAAGTCTACTACCACCATCCTCTACCTATCATCCCCTGTGAGACCCTTGGCACACATTCCCCTTGAATCCTCCCCTGTTGTTTCGCTTGACCTCCCTTCAGCGACAACCCTAGGCTCCCCATCTTTTAACCCTTTGTTTCCCTGTTCTTCTGTCATTCCCCGTGACGATCCATATGTGAGCCTTTCTCCCCCTACGGATGATTTAGGTACCTTTACCACGTCATGTGGTGTCTTTTCCACCTTTGACCCCCTCTTTTCCATTCATACACGAGATAACTCCACCCGTATCTCTGTTGACCTCTGCAGCCCGAGTCCCCGCCTTACCTCCTATAGCCCTCATATACCACCCTCTAGCTTGTATATGAGTCATAGCCATCCTGCTCATTACAATCCCTCCCACAGTTGTCGCTCGATGTCTTCTGTACACTCACGCTGCCATCATTGTCCCTCCTCCCTCCATTTGTTGTCTTGTAACACCATTCTGCAGGACCTCCCGTCCTCACCCTATATCGGTTACGCCGATGGTGCAAGTCGTTACTCCCGGAATCTAGCCTTGGCAGGTTGGGCCATTTTCACCCCCTTGCATGCCCTTATTCTCTCCAACGGGGTATGCATTGGTCCTGCCACCAATAATCAGGCCGAATATGATGCAGTGCGTGGTCTCTTAGTCGATGCCCTCTCTCATCGCATCCGCCATCTGCATGTTCATTTAGATTCCCTACTTCTTGTCATGCAACTAAATGGTGTCTATCGTGTGCATAATCCTGTGCTGTTTAGACGATATTTACGACTGAAACTCTTGATACGTGAGTTTGAAACCATAACTTTTACCCATGTACCTTGAGAACAAAATCACTATGTAGATAGCATTGAAAACCATGTTCTAGATTGGCATTTATCACACGGATTTTATACAAGACAATAACATTCATAATCATTAAACAAGATGCATATCCATAATATGTGTCGCAAAACATGTGTTTAGAGTCCATCTACTCTAATACATATGACATGCCCATTGCATGTTACAAAAAACTCAAAACTGGGGGCACCACCTGCCCCTACCTACACACTAGGGGGCACCACATGCCCCACACCTAATCACTATCTAGTGGATCCCGAGCTAATGCCTTTGCTCCTGCAGCCTGTAGATCCTGTATCCCCTGACCGGCCATCGCCATGCGACGCATGACCCCTCGCCATTCCGAGGGTAGACCAATACATGGCTCTATATATTGGTCGTCTAAGTCCTACCACCCGCGCTCTGAAACACCGGTCAGCAACCTCTCACATCTACGGCGGATGTCCTCCAGGAGGGCGGCTACATCCTCATTATGCACTGCTCTCGCTCCACTCGGACTTGTAGCTCCAGACGCTGCCAGTCGTCCCATATATCCGGCCGGTTTTACCGGAGTTATATCTGCATACCAAAAGTACATGAATCAGTACCCTATCTACTATTCACTAACCTTCACATGCCCAAAAAAGAATAGTTACTTATCACTTACCATCGAGTCCCCATACTCGACCAGGCAGAAGTGGTAGGTCCGGATCCCCACAATAACTCATCCCACTATAAGGATAGTCGTCTATGTATAACGGCATCTGATCCCAATGGGCAAAGAACTCAGGTCGAAACACTCGTCCGACCGCCCCTCCTCCTCCTCTGCACAGTAGCTGCCCCCACCAGCACATCCTGGGCTCTCTAGGGCCCCCATCTAGCAGCTGTATACGAGGTCGTAAGGTTGGGATCTTCTCAAAAAAGAAGGAACACAATAAAGTCCCATACGAGCAATCGTGCTTCACTTGCCGCTTGCAAAGCAACAACTGTCATTTCAACGACACCAACATCATTTGGGCCCACCCATAGTAGGTCCCACTCAACACACTCTCTACGATCATCATCTGCCCCCCAGTGATGTGATGGAACGCTTGGTTGCCCAAGATCTGCAGCACCGCTGCGGCCACTGCCCGGGTCTCCAGTCTCTCTAGGTCCCCGATCAATATCCGTGTCCCTTTGACTTGGAGGCCCGGTCGACAATGCCACTCCACAAACTCCATGATGTTCCGCCCCCGCGGTAACACTGGCTGCGTATTTCCCACCATCCCAGGTGGCAGGAGACCTGTCAGAAAATACACATCCTGGACTGTCAGTTCGATCCTGTGCCCCAACACTACAAAGACCTCATGCTCTGGATCCCAATAACTGATAATCCGGGCCAACAAGGGCTCTCCCACTCTCATCAAAGGGTTCTCCAAAAAATTTAGAACCCCATACCTGGCCAACACATGACGGACACCCTGATCTGCCTGGATCTCTGCCCGTAATGTACCCAGGTCTCTCTCTCTCCAGTTAACCTATATATCTTCCATATCTGCACAATAACATCATCTTTGTCAGTATACAGATAGGTAATACTGTAACCAAACACAAAAAACCCAACTCTTAGCCATCAAACAGCACTAAAACCCCCTCATCTTCTAGGTCGCACTTTTTTGCCCAATCCTGGGACAGGTCGCACATTTTAGCTCAAAACCTGCGTCCCAGGTTGCAGATTTTGGCCCAAAAAGTGCGACCCGGCCGAAAATATGCAAAGGGGGCTGTTCCTGAGATTCTGGGCCCTAATATGAACTTTCAATCCATCAAAATGAAAGAGTAAGGTTAGGCCTCTTACCTACAACTGGCGGATCTCGATTCCAATGGTCGGTTTGTTCGCTACACTCGCCACAAGAATTAGGGCCTTCTCTCCTCTCTACATTCACCACAACAACACTAGCAAATGAGTGGATTTGGAGGGAAAACTGCCTTATTAAAAGAGAACCCTTGTTTCTTCTTTCCCCTGCTGCCACCATACCGTAGCTCTGTTGGAAAGCTCTCACCGAGCCCTCAAATGGGTATCTGTTAGTTTTTTGTGAATTGATACTTCACTAGGACACATCTTGTCCAAGATGGATCACTTCACCTCTCCTTAAAATCACATTTCTTCACTTACAACACTTGTACTTGGGGCACCACTTTGCCTCCTTACTTGTATTTATTCGTGTTGATTTTCGTCGTGAGTTACCATCTTGTACTCATGTTTTCATGGTCCCCCATTGGACCTTTACTGTGTGGTAGCACCATCGAGTCGCCCTTGTTTAGAGCATCCAAGTGGAGTTATCATCGCATTCATGGAGTCTATCCCGAGTCCCTTTGTACCCCGTTATAGTCCTCCACCCCTCATTTCTTGGTTTCTCTCTTGTGTCGCACATTATGGCCTTCAGTCCCACTGTCCCTTATGCCTGATGATTTTGTGTCAGTCGCTGCCATGTCATTCATGCCCTTTATGCTCTAGCAAGGGAAGTCGTCCATTCGCTACTCAGTACCTTTCATTCCACCATCATCATTGGTATTAGTCTGTCCATCGCTCTACTATTTTCTCTCGTGCCTTAGTTGAGGATCTCTCATTGCCTCACCTATGGCGGACCTCCTTTTGTCGACATCAGCTCCTTCATTCCAGAAGATAGGTCTAGAGGGCGGTGTACCTTGGTTCCAGCTTCCATTCTTGTTCGGGGCCTTGGATCAGGCAAAGGGATCTCTCATTTCCCTTTGACTTGATTGTTTCTCCACTCCAGCTCCTTTCAGCATGATCGAGATCCGTATACTTGATGGTTAAGTGATGCAGCAGCAGCTCTTGGTGATTCCCGGGTGTGTGTGAGATGTCTCAGCCCTCATAAGGGGGTGGCCCTGCAGGTAGCCCCCCACATGCCCGGATGACCTCTTCATTGCAGCCCTCGACGCAGCTCCATATATTTGATGATGTCGGCCTTAGCCGCTTGCTGTGCCTCTTTGATTTACATGTATCAGTCAGATTTTGTGAGCCCTTCCCCGCTTATAGGGGGAATTTGGGTTGTATTTGTATCTCATGTACTCAGATATTATTGTATCAGTCCTGGCTGTTATCCCAGGCACAACATGTATGTGGGATCTCTCATTGTATTTTTATCTGGCTCATGTTTATGCCGGCTGTACTTTATGGTTTGGTCCCTTGTTTATTGGACACACTATTCTTTTGTACTTTGTCTCGGCGGGCATAGGTATGCCTCCCCCGCCGCCTTTAGCACAGGTACCCTCTCATAAAAAGAGACTTGTTGCACCTGTAAGTCTCGTCTCCTCAGGGTCTAGTTCTTCAGCACATTAGTCTACCTTACATCTCTCTCTCCGACTTCCCTTTTGATGTCTGGTGATTGAGTTCTTACAACGTACTTCGGTCATACGATTTGCTCCTAACACTCGCACGCTGGGGGGCAATCTGTTACACCATTTTTTGGTCATCTAACCTACTATCATTAGATGGACCCAAGTACACCATGTAAGACCAATTTTGCCCTAAGTAAAATTGCTTTCACTATGTCAAATAACTTAATAAACCACATTTATTAGGTTGTTTATGGTCTAAACAGGAAACCCCAAAAGGAAATATTAAACAAATCTATATTTGTTTGATTTTCCTCATGGAATAATTAATTAAACAATAATTTAATTGTTATTCCTCATCATGTTTAACCCAAAACAAAGAAATTAATTAGATAAATCTCTATTTATCTTATTATTTTCTAGGAATAATTATTTAAATCTTATTTAAATAATATTCCTTGTTAAATATGACTAAATCACCCACAAATAATTAAATAAATCATTATTTATTTGATTAGCATTCAACCACTTCCTTAAAATGATAAATAAATCATTTATTTATTTATTATTTACAAATAAAGGGGTTTGACCCAAGTCAAATACCTTTTCCCTCCAACAAATATAATAAAATATTCCATAAAAGGTGGATCTAGATTTGGTTAATGTTATTTTAATCATGCACCAAGATCTAGAATGACCCCATATTTTGTTATAAATAGGAGGGTTTTTCCTACCATTCTTCACCTTTTGTTGCCTATTAGATCACTCTGGATCTATACACTTGGTCACATTTTTCTACATTATTTGCTGTGTGAGCTCCCTTTGAGTTCTATCTTTGTCCGGGTTTTCTACACCAACAAGAGAGAGAGATTCTAGATCTGAAGTGCTGAGGACTTCCAAGAACCCATCCCATTGAGGAGAATTGGATACGCCTTCTTGTTTTCCTCCCAGGTGCCTTTAATACAAAAATTCTTTCAAAAATTGTTCTTGTCTTGTCTATTGGATATATGACAAATGCACACCACTCGCTAATGTCATACAGATCCTGCTTTTTGGCAAGACTTGTCTTGACTAATTAACCCAGACCGAAGATATTGCGCCTACATTTTTGATAGTTGATAGTGGGTTAGCGTAGTTGAGAAAGTGGTCCTTTTTCGTACGCTTCGACAAAGGATTCATACTAACAAATGGCGACTCCACACGGGTTTTAAATTACGATCGTTGTCGTTTTTCATATTCCTGCATATCCAGCTACTTCAGACCCTAGGGTTTCTTTTCAGCTGTTTATTTTTCCTATTTTTATGTTGTTTTTCTCACATAAAACCCTAAAACATTAAAATTTCTAACTTCCGTGTGTTTCTGGCCCTATTACAGGTGATGACATCACCGTAAATCGAGACGCAACTTTTCCGGCAACCGCCGCGTCGAGACAACCTAGAGTTGAGGTCGCACCGCGCCTGCGCTAATTTTTGACTCCAGCGTCGAACACTTTTCACAAACTCCTTTTTCATTTAATTCGAATAAGAGAACAGCAGTTTAACCCGTGGACCCATTTCTTTTTCTCCCCGGTTACCGTTTTTCCGCAAATGTTGTCGTGTTTTGTCGAAGCTTCTCGGCCGTGCTTTCGCCTCTCGTATCCACCCGTTGGACCGTTTATGATCTGTTTTTGTTTCATATATGGGAACCGCCCCTAGGCTTCCGTACCTCCAATTTGGTGGAAGAGTTTAGCCTGTTTTCTTGGTGGTTCCATTTTTTTCGTAGTTTCAACCTTCCTTCTTCGTTTGAAATCTCTGCTCTAACTTCTCAAACCCAGCTCTCCTTCCTTTCAAACCACCTCTTGTAGTTTTGTTTGGACCTCCCTTTAGGATCTCCTCCCTGTCCTTTCTGATTTTTGCTGATTTCCTCCTTTTTTCTAGCCACCTTGCCTCTGCCTCTTGGCTGTGATCTGCACCTCTTTTCAGCAGCTTTCTCCTTGAGATCCCTATCCCTTCCGACCCTAGATCTCTTGGCCTCTTTTTAGTGTGTTTTGACTAGATTTTTTCCCCCTTTTAGATTAGTTTTGAGAGACCTACCTTGTTGGGTTGAATCGATGCACTAGTAGCTGTTAATTTTCTGTTATTTCAGCATTATATATTGCTCTATGCAGATTTATTTTCAGTTATGCAGCACACTTTTTCTCTTGCTCTCAAAACGAAGAGGGTTTAAAAATTAAAATTAACGCACGCCACACACTCACCCTAAGTGAAGAAGAGCTTGGTTTACACCGCCAGGCAAAGACTTTAAAATCAATTGACACTACACCTATCTACCCTTGTTTCAACATTGTAATTCCTTGATTCTACACCTCCTTGCCCTTGTGGTCGTTCTTCTTCCCCTTGTGCCGTGTTTGTGTTGTCATCATTGCGCCCCCAAGGCGCACCTCCCGGAGAATTCTTGGCCTTCACCCTCAGTTTCTGATCGGTCGACCTGCTCTGCTCCGCCGTCGTCGAGCCAGTCCCCCTCCGAGTCCGCATTCTGACTCCTCTTCTAATTCATTGGGTTCTCCTTTTACTTCTGGTTCTCCCCCTGTCACCTTCACTATGTCTAGTCCAGGGCCTAACGCTAGCGGTAATCCCAGCCCTAATGTCGGCACTACTACTAGTGGAACCACCACAGGAACTACCCCGGCTGCACCCTTACTGCCGTACATCGCAGGCCTTAGCCTCCCCGATTTCAATCAGTTGATCAATGACCCTATCCGCCATGATGTTGGTTGGCCTGCTATGCCAACCAAGCTCCCCTCCGACATCCCTGAGTTCTAAGGCCTTGCTGGAGAAGATCCAACCAACCATGTACGATCTTTCCACATGTGGTGTTCCTCCAATTCCATTACCGACGATTCCATCCATCTTCGGTTGTTCCAACGCACGCTTACTGGCGAAGCTTCTAAATGGTATGTTGACCAAGCCACCTCTTCCCATACCACCTTTGTGACCATTTCCCAATCCTTTTTATCTTATTTCCAGCTCCCTCTTCGATACGATACTGGTATGGAGCTCTTGACTTCCTTCAAGCAAACCTCTTCGACCCGCCTTTCTACCCATGTCTAGGAATGGCGAAGAAGACGGAGCTTATGTTGAGCCCCCCCCTTCAAAGATCAGGTTTATATGGACTGGTTCCTTCTCACTCTCTTAGCTCCTATCGGCAAAGATGTCGCCTCCCATTTCCCTCAAACCGAAGAATCCGCCCTCCAAATAGCCTTGAAATATGACCTGATCTACGTTTGGGCCTTGTTATAAGCTGACACCGTCCTTCCCCACCTTCCCCGAGTTCGTGAGGCACCAGACCAAGTTTCCTGGGCATCTTCATTCTCGTCGCCGATTTATCATCGAGCCCTTTCTGTCCGGGCTCTCAACCTCTCTATGGAAGCGGTGGCCTTCTCAGTGAGGTCAGTGACCAAGATTTCTTCAGCCTGCAGCATGTATCCAGGATACCACATGCCTCATCTTTTCTCAGCCCTCTCGCTACCTCAGTGTTTCCCAACCTAACCATTACCCTTACCCATAGCCTGGTGCGCCAGCTCTTCCAACATATGCGCTTCCTTCTCCCTTGCCTCCTCCAACCCCGCAACAGCACCTACAACCCCCTCCAGGGCAAGTATTTGCACAACAGGGCACGAATAATCCCCCTTCTTCTCAAAGAAGGCGGAGAGGCAATCCAAACCAATCTTCCCCTGGTACTCATGGTCCCAATCCTCAAGGTATTGACCCTAACACCGCTAACCAGCAACAGGGCACTCAACCCAAGCTGGACAGGCCTCTTCGCACAAATAAGCCTTGTTCGTGTTGTGGTGTTTATGGTCATTACACCCACGATTGTCCCCTCTTACCACAGATGCGGCAGATGTGGGAGTCTCAAGCCACATTGCATGGACAACATGCCTCCCCCATGCTCCCCCATGTGCCACTACTCGAACCGAAATTACAAGCCATCGTACACCAATCGCGACATTCGCAGTGAAAGCAAAGTCATCATGACTTACTCGTGCTGCCTATGACGCACAGCCCACACATTCGACCACACAGAATGTTAAAAAATATTGCACATTTAATACCGATGAAGACTATTACTCAACTAGTAATGTAGCATAGGTGTTTATCTTGGACATAGTCATATTGCATGACATTACAAAGAATATTGTGTCTGATAGGAATTCAAATTTCACTTCCAAGTTTTGGAAGGATTTATTTGTAGGTTTGGGCACCAAGTTGGCCTTCAACACAGGATATCATTCGCAGACAGATGGATAGACAAAGAGGGTCAACAGGATACTAGAGGATATGTTGAGGATGTATGTGATGCATCAACAATGCAAGTGGGAAGAATATCTACCACTGATAGAGTTTGCCTACAACAACGGGTACCAGGAGTCATTGAGTATGAGTCCTTTTGAGGCTATGTATGGGTATAGTTGCAACACTCCTATCATTTGGAGTGATCCAGTTAACAAGGTATTGATTGGACCATAGATGTTGGCAGAAATGGAAGAAGAAATGCAGGTGATCAAGAAGAACTTGAAGGTAGCACATGATAGGAAGAAGAGTTATGCAGATAGGAAAAAGTTGGATAAGGAGTTTTAGGTTGGGGATCATAAGTACTTGCGTATCAAGCCTAAGAAGATCTCCTTTTAGATTCTATCATGTGCCAACATGGCACCATGGTTTTTTTGACCCTTCAGGATCTTTGAGAGGATCAGACCAGTGGCCTACGACTTGCATTGTCTTCCACGGTGAAAGTCCATGATTTGTTTCATATTTCTTTGCTTAAGAGGTATGTTAATTATCTTGATCATGTGATTGGATGGTCTGTATTGTAGGTGGAACCAGATGGTGAATTCATGCTGGAAACTCAAAGTATATTATGGAAAAAGGTGCTTATGCTTCATAATTAAGAAATAGAGAAATTTAAAGTGAAATGAAAGCACTTTGGGCCCGATGAAGCTACATGAGTGATGGTGGATCAAATGCGGGCCATGTATCCTTCCTTGTTTTTTGGTTAAGGAATTTTTTTTTTTGGTGTGATGTTGGTTTTTTTAGCACATGTTTTGGTGATGCTTTGGTAAATGTTTTGATGTGATGGTTAGATGTATATCCATATGTGTATGGATGTAAATACCTCCATGAGCTAAGTTATAAAGCTCCAATAAGTGGTATAGTGTCATGTGATTTGAGTTGTCATATTTTTATGATGCCATGCTGGTTTTCTCTTCAACGGGGTGATCATTGTAAATACTACAACGAGTTATGTTATAAAGATCCAGGTGAAGTATGGTTTATTTTCAGCAGTTTTGTTAAGGTATATTTGTAGTTGAGCATCGAGGACAGTGTCCCCTAAGGGGGAGGGTTCTGTAACAACCCTAGTGAAAATTCCATGTAATAAAGTTAAAAATAATTACCACGGTTGACGGGACACTTATTCCAAGATGAATGTTGGGAAAAACATCCTAGGGGGTGTTAATTTGCTTTAATATGGCTAAGGAAATTGGAAAAGCAAAAGGAAAAGTATTTGGAGAGGAAAAATGGCATTTTTGGCACATTTATTTATGAAAATAATGGAAATTAGGAGAAAATGGAGATGAAAGGTCACATGTTGCATGTGAGGAGGAAATTGAAGGAAAATAATGGAAAATGAAGAAAATAGAGGCCTCTTCCATAAAAAGGATTATGAGGATCAATTGGTACCTTTTGTCAGTGAATTTTTTGGAGCTCTCTCATTATTCTCTCTCTCTCTCTCACTTACTCTTGGACACTTAGGGTTTTGGAGCACTTTGGAATTTGGAGCAAGAGAGGCAAGAAATTAGGAAAAAGGAGGAAGTAAGAAAGGAGGAGTAGGAATCAAGTAGCTACAATACGATTCTTCGCAGTTATTTATTTTCATGTATGATTTACTTGCTATATTTGGCATGCATGGTATTTCATGTGGTTATTTGCTATCTAGGCACGTTTTTTTTCCAGGTGTGATCGTGTATTAAGCCTAGACTTGCCATTTCTGGATAGCTATGATGTTCTGGTGTTCTCATGTTTTGGTTTAGTTGGATTATCAGATGGATTCGAAGTTGAGTGAGGTGGATATCCAAATGATTATAGAACCAGTTAATTTATTGCCGCAGTTTAGGGCCTAGTGACCCCTGATTCAGACTGTGGGGTGTAGTAAAGCTTGAGAGACTAGGAGATAGGAAAATTCCTCATAGTTTAGGTGGAGAGAATCTAGTGATATCCCTACTTGTGTTGGCCCAGTGATCATGTGTATATCATTGTAAAGCCTGGTTTATGATTGATGAGGGTGAGGTGGTTTAGCCTCAGGATGCCCTGGTTGGTTTTTCAGTTTCAGTCCCACATTCATGCTTAGAATATGGCATGTGGGTGATTGGCAGAAGAGAGATTTGGCTGACCCAATCTATGGTCGTGTGGAATTTGGAAGTCCCATCTCCGATTGGTTTTTACAATCATTAATGAGAAGCTCATTCCTTTGGTATTTGGTATGAAAATGTATTGGTTATTATGCAGATTTAATTGATGTTATATCCATGGTATTTCTATTGCTATTATGTTGTTTATGAGCTTGTATTTTATCAGTGATGATGTATGGCTCTAACTATTTTTTTTCCTGTAAATCAATATTCAATGTATCTATTATCACTCCGCCAAATTTATAAGGCTGAAGAAGAAATCCCAACAGAGGTAACCAAAAACCAATATTTTGGCTTGGTATCTAGACCTACCAAACCAGAGAGGGATCTCTCCACAAGGTCACAACCAAGAGGGTTAGATAAATTAGGGTTTTCAGCTACGTATGAAATGAAGAAGGGTTTGATTTGATTTGATTGGGTTGCAGGATGAGGATATTAGGTCAAAAAGGCTAGGTCATGGAAAATAGGATTAGGGTTATAGTCCATTCAATGGGGCAAGGTAGGTAAGAAGGCTAACACATTAGGGTTATTGGGATTGAATGATTCAGATAGGTGAGGAGCTAGGAAGAGTATGAAAGATGAATTATTCCTAAACTGAAAGAAATATGAACAAGCTATGAAAACTTTCCCAAAATAGAGCATATGAGATGAATTTTGTTTTTCAACTTGAAAGTGATAATAAAAATGAAGTGCAATGAATTATGAAGACAATGCATTAAAAAATAATGAGACATAAGAATAAACAATGCTAGACAATTGTACCATAGGTATCCCAAAGAAATAGTTGCAACACTTTTAATAAGCTCCTGCCAAAATGATTACAATAGAGTCTCTGATCAATATGCCAACATCCAATTGATTCCAACTTGTGAAATGACTGAAAAATTATATGATATAGGCCTCAAATTAAAATCCTCATAGCCTCAAGGGTCGAATCCATGAGAGGAGGAGCAGTTCCACCAAAAATAAGATGAATACATAGAGTATAGGGTGGTCAAAATATCATCCCTAACTTAAGTGAACTGATTCATTACACCTCATCATGAGTTTTCATCTAATGTATTTAACCTAGGTAACATTAAAAACATGATAACTACATTTAATTCTATCAATTACATAAGTAAAATCATCATTTTCCCAAGTGAAAATCAAATTTGCAGTGAAAACTAAAAAAATCAGACATTTGTCAAGGGCGCAATGTCATTTTGCAGACCACTTTTGAAGGCCTTATTGATGTCCAAATTGGGCTCAGGATGGTTTGATGGAAAGCCTATCCTCACTAATTTCCAGATCTACCTTTAGTTTTTTGAATGGAGTTGATTTTAACTATAAAAAATTGATTCTCCTACAGTTGGTCAAGGGCACAATGCCAAGGCAGAAAAGGAGGCAGCACATTGATTTTTTGAGGATTTTTTCACCTTTTCACCTGCCAGTTGTCCAAACCAAGCTTAAAAACATTGTTTTCTGGAATGTAATTTTCATTTTTCATGTTGTGGTAGTCTTATTTTGGTAAAAAAGTGACTCAAAAAAGGGTGAAATGCCTAGGGCGCTACACCTTGACAATCTAGATGTCATAAGACTGTCCAGGTTTGCAGAAAAACACAAAAAAATCAAAATTTGACCCAAAAATTTCTCAAAATTTGGTAATTTGCTGCTGATGATGAGGTTAGGCATGGAGTGAGGCTTCATTGAATATGTCAAGCCTCCTTTCCTCTTCTTGCATGGTCAAGGCTTCAATTTTTGCGTTGGCTCTTTTGAGCTTGGCCCTTGCAATTTTGTCTTTTTGGGCATAGTGCTTGGAATTATTTCTCAATATATCATTATCTTTGTTTTCCTTTTCTAGAAGATTCTCTAAGTGATAGTTAGCTCTTTCTAGCCATTTCTTCCAGTTCTCATTGATTACCACTGCAAATTATTCATTCAAAGTGATCTGATTAGCAAGCTCAGCCTCTTTTTGCCTTTCTAGT
The DNA here is from genome assembly GCA_034641835.2 of Pinus albicaulis. Lineage (NCBI taxonomy): Eukaryota > Viridiplantae > Streptophyta > Pinopsida > Pinales > Pinaceae > Pinus > Pinus albicaulis. The sequence goes on from CM076574.1 coordinate 1,379,628,235, forward strand.
ACTAAAGCTCTTTGCAACCCTCTAGTCCTAGGCCTTCTCCTTGGAACTTGTTCTTCTGCTTCATCTGTCACACCATATGTTTCTAGTGTCACTTCAAGAAATACTTTGGCTTTTTCTACCTCTCTTTGAGCTTTGATGAATTTTCCTCGTCAATGACATGTTTTGTTTTCAGCAGCTGGTTCTCCTGCTCAAGAAAGTCAATGAAAAATTTAGACCTGTCAAGATTAGTTTGTAGCTCCTTAATCTTGGCTTATTTATCCTTAATGATTGTGCTAGTGATATCATCATCATCATGCTCATCTAGTTCAACAAGGTCAAAATCCTGTTCTGTGTCATGAAGGTCCTCCTCCTCATGTCTAATCTCTATTTTAATCTTTGCCTCTTTCATATTTTTCTTTCCTTTGTCTACCTGCTTTGTTGATGTAGAAGGCAAGGCCCCTTCCACTATGTGTGGAGAAAAAACATGCCTGTGACCTCTTTGGTATGTTTTTTCCAATGGCTCTATCTCAGCCACATTAGCCTTCTTAGGCTCATTGATCTCAGCTCTACTAGGTGACCCAGTCTCAATGTGAAATGGATATGTTTGTGGTGAAATGGGTGAAGGAGGTTGATTTGATGATGATGCATGAACTGTGGGTTGAGATGGAGGAATGGATGTGGAAGGATGAGATGATGAACACAATGGGCATGCTGAATAGGTGGAGTAGTGAATATGTCATTAGCTATGAAAGAAATCCATGAAATGTTCAATTGTTTGAGGTAATGGAGGAATATGATTTTGATGAGGGAATGGTGAAAGAGACTGTTCATTTGGTTCTCATATTCTCTCCTTTGGACAATATATTCCATCTTATCAATGCTACAGAAGAGGTAATAAGGTATGTTGAGCATCCCGACTCTTGTGAAGTGCATGAGTAGTCGTATATGATAAGTGTAAAGTTTTGAGAACCTACCTTCACAAGAAAATTATCTCATGATGATTTTCATCATAAGGGCATATCTATCCAGGAGGGAATAGAAAGGAAACTTCCCCTTTCTTTCTTATACATAGGTTTTTTGTATGGCTCAAAATAATTCTCTTCCAAGTCTTCTTGCTTGAACCATTTTTCCCCAACATTTGGGATTATGGTGGCAACTGATATAATGTCAGTGGACAAGGTGAAAGTGACACTAGAAAGGGTTACCTGGTTGTCATGGATATTGGAGATGAATATATTTCTCAACATAGGATGATGTTGGACCATTTGTGTTGTCTCACAGAATTGAAAACATCCTACATGCTTAAAACAGGTCATAGCTATGGGAGATGCCATGAGTTCTCTGGTATTTGTTGGTTGAAGTCTAAGGATTTTCCCTCCTTTGTGTGACCTCCTCTCCTCTCTTTCTTCTCCCTCATTGTAGATTATGTTCTATTCTTCTTCCATAGTGTATTAGTGTGAAAACCCTAAGAAGATGGAATGATAGTGAAGAATGAGTTTTGGGAAGTGGGAATGGGATGGGGAAATTTAGGGAGATGAGGGAAAGGGTTTATGAAATGAGGGAAGTGACAAGGAGTATTAATTTTATGGGGTTTGGGATAGGGAGTTTTATTACAGGTTAGGGATATTGGGAGCCTAGGCAAATGATTAGCCTAGGTCTTAAGGTTTCAAAGGAAAAGGGCTTAGGGAAAGGAGATTATGATATAGGGGGTGAGGATAGGGTAATTATGATTTGGGAAGGGAATGAAAGTGCTAGGGAGTGAAATTTAAATGAAATTGGGATTTAGGGGATGAAACTAGGGTTTCAAGATCAAAATATACACCAACTCTTTAAACAAGCTCAAACACCAACAAATTGAATTGATAAGGAGAGGGATGGTGAAAATGGTAACTTACTTGATTTTTGGAGGCTGTAGAGTAGTGTGGCTGAAAATTTGAAGGTGATAGCATAATTTTTGGAGCTCCTGAGTGTTTTCAGGCAAGGGCACAGTGCTAGTGCAAAGGGCGCAGTGCATAGCCTAGGGGCACAACGCCAAACGCAGGGGTGAAACTCTTGTCTCTGTTTTGCAAATTTCACCTTCCTTCTTGAATTTTCATGCTTTCTTTGAGGTTGCTTGATGATGGAAAGAGAAAATGAAGTTTTAATTGATGTTATTTGGGTTCAAATACTTTGTGGGATTTTATTTTGATGATTTTAAAACCCACTTTTGCAATATTCAGTTTCACTTTTAAAACTTTTCAAAATACTCTTTAACTCTTTCTTGTGTGCTTTGCAGATTGATCATGTTGGAGTAGGAACTCTTCATATTTTGGAATTTTGATGTGTTTGGCATATGGAATTGAGTTGGAATATTTGGGAAACTGAGTACTTATTACATATAATGAACATAAAATAACATAAAAATAAAATAAAATTACATCTCTGTTTTTTGAAAAAAAATTACATTTCAAAATGAAACTCACACTTGAAATCAAAATTAAAAATTTGGAAAACATCATTTTCATGTTTGGAAATCCTCTTTAGATGGTAAAGGGATATTACTGGATCACTCTCATACTTTTTCTAACCTTATAAAATGAAATGGTGTTTTTTTTAGATCTTGGAAAAAATTAAAACCTAAAGACCTAATGAAGACTTTGAGTGACCAGACTTCATGGTGACCTGACTGACGTGATGACATGATGAACATGACTTTCATGACTGAAGTATGCTCAGTAAGACATGAAGGTGGGCCAGCAAGTATGAATTTTGAGGAGGAGTGATGTTTTTGGGACTAATACTACCATTAGTGAGTAAATTTTTGCATGACCTAATGGAATGATAAAATATTTCTGAGTGAGACTCTAAAATGATATGAAAAGAGTATTTTGATCATTGCGGGAAGTATGAAAATATTGACACTAACATTGGCCTTATTGGGGATGATAGTTCTAAAAGAGGTGTTAATAACCATAGAAATCGGGATTTTGCAGATCAGTGCTCTTCCATTGGGCCAATACAGTAAAAAATCAAACAATAACATGGCTAAAAACTAATATCTTGGAAAAATATACTAACTCAATACAAACTCAAATGACTGAAAATTGACTTAATACTAACTTACTTGACTAAAAACCAAACTTTTGAAAATGGCAGAAAATAAGTGAAGCTCCATGGCCTTCACTTAGAGCTCCGAACTCCAGTGATTCTCTACTTAACACTTGCAGAAAATTTAACTGATATTTACAATGAAATGGAAAACTGATCGAGAAATTTGTTTTAGAAAAATATAGTGTTTTAGGAGACTACCATTAAATGATCCTCCTTAAAACTCCTATCCATTCATCTCTTCAAGCAAATAAGCATTATATCCCTGAGAAGATGAAATCTGATGTGGACCTTTCCATAAATTATCAAATTTACCATGCTTACCCTTCTCTTCATTTCTTGCATCCTAGCAGAGTACAACATCTATTTTCTTGAAGTTGTCTTCCCTAGTTTTCATATCATAGATCTTATTTATCCTATCATGAAGTTTTGAAGTATTCTGAAATAACTCATCCCTTTTCTGTTGAAGCTGTATCATTTGATTAATACGGCTCTGTATGTCATTTTCCTCAGTCCCTTATTCTTGCAACAATTTCATTACCAGGACTGCTAATGATGAAGGAAACACAATATCTACATCATATACAACTTGAAAAGGAGACATACCGATAGAATTCTTATTAATCACCTGATCTACCCATAATGCATTAATAAAATTCTTATGCCAATTATTTTTATTCGCCTCGAACATCTTAATGATACTGATCAAGGATTTATTAGAGGACTCTGCCAATCCATTGCCTTGCGGGTAGTAGGCTATAAAGTGTCCCAACTTAATGTTATATCTGTCACAAAAATCAGTCATCTTCTTAGACTTGAATGATGCCACGTTATATATGATAATATTTGTAGGACAACCAAAACGGGACAACATATTAGTTTCTAAAAATTGAATGATGACAAAATCTGTTGCTTCCCTGGTTGGGATCACTTCAATCCACTTTGTAAAGTAATATGTGGTTGTTAATATCCACTTGTGCTATGCAGATGATGCTAGGTGAATAGCGCCTATGAAATCTAGGCCCCACTGCTGAAATGGTGCATGTACTGAAATAGGTTGGATTGGTAATGAGAGAAGCTTTCTCTTACCTTGAAAGAATTGACATTCATGGTAGCTCATTACTTCTTTGTAAACATCTACAAAAAGTTTTGGCCAATAATATCCTGCTCTCAATATTTTATTGGTCGTGGTCTTCCAATATAGGTGACCCCCACAATCTCCTTTGTGGAAGTCATCCATCACTTCCTTAGTTTCTTCTTCGACCAAACAGTTCAACAACACAGCTCTGGGATGCTTCCAGTAAAGTGCATTGTCCAATATGCAATACTTTGAAGCTTTGAGTTTCGAAGATCTGCCTTGAATCTAATTCATTCCTACATGAGGGTTTAGGTGTTGCAGAACATAAAAAATATCAGAATATCGTGGATATGACAAAAAGATATCGAATACCTGAATGAGATTCACTTCTTCTTCATTTTTGTACAAAGATGAAATCAAGTTGATTTCAAGACCATGAAGATTTGACTCAACCATGAGCTTGGCTAAGCCCTAACCTTTGATAAGCTTGGTGGGCTTGATATCAAGGTCATACTCCAGTAGAGCTGCTATCCATCTTCCTCTCCTACCTTCTGGGTCTGTCTGCATGATAAATTCTTTCACAACTGCATTAGGTACATAGGCAAGAGTGTGTGATGCAATATGTAAAATATGAAATATTTCAGTGCTTTAACAAAAGCTAGAGCCTGTTTCTCTATGATGTTGTAGCGAAGGGCTGCATATTTGATATTGTGACTGAAAATGCAATTGGTAGCTCTTTTTTATCCCTTTTCTGCATCAAGACTGCTGCCATACTATGCTCAAATTAAAATGAGAAAATTATGAAATCACTAGTATAATCAGGACTTATCAAAACCAAGGGAGTAGTCAAGGAAAACTTAACTGATGGAAATATTTCTGGGAATCTTCAGAACACTTCACATCACTATCTTTCTTCAGCATATTTTTCAATTCTCTAAGATGCTTTACTAAATTAGGAATGAATCTATGTAAGAAATTCATCTTACCGTTGAATTCTTGTACTTCCTTTTTGCTGTGAGGGAAATAATTTTTTTGAATTTCTTGAACACGGGAAGGTTCAATCTAGATCCCATCCTTAGAGATGATATGACCAAGGAGTTTTACCTCCTCCATGGCAAAAAGGATTTTATTTGGGTTGAGAGATATTTCAAACTTCCTGCATCTCTCGAAAAAAATTCTCAAATGGTGCAAATTTTCATCATCAGAATGTGAAAACACTGTCAAGTCATCTAAGTAAACAACCAAGAAAACATCCTTTTAATTAGCGAATGCTATGTCCATGGCCCACTGGAATTTGGCCCCTGCATTTTTCAAACCAAATGGCATTTTGGCATATTTGAAGGTGCCCCAAGGTGTAGTAAATGTTGTCTTGTCCTGATCATCTTCGTGCACTAAAATTTGGTTGTAGCTTGAATAACCATCCAATAGTGACATCCGAGAAGAACCAACAACTCTTTGAAGTGTATGGTCCATCTTTGTGAGTGGATAATTGTCCTTGAGGGACACTTTGTTCAAGTTTTTGAAATCTATGAAGAGTTGGATTTCTCCTGTCTTTTTTCTTACTAGGACCAAATTTGAAATCCAATTAGAGAATCTGATCGAGACAATAATACCAAACTTGAAAAGTTTGTTTACTTATTTTTCAATTGATGGCAGCAATATGGGATTTATCCTTCTCAAATTTTTCCGAAAGGGCTTTTGATCAAACTTGATTGGAATAGTGTGTTGAATGATGTTCTTGTCATACACCTTTAAATCTGCATATTCCCATGCGAAAACATCAGAAAATTCAAAAAGTAATTTAACATATTCAACCTTTACCTTGGGAGGTAAGGACTTGGACAGTTTCACCATCTTTGGTTTGTATTCTTTCCCAATGTTTACATCTTCAACACCCTTTTCTGTAGGCATCAATGTAGTCTTCCTTGCTACGTCATCTTGGTCAAACAATTCTTCCAAAGGTATGAAACCTTTTGGAATATAGTTTTCTTTCAGCTGTAGTATATCCATGTGACATGCTTCTATATCTTGGTCATATTTATTAGAAATTTGATCTATAGAATAATTCTAAAATTCTTAATCACCTTGGAGAAATTTTTTTATCTGCTTATCATCCCAGAAAACTTGCCAATATTGCAAGTTATAGAGAAAAGTGGGCCGGTGCTTCACATGAATCTCAAATTTTCTGTTTGAAAAGATGGGGATTTTGAAATTTCTTTCATCTTTAGCCAATGAATCTGCCATGAGATTTTGGTTCTGTTAGACTTGGTCTTGTCAGTCCTCCATCAGATTCAAATTCACCAAAGTTCATTTCTCGTCATTCATAGTCATTAATGCTATTTTGGTCAAAAAGAGTCATTTCAGTTTCTCAGTCTAGGTTTTGGTCCTCAGAAATGTCGAATAATGCCCACAGGCCATGAGGATGGTTTTCAAAGAAGTTCTCAGTACAAAATTGCATCATCAAGAGTGATTCTTCTTCAAAACCCTGTTTTGAAGAAGAAATCATTAAATTTGTTTTTAAATATGTACAAAGTTTTTCAGTTGAAGATGTTCACATGCAGCCTCTCCTGGTTTTTGCTGAAGCCCACAGCCAATCATCCCTGCAAGCTGACAAAGCAATTTCATTACAGCCAAAGTCAAATGGAGACAAGAGATATGTGAAAGTGCTAAAGCGTTATAACATTGAGTTTTTATGAGTGGAATTTCAAAGCCTTTTGTACATATATCATTATGATGTTTCAACACTGCATATGCACACTAAAAACATCATTGAGACCAAGAAAATAATGGAGAAAATAGTGGGTGAACGAATTCATTGTTTGGAAGCTGCAAATGTGTGTGAAGATTGCGCGCGGCGCACAGGAGAGAGGCGCAGCGCATAGAATGCGCGCGGCGCACTGGGCGAAAATTGACAGTGTTATTTATAACTGGCGCGACACACCAAACCAACGCGGCGCGTTGGGCATGCGCGTGGCGCATAGAGCCAACAAGTAGTTTTCACACTGCCTTCGAAGAAATTTCATGGCCTTTGCTCCCATTTGCTCCAAGTGGGTCGATCGACCACCATGTTCTAGATGTGGACCCCTGCACTTAAAAAAATAGAAAATACTTCTGGGGTAGCTCATACTCGACCTATATTTGTATCTGAATTCCCCCAATAGGTTCGTAATGCTGAAGTCGAATGGCTGAGAACCCATGGGGCAGGCACAACAGCGATATCGAGTGGCATGGACAGGGCGACAGGGCTATGCTGGAAGTTGTGCAGAAGGAAAGTTTTCATTTGGAGTTACTTGTCTGGGAATGCCCCTTAGAGATGCATTTTTCTTGAGATTCCCAAAATGCTTTGCTTACCTGAAAATGATGAAATAAATGCTAAGCATGGGTATAAATGGAAGGTGGCTGTGATTCCATGGGAGAAAGAAATGTGTAGGACGGATAGGACTGTCAAAGAATGCAGTTCTGCAGGTATTCTGATGTGCAACCAAGAAATCTTAGCTGTTATATTGGCCTGATATATTTTCAGAACACAACTACTCACCAATTGTCAGTCTTCCAACTGATGATTATCATCAGCCTGATGGGATTGATGTGCTGGTTGATGATAGAATTGCTAGCAGTCGTAAATCAGGCACACCATGGGTTGGTAGCAGTAGCAGTTCCGAGTTCATTGTTGTTAACTCCCTGATTGCTTCCCCAATTTTAGATTCTGCTTTGTATGAATGTATTGCGATAGCATGTAGATCAAATTCCGAACTGTGGAATTTTGAATACAGTATTAATGGTATTAAATACCATCGAGTTGCACAGGATTTTGAATTAAAAAAAAAAACCTACATACGGTCTATAATTTGGCATTGTCCTTATGTTTCTCTGAAAGAAGGCGATCGGGATTTTTTTCCTTTTAACAGATCGTGAAATTCAAGATCACGAAATTCAATGTTGGAATGTTGAGCTTAGGTGGGATAATTTTTTCAATTAGTGCAGAGAATGCAACGGTGATGGTATAATAGTTGGCATTATTAGTCTTATGGACGCTCTTGTTGTAGAAAGCTAGCTAAAATTTTCAACTGCCACCAAGTCTACTTTTATGCCCAGTCTGTATTCTGGAAGTGGGTAGTCCGAAGAATAGAAGAGGTCGATCTGGATGGAAATATTTGATAGGTGTACTCGTATCATCACAAGCCTGAAAATTTGACACATCAAAATGAAAGCGCCCCAAATGTCGCAAAGGATGCTAATTAAAAAAAATTGGTTTTTATTCAAATGGCAAAAGTGGCAGTCAAAGATCGGAAAGCCACAAAGACATCCACCAGGACAGAGAAATAGGATTCGATTTCCTATTTATGACTTCAGTTGATAATTCAAAAGAATTTACACCTACATATTTCACTTATTCATTGGTCAGCAACAGATTCGATGAGAGATGTAACGCTGCCCATTTTCAGATCATTGGCGCTTCATCCCTTGTTAATAATGATTAAATAATCCCTTAGTTTTAGTCGGTCTGTTTTCTCATAATTAAGATTATTTATTGTATTGAAAATGATTTGTAAAGGGGGAAAGTTCTAGGAGAAGTGTGTGGAGGAAAAATCAGTGTTTCATTGTACAGTTTTTGACAGAGAAATAATTAAATGGCACAGCTCTGATTTGTAAGATTCTTGTGGTATGAGTTTAGCATGTGTTTCTTCTTTATGTTTCATATGTTTTTTGTTATGTTCACAGGCCATTCATAATCATTTTCAGCTGAATGCTTTTACAGTAAGAAAGGTAGAATTCATTTTTTGCTTTGCCTTGAGGAAGTGTTTAGACTTTATGTGTTTTCTTTTGCCTTGAAGGGATTCATTGGTTAATGCCCTTTTCGGCCTTCTTAAACAGTCTTTTCACCCCATTTTAAATAAATTTGATTGCTAAAACCTCATGCCTATCTCGCCTTATGAAATACTATGTACCTTTGATTAAATCTCTCTGCTCAATGTTGTCCTTAGTCCCATACAGCCCAGAAAACCTAATCATTCATCAAAATACTTTCCTATTTATTTACTAGCCTAAAATCAGTATCCATTATAAGTCATCTCAGCCCCTTTTGAAGACCTTTTGCTGAGATAGACCCGGAGAGAGCCCTCTCCTGTCCTCGTAGGGCTAGCTACGAGGTTGAGCTTGGTTTGATTTTGCCTTGAGTTTTACCTTATTTAAGCCTAAGGTAGATTCGAGCGCTAACATAGTGGTGACCATACTGGGGAGAGTCTTCCCCGGTAAAGGATGACAAAGTTCAGATCTGATCATTGATGGTGAACAATGGTCAGACACCACAAGGCTGAAATCATTCACCTGGTGACTTCATTCACTGAACAATCCAGAAATCAATGCTTCATGGTGACTTCACTGCAGGCAGATTAGTAGCTTCAAAATTGTCAAGATGGATCAGGTTTCAAGAAGATATGCTCCCATGAGCCGAGATCACATCCCAGGTTTTCCGAATAAGATGCCCAAGGTGGACTGGCTTCAGAATTTTCCTATGTTCAGAAATGTGGAAGGTAATGACGCTGCTCTTCATCAGGTGAAATTTCACATTCATGTGCATAAATTTAAGATCAATTTTCCTGAAGACTGTTTGATGAAAATGTTTATGGCTACTCTGGAAGATGAAGCCTAATCCTGGTATGAAAGTTTGCCAGCTTCTTCTATTTACTGTTTAAAGGATTTTCATACGAAATTCTTTGAAAGATATAAAGAATCATATCCATCTTTGAATTTAGTTCAGAAATGTTGTAGCCATGTTCACAATTTCATTGAAGATCTTGAAAATTGTTATGGGAATAATGAATTGATGGATGGAGAAATCCTGGAAGCATTGTATGAAAACCCATTTCAGCAGCACACAGAAATCCTAAAAGATACTTATCTAGATCAGCAAGTTGAATATTTCCATATGGCTGAAATTGGTGAAAGAGAGAGTTTTGTTTCAGATCTGTCCATAGAAGAAGACAGCATGCAGGGAAGTCAAGTTTCACTTTCAGAATGTGATGTAGTCAAGTCAGCTATCCCAGATTCAGATTCAGATTGTGATGACCAAGAATACCTTGTGCTGAATCCCATCAAAGAAAATTCTGCTGTTGAGATCATCTGGAATGCAGAAGACATAGTTATGGATCCAAATGTTCTCAGTTCATTAGAACACAACCTTCATGAGGAGGTAATCCAGTCAGTTCATGAAAAAGTTCAAGTAAGTGATAAATCTTCTTTCAATAACTCAGTGATAAATGATAATTTGATTGCCATGTCATATGAGGACAATTACTATGTGAGCAAAAGAAAACAAAAAGCATTATCTCCTTTGTCTAAAGATGAGATAGATCAACTCTTGAAAGGTCATGTTACAGTGCAAGTTAAAGAATATTTGCAGTGCGCAAATGGTCAAGCAAGTGTCGGTGAAACTTCTTCCTCTTTTGAAAATGATGACTGTCTTGTAATCAATTTTATAGATAAGAAAATAGATAATATTTCCTTTCACGAAGATGATAAGGCTGTCATGTTTGGCAATCTTGAAGATTGTTTTATGTTTAACAATGACCTAGACCATGAGGTTGATGAACATGAGCTTGAGAGAGATAATATGCCAGAATTTATCATGATCAAGGAACCTACAGCTGACACTCAGATGTCAGAGGCACATACTTCTTTGTGCATTCCTGTCACTCAGAAATCAATTGTTCTTTAAGATCATAATGGAGGGACTACTTGTATTTTTGCAGCTGGATCTCCAGATAAGTCAGTGCTTCAGGATTTTCAAGATCCCTTCAGCATTCTTCTGCAAGCATTAGAAAAGATCAATATCGCCTGGTTCATTATCATAAGCTTTGGTTTCAGTGGTTACTTTGAGTTGCCTACAGGTTTGTCATTCCACCTGCTCGAGAAAAGTGAGAGCAGAAATTTGGTATGTAGCCATCTGCTAAACTGGTTACATTGGAAGGCCCACTATACATAAGTGTACATAGTTCATCAATATGCAGGTGGTTGTCATTATGCTTTCAAATCTTGATGAACTGCTGCCTTTTTCAAAAGATTTGTAAATACTTGTTTTAGTCAGTCATGAGTCATCAGTCTTTAGTTGTTTTGTCAAAATAATGGACTCCATCGCCCAATGGATAAGGCACTGGTCTGCTCTCCCAAAGATCTGCTATTCTTGGCACCTCCAGGGAGCTACCATCCCCATTGGAGCCAATGTTAGACTTGGTCTTGTCAGTCCTCCATCAGAGTCAAATTCACCAAAGTTCATTTCTCGTCATTCATAGTCATTAATGCTATTTTGGTCAAAAAGAGTCATTTCAGTTTCTTAGTCTAGGGTTTGGTCCTCAGAAATGTAGAATAATGCCCGCAGGCCATGAGGATGGTTTTCAAAGAAGTTCTCAGTACAAAATTTCATCATCAAGAGTGATTCTTCTTCAAAACCCTGTTTTGAAGAAGAAATCATTAAATTTTTTTTTAAATATGTACAAAGTTTTTCAGTTGAAGATGTTCACATGCAGCCTCTCCTGGTTTTTGCTGAAGCCCACAACCAATCATCCCTGCAAGCTGAAAAAGCAAGTTCATTTCAGCCAAAGTCAAATGGAGACAAGAGATATGTGAAAGTGCTAAAGCGTTATAACGTTGAGTTTTTATGAGTGGAATTTCAAAGCCTTTTGTACATATATCATTATGATGTTTCAACACTCCATATGCACACTAAAAACATCATTGAGACCAAGAAAATAATGGAGAAAATAGTGGGTGAACGAATTCAGTGTTTGGAAGCTGAAAATGTGTGTGAAGATTGCGCGCGGCGCACAGGAGAGAGGCGCGGCGCATAGAATGCGTGCGGCGCACTGGGTGAAAATTGATAGTGTTATTTATAACTGGCGCGGCGCACCAAACCAGTGCGGTGCGTTGGGCATGCGCACGGCACATAGAGCCAACAAGCAGTTTTCACACTGCCTTCGAAGAAATTTCGTGGCCTTTGCTCCCATTCGCTCCGAGTGGGTCGATCGACCACCATGTTCTAGATGTGGACCCCTGCACTTAAGGAAATAGAAAATACTTCTGGGGTAGCTCATACTCGACCTATATTTGTATGTGAATTCCCCCAACAGGTTCGTAATGCTGAAGTCGAATGGCTGAGAACCCATGGGGCAGGCACAACAAAGATATCGGGTGGCATGGACAGGGCGACAGGGCTATGCTGGAAGTTGTGCGGAAGGCAAGTTTTCATTTGGAGTTACTTGTCTAGGAATGCCCCTCAGAGATGCATTGTTCTTGAGATTCCCAAAAGGCTTTGCTTACCTGAAAATGATGAAATAAATGCTAAGCATGGGTATAAATGGACGGTGGCTGTGATTCCATGGGAGAAATAAATGTGTAGGATGGATAGGACTGTCAAAGAATGCAGTTCTGCAGGTATTCTGATGTGTAACCAGGAAAGATTAGCTGTTATATTGGCCTGATATATTTTCAGAACACAACTACTCACCAATTGTCAGTCTTCCAACTGATGATTATCATCAGCCTGATGGGATTGATGTGCTGGTTGATGATAGAATTTCTAGTAGTCGTAAATCAGGCACACCATGGGTTGGTAGCAGTAGCAGCTCCGAGTTCATTGTTGTTAACTCCCTGATTGCTTCCCCAATTTCAGGTTCTGCTTTGTATGAATGTATTGCGATAGCATGTAGATCAAATTCCGAACTATGGCATTTTGAATACAGTATTAATGGTATTAAATACCATCGAGTTGCACAGGATTTTGAATTTAAAAAAAAAAACCTACATACGGTCTATAATTTGGCGTTGTCCTTATGTTTCTCTGAAAGAAGGCAAGCAGGATTTTTTTCCTTTTAACAGATCGCGAAATTCAATGTTGGAATGTTGAGCTTAGGCGGGATAAGTTTTTCAATTAGTGTAGAGAATGCAACGGTGATGGTATAATAGTTGGCATTATTAGTCTTATGGATGCTCTTGTTGTAGAAAGCCAGCTAAAATTTTCAACTGCCACCAAGTCTACTTTTATGCCCAGTATGTATTCTGGAAGTGGGTAGTCCAAAGAATAGAAGAGGTCGATCTGGATGGAAATATTTGATAGGTGTACTCGTATCATCACAAGCCTGAAAAGTTGACACATCAAAATGAAAGCGCCCCAAATGTCGCAAAGGATACTAATTATAAAAAATTGGTTTTTATTCAAATGGCAAAAGTGGCAGTCAAAGATCGGAAAGCCACAAAGACATCCACCAGGACAGAGAAATAGGATTCGATTTCCTATTTATGACTTCAGTTAATAATTCAAAAGAATTTACACCTACAGATTTCACTTATTCATTGGTCAACAATAGATTCGATGAGAGATGTAACGCTGCTCATTTTACATATCATTGGTGCTTCATCCCTTGTTAATAATGATTAAATAATCCCTTAGTTTTAGTCGGTCTGTTTTCTCATAATTAAGATTATTTATTGTATTGCAAATGATTTGTAAAGGGGGGAAGTTCTGGGAGAAGTGTGTGGAGGAAAAATCAGTGTTTCATTGTACAGTTTTTGACAGAGAAATAATTAAATGGCACAGCTCTGATTTGTAAGATTCTTGCGGTATGAGTTTAGCATGTGTTTCTTCTTTATGTTTCATATGTTTTTTGTTATGTTCACAGGCCATTCATAATCATTTTTAGCTGAATGATTTTACAGTAAGAAAGGTAGAATTCATTTTTTGCTCTGCCTTGAGGAAGTGTTCAGACTTTATGTGTTTTCTTCTGCCTGGAAGGGATTCATTGGTTAATGCCCTTTTCAGCCTTCTTAAACAGTCTTTTCACCCCATTTTAAATAAATTTGATTGCTAAAACCTCATGCCTATCTCGCCTTATGAAATACTTTGTACCTTTGATTAAATCTCTCTGCTCAATGATGTCCTTAGTCCCATACAGCCCAGAAAACCTAATCATTCATCAAAATACTTTCCTATTTATTTACTAGCCTAAAATCAGTATCCATTATAAGTAATCTCAGCCCCTTTTGAAGACCTTTTGCTGAGATAGACCCGGAGAGAGCCCTCTCCTATCCTCATAGGGCTAGCTACGAGGCTGAGCTTGGTTTGATGTTTCCTTGAGTTTTACCTTATTTCAGCCTAAGGTAGATTCGAGCACTAACATTTTCCTTGGTACCATTGTAAGTATACACTCCTGAAACATTTTCAAAATATCAAGTACAACATTCCTATATTGTCTCATTCAAGGATGGTTAGCTTGATATTCACCTTTAACTTGCTTGATCACAAGTTCTGAATCACCATACACTGCAATCCTTCTTGAACCCATTTTTTTCAAGATCTTTAGGCCAGTAATCAGTGATTCATACTCGGCTTCATTGTTAGTGAAATCAAAAGAAAATTTATAAGAGCACAACCTAACATTTGTAGGGACCTTATTCTGCTGTGAAAAGGGTTGCGGACCCAGATTCCAATGCCTGCCCCATCTTTCTCAAAGGCACCATCAAAGTCCATGGACCATAAACCATTCTCATCCTCCAAATGCTGAAACTCTAATATATTTTTTGGCTCAATTTTCTAAACTATCTTTTCATGTTTTTCCGAAATTTCTTCCAGTTTATCCAATGCCTATTCTGGATCTTTCATTACTTCCTCTGATTTTCGTTATGATGAGCTAGGCAAATTCATATTTTCTTTTGCTATAACTTCTCTAATATAATTATGGATCAATGGAACATCTTCTACATCTACTAGCTGGCTATCTACATCATTTAAGCTGCTATCATTAAACAAAATGAATGACTCTAAACTTGTATGTACAACATTTATCGGATGATTGTTAGGCTTTTCTTTGCTTGTGATCATACATTTCATCTTAGTTTCATGGTACAATTTTCTTAGTTGCACGAAAACATGGATAGTTGCATAAGAAAAAACTAATTTCAATGTGCCTCGTAATTTTACCCCCAAGGATCTTGAAAGTAGCATGCCAAAGCATGGTGATATGTTGGCTACCACCACATCCATTAGACCATTCTTTGTCAGATTCTGCTCTAGGGATACTACCAAATATTTAATCAGGCCAATACAACATATTCTTCTTGAATCGAAGGAGTATAAGTCATGGTAGGGACGAGTGATGTCAAGGCCCAAATTCTCCATTATGGCTTTTGGCATTAGATTGTGGTATGCTCCGGAGTCTAACATGGAATTATGTAAAATGCAATGGTGGATTCTTAGACTTAAGTAAAAAGGAGGAACCTCGCTATCTTCTAATTGACCGTCAATAGCAGGACCAAAAATGAGTTTGGGGTGATCATCTTTGACATTTACCATGTCGGATAAAGGATCTACTTTAAGCATCTTGGAAACATGGAATTTCTTTCCTCTGATTGTAATTTTCCTTATTTTCTGAACTTGTGGATGGATGATTTACCTTGTTCTGATTTGTGATCACATGCTCTTTTCCCTTACTCTAATTACTCGAAGGATTCTGCCTTGTTTGAGTGTCTTTCTACTGAGATGCTCTATTTTGAATGGGATTAACTGACACATCTCTACTCCTCAATGAAATTTGACTATTTTGTGAACTAAGTGCATTCAGGTACCCCCGTTGGTAATCATTTGATTAAATTTCTAATTCATGATCATTAGCAAGGATAAAACATCCATCTTTAGGTTGATCTTTCTTATCAAAATAATCCTCATCCTCGGTCAAAAACATAGGCAGATCATCAACTTTGAAAAGGAGATTTTCCTCAACAAGTGTGTCTTCATCTTCTTATTCTCCTTGAGCATAGTTCTGTTGCAACGATGTCCTGATTTTTTGTTGCCATTGTGGTGGTTTTTCAAGAGTATGATGTTCTCTCTTCTTAATCCTTAACTAAGGCTGTTGCTGACCTCTATAGTTAGGATTTCTGACCTCATGCTATCTCTCCGTGATGGACATCCTGTCAATCATCTGTTAAATAGTTCTTATCAAAGTATCCATATTAGCATCAAAATATGAGGTGGATGGTTCATCTTTAATAGTAACTGTCCTCTCATTCCTAGCTCTAGCTCTCTTCATAAGTAGATTTTCTTTAACGCTGATCACAGATATCCTCCAGTGTAGCTAAATTTATTTCCCTTAATTGGTAAGCCATGTCAGGATCAAATGCATTTGGATAATGTATGAGAGCTAATCCTGGAGGAGGCTTGATTTCAACAAGAATTGCATTGTAAATCCTACTAGAGTGAGTATTGAAATCTTGGACTGATTCATTAAGATTTATTTTAATGTTCTCATACTCAGCAAGCAACTATAAGTGATTTTTATTTACCTCCCACCGGGCTATAAACAAATCAGTGAGTTGGTCTAGAGTGGTAATGGAATTAGCAGTTAGAGACCTAAACCAAACTTTGACATCTTCATAGAAGCTCTAGGCTATAATCCTCATTTTTGCATTGTCGGCATAACCTTCCTCCAAATCTATGAATTTAGTGTCCTTAACAATACATTGTCTTGTATATATGGTAGATTTTTCATCAAACAAGGGGATTCTTTGTCCATAACCCTGAGGTAAATAATTCAATTAGGTTGGTAAGATAAGTGGGGAAAATATTTCCATGATTCCCGCTGAATGAAGTGCTGGATTGACAACAGGAGGGATTGGCTGAATAGGTAACGGAACAAAATTTGTAGGTACTGAAGTAGTAGGTATAAATGATGAGGTCGAAGGTGCAGATGAAAAAACTACAATTGATTGAGTTTGAGGTTGATTTGAGACATTAATTTCCTCTTAATGGTAGAATTGGATCCAATATTTGATGTCAAGATCAGATTCGGGCTTAATCTCTTCGAAGAACCAATATTTAAGAGAACGAAGGAATAATTCAGACAATGAATTGACCTCATATAGTCTTAAAGGATCGAATACTATGTCAGATAAAGAGGTTTCAAACTTGGATTTAAACAATGACAATTCAAATTTCAGATCATACAGTATATCTTCAAGAGAAAGTAGTTTAGAAGGTAGAGAAATTGATCTTACCAATGGAACTAGTCCTGACTGAATGTTTGTAGTTTGATATCTATGCCTTCGAAATATCTTCTCTGGATCATCTACTGGATCAACTGGATCAGGATCAAGATTTTCTTTGGTATACCTTCTAGAAGCTAGCTCTACAATCTTAGCACTGCAATTATCAAATTATCATTTATGAAACTTAACCCTATCATCCAAAGGATAAAATTCCAAAATTTCTTGTCATACACCCAGGAAAATAAATCTTTCATTCCCTGACAACAACACTAGAATGTTATCACTCTACCAGATTTATAAGGCTGAAGAAGAAATCCAAACAGAGGTAACCACAGACCAATATTTTGGCTTGTTATCTAGTCCTACCAAACCAGAGAGGGCTCTCTCCAGAAGGTCACAACCAAGAGGGATGGATAAATTAGGGTTTTAGGCTAGGTATGAAATGTATAAGGGTTTCATTTGATTTGATAGGGTAGCTGGATGAGGATATTAGGTTAAAGAGGCTAGGTCAGGGAAAATAGGATTAGGGTTACAGTCCATTCAATGGGGAAAGGTAGGTAAGAAGGATAGCACATTAGCGTTCTTGGGATGGAATGATTTAGATAGGTGAGGAGATAGGAAGAGAATAAAATATGAATTCTTCCTAAATTGAAATAAAGATGAACAGACTATGAAAACTTTCCCAAAACAAAGCATGTGAGATGAATTTTTTTTATCAACTTGAAAGTGACCATACAATATAAGTGCAATGAATTATGAAGAAAATACATTCAAACATAATGAGACATAAGAATAAAAAATGCTAGACAACCATACCACAGGTATCCCAAAGAAATAGCCGCAACATTTTTATTAAGCTCCTGCCAAAATGATTACAATAGAGTCTCTGATCAATATGCCAACATCCAACTGATTCCAAATTGTGAAATGACTAAAATATTACATGATATAGGCCTCAAACGAAATCCTCCCAGCCTCAGGGGTCGAATCCATGAGAGGATGAGAATTTCCACCAAAACTGAGCTAAATACCTAGAGTATAGAGTGGTCAAATTGAATCATCCCTAACTTAAGTGAACTAATTCATTACACCTCATCATGAGTTTTCATCTAATGTATTTACCCTAGGTAACAGTAAAAACATGATAATTACATTTACTTCCCTCAATTACATAAGTAAAATCATCATTTTCCCAAGTGAAAATCAAATTTGTAGTAAAAACTAAAAAAATCAGACATTTGTCAAGTGGCCACTTTTAAGGCATTACCAATGTCCAAATTAGGCCCGGGATGGCTTTTTGGAAAGCATATCCTATCTAATTTTCATATCCACATTTATTTTTATGAATGGAGTTGATTTTACCTGTCAAAAGGTGATTCTCCCACAACTGCTCAAGGGCGGAGTGCCAAGGCAGAAAAGGAGGCATAACATTGATTTTTTGAGGGGTTTTCACCTTTTCACCTGCCAGTTGTCCAACCCAAGCTTAAAAACATTGTTTTATGGAATGTAATTGTCATTTAGAATCTTTTGGTAGTCTTATTTTGGTCAAAAAATGCCTCAAACAAGGATGCAGCGCCTAGGGATTTTCACCCTTAACAATCTAGCGATCATAACACTGTCTAGGTTTACAAAAAAACACAATAATTTCAAAATTTGACCCAAAAAATTCTCAAAATTTGGTATTTTCCTACTGATGATGAGATTAGGCATGGAGTGAGGCTTAAACCAATATGTCAAGCTTCCTTTCCTCTTCTTGCATGGTCAAGGCTTTAATTTTTACATTGGCTCTTTTGAGCTTGGCCCTTGCAATTTTGTATTTTTGGGCATAGTGCTTGGCCTTCTTTCTCAATATATCATTATCTCTGTTTTCCTTTTCCAGAATCTTCTCTAAGTTCTGGTTAGCTCTTTTAATCCATTGATCCCGATTCTCATTGATTACTACTGCAAATTGTTCATTCAAAGTGAGTTGATTAGCAAGCTCAACCTCTTTTTTCCTTTCTAGTACTAGATCTCTTTTTCAGCCCTCTAGTCCTAGGCCTTCTCCTTGGCACTTGTTCTTCCACCTCATCTATCAAAACATATGTTTCTAGTGCCTCTTCAAGCAATAATTTAGATTTTATGCCTCTCTTTGAGCTTTGATGAATTTGACCTCATCAATGACATGTCTTGTTTTCAGCTGTTGGTTCTTCTGCTCAAGAAAGTCAATGTGAAATTTAGACCTGTCAAGATTATTTTGTAGCTCCTTAATCTTGGATTATTTATCCTTAATGATTGTGCTAGTGATATCATTATCATCATGCTCATCTCAGTCAACAAGGTCAAAATCTTGTTCTGTCTCATGGAGGTCCTCCTCCACATGTCTGATCTTTGTCTGAATCTCCACCTCTATCATATTTTTCTTCCCTTTGTCTACCTGATTTGTTGATGTAGAAGGAAAGGCCCCTTCCACTATGTGTGGAGTAAACACATGCTTGTGATCTCTCTGGTATGTTTTTTCCAATCACTCTATCTCAACCACATTAGCCTTCTTAGGCTCATTGATCTTAGCTTTGCTAGGTGACCCAGTCTCAATGTGAAATGGAGATGATGGTGGTGAAATGGGTAAAGGAGGCTGATTTGATGATGATGCATGAACTGTGGGCTGATATGGAGGAATTGATTTGGAAGGATGAGATGATAAAGGCACATCTTGGGCATGTTGAATATGTGGAGCAGTGAATATGTCATTAGCTATGAAATAAATCCATGAAATGTTCAATTGTTTGAGGTGATGGAGGAATGTGATTTTGATGAGGGAATGGTGAAAGAGACTATTTATTTGGTGCTCAGATTTTCTCCTTTGGAAAATATATGCCATCTTGTCAATGCTCTGAAAGAGGTAATAAGGTATGTTGAGCATCCTGAATCTTGTTAAATGCATGAGTAGCCAGATATGATAAGTGTGAAGTCTTGAGAACCTATCTTCACAAGAAAAGTATCTCATGATGATTTTCATCATAGGGGCATATTGTTGAAATTTTAGTTAAACTGAGAGGGGGGGGAATCAGTTTAACACATTCCTAATCTTTTAGACCTTTTCATTAAACTTAATTACACCTTCATTTCATATCCAATTTAATGTGTGAGTAATCTTAGAATGTAAGCAGCAAGTGTTAGTATAATATAGCAGTAGACTTAATATGAGAGCAGCAGATATTAAGCATATGATACATATCAGATCAATACATAAATATTATGCACAGAGACACCAGATATAAGTGGAAACCCATAAAGGGAGAAAACCACATCTTATTATTGTTGTAATGCAAAGGCAAGCTCCAACTCCCTCTCACCACTGTTTTTCTGTAGGCACCAACCTACAGGAGGCTCCAACCTCAATTCTGCAAGCTAAAAATTTCAAGGAAGCACCAAATCCCTTCAATTTTTTGCAGGCACCAACCTACATGAGGCTCCAACCTCAGTCAGCTACAACTGACAGCTATCAAGCTGCAACTTGATAGGGAAGCTCCAACTTCCTCAATTTAACAAACTGAATGTTTGCTGATTTACCTCAGATATCAGCTATGTTCTGTAGCTTCTCTTTCTGCTCTTCTTTTCTTGATCTTCTCTTCCTTATACTTCTATATTTTGCATTCTCTATATTTGCTCTCTCTCTCACACCTATCACTTTTTGCATATCAAGTTGATATTACTTATAGAAATTTCTTGATGACTGTTTGTTTTCCTCTAGGAATTCGAAATGGATGGTCATACCCCTTGGTCTTATGCCTCCTCATTTATTTATCCAACTCAATTTAAAATCATAAAAATATGTACAAAATTTCATGCTATAGTGGGATTTTGACTTTTCTTTAGGATACTTGCCTTTGCATCACAAACAATAAAAAATTAATTACAACATTTACATTCACATTTTTAATTACATATTTCAATATCACTCAGCTCCTTTTCTGGATTTTGGCTTTACTGGATTTGTCTTTTCCTGCTGTTGTTAAGAACCTGTTCTGCATACTCTTTGCTCATTGTCATCTGCATATTCCCTGTTTTCTGTGCTTATTCTCCTGTCCAACTCATTCCTGTACATATTCCTGTCAAACTTGTAATCTCTGTGTATCTCTGCATGCTCTCCTCTTCTTTTTCTTTTTCCATAATTGCATTCAAGTTTCATCCCCAATCATTTCCCAAGTCCGAGCAATCTCACACTTCTCTTTAATTCCACACTGGAAATTTATATAAACAAGTATGGGTTATTTTAATATCTCAATTCAGAGAATTGCGATATTAATTCAATACTCCTCTATAGTTTTAACCCGACAATCTCTTATGTGTACATATGCGCTAATTCTGCATTTACAACCATTCTACGCAACATAATAATTGACCCTCGGCATATTAAACCATATTCACAAATTCCATGTTCTGCCACTTCACATATACAATCATTATACATAATATATCCACACATATATTACGCTTTCTTTAATATTGGAACCATTACAACAGAGTCTAAAGATAATTGTTGGAATGTAATTTCTAACTGCCCGAACAAGTTGCAGGTGACAGCAAGGTTCAACTACACAGAGTTTAAAGTGGCAGCAGGTTTGATGTGTGATCACTGTGAGATTGAAGATTGATGGTTAGCGGGAGTACAAAATGCCCGGAAGTTAACAAGTGGTGAACCCCCACACTTGACCTGCTGATCGGGCGTTGACCCACGATCAACGGCTATTGTTAACTGCGGAGTTGTACCCCGACCGTACTGAGCCAGTAGAATGGAACCCCCGCAACCACCACTATGTGGTGTTTTCGCCTACGCACCACCATCGCACCACCAACCATTGTATATTATATTTGTTACGCGCCCGGATCATATTCAAACATTATTATACGTAATATTTTCATATATATTCCATTGGTCCTTATAATGCTATCAACTAACATTAATAAACCAATTATATATCACTTGGCCCATAAGACACTTTGTGAATGCATTAATCGTATCTTTGTTAACTCACGCTATCTATCCGGATTTTGCCATTGCATTGCCTGATCCAATGGCGTTGCCTGATCCAATGTATATCACGCAACTTATGCCAGATGATAGCGCCACATGGCGTCAGTTACATCTGACTATCGCTCACGATCTCGTTAAACTTAAAAAGTCCGATGCGACGTATCATCAACTGGATGGCCTTCTTCCAGATCAACGACTCGTGTCAATTTCGCTCTGCGTCCTGGTATGAAAGTTAATGCACGAAGGTGCACGTTAAACGTTGGTTTTACTGTTCATCCAGGGACACACGTCGATCAATCAATGGAATCGCTGCCAATTCAGGAATATCGCCTTCCGTATAATAGTGGTGCGAAGAATACCACCGTTCACTTTAAACCGCCGTCACTGTTCATATGGGTCACGGTTCTACTTCATTCCACGCAAGGTTCCATCGTATAGTTAAATACACCGTTTTAACGCTAATTTATTCGCATTAACACTAACTCCAGGCAACATCAAACATGCGCTGGTTCCGTCTTATTTACACAAGGTTTCGTCCGAATCTCCATTTTATTATCACTCCGTTACATAGTTCATACATACACAGGATATGATTCTCCGTTACATAGTTCATACATACATAGGATATGATTCTCTGTTACATAGTTCATACACACACAGGATATGATTCTCGGACTTTATTTATATATATATAAATAACGCCCGACATGGAATTTTATAACTGCTCTACCTCTGCTGCTTCTGTCGCTCTGCCTCTGCCTCTGCTTCTGATAACGGTTCTGCCTCTTATTATATTCGCTTTCTCTGCCTCTGTAGCTATTTGTCTTATGCTCTCTCTCTTTATTTCATGTTTGTTACTTTGCCTCATTGCCTCATTGCCTTATTTCCATATGCCTTATTTCCTTATTGCCATTAATGACAATATTTCCAACAGTCTCCCCCTTTGGCATTGATGGCAATAACCTCTGTTTTCTTTTAGAAGCCCATTTTTTTTTTCTCCCCCTTTGACATCAATGGCAAAGGGTTGGTCATTTCCTGATCTGCATTTCCTCTCTTTGAGTTATGTTTAGGCCCTCTTCTACTGAGTTTGTACCATGCTGCTGCAGACTGATATATAGGATTTGTTGAGAGAACACTTTAAAGATTATCGATCTTGAATATACACTTGGTGTTCTTTTTCCTTAATCCTTTGATCCTGAGGACTTGTATTATACTTTCCCTATTGGCTGATCTCCCCCTGGACTGGTATTTTCGTTTTTGTTGTCCCCCTGAAATTGTGCTTCCTCTTTATATTAGAGAGTAGCATCTACAGATACTACCCCTAGTTTATCTCTCAAGTATTGAAATGGTTCTCTAGCAAGAGGTTTGGTAAATATATCTGCTATCTATTCTTTTGTTGGTACATATTCCAGCTTTACTATCTTCTGAGCCACTTGTTCTCAGAGGAAATGATACTTGATTGGAATATGTTTAGTTTTTGAATGAAGTACAGGATTTTTAGATATACTTATAGCACTTGTATTATCACATTTGATTGAGATAGGTTCATCAATGCTTACCTTCATGTCTTGAAGAGTTTGCTTCATCCACATGACTTGTGTACAACATGCTTCTGCTACTATATATTCTACTTCAGCTATAGACAAAGAGATGGATGTTTGTTTCTTGCTTAACCATGCCACCAGACTTTCTCCTAGATAGAAAGCACCTTCACTTGTACTTTTCCTATCATCAACACAGCTGGCCCAATCTACATCTGTGTATGCTGTTAAAATGAAGCTTTTGCCTTTAGGATACCAAAGTCCATACTGTGTTGTTCCTTGTAGATATCTGAGTATTCTTTTTACTACCAGAAGATGGTTTTGTTTAGGTGCTGCTTGATATCTTGCCACTAGTCCTACTGCTAGCATGATGTCTGGTCTTGATGCTGTCAAATACAGCAGGCTTCCTCAGCACACAGCTTGCATCCCGTGATCATGGGTGTTGTCACAGGTTTGCAGTCCTCCATTTTGAATTTTTTCAGCATTTCTTTTAAGTATTTTTCTTGAGAGATGAAAGTGCCTATGTTCTTTTGTTGAATTTGCAGTCCCAAGTAGAAACTGAGCTCTCCAATCATAGACATTTCAAACTCTGTTTTCATCTCATCATCAAACCCTTTTGCTAGTTCATCTTTGTTGCTTCCAAACATAATATCATCAACATACACTACAACAATCAGGAGTTCATTTTCATGGGCTTTTATGTATAGATTGTTGGCTACTCCACCTCTCTTAAAACCCTGTTTTTGCAAATATTTATCCAGTCTTGAGTACCAAGCATGAGGATCCTGTTTCAGTCCATATAGGGCCTTCTTCAGTCTGCATACATAGTCTTCTTTGTCTGTCAATGAGAAACCTTCTAGTTGTTCCATGTACACTTCTTCTTCTAGATCTCCATTAAGAAAAGCAGACTTTACATCCATTTGATATACCTTGAAGTCTTGGTAGCATGCAAATGCCAAGAACATTCTGATAGCTTCCATTCTGGCTACAGGGGCAAATGTTTCTTCATAATCAAGTCCTTCAATTTGTGAGTATCCTTTGTAGACAAGTCTGGCTTTATTCCTGATTACTTGACCTTCTTCATTCATTTTATTTTTGAATAACCATTTTGAGCCTATGACATTTTTCTCAGTGGGTCTAGGAACTAGTTCCCAGGTATTGTTCTTCTCAATTTGGTCCAATTCTTCATTCATTTCTTTTACCCAATACTTGTCCTTGCTAGCTTCTTCAAATTTCTTTGGCTCTATTTGTGATAACATTGCTATGTATACTTCTTCTATCTGTTCAGTTAGCCGCCTTCTTGTTTGCACTCCTACATTCTTGTCTCCTATGATTTGATCTTCTGGATGGTTCTTTTGAGTGTATCCTGAGGGGGTTTTTGAGTTTAGTTCAACATTTTCTGATGTTTTGCTTGTTACTTCATCATCTTGGTCCTCTTCTTCATGATTTTCAGGATGGCTGCTGCAATCTATATCTCTTGTCTTGTTTGGAAGTTCTTCATCAAATCTTACATCAATACTTTCTAAAAAATTTCGAAGAGTCTTGTTGTAGCATCTGTATCCTTTACTCTTGGATGCATATCCTAAGAGTATTCCTTCATCTGCTCTTGCATCAAACTTCCCAAGATTTTCATCATTATTCTTCATGTAGCACTTGCTGCCAAAGACTCTAAGTGCTTGATTGATGCAGGTTTACCATGCCATAGCTCATAAGGTGTCTTGTCACTGTTAGGTCTTAAATGAGCTTTGTTTAGAATATGTATTGCTGTGTGTACAGCTTCTTCCCAAAAGGTTTGAGTGATGTTACTCTCTTGCATCATAGCTCTGGCCATTTTTTGTATAGACCTGTTTTGTCTCTCTGCTACTCCATTCTGCTGAGGTGTCCCAGCAATGGTAAATTGTTGCTTTATTCCACGTTCATTACATAGGTCTGCAAAGTCATAATCTGTGAATTCTCCTCCTCTATCTGATCTGATACATTTTAGCTTGCATCCATTTTGATTTTCTGCTAATGCTTTGAATGTCTTAAACTTTTCCAGTGCTTCTGATTTGTTCTTGAGAAAAGAAACCCATGTCATTCTGGAGAAATCATCTATTATCAGCATGAAGTAGGATTCTCCACTTGGTGTTTTAGTTCTTGTAGGTCCACACAGATCCATGTGCACAAGATGGAGTGTTCTTCTTGTTGATAGCTCATCTTTAGATTTAAAGGATGTGCGAGTCTGTTTCCCAAATTGACAAGATTTACATATGGTATTTGAAGGCCTTTTTATTTTTGGCATGTCTCTCACAACTTTCTTCTTGCTCAGTCTGATGATATGGTCAAAGATGAGATTTCCCAATCTCCTATGCCATAACCATGACTCCTCAAGTTTTCTAAGATGGTAGGCTTCATCCTCCTCTTTTACTATGTAAACATTACTCTCTGTTCGAACACCTTTGAGTAGAGTCTTTCCTGTTGTGCTTGATCTGACTTCACAATCTTGTGCTCTAAAGAGAACTTCACAGTCTTTGTCACACATCTGACTGACACTCAGTAAATTTGCTTTCAGACCATCTACAAATAGTACATCTTGGGCCTTTCCTCTTCCATTATCTATGCTAACTGAGTCTTTTCCCTTGATCTTACCTGATTTATCATTGCCAAAAGTAACATTGCCAGATTTATTTTCATCAAGAGTTATAAACTTGCTTTTGTCTCCAGTCATATGTTTTGAGCAGCCATTGTCCAGGTACCACTAGCTTTTCAAGTCTTGAGCGGTTAGGGCCAGGTCACATTTATTCTCCTTCTTTATCCACTGGAAGCACCCTTTTGTTTGGTATCTTTTGTGGGATGATGGACTACATTTTCTTAGAGGACATTTAGAAGGTATATATCCAACTTGATTACATACACAACATTTGATCATAATTTTTGCAAAGTTATGAGTATGAACAAAATTTCTTTGAATCATAAAACTCCTTGAGGTGTTAAACATCAATCTTTGTCCATACTTTCTACATTCAATGATTTTATGACCAAATTCCTTACAATAAAAGCAATAACCATAGAAGCTATTTGCATACCTGATGTAAGGTTGTCTCTTCCATTTGTTTGCTTGAGGCAGTCTCTTCAATGTTTGCATCTTTTGTTGGTTTGAATTACTCCTTCTTGCATGAAAATACGCAGCAATGTGTCCCAACTTGTGGCAGACATAACATGTGGCATTCTTCATTGGAGTGAAGAATCTTCTTTGATGGTTTCCAAATTTTACATATTCAGGGGTCTTAGTATTTATTACATTCTTTGCTACTAGTGGTTTCTTCTGATCTTTGTCTTCCTTATTGCAGATTTCTTCTTTTGTAGGAATTGTTTGAGCTACTTCATCATTCTTCTTAGCTTTTACAAAAATAATATTTTTGCTTTCCTTTTCTTTGCCTTTACTCGATTCTCCTTCATAGCCTATTCCTGTTTTTATCATTGAGGATCTTTGAGCAACCAGAATTTCATTCAACTTACTAGAGCTTGTTTGAGAAGAGTTTATAAGCACTGTCCTTTGAGCATTTTCTAGTTTCTTCTTGAGACATACTACTTCTTCTTCCAGTTTCTCTTGTTCTTGGTTTTTATCCTTGATTTTCTGAAGTAACATGTCTTCTATCTTCTTGGCTTCTTCAAGATCTACCTTTAGCTGCATGAGGACTTTTGAATTTTGTTCTTCTCTTACATACTTAAGAATAATGTCCTTTTGTTTTCTGCACTTTAGTTTGAGTCTGTCAATCTCTTCCAGAGCACTTCTTAGCTCCCTCTCAAGGTCAACTTCCCCTTCTTCTTCTTCATCTTCTAGCAGGAGTCCTTCAAGATATTCTATGGCCATCAATAAGAATTCAGAGGTTCCTTCTTCACTTGAGGTTTCATCTGAATCTTTTGATGTACTGCTATCTTGTTGAGCATAGAAGGATTTTCTGTTGAACTTCTTTCCTTTCTGCCAGTTCTTTGATTTATTTTTCTCTGACTCTTGAGCCTGATTCCTTATTTTCTTGTGAGGACACTTAGTAGCATAGTGTCCCACTCTTCCACAGTTAAAGAATTTGAAGGGGAGTTTACCTTTGTATTTACCTGAGCCTCTATCCAATTTCTTGACAAACTTTGCCTCTTCTTCATCTGAGCAAGAGCATATGTCTCCCTCTTCTTCTTTCTTCTTTTCTGTTTTGAAGGCTGCTTCCCTCGTACTTGGCTTCTTCTATGGGAGCCTCATTTCATAGGCTGTTAGATTTCCAAGTAGTTGGTTCATGGTCAAGGTCTGCCAGTCAGCTGTTTCTTCTATTGCAGACACTTTGGATTAAACCTGGATGGAAGAGATCTTAGAAGCTTTTGCACAATTATACTTTCTGGCATTTTTTCTCCAAGAGCTTTCATATTGTTAATAATTTCTGCAGCTTTTAGGAAGAAACTGGCAATGTCTTCATCATCATTCATTTTTAAGTTTTCAAACTGGGCTCTATAGACTTGAAGTTTGGCAGTCTTTACTTTCTGGTCTCCCTCATGTATGTTTTCAAGAGTATCCCATATTTTTTTGGCAGTGTCTTTGTGCATTACTTTAATAAAATTTGCTTCACACAATCCATTTAGGATGGCATTCATGGCTTTTGCATTAGCCACAAAATCTTGTTTTGTTTATTTTTCTGTGTCAGTTGCCTTTGGGGCATATCCTAATTCCACAGCAGCCCAGACTTCTATTCCTAGAGACATTATGTATGTCCTCATTCTGATTTTCCAGAAAGCATAATTTTCACTAGTGAAGAAAGGGGCTTTATTGGTTGAGCATCCTTATTTACTAGCCATCTTGGGAACCTAGGATCTTCTTTCAGTTGTTAGACTTGTACAAAGGAACTTGCTCTGATACCAATTGTTGAACCTTTAATTAAACTGAGAGGGGGGGGTTGAATCAGTTTAATGCATTCCTGATCTTTTAAAATTTTCATTAAACTTATTTACACCTTCATTTCATATCCCATTTAAAGTGAGAGTAATATTCAAATGTAAGCAGCAAGTGTTAGTATAATATAGCAGTAAACTTAATATGAGAGCAGCAGGTATTAAGCAGATGATACATATCAGATCAATACATAAATATCATGCACAGAGACACCAGATATAAGTGGAAACCCATAAAGGGAGAAAACCATATCTTATTATTGTTGTGATGCAAAGGCAAGCTCCAACTCCCTCTCACCACTGTTTTTCTGCAGGCACCAACCTACAGGAGGCTCCTACCTCAATTCTGCAAGCTACAACTTGCAAGGAAGCACCAACTCCTTTCAATTTTCTGCAGGCACCAACCTACAGGAGGCTCCAACCTCAGTTAGCTACAACTGACAGCTATCAAGCTGCAACTTGATAGGGAAGCTCCAACTTCCTCAATTTATCAACCTGAAGGTTTGCTGATTTACTCCAGATATTAGCTCTATTATGTATCTGCTCTTCTTCTCTTAATCTTCTCTGCTTTATTCTTCTATATTCTGCCTTCTCTATATTTTCTCTCTCTCTCACACCTCTCTCTTTTTGCATATCAAGTTGATATTACTTATAGAAATTTCTTGATGACTGTTTGTTTTCCTCTAGGAATTCGAAATGGATGGTCATACCCCTTGGTCTTCTGCCTCCTCATTTCTTTATCCAACTCAATTTAAAAACATAAAAATATGTACAAAATTTCATGCTACAGTGGGATTTTGACTTTTCCTTAGGATACTTTCCTTTGCATCACAAACAATAAAAAATTAATTCCAACATTTACATTCACATTTTTAATTACATATTTCAATTTTACTCAGCTCCTTTTCTGGATTTTGGCTTTACTAGATTTGTCTTTTCCTACTGCTGTTAAGAACCTGTTCTGCATACTCTTTGTTCACTGTCATCTGCATATTCCCTGTTTTCTGTGCTTATTCTCCTGTCCAACTCATTCCTGTACATATTCCTGTCAAACCTGTAATCTCTGTGTATCTCTGCATGCTCTCCTCTTCTTTTTCTTTTTCCATAATTGCATTCAAGTTTCATCCCCAATCATTTCCCAAGTTCAAGCAATCTCACACTTCTCTTTAATTCCACGCTGGCAATTTATATAAACAATTCTGGGTTATTTTAATATCTCAATTCAGAGAATTGCGATATTAATTCAATACTCCTTTATAGTTTTAACCCGACAATCTCTTATGTGTACATATGCGCTAATTCTGCATTTACAACCATTCTACGCAACATAATAATTGACCCTTCGCGTATTAAACCATATTCACAAATTCCATGTTCCGCCACTTCACATATACAGTCATTATACATAATATATCCACACATATATTACGCTTTCTTTAATATTGGAACCATTACAATGGAGTCCAAAGATAATTGTTGGAATGTAATTTCCAACTGCCCGAAAAAGTTGCAGGCGGCAGCAAGGTTCAACTACACAGAGTTTAAAGCGGTGGCAGGTTTGATGTGTGATCACCGTGAGATTGAAGATCGACGGTTAGCGGGAGTACAAAACGCTCGGAATTTAACAAGTGGTGAACCCCCGCGCTTGACCTGCTGATCGGGTGTTGACCCACGATCAACGGCTATTGTTAACTACGGAGCTATACCCCGATCTTACTGAGCCGACAGAATGGAACCCCCGCAACCACCACTATGTGGTGTCTCCACCTACGCACCACCATCGCACCACCAACCATTGTATATTATATTTGTTACGCACTCGGATCATATTCAAACATTATTATATGTAATATTTTCATATATATTCCATCTGTCCTTATAATGCGTCAACTAACATTAATAAACCAATTCTTTACATATATTTCCGCCCTGGGCCCACAGTACACTTCGTGAATGCATAGACCGTACCTTTGTTAACTCACGCGTCCATCCGACGGCTGTCATTGCATTGCCCGATCCAACAGATATCGCACGGGCAAATTGCGCGAAAGATAGCGCGCGATGGCGCATCACATCTGGATTATCGTTCACACATCTTGGTTAAACTCTGGGGAAGTCTGATGCACAATCACCGTCCGATGTCCTTCTTCCAGATCAACGGCTCGTGTCAATTTCACTCTGCGTTCTGGTATGAAAGTTAATTCGCGAAGGCGCACGTTAAACGGTGGTTTTACTGTTCATCCAGGGGCACGCGTTGATCAATCAATGGAATCACTGCCAATTTGGGAATACCACCTTCCGTATAATAGTGGTGCAAAGAATACCACCGTTCACTTTAAATCGCCATCACTGTTCATATGGGTCATGGTTCCGCTTCATTCCACGCAAGGTTCCATCGTATAGTTAAATACACCGTTTTAATGCCAATTTCTTCGCATTAACACTAACTTCAGGCAACATCAAACATGCGCTGGTTCCGTCTTATTTACACAAGGTTCCATCCGAATCTCCATTGTATTATCATTCCATTACATAGTTCATACATACACAGGATATGATTCTCTGTTACATAGTTCATACATACACAGGATATGATTCTTCGTTACATAGTTCATACACACATAGGATATGATTCTCAGACTTTATTTATATATATATAAATAACGCCCGGCTTGGAATTTTATAACTGCTCTGCCTCTGCTGCTTCTGTCGCTCTGCCTCTACCTCTGCTGCTTCTGTCACTCTGCCTCTGCCTCTGCTTTTGATAACGGTTCTGCCTCTTATTATATTCGCTTTCTCTGCCTCTGTAGCTATTTGTCTTATGCTCTCTCTCTTTATTTCATGTTTGTTACTTTGCCTCATTGACTCATTGCCTTATTGCCATATGCCTTATTGCCTTATTGCCATTAATGACAATATTTCCAACACATATCTCTCCAGGAGGTAAGAGGAAAATTCCCCTTTCTTTCTTTCTTTATTATACCTAGGTTTGATGTATGGCTCAAAATAATTCTCCTCCAAGTCTTCTTGCTTGAACCATTTTTCCCAACATTTGCGATTTTGATGGCAACTGACATAATGTCAATGGACAAGGTGAAAGTGACACTGGCAAGGGTTACTTGGTTGTCATGGAGATTGGAGATGAATAGCCTACTCAATATAGGATGATGTTGGACCCTACATGCTTAAAAAATGTCACAACCATGGGATATTCCATGCTTTCTTTGGTATTTGTTGGCTCAAGTCTAAGTATTTTCCCTCCTTTATGTGGCCTCCTCTCCTCTCTTTCTTCTCCCTCACTGTAGCTTCTGTTATGTTCTTCTTCCATACTGTCTTAGTGTGAAAACCCTAGGGAGATGTAATGATAGTGAAGAATGAGTTTTGGGAAGTAGGAATGGGATGGGGAAATTTAGGGAGATGGGGGAAAGGGTTTATGAAATGAAGGAAGTGACAAGGAGCATTACTTTTATGGGGTTTGGGATAGGGAATTTTATTACAAGTTAGGGATTTTGGGAGCCTAGGCAAATGAGTAGCCTAGGTCTTAGGGTTTCAAAGGAAAGGGGCTTAGGGAAAGGGGATTATGATATACGAGGTGAGGATAGGGTAATTATGATGTGGGAAGGGAATGAAAGTGCTAGGGAGTGAAATTGAAATGCAATTTGGATTTAGGGGATGAAACTAGGGTTACAAGCTCAAAATAGACACCAACACTTTAAACAAGCTCAAACACCAACAAATTGACTTGGTAAGGAGAGGGATGGTGCAAATGGTAACTTACTTGATTGTTGGAAGTTGTAGAGTATTGTGTCTGAAAATTTGAAGGTGATAGCATAAGTTTTGGAGCTCTTGAGAGTTTTGAGGAACCAACGCAGCGGTAGTGCCAAGGGCACAACTTATAACCTAGGGGTGTAGCGCACAATGCAGGGATGCAATGCCAAACGTAGGGGCGCAACGCCAAACACAGGGGCGCAGTGCCTGTCTCTGTTTTGCAAATTTCACCTTCCTTCTTGAATTTTCATGATTTTACTGAGGTTTCTTGATGATGGCAAGAGAAAATGAAGTTTGAATTCATGTTCTTTGGGATCAAATACTTTGTGGGATTTGATTTTGATGATTTTAAAACCCACTTTTGCAATTTTCAATTTAACTTTTAAAACTTTGCAAAATACCCTTTAACTCTTTCTTGTTTTCATTGCAGATTGATCATGTTGGAGTAGGAACTCTTCATATTTTGGAATTTTGATGTGTTTGGCATATGGAAATGATTTGGAAGCTTTGGGAAATTGAGTACTTATTACATATAATGAACATAAAATTACATAAAATAAAATAAAATTACATCTCTGTTTTTTGAAATAAAATTACATTTCAGAATGAAACTCACACTTGAAATCAAAATTAAAACTTTGGAAAAGATCATTTTCATGTTTGGAAATCCTATTTAGATGGTAAAGGGATATTATTGGATCACTCTCATACTTTTTCTGACCTTATGCAATGAAATGGTGTTTTATTTAGACCTTGGAAAAAATGAAAACCTAGAGACCTAATGAAGACTTGAGTGACCAGACTTCATGGTGACCTGACTGACATGATGACATGATGAAAAGGAATTTGAAGACTGAAGTATGCTCAGCAAAACCTGAAGGTGGGTAAAAAAGTATGAATTTTGAGGAGGAGTGATGTGTTTTGGACTAAGATTACCATCAATGAGTAATTGTTTTCATTACCTATTGGAATAATAAAAAAACTCTGAGTGAGACTCCTAAAATGATATGAAAAGAGTATTTTTGATCACTGAGGGTAGTATGAAAATATTTACACTAACAATATCTATGGTAAAATATATTGTATTTTAGCTTATGATGTAAGGGAGCAATTCTTCTTAGCGATTCTCAGATAAGTATTAGAACCCCATGTTTAATTCAGTTGTTTACACCTATAGAAGAAATATTTGTGACATGTTTGATGAAATTACTATCATGTTTGGGTGGGGTTGAATGATTTCCCGATGATTTGATTGCTTCCATGTCTTTGTTTTAATGTTATTTATCCTCTCCTGAAGTTACATGAAGTTATGTGTAGTGACCTAGGCTTAGGGGGTGAAATGTGGCATGAATCCTGGAGTTTCATGCACATTATTGACCTTTTGGATCCATAACCGTAGCCTTGACAAGGGAAGCCCACATCTAAGGGTCTATAACCATTCCCTTGCACTTAGATGCCCACAAAAAAGCCTCAATTGGGTTAAAAATCAGTTCCCCTTTTGGGAATAGGGCCCTGGAAGGTTGGGTTACCTCCCGGGGATGTCAATGATGCAATGTATGTAGAAATTATACAGGATTCATTTATATTACCGGACTCCCTTGATCTAAAAAATTAATCTTATGTTAAATATAGAATCCTTCCACTTAACTCTTTGTGGAAATTAAATCGCCAATTGTAAAACAAATATGAAGCAAATCAATCGCACATAAACACAATTGTTTAACGGGAAAGCTTAAAGCTAAAAACCCCAACTATCATATATTATGTATATCAATGAAACATGTAACAATCTCATACAAATCTTAGTACATCAAGCTCTCAATACAATCAACAATCATTACACACTGTCATGCAAAAATTTGCATATCTATGCACCAATTTCTTGCCTCGTGACAGTCTGCCTCCACTGCGCAATCCCTACTGAAGAAGACCCCTGAATGAATTCGATATGGCCTTGCCTTGACTGCACAATCCTCATTGGAATCTCCAATGTGTGTTAGATGCATTGAATGCATCACTATAGTCACAACAGATAGTCCATCTCACCCTTTCACCTATCTCTCCACTAGGTCTCCACTAGAATTGACATGCAAGTAGTTAATTGTTGTATTTGTTCAATTGGAAATGAGTCTCTAGTTGTGAATTAATTAAATAATTAATTCACTAAACTCTCACTAGTGTATCTTCAGTTAGAACTAGATACAACTAGCACAACTGAGTTTAACTCACTTAACTGAGTTAAACTAAATAATAGCTCACATAACTACTCTTCCAACTCTATCACAGCTTGCCACTTTAATTATAACTACGTCCTCCATGCATGAGTCACCAACCATCCTAGGAATTTTGTAATTCCTCCAGCCCACTGATTTTCCAAATTTGTTCACTGAAATAAAGAGTTCCAAGAGAACAAGTTGATATTTATTGTCGGATTATTGAGGGCTAATAATAATTGACATGCATCTATTTTTAGATTAGTGATATATAAATAGACTTCGTCCAATATTCTAAAAATATAATCTCATCTATTTTTCCAACTTGATCAACCATCTACAAATGGCCTCCTGCTACTTATAGAATATGCTCACCATGTCTAAAAATAGACACACACCTAAAAATAGCCTGCAGGCCCCACTTAGTGAAGGTGCTTAATTTTCACTAAGCTCATCATCTTGTTGAATCTCAGCAATGTAAGGTTTTTTTGTCATGCTTTTGTATGTCCCACTTCCTCAAATTCATCTAGGAGGTTGAATCTCAAATTAGTAGCCTCTCGTCACATGTTTACCCAGGTTAGCTGATTACTTGGGTAGATGTGGGAAGAGGGTGTTACAATAATAGGGATTAATTTTGGATTTAGATGTATACACATTGTAAAAAAACATAATTTAAAATATTGAAGTCCCAATAAACATTGTAACAATTCTATATTCATATTTTTGAAATCAAAATTGGCAATTTTGGAATAGAAACTGATAATTTGGGATTTTGAAATTAACATTTTCAAATTTAAAAATTCACATTTTTGTAATTAAAATTGACATTTTCAAATTCAAAATTCACAATTTTAGAATTTAAATTATTCAAAATCCATACTTTTAAAATCAAAATTCACACTTTTGACAATCGATACTCACATTGTCATAATACAATTTTTCATTTTATATTTCCCATGTGCGCACTTTCAAAATCAAATTTTGCACTTTAAAAGCATTGATATTCACATTTTTGAAATCTAAATTCACAATTTCTTAGTTTATATTATTAGTACATTAGTCCAAGTTTACGAAATTGATGATATTTTCTTTCTCAAGGTGTTTACCATACTACCTAGTCCTATAGAAAACCCTACATTTGTATTTACCATATTTCACATTCCTATGAAAAATTCTGCATTAGTATTTACCATATTCCGCATTCCTATGGCAAATCCTACAAGCTAAATTCACGATCTCTCTAAAATTGTTTCAACATAACACCAACACTTTTGATTATTGATTTACTAAATCTATTATCACAAAGCGTTCCCATTACACCAAACACATCATTTAATTTAATATGAGCTTCAACTCTCCATCACTTATCATACATTATTAGAGAAGTTGTAAAAATTGAAAAACAATATAACTTTAGTTATGAAGATGAGTACAAATCCAACTACCCCTGAAATTTCACGATGATCAAAGTCATTATTAGACTAATTTATTTCTTCCTCTTTACAACCCTCTTCAACTATTTTATATTGTTATTATGAATGTGTCTATTTTGGCATAGGTCTTCTAGAATTTTAATTTAATTATAAATAATTTTTAGGTGGATGATAAGGATTTAACCTTCATGGAATATTTTAGAACATTGTTAGTTGTATACACAAATCAAATGTTGATATTTATCTCCAAAGTAGTTATATCATTTTCCCCTTTTAATTAAATTGATTAATTAAAAAATGCCATATGAATTAAGTTATGGTTTTTTGGGCATGTGGTATTGATAAGTCTTGGTATTGTCACAAAGCCTATTTATATATTAAGAATCTCCACGGTAAAGTGGGAGTAAATCTCCATGAATAAGAATATTATTCCATGTTTTATCAAATGTATATATGCTTATATATTAATTCTTTTTTAGAATTAATAATGATAACAATAATCTAAAATAAAGTTATAGTTTAGTCAGTTTTATAATTTTTTTAATTTTAACAACATGAAATGTATTAAGCAAGTATTTTGATACTTATTGTGGATTGATGCCTCTCAAAATTTATCAACCATTTAATCTATATAACTAGTCTAATAACAATTTTCAATAAATATTCTTATTTTTCAATTAATTCTTCCTCTTATAATTAATTCATAAACTGACTATAAAAAAAACAAATCTCAATAGGCTTTCATCAGCTACCTTCATTAATAAGATTTGTCACCACCTTTAATCTTTGCACTCATTTTTATATCAATATAATTGTTTAGTTTTTTATCACAACCCTATTATTTTTGGTTCCTTATATGTCCTTACCTTATGTTGTAATCAAAATTTTCAAGGCGAAATTTTGGTCAAGGACAGAGTTTGCTATTGCTAGAACTAGGGTATCATTACCTCCGATTTTATGAGCATATGTGACATACTAGTTGAATGTTCTAACTGCCGCCATCATTCTTGGAGAACCATATATTTTTACTGCAAAAAAAAATAAGAAAATATTTCAGCGGTTTTTGATGTACTATATTGGAAGATGTGGAGTTTTTAAGCAAAGAATCAACAAATGTTGAAGCATGTTTTGCTTCTAGTTGCAAGGAAACTTCTGTTGGAAAAACAAACACTCAAGTTTCCTAGGAATTTGTGTGGTCTCATATGGTAGACATTGTGGAAAACTATAGAGAACCATGAGATTTTTTCAATCCTAACAAGTAAAGTGTTCTAAGATGATGCACAACAAGCTGCAAAACTTGTTGGAGAATTCGAAACAAGATTTTAGGTCGCAATTGAAGGAAAGGGATGAAAGGATTCATCTCTACGAGATTTTGTGGAGCGATGTTGAAGAAACAGTGGACTCCATGTTGTTTGAGATGAAAATAATCAAAATGGAGAAGCTAAAGAAGAGAAACAAAGGTACACTAGAATTTAGCAATAGAGAGACTGAAACTTCTGCAAACAAAGAGGCTGCAAGTTCTGGGAATTGTGTGCGAGTGAAGTTAGATAAAAAAGGAAATCACATTGACTATACTACCACACAAACTTCAAAGGAACAAATGTGTTGGCTGATTTAAATTTAATTCTAGAAGTGGATAATGTATTAGAGGTAGATGACAATGGTCATTTAATTGTTATTGATGAAACCACTTGTAAATATTCTTGCCACAGTAATCCAAATAGAAAATTTGTTGATTTCTCTATACCACAAGAAGATTCAAATGTTGAGATCACATACATAGGAAATGCAGGCATCTTCAGGTCATGAATTTCGGGCTCACATTTTGAGAAAATGGTGTCAAATTTTAAAAATCGGCGATCTGGGTTTTTTTGTAGAATAGTACCAATTGACTTCAACTGGAGAAGTTTTCAAAAATTCGAAGTGGTTTAAGATATATCGTTAGTTATTCTGGAAGGTATATGTTCTTTTGGAAGGTGTATGTCAAACATTGTAAATGTCTGCAACAAATTAATTTTTGTTTCTAAGCAAACTAGATGGACAACCAAGATTTCTTCAACTCCAAATCAATGGAGTCCTGGTGGCAAAAACTACACACAGCTTAAGATGAGGAGTGCCCCCAAAATAAGTGGAAATGTAAAACCACCCATATAAAAACATACAACTATAATTGATTATGAAATCAAAACCCTAATTTCTCGAAATTTCTAAGAGGTGATCCCATAGGAGGTTTTGGATTTCCAAAAATCGTGTGTGGTTTTCCATGCAACTCACACATATAATATTATGATCCAAATCTCATTTTATATGATTTAAAACTCAGAGATATGTTTGAATTGTAATGTACGAAATAATTATAAAATGAGGTTTTTTGTTAGGTCCCTATATTACTAGTATAGTCGCTTATTGTTATTAGTGTAACCCCCTTATTGTTATTATTGTACCCTTGTAACCCCCATTTTGTTATTATTGTGCCCTTAAATTATTATTGTTAGGTCGGCTAGGATTACATTGTGGCCCACTAGGATTACATTATGGCCCCATGGACTCCTATATATAGAAAAAAGGTTTTGTAAATTGTATCATCCAAGAATTGTTCATTTATGTAATGTATTGGAGGTTTCCCCCTCGAAGTGGCTTATTTCTAAGGCGTTGATATCTCTTTTCTTCTATTTTTTAGAGCTGGTTACACAACATTTTGTATCAAAGATTTGGATTCTATGGTTTCGCTGCTCCAAATAGGTCATCATGGAATTTTTGCTATAACGTTTTTTCTACGAAGCTTCAGAAGCTAAAATTTTTAGGGTGCGAAGAAGAAATCCTGAGGAACATTTTCAAAACATTTTAGAGTTTGTTTTGCAATATTTTCGGAGATATGATCTGTGGAAGTTAGGTATTTTTCCAGGCTCCTAAACAGGTCATCGTGGCATTTGCGCTATACCTTTTTTTCTATGAAGGTTCAAAATCTGAAATTTTTAGGGTGCGAAGCTAAAATCCTGAGGAAACTCATCAAACAATTTCAGATCTTGGTTTGCAATATTTTGGGAGATATGATCTGTGGAAGGTAGTGCTTTTTCAAGCTCCAGAATTTCATCTCAAAGAGGTGATCGTGGGAAAATCTTCATAACTCTCTCTCTGAGCATCAGATTGGAGTGCTGTCAAAAGTGGTCACAAGTATACGGATTTTAGTTTCTTTGTTATCAATTTCAGAGCCGAAGGACGAAAAAGTGATATGTGGCAAGTCGTACAAGTTCACTCTACTGAACCAGTCCATAATTAGGTCATTGTGGGAGATTGGACACAAATTTTTCTTGGAGAATCCAAATCAGGTTAGACCTGTGCGATTCGAAATATAACTCAAAGGGCTACGTTGGTACCGAAATTCAAATTTGAAGTGCTGCAATCACAGAGATAATCCAATTTCAATATCGAGCTCCCCAAAAGCAATAAAAAGGTGTGTATTTGTTTTCTGAATTGCATAAGTCTTGTTTGAAGAATCAATTTGAACTGATTCCAAGAGCATATTGTAGAATATATATCAGTATTGGGTTCTAAAATATGCCTCGTAAAAACAATTCAACACCCATTAAGCCTTCAGAAGGCTCTACTATGACTCATGAAGATGAAGAATTGCAACATGATCTATCAAAATTACAAGAGCAAGTGCAACAAATTTCACTCTCGCAAAGAGCAACAAAAAATGAAATGGAAGTTTTGAAGAAAGGCATGGAAGTGAAAATGGACGGTTTGAAGAAAGGCATGGAAGCTAAGATGGATGGCATGGAAGCTGGCATGGAAGCTAAGATGGATGACATGAAAGAAAACATGGAAAACATGAAGAATGATCTAAAAGCAAACATCGAAGGTTTGACCAAGTTGATACAAGAAATGTTTCGTAATGGTGAAAAGATAGTAGAAGAACCTCATGAGAACAAAATAAATGTTAATTTTGATTTCATAAACTCTAATGTTGACGGGAAGAACCACCATATTCCAAAAATGGATATGAGGAAGTTTGATGGAAAGGATCCTGTAACATGGATACTACAGATGGAGCAATATTTTGATCTCCATAACGTGCAAAACACACAAAAGGTACACATTGCAACTTTACATTTAGAACAAAATACATTTGTATGGTATTTATGGATTTGCTCCCGTAAAAAAATTGTCACATTGTCAATTTTTATGGAGGAAATGATAGCACATTATGAGGATACAAAGAGCAACACCTTCTTTAGCCAATTGATAAATCTCAAACAAAAGGGTTTAGTGGGGCAGCATATTGAGGACTTCAAAAAATTGAATATAAGGGTAACTAATATTCCAGAGGAACACAGGATCGACCTCTTCATAGGCACTTTAAAGGATAACATACAACATGAAGTTCGTGTTTTGGAACCGGATTCATTGGAGAAGGCATTCAGGTTGGCAAGAAAAGTTGAATGTAAAATAATGGTGACAAGGAAGCCTACCACTCAATTATATAAAGAAGGAAGTGTTGCTACGCCTATATTTCCACAACCTACAAGGTTGACACCACAACAATTGGAAGAAAAAAGAGAAAAAGGCTTTGCTACAGTTGTGATATCAAATACACTAAAGGTCATAAGTGTGCTGAGAATAAATTATTTTATATATATTGTGAAGAGGAAGAAGAAAATGAAAAATAAGAGGATACACACCAGGAACCAGCCCTAGAAGAGGAAGAAATGAATCCAACCATATTGTGTAATGCACTGGCAGGAATTACCACTCCTCAAACTCTCAA
This sequence comes from Pinus albicaulis, assembly GCA_034641835.2. NCBI lineage: Eukaryota > Viridiplantae > Streptophyta > Pinopsida > Pinales > Pinaceae > Pinus > Pinus albicaulis. Next base: position 1,379,669,065 of record CM076574.1, read on the forward strand.
GATAGAAGGACATATCAAGAATAAAAAGGTAATAGTGTTGATTGATTCAGGTAGCACCCATAATTTTATTCATTGTAAGGTAGCCAAGGAATTAAATTGTTTCCCATACCCAGCACCAGAATGTCAAGTGATGGTTGCAAATGGAGGAACTATAAATTGCTCTGGAAAATGCCATAATATCAAGCTAACCATGGGGGAATATGTATTGACTAGTCCAATGCTTTCCATTCCTATGAGAGGTGCTGATGTTGTACTAGGAGTACAATGGTTACAATCTTTGGGGATGGTAGCTTTTAATTTTCAAGAACTTTTCTTGAAATTTTTTCAGAAGGAAAGGAAGTTGAATTACGAGGTATTGCAGGGAAGCCAGGAAGGATAATAAGCTCTAATGTCATGACAAAGCTTCTAAAGAAAGAATAACGAGGCGTAATTGCACAATTATGCTCACTAGAAGTTCCAACATCAAAATCATCTATTTCTGCAGATCTCCAACAAGTCTTGGACAATCATTCCAAGGTGTTTGAAACTCCCAAAGGACTCCCACCTATTCGTGATCATGATCATGCTATTCATTTGATTCCAGAAGTGTTCCTCCAAACATCAGGCCTTATATATATCCTTACGTCCAAAAGAGCGAAATTGAACGTATGATTGCAGAAATGTTAGAGGCGGGTATAATTCAACCTAGTCAAAGTTCTTTCTCTGCTCCTGTAGTATTGGTACACAAGAAGGATGGATCATGGTGAATGTGTCCGGATTATAAGGAGCTCAATAAGCTCACCATTAAAGATAAATTTCCCATTCCTGTGATTGATGAATTATTGGATGAATTACATGGAGAAATTTATTTTACCAAGTTGGATCTTCGTTTTGGATATCATCAAATTAGAATGAAGACTGAAGATATTCCAAAAACAACATTTCAAACTCATGAGGGTCATTATGAATTTTTGGTCATGCCTTTTGGCCTTACCAATGCACCTTCTACATTTCAAGGGTTGATGAATTCCATTTTCAAACCCTTCCTTAGAAAATTTGTGCTAGTATTTTTTGATGATATACTAATCTAGAGCAGGTCTTGGAAGGATCATGTTGAACATGTTGACAGGGTGCTCAAACTATTGCAGGAGAAACAATTATATGCAAAAAAGTCCAAATGTTTCTTTGGAGTACAAGAGGTGGAATATCTGGGTCATATTGTATCTCACGAGGGTGTTAAAGTGGACCCTAACAAAATTAAAGCTATTAAGGAATGGAAAGTTCCCACAACCATAAAGCAGTTGCGAGGATTTCTCGGGTTAACAGGGTATTATCGCAAGTTTGTTAAGAATTATGGGAGAATAGCAGCACCTCTAACAACATTATTGAAGAAAGATGCATTTTCATGGACTCCTCAAGCAACTAAGGCCTTTGAACATCTTAAAGAGGCAATGTGCCTAGCACCGGTCTTAGCTATGCCAGACTTCACAAAAACCTTTATTGTGGAATGTGATGCCTCAGGAAATGGAATTGGTGCTGTTTTAATGTAGGAAGGAAGACCCATTACTTTTGAAAGTCGTCCAATCAAAGGAAAGTATTTACAGAAACCTATTTATGAGAAGGAAATGTTAGCAATACTGCATGCACTAAAGAAATGGCGAACTTACCTAATGGGAAGACACTTCAAGGTAAAAAATGATCATGATAGTCTTAAACACTTTTTTTAACAAAGACTATCTTCAAAAGAGCAGCAAAAATGGGTCACAAAGATGTTGGGTTATGACTTTGAAATAATCTACAAAAAAGGAAAGCTTAATGTTGTTGCAGATGCACTCTCAAGAAAGAATGAAGAGGTGGAAGCATTGCTTTGTGCCATTTCTATTATCCAACCAGATTCGATAACCGAAGCAAGAGATGAATGGAAGAAGGACAAAGATGTATGGACACTCATTCAAAAGTTGCAGCAAGATCCTAGTACATCTGATATATTTAGTTGGAAAAATGATTCCTTATGGTACAAAGATCGCTTATATCTTTGTAAGAATTCCCAACTAAAACAAAAGATTCTTCTGGAATTGCACACTTCTCCTTTAGGAGGACACTCAGGATTTTTAAAAACTTACCACAGGGTGAAGAAAGAATTTTTTTGGGATGGCCTTAAATCTGATATTCAAAAGTTTGTGGCGGAATGTTTGGTTTTCCAGTAGAATAAAGTTGAGACAATTAAGACCCCGAGACTTCTAAAACCTTTATCCATTCCAAGTCAACGTTGGGAGGATATTTCAATGGATTTTATCACAGGTTTACCTAAGTCCGAAGGAAAGAGTTTCATCATGGTGGTAGTTGATAGACTTACCAAGTATGCACGCTTTTGTGCATTATCTCATACATTTAAAGCAAGTACAGTTGCTACTACATTTATGGACAGAATTCAAAAGCTACATGGAAGCCCAAGGGTTATTATGAGCGACAAAGATCCCATTTTAACTGGAAATTTTTGAACGGAGTTATTTTCTTGTTTGGGTACTTAATTAGCTCATAGCTCATCTTATCATCCTCAATCTGATGGTCAAAATGAGATAGTAAATAAATGTTTGGAAAAATATCTTCGTTGTTTTGTATCTGATAAACAAACACAATGGGTCAAGCGGTTACCTCTCGCTGAATGGTGGTATAACACTTCCTTCCATACTGCAACAAAAATGACCCCATTTATGGCACTTTATGGATATCATCCACCATCCATCACATCATCTTTAAGGGAAAATTCGAAGGTTCAAGCAGTGGAAGATCACATCGAGCATCCGCAAGAAGTTCTCCAACTCTTAAAGGATAACCTGAATTTGGCACAAAATCGAATGAAACAACAGGCAGATCAACATCGTAGCGAGAGAAGTTTTGATGTAGGAGATTGGGTATTTTTAAGGCTACAACCATACAAACAAATGTCCCTCAAGAAAGCTAAGAAGGATAATAAATTATCGCCAAAGTACTATGGTCCTTACAAGGTGTTGCAAAAGATTGCTACTATAGCATACAAATTGGAGCTTCCTGCTTCTTCACGAGTGCATCCAATTTTCCATGTTTCATGCTTAAAGAAGGTTATAGGTGAAAATCTTCCAGTTCAAACAATATTTCCAGAACTTGATGAGGAAGGAAAAATCATATTGGAACCTGAAGCGGTCACGGAGACAAGAACTCGACAACTACGAAATCGATCAATTTCAGAGTATCTCATCAAGTGGAAGAACTTACCCACTGAAGATTCTACATGGGAGGATGAGAATTTTATATAGAAGCACCCAGAGCTACTCAAGCGTTGAGGACAACACTTTTTTGAAGAAGAGGGGCATGTTAGGTCCCTATATTACTAGTATAGTCCCTTATTGTTATTAGTGTAACCCCCTTATTGTTATTATTGTACCCTTGTAACCCCCATTTTGTTATTATTGTGCCCTTAAATTATTATTTTAGGTCGGCCTAGGATTACATTATGGCCAAATGGACTCCTATATATAGAAAGGAGGTTTTGTAAATTGTATCATCCAAGAATTGTTCATTTATGTAATGTATTGGAGGTTTACCCCTCGAAGTGGCTTATTTCTAAGGCGTTGATATCTCTTTTCTTCTATTTTTTGGAGCTGGTTACAAAACATTTTTTTTTTGTATTGTTAAAATATAAAGGATACTATATATATATATATATATATATATATATATATATATATATATTAAATTTATAAAATCATTCCAAAACAAGTTCTAAAATAAGGAGTTATTATTAGTGAAAAGAGACTGTTAGGTAAGTCTATGAGTTAGTTCCATAACCAATTTTGGGACAGTTAGAGTAGAGGAGAATGTTGAGATTCAACAAGATGATGAGCTTAGTGAAAAGAGTCGTCTTCACTAAGTGGGCTCGCAGGCTATTTTTGGCGCAAGTCTATTTTTAGACATGATGATCATATTTCAGAAGTTGCAGGATGTTATTTGTGGATGGACAATTCGAGTTGGAAAAAAATAGATAAATTATTACAAGAATATTGGGTGGTATTTATAGATAGTCAATCTAAAGTGGTGCGTATTCGATATTATTATTACTTAATAATAATTGGGCTCAACATCTGTATTCTCTTGGACACTTGAGGTAGGTGCAAGATGTGGCACAATAAAATGAAGAATTACGCTATTCCGAGGTTTACAGACTGTTATGGGACTGGTGAGAGCTTCAAATTGGAAAGTTATGACATGATTGGAAGAAATGATTATGGAGTTGTATTTAGTTTAACTCAGTTAGACCCAGTTGAGCTAGTTGTATCTAGTCTAACTGATTGATACACTAGTGAGAGTGGAGTGAATTAATTAGTTAATTAATTAACAAATAATAAATCATTAATCAACTGAACAATACAGTAGTTAAATACAGTGCATGGCAGTTTCAGTGGAGACAAATGGAGAGATAGGTGAAAGGGAAAGATAGACTATCTGTTGTGACTATAGTGATGCATTGGTTGCATCACACACTCAGTGGAGATGCCAATGAGGATTGCACAGTCAAGTATGGAGTAATTCGAATTCATTCAGAGCTATTCTTTAGCAGAGATTGTGCAGTGGAGGCAGGCTAGCAGGAGGCAAAGATCGGTGCATGGATTTGTAAGATTGGTCTTGATTAGTGTATGACAATTGTACTGTAATGAGAGCTTGTGATAAGCTTTGTATGCTTTTATGAGATTGTCATATGATCTCCATGTTACATAATATATAGTTGGGGTTTTCAGCTTCAGGCTTTCTCGGTTAAAAACTGTGTTATGTGCGATTGATAATTTTTGTTTATGCTTCACATGTGTGTGCAATTAATTTTTCCGCATTTGTCATGGAATTGATTCAGTATTTTGCATAAATTTAAATAGTGTGAGATTAGGTGAATCAAGGATATATGCATGCTTAGTGCATATAATTTCTACATGGTATCAGACCATTGTTGATTGAATATTGCAATTGTGAAGTGAGTTTGTGTTGGTGGACAATTCGAATTTGCTACAGAATATTCGTGGTGCAGAAGTTGAGTATACATTGAAATGTCTTTCAATGGGTTGCGATTAGAGTATGCCCTTGATGGGAGCTCGAATTACATAGCATGGAAGGATAGGATGGAGGTGGTGCTAGAGGATAATGGGTTGAAGGAGTTCATCGAAAACGATGTTCCTAAGTCGGGATCTAGCAATGCTGCATTACTTGATTCATGGAAAAAGAAGACAACAAAGACGAGGAGATTTATGTTGGAAGGTGTGAAGGACCATATTGTGTCTAGCCTTCATAGGAAATCCACTCCATTCTTAATGTGGAAGGATTTGAAAGATTTTTTCCAAAGCAGAAGTGACCAGAGGAAGTTGGTGCTTAAAGACAAGCTCAGAAAAAAAAAAATGGAGAAGGGCGACAGTATTCCAAAATACCTCAAAAGTTTGTCCACTGCAATGATGAATTGGGAAGTGTGGGGGTTACTGTTGATGAATAAGACTTGGTGAGCTTGGCTCTCCTTGGGCTTCTGAAGAGTTGGCATAGTTACGAAGACTCTGTCAATGGACGGGAGAAACTGCCAGGATGGGAGCGACTTTGGTCGGATCTTATGCAGGAGAAGATAAGGTGGGGTACCAGGGATGGATATTCATCGAAGAATGAATATGAATAGAATTAAATTTTGGCTGCCAAAGCAAGGAAAGGTAAGTAGAAGAAACATCCTTCAAAATCTGATGCTAAAGGCAAGAAGCAGGATTTGTCCAAAGTGAAGTGTTTTCACTGTCACAAACATGGACATTTCGCCATCATCCGGGTCTTACGAAGAAGAAGAATAAAGGTGGCTTGGGCTGATCTTTCTGCAGCTGGAGAGGCCTTAGCCTCAAAATTTGAGCTGGATTTTTCCTTGATCTCATGCTTGGTTTCAAGCTGCATGGGATCGGTGTGGTATCTTGACAGTGGTGCGTCTTTCCATATGACAGGAGACAAAGAGTTGTTTAGTGGCTTGGAGGAGAAGGACCTCCAGATGCATATAGATATGGGCGATGATGGTCGGTACAGTGCGACTGGCATTGGGACCATTAACTTTGAGAGGGAGTCCGGTAATCCATTCTTGTTGAAGAATTTCATGCATGTTCCAGGTCTGAAGAAGAACTTGGTCTCGGTCGCAATGCTGGAAGATAGAGGTTATGATGTTGTTTTCAGTGAGGGAAAAGCCTTCCTTCGACATAAAACAACGGGTCAAACCAAGAAGATAGGGGTTGGAATTAAGAATCTCTACAAGCTGGAGGTAGATGGCTGCGCTGCAATGGTGGGAAAATCAGAAGAAGTGGTGAGCCGGGATGAGGTACAATTATGGCACAGGATATTGGGCCATCTTCACCATGGCGCTTTGAAGATTTTGCAGCAAATTTCTACTGGACTTCCCAAGGGTACTCTTGCATAGTCAGATCAGTGAAAAGGATGTACAATGGGTAAGTTTATGAAGACCACCTTTCATGAGAAGGAGAATCGTGCTTCAGTGATCCTGGAGAGAATTCACACAGACGTGTGTGGACCATTATCGGTTGCTTCAACAAAAAAACACAGGTATTATTTGATATTTGTTGATGACTTTTCTCGTAGATGCTGGATCTTCTTCATGCAGAAGAAGAGTGAAACGTTCTCAAATCTGGTGGAGTTCCAAGGTATCGGTGGAGAAGTAGTCTGGGAAGTAGGTGAAAGCTCTACAGAGTGATAATGGTGGTGAATACATCTTAGGTGAATTCAAAGACTTCTGTAGCAAAGAAGGAATTATAAGAGAACTCATAGCACCTCATAACCCACAGATAATTGGGTCGCAGAGAGGAAGAACAGAACAATCATGGGTGCTACATGAGCGATGATGCATGACCAGGGCCTACCAATGCACTTGTGGGTAGAAGCATGCAACACTAGCGTTTATGTGAAAAACCATTGTCCTCATAGAGTACTTGGCATGAGTACACCCGAAGAAGATTTTACTGGTAAGAAGCCTGATATTTCTCATATGAAGATTTTTGGCTCACCTGTTTACATTCATGTGAAAAACGACGCCAGGAAGAAGCTGGAGCCGACTGCAGAGGTTGCGATATTTGTGGGGTACACAGAAACACCCCATAATTATCGTGTGTATTTTCCAGATAGTCAGATGACTGTTGTGCGACGGGATATAAAATTCAATGAGGTGAAAGCCATGAAGTTTTCGCTTGAGAGGGAGCTACACTTGCATGTAGAAGAGGAACTTCTTTTTCCCAAAGATGAGCCTCAAGATGTGGATCAGCCACAGGAGGAGATTCATGGAGTGGAGGATTCCACTCATGCATAACCAAACATCAGACAAGGAAGAAAGTGTAACACAGAAGCTGAGAGACTGAAGCTTGATGCAGCACAGAATGTAGGAGTTCCTACATCATAGCGCAAACAGAGACAGTCACCTGACCGATTTACTGGATAAATGGATCTTATGAGCAAGTGTATCGTGACAGAGCCATCTTATTTTGAAGAAGCAGTGCAGGAGCCCACATGGGTAGATTCCATGGTGGAGGAGTATGACTTTATTGTCGAAATTAAAGTATTTGGGAGATTGTTCCAAGGCCGGTGGGAAAATCAGTTGTAGGATCAAGATGGATCTATAAGGTAAAGCAAGCTATTGATGGGACAAGTGAGAAGTATAAGGAAATATTTTTTTCCATTCTTTCTCAAGGCATTGAGGGATGAACTGTGAAAACCTGCACTGTCACAACAACACTGGGTGATTCTTCCATACGGACCATCCTTTCTCTCTCAGCGCAAATGGGTTGGCACATTCATCATATGGATGTGAAGACTACGTTCCTTAATGGGATCATTGAGGAAGAGGTTTACATTGAGCAGCCTGAAGGATTTGAGATCTTCAGCAGCGAGTCACATGTGTGTAGGCTCAAATGAGTGTTGTATGGGTTGAAACAAGCACCTCGTGCTTGGTACACTCAGATTGACAACTATTTCACTAGACTTGGCTTCCCCAAGAGTGAGGCGGATGCAAACCTATACCAGATTGTGGTTGAGAGTAAGATTTTAATCATTGTACTTTATGTTGATGATTTAATACTAACAGATGATGAGAAATTGATACACTCATGCAAGGCAGATCTTGCAAAGGAGTTTGAGATGAAGTATTTGGGCCTCCTTCATTATTTCCTTGGATTGGAAATATGGCAGCTGGAAGGTGAACTGTTTGTGTCTCAAGGAAAGTATGCCCAAGAGATACTGGAGAAGTTTCACATGCAAGGATACAAGCCTATCGACACTCCTCTTCCAAGAAATTGGAAGAAAGAGGATGCTACATCGGCAGAGGTAGTGGATGCCACTGTTTATCGACAGTTGGTGGGTTCGCTCATGTATTTAGTCAATACAAGACCGAATATATGCTATGCGGTGAACCAGCGTTCACAAGCGATGGTTAAGCCTACCAAGCTCTTTTGGAAGGCGAGCAAGCATGTCCTGACATATCTCAGGGGCACATCTGAGTATGGTTTATGGTACAGACAGACGGATGAGGTGAAGTTGCATGGCTTCACGGATGCAAATTGCGCAGGAAGCCCAACAGACAGAAAGAGCACATCAGGAGGGATTTTCAGTATCGGATCTACAACAGTTTCCTGGAACAGCAGGAAACAAAGATCCGTGGCACTCAGTTCAGCGGAAGCAGAATACATGGCAGCAAGTTTAGCCGCATGTGAGGCTATTTGGATGAGGAAGATTCTGGTTGGTTTGTTCGGTTCACATTTAGATCCCACGATGATTCATTGTGATAATCAGAGTTGCATTAAACTCTCGGTTAATTCTCAGAGCCATGATAGATCTAAACATATTGATATCCCAGATCATCATATCGAGGAGGATTGTGTAAAAGCAGAAGATCATGTTGCTTCAGTACATTCGTAAGGAAGATCAAGATGCAGATATTCTAACGAAGGCGCTCACCAGGAGAAAATTCGAATACCATAGAGGCAGGATCGAGGTGAAGGATAATCCCTATCTTGTTGAGAGGGAGTGTTGAGATTCAACAAGATGATGAGCTTAGTGAAAAGAGCCGCCTTCACTAAGTGGGCCTGCAGGCTATTTTTGGTGCAATTCTATTTTTAGACTATGTCTATTTTTAGACATGATGATCATATTTCGTGTTGGTGGATGTTATTATTCTCTTGATAATTGGTCGGGCTGGAAAATAGATGAAATTTTATTTTTAGAATATTGGGCGAAGTCTATTTATAGATCGTAAATCTAAAAATAGATGCATGTCGATTATTATTAGCTCTTAATAATAATCAGACACTAAACAAAAGCTTATTCTCTTGGAGCACTTCAATTCAGTGCATAGATGTGGCACATCAATGGACTGAGGGAATTACGCAATTCCCAAGGGTTTATTGGAGCTAATGCATGGAGGAATCAGTTAGAACTCAAGTGGCGTAGTTATGACATAGCTGGAAGAGTAGTTCATGGAGTTATATTTAGTTTAACTCAGTTAGACTCAGTTGAGCTAGTTGTATCTAGTCTAACTGAATGATACAGTAGTGAGAGTGGAGTGAATTAATTAGTTAATTAATTCACAAATAATAACTCATTAATCAACTGAAGAATACATCAGTTAACTACAGTGCATGGCAGTTTCAGTGGAGACCAGTGGAGAGATAGGTGAAAGGGCAAGATAGACTATCTGTTGTGACTATAGTGATGCATTGGTTGCATCACACACTCAGTGGAGATGCCAATGAGGATTTCGCAGTCAAGGATAGAGTAATTCGAATTCATTCAGAGCTATTCTTCAGCATATATTGCGCAGTGGAGGCAGGCTAGCAAGTGGCAGAGATCGGTGCATGGATTTGCAAGATTAGGTCTGTATAGTGTATGACGATTGTACTGTACTGAGGGCTTGTGATAAGCTTTGTATGTTTGTATGAGATTTTCATATGATCTCCATGTTACATAATATATAGCTGGGGTTTTCAGCTTCAGGCTTTCCCAGTTAAAAACTGTGTTATGTGCGATTGAATATTTTTTGTTTATGCTTCACATGTGTGTGCAATTAATTTTTCCACAAAAGATTAACAAGTGGAATAGATTCAGTATCTTTCATAAAGTTAAATAGTGTGAAATCAGGTGGATCTTGGACATATGCATGCTTAGTGCATATAATTTATACAAAGAAGATAAAAGTGGATAAATTATATTTTGAAGGGGTTCAGACTCAGAAAAGGCAGGAGGCCAGGTAACGAAGGAGTCTCTAAAGAACTTAACAATAGTACCTGTTTTTATTCCAGCATTGTGATGGTTGCAATTGTTGTTTTCCCCTTGTTAGTCATTAGTAATTTTTTCCATTTGGTATATGACTAAATATTTGTTTGTCCTAGATTTCTAAAAACAAGATTCAGGAATATTGTGAGTTTTAGAAATCTCACTACCTTCATTATCCTTAAAACAAAATTTTCACTATTTTATTACTCTGCCATTCCTTGGTTAGCCTATCACTCCTAGAAGACCGCTCATGGGCTTATGACACTCATCTTTGTCCCATTTTCACACCCATAACCTCAGTACTCTATTTTTCCTATGCTTAACCATTCTACTTTCCATCTAGGATTGCCAAAAAACCTACCCTTTCCTATGTTCATCAAATGCCTCAAGCATTGATGGTCTCAAAACTATCTCTATAGGCTCTTTAGATAAATCAAGTAAATTGGATTTTGGATATTCAATACATCAAATTGTCAAAAAATTTGTTTTTCATACTTAAAGACCCTAATCCAAGCTTTCAGTCAAAGACCAAGTCAAAGAGCCTCTCACTAGGTCACTAGGGTTTCATAGGTTGTAAGGTTATCTTTGGTGTTCTAAATTACTGGCCCAGGATGAGAACAGAAGTGGACAATTTCGTGAAGAATTGAAAAATCTGTCAGTATGCTAAAGGAAGGAGCCAGAATTTAGGATTGTACAATCCCTTGCCTATTCCAGACAGGCCTTGGGACATGGTGAGTATGGATTTTGTTCTAGGATTGCCCAAGACTCAAAGAGGGAATGATGCAGTCTTTATTGTAGTGGACAGATTCTCCAAAATGGCACATTTTATTCCATGATATAAAACTAGTGATGCCACCCATGTTGCTAACTTGTTTTTCAAAGAAGTTGTTATATTGCATGGGTTGCCCAAGAGTATTGTTTCAGACAGAGACACCAGATTTGTGGGTCACTTTTGGAGGACATTGTGGAAGAAAATTGATACCAAACTGAGTTTCAGCTCATCTTATCACCCCTATACTGATGGACAAACTGAGGTAGTGAATAGAAGTCTGGGAAATTTGTTGAGAAGTCTTGCAGGAGAGCATCCCAAGTAGTGGGATCATATTTTTCCCCAGGTAGAATATGCATATAATGAATCACCCAACAGAAGCACAGGGCAGATTCCATTCCATATTGTTTATGGAATGCACCCCGGAGGAATATCAGAATTAAGAAATCTAGGAAAGGCAGAGCTAAGAAGTGCAGATGGTGAGGAATTTGCTTCAGAGATCTAGGCCATACATGAACAAGTGAAACAACAACTTCAAGGCAGCAACATCAAATATAAAGGCAGAGTAGACTTGAGGAGAAAATAAGTTCATTTTGAATTAGGAGATCTGGTTTTGGCACACTTGAGAAAGGAGAGATTCCCAAAGAAGCAGTATAACAAATTGAAGTTCAAGAAGATTGGGCCATGCAAGATACTTAGAAAGTTTTCTGCAAATGCTTATGAGATTGAATTACCTCCTGATGTTGGAATATCTCCTATTTTTAATGTTGCATATTTGTACAAGTATGAAGATGATGGTACAGAAGAGAGAGCACCAGACAAGGAACAGATTTAGTGGAGGGAGCAACTACCTCCAGCACCACCATTGCAACCAGAGAAGATATTGGATAAAAGACCATTTAGAAGGACCAGAGGACAAGAGTACTTTTAGTACTTGATCAAATGGAAGGACAAGCCAGAGGAAGATGCCACTTGGATAACTAAAGGGAGCCCATGAAGAAAATTTCCCTCGGGATTCTGATGCAGGGGCATTAGACACTAGCCAACAATGTAGGAAGTTTTGTCTGCATGTTGTGGCTAGGAGTTCGAAAACATTTGAATTGTAACAGCTAGGTGTCAATACCTCAGCTGACTGTTTCATTTAGATTAGTTAGAGTTGTAGAAGTCGAATAGTTCAGTTAGTCCATCTGTCATGTTTTTAGTTTTCGAATAATTGTAATTAGGCTTTCGAATTACCATAACGGTCCTCACAGAGGAACCGAAAGGACCTATGTTGATGTATATAAATGAAATCCCTCAGATGTATAGAGACACCAGAGGAGAGAGTAGAGGAGAGATTTCTGCAATCAAAGCTGTGTGTTCACAATTGCTTCAAATTAAATAATTTCAATGTGCATTTGCCATAGAGTCGTTTCGAATCCTTAATTATGAAGAGATTGTTTAATTGTGAAGTGATGAACTCTGTGAATGTAAAATTGAACTTCTGTATGAATTCTGCACATCTTTGTCTGTTGTTTCCCTTAATTTATTCGAATAAACCCTGTGAATTTAAATCCCACCCACAGGCGAGGTCTGTGTAGAAAAGTCGTCGTTGTTCAATAAGCTCTGTTGAATAAATCTCCATTCCTAGACGGAGCCTGTGTAAACTGTGGTCGACTAACCCGTCGGAAGAGAATCACGTTTATTGTTAATTGGTACCCTGCCAAGGATTGACCTGAGTTAACTAAACAAGAAGGAATAACGCAATCCCGATGTGACCTTGGTTAATCACTGTACCAAAACCGCAAGAGGATTTGCAAAGGCAGATTGCCCATATCGCACCGCTTTCGTGGACTAGGTGGCATTTTCTGAATGCGAGTGATTCCATAGAGTAATTGACACGTGGAGAGGGGGACCTGCGGAAACCCACCGTTAAAGCGCGCCATCACACGTTAAAGTTCGACATTGGAAGCCGAGCGATATTGTCGAGAGTCATTGATCTGGGATAGGGTCATCAGACGACGGTCATTAGATAAAGGTGCGCGGAGGATAGCCAGGTACGATACGAGCGTTTGATTGGGTGATTGGACGTAGAGGTGGGCCCGGAGCCAAGGTCTATTGTATAGTATTTGTTTAAATAGCACATTGGGTTAAATGTGAAATGTGAAGGGTCATAACCTTAATTCCAAGGTTCGAAGATAATATATAAGCCGGGAGATATAACATTCAAAAGCGCTGAGCTTATTTATTTATCAATTTCCCCAAAATTGATAAATAAAATTACCAAGAAAAAAAAAAGACCGCATGGACAATGAACGAGGTTTTAGACCAGAGATGCTGACAGAGCCACGCTATAGTTAACCATCTCTCCTTGGGGTGACTTTCAGTTTTGTTGCGTCATCATGAAATACTTTACATGTGAGGGGAGATACTCCAAGCTCTACTCTTACCATATCAGATTACTCATGCATTTCACTAGGGTAAAGATGCTTCATTTTCCCTATTACTTGTATAGAAGTATCAACAAGATCTCTTCTGTTGTCTAAAGGAGGAGTTATTCCCAAAAAATGAACAGTTTGTTTCACCACTCCTTGATCAAGATGGTGGTACTACATCAGTTGGAGCAAAAAGGCATACCTTGGGATGTGTTTATAGCTCATGAGATATTCACAAACCCACAACCTCATCATCAGCCTAGTTACCCTCATCATCTCATCCTGCTCCCTCCACTCTTCCATCACCTCCTACAGATCCTGCCTCATCATCTACACAAGCAGCATCTCCTTAAGAAAACATCCCTTCCTCACCTTCTCCTGATGCATCAGAACTATAAGGAAGTGGCAGTGAGCAAGAAAGTGCTAATGAGGATGTGGGTGATGATGAGTTAAGCCCACAAGAGGCAGAAGACATGGAAACCGAGGACGAGGATGACAGTGAAGAAAATGAAGAAGCTGACGGTGGAAATAAATCAGGCAATGATGAAGAAGAGGTAAATAGTGAAACAGAGGACATGGAGGTGGACAATGATGAAGGTGATGACAATGCAGCAAATGTAGAATTTGAAGGCAGAAGTCACACCCGTGAAGCAAGCAGCAGTGATGAACAGGACAGCAAGGAGGAAAACAATCATGACAGTCATGAAAACAATCATGACAGTCATGAAGATAGTGAAGAAAGTGAAGAGGGTGAGAATGAAAATGAATATCACAACAATGAAGAGGCAAGTAGCTTCAATGATGAACAAAATAAAAATGCAGAAAATAGTGAAGAGGTTGAAAGTGAGGTTAATGTTGAGAATAAAGAGAACAATGATGAAGCATAAAACATGATGACTGATGATACTAATGATGAAAATAAAGAGTTTGATGACAACAACAAGGATCATAGCCATGAGGAAGACACCAAAAAGACCACAATCACACCTCTTCCATTGACATATCAAAGAGGACCAAGGCTTGTGTTTTTTGCCTATAAAAGGCAAGGGACCATGCCATCCACCTCAACTCAAAAGCTTGATAAAGGCAAACAGAAGGTAAAGGAAGAAGAAGAAGATCATGAGGTTGAGAGGGAGTTTGAAATACTTCAGGTGGAGAGTGATGAGGAGAATGAAGCAAGGATATCAAACTTGCTCATCCAACACAAAAATTCCCTAATTGAAGACCTCCAAGCAAATTTGGATAGGGCCAAGAGTGTGAATGATGCCCTTAAGATGGAGAACAGGCAGCTAGGAGCAAAAATTTCTATTTATGAGGCTAGAGCCATCAGGGCCCGGAAAGAAGCCCAAAGGGCACAAGTAAAGCTAGAGGAGTTCATGGGCACCTATGAGGAGAGTGAGGATGAAGAAGGGTAGTCTAGGAGGAGACTTAGAACCATGGGGTTGAATAAGGCATTGGCAAAAAAAAGGGAACAAGAATCAGCCTTAGCAGAACAACTCCCTCTAGATGAGCTTTTGGCCATGGAGATAGCACATGATCAGGAGCCTTGGTTGGAAAGAGCCAACATACACTTGGAGGCTAGATTGGAGAAAGCTAATAAGGACCTTGATCTCCAAAGGAAGATGACCAAGCATTATGCCCAGAGAAACCAAGTTGCAAGGGCTAAACTCAAGAAGGCCCAAACCAAGATCCAAGCACTAAAAGAGGCAAAAGGCCAAGCTAACCTTGGAATCTTGGCACAAGCTTCTCTACAAGTCTCTTAAACCCCATGAGGAGCACATCCAGCAAATTTGGGAGAATTTTGACAAATTTTGGTTTTTTGTGAATTTGGAGGCCTCTAAGCGCAACACCCCTGGTGCTACGCTTTCATCTCAGGCATATTCATAGGGATAAATTTTCATTTTTGGAATCCTCATGTCTATTACAGTATGCTCACCAAATTTCAAAGCATTTGGAGCATTTTTGACTCCTCAAAAGGCCAAAAAACACCTCATTTTCACCTTTCTGCCTCATTTTCAGGCTTGGCACTGCGCCTAGAGCAGTGTTGGGAAATTTTCCTTTTGGACTGGTTAATGAAGCTCATTCAGAAAACCAAGGGTATATTTAGAAAGTATACTAATCTAGCTTTCCAACGGTCCATGACAGAGAAAATTGCGACATTGGGAAGGTCACCAAAACTTGGCTGCAAGTGGACCTATTTTCTGCCTAGGAAGGTGCTGCGCATTCAGACCTCACTATGCATTTTTGGCCAAAAGTCAAGAAAAGCACTCATTAATTGAAAAATGATATTTTAATGTTTTTTGAGGCAAATCAATCCAAAATTAGGTGCTAGGAGTTATTTTGGCATTTATTTCATAAGATATTTTGTGCCTTGGGCCTTGCATGGTCTCTTGGGCATAAATGACATTTATGACTATTTTTGACATTTTCAAACCCTAGTTAGGGCTTTTGCCCTCTTTTTCTAGATAAATAGAGCATGAGGGCCTCATTGTAAAAGGTTAGCATTTGATGACTCTTTGGAGCAATACACAATTTTTTTGGAGATTGGAGAAGAAAATGGTGTTGTGGAGTTTGTGAATGGCTTGTCTTGATTGATGAAGGAGAAGGATGCTTGTAGGATCCATGAGCTTGGTTAATGGTGATGTGCTTCTATTTAATTATTTTTTCTTATGTATCATTATGTTTCATCATTCTTTATTGCAGTAGGACAAAGTTTTTAGACTAAGAAATGTTTTCAAAGGCACCTTAGATTTGTTTGTTCTTCACTGCCTCTATGTTTTCCTCTGCTAGGACATTTTAGAGAATTCTTAATTGCTCTCTAGACCCCATAAGCTTGTTTATTTCATGAATGGTTCAATATAGTAGGTATCAAATATGTTTTATGGTTATCCCTTCTTGTTTGATGTCACTAAAACACTGTTCTTGAGGTCTCTCTCTAAAGTACCACTAATTAGGTTTTCCAAAGAGGCTATGTTTCGATCATACCCTTTGTCCATGCTTGAATAGTTGTTTTGGAGATCTTTATGGATATGATCAATGATGTTTAGGCGTTCCCTATTCTTTGATTAAAGTTATCTGTTTATCTTAAATGTTTTCTAACCTTGAAGGTGAAATCACTAGAAGTTAAATGAGTTTCTTGCCTTCTATATTTCATTGGATTGTTTGTTTGAAATGCTTATTTGCTTGAGTTTAATCAAAGAGTTATTGGTGTGCCCTGTCTATTGATTACTTATTTATGATTATAGTATTGAAGTCCCTTCTTGTTTTAAGTACATGAAAAAGGATTATTAATTTCCCTTTGCCCTACTTTGTTCACAAACTTGATGTTCATTTCATTTCACAAAAACCTTAAAAATCCATCTGACCATGTTAGATTTTCCCTGTGATCCACCCTGATTTATTGTTGAAACTTTCTATGAATTTATTGACTCCATAGCCCAATGACTTGAATTTTTCCTCACTCTATCTATTCTACTTGATCATATTACCCAACCAAAACAAACAAACAAACCCTACACTTAAAAAATAGCCTAAAATCAAACCCTAAAGCAAACAAGTTCACATCCTTTGCACAAAATAGAGAGAGCCCTCTTTGAGTCTAGGAAGGCTAGGTCCTAGGACTCCAAAGACTGGTCTAATGTTACCCTGTGCATTTGATCTCACCAATATAACAAATCACGGGAACCTAACACCCCCTTGTTTGCAATAGTTCATTTAATTTTTTTTCCTCTTTTGGAATGGTGTGTGAAGCAACAAGTTGTCTCAATTTAATATTTCATAATTTACTTGTTACTACTCATGTAATTTAAATTTGAGACCCTTAAAGGGTGCTCTACATTCTATAAAATCAATCACACTATCTCTTATGCCCGTAATTATTTCTACAGAGGTTTGAATTTAAATTCTTAATTTTCTAAGCTTAAACCCTACCTTTCTTTATTTTCTTTCTAAATCATTTCTTAGCTCAAAGACCCTGCAATCCTCAATGTTTCTAGCCATTCTAGTTTTGAAGACTAGGTTTTTGAATTGAAAATATCTTCTCTATGTTTAAATATTTTTGTCTGGTTTTTGAAGGTGAGAAAAACCAGTGATAGGCTATAAAAGTTTCACCTGTTGTTTTTACCTTTAAATTTTTCCCATTGGATTTTACTAGGATCCATGGCTATTCTCATCATATGCCTACATTTCATGAGTGGAATGAGTATATTCCAAGATTCAGTTGAGATGCAGATGAAATTTTGGTCAAACATCTTAGAAGCTTTCATGAACACATGGAGTAACAGAGTATCGTTCATGAATATGTGAAGACGAAGTTGTTTATGTTATTCTTTGGACCAGGAATCAAGGTTTTGGTATATATATTTATCTCATTCAAGTATTTCTTCTTTGAACAATTTCCATACAACATATAATTCATTCTACAAAAATTTATATTCACAACAATTTTTTTTTTAATATTGTTGTGAGTATTATGATTTAAAAAATAAATAAAGCTTATGATGATCCCGTTAAAGAAACTGATGAGAATAAATTCAAGAATTTCTCGTGAATGTTGATAATGTATCAAGAATTCCAGGGGCCCATAAAAAATTTATTGGTAAAGAGGTTTTTGAATGTAAGAAGCAATCCTTTTCTGAAAAAGATGCTATAGAATTAAAAGAAAAGTGTTCTTTAGCAACTCCACACAAAAATTATTTGTTGACGATGCTTAAAGCTAATCAAGGGAGCACTAAAAATGAGAAAATTTTATACTTACACCAAGAACAACCACTCTTTCATAAATAAAATGAGAAAAAAATTGTTCAAGAAGATGTCATGGAGTATGGCGAATGTGTGGACCAGCCCCTTGAGTCTTTTGAAGACAATCACAACTTTCATAACTCGTATGTCACTTTGAAAGGAGAGATTCAACTTCAAGTTAATTCTTCCAAGTCTTATTTTTTCATTTCAAGCATGCTCCTATCTATGATATAGATGATTTAAACGAAGAATTAAATACATTTCCTCCAACATCTTTGTTCACAAACTAATTTAATGAGAAACCAAATGGTATTTTTGAACAACCACAAGCCAAGTCATGGAATTCCATATGTAAGGAAGTTGTTAGTAATTTTTTTTTTTTCAAGAGGATGTCATGAAGCATAGGTGTAAGTGTGTTTCAAATAAAATTTTTATTGACCCTTACCAAATTAAAGAGCTTGATGAAAAATAATTTATGAACAAACATAATAGTTTTGATGCAAGTAGAAATATGGATTTTCTCCTAGGTTCTAATTGATTGCTTTTCTCTTCAAAAGAGCTCATAGAACCACCCTCTGAATTATTTGAATAATATTTCAAATCTTATGACTCACATGGATTTTTCATTGAAGAAAGTATTCAGTTGCAAGTTTTTACAAATAAAACTTATTTGGTGAATTTTAAAGAAGCCCCTATTTATGATTCATATGGTTCTGATGGAGGGTTGGATTCTAATTCCCATGAAAATTTGTTTGCAAGAAAATGGGAAAGAGATGGTTCGTAGGTGGTTCCAATTTTTTTAATGATAAGTATATTCTTCCAAGAGAAAAGATCAGACTATCATTTGAACATGTTATGAGAATTATCCAACAATATTTTCATGAAGAGCTCAAAGTTCAAGAATTTAAAAAAAGGGATAGCATAAATTCCCTAAATCACTATGATGGTAAAGAAAAAGGAACCCCTATTTGAATTTTTTTTTATAACATATATCAACAAACTTCTATTTAATCTAAGAATTTTTTTGGATTTGTCCACCAAGGATTTTGTGATCATGTAGCAGATTATATGGTAGCTTTATTCAATCAACAACGAATATTAGTGTGGGGCCATGTATTACATTTTTATTTTGAAAAATTATTGTTGTTCATGTCTGATCTCATTTTCAAAGTCCAAGGAAAAGGTGGTATGAGATATAACACTCAAATGTTGGAGTGGTATCATTGGAGCTAATTATACTTGAGCAAAATCACTTTTGGAAATAGGTAGAGAATTGTACATAAATAATCTCTTCCACTAAGCATTTCATTTTAGCTTGCAATTTTTTTTCTTTTTCTTCAGTAAGTGAATAAGGATCAGATGTCCAGATAAAACAAGTTTCAAGGAGATTTTCATATTTTACAATTTTAGAGCTAATTGGGAGAAAATCTAGTTTTATGACTCCATGCACAACCAAGGCAATTTTTGGCATTATGATCTAATATGTTGTCCTTGATGGAAACCTACTCGATGAGTTGCCTTTTGATAGAAACCTATTTGTTGAAGATGTAAAATTGATGTATCTACAGGTCAGTTTAGATGTGACAGAGAAAGAAATTCCAGTCAGTGACAAAGGAATGATGAAGGTAAAGTTTCAAGATGTATACGCAGGTTTAATGAAGGGAACCCGCAAATACCCGTGGGTTTGATGAAGGGAACTCGAGAATACATCTAGAATTAGTGTATACGCAGGTTTGGTGAAGAGAAGTCATGTATACACGCAGGTACAAAGAAGCAAAGTAGCATATGTATTTACACACTCAATTTATGATACCAGGGGTCCTTACCATGGTATTAGCCCACAATATTGAGCGTAGTAACAGATATTTGATCCTGTCTAAGAATACCACCAAAAGTTGTGTGGTTTTTGGCTCATGGTATTGGATAAGGCTCAAACTATATAAGGAGGAGAAGATCATAGTGCAAGGTGCAGAGATGATTGCAAATTGAATGAATACTTCCGCCTGAAGTATATCTGCATCGATTGGGCTATATTCAATAGATAGATCTGATGTTTTGATGCACTCTTGAATACAATAATGGATCAGGATCTCTAGACTTGAAATGACTATCTATTTGCATGATCTGTTTATGAGTTGTTTAGATCTATGGTTTGGTGCATAATTTTTGAAGTAAATGATATGATCTGTGAAATTTTTATGCTTTTAAGTGTTACGCAGTCCTATAATATGTAGAGATCTATACGCTGGTTCATCAAAGTGAAAGTGTGTATACCCGTAGGTTCATTTCAGAAAAAGCACTTATGGAAGTTAGAGTTTTTCTGAAGATTGCTGAAGAAAATGTCTAATCATTTCTGCTATGTTTTTGTTGTTTGTCAATGAAGTCTTCATGTAGATCTGGATTTTTTTAATACTGTTCATGCTACTAGTTGATTATGTATAAATATGATCAGTGATTGGGTGATTGAATATGATGGATGCTGCTGACTGAATAAGGGTTCTGTAAATCTAAAAAAGTATTCCTGAATGTCTCTGATCTATTCTGAGTCTGGTCAGATTCCTAATTTTAGTATATAAATATCTATACGCAAGTTCATCCACAGGAAAACACATATACACACAGGTTGCATTAAGTAAAGTAGTGTATACAATTGGTTTTATGAATGATCAGGGTTGAAGTTGATTCTGCGTGTTAATTCATAAGTCTGGGTTTATTTTTGTGATTTGGTTACAGTGATCTCACTGTTCTGTTTATTGGTTGATGGTTATTAGTGTTGATCTATAATTTTTTTTGTGTTAAAGCTGTTGGATCCCGTGTGAAAATCTTTGAAACGTGGCCTGTAGTGGTTCTGAGGGTAGAATCCTTTAGTGTGGAATTCGAAGCTTCCTACTAGTAGAAGTTGGTGATCATTTCAGGGGGTTGAAGCTCCCTTCCAATAGTGGTCGGTAAACAATAACAGGGGGTTGGAGCTCCCTTCCAATAGTACTTGGAAAACTAGAGAAGGTTGTAGCCTTCTGCAGGTGGGTGCCTGCGTACTGATATGAGTCTGCATTAGTATAACATTGTAAGTAGTTTTCTATATAATAAACATTGAAGGTAAAGACGAAAACATCCGTGGTTTTCTCCTGACTTGGGTTTACACCTTAAATCCTGGTGTTAATGTGTGTTTCTTATGTGTGATGATTTATTATTTTCTTACTTCACATGTTTACTACTACTATATATCTGATGAATAAATTTTGCACTGGGCTAAGTAAAGTTTCAGAAGATTTATCTATCTAATAATATCATTGGATACACAAGTTTATTTTAAGAAAGTCGCGTGCATATGCAAGTTGAATTAATTAAATTCACATATAGAAATCAGTAAAAGTAAGGAAAATTTATTGTGAGATTCTAAATACTGATTCACCCCCCCTCACAGCATTTTTCCTAACAATTGGTCTTAGATAAGGTCCTTCTGAAGAAGCTTAATTGCTATAAAGAAGATCATCCAAGATGAGAAATCAAGATGGAACAACATCTATTAGACCACTGCTCTTTAAGGGAAGCAATTTAATCTTCTCGAAAACAAGAACAAGATCATATCTTCAGTCTCTTGGAGTAGATGTTTGGGAAATTGTTGAAGGCAGTTACCAATATCTAGCTACATTTCCCACAGATCCAGCATCAAGAAAGAACTATGAAACTAATGACAATTTTTCAATGCATTGTTGGGAAGCCTAACCGAATCAGATTTTTTCAAGGTTATGTAATTAAATACAACAAAGGAGATATGGGACAAAATCATTCTAAGTTATGAAGGCGATGCCAAGGTAAAAAGTGCTAAACTCCAATCTCTCAGAATTCAATATGAAAATCGCAGAATGCATAATGATGAAAGTATTTCTAGTTTATTTTTGCGTCTAGATGAGATCGTAAATCGTATGAGAAATTTGGGTGAAGACATAAGAGACACAAATTTAGTAGAGAAAATATTAAGATCTCTAACTCCTATATTAAAGTCAAAAGTGTCTGTTATTGAAGAGAAGGAGGATCTATAGACTTTTACTATTGTTCAACTTCATGGGATCGTGACTGCTTTTGAAATTTGAAAAGGAGGTTCATTTGAAGTCAAAGAAGCTACGTTTAGATCTACTGCAAAAGGAAAGGACAAGGAAGAATACAAATAAGTAGGGTATGTATTAGAAGAAGATGAGGTAAATTTCGTAAAGAAAATTCAACTTGGCACTGGAAGGTTCACAGGAAATCTTCCTTTCAAATTTTTTTCTTGTGGAAGAGTGGGTCATTATGCTGCTAAATGTCCCCATAAAGATAATCATGGTAAGGGAAAGGATTTAGAAAAATGTAATAGGATACGATTTGTCAATAGAAAAAGTTACTATACTCATGAAGATAGTGATGGCTTGTCAAATAGTGAAGAAGGAGAATCTGATCAAGATATTAGACTGCTCATGGAATTTGAAAAGGACACTAGTGAGGATAGAGATACTTTAATGGATGCTTTAGAAGAAAATGATTTTCTTGAACAAATCACTCAACTCAAAATATTCTTAGAAGAGAAAAAAATAGCCATATATACTCTAAAGAATCAACTCATAGAAAATGTGAAGCAGAATGAGAAATTAGAATGTGAATTAGTAAGTCTAAGAAATGAACTTGAGAAAGTAAAAACTCTAAATCTTAGATTTTCTAAAGGATCTGAAACCTTAGATGAAATCATCAAGGTTCAACACTCTCCTCTTGTGAAGACAGGTCTTGTATATATTAGTGAATCTTCTCAGTCAGAAAATTCCTCAGCTACAAGCTATCTAAATACAACAAAATCTAGCTAGAAAAGCTTTGTCACTCAACAAAAGAACAAACGAAATGTCTAGGTACATCACGATCATTCAAATTCAAGGATGAACAATAACAGAAATATCAGTCAAAATATAAACAACACTAGAAGGTTCTAAGATCACAAAAATTTCTTCTTTAATGGACAATGTTTCTCATGTCATAATTTTGGTCACAAAGCTACTCAATGTGTTTCATACAAAACCATCATGACCAGAGATGCAAGAAAGAAAAGAAATGAGACAGGAATAAAAAAGAATACCTATAACATTTTTTCTCCTCTTCAAGACGAAATTGAATGTTCATTTTGCAATAACTTTGGACATGAAGAATCTGAATGCAAGAGCAAACTTCAGCCAAAGGAAAAAATATCCACAAATTCCAAGGTATGGAGAAGGAAGGACTTACAGTTTGAAAGTTTCGGCATAGCTTTATTTGCAAAAGAAGAAGAAAATCAATGGTACATTGATAGCGGATGTTCAAAACACATGACAGGTAATAAAGATAAACTTATTTCATACAATGCATTAGAGAAGGAAAATATGTTACTTTTGGAAATGACTCTCCTGCTATCATTAAGGGTAAAGGATCTTTTTTTTTATAAAAGAAAAGGTTAAAGCTAACAATTTTATGTATGTTGATGGATTAAAGCATAAATTATTGAGCGCTAATCAAATGTTTGATCAAGGAAATGAAGTTTTCTTTCGATCAAAAGAGTGTGTGGTTTATGAACTTGATACAGGATTGACTGTAATAAAAGGAACAAGAACACCAAGAAAATTGTATATATTGAAAGGTGGCCAAGTGAAGTGTTATCTAGGTAGATCTACAAAAAACTGGTTATGGAACAAAATATTGCGACATCTAAGATTTTCTCAAATAAGAAAATCAAGCAGGCTCAAAGCTATTCGTGATCTAACTAACATCACTTTACCTGAAAGTACCATATGAAAATCATGCCAATTTAGTAAGAAAACCCAGGTTCAATTTAATGCGAAAGAAGAATCAGAAATTAAGCCTCTTGAACTTATACATACTAATTTATATGGACCTGTAAGGAAAAATTCACGTCGTGGAGAACAATACTATATCTTATTCATTGATGACTTTTCTAGAGTGTGTTGGATCAGTTTATTGAAAAATAAAGATGAATCATTTGAAAAATTTAAGGTTTTCAAAGCTTTAGTTGAAAATGAATTAGATCTAAAATTCAAATGTCTTAGATATGACTGAGGAGGAGAATACATATCAGATGAATTATTTGATTTCTGTGAACAATATGGCATAAAAAGACAATTTTCTGTAGATGGAACTCTGTTGGAACAGGGTCTCCTACGAGCTGCGAAACTGGTCCAATTTTGAATACTTTGATTATATTTAGTCTAGCGCGGGGGTTTTGGGGTGGGTCAAAGCCCTGAAAGCATTGTAATGGGCAAAATGGTAAACCAAGGGTCCAAAAACCATAGTTTGCGGACCATAGGAAAGTATAGGATATATTATTATAAATAAAGGAACATTTTGTATTGTAAGGTAGGCAATGAAGAGCTATTGATGCGAATTGTGGTTTAAGATATCTGTTTGGGTTTTGGAGAAAGGACTCCTACTGGTTGTGTGCGCGAAGATCCAGAGTTCAGCTGTGTGCGGACCCTACTGCTGTGTGCGCAGGCTGGGAAGGGTATTGTAAGAAGGAACTGATGAATTGATGAATAATAAAGGTTGCTTGAGAACTAAATCTATGTGTACTGTTGTGTGAATCATTGGTAATTACAGAATTATGCGCATTCTGTATTCAAGCTACGAAAGATCTGTGTAAGTGTGTTTGTTGTATCTAAATCTGTTCTATTCTGTTTTATGAAATATTGTGCTACTGTCATAGAAGTATATAATGATATAGATCTAGTGCACATGGATGCAAAAAGAGACCTATTGACCCTGCACAAAAAGAGGTGAACTGGGTATCACAGGGTCGAATGCAGCTCTGCTTGTCTTACCTATCCTTTCTCAAGGTGCGGAAACTTGGTTCCAGCACCCACCCATACTACTTTGGGTGATACTTTGACCTGCGCAATCAGGTCACTGCCGAAAGGGCCAGTAGTATAGGGGTTTTTTGGCGAACCTTGAACTCCGAACCTGGGTCAGGACCCCTTGAGCCAAAAAATGGTTCTGTTGCAAGGACCTGGAGAATTTTGAGGAAGGTATCAGTTAATTACAAGAGAGTACTGGAAGCCTGACAAAGAAGAGGAACAGGTTCGGGTGAATGAATTCCAATTTGCAAAAAAGCACAACACTAGAAGGGGACATGGCAGCGCACTTAAAATTACCTACCTTTAAAGGTGTGGCTAATGAGGACATGGCTCGGTTTTGGTTTGTGGCAGACTCGGTATGGACTGCACAGGGTGTGGTAAGCGATACTGTGAAGAAATCATAGCTGTCCCTCGCCTTCAAAGAGAGAGCACTGGATTGGTATATGCAGTACTTATTTCAAAACGAAGATGCATCCATTCAAGATGTTAAGGACACCTTGAAACAATAGTTCTGGAAACCTAAGCCCTACTCTCAAATCATAGCAGACGTGAAAAATTTCAAGCAAGGAAAAACTGAGTCCCTGTGGGAAGTTGATCAATGCCTAAAGAAAGCGATCAGAGAAGGAGAATTTAAGTATGATGATAGACAGCATATGGAATGGTTCATCACCATGCTACTCCCTCACCTACGCATACTGATGGGTCACCATAATTTTGACTCACAGGACAATGTGTTGGAAGCCGCTATGAAACTAGAAGCTACGCCCAGGATAGATGTTGTGTTGGGAGTACAGTAGATCCAGGCGTAGCTCGAGGCAATGCACCTGGAAATTCAGGACCTATGATAGGAACGAGGAAGGGAAGCTGGCATAGAACTAGGCCAAGAATCAGGGCATACGAAGGATCTGTGCCCATGCCACCCACAAATAGGAGAACCTAATCCAGGGCACCCGGGACCAGAGGGGCCTAGCTCAGGACGACGGGGCCCAAGTGGACCTGCGTTCTAGTATGAGGATGGCCGCATAGATAGGCTGCATGATGCCAACCATTGTCCAAGAACCAACGTCCTAGAACAAAAGCAACACTGGTGCCAATTCTTCCAATAAGTGGGCCATGACGAGCAGAACTACTGAATCCATAATTTGGTGATAGGCTGGGGAAATTTGCATGAAGCACAGTCAGGCCCCGCCTCACCAAAAACCCCCCTAGGTATGAATGGCTCCCCCTCTGGGGGCAGGGATGGAAGCCGAAGTGGAAGCGCAGGTCGGGCCGGGGCCAATTGATCTACTATAACTGTGGGGACATAGGGCATTTTGCGAGGGATTGTCCGAACCCTACTAGACAGTTTTGCAGGTATTGCAAATAGTTGGACCATACGCTTGAATATTTTCCAGCCTTGATAGAAAAAATATAGGAGAAGTAGCTTCCACCTACGCAAAAGGTATAGAGGGTTAAGACTGAGCTAAGGGGTAAGGGCCCAAGAATAAATGTTGTCACGCGCAGCGAATTGGCTACTGGAGGGATTGAGGAGAAGGTTGAAATTAGAACGTTGATCCACAAGGTAGTTAGTAAACAAGAAGGGATAGACCTGGTAAAATCAAGGGAAACGTTTCTGGAAGCTCAAAGGGACTTCCTTGGGAAGGAGGCATCTACGTCCCTACACCCTGTGGATCTGAAGGTAGCTGAGGACGTCAAACCCTTCCTGCATGCATGTATGAGATTGTTGTGCAACCCCCAGGCAGTGAAAAATTTGTAGGCTTTAATAGATAGTTGCGAAAAACATGTTTTCATGTCTCTATATATTAAGGATGTGCACAAATTATACAGGTATCAGAAACGCACTGGGAGGGAGATGCGGTTGATGGCCGATATCAGAAATTATGAGATGGATCGGGTTATACTAGACCTCGAATCAGACGCCAATGTATTACCTAAGCAAACCTGGCAACGCATGGGTGAACCAAAGCTGGAATGGTCCACTATCCAGCTACGCATGACTAATCACCAAAAGATCATGCCATTGGGGAGGATCTCAGGGATTATGGTAGATATCGTAGGAGTAAAAGTCCGAGTTGACTTCGAAGGCATTCAAATCATCGAGGATGTGGACCCCTACCCTGTGCTTCTAGGATTGGATTGGGCCATCAACATGGGTGGTATAATTAACTTAAAAAAAGAAGCATGGTGTTCAAAATTAATGGGACAAGGGTATTCGTACCATTAGACCCTATAGAAGGTAAACGTTATACAGAACCAGTCCCCAAGGAGGAAGATGTGGAATATATCTATAAGTTGACTACGCAAGACGTAGATAACCCAACCAAGGGTGAAGTACTTTGTTGTGAGGAGGATATTGAATGCTTATCTAACCCCGATGAGGAAATAGAGACTTGGAAGAATCGGTTACATGATGTCTCCACGCTACGTTGTCTTCGAATCACAAAAAACTTCCGCCATGTTTCCTCAGAGGTAAGGACCCGGATAGAACCAGGAATAATAAACTACTGCAGGCCAACCCTGGGAAAAGGTCAGGATGCCCACGAGCAAGTAGCAGGCCTTCTATGACAACCGTATGCTCAGGAGGTAGAGCTTTCATACACCCGGCCACCTCTACAACAACAAAACAGCTGCAGTTAAGACAATACGCTCTAACTACAACCCCCCTTAATGCCTCACCTGCATAGACGATAAGGTTCTCTTGGTCATGGGTCTTGAGTTTCCTAGGAAGCAAGCCTGTGTTGGGGGGGGGGGTATGTAGCTACTACAGATGAGTGACCCTAGTGTAAAAAATGGGTCAAGCCTACAAAGGATGCGAAAACTAGTCGTTAGAACAGTACCTATTGGTAAAAATCATA
The DNA here is from genome assembly GCA_034641835.2 of Pinus albicaulis. Taxonomy (NCBI): domain Eukaryota; kingdom Viridiplantae; phylum Streptophyta; class Pinopsida; order Pinales; family Pinaceae; genus Pinus; species Pinus albicaulis. The sequence continues at coordinate 1,379,696,996 of CM076574.1, forward strand.
AGTTACCGTTGGAAGGAGCGGCCTCTGGGCATTTAATGAAACGAATTATGGAGATTTTTTACCATTTTCTGGGGAACCCAACTCGGATAAAGTTTACCTCACCATCGCACGCTTGGGGGTGCTATAAAAAGAGCAAGATAGTTAGCTAGAGGTACTATTTCACTTGCACAACTTGCCTACCTCATGTGTCTTGTGGAAACACTTGAGCAATCAGATTCTTCGTATCCACACTGTCCCTCTCATGTCTGGTCAACCTGTGCCATCTGATAGTAGTCACCCTGAGCTGGGATTCATTTTTCACGCAAGGATGCCGACTACTAACCCTACCAAACCCTCAGTCCCGATGGGGCCTAATGTTGAAGAAGTCCTGGAGGTTGAGTCTGAATTGGAAGAAGTTCCCCCCATGCCGGTCACCAAGAAAGGCAAGGAAAAAGCACAAGGTTCGAGAAAAACCCCGAAAGTGGAAAGGTGGGCTACCGGGAAGCCTAGGACTTCCCCAAGACATGCGAGGTCTCTGCCAACATCAACCCCAGATCAAGACGCACAGGAAGGTGCTCTGCCTGCTAACCCGATCAATTGGTTACCTCCCTTTGTTCACCCATGTGGGCCGTCTACACGAACGCCAAAAAACTTGGATGGCTTGGTCACCTATCTGCAAACCCCCTAACCCTGGGGGAAGTCCCTGTCCTCAGTGATCCGTGCAGGTGACTCCACAAGGTCAAGCTCGATGATCATGATTTGGCGGACTCTGAAACCCTCTTGGAATTGGCCCCTGCATTATACTTTGATACAATCCATAGAGATGATGGAGCCACAGTGGTGCCCCAGCGCTGGGTATGTGGCTTGGCTGGATCGGGACTTTTGAATCTGCTTCGAATGCCTCATTTTTGCCATTACAATGTAAAAAATTGGTTGGCTCGCCAGTTTCTTGCCCTCATTCACGATGGTTTCTTATGGATTCGCGACAGGGTCCCTATTGATGTTGCTTTGATCCATAGGATTACGGGCCTTCCTATCCAAGGGCCGCACCCGTTAGAGCAGGTAGGGAAAAAATACAAAGGGGCTAATGCTACGTTTGTATGGGAGACCTATGCGGTGCATTGAAATTAGTGAGGGTTTGTGATCCAGAATATCAATGACCCTGCCACACAGATGGGTAATCGACTCTTAGCCTACAAGCTAATGAGGAAGTGCCACGTTGCGACTGTCCCCGCCTATGTGATCCAGTTAGACGGTCGGTGCGCAAAGGGCGTTTCTTTCAATTGGGCTCAATATTTGTGGAATGAATTTATGGATAATGTCCGCAAATCCTAGGAGTAAGGGACATCTTTCTTCTATTCATGGTTATTATTCCTAATAGCGCTGGTCGCCTGAGACAAACTCGAGGAGTTGGTCCTCCCTGAACTTCCTCCTGGGATGTGCGAAGGAGCTCGGTATGCTCACTTATGGGATTCTACAGATAAGAAGCACATCGAGGATAAGAAGGTTTTTTGGATCCTCTTCCAGAGCAGTGTAGCAGCCACCATAAACTCCCGAATCCGACTGTCCCCGATAATATATGACAAATACAAGTGTTTCCGCATTCCAAATTACCATGCACCATGTTCGGATTCGCAGCCTCAACAATAAGACATGGATGGCTCTCCCTTATATGGTAGCAGATGAGGAATTTGACTTGCTAATCTCGATATGGCCCCCTTCCTAGAAAAAAGTCCTCACCGATGCCCGTGGGGAGACCGTAGAGCCCCACCAGATGGCCTCAGCCATATCCAAGAACAGGGATACCCAGCTGCCACAGACTACCACGGATAAGGCCCAGGTAGGACTTGACAGAGCTACCACCCCTCCCCCCGGCACAAAAATGTCAGGGGAGTCGGCACCAGGATCTCGAAAGAAACAACGCACCCACCGCACGTAATATGATGTGACAGTCACACTAATTGATGGTGACCTGGAGAAAATCGCGGACATAGTCGCCTTGGCTACGAAACATAAGTGGGCATTTGTCGAAGCACAATGGAAGGCTGCGGTTGACTCTCTCTAGGCCGAGCTCCGCGCTCTCCAGATCAAAATCGATACACTACCAACTAGCGCGGGCTAGGCATGCACCCCTTCGGTCGACAACAGTTCGGCTCTATTCAAGGAAGACAGTCATCTCTAGGCTATACCTAGCACTGCCCTGGTAGGAACGCAACCTCCGACAGGCACAAGAACCTAGCTGGACCTGGCTAAGCTACCCCACGTAGCCTTATAGGGCCTCCATCACGCTGTCTTCGAAGAAATTCACTATTGTGACTAGCGAGTACACCAACAACTTGGTATCGCCAAGAACACCATCACGTAGCAGGCTGCTAATTTTCTTCTGGCCATGTCCCAACAAGTCGAGTTCAAAAAAGTGATCCACCAGCTGTGTACAGAGGTTACAGAAGAAATCTCGGTCGCGAACATGCCTCGGGCTAAAGTGGAAAAATTGGTTGTGGCCTTCAAAGCATCTTGGATGGAAATACACACTGTCAAGACACAACTGGAACAACAAATCACTGACTTACAGGCCAGACTACAGCTTGAAACTCCCCCGAAATTTTGCGCCCAGCCCACTGCCCTAATCACCGACACGACAAATGTTATTTCGGGGCAGATTTCTCAAGGTGCCCAGCTACTGGAGTCAGCGATGCAACTCTGGACTAAGGTTCAGTGCAATCTGGTCCTTCATAAAATAAATCAGGACTTACGGCAGAAGGAAGAAGCCTTCAAGTAGGTCAACGCTACGTTGACCACCTTGGTACCTACCCAATGCTTGGCACGGCTAAAAACAAGAAATGATCTCCAAGACGAGATTGAGAAACTCCGGCATAAACAACACATCATGGCGGAACGTATGAAGCTATGGGCTGCCACAACCCTCCAACTTCACGAGATATTGATGGCGCGACCAAGCGACTTACTCATATTCTTGAAAGTGTCACCGCGGCAACTGAAGGACCGAACTCCCAGAAGTTGTTATACCTTGCACAAAGTGCTGCTTCCCAGAGTCAAGAAGTGTTACCTCCACGGATCATTTCCCTCACTACCTTATGTGCGCAGATAGAGACCACACCACCACCATGACTCGGGACGAGTCACAAGATTGTGTTGGGGGACTGTTGGAACAGGGTCTCCTACGAGCTGTGAAACTGGTCCAATTTTGAATACTTTTGATTATATTTAGTCTAGCGCAGGGGTTTTGGGGTGGGTCAAAGCCTTGAAAGCATTGTAATGAGCAAAAGGGTAAACCAGGGGTCTAAAAACCATGGTTTGCGGACCATAGGAAAGTATAGGCTGGATTATTATAAATAGAGGAACATTTTGTATTGTAAGGTAGGCAATGAAGAGCTATTGATGTGAATTATGGTTTAAGATATCTGTTTGGGTTTTGGGGAAAGGACTCCTGCTGGTTGTGTGCGCGAAGATCCAGAGTCCAGCTGTGTGCGGACCCTGCTGCTGTATGCACAGGATGGGAAGGGTATTGTAAGAAGGAACTGATGAATAATAAAGGTTTCTTAAGAACTAAATCTATATGTACTATTGTATGAATCATTGGTAATTATTGCATTATGTGCATTTTGTATTCAAGCTACGAAAGATTTGTGTAAGTGTGTTTGTTGTATCTGAATCTGTTCTGTTCTATTTTATGCAATATTGTGCTACTGTCATAGAAGTATATAATGATATAGATCTAGCACACGTGGATGTGAAAAGAGACTTATTGACCTGTTGTACGGTACAACAACCCTCCCCATTTCAAAATTTTAGGATAAATTTCATATAGAAATAGGTCCCCTTTTTGTAATATAAGACTTAGAGGAAATCCGATCATTTTGAATAAAACAATAAAAGGTTCATTGGTTAGGAAAGCATATATCGCATATCACAAAGCACAAGTGCACATAAAAAAATACAACATTGAAAGATATTTGATCTGATGAAATAAAAAGTCTTTTATCACATCAACATAATACATAAAGTGTTCATATTAAACAAAGTATAATGTGATACATTGATCGCAATCGCAAATCGAAGATATCTTAAAATTTGAAATCTGTTTTGAAAAAATTTGATGTGATAAAACAAATCGCAATCACAAATCGAAAATATTTTAAGTTTGCACATTCTGTTTGATAATCCCCGATGTGACGCAATTGATCGCAATCACATTTCGGAGAAACAATGCCATGTATGCTTATTTTATAAACTCTGATGCGATGAACCCCATCACAAATCGGAAATCGAAATTTTTAAGTTGTCACATTTGTTTTGAAAAAACTCCGATGCGATGTGATTCATCGCAATCACATTTCGGAGAAAAAAACATCATATTCACTCATGTTACCAAAATCCCGATGCGATGGTCCCCACAGTAATTGTAATCGCAAATCGGTGAATATCATTTACAACTTACTCTCTTTGAAAATATCCGATGCGATATACTATCATCGCAATCAGAAATTGGCAGAGATCATAATATGTTATTTTTTATCCTTGTTGAAAATTCCCGATGCGATCAATACTTAATCTTTATGTTCGTTTTATACTGCGCATGTGTTGTTTATTCATCGCAATCGCAAAATTCAAAAAGAACATTTTATATTCTCATTTCAAGAGCACCGATCTCCGATTGTACTTTCATTATTAATAGAAAATCAAAAAAATAATGATGATTGATTATATTTTGAATGCGTGAGTGTGACTCTTTAGAGGGCATTTAAGTTCTAAAATGGAGTTAATAAATTAAAATCAACGAATAGATCTTTTCATACAGTTGTTCCCATCACTTCATTTTCACCACGTTTGAAAACTTTTCTCCTTTTCAGAACAAGAAATTTCCTCATCCTCTCATTCGCCGAGCAAGTGAAGTCTTACCAGACGAAAAAATGTCTAAAAGATCCAAGAAAGAAAAGGCTGCTGCTCCTGCGAATTTCGCTACTATTCCCATGATACTGAAAGAAAAACTAGCCAAACTCAAGTTGGTAACAGATACTTCATGCCAAGGACTTGGAAAAATGACTTGGGAAGATGTTTATAACCTAATTGAAAGAGAAAATCCTAAGGTTACTGAAGTGAAAGCGATAGTTGTTGGAAATATGATGCAGAGTGTTGTCCTTGATGGCAACCCACTAAATGAAGATGAAGACATGCGACTGTTGACATGTGTTGTCCTTGATGGCAAACCACCTGATGAAGTTATTCTTGACTTGATGGACTTGGTAAATGATGTAGATCTGATGTGATATGATGTAATATGATGCTGAGCGTTGTCCTTGAAAGGAAACCCACTTGATGAAGATGATGACAACTTACTTGATGAAGTTGTGCTTGATAGAATATGTCCTTGATGAAGAAAATCTGATGTATCTACAGTGTGAACAAAAGGCAATGAAGAAAGGAATTCAGAAAGTGCTCAAAGTATGATGAAAAAAGTATGTCTCTTTGTATACGCGGATTTTCCTAGGGGAAGTCGCGTATGGACGCGGAAAGGAACGTTTCAAGTCGCGTATGGGAAAAAGCGCTAAAAAAGTGCAAAACCAGGGGTAACCACCATGGTATTGACCCATTGTATTGGGTAATGATCCGCCTAATTGACCCCGCCCAGGTTGTTTTGGGCTCATGGTATTGCTTTGGCCCATGGTATTGAAAAAGGGGCTCATGGTATTGAAAAAGGATAAACCTATATAAGGAGAAGAAATTCATTGTGCAAAACATGAGTGTAGGTGCAAGATGTCTGAGCTTAAATGAATACTTCTCTCTGAAGTAGATCTGAATGGAAAGGGTTACACTTGAAGATAAATCTGAATGTATGATGCACCAATGATGAAGAAGGGGGTCTAGATCTGAAATGCACTTGTATCTACTAGATCTGCTTATGGAAGGCTTAGATCAGTGATGAGGCGAACATCTAGGCGAACATATGTCTGAAGTAAAAAGGGTAAAATATGAATTGAACATCTGATCTGATGAAGTATGCTGCTCTGTAATGATTGAAGATATATACGCTACTTCGCCGCGGAGGAAGCGCGTATATACGCGACCTCACTGAAGTCAAAGCGCGTATGCGCACGGAACACAAGCACCCAGGTACGCCGGTGTGTGTGACGGGCGTGCGCGTACACACGCGACATCAAAGAAGGGCGCAACGTATACCCAAGCCCGCCGGGCGCGGGTATGAAATATCCCATCCGTTCACCGTATTTCTACCATCCCATCCTCGAGTTGACAAGTATCTACTGGTGATGTATAAGCTTGTGCTTAAAAAGGCGAAAAGGGTCCAAGACGAAAACATGATGAATGTTTACCGTGAAGTGTTGTTCTATTGAAGTAGTTTGGATCCGTTGTGAAAATTGATGAAACGGGTCCAAGGTGGTGGCCGAGGGCTGTAGCCTTCTGGCCGTGGCCGAGCCCTCAGTGAGGTCGGCAACGAGACAGGGGGTCGAAGCTCCTCTCCAAGAGAGGTTATAAACGTAGCTGGGTCGTAGCTCTTCAGGAGAGGTCGTAAACGACAGGGTGCCTGCGTGCATACGAAGTCCGCGCTCAAACATACAAGCAAGAGATGTTTTCTCTATAATAAAATATTAAAGGCTGAGCAACTGCAGCGGTGGTTTTCTCCCGACTTGGGTTTCCACCTAAAAATCCTGGTGTTCATGTGTGATGCTTTGTGTGATGATTTATTCTGTTCTTACTGCACATGTTTACTGTTTATTGAACATCTGATGAATGAATGATGGAATAATATAAGTGAATATTTAATGACAGATCTAGATCTCTGTGTATACGCTAGTTTCATAAAGGGGATCCGCGTATATACGCTAGTTTACTGAAGGAAAGTAGCGTATGGGTTTTAAGGAATGAAAAAGTAAAAAGTTTTGAATATGCAGTAAATACTGATTCACCCCCCCCTCTCAGTATTTTTCCCAACAACAGTCCCTGATGAAGATGACTCAGATTCTGATTCTGAGTCTCCTCTTAAAGCGCTCGCAAATTCATTTCTCCACAGAATTGCAGCTTGGGAAAACATTTTCCCTTACTATGATGTAATCCGATGGGTGATAGATAATGTCACCATCCAGAACAGGAAATTTGTTTCAGCTGCAGGAACAATGTTTGGGTCTTTTAGAGCAAAGGACATAAAGGCAATGTACCATCTTCTAGACCCGCAAAAGGTATACAACAAAGATTTCATTAAGGATTTTTCTGCAAGTAATGAAACTTAGTGTGAGCCAATCAGAGAATGGAGGAAAGCTCCAGAGAAGCATAAAAATAAATCATCAAGTATGTACTCCGTGGAGTCCTTTTCACCTCCATATTGTTATGCCGCCACAATGATGTGTAGGCTTTTTGGAAACGACAATTCTGCAAGATTTTCAATCCAAATGGTTCCTTTGATTCATTCTACTGTGAATTCTAAAATAATGGACTGGTTAGTTATCCTTTCAGACAAAATATCCAATAGAATCCTAGAGTATAGAAAGGATAAAAACACTGGAAACACAACCCTGTTTTACTTCTGTGCCTATATTTTAGATGCTCTATGTTTTAAATCTGAATTTCCCATTCTTGGCTGGAAATAGACCTCCAAAGATCCTGTTCCTATTCATATTTACCATAATCTCTTATGGAAGGTGCATTTTAAAAACCATGTTTATAGAATTTGTCACGGTTTCCTCATCCCTGTCTATCAAACTATTTTTAACTGATTTCCTCCCAGGCTTTCTGAAAAAGCTAAGATTAATTTATCCCATATTGGTGACTGGTTTAGGGAAGAGAAATTTACCTATGTCGGAGTTTTTGGGAGCATTGTAGAACCCCATATTTTACCCCTGTATGTTCCCGACAAATTTTTAGCACAAGATATTTCCTACCAGTTGACAGTAGAAGGCATGTCAAGGTCTCTCAAGAATAATAAGAAATTGATGTAGCCTACTTTTCCATTTCATTGTGGAGATTATACTCTTAAAAAATTCACACATGCTAAGAAATAAGTCATCAAAATAAGGCACCTTAAGCTCTCGATAGTCCCAGGTAGGAAATATGACCCAAGAAAAGTAGCATTTGATTTCACTACTTCAGTTTCAATTACTCGGTTTGAGAATGAACTCGATTAGTTCGACGATTTATTTGTTTCTATTGATAGATTTCCCCAAGTTTGTGACTTGGCTAAATCTAAATTTCAAATTGAGGATATGAATAAATTCATGTTATTTAGAATTCAGAGACTGCTGAAAGCTCCTCTTGACCAGTTAAGAATTATTCGGCAAGAATCTGAACATGTAGAAACAGAGCAGAAAGAAAAAGAGGATGCAGCTAACAAAATAGGAAAAGAAGCATCCACCAATAAGAGTAATTTACAAACTGAGAAAGAAAGAACATGAACCAAGCCTGTGGTACAGAAAAAGAACGCGGGTGGAAATACAGATAAACCTATAGAAAAAGAAACTACAGTACAGACAGAAAAGGAATAGGTGTTAAGGACAGTATGCAGAAAACAGGAAAAGAAAATATTGGTGATAAACCAAATAATCAACTTGATAGAGAAAAGACCATGGAGAAAGTGGTGGATTCTACTGAAATTATTGTTTCTTCCCATTTGCTAAATAAATACGAACAATTTGTTCAACAAATAGGATCACAAAATAATCCTCAAGTTGAAATTCTGAAAGATCAAGATATGGAAATCATTCCTGAGCATCCCTCGAAAGAAATTGTGTTGAAAGTAGAAGAGATTTCTCCTCTAGATATCTTTTATAGTCCTAAGCATAGGGCTGTTGTGAGAAAGCAGAGGAAGAGAAGAAGAACAGATCAAGAGTCTCTTTCAACGTCACAAGATGAATTGATGAACATTTTCTGGAAAAATACTGAGGTGAATCCTTCAGAGGATCTCACCAAATTGTCACAATATGCAGGCACCTATAGTGCAGCCACCATAGGCAAAGCTTCTGAAGTCGCTCAAATGATGAAACAAAAATACTTACAGATAGCTATGCTCGAGGAACAAACTACAGAGAATCAACATAATATTATGCAGTTGGAACAACAGCTGCAAGGTGAGGAGCTTAAATCTAAACAACTGGAAGAGCAACTTGGCATTGAAAAGAAAAATATTGATCAACAAGACTTGAACAAGCAACAACAGCTAGCTCAAGAGGTGGAAAAACTACAGACCCTACTACAAAATGAGAAAACTTCTAAGGCTAAGCAAGATAAAGTATTCCAAGAAAGATTGGACAGATTTAAAGATTCTCCTAAATTGGATCAATTTAATACTGAAGCTCTGGAGACAAGTAAGTTAATGTCTCAGCAGTTAAATGATTTTTTTCAAAATATGGCACAGACCGAGCCCTTATGTGAAATAACATCGTCTTTAATAGATGAAGGAATCAACCTCAGGGTCGAATTTGGTGATGCAAATGAGAAAATTTCTGAATTTCTTTCATGGAAAGACTCAGAGCAGGGAAGGAATGCAAATCCTCCTAGGATTGAAGAAATACACAAAGAAATTATATTTACTGAATGGGAAAAGAAATTAATAAAAGGAAAAAGAGCTACATCAAGAGCCAAGAATATGATGAATAATATAACATAGCTGGTTAATGATAGCTTATATGCCACCAATTCGATTTCTGATTGTATCCCAGGTAAATTACCAAGGGTAAAGGAGATTGATACCAAGTGGAAACAAGAATTAGCCAACAAAGATCAGAAAATCAAAAAAATTCAAGGAATTTCATGGGATATCATGTGGACATATCTAATCAAGCCACACAGTCAGCAAATGGCAATTAAATTCCTTTCCAATGCCATTCATTGTATCATTCCAGAATTTTCTGATGCCACGTACACTGGTCAGTTACATACAAGGTTAAGTCATCCAACAGAAGTCAAAGATATGCTCAAAATTTTCCATCTGGGCACATTGAATGTAGGAGATAATCAATGAATCAGTTTCACTTCAATATCGCAATTCTATTTACAGATTTCTGATGAGATAGATTGTAGCACTATATTTAGTTTTTTTTTTTTTTAAGTTCCTATTTTAACCCCTTTCGTGCATTTAGAAAGAGGTCCTTAATTTGTAATATTTTTGACTTGGATGTTACATTTTTGTACTCCATTGATTATTATAATTTTATAAAGGATCACATCTGGTGGTTTATGGCAAATTACCTCTAAGAATTGCATTTCGGTACCTTAGAGTTTGTTTTACATTGAAGCACTGGATTTGGATATTGAATTGCATCTGGAAAAGCATCAAGATGAATATGGTATTTCTATCGATTTACTGTTATTTTTCTTATGTTATGAGACATTCTATTTAAATTTGATATCATTTATATTTACTTGCTTTACAAATGTTTCTTTATACATATCATTTTTGAGTGTATAGAAATATTTTATCTTTCACAGTATATACAAATGATATATAAAATTATGAGTACAATGTGTTATTATAACTCTGTTTAATTTCTTAAACAAAGTTATCATTATTTGATGCTGCATATTTCAGTTAAATTATAATACATTTTCATGGTTATTGATTTGATTGAAACAATCTTAAAGTTGTATTCATTGACACCCGGGTTAGTTTTTTGAATTATTTATCAGTTATAGATTAAATTAGATAGATTAATTAAGTCATTTTAGTCCCATTTTACACTCATCCAATCATTCCATTACCAACCCATTTAGTTATTAGGAAACTTCTCCTATAAATCCAGTCGAAGCCACCATACGAAACGGAAAAGGAGTTGTCCTAAGGTCCCAACCGGGTGGTTTTTCCCCAATGTTTGAAGCAATGATTTTTGAGGCTTCAACATTTTTGGCTCTAGGAGGACCTAAGAAATTAATGGTAGATAAATCCAAATATACAGGCCATTCTAAGAGTGACTCACCCTCATCACCTTCTTCAATTTCTTCTACATCTCAAGTCACCAGGGAAGAAATTGATAGAAATATTCAAACACCCACTACCAAAGTCTCAAACCAATCAGACAATAAACCTTATGAGTCTCCTGAAATACAAGCTTTAGTTCATAAAATCCAAGGGTTCTCATTATCATTATAAGAGTCTGAAATATCTGAAGGTAGTGTTACTTCACAAATTGTTTCTTCTAGACCTCTCACTAGGTCACAGAGTGAAAAAATTGGTATTCCTCCAAAGGAATTTCCTTTACCTAGTAGAGTTAAAACAAGAAGCACTCCATCGGAATAAGAGAGTGATATTAGTTGTTTATCACAAATTAAATCATCTATTTCCCAAGCCCCAACTCAGAAAAGTACAGTTGTCTCAACATCGGCTATTTAAACATCGGCTGCCCAAACATCATCTGTTCCAATATAATCTACTCAAACAAAATTTACTCCAATACCAGTTGTCTCTTCTAGTCCTTAAACTATTACTACTCAAACACCAGTTGTCTCTTCTAGTTCTTCAATCATCATCACAACAATGGCACAAAGACCATGGACTAATCCAGGAGTTGTTGAAATGGTTGCACCTTTACATGATTTACCAGATCATCCTGAAAAATGGCTGCCAAAATTTAGTCCTAACCTTGGTATACAAGCGGAAGAACACATTAATAACTTTATGTTATCTGTAAATTTGAATGCAGTGGAACATGAAGATGTTGTGGTTAGGTTATTTCCTTATACTTTGAAAGGGGTAGAAGGATCCTGTTATTTTTCATTACCTTCAGGTTCTATTACAAGTTGGGATATTTTCCAAGAGCATTTTTTAACCAAATATGGAGATGATAGATCAATAGCTACCCTAATCAATGATCTCTCCAATTTGAAGACATAACTCAAAGAACCCATCAAACATTTTAATTCCCGATTCAATAAACTCTTGAATAAAATCCCTACAACATAAAAACTTAGTGAGAAGGTCTGAAGTGAATGGTATATAACAAGTCTACCTTCAAATATAACAATTTTTGTTGATACAGATGCTAAACTGAATTTGGATGAAAACATGAAAGAAGCAATTGCAGTAGAAAAAAGGATTGTTGCTTCGAATAAGAAAAATGCCATTGAAGAAATAAAATACAAGAAAGTCAGCTTTAAGGATGATTCAAAGAAGAATACACCCAGAGATCCATATGAATTGGAAGGCTTACAGAAAGTTCTCAAAACCATGTCTAATGAGATGGTTGAGATTAAAAAGCAAGTAGCAGAGACTTCTACCAAGAGACCATTCAAAAATTTCAAGAGAAATCAAGATGAATTTAAACCTCTCAATTCAATCTCCAATGCAGAATCAGAAGAAGAATAAGAAGAAGAAGAAGAAGATACTCCTCCAGTATCAGATGAAGAATAAGAAAGAGAGGAAATATCTGAATTACATGGGATGTGGGATTTCATTCTACCTAACTGAGACAGTGAACAAGAATCTATGCCTGTAAGTACAAGGAGTAAATCTACAATGGAACCCGCTCAATCTATTCCTAAAAAGAAAAGTACAACTCCAAGTACCAAAGACAAAGCCCCTGTAAAGAAAACTTCTCCCTTACCCACTCAAAATTAGCCATCATCCTCTAATCCTTCTACATCAACATCTAAGACTCTAGTGGTATCAGATCCTATGGATTATAACATTTTTGAAGACATGAAGAAGACTAGAGCGAACATTTCCTTACATGAAATCAACAAACTTAAACATCAACAGAAGCTGCTATTGAAAGAATTAAATGCAACACCTATTCCTCCTCTACCAAGTGGTGTATTTGCCAAAGAAACTAAAGGAACTGGTAAGCCATCGGATAAAGTAGATGCCACTGATACTATTCTTATTGGAGAAAGATCAAATTCTCAAACACCTCCTTTTCTGTTGACTTATGAAATATATAACAAAAGTTTGCATAATTGTTTGATAGATTCAGGCGCATCCTCTAATATAATGCCTACTTCATTCCGTGCAAAATTGAACATTGAACCACAAAAGTCTGCAGTTCACATTGTACAATTGGATCACTCTAAATTTGAAGTTGTAGGAGAAATCAATCCAGTTACTATTCAATTAGCTTCTAATCCTAGAATTGTCCAAAGAATTGATATTCTAGTCGCAAATATTCCTGAATTCTATGGATTATTCTTAAGCAGGGATTGGTTTGCAAAGCTTAATGGTTATATCACAGCCGATTATTCACATATGTGGCTTCCCTATAAAGGGAAACCAAATCAAATTTAAATCAATGAGAAAAACACATGATGCATACTGTGACAGAATTTGAATAAGAAAATGAACCTGTAGCTTTTAATAGAAATATTCTTGGAGGTTATTCTGCTGAATCATTCCTTGGGAATTTCACTGCACCACAATCACCCTTTTCTGTAAATACTTTTATTTCGCAAATTGAAATTTTTTCACGATATGATTCTTCTAGAATTGTTAATATTTCTGATACATCTGTAGATAAACCTGTAGATAAATCTTTATTTTGGTCATTATATTTCGACGAATCAAAATCTAGTGATGGAGCAGGAGCAGGATACATTTTAATTGATCCAGATGGAGAGAAAACCATGCTGTCATGTAGACTAGATTTTGAGTGCACAAACAATACTACAGAATATGAAGCCTTGATCCAAGGACTTTATAGAGCCATAGGATTAAATGTCAAATACTTGAAAGTATATGGAGATTCTGAAATTGTCATAAGACAAGTAAGGAATACTATCCATTGTCTTTCAGGTCATCTCAAACATTATCAAACCCTTTTGTAAGACCTTACCACTCAATTTTTATCATTTAATATCTTTTCTATCCCTAGAACTCAAAATACATCAGCTGATTTGTTAGCTAATGTTGCATCCAAACTCCTCCCTGCTAAAGATTGAAGTCTTGATAGGTTTTCAGTTGAATTAATATTTCGGCCATCTGTTCCCGATAATATCACAAACTGGAGAGTATTCTATCATGATGAAGATATATTGAATTTCTTATCTTTGGAGAAATCCTATGATGAACAAATTATTGATGAAGACGATCAAAATCTTCAAAATACCTCAAAAAGTAATGAAAATCCTATTCCTGAATCTGTTGTTAAACTTGAAGACCTATATGATATAAAAGACAGATTCAAGAAAGTTACTAATGCTAAACTTCAAAGTTCTACTTTAGAATTAGTAAATCTTGGCTCTGAGTCTAAACGTCAAAATGTTAATCTAGGACTCGAGTTAACTCCAGAGGAAAGAACTGCTTTCATTAAACTTCTGAGTAAGTATAAAAATGTCTTTGCTTGGAATTATGAAGACTTAAAAACTTATGATACTTCTGTTATTCAACATACAATTCCAATGCTTTTGGATGTCAAACCTGTTCAACAGAAGTTAAGAAAAATTCATCCAAATCTTGAAAGTCAAATCAAGGCAGAACTCAATAAAATTTTAAAGGCCAAAATCATTTTTCCTGTTAGGAATTCTAATTGGGTTTCTAACATGGTACTTGTCAGAAAGAAGAATGGAGATATTAGAATCTGCATTGATTTTAGAAATTTAAACAAGGCATGTCAAAAGGATAATTTTCCATTGCCAACAATGGAACAAATACTTCAAAAAGTAGCTGGTTCTGAAATTATGTCCTTTCTTGATGGTTTTTCAGGCTATAACCAGATATTAGTACATCGAAATGATAGACTGAAAACCACTTTCAGGACCAAATGGGGCACTTATGCTTATCATAAAATGCCTTTTGGTTTAATAAATGCAGGAGCTACTTTCTAGAGAGCCATGGATATAGCATTTAAGGGTCTGATTAATAGATCAATTGTTATTTATCTTGATGACATAACAGTATTTTCGAAGAAAAGAGCCAATCATCTACATGATCTGAAATAGATATTTGAAAGATGTAGAAGGTTTGGTATTTATTTAAACCCAAAGAAATCCGTCTTTGCTCTCAATGAAGGAAAAATCTTAGGTTTTTTTATGTCAAAATATGGTATATATATCGATCCTGACAGAGTGAAAGACATTTATGATATTTCTTTACCTCATAATAAAAAATCCATGCAATCATTTCTAGGGCAGATCTGTTAGTCATCAGTATTTTTCACTTGTTGGTGATGACTAGTTGTTACAGCCAAGTTTTCTAGCAGCTGATCTCAAAATTTGTCAAATTTCCCAGCTGGAAAACACCCATAAACATTTTTTCCCTCCTACCTTTTCAATCAGCCCATGACGAGATAAAACCTCATTATCAAGCCCTATCTAGCCTCAGCCATACTAGATTGTCCATTAGCTCCAAAGAAAACAACCCAAATCTATCCAAGAAGTCTCTCATAAGTTAGGTAGTGGCGCTTTAGGCATTTCTCCCTTGGCAAACTATCCTAAAGCCAAAGAACCTCTATCTATTCTGAAAATAAATTTGGTTACACCCTTAAGTCGCGCCACTAATGAGCCCTGAAGTCTCAGCAATGCATATGCCATAGGTCAAACTGATATTAGGTGGTTTTACAGTGTTTCAATGGATCTTTCAAGAGTATAAGTGTACTAGTATTCTAGAAGACAGTATTAAACTCAACATGAGAAGACAACTACTTCTCATGTGGTTTTGAGCCTGGGATGCAGCTACAGGGCAGAGATTTATTTCATTAAGCTCATGCAATCACAATCAAAGGTTAGTGAATTATAAATGACAAGAAATGCTTTGCAGATACTAGCCAAATTGCTTGTGATGTCTAAAGAGGCACAAAGGTATTTGAAAAGCAGAATTACATGTCTCAGAGAAATGCCCATAATGATTTATTATCAATTTGTCATCTTCATTTGCTCAAGCATGAATAGGCATTGAAAGGAAAGATAACCGTGTTTGAAAGCTGATGAAATGGCATCACTGAGAAAACCTCCTCCATACACGAGCAGAGGGTTGAAGACTGAGAAAACCTTCTTCATTTTACAAGCAGAGGGTTTGGCACTGTGATAAAGGCCTCCTTCATCTAAAAGCAGAGGGCCAGGGATAAAGTTTGATTTTAAGGTTTTCACTGACTAAAAGGCAAATTTTAGGTGCAGTGGGAAAGCAACTGAAGGTTTCTGAATAGGAAATGTTGTTAAAAATAAAGAGAAAATAGGGGTATTGTAATGATCAAAGATCTCCTTCAAAAGCAGTCTGGAGCCAAAATGAGCAAACCTTGCTGAGAGGGCTTTGAAAATGATCAAACACAGAGACAGTGGGTGTGAAAAAGGATATGGAAAGTGATTTAAAATCATAGACAACACTCAAAACAGATAAAACATGCCACTATCACAGTAAAATGCCCCTTTATGGACATATGAAAATAACCTTGCTATTGCATATAAGTCCCAAGGGTCTTTAAAGGCCTTTTTCCTTGATTAATAGGTATGGGTAAGATGTGGAGTTTTTCTCTTACAATTTCAGGTGAGGTTCTTCACCCATAGTCAAGAGAAAGGTGCAAAAAGCACCTAGCAGTTCAATCAGCTTCACAGTGGACATGATCATCTTCAAAACATTAGGAGCAGAAACTGTCAAAATAAGTTTCAAAGTGTTGATTGATCTCCTTGCAAGAATGGCAAAGAATGCCTCACAAATCATTGGTATGTCTTTTAGTAAATTTTTCCTTTAAAAAGGTCAGCAATAGGCAGAAGTGATAGAGTTTCTTTTTCAATTAGAAATAGTGAAGAGGCAGTAGAAGGGTATTGCCTTAATGAGGAAAACACTAAGAGAGATGTTCGCCTTCAAAATGGATTTTTCACTTTGAAAAGGGGTCATATGTATGAAGATCTCCAAAAATTTCATCCACAGCACTTTAAGGAGTCCTGGTCGAATTATTTGGTTTGTTATAATTTGAAGATTATAAATAATAGAGTCGTGCTTCATTTTTGTTTTACAACCAATACCTCTTTCAAAAAGCTTCAAAACGCTCATAAAGCATTTCAAAGCCAAATTGGCCTTTTCACCTTCATAAGAGGATAGGAGACCGTTGCAAACCCATTTGCAAATTTTCAAAAGCATTCACAATGCCTCTTAGCTGCCCATTGGAGAGAACGAGAAATTCAAGCGAAAATTTGTAGAGTTTGAAGCTTTTAAGCCCACGTGGAATGCCTGGAAAAGCGTGCAGCGCATTCAGGAGAAAAAATACACGGAGGTTGCACTACTACATGGCGTGCCATTAGCGCCAGTCACCTTTGCCCGATCACCGACCCGACTCCTCACACAGCGCGGCACTCTTCCATCTGAAAGTGTCGCGCCTCTTTTTCACCTTCAAAGAAGCCCTAAAAGCTGCCAAATGATCAAGGAAAGCCCGTGAAAGTTTGCAAGGTATTCTTCATTTGCTCCTTGCTAGTTTTTTGAAAATCTGAAGGGGGTGACAGAGTGTTTTTTTCCAAGGGAGAAACAGTGAAAAGGAGGGTTGGGTGTTTTGATAAAAATCTAAGGTTGTTGTTGCTATGATTGCCCAAGATTAATATAGTGAAAGTGGTGTGTTGATATTGGTTTCAAAAGGGATAAAAAATTTTAAAAATAGAGTAATGAAACATATGCTAGTAACTGGACAGAAAGCATAGTGTTAGAGGTTTTTTAAAAATTGTTGAAGATGTCCTAATTGTGATAAGACAAAACTAACCTCTGTCAGCAAATTCTAAAGTGAAAACAATGTTCTAAGGTGGAAGCAGTCTTTGTAAGGAAAGCACAGTGATTGTAAGGTGACAACAATAAGCCTATTTTAAAAACAGTGGTCTTAGTCTGAATTCCTTGTCACCTTCAAAAGTGTCTCCTTTTGAATAAGTGAAACAGTGAAACTAGTGCTGCCTCCTTTGTCCCATAAAACAAAGTGTGGTGAGAGATTCTGCAAAGTCATTTGAGGGTGTTTTGGTTAACCTGGGTATAAGAAACAAGTGATCCTAAGGAGAAACAGTTTTGTAAAAGAGACAACAGTGAACATGTGTGAATGCTTTGTCTCTTCAAAAAGTGACCTCTCTGTAGGGTAAAAAGAAAAACTAGTGCTGCGTCTTTTGTTCCATGAAACAAAGTATGTTATGAAAAAATTTTAAATCAATTTGAAAGTGTTTTTGTCTACCTGTGTATGAGAAACAGTGAAATACAAGAAGAGTGTTTTTGATTGGGAGGGGTGTTTTGTCTTTGTCTAAACACAAGGTTGTCTTGTTTATGCCAAAACACAAAGGATCCTTGTGACCTTACCCAAGCACAGTAATCATTTGACTGTGTGTGCTTTTTTATTTGATAACTATTTGTTGATTGGCATAAAAAGAGACAAAACAATGATTTGTAAGGAGCAGAAAGTTGGTGTTAAAGAACCATTTCACACAGCATTTGAAGCAGTTTTCCTTGATAAAACAGTGACTAACAAAGAGGACAGAAGTGTGGTTGAGAAAAAAACATTCCAAAGGCCATTTGAGACATCTTGGTGTTTCAGAGAACATTCAAAACAAGATGCCTCCTAGGCAAGATAGTAGGAGTGGCCTGCACAAGAGATTTGAGCCTGTTTCCACGGAAGAAGTGAATGCCCATCCATCAGTCTTGTTTAATTTCCATGGGGTTGGGTATCTAGATTTTTTCCAAAGAGTGCAAGAGGTGAAGAGCTTTTCCCCTTTAACACACCTTTGTGCTTTGAGGTTTCGAGAGAAGCATTTTCAACTGGAAGGCCTAGATTTCAAATTCTCTCCAAGGTCCATCTCCAAGGCCACTAAAATCCCTTATGTCGGGGAGAAGTGGTTTAAACAAAGCCACCTAGACTCAGAATAATAAAAGCCCTTTCTGAAGCTTGAGCACAGAGATTCATGTCCATCCATTTTCCCCTTCTCATATCTATTGACTAGTTATGACCCCCTCATGAAGATCATCATGAAATACTTCACTTGCGAGGGAAGATTCTCCCCAGTCTATGCCTATCATATCCAATTGCTCATGCATTTCATGAGGGCGAGATTGTTAAATCTCCCTTTCTTCCTACACCGAAGTCTTGAGAAAATGACCTCCACTGTTAAGAAAAAGCCTCCTTCTCAGCAGACAGCCTGTCTCTTCCATCACTCCCTCATCAAAGTCATCATTCTTCATCAGCTTGGGAAGAAGGAGGTCTGTTGAGATACTTTCATCACCCATCCAGATTTCTCCACTGTCCCTCTAGTTCATACATCTCCTTCACCTTCTACTCACTGTCCTTTGCCTTCTTCTAGCAAAACCTATTCCCAAGAAGCTCAAGTTTACCATAGAACAAAAAAAAGAGAATGATGAGGAAGAAGAGCATGAGCAAGAAGAGGGAAGTGATGATGAGCAGCAGCATGATGAAACAGGGTAGCAAGGGGATGATGAGGAAGATGATGATGAGCATCATCACAGTGAGGAAGAACAGCAAGGGGAAGAAGGACATGATGATGAGCAGCATCACAGTGAGGCAGAACAGTAGACTCCCGAAGATGATGAAAGGCAACAACATGAAGATGTGCAGCACAGCGAGGGTGAGTGGTCTCATGATGAACAGAGGTGGCCAAAACATGATGAACAACAACCTCATAATGATGAACAGAGGCAGCTACAGGATGATGAACAAAAACCTCATAAAAATGAAGAGCAGCCTCATGAAGAAGAAGGGTAGCATGATAAAAAGGTGCAACACAGTGAGGAGGACATCCCTCAAAAGGAAATGCAAAAGGACAGCCAAGGCATCCATGAAGAAATCCAAGACAGTGGAAAAAATGAGGAGCAAAGTGACAAGGGTAAAGAGCCCATAGAGCATGTGCTAGCTGCCTCTCTTAGGCAAGGGGCCATGCTCTCTTCTCCGAAAGTGGCCAAGCCCCAGACATCAAGGAAAAGGGTTCCTAGATTTGTAACTCCAAATGTGACTAGGGCCCCCCGAAGCAAGGGAAAATTGCCCAAGAAGCCCATTCTCAAATTTCCCAAGAGGAGGAAGACTAAAGGAGCCACCCAAAGAAAAGGAAAGGAGAAAGAAGAAGGTGGTCATGAACAGGAAAGGGAGTTCGACATCATCCAAATCCAAAGTGATGATAGTGATAATGAAGCCCAGATCCTAGAAAATCTCTTGATCCATAGAGAAAACCAAATTGATGCTTTGAGGACTGATCTTGATAGGGCTAGAAACTTCAATCAATTTTTGCAAGTTCAAAACAAGCAGATGAGTGTCCATATGGCTGTATATGAGACACGAGCCATCAAATAAAAAAAGGAGGCCTCCAAAGCACAAGTGAGATTGGAATAAATCATGGGTGAGTTTGATGAGAACGAAGGCGAAGATCAGCCTAGGCGAAAGAGGCCAAGAACTATGGGGCTCAAAAAGGCCCTTGAGAAACAAAAGGAAGAAGAAGATGCCCTTCTCCAATCTACCCCTCTCACTACATTGTTCGAACAAGAGATAGAGAAAAATCGGGAAGCATGACTTGAGAGAGTTAATGATCACTTGGAGAGGAAATTGGAGAAGGCAAATAGAGACTTGGACCTTCAACGGAGGATTACTAGGCATTATAAAAAGCTCAATTAGTTTGCCCGGCAAAAATTGAAGGCCGCTTAAGAAAAAATCAAGGAGGCTAAAGGGAAGCGCCCGACACCAAAATTAATGAAAGACACCTCAAGGCTCCAAATTTTGGCCTCAGCTTCACAACATGTTTGTAAAAACCCTTGAAGGTCATTCTCGCCAAGTTTGGGCGAAATTCAACAAATTTTGGTTTTTTTTCATTTTTGGGTTTTTGGCCAAAACTCATGGGAATAGCCATTTCAATTTGGGGCATCCTCAAAGGATGAAAATGGTATCATTGGATACCATAATTTTAGGGGCACATACTCAGTGATTTTTAGATCAATTGAAGATCATTTTCTCCCCCAAAATGGCGAACAACACTCACTTTTTCTACACTCTACCTCGTTTATCAGCAAGGCCTATTTTTTGGTTTTTTACACACAAGTCTGTTTTTGGAGGGATTCCAGTGGTCAGTTGGGAGAAAACTAAAAATTTTCAGAAAGTAGACACTCATATCTTTCCAACGCGCCATCATGAGCCTCATTTCAACATTGGGAAGGCCTCCAAAAGTTGCCGGCAAGTCAGGGGACCTTTTGCTGATGTATTTTTTGAGTATTTTTGTAAAAATTGAACCTTTCAAAAGTGACTTTTCTTCATATGCGTTTAGCTATTTTTGTACATGATAAGTTATGAAAAGCTGTTATATTTCTTTTTTTAGCATTTTTAGGATATTTTTATAGATATTTTGTGCCTTGGGCTTTGCAAAGCCTCAAGGACAAAATCAGATATTTTTGATGGGCCAATGAGCTTGCTAGTTGCACTAGGAGGTTCTCCTTCATCTTGGCCTATATATTCCAAGAGACTTCATTGTAAACAAGGTTGAAATTTATGAATAGAAGCAATATATGGTCATATAATATTTGGAAGAAATACTTGTCTCATGCTTTTGGATAGTTTCTTGGATGTTCTTGGATGATGAAAGAGGATTTTTGTTGGATTCCATGACTTCGTAGAATGGTATAGGGTCTTCTCTATTTTGCTTTAGTTTCTATTCATAAATCCATGTTCTCGCTTGTTATAAGAAGACAACAGAGAACAAATTTGAGACAGTTCTAGAGGTAACTCAACCCATGTTTCTTTATAGCTTCCATGTTTTCTTCATTCTTAGTCACATTAAAGAATTATTGATTGCTCTTTAATAAGTTAGGAATATTGTTTACTTGTTTCATTCATGGTTTTATGCATGCTAAGTATGATTTACAGTATGCCTTGCATACTCATGGCTAGCCATAGCTCCACCTATGAAACCTCTATTTGACTGATTAGATTTTCATTTGTTAAACCAAGGATGTCTTGTACTGATCTTGCCCTTTGCCTAAAACTATGGAATCTTGTTTTCAAAGTGCCCAATAGCTTGAAGTATTATGTTTAGGTGTCTGAAATAGTGAGTTGAGTTGTTTGTATGTCTTAAATGTATTTTCTCAAATTTTGATAGCCATTTTCTAAAGTTAAAGAGTTATATATCTCTATGCATGGCTTGAGTGTTTATTTCTATGCATTGATCGGCTTATAGTTACATTTCTCATGATTAATGGTTTTCCCTACCATATTTATGCCAGCTATTAAACTATTTATGCTTGAAATCCTTTTTTATTCACAAAATGAATGTCCATCTCACTCCATTTTTCCCAAAGATCCATTTTACCTCGAATCAAATCGGCCCTTCAACAACCTCGTATCACCATCTGAAAGATTTCTCAGACCTTTTTCGACCCCATAGCCTATTTGATCCGACATATTTTTACCTATCTTAATCTTTGATCAGTTCATCCCTCACAACTAAAAAAGAAAAACTAAAAACCTACTTCATAACTAGCCTAAAACCACAAAACAATAAGCAAACACACATATATCCCTTATACAAGTCACGTTAGAGAGCCCTCCCAGAGCCCCGAACACGATATCCCTCCCTGGCTCCAAATATTGGCTTGATAACATAATCGTCATTTGGCTCGCTAATCGTTGCACCCTGCGGGACCCTAACATACCGTTTACCGTCATGGGACCCTAAGTTAGTGACAATCTAAGGACACCTTAGAACTCCAGAAGTCCCTTATTTTCAAGAATACCTGCCTTTTTAGCCACCTCATCGCCACACTAACATAATGGCGATCACGGTGGGACTAACTGAGTACATAAAATTCTAGAAAACTCTTGTAGATTCATTAGTCTTAAATATTTAAGCAGGCAAGCAGTCTATATAATCATTTAGAGTAAACTCTTTTTGTTCTCACCACCCTAGCAAAGTGATGAAACAGGTTTATAATACTTTAATAAACCATAGGCTGCACATAAAACTCAAAAAACCCCAAAAAAATTCCCAGATTGGCTTTTCCCTAGTTACTGGTGGTGGACCATAGCTACATCTTTACAAAAAATAACCAAGTTCCACCTGGCGACTCCACTAGCTTCCAGTAGGCCTAAAAGCTCCATAAAAAACCAAAAAAAATCATAAACCATACCTTTCTGTTAGCTCATCCTTTCCAAAACTTAAAACTTATGGTGCCAACTCTGTAATCAGTGACAAACTAAGTATAACTTAGCGATTCAGAAGACTTCACCTAAACATAGGAGATAAACAGAAATAACCTTGCAAAAAGAACCATTATCTTGTCCAGAAAGCCCAACAAATTGTTCAAACCAAGTGAATCACTCTTCTTTGCAAGTTTTCATCTCAAAGTTTGCTATAAGAAATTTTCCCGAAGGCATCTTTGATAGTGTTGGTGGTGGACCATAGTTCTCATAGAAATCCACCTGGTGACTCCACTAGTCCATCTTTTTGTTTTGACCATCCTTCACCTTAGTAAAACCCTAGAGATGCCAATCCATCTGAAACAATCACAAATACCATCCTCTCTAAACTCTAGGTTAGAAATCTGGCTTCACAAAGAATCCACACCAGATCTCATCCTGACCCAAATCCCCCTATCATAGTAGATGACCCAGAGAAGATTTTGTGGCAAGCTTCCGAAACTGGAAATTTAGCTACCGATAGGTCCATCCATAAAGAAAGATTTGTACCTAAAAATCTCACAGCCTTGCAGGATTCCCCATTTGACTTAAAATCATCAAAAACCCTTTTTAGAAGCAAGTCACAAAGTAAGATAGACTTTGAAAATCTTGAGCCACTAGATCTGCCACAGAGTCCTAGTAGAGAAGCCTCGCCTACTACACCTCCCGACTTTCAACTTCTCCATCACTTTGGCTCCTACCATCCCAGATCTACTCAAATTCATATCACTAGTCCAAGTACATCTGCCACACCCATCCAAACCACTATTGTTCAAACCAGCTCAGCTCATCCCACAAGCCCTCATTTTGTACATCATCCATTAGCTCCCGTCATGGCAGCCTGGTATGCACCCTTGGTGTTGCCACAACCTTTGGCTCCCTTACAAAATGACTATTAATCCAAAATCCCGCACTTTACCGGAGTTGAGACTAACACAACTCAACAACATGTAGATAGGATTAGCGATGCCTTTGAATACATGGAAATAGAAGACGAGATCATCAGAATGAGGATGTTCGCCCAAAGCCTGGGCGGGGAACCCAAAAAATGGTTTAAGAGATTAAATCCAAACAGCATCCATAATCTCCTAGAACTCTACCAAACCTTCTTAAACAAGTGGGAAATCTGAAAGAACCCCATTCAAATCCTATCAAAGTATAACAATATAAAACGGGAAAATGGGGAAAGTGTCCAAGGATACTGCACTAGGTTCAACAGTATATATAACGCCCTCCCACCTCACTTCAAACCTCCACTTAGATCAGCCTTGGAAAAGTTCCCCGAAGGCTTTGACCTAGACATGACTTATCAACTAAGAGACAATGACCCCCCTACCTTAGAGGAAATGTAAAAAGTGGCCATAAGTGTAGAAGCCAACTTAGCAGAAAAAAGAGCTAGGACTAGATCAGAAAGGAAAGTCACATACCGGGATGAGGTCTCCACTTCAACCCCTCCCTTAGATCCTAGAATAGATTACTTGGTTAGTTCCATGGCCAAAATGTGGGAAAAGATAAGTGAAAAGACCCCGCTTAGGGACAACCAGCCAAACCCTCCAAACAGAAACCGAAACTAGAATTTTAGGAGGGAACAACCTCAAAACAAACCAAGGCAAAGTGACCAACAAATTAGGCCACCATTTAATGAAAATTATGTGGAATAAGATGATAGGGATACATAACCCAATGATGAAAATCATTTGAACCTCATAGGGTCTGATAACGAGAGTGAGGTTTACCTCACAAAAGAAGAACAAGCATTCTTCTCTCTGAAACAGGATGAAATGAACTATGAAGATCCCAAGGATCCTGCCATAGATTTTCAGAATGCCATAGTAGAGGCTCATAGGCAGTATGACCTTAGAAGTAGAAAAAACCAAGACAACTCCAAGAAAGATAGATCAGACACTGCTAGAACCCCTGATACCATCCTTAAAAAAGCAGTGGATAGCAACAAAATCATGCTCAAGAAAACTGACCAAAACAAAGATAAAGCTATTCAAACAAGTCTTGGCTCAGATACTCCTAGTACTTCCACAAAGATTCCCGAGATGGTTGTGTCAAAAAAAAACCCCGAAACAAAGTCAGCAAGCTCAAAACTTAGAGAAAGTCATGGTTAAAAAAACTGAAGCAAACCTGTCTAAAATACAAGCACATTTCAGTTTTGAGGGAGAAATTGCCAAAATAAAGATTACCATGCCTCTCATTGAATTTATCGCCCAAGGCTCTTATAAATATCAAGTGTTAAAGGTCTTGAATATAGGAAATGACGCGAACACCCTTAATCTAGCTGATGACACTCCCGAAGTGTTGTTTGGTCCAAAAATAGAAGGTAAATTCTAAGAAGGAACCACTCTTCGCTTTTACATCAATCTGAATATCCATGGCCAAATCCTTCATAGTGCCATGCTAGACTCGGGAGCCTCGCATAATCTCATGCCGAAGGTTGTAATGGAAAGATTAGGCCTAGAAATCACAAGACCATACAAAGACTTATATTCATTTGATTCGAGTAGAGTCAAATGTCTAGGCTTGATCAAAGATCTTTGTTTCAGTTTGGCCCAAGTACCTGCAAAACATCTGATCATGGACATAGTGGTAGCAGACATCCCACCCAAGTATGGAATGCTTTTATCCAGATCTTGGGGAGCCAAGCTTCAGGGAAATATTCAACTTGATATGCCCTACGCCACTATTCCTGTGTTTGACCAAACTAGAATACTCTATCGAGAATCACACATCAAATATATGATCTGCAGCCAAGAGAGGCCAGATAACATCCTGATGTACTCCTTGCAATCTGATTTGAACTCTTTCATTTTACACGCTGATGAGGACATTGAAGAACAGTCAGAAATATTTGAAACAAACTTAGACCCACCACATCAGCTGCCCCAAGTTCTCTATGATGAACTAGACACTCAAACTTATCATGATCATGAGCAACTATGCCTTGAGGAAAGAGAGTTTGTTCCTTTTAAAACGGGGACAGAGCAAGAAGCACAAACCATTATGTACTATCAAGAAAATTGCTCAAACCTTAGGCAAACATCAATAGTAACATCATGAAACTTTTTCAGAACAAAGGCATTAGAAGACTTACATATCACGAACCTCTTTGGAACTCAGGAGCAGGGAAGCTTAATTTTCTTACCATACCTTAAGGATTTACCATCACATAACTCTACCATTTCAAATGAAACCTTGAATGTAGCCATAATAGCTCAAAATCCAGAAAAAATGCCTGATAAAATTCTTATGAGAGGATATGATGACTGCAGTCCACATATACCTGAGTTACTTGAACTGGCTAACATTCTGTCACTCCACCAAAGACTTAGAACTGCTAAAATTGGCAATCTTAGTCAAAATACTACTTCATACCAAGAAAACAGTGAGAAACACTATGCCACTGCCATCACTCCAAGAAACAACTTCAACAAAATAAAATACAAAAATCTGAACCAAACGGTAATAATCAAAGATAAAATAACTGGTCATAGGATCTGTTTTGATTTTAGAAGCACTAATACACACCCTTATGACATAAATTTTATCCTTCCTACCCAAGACCATGATATACCGATGATAAGTGCTTTTAATCATATCTCTTTGCAAGATGATGTTTCAGGTTATAGCCAAATGATTCCTTTGCAAAGTAGACAGATCAAAGAATTTTTCCAGTATGCTGGAAGAAGTTCTAGTTTCAAACCCAGAATTGCAAAACCACAAGATATCAAAAATATGCTCCTAAAAGCCATGTTTCCAGTTCTGAATTTTTTCATTTTGATGTACCTTGATGATTTCATCATATACTTCAAAAATGACAAAGAATATCTGCATTATTTAAAAAATATGTACGACAAAGGAAGGAGTGGAAATCATAGGTATAAAGAGGTACAGCGGGAAGATACGGGGTTGTTCAGAGATTCATGCATGAATCCTTATGTCATGCTTGAAAGAGAAATTTTTCCAAATTTTTCTTTTCAAGAGTTGAGTGGACCAAGAGTGATAGGAGATCCTTATGAGGATAAGATGCTTAAGTTTCGCCATTTCCAAGATTTCTGAGTCAAAAAAATTTCAATCATTGTATATACCATTGTTTGAAAAATAGATCAAAAATAGAAAGTTCAAAAACAATAGAAAAATAGAAAAAGAGGGTGGTTTGAAAAATAGAAAGAAGGCCCCATGTTCAAAAAATAGTCATTCGGAAAGCGCGCAAGTCTAAATGCCGCTACTAGTGCTCAAATGTCTTGTTAGGTTATCTAGCCTAATCATAACTGAACATGTTTTAAATTTGGTCGCTGATAAGTTAGTGAGTGGAAAAGATGGTCAACATTGTGTAAGCTTGAATTATCAAAGAGAGTAGATTAGGAAAAGATACTGGTTCCACATGCTCAAAACAGAACCAAAGAGGAAAGCAGGGATGAAAAAAAAATTGTGTATCCTAGCCTTGTTTTTCTAGATTTCGTTTTATGCAAAATAATATTTGTGTGCAGCTTGTCTTTCGTGCCACAAGTACATGAAAAATTAGACTGTCTAATCCTGATTTGGTCATTTTTCAATTTCATGTTTTAGATTAGATAATAAAATCCTGTGAAACATCTTAACCTTGAAAATTGATCTAGCATAGGTAGAGAAACAAAGGAGTTCATCAGCTTAATCTGAACTCCCGGCAGATATAAGTGTAGAACTAGATAGGTTCATTTTTCAAAAAAAATATATTATGTCAAAGGGTTGCTAGTCCAAATGCACCCAAAAGAAGAAGAAATGTTAGGAAATATAGTGGGGTAGGTAGAAATATCATTGATGCTAATAATGTTGTCAATTTTCATAAATATCATCAAGGAAGAATGAAATTTGCGCCAATGAATCAGGCACTAGTCTTCAAAGAACCAAGATCTGAAAATTTAGACACCTCCTGAAAGGGAGCTGCCCTTCCCAAATGGAGCCACGGTTAGTCATCAATATTTTTCACTTGTTGGTGATGACTAGTTGTTACAGCCAATTTTTCTAACAGTTGATCTCAAAATTTGTCAAATTTCCCAGCTGGAAAACACCCATAAACATTTTTGCCCTCCTACCTTTTCAATCAGCCCATGACGAGATAAAACCTCATTATCAAGCCCTATCTAGCCTCAGCTATACTAGCTTGTCCATCAGCTCCAAATAAAACAATCCAAATTTGTCCAAGAAGTCTCCCCTAAGTTAGGTAGTGGCACTTTAGGCATTTCTCCCTTGGCAAACTATCCTAAAGCCAAAGAACCTCTATCTATTATCAACTAGTCCTAACAGACCTTCCTATTTTGCAAATAAAGTTGGTTAAACCCTTCAGTCGTGCCACTAACAAGCCCTAAAGTCTCAACAATGCATATGCCATAGGTCAAACTGATATTAGGTGGTTTTACAGTGTTTTAATGGATCTTTCAAGAGCATAAGTGTACCAGTATTCCAGAAGACAGTATTAAAATCAACATGAGAAGACATTTGCTTCTCATGTGGTTTTGAGCCTGGGATGCAGCTACAGGGCAGAGAGTTATTTCATTAAGCTCCTGCAATCACAGTCAAAGGTTAGTGAATTATAAATGACAAGAAATGCTTTGCAGATACTAGCCAAATTTCTTGTGATGTCTAAAGAGGAACAAAGGTATTTGAAAAGCAGAATTACATGTCTCAGAGAAATGCCCATCATGACTTATTATCAATTTGTCATCTTCATTTGCTCAAGCATGAATAGGCAGTGAAATGAAAGATAACATTGTTTAAAAGCTGATAAAATGGCATCACTGAGAAAACCTCCTCCATACACGAGCAGAGTTTTGAAGACTGAGAAAACATCCTTCATTTTACAAGAAGAGGGTTTGGCACTGTGATAAATGCCTCCTTCATCTATAAGCAAAGGGCCATGGATGAAATTTGATTTTAAGGTTTTCACTGACTGAAAGGCAAATTTTAGGTGCAGTGGGAAAGCAACTGAAGGTTTCTGAATAGGAAATGGTGTTAAAAACAAAGAGAAAGTAGGGTACTGTAATGATCAAAGAGGTTGACTTATCTCCTATTAGAGATCTCCTTCAAAAACATTCTGGAGCCAAAATGAGCAAACCCTGCTGAGGGGGCTTTGCAAATGATCAAACACAGAGACAGTGGGTGTGAAAAAGGATATGGCAAGTGATTTAAAATCACGGAAAACACTCAAAATAGATAAAACATGCCACTATAACAGTCAAAATCCCCTTTATGGACATATTAAAGTGACCTTGTTGTTGCATATAAGTCCCAAGGGTCTTTAAAGGCATTTTTACTAGATTAACAGGTATGGGTAAGATCTGGAGCTTTTCACTTACAATTTCAGGTGAGGTTCTTCACCCACAGTCAAGAGAAAGGCGCAAAAATCACCTAGCAGTTCAATTAGCTTCACAGTGGGCATGATCATCTTCAAAACATCAAGAGCAGAAACTCTCAAAATAAGTTTCAAAGTGTTGATTGATCTCCTTGCAAGAATGGCAAAGAATGCCTCACAAATCATTGGTATGTCTTTGAGTAAATTTTTCCTTTAAAAAGGTCAGCAATAGGCAGAAGTGACAGAGTTTCTTTTTCAATGAGAAACAGTGAAGAGGCAGTAGAAGGGTATTGCCTTAATGAGGAAAACACTGAGAGAGATGTTGGCCTTCAAAATGGTTTTTTCACTTTGAAAAGGGGTCATATGTATGAAGATCTCCAAAAATGTCATCCACATCACTTTAACGAGTCCTAGTCGAATTATTGGGTTTGTTATGTTTTGAAGATTATAAATAATAGAGTCGTGCTTCATTTTTGTTTTACAACCAATACCTCTTTCAAAAAGCTTCAAAACCCTCATAAAGCATTTCAAAGCCAAATTGGCCTTTTCGCCTTCATAAGAGGATAGGAGACCATTGCAAACCCATTTGCAAATTTTCAAAAGCATTCACAACGCCCTCTTAGCTGCCCATTGGAGAGAACGAGAAATTCAAGCGAAAATTTTTAGAGTTTGAAGCTTTTAAGCCTGCGCGGCGTGCTTGGAAAAGCGCGCGGTGCGTTCAGGAGAAAAAATACACGGAGGTTGCACTACTGCGCAACGTGCCTGTAGCGGCGTGCGACGCGCCTGTAGCGCCAGTCACCTTCGCCCGATCAGCGACCCGACTCCTCACACAGCATGACGCTCTCCCATCTGAAAGTGCCGCACCTCTTTTTCACCTTCAAAGAAGCCCTGAAAGCTGCCAAATGATCAAGGAAAGCCCGTGAAAGTTTGCAAGGTGTTATTCATTTTCTCCTTGCTAGTTTTTTGAAAATTTGAAGGGGGTGACAAAGTGTTTTTCTCCAAGGGAGAAACAGTGATAAGGAGGGTTGGGTGTTTTGATAAAAATCCAAGGTTGTTGTTGCTATGATTGCCCAAGATTAATATAGTGAAAGTGGTGTGTTGATATTGGTTTCAAAAGGCCTAAACTGTTTTCAAAACAGAGTAATGAAACATATGCTAGTAACTGGACAGAAAGCACAGTGTTAGAGGTTTTTTAAAAATTGTTGAAGATGTCCTAACTGTGATAAGACAA
Organism: Pinus albicaulis; assembly: GCA_034641835.2. NCBI lineage: Eukaryota > Viridiplantae > Streptophyta > Pinopsida > Pinales > Pinaceae > Pinus > Pinus albicaulis. The sequence continues at coordinate 1,379,727,612 of CM076574.1, forward strand.
AACTAACCTCTGTCAGCAAAGTCTAAAGTGAAAACAGTGTTCTAAGGTGGAAGCAGTCTTTGTAAGGAAAGCACAGTGATTGTAAGGTGACAACAATAAGCCTATTTTGAAAACAGTGGTCTTAGTCTGAATGCCTTGTCACCTTCAAAAGTGTCTCCTTTTGAATAAGCAAAACAGTGAAACTAGTGTTGCCTCCTTTGGATCCCATAAAACAAAGTGTGGTGAGAGATTCTGCAAAGTCATTTGAGGGTGTTTTTTTTAACCTGGGTATAAGAAACAAGTGATCCTAAGGAGAAATAGTTTTGTAAAAGAGACAACAGTAATCATGTGTGAATGCTTTGTCACTTCAAAAAGTGACCTCTCTGTAGGGTAAAAAGTAAAACTAGTGCTGCCTGTTTTGTTCCATGAAACAGAGTATGTTATCAAAAACTTTTAAATCAATTTGAAGTGTTTTTGTCTACCTGTGTATGAGAAACAGTGAAATACAAGAAGAGTGTTTTTGATTGGGAGGGGTGTTTTTTCTTTGTCTAAACACAAGGCTGTCTTGTTTATGCCAAAACACAAAGGATCCTTGTCACCTTACCCAAGCACATTAATTATTTGACTGTGTGATTTTTTATTTGATAACTATTTGTTGATTGGCATAAAAAGAGACAAAACAATGATTTGTAAGCAGCAGAAAGTTGGTGTTAAAGAACCGGTTCACATAGCATTTGAAGAAGTTTTCCTTGGTCAAACAGTGACTAACAAATATGACAGAGGTGTGGTTGAGAAAAAAACATTCCAAAGGCCATTTGAGATAGCTTGGTGTTGTAGAGAACATTCAAAACAAGATGCCTCCCAGACAAGACAGTAGGATTGGCCTGCACAAGAGATTTGAGCCTGTTTCCACTGAAAAAGTGAATGCCCATCCATCAGTCTTGTTTAATTTCCATGAGGTTGGGTGTCTAGATTTTTTCCAAAGAGTGCAAGAGGTGAAGAGCTTTTCCCCTTTAACAAACCTTTGTGCTTTGAGGTTTCAAGAGAAGCATTTTCAGCTGGCAGGCCTAGATTTCAAATTCTCTCCAAGGTCCATCTCCAAGGCCACTAAAATCCCTTATGTCGGGGAGAATTGGTTTAAACAAAGCCACCTAGACTCAGAATAATACAAGCCCTTTCTGAAGCCTGAGCACAGAGATTCATGTGCATCCATTTTCCCCTTCTCATATATATTGACTAGTTATGCCCCCCTCATGAAGATCATCATGAAATACTTCACTTGCGAGGTAATATTATCCCGAGTCTATGCCTATCATATCCGATTGCTCATGCATTTCATGAGGGCCAAATTGTTAAATATCCCTTTCTTCCTACACAGAAGTCTTGAGAAAATGGCCCCCACTGTTCAGAAAAAGCCTCCTTCTCAGCAGAGAGCCTGCCTCTTCCATCACTCCCTCATCAAAGTCGTCATTATTCATCAGTGTGAGAAGAAGGAGGTCCCTTGGGATACTTTCATCACCCATCCTAATTTCTCCACTGTCCCTCCAGTTCATACATCTCCATCACCTTCTACTCACCATCCTTCACCTTATTCTAGAAAACCTATTCCCAAGAAGATCAAGTTTACCATAGAACAAAAAAAAGAGAATGATGAGGAAGAAGAGCATGAGAAAGAAGAGGGAAGTGATGATGAGCAGCGGCATGATAAAATAGGGCAGCAAGGGGATGATGAGGAAGATGATGATGAGCAGCATCATAGTGAGGCAGAACAGCAAGGGGAAAGAGGGCATGATGATGAGCAACATCACAGTGAGGTAGAAAAACAGACTCCTAAAGATGATGAAGGGCAACAGCATGAAGATGTGCAGCACAGTGAGGGTGAGTGGTCTCATGATGAACATAGGCAGCCACAGCATGATGAACAACAACCTCATAATGATGAACAGAGGCAGCTACAGGATGATGAACAACAGCCTCATAAAAAGGAACAACAACCTCATGAAGAAGAAGGGCAGCATGATAAAAAGGTGCAACATAGTGAGGAGGACAGCCCTCAAAGGGAAATGCAAAAGGAAAGCCAAGGCATCCATGAAGAAATCCAAGACTGGAAAAAATGAGGAGCAAAGTGACAAGGGTAAAGAGCCCATGGAGCATGTGCTAGCTACCTCTCTTAGGCAAGAGGCCATGCTCTCTTCTCCAAAAGTGGCCAAGCCCCGGACATCAAGGAAATGGGTGCCTAGAGTTGTAACTCCAAATGTGACTAGGGCCCTCCGAAGCAAGGGAAAATTGCCCAAGAAGCCCATTGTCGAATTGCCCAAGAGGAGGAAGACTAAAGGAGCCACCCAAAGCAAAGGAAAGGAGAAAGAATAAGGCGGTCATGAACAAGAAAGGGAGTTCGACATCATCCAAATCCAAAGTGGTGATAGTGATAATAAATCCCGGATCCTACAAAATCTCTTGATCCATAGAGAAAACCAAATTGATGCTTTGAGGACTGATCTTGATAGGGCTAGAAACTTCAATCACTTTTTGCAAGCTCAAAACAAGCAGATGAGTGTCCATATGGTTTTATATGAGACACGAGCCATCAAATACAAAAAGGAGGCCTCCAATGCACAAGTGAGATTGGAAGAACTCATGGGTGAGTTCGATGAGAGCGAAGGCAAAGATTAGCCCAGGAGAAAGAGGCCAAGAACCATGGGGCTCAAAAAGGCCCTTGAGAAACAAAAGGAAGAAGAAGATGCCCTTCTCCAATCTACCCCTCTCCCTACATTGTTCAAACAAGAGATAGAGAAAAATAGGGAAGCATGGCTTGAGAGAGTTAATTATCACTTGGAGAAGAAATTGGAGAAGGCAAATAGAGACTTGGACCTTCAACGGAGGATGACTGGGCATTATAAAAAGCTCAATCATTTTGCCCGGCGAAAATTGAAAGCCGCTCAAGAAAAACTCAAGGAGGCTAAAGGGAAGCGCCTGACACCAAAATTGAGGAAAGACACCTCAAGGCTCCAAATTTTGCCCTCATCTTCACAACATGTTTCTGAAAACCCTTGAAGGTCATGCTCGCCAAGTTTGGGCGAAATTCGACAAATTTTGGTTTTTTGTCATTTTTGGGTTTTTGGCCAAAACTCATGGGCATCGCCATTTCAGTTTAGGGCATCCTCAAAGGATGAAAATGGTATCATTGGATGCCATAATTTCAGGGGCACATACTCAGTGAATTTTAGATCAATTGAAGATCATTTTCTCCCCCAAAATGGCGAAAAACACTCACTTTTTCTACACTCTGCCCCATTTATCAGCAAGGCCTATTTTTTGGTTTTTTACACACAGATCTGTTTTTTTAGGACTTCTAGTGGTTATTTTGGAGAAAACTAAACGTTTTCATAAATTAGACACTCATATCTTTCCAACGAGCCATCATGAGCCTCGTTTCGACATCGGGAAGGCCTCCAAACATTGTCAGCAAGTGAGGGGACCTTTTGCTGATGTATTTTTTGAGTATTTTTGTAAAAATTGAACCTTTCAAAAGTGACTTTTCTTCATCTTCGTTTAGCTATTTTTGTACATGATAAGTTATGAAAAGTCAATATATTTCCCTTTTTTAACATTTTTGAGATATTTTATAAGATATTTTGTGCCTTGGGCTTTGCAAAGCCTCAAGGACAAAATCAGATATTTTGGATAGGCCAATGAGATTGCAAGTTGAACTAAGAGGTTCTCCTCACTTTGGCCTATATATTCCAAAGGCTTTCATTGTAAAAAAGGCTGAAATTGATGAATAGAAGCAATATATGGTCATATAATCTTTGGAAGAAATACTTGTCTCATGCTTTTGGATAGTTTCTTGGATGTTCTTAGATGATGAAAGAGGATTTTTGTTGGATTCCATTACTTGGTAGAATGGTATAGTCTCTCTCTCTCTCTATTTGGTTTCTTAGTTTTCATTCATAAATCCATGTTCTTGCTTACTATAAGACAGTAGAGAACAAATTTGAGACATGCCCTTGGAGGCACCTCAAATTTCCTATTTCTTTATAGCTTCCATGTTTTCTTCATTCTTCGTCACATTAAAGAATTCTTGATTGCTCTTTAATAACTTAAGAATATTGTTTGCTTGTTTCATTTATGGTTTTACGCATGCTAAGTATGATTTACGGTACACCCTGCTTACTCATGGCTAGCCATAGCTCCACCTATGAAACCTCTCTTTTATTGATTAGATTGTCATTTGTTGAAAACTATGCAAAGGTTCATGATCAGCCAAATCACGAGACCCTAAAAAGATAAATTTTGTAAAAAAATTCATTCCTAATTTTTCTCAAATTGTTTTACCTATGCAGAATATGATTAAGAAAACTTCAGTATTCAAATGGGGGTACAAAGAGAAGGAAGCATTTGATTCAATCAAATAGGCAATCATTAATGCACCTGCATTGAATACACCTGATTTTTCTAAAAAAATTATTCTGTATACCTTGGCTACTGAAACATCCTAGGCTATTGTTTTAACACAGCTCAATGATCAACAAGTAGAAGCACCAATTTCTTTCTTTAGCTCAAATCTACAAGGAGTTGAGCTTAATTATTCCAATGTAGAAAAACAAGCCTTCGCTGTGTTTAAATCAATAAAAAAATTTAGACATTTTCTCCTAAAGACACATACAAAAATTATTGTCCCATTCTCTGCAGTGAGACAATTATTAATTCAAAAAGAAGTAGGAGAAAAGAGGGCTAATTGGGTGACACTTTGCAAGAATATGATATTGATATTAAGCCAGCCAAGATTTTTAGAGGTCAAGGTTTTTGCAGATTATTTGCAGGAGCTCACAACATACCAAAAAATCAAGATCAAGATAACATCGTTCAAGAAAATCAGATAAGTGTTATAGATTCTGAATCTCAATATGCTGATCTGATCTTTTACTTGAAGAATGGGTATGCTCCTTCTAATCTCAGCTATAAGAACAAACGTGCTCTAATATTAAGAGCTAAACATTATGAAATCATTGATGGTATGTTATTCAGAAGGAATTATGATTCAATTCTATTAAGATGTCTTGAAAAGACTGAAGCAAAAAAGGTATTGCAGGAATTACATAATGGACCAGTAGGTGGACATTTTGGAGGTGATACCACAGCTCACAAAATCATCCATGCTGGATATTATTGGCCTACCCTTTTCAAATATACACATGATTATGTGAGGAAGTGCGAAATTTGTTAAACTGCTAGTGGAAGACAAAGGAAGCCAACTTTTCCTTTGCAACCAGTAAACATTGAGCAACCATTTGATCAATGGGGGCTTGATATCATTGGAGAAATAGTACCTCATTCTTCCAAAAAACACAGATACATCCTTACAGCAACAGATTACTTCACAAAGTGGGTAGAAGCAATTCCTTTAAAGGTAGCCAATTCTGATGCAATTATTGATTTCATCGATCAATTCATCATTACCAGCTTTGGTGTACCTAACGCTCTTGTTTTTTACAATGCATCTTATTTTCTTGGAAATAGTATAATGGAATTTTCAATCAAAAGAGGTTTTAAATTGAAATATTCAGCAAATTATTATCCACAAGGTAATGGTCTAGTTGAATCTACTAATAAAAATCTCATCAAAATCATTAAAAAAACCATTGATCAGAATCAAAAGAATTGGCACAAGTCTTTAATTTTTGCACTATGGGCTGATCATATTACTTATAAAGCTTCGATAGGAACTTCACCTGTCAATCTAGTTTATGGAAAAGAAGTTGTGATACCATCAAATTTAGCCCTCCTATCATTAGCTCTAGTGCAATTTATTGAAGAAAATCCTTCATCATCTATTCAGTTGAGATTTGATCAAATTCTTAAATTGGAAGAAGATAGAGAGAAAGAAAAAAGTATTCATGAGAAACATCAACAGTTAGTAAAATCTTCTTTTGATTTAAGTTCCACCGGATCCAAAACTTTGTCAATTGGTGACCTTGTTCTGAAATGGGATAAAGCACATGAAGATAAAGGTAAGCATACCAAATTTCAAAAAATGTGGCTTGGACCATTTCAGATTGCTGAAAAGATAGGCTCATATACGTTCATTCTGCAAGACTTAACAGGAAAGAGAGAATCTCTTCCTATCAATGGGCTTATTTTAAATAAATTCTTTTCTTAAGGAGGTAACCCCTTCTTACTTGTACATATTCCTTTCTGAAATTTTTGTTTTGTTTTGTTTTCCATCTTATCTTTAAAAAGTAAATATTTTTTCAAGCTTTAGCACACAAAAAACTCTGAAAATTTTCATCCATTGATTGTTAAGGATAGAACCATTTCACCCCATCCATTTAAGTTGTGATTTTTTAGAATATAATTATAGGAAATTATATGGAAAAATTAAGAGATAAGAGGTCTCATCACGAGCCTGCTTACCATGATCATAAGAAGTAATAAAACTGACATTACCAACATTGCATACCAAAACAGGGTAATGGATTATAATTATAAGACAAGGGGTCTCATCATGAGCCAGCTTGTTCACTTTCATTACAACTAGTGAATGGAATTGTTATTAACTGGCTACCAAACCAGAACAATGGCTTTTAATTTAAAAAGCAATAAATAAAATGAAGAAAAACATAAGATGCAAGGTCTTATGAATTTATTTTTAAAGAATTATGATCTTAGTTGGATGGGACAATGAAATGGTTAATGGTTAAAAGGTAACCCTGTCGAGACTATAAGTGTTTGTAGGCAGCAGAGGCACTGCCTATGACAATAGAGTAAAACACAAAAGCTAAAATTGGAGGAGCCCCCTTACTTCATTATTATCAACCAATCAAGGCTTGAGAAAACCAAAAAATGTTTTTATCTTTAAGGAATTAGAAAGAAATTGTAAGTGATTTTTATTCTTTTTCAGAGTTAGATTTTATTTAAAATTTCTCTAAGATAGTTTTTATTATCTTTTAAAATTTTTACTTACTAGAAATATAGTATTCATTTTGTTTTTAGAGATAATTGTTTCCTCCAGTGAATCGCCAATTGTTGTACGGTACAAAAACCCTCCCCATTGCAAAATTTTAGGATAAATTTCATATAGAAATAGGTCCCCTTTTTGTAATAAAAGACTTAGAGGAAATCTGATCATCTTGAATAAAACAATAAAAGGTTCATTGGTTAGGAAAGCATATATCGCATATCACAAAGCACAAGTGCACATAAACAAATACAACATTGAAAAATATTTGATCCAATGAAATACAAAGTCTTTTATCACATCAACATAATACATAAAGTGTTCATATTAAACAAAGTACGATGTGATACATTGATCGCAATCGAAAATCGGAGATGTCTTAAAATTTGACATTTGTTTTGAAAAACTCCGATGCGATAGAACAAATCGCAATCGCAAAGCACAAAGATTTTAAGTTTGCACATTCTATTTGATAAACCCTGATGCGACATGATTGATCGCAATCGTATTTCGGAGAAGAAATGCCATGTATGCTTATTTTATAAACTCCGATGTGATGAACCCCATCGCAAATCAAAAATCATAAAAAGTTTTAAGTTGTCACATTTGTTTTGAAAAAAATCCGATGCGATGCGATTCATCGCAATCACATTTCGGAGAAACAAATATCACATTCACTCATGTTACCAAAATCCGGATGCGATGGTCCCCACAATAATCAAAATCGCAAATCGGCGAATATCATTTACAACTTACTCTCTTTGAAAATAGCCGATGCGATATACTATCATCGCAATTGGAAATCAGCGGAGATCATAATATGTTATTTGTTATCCTTGTTGAAAATTCCTGATGCGATCAATACTTAATATTTATGTTTGTTTTATACTGCGCATGTGTTATTTATTCATCACAATCGCAAAATTCAAAAAGAACGTTTTATATTCTCATTTCAAGAATGCCGATCTCCGATTGTACTTTTATTATTAATAGAAAATCAAACAAACAATGATGATTGATTCTATTTTGAATGCGTGAGTGTGACTCTTTAGAGGGCATTTAAGTTCTAAAACGGAGTTAATAAATGAAAATCAATGAATATATCTTTTCATACAGTTGTTCCCATCACTTTATTTTCACCACGTCTGAAAAATTTTCTCCTTTGCAGAACAAGAAATTTCCTAATCCTCTCATTCACTGAGCAAGTGAAGTCTTAACAGACGACAAAATGTCTAAAATATCCAAGAAAGAAAAGGTTGTTTCCACTACAAATTTCTCTGTTATTCCCATGATACCGAAAGAAAAACCAGCCAAACTCAAGCTGGTAACAGATACTTCATGCCAAGGACTTGGAAAAATGACTTGGGAAGATGTTTATAACCTAATTGAAAGAGAAAATCCTAAGGTTACTGATGTGAAAGCGACAGTCCCTGATGAATATGACTCAGATTCTGATTCTGAGACTCCTCTTAAAGTGCTCGCAAATTCATTCCTCCGCAGAATTGCAGCTTGGGAAAACATTTTCCCCTACTATGATGTAATTCGGTGGGTGATAGATAATGTCACCATCCAGAACAGGACATTTGTTTTAGCTTTGGGAACAATGTTTGGGTCTTTCAGAGCAGAGGACGTAAAGGCAATGTACCATCTTCCAGACCCACAAAAGGTCTACAAAAAAGCTTTCATTAAGGATTTTGCTGCAAGTAATGAAACTCATTCTGAGCCAATCAGAGAATGGAGGAAAGCTCTAGAGAAGCATAAAAATGAATCATCAGGTATGTACTCCGTGGAGTCCCTTTCACCTCCATATTTTTATGTCGCCGCAATGATGTGTAGGCTTTTGGAAACGATAATTATGCAAGATTTTCAATCCAAATGGTTCCTTTGATTCATTCTGCTGTGAATTCTGAAATAATGGACTGGTCAGTTATCCTTTCAGACAAAATAGCCAATCGAATCCTAAAGTATAGAAAGGATAAAAACACTGGAAACACAACCCCGTTTTACTTCTGTGCCTATATTTTAGATGCCCTATGTTTTAACTCTGAATTTCCCATTCTTGGCTGGAAATGGACCTCCAAAGATCCTGTTCCTATTCATATTTACCATAAGCTCTTATGGAAGGTGAATTTTAAAAACCATGTTTATAGAATTTTTCACGGTTTCCTCATCCCTGTCTATCAAACTATTTTTGACCGATTTCCTCCCAGGCTTTCTGAAAAAGCTAAGACTAATTTATCCCAGATTGGTGACTAGTCTGGGGAAGAAAAATTTACCTATGTCAAAGTTTTTGGGAGCATTGTAGAACCCCATATTTTACCCCTGTATGTTCCCGACAAATTGTTAGCACAAGATATTTCCTACCAGTTGACAGTAGAAGGCATGTCAAGGTCTCTCAAGAAGAATAAGAAATTGATGTGGCCTACTTTTACATTTCATTGTGGAGATTATACTCTTAACAACTTCACACATGCTGAGAAAGAAGTCATCAAAATAAGGGATCTTAAGCTCTCAACAGTCCCATGCAGGCAATATGACCCAAGAAAAGTAGCATTTGATTTCACTACTTCAATTTCAATTGCTCGGTTTGAGCATGAACTCGATCAGTTCGATGATTTATTTGTTTCTATTGATAGATTTCCCCAAGTTTATGACTTGGCTAAATCTAAATTTCAGACTGAGGATATGAATAAATTCATGTTATTTAGAAGTTACAGACTGCTGAAAGCTCCTCTTGACCAGTTAAGAATTATTCGGTAAGAATCTGAACATGTAGAAACAGAGCAGAAACAAAAAGAGGATGCAGCTAACAAAACAGGAAAAGAAGCATCCACCAGTAAGAGTAATGTACAAATAGAGAAAGAAAGCACAAGAACCAAGCCTGTGGTATAGAAAAAGAACACTGGTGGAATTACAGATAAACCTGTAGAAAAATAAACTACAGTACAGACAGAAAAGGAAAACACAAGTGTTAAGGATAGTATGCAGAAAATAGGAAAATAAAATATTGGTGATAAACCAGATAATCAACTTGAAAGAGAAAAGACCACGGAGAAAGTGGTGGATTCTAATGAAATTATTGTTTCTTCCCATTTTCTAAATCAATAAGAACAATTTGTTCAGCAAATAGGATCATAAAATAATCCTCAAGTTGAAATGCTAAAAGATCAAGATATGGAAATCATTCCTGAGCATCCCTCAAAATAAATTGTGTTGAAAGTAGAAGAGATTCATCCTCTAGATATCTTTTACAGTCCTAAGCATAGGTTTGTTGTCAGAAAGAAGAGGAAGAGAAGAAGAACAGATCAAGAGTCTCTTTCAACATCACAAGATGAATTGATGAACATTGTCTGGAAAAATACTGAGGTGAATCCTTCAGAGGATCTCACCAAATTGTCACAATATGTAGGTGCCTATAGTGCAGCCACCATAGAAAAAGCTTCTGAAGTCGCTCAAATGATGAAACAAAAAGAATTACAGATAGTTATGGTCGAGAAACAAGCTACATAGAATCAACAAAAGATTATGCAGTTGGAACAACAGCTGCAAGGCGAGGAGCTTAAATCTAAACAACTGGAAGAGCAGCTTGGCATTAAAAAGAAAAAGATTGATCAACAAGCCTTGAACAAGCAACAATAGCTAGCTCGAGAGGTGGAAAAACTCAAACCCTACTGAAAAATGAGAAAATTTGTAAGGCTGAGAAAGAGAAAGTATTCCAAGAAATATTGGACAGATTTAAATATTATCCTAAATTGGATCAATTTAAGACTGAAGGTCTGGAGATAAGTAAGTTATTGTCTCAGCAGTTAAATGAATTTTGTCAAAAGATGGCACAAACCGAGCCCTTATGTGAAATAACATTGTTTTTAATATATGAAGGAATCAACCTCAGGGTTGAATTTGATGATGCAAATGAGAAAATTTCTGAATTTCTTTCATGGCAAGACTCAGAGCAGGGAAGGAATGCAAATCTTCCAAAGATTGAAGAAAAACACAAAGAAATTATATTTACTAAATGGGAACAGCAGTTAATAAAAGGAGAAAGAGCTACATCAAGAGCCAAGAATATGATGAATAATATAACACAACTAGTTAATGATAGCTTATATGCCACCAATTCGATTTCTGATTGTATCCCAGGTAAATTACCAAGGGTAAAGGAGAATGATACTAAGTGGAAACAATAATTAGCCAACAAATATTAGCAAATCAGCAAACTTCAAGTAATTTCATGGGATATCATGTGGACATATCTAATCAAGCCACATAGTCAGCAAATGGAAATTAAATGCCTTTCCAATGCCATTCATTGTATCATTCTAGAATTTTCTGATGCCACATACACTGGTCAGTTACATACATGGCTAATTCATCCAACAAAAGTCAAAGATATGCTCAAAATTTTCCATCTGGGCACATTGAATGCAGGAGATAATCAATGAATCGGTTTCACTTCAATATCACAATTTTGTTTACAGATTTCTGATGAGATAGATTGTAGCAGTAGTTTTAGTTATTTTGTTTTATTTTAAGTTCCTATTTAAACCCCTTTCATGCATTTAGAAAGGGGTCCTGAATTTGTAATATTTTTGACTTGGATGTTACATTTTTGTACTCCATTGATTATTATATTTTTATAAAGGATCACATCTGGTGGTTTATGACAAATTACCTCTGAGAATTTCATTTCTGTACCTTAGAGTTTGTTTTACATTGAAGCACTGGATCTGGATATTGAATTGCATCTGGAAAAGCATCAAGATGAATTTGGTATTTCTATCGATTTATTGTTATTTTTCTTGTGTTATGAGATATTCTATTTAAATTTGCTATCATTTATATTTACTTGCTTTACAAATGTTTCTTTATACATATCATTTTTGAGTGTATAGAAATATTTTATCTTTCACAGTATATACAAATGATATATAAAATTATGAGTACAATGTGTTATTATAACTCTGTTTAATTTCTTAAACGGAGTTATCATTATTTGATGCTACATATTTCAGTTAAATTATAATACATTTTCATGGTTATTGATTTGATTGAAACAATGTTAAAGTTGTATTCATTCACACCCGGGTTAGTTTTTTGAATTATTTATTAGTTATAGATTAAATTAGATAGATTTTTTAAGTCATTTTAGTCCCATTTTCCACTCATCCAATCATTCCATTACCAACCCATTTAGTTATTAGGAAACTGGTCCTATAAATCCAGTTAGAGCCACCATACCAAACAGAAAAGGAGTTGTCCTAAGGTCCCGACTGGGTGGTTTTCCCCCAATGTTTGAAGTAGCAATTTTTGAGGCTTCAACATGACCCTGCACAGAAAAAGGTGATCTGGGTATCACAGGGCCGAACGCAACTCTGCTTGCCTTACCTATCCTTTCTCAGGGTGCGGAAACCTGGTTCCAGCACCCACCCATACTACTTTGGGTGAGACTTTGACCTGCACAAGCAGGTCACTGCCGAAAGGGCCAGTAGTATAGGGGTTTGTTGGCAAACGTTGAACTCTGAACCTGGGTTAGGACCCCTTGAGCCAAAAAACTCTGCAACAAAATAGCGTGGAAAAAATAATGAACAGAACAATTTAGAAAATGGCTCGTGCTATGCTTGGTGAATCTGGGACTCTTGAGACCTTTTGGGGAGAAGCTACTCATACTGCAGTAAAAATTCTCAACAAGGCTCATGTTCGTGTAAATAATGATGAAACTCTTTATGAACTCCGGTATGGTAATACTACCATTGTGAAGAACTTTATATTTTTTGGAAGAAAATGTTATATAAGAAATAATGACAAAAAACATTGTAAGTTTGAACCTAGAGAATATGAAGGAATATTTCTTGGTCACTCTTCTAGAATTAAAGCATAAAAATGCTACAATAAGAGACTTCAAAATATTGTTGAATGTATTGATGTTGTGATTGATGAATCTCTCATAGCTCCCAAAAGGGAAATAACAACAAATGAGGATGATGATGATGAATATTTTCCCTCATCCAATAACAATAATATAGAAGGAGAACCTAATGAAACACCAGAAGAAGATACATGAGAAAGAGAAAAGGCTCCATCTAGGTATGTTCATAAGAATCATCCAGAATCTCGAATTTTAGGAGAAAAGGAACCAAGGGTACAAACAAGAAGAACTCTTGTAGGATCTCCCAGTTATCTAGCCTTTTTATCCACCATTGAACCACAAAATGTAAATCAAGCTAGTAAAGATGAATGTTGGATTCAGGCCATGAATGAAGAACTTGATCAAATTGAAAAGAATAATACTTTGAAATTGGTTCCAAGACCTCATGATAAAAATGTTACTAGAACAAAGTGGATATTCAAAAACAAGTTAAATGAAAATGGATATGTAATTAGAAACACAAATAGACTTATTTGTAAAGTGTATGCTCAATAAGAAGGTATAGACTTTGAAGAAACATTTTCACGAGTAGCCTGTCTTGAAGCCATGCGAATGTTTCTTGCATTTTCAAGTTTTCAAAAATTCAAGGTTTATCAAATGGATGTAAAATATGTTGTCCTTAATGGTGATCTGGAAGAAGAATTTTATATAGAACAACTAGAGAGATTCATTTTGGGAAATTATGAAAAACTTGTTTGCAAACTTAAAAAGGCCCTATATGGTCTAAACAAGCCCCATGGGCATGGTACTATCCTCTTGACAAATATCTTCAATAACAAGGTTTCACAAAAGGATATGTAGACAATAAATTATGCACAAAAATTCAAAATGATAAACTATTTATTATTGTTTTTTATGTTGATAACATCATTTTTGGGAGTAATGAAGAATCCATGAGTCAGAAATTTTCTTCTTTTATGCAGCAGGAACTTGAAATGTCTTTACTTGGGGAACGAACATATTTTTTTGTCTTATAAGTGCAACAAGAAAAAGATGGCATCTTTCTCTCACAAGAAAAATATCTCAAGCAGATCCTGAAGAAGTATGGGATTGAAGACTGCAAAACTGTGAGCACTCCAATGGTGACTGGATCTAACCTTGGCTCTCATGATTATTCTCCCATGGTAAACCAACCAGAGTATAGATCTATGATTGGAATTTTTCTTTAACTAACAAGGACTAGACCAGATATCATGCACGCAGTTGGGATTGTTGGAGGATTCCAAGCCAATCCAAAGGAGTCACATCTTCAGGCCATAAAAAATAATATTCAAATATCTACAAGGAAATCAATATTTTGGTCTATGGTATCCCAAGAATGCTGATATTACTCTTCATGCTTACATAGATGCAGACTGGGTTGGAAATTTTGATGACCAGAAAAGCACTAATGGTGGTGCATTTTATATGGGGCCCTAATTAGTATCCTGGTTTAGCAAGAAACAAATTTCCATTTCTCTATCTACAGTGGAAGCAGAATATGTGGCTTCTGCATCATGTTGCAGACAAATTCTTTAGATGATGCAGATATTACAAGATATTCAAATTAAATTTTCTCCTCCCATCTCCATCATATGTGATAATACAAGTTCCATCGGTATCTCAAAAAATCTTGTTATGTATTCCAAAACCAAGCATATTCCTATCAAGTATCACTTTTTACGAGAACAAATGCTTGAGAAAAAGGTTAAATTGGAGTACATTCCCTCCAAAGAACAAGTTGTTGACATATTTACTAAACCTCTTCCCAGAGAAGCATTTGAATATCTCAGATTGAAGTTGGGAGTTGTCTCTGCCTCACTTATCTAATCTGTTTGATTTTAGAATATTAAATTCGGTACGCAGGTTTCATGACATATAGTCGCATATATACACAAGTTTCTCGCTATACAATCACATATGGATATTTCTAGCATAAAATTTGTGGGTCAACGTTCACAACGGTTTTTTTCATATATGGTTCGACGTTGTTGCTCAGGTGTTGATGGGTATAGTTTTCGGTTTTGGTTTTCAACATACATTTCATTTCCTTTATATTTATTTACTTGATGAATATGTGTTGATGAATTGGTTGTTTAAAATGTTCAGGATGCACAAGTTTAGGGGGAGGATTATCCTTGCTGGATATAATGAATTGTTTGCATTCTGTGGGTTACTAAAGTGTGTTCAATGATCTCTCTCTATTTAGGTCCTTTGGTCTTGGTTATAAAGTCATATCCGTAATTTGATGTAAGGGTCATATTGAGACCTATGATGTAAATATTGTCATATTCAGTCATATATGGAATTTTTCAAATTTGTAAACCCACTTGATTGGGTGCTTGAGTAAAAAATGTAACCCCACTTTGTTGGGTAGTTGAGTCAAATATGTAACCCCACTTGGTTGGGTGATTAATGTATGTATGCGTCCTTGGTGATAGGAAAGGTTATTGAGTCTTGTAAATCTATTTTAAATCTACAACATGTGTTCAGGGGGAGTATGGTCCGTATAGTGCAGCATAGATCTCAACATTCTTGTATCGGTTCGCCCTTTTCTCTTGATGTCAAAGGGGGAGAGTAACTTGGTGTTTCGAATTGATGTATCTATCAAGTAATTACAAGTTGTGGTGAAAAAACACCAACATGGTTTCCATCACATACAAAGGGGGAGACTGTTGGCATTATGATGTAATATTTTGTCCTTGATGGCAACCTACTCGATGAGTTTCCTTTTGATAGAAACCTATTTATTGAAGATGTAAAATTGATGTATCTACAGGCCAGTTTAGATGTGACAGAGAAAGGAATTCTAGTCAGTGACAGAGGAATGATGAAGGTAAATTTTCAAGATGTATACGTAGGTTTGATGAAGGGAACCCATGTATACCCACAAGATTTATGAAGGGAACCCGAGTATACATCCAGAATTAGTGTATACATAGTTTTGGTGAAGCGAAGTCGCATATACATGTGGGTACAAAGAATCAAAGTAGTGTATGTATTTACACAATCAATTTATCATACCATGGGTCCTTACCATGTTATTAGCCCACAATATTGAGCGCGATAATGGCTATTTGATCTTGTTCAAGAATACCACCAACACTTGTGTGGTTTTTGGCTCATGGTATTGGATAAGGCTCAAACTATATAAGGAGGAGAAGATCATAGTGCAAGGTGTGGAGGTGAATGAGAATTGAATGAATAATTCAGTCTGAAGCATATATGCATGGATTGGGCTATATTCAATAGATAGATCTGATGTTTTGATGCACTCTTGAATAAAATAATGGATTAGAATCTCTAGACCTGAAATGACTATGTATTTGCGTGATATTTTTATGAGTTGTTTATATCTGTGGTCTAGCGCATAATTTATGAAGTAAATGATATGATATGATCAATTTTTCTGCTTTGAAGTGTTACACAGTCCTATAATATTTACAGATCTATACACTGGTTCGTCATGGTGAAAACGCGTATACCTGCGGGTTCGTTTCAGAAAAATCGTGTATGGAAGTTAGGGCTTTTCTGAAGATTGTTGAATAAAATGTCGAATAATTTCTGTTATGTTTTTGCTACTTGTCAATGAATGTTTCATGTAGATTTAGATTTTCTTAATATTGTTCATCCTACTAGTTGATTATGTATAAATATTATCAGTGACTGGGTGATTGAATATGATGGATGATGCTGACTAAATAAGGGTTCTGTAAATCTGACAAATTATGCCTGAATGTCTCTGATCTGTTCTGAGTCTAGTCAAATTCCTAATTTCAGTATATAAATATCTATACACATGTTCGTCCACAGGAAAGCGCATATACATGCAGGTTGTAGTAAGTAAAGTAACATATACAATTGGTTTTATGAATGATGAGGTTGAAGTTGATTCTGCATGTTAATTCAGAATTCTGGGTTTATTGCTGTGATCTGGTTACAATGATCTCACTATTATGTTTATTTGTTGATGTTTATTAGTGCTGATTTAAAAATAGTGTTATGTTGAACCTGTTGGATCCAGTGTGAAAATTTATGAAACATGGTCTGCAGTGATTCTGAAGGTAGAAGCCTTCAGTGTGGAAGTCAAAGCTTCCTGCCAGTAGAAGCTGGTGATCAGTTCAGGGGGTTAAACCTCCCTTCTATTAGTGGTTGGTAAATGAGATCAGAGGGTTGGAGCTCCCTTCTAGTAGTACCTAAAAAATGAGATAAGGTTGTAGCCTTCTGCAGGTGGGTGCCTGCATAGTGATATAAGTTTGCATCAGTACAACATTGTAAGAAGTTTACTATATAATAAACATTGAAGATAGAGACGAAAAAAACTGTGGTTTTCTCTCCACTTGAGTTTCCACCTTAAATCTTGGTGTTCATGTGTGTTGCTCATGTGTAATGATTTATTTTGTTCTTACTACACATGTTTACTGCTTACTAAATATTCGATGAATAAATGATGCACTGAGCTAAGTAAAGTTTCAGAAGATTTATCTGTCTAATAAGCTCACTATGATACACAAGTTCCTTAACATAAACTAGTCTATTGTTCTCATCATTTTGCAAACAAAATAGTGTACCAAGATGGAGCCACATGTTGTAACCAAAAATTGCTAGGCAAAATTTTGGTCAGGGATAGAGTTTGTTATTGTTGGAACTAGGGTATCATTACCTCATAAGAATATGCAACATAATAGTTCAATGTTATTTCTGTCACCATCATTCTTGGAGAACCATATATTTTTAGTGAAAATAAATTAAGAAGATATTTCATCGGTTTTCGATGTACTATCTTGGAAGATGTGGAGTTTTTAAGGAAAGAATCAACAAAAGTTGAAGCATTTTTTGCTTCTAGTTGCAAGGGAAATTCTGTTGGAAAAAAAAACACTCACATTTCCTTCGAATATGTGCAGACATTGTGGAAAAGGATTTGACATCCATGATATTTTGTCAATCAGAAGAGTAAAGTGTTCTGAGATGATGCACAACAAGCTGCAAACTTGTTGGAGAATTTGAAACAATATTTTGGTAACACCCTCTTCCCACATCTACCCAAGTAACCAGCAAATTGGGGTAAACATGTGACAAGAGGCTACTAATATGAGATTCAACCTCCTAGATGACCTTAAGGAAGTGGAACCGATGGAACAAGACAAACACACCTTACACAACATCAAAAATACGTTTAGGAGGTAACCCAACCTTCCAGGCCCTTGAACCCTGAGAGAGACTGAATTTTTGACCAATTTGAGACTTAGCTACGGGCATGCCAAGGAAAGGTAGTGGCTAAAAGCCTATAGCCGTGTGCATGCCAAGGAAAGGTGGCGGCCAGGGCCTTGTTTGGTGAGTTTTGAGCCTACCCTAGACCCTAGGTCACTACCCAAAACTTCATGAAATTGTAGGGTATGATGAATAACATTAAGAAAAAGGTACAGAATCAATTACATCATCATGAACTCATCTGGATCCCTACTATCCATGACATAAATATTTTCAAACATGTCACAAAAATTAAATCTACAGGTATAAACAACAGATTTAAACATGGGGGTCTCTTAATTATCTGAGAATCACAATGAAGCATTTCTCCCTTACATCATTAGCTGCAATAAAATATATTTGATCATAGATACATTTTGCATTCATTTATGAGTAAAAACATGGACATATACATACATCATCACTGATAAAATACATTCTTATAACCAACATAATAATAAAAAAAATACCATGGATACAAAAATAATATAATCCACATAATAACCAGTACAGTTGCATACCAAGTACCAAAGGAATGAGCTCTTCATTATTAAATGTAAAATTCAACCAGAAATGGGACTTCCACGTTCCACCTAACCATAGATTGGTTGAGCCAAATCTCACTTCAACCAATCACCCCTGTGCCATATTCCAAGCAGGAATGTGGGATCTCATCAAACACATCAATAAAAATCCATCCAGGGTTTCCAAATGCAAAACCATCTGAACCCTCAACCAATGATTCCACCTCACGGTCGGACATCACAACCATCACGGATTGGTCTCTAACCAAGATGTTATATGGCTCCAAAGTTTTTGTTCCAACCAGGGCTTCCAGGAATAATAACTCAACCCCAACTGTTATAGGGCTTTCAGAGCATTTATCCACCCAGAGCTTCCAGGACTAGTAACTCATTCCACGTAGGGCTTCCATAGCGTTTGTCCAACCAAGGCTTCCAGAACTAGTAACTCAAACCATAGTTGTTCGCCGGGCTTCAGGAGCATTTTTACAACCAAGGCTTCCAGGAAATAATAGCTCAACTCGGAGCTAAAGGAATCATGAGAAATAATTAGAAAATAATCAATGGATGGAAATAAACCCATAACACCATGGATATCCAAGAAATGGCAAGGCTAGGAAAATCCACATGCATACATCATCCATGCCAAAACTAGCGAGGAAAACGTACATGCAACTTAGAACCTACACTCAGAACTATTGTAGATGTTGATCCCAATGTCCTCTTTCACTTTCATGCTCTTCCTTTGCCTTCTTGACCCAAATCTCTAAATATGCTACACTCTCCAAGAGTGCTCCAAGAAAAATATAAGTATCCAAGAGTATGAGGGAGAGAGAGAATAATGAGAGAGATCCAAAAATGTGAGCAAAAGCTTACCAACTGATCCTTGAAAGCCTTTCTATTAATGATGCATCTATTTTCTTCATTTTCCTCCTCACATGAAACCGGTGACCTTTCAAATTCATTTTCTACTACTTTTCATTATTTTCATAAATAAAATGCCAATTAATGCCTCATGCCTTTCCAATGCATTTTCTATTACCTTTGAAAATTCCCTTAGACATAATAAATAGAAGTGAACACCAGCTAGGATGTTTTTACCCAACATTCAACTTGGAATACGTGTCCCATCAACCATGGTTATTATTTTTACATGGATTTTTTCCCAGGGTTGTTACAAAATCCTCCCGCTTGGAGGAACATTCTCCTCAGTGTTCAATGACACCTAAAAACCATCAAACCACTGAAAATAAGACATATTTCCCAGGTATCTTTAAAACACAACAAACTGCAGTATTTGCAATGACCACTGTTGAAAACATGAAAAAAATTCGTTTACTGGAGCTTTATAACACAACTCATTACGATATTTACAATAACAACCATATATACTCATGAAAATTTGATTCAACCATCAAATAACCATACTGTAAGTGGAGCTTTATAAACCAACTCAATATAGTATTTACAATAATATACACACATGCACATATGCTCAACTAGTAGACAAAAGGATACGATGCCCATCCCAATAACAAGGGAATCCAAAGGCTCACACCTCCAACTTGATGGACAATATTTTATAGGACCAGTCAATGGTAGGTTCCTCAAGCACTACCTAACTTGATTTTTCAGTATATTTTCATTTTCATTGTACATACCAGTTTATTTTTGCTACCAATTATGAAGGAGTTGTCATGGAAGCTTGAAGCACAAGGTGAAGGCCATAAGGTTTTTTTTGATCAACTGCTATTTCAAAGAGTTTGTAAGTCATTTCAGTTTGTCAAGTCATTTCAATTTCTAGTCTTTCTTTTTTATTATTGATTCCATTCCCAATGGATAAGGCTACTTGGTCTACAGTGTTCTTAACACCTTCTAAGGAGCTTCCATCCCCAGCTGGATACAATTTTAGTTTCTATCAGTCCTTTCAGTCACCAATGATCAAATTATTCTCTTTCATATGGTTGATAGGGTCATAAGGTAACTTTTTATAGTTTCAAGGAGTCTTAAAATAAAAATTTCATCATTGTTTAGTCTACCTAGGTCATTACTACTCCTTTAAACTTCATGGTCAATAAACATCATCATGGTCAGGTCATTAATTTTTTGGAGAATTTCTTGGTCATTATGGTCATCATTCAACTTATCTTTCCATGTAGTGTCATCATTAGGTCATATAGTCAAAATCAAGAAATTAGGTCATGTCATCATCAAAGCCACTAATAGGAGGAGTAATAGTAGGGAAAAGTTATCAATAATGGTTTCTAAAGTTTATTAGGATCTCTATTAAGATGTAAATATATGTAATGAGGTTTCAAAGTTGCATTACACAAGAAATTAAGTGAATTGGTGAAAAGACAAGGTGGGGGCCACATCACCACCAAGGATAAAAATCAATTTCTAGCCTTTTAAAAGACCAAACAAGCATGTCATTTGTTCATTTCACCTTCATGAGACATATTTCTCTCAAAAAATAGCTTTCCACCCTTTGAAACTCAATTTCTTCCCTTGGAAAGCTAAATTCCTTGTTGTGCTACACTTTTCTCAAGTTTGCTGTGTTTTTCTTCAGGAAGGAAAATCTCTCTTCTCCAAGGGTTTCTTCATCAAGTGCAGGTCCTAGCTCATACGTTACAATTAATTGGGTCACCATACACCTATCTTTCACTTCATTTCATGGTTAAGGCTCATAAATCCCCTCTCCTAGGTTTTGCTGCATTTTTGGTCAAATAAGCCTCTTTGGTCAATTTGTTGTGAACAACACTCAAATTCATGCTCACTCACCCTCCCCTACCTTTAATATACCATCCTTGACACTTACTCTCATCCATTACTCTGATTTCCATCATTTCCCTACAAACCCTAGCCTACACTACACTTTCCTAGGCTAGGACTGTGTTTTTCCCTTTTGCACCCTTTCCCCTCACTCATTTCCAAAAATTTCACCTCCCTAAACTCCCTAACATCTATCCCTACCCCCCTAAATTTTCAAATAATTTAGACACCCTAAAACCCCTTCATCCCCCTCCATTCCTAAAACTACCCAAAAACCCCTATTTTCCTACACTAAAACCCTAATTTCCCTTCCTAGTGAGCTAGGGTTTACCATGGATTAAGAGACCACTGAGAAAACGAGACATAAGGGAGGTAAAATCATAAGATATGAACCCACTAGATTACAGGATATCATGGATTCACCATTTCTCAAGAATTTATTCCAAGATGCAGGTTGCCTAGATTTTTGCCAAAAGATTGAAGAACTTGGTTTTAATGATAAAATTACAAGAACCTTTACCACTACTCTAAGGAGGGATAAGGTAACCATTGCAGGTGTTGTGTTTAATCTTTCAGTAGAGGCCATTTCCATAGCCACTGGAATCCCAAACAATGGAGATATTTGGTTCAAAAGAAGAGACCTAGATATTGAAAATTACAAGATGTTTTTGAAGCCTCCTTAAAAAGCTGCTCCAAAGCACATCTTTCCTTCTAGACACTTTCTTGAAAAGTATGCCCCTATCATGAATATGACCATGAAATATTTCATATGTGAGGGTAGGTTCTGAAGGATATATCAGGACCATGTTATATTACTCATGCATTTCACCTGTGTTAAAGCTCTCAACCTACCTCACTATCTCTACAAAAGCCTGGTCAAAATGACAGAAAAGGTACATAGAAAAGGACAAGATCATCATGCAAGCTTGTTCCATCATGGCTTGGTGAAAATAATTATTTTTCATCATCTCACATATATCAACTTATCTTGGGATGGATTCATGCATTCAACCACTCTTTTTCCTACTCCAACTCAATCAAGCAGTCATTCTACACCATTGAATTCACCAAGACAACAAGAAGTAGGTTCCATAAGAAAATCCGCAACAAGAACACCTAGGGTTAAGGTGAATAAAAAATATACTAGAGGAAAGTGGCTAATTTTTTCTCTTGGAATTGTGGAAAGGTCTCAACCTACATCATTGGAAAAAGAGATATCATCACATCAACATGAAGCACTGTTGCAAGAGGAAGAACATGTACATTTTGACACTGACATGGCAGACATAGAGATGCATGAAGAGGAAAAATCACCAAGGTAGATCATCAAAGAGAAGGAAGCTGGTATTAGAGAGCTCAAAGACAAATTATCAAAGGAAAACTTCATGATCACATTCCTTCAGTAGGAGAACAAACAGCTCTAATTCAAACAACTTTTTCTTAGCAAGCCCAAGGCATATTTGGAGAAGAATGATGGCAAAGGTAAATCAATGGTTGATGTTGATGAGGTTGAGGATCAGGAAGAGAAAATCAAAGCACGGAGGCCAAGAACAAGAGGTATAAAGAGGAAACAAGAGAAAAAAATTGAACCCTCTTCACCACTAGGTCAAGAAGATTTTGATGACCTAATTGCAACAGAATTTGAGCAAGATAAGGAATTTTTGCTTGATAAGGTAAATTGTCACTTAGAGAAGATTCTTGAGAAGGCTAATAGGAACAACAATATTCTCAAGAATCTTCTCTAAGTGAAAATTTACCTTATCAACAAGGCTAATAGGAATCTTCTCTAAGTGAGAAGGCTAATAGGAACAACAAGCTTCAAAGGCACATGGTCACTATTGTATAAGGAACATGATCTCTCAAATTAGAATCAAGCATTTGAAGAAGAAATTGAGGCAAACCCTAATCATGCAAAAGAAGAAGGACAAACTTGATTTGTTGGCTGAAGCCTATCTCATAGCCTAAAGAATCATATTATAACTTCATAGGGCAATTTTGGACAAATTTTGAGAAAAGTTTGGAAAATTTTGAAGTTTTGATGGTTTTTGCTTAAACAGGAAAATGCAAACAGCCAAAAGCGCATTGCATTGGAACTACGCTTTTCCCTTAGAGGTACAAATCACCTAAAATAAACATCTATAGATAGATTAGGACCTTCATATCTCAGCTATTTAATTTTTGTGCTATTTAAGAATTGAGGTTGGGAGAAAAGTGCAAAAAACATGCTAAAAACTCACTTTTTGCCACCCTTTTTCACCTAGGCGCTGTGCTTTTGGAGTAACCTTGGAATAATGCATTTTTCTCAGTCTTGGAGAGGAAATTTTTCTTTATTAAGGACTCTATGGACAACTAGAAATCCTAAGCTTTCCAATGGTACCTTCATATCATAATTTGGAGCTCAGGAAGGCACTCAAAAGTACCCTACAATATGGCATTGTGCTTTTCCGCTATGGCACTGCACTTTTCCCTGTTGGCACTGTGCTTTTCCCTAGAGGTCAAATTTTTGAGTTTCTTCAGTAAAAAAAAATTTTAATGATGTCAATCCTCTTGTTTTGAGTTTACCTGATGTAGATGAATGTAATTAGGTCTGTTAATGTCATTTTGATGTAATTATGAGAATCATTAATGATGGGTAGGTCAATCAAAGGCTAAATGGAGAGTTTGGTTTAACCTACCTAATCTTAGGTTTGGTTGGAGAAATTTGTGTAAACTATTCCTATATTAAGAGATTTGACCCCTGAGAGATGGGTTGATGGTTTTGGTCTATATATATCTAGTTTTCAGTTAGATTCAAGGTCGGACATCAGAGAGTAGAAGGCTTGGAGCTTTGTTTACAATTGATATTTTGAAAAAATATAAGTTCAGTTGCAACTATTATATAGGGATTCATGTGGTATGATTTTGTGGCAGTTTTTTTCTACTGTAATTCAATTTTATGAATGGCTAGTTCATCTTCTTCCCATATATATACTTTTAGTGATATTCCTATAATATTTTAAACAAAATTCTTTAAGCTTATGCTTTGTTTTGGTAGGAATTTCATGTTTATATTGTTGATATTCGGATAAATGAAATCATTCTTGTCATGCTCATTTTTATCATTTTATTTTCCAACCTACACTACAATTGACAACTTTAAAGTGGCATTGAAAATACTTGCAATGCCCCTTTGTATCCATGCAACTGAAACCCTTTATATCTAACCTAGATTCCTTGGCCTCTCCTCCTGATCCAGAAAAAACCCTAAATTTTCAAAACCCTAGAGCTCAGACCTAGCCTAATATATTTTCCCTTCTTCAATCATCTTTTGGTTGAAAGATCATAGAGAGAGCCCTCTCTAATTTGGTAGGGATAACTACCAAATACTAAGTGGTTTGAGCTTACCTCCGTCGATTTCCATTCTCAGCCTTGGGACACTTTGGAGGATAACATTTTTGGCGTCGTTTCCGGGGAATGAAAGATTACATATTCCCTAGGATTTCACAACAAAATCATTGAGATATAGGCCTGTGGGTGACATGATCTAGTTTTAAAGAAGGATGATTCGAATTCGCAGAGTCAAACTACTGTTTTCGGAACTGGCTCCTAAGAAGAATTTCACAAGATCAAACCCTCATCCTAATCCACCATCTCCGATTGAATACCCAAAGATGATTCTAAAAAATAAAAGATCAAAACTCTAAAAATTTGACTCAAGGTCACCATCACTGGTAATATCTATTTCACTTCCTACTAATTTGACCACTCTACAAGATTTATCTTTCAACATCGAGTTTGAGCTTTCATTGTTTAGAAATAAATATGAAACTTCACTTTCAGAAATAGTAAACGATCCTATAAAAATTGAATTTATTCCACTAGCTTTAGAGTTTGCATCTGAAACTGATAGGAAGGTTTTGTCACAATTCCACAAGCTTCAAAAATTAGCCAATAACTTGCAGTACACCTTTGAGAAAGACTATATCCAGTATCAACAAGAGAGCTTGTTCTCTACCTCATCCTTACCTTCATCATCCCATTCATCTACTGCAACATATTCCACACCTTATTCATCACTTCCTCCGAAAAAACCTCCTCAAATAGGACCTCCTATTTTTACCCCTGCAAAACCTTCCGCAACATTCATGGCAAGATTTGGCCCTTTAATCCTACCTGCTAAACTCACTGCTTTACCTCAAGGGTATGGTAAAAGGCTCCCTTTTTTTGATGGGACAACAAAGGTTACAACCCTACAACATATGGTGAAGGTCACTAATTTGATCAATATTGAAGAGATCGACAATGATGATGCAAAGATGAGGGTAATTGCCCAATTTTTTTATGGAGATGTGAAGACATGGTTTCTTAATCTAACCAAATTCAATTGCAAATCCACAATAGTTGACTCATTTTTTTTATCCAAATGGGAAGAAAAGAAGAATCCACTTTAGATTCTTTTTGAATATGATGCTTTGAGAAGGCATCCCAATGATTTTGTGCAATATTTCATTACCCACTTCAACAAGATCTATAATTCAATTCCAAATGACATCAAGCCTCCTCCTAGCTTGGATTTGCTACACTATTTGGATGCCTTCGATCCTGAAATGGATTATTAAGTGAGGGAAAGAAGTCGTACAACTATTAAAGAGATGCAAATAAATGCAGTGAAATCTGCTGATTAAGAAATAAAAAATGAAGACATAAAGAAGTGTAAAATTTAAAGAGGATCCATCTACTTCTTCAGATGGTAAGATGGACTCTTTGATTAGAACTATGGAGAAAATCATGCATAGGATGACGGTATCAGATAGGCAAGCAGAAAATTAGATCTAGAATCATAATTTCTGAGGACAACAACAACTACAACCTTAGCTCATAATCAAGCAAAGAGAGCAGAGAGGTTAGGATCAAAAAGCAGAACATAAAATTGGAACAACACTTCAAAAAAACTATGCTTAGGTAGTTGAGGAAGAAGGAGATATTCTTTAAGACAATCATCTTTTCGATAATGATGGGCAACATATTTTCTTAATCGAAGATGAATAATACACTCAAGAACTTGAGGTTGACCAATCTGATAATCAGAAATTTATTCCTTCAAATGATGATATGATAGCAGCAGAGATGGAATATTATCAGAGAGGTTTCCAAAATTCCCTTAGCTCTATGCAAAGGAAATATACCTTGAGGAACAAAAACGTGCCTATCAATTCAAATCAGAAGAGGCCAACTACTCCAAAGGATACTCAACCCAAAAAAACGACCTCTACAAATCAAGAAAAAGAAAAGGAGCCAATTTCTACTACTCAAAAGAAGAACAATGAGGCATCAACCGGAAATCCAAAGAAAGATCAGGAAACCCAAACTGCAGGTTAGAGAAAGGAGATTCTCGCCAAAGAAAAATCTGAAAGGAACGATGCCACTTCCAAAAGGGCAGAGAAATATCCCAATATGTTTAGTTTAGAGAATGAAATTTCCAAGTTGAAAGTTTCCATTCCTTTAACTGAACTCGTAAAGAATGATCAATATAAGTTTCACGTAGCTAAGATGCTCAAAGTAGGCCAAACATCTGATATGGTCAATGTCAGTGATGATCACCCTGAGTTTTTGTTTGGCCCAATCGTAGATTGAAACTTACCTGATAGTGAAGTCCCACCATTCTACCCTAGTCTTAGAGTTCATGATTTCATTCTTCATAATGCCATGTTATTCTGGAGCATCTCACAATCTCATGCCGAAAGCCATAATGGACAAATTGGGATTAGACATTACTCACCCATATCATGAACTCTATTCCTTTGATTCCGGTAGAGTTAGGTGCTCGGTCTAATTAAATAATTGGTAGTGTCTCTTGATCATATTCCTCAAAATAATATCTTGATGGATGTGGTTTTGGTTGATATTCCTCCAAGGTATGGGATGTTTCTCTCGTGATCATGGAGAGCAAAGTTGAAAGGTACTTTGCAGATAGATCTCTCTTATGCTACTATACCGGTGTTCAATCAACTCATAAAATTGTATTTTGAAACAAAGATGAGGTATAGGATTAGAAACAAAGAGAAACCTAATAATCACCCTCCACACTCTGTACATACTAACTTAGATTATTTTATCTTTTTTAATGATGATAGTCTGATTGATACAGATAGTCAACTAGTAGAGA
Organism: Pinus albicaulis; assembly: GCA_034641835.2. Taxonomy (NCBI): domain Eukaryota; kingdom Viridiplantae; phylum Streptophyta; class Pinopsida; order Pinales; family Pinaceae; genus Pinus; species Pinus albicaulis. The sequence continues at coordinate 1,379,755,142 of CM076574.1, forward strand.
ATGAGGAAATTCCAAAAATTCCATGTAGTGTTGGATAAGTTTTCAATTCAAAAAAGAGGAAATAGAAAGAGACTAATCTTCAACCAAGTTCATTAGCCGAGAAACCAATATAATAAATGAAAGAAATAGAGCCCGTTGAGATAACTGATCAAAAAACATAAAACAAATATCAACTATCCAAATTTGAGCTTCCGGATGAGGAAAATAGTCTTTGGACTATGGATTTTGATAGAGTAGTGGGAAAAGAAGGAGATGGAATAAGAATTTGGATTCATAGCCCAATGAATCAGTCAGGAAATATTCCTCCCAATGTTAGGTTTTGTTCATATAAAATTGCTTTCAATTGTTCAAATAATGAAGCCAAATACGAAGCTTTGATTTCCAGGCTTAAGATTCTTAAGAAGTTAGAGGCTCAAAATATTTCAATTTATGGCGACTCTGAGTTGATTATCAAACAAGTTAAATGGGAATAACAGGCCAAAAATTTAAGGATGCAAGCATATCGCAATGTTGTCTTTGATATTCTCAAAACATTTTATGAATTTACTTTATCCATGATTCCTAGAAACTAGAATTGTATTGCTGACTCTCTTGCTACTGTAGCAACAATGTTTACAATTTTGATACATGCCACCAGGAAATATGAAATTAATGTTAAGCATCACCCCACTGTTCCAAATAACCTTCGGCATTGGCAAGTGTTTCAAGATGAGAAGGAAATTAATAATTTTCTACAAATGGAGGAAGAGATCGCCACTTGTCATATTGATGTTTTTTTGATGATCAGAGAATTAATTCCATATAATTAGAAGTCTTATAGATGAAAGAAAATTCCATTCCAAGAGGACTACCTTTGGAAGAGCTCTTTGATCAAGATGATGTCGCGAAGAAACCAACAATGGTACCCACTAAAGCAAGAGTTGAAGATATCAACATTGGCACAACTAAAAAGCCTAAGATGGTGAAGTTGTATAAATCCTTAACTCTAGAAATTAAAGATAAATACACAACAATTTTGGCTAAGTTTTCAGATGTGTTTGCATGGGATTATTCAAATTTTAAGGTTTATGGTAAAAGCATAATTCAACGCACGATTCCTATCAAGCCGGATCAGAATCCTTTCCACCAAAATCTTAGGAGCATCAATCCAAGATTTCTGCCACCAATTGAGAAAGAGGTAAATAGGTTGTATAAGGTAGGTATCATTATCCCTCTTCACTTTTCTAATTGGATGTCAAATATGGTTCCAGTTAGAAAAAAGACAGGTGAAATTCGTTTATGCATTGATTTTCAGAATTTGAAGAAAGTGTCCTTGAAGGAAAATAATCCTCTCTGTAAGATGGACCACATCTTATAAAGGGTAGTTGGGGCCTCTAGAATGTCATTTCTTGATGGATACTTAGGCTACAATAAGATTTTGATGCATCCATATGACTGTGAGAAGACATTGTTTACGACACCATGGGTTAATTTTATGTACACCAAGATTCCTTTTGGGCTGACAAATGCATGAGCCACATTTCAGCGAGAAATGGATATCACTTTTTCAAATGAAAAGAATGTATTTTTGGTTATTTATATTTCTGATTTGACAATTTTCTCTCAAACAGATGAAGATCACTTGCATCATTTGAGGATTATTTTCCAAAGGTGCAGAAAATTCGGTATTTCGTTGAGTCCAATGAAGAGTTTGTTTTCTATGGAGGAAGGTAAATTACCTAGGCATATCATATTGAGGGATGGCATCCACATAGATCCTTCCAGAATTTAAGCAATCCAACAGTTAAATTTTCTGAGAAACAAGAAGGAAATCCAGTCCTTTAATGGTAAGATAATTTTTTTGAGGATGTTTATTCCATAACCTCACTGAACATTTATGGGAGATAACTAATAATTTAAAGAAGGACAATGAGGTAAAGTGGTATGAAGATGCTAAGAAGTATTTCAATTTAGCCAATTTTTCTTTGCCCCATGCACCAATTTTGATTAGCCTTTCTTATACTATGGATTTCATTATTTTTCATTTTCTTCTGAGTACACATTGGCTGTTGTCCTAATGCAAAAGAAGGACATTAAAATAGAACATCCAATTTAATTTTTCAGCAGAACCATAAGGTATGCTGTACTGAGATATAACATCATTGAGAAACAATCCCTCATGCTTTTGAAAGCTTTGAAGGATTTCTGGGTGTACATACTTCACTCGCATATTGTTGCTTGTGTTCCAAATGCAACAGTCAAAGATGTTTTGATGCAACTTGATCCTGAAGGCAGATGAGGAAAGTGGATTACTGCAATGTTGGAGTATGATCTAAAAATTAAGCCAACGAAGTTGATCAAGGGACAAGGTTTGGCAAAGCTTATGACAGAATCCAATTTTCATGCTCTCGACATCAATCTCATTGCTGTAGTTTCCAATTAAGAAGTGGATGATTCCACACCTCAGGTATCACATATTTTCACTTCATATCCTTGGTATTCAGACACTGTTTATGTACTTCAACATTCAAAATCCTTCGTTGAAAGTGTCAAAGAGTAAGAGTAGGTCATTAAATATGAAAGATTTGAAGTACTATATTCTTAATGATGCATTGTTTTGGAAAGATTTGGGAGGAGTCTTGTTGAATTGTTTAGTTGAAAGCAAGGAAAAGGAGGTAACGAATGATTTCTCAAGGGAGATTGTGGTGGTCATCTCGTTTGGAAGACCACAAAAAATAAGATATTGAGGGTTGGATTTTATTGGCCAAGTTTATTTTCAGATGTTTAGAAAGCCGTTATGAGTTTCCATGAATTTCATATTTTTCAGGGAAAATGGAAGTTGCTACCACTGCCCTTGCATTCCATTTCATTTCAAGCACCTTTTCAATAATGAGCTCTTGATTTTATCAGTTATATTCACCCTTCATCTTAAACTCAGTACAAGTGGATCTTGACAACAACTGATTATTTTACAAAATGGATCGAGGCTATTCCCACCAGGCAGGCCTCTAATGCGGTAATCATTTAGTTTATTGAGTCTAATATTTTGTCACGATTTGGTTGTCCCCAGAAAATAATCATAGATAATGCAGTTGTTTTTAAATCCAAGAGGATGATTGATTATGTGACAAGTATCATATTAGGCTCGAGCACTCAACAACATATTACCTGCAAGGTAATGGGCTGGATGAATCTTCCAATAAATCATTGGTAAACATCATCAAAAAGTTTTTGGAATAAAATAAGAAGAATTGGAATAAGAATTTGATCAATGCTCCGTGGGTGGACAAATTAAGCACTAAGAATTCCTTAGGTATGTCACCATTTTAGTTGGTATATGGAGTAGATACTATCTTTATGACTTCTCCTGCTATCTTGGTCATGAAAATTTTGCAGGAAGTGGATAGTGAGCCCAATGATCAATCAGATGATTCATTTGTAGCAATCTTGAGAGGAGGTATTTTAGAACACCACGAAGCTTCAAGAGAAGATAAAAAATATCTATGACAGGAAAACAAAGGTGGATGATTTCAATGTGGGAGATATATTTCTCATATGGTATGCCCAAAACGAGGAAAAAGGAAATCACGAAAAAGTTTGAAAATTTATGGAAAGGACCATACATAATTTTGGCTTTTAGAGGGAAGAATGCATTTTTGTTGGACGAACTTGATGGACAAGATTTTTCAGGTGGACCAGTCAATGGTAGGCTCCTCAATCACTACCTCACTTGATTTTTCAGAATATTCTCATTTTCATTGTAAATACCAGTTTATTTTTGCTGCCAAGTGTGAAGGAGTTTTCATGGAAGCTTGAAGCCCGAGGTGAAGGCCATAAGTTTTTTTTATCAGTTATTATTTCAAAGAGTTTGTAAGTAATTTTAGTTTGTTTCATTTCAGTTTCGAGTCTTTATTTTTTATTCTTGACTCCATGCCCAATGGATAAGGCTACTTGGTATACGATGTTATTTACACCTCCTAAGGAGCTTCCATCCCCAGATGGAGCCAATTTTAGTGTCTGTCAATCCTATTAGTCACCAGTGATCAAATTATGGTCTTTGATATTTTTATCACTCCATTGGATCTCTGAGGCTGAGAAGAGACCAGCAAAGGTTACCACAAACCAATCTTTTGCCAAGTAGCTAGCCCTACTAGGTGTTATCACCCAAAAAAATGAAACATCATTTTGACAAGGTTAAATAATTTCATGTGTCCAAAATAGGGTTGTAAGATTCATTTTTAAGTTTGGTTAAGGGAAGCATTAAATTTTTATTGTTTAATTTTACCCCAAGTTTTAAACCCACTCATTTTTAAACTCCCTCGTGTCACATCATTCATCATTTTCTGACTTATTTCAATTTCGAAGGTTTTTGTACAAAAAGTGCCAAATTAGCCAAGAAACCACAGTTTCGTAGCAAAATACACTGTGAAAAGTCACTTTTCGCTATGAAACTGCTGATAGTTTCGTAGAGAAAACAATCAAATTTACACTAAAAATGCTACGAAAGAGCGGTTTTCTATTTGTCTTGTCAGTATAGCTGTTAGGTGTCAGAAAATCATTGGGAATGAGTAGGTTAGATGCCATTCGAGTCATGGAGGGATAAATCCAAGGTACATGCTCAGGTCTGCAGTCATCATGATCAGTTTAGGTATGTATGAGTCATCATAAGGTCATGAAGAGACATCAAAAATTCAAATCCTTTCCTAATTCAGTCATTTCTTATTTCACATTCCTTCTTGCATGATATTGATCTCTGGAGAGCTAGTGCACTAAGCCAAAGATGTGGCTGGTGTTTTCAAAGGAGACAGTGAGCATCATCAAGCGAGGCTGCAATTCATCAAGCGAGACTGTGAAGACATTGAAGAAACCATGGCAAAGAAAAGGAGGAATAATAAGGGTGGCCAATGCCTGAGATATGAACTTTCAGACATGAATTTGATCAGTGAAGACTCAAAAATAGTAGAGGCCTTCAGAAGATCAAGTTGCCTACATTTTTGTGAGAAATTACAGGGTTGTCATGCACAGGTGTTCAAGGAGTTTTCTTTGAATTTCAGTGGAATAGCCACTAAAGTGGGAATGCTCAATTTTTCCATCACATCAGAGGTTATTGCTACTATTACAGAGATTCTAGGAGGTTAGGAGAACTGGTTCAAAGGTTTCAAGTTTAACATGGAGCAGTGCAAAGAGTTCATGGAGCCTGAGCATACTGAAATGGATCTCTCCAATGCTATTCCAAGGATTTACATAAAAGAAAACTATTCAAAATTGTTGCTCATCATCCAGAATTACTTTAACTATGAAGGGAGATACCACAAAGTGTACTCATATAATTTCAAATTACTTCTACACTTTACTAGTAAGATTTCCCTTGATCGACCTTTTTATTTGCATAGAATTTTGTCAAAAATTGCAGATAAGGTCCAAGCAAAGTCTGAGGGGAGTGAGACTTCTTTATTTCATCATGGTTTAATGAGATTATTGATCTTATATGAACTTCAAAGGTTAGGCAAAGACTGGTCTTCATTATTTTTTGTTAGTGGTTTTGAGCTGGATGCTCTTACTCCTTCAAGAACTCCTAAGCCTAGGAGAATTCCATCACCATTAGCAGCAGAACAGAGGGAACCATTGGTAGCAGAACCTAGTGAACATGCAAGAGTAGAACCAAGTGAGAAAATTATGGAGGAGCCAGAGAAAATGCAATGTTTTGAGACACCAAGTGTCCCACTTGCAAGACACAAGTCAAAAGTGGTAAAACCTGCAAAACAAAAACAAACTGTTAGTAAACAAGGAACCAAAAGGATGATAAGGAGCCAAACAATGGTGTTAGAATAGAAAGCAGTGGATGTAGAAGATAGAGCAGAAGCTAAGGAAAATATAGAGGATATTTTACATGACATTGACATCGAGTAAACTCCTATTGTCCAAGCTAAGTTTATAGAGGAAGGTGGGCAGAAGTTAAATAATGCTAAATCTGTAAAGAAATTAGAATTTGAGGGAGAGGATGCAGGTTTCATGTTCCAAGCAAGAAAGCCTATAATAAGGCATGCTAGGAAGCTATTAGAGAGCAATAAAGAAGTTCAACTACCCATTGATACAACTCAACCACATCAAGAAGTTATTGACCTTTCATCACCTCTAGAGAAATATACAGTTAGGAAATCAAAGAAGGGAAAAGACAAGGTGATGGAAAAAATAGAGTTGTAGCTCCTTGAAGAAAAAATTAAATTATCCAATCATGAAATTGCTGTCATGAAAAGAGAAGCAAGGAAACATAGTGTAGAGAAGATTCAATTTGAAAATATGAAAGAAATTTGGGAAGATAAGGTTGACATTGTCTCCAAGACTTTGGATAACACACAAAAGCTCATCAAATGGACTATTCCAGCAAGGAAAGAGGCCAAACATGTCAAGAGGATGAACACAAAGTTGAAATCCACCAATAGAATATTGAAATACTAGGTTAAAGACCTTCAAGATCAACTTGAACTAATTCATGAAGAGTTAGAGAAAAAAGGTCTTAAAATGACAGTTCTTGAAGAGCCAATAGCTCAACTAATTATTAATGAGGAAGAAATGCCTCAAGGATCATAAGGTGAGTTGGTTTATGGTTTTTTAAGGCTAATGACATGTCAGAGACAATATTTTGGCACTTACAGGGTTCATTTTTCAAAATTATGCAAAAATTTGGATTTTCAGCATTTTTCAGCAGTTTCGTAGCGTGCTTGGGCTTGAAGGGCAGCAAAACGCTACGAAACTACTATAGCTGCTATTTATAATTTTTGAACGAGTTTTTGATGTTATCAAGAGGTGGAATTGGTGTGGGAGATGTGTTTAATGATGATGAAAACTATGCCAAAGGAAATAATAAAGAATTTTGAGGAAAAATGGCATGTTTTGCAACGCTACGAAAGTACACTACGAAACTGCCTTACTTTCGTACCGTACTGTATTTCAGTCTTTTAGAAATTTTTTGAGAATATTTGGAAATCTGGAGATTATTGAAGGGTTAAAGACCATGAAAATAAATTATTTAGCACTTAAGGACCACGAATTGAAGATAAGTTGATAGCCAAAGTATTCATGGAAGAAGAAGACCATTTGCCCAAAAAATAGGGTTTTCTTTACTAGTTTTGAGGAGGCCAGTTAAGTGATCATAAAGTGATGAATCCCATAATCTCAATTCGAACATGTGAAAGAATACTTGTCAAAGAATGTAATTTCTTTAGTGGATAAGGTTGTTAAAGGCAATAATGAGTAGTTTGAGTCCTATTAGGAAAATTACTGCCAAGTAGGATAGGTGTATGTTTGTCATTAAGTTGATGTTTTATGGTTATGCAAGGTGTCATTAGGAAAAAATTAGATGAATCTAGCTAGGAGGAAGATCATCTCATGATGTAACAAGTCTATTAAAGGCCATTGAGTCGAATTTGTCAAGGGTTGGATATTTTTGGCAAAATTGCAGCTTATTGTAAATTGACTGTTTCAGCAATACAGAGATTTGTTACTTGACCAACCTGAGATTCTGAATGAGTTTTTACTGCTTTCCTATCTTATCTTTAGCTTGTATGTATCTCATTTGCAGTGGTTTTCATTTATAATAATCAGAATTCATTCATGTAATGCTCTGACTTCCTTTATAGATGAATTGACTGTGTATTTTCATGTTTCATGTGTGTGTGTCCTACTACTAAAAAATCTTACCTGCCTCATCTTCCATGTCAAGTGAACTCACTAAATCACTGAAAATTTTGACTCGATAAGCCCAATGTTTACATACTGATATTATTTTCAACCATACACTCATCATAAGCAAGTTTTTTCCTAAATAGAGTTAGCCATCTACATCTTTGTTAAATATCATTAACCCTTGAGAGAGCCCTCTCAGACTGAGGAGGCTAAGCCTCAATCGCAAGATTGGTTTGAAATAGTTACATGAGATTGTCTGATTAGCAGCCTATCAGAAGTAATTTTGTGATAACACTAGGTAGGAGAAGGCCCTCTCCAATGGATCTTAGTCAATATGATTGGATCATTGAGATATTAGGCTAGGTATAGTAGCATAGGGGTTTGATTGATTGATTTTTGAGGTGTTGGATGGTGAATAGGTCAGGGAAGAAATCAGGTTAGGGAAAACAAGGATCAAAATTGCAGGAATTTGATGGAGCAAGGTAGGTAAGCAATTCAACACAAGAGGATATCTGATGAAATGGCTTAGACTGCTAGGGTTTGAGAAAAGAGCATAAGAGATATGAATTATTTTATACTAAGAATAAAATGAAACAAATTGTAATTATTCCTCCAAAACAGAGCATAAGGTTAATAAATTCTATATTTCAAACTTAGGAAACAATTACATTTATAAATGGAATGAATATGAATCACAATACATTCACACATTTTAATAACAAAAGAAGAAACAATGTCAAATCACTTTACCACAAGAATTACACCAAAATAGCTGCAACTTCGTCTGTTATTACTTGCCGAAAGTCTGATTACAAAAAGTGTTCCAATATCAATCCAACAACATCCAAACATTGCTATGAGAAAAGAAGTGAATAATATAGACCAGAACAGATTCTCCCAAGCTCAGGGGTCGAATCCTTGACTTGTGGAGCTGATCCACAAAGTACTCAACTGGAAACACAAAGACTAGGAAGGTCAACAAACTCATCTCTAACTTTGATGAAACTGATTAATTTGTCCAAAAATACTCTTTTACAAAATTCATCTACCCTCTAGCAAATATTTAGGAAATAATTACATATAAATGGATGAATTACATCAGCAAAACTCATAAATGCTATCACCAACTGAGAAAAAATTAAAAAAATGGAAAATATCAGTGAATCTGGAAAAAGAGCAGCGCCAACTTCAAGGCCACTTTTGGAGGACTTGGTTAAGTCCAAATTGAGCTCATGATAGCTCATTGGAAACCTACTCATGTTTAGTTTCCAAAAATTCCCTTCAGTTATGAAAATGATGAAGTTAAGGTCCTAAAAATTTAAATATCCCAGGACTCGTGAAAAGCGCAATGCCTGCCTGAAAAATGAGGTGGAAAGGTGCTTTTTTGGGGTGTTTTGGGCCATTTATCCTTGTTAGAATGTCCAAATTTGATGTGCCAATAGTAAAAAATTGATTTAGAGGGCCTTCTAAATCCAATGGTTGTGGCCATTTTTCATTTGGAGGCTCATAGAAAAAGAGAAATGCCCTAGGCACTGCGTTTTTGATAGGTGGACTGTGCTGAAAGTCTGTCAAAATTTGTGAAAATGCCCAAAACTGAAGAAAAAAAAAAAAAAAAAAAAAAAAAAAAAACCCTTCAAAATTGGTAGATAGAATGTTGATGATCTATCTCAAGAAATCAGGGAGGCATCAACAAGGATCTCAAGTTTATCCTCCTCCTTTTTCTTGATTAGGGTTTGCTTGTATTTATCCTTCAATTCTTAAGATTGATGTTGCAGATCTTGTTTCTAGTGATGTACCTGTTGGACATGTGTATGAGAATATCGTTGTATTTATTTGCCTTATGGAGGAGCTTATGAAGGTGAAGTTTAAATCTATAAAGCCACACCTCTTTGTCATCTTCAGCTTCCTTTGCAATCCTTTCCTCAAAACTAAGTTTCTCTGCCTCATGTTTTTCCTGCTCTAAAGCTCTCTTAAGACATCTTATTTTTGGTCTTGAATTGATGTGTTGATTATCATCATGGTCAGAGTCATTAGGTGCCATCATTTCCTTACCCTTGATGTATTGTCTTTTTTCCTTTAGGAGCTCTAACTCCATGAGTACTTGCTCGTCTTTTAGTTGCTTGTTCTCTTGTTCAAGGATTCAATGATATGAAAAATTGGGCTCTTACCATGATGTCCTGTAGTTCTTTGATCACGGCATCCTTATATTTGATTATCAACTTTGAGGCCTCCTGATCATCTTCGTCATCCTAGTACATCAACTCAAAGTCTCTTTCTTCCTCATGAAGGTCTTCCTCTTCATGGACAACTGTCTCTTCCTACTACTCATCCTGATGTACCTACTTTGTTGATGAAGAAGGAAAGGCCCCTTCCACAATTTGTGGAGAAAACACTTGCCTAGGTCCCCTTTGGTATGTTTTTGACCTTTTTGGTTTCCTTGAATTCTTTGGGCTCTTTTTATTCTCTTCACTGTAGCCTTGCTAGATGACCTTGTTTGTCTTTGAGACACTGATGCTAGTGGTGGAATTGGTTTAGTAGGCCGAGGTGGTGGAGTATTGAAGACATCATTCTCAATGAAGGTCTCCCATGCAATTTTTAACTGATTGAGATGATGAAGGAAAATTACTTTGATTAGAGAGTGATGGAAGAGGTTGTTCATCTGATGTTCATACTCTCTATTCTGAACCATGTATGACATCTTATCAATACTCCTGTACATACAATGAGAGATGTTGAGAAATTTCACCCTAGTGAAATGCATGAGAAATATGATGTGATAGGCATATAGTTAGGAGAATCTATGTTCACAAGTGAAGTATTTCATGATTATATTCATCATGGGAGAAAATCTATCAAGTAGGTGACTAAAATGAAATACTTTCTTTTTGTCATTTTTGTACCTTGGCTTGAGAAATGGTTCATAATGTTGGGCATTTACATCTTTGGCCTTAAACCATTTTTCACCCACATTGGGTATCCCAGTGGCTGCAAAAATAATATCTGTGGATATGGTGAAGGTTACCCCTGCTATGGTCACTTGGTTGTCCTAGAGGTTAGAGATGAAAACTCTGGTCAAAGTAGGGTGATGTTGTACTCTTTGGATCATCTCGCAGAAGTCAAAACAACCCACATGTTTGAAGCAATTGATTGTCATGGGTGAGGGAAAAAATTCTCTAATGTTGGATGGCTCAAGCCTCAAAATCCTCCCTACTTTGTGGTGTCTTTCCCTCTCCTCTTCTATGTTCATCTCCTCCTCCATAATATATCTTTCCTCCTCCATTTCATTTGTCTTGTTTTGAAACCCCGGGGAAGGGGAAGGGAAAGGGGGTAGGATAGTAGGTTTAGGGAGTTGGGATTAGTGTAGGAAAATTTAGAGAATTGGGGAAGGGAGTTAGGGAGATTAGGGAAGTGGTGGGGGATAGAAAAACTTAGGGAAATAAGGTAGGGAATTTGATTACAGGGATATGGTGTGGTTGCCTAGGAAAATGCAGCCTAGGAGTAGGGTTTTAGGAAATGGGACTTGGGAATAAGAGATAAGGTGATGTAGGAATAGGGGGAGTGATTCTGGAGTGTGGGAAGGGAAAATAGGGTCTAGGGAAAACAACCTTGACTTGAAATGATGAAAGATAGGGTTTATTGGCTCAAAAATTGAAACGGTGAGTGAGGAAATTTTGCACCATAAATTCACAATCATAAATTGAAAGGAGGGCTTTGAGAGGTGTAACCTACTTTCAAATGATCAAAGAAACCCTTGCTTGATGGTTGGACAACTTGCAATGAATATTTGATGCCGTGGGAGAAAGCTAGAAAAAGCGCAACACCTTAAGCATGAGTGCAATGCCTCCTAGGTAAAAGTGCAGTGCCTTAAGCAGGAGCGCAAAACCCTCTCTGTCAAAAGTGCAGCGCCTCCAGCAGGAGTGTAGTGCCTTCCAAAAAACTCGACTTTCTTGCTTGAAATTTGATTTTTGACTATGGGAGTTTGAGAGCTCAATGCATGAAGATGAAAATGGGTGTCTCCTTGGTCTTTGATGGCCCTTTATACTTGATGAAATTTCAAAAATTGGCTTTGGGACTGACATTTCCTTTTGAATTCAACTTTGACATTGCACTTTTCCTTTTGAACTTGATTTTTGGATTTGATCTTTTGATGGATTTTGAAAACTATGACTTTTAGAACTTTGACTTAGTTAGATGATGGAACCTTGAGTATGCAGCTACCTTGGAACCATGAGAATTTATTACATAATAAGAAACATAAAATTACATGTTGAATTGAAATTAAATTTACAAATCAAACTTTCATAAAAAAATTGTGTTTATTGTCACTCTTTTACTTGCTGGACTTTTATGCATGCAAATGGTAATTTGATGGACCTTGAAAACCCTAAGACCTAATGGATACTCTGACTGAATGAAATTCATGATGAAACGACTGAAATGATGATGACAGCTCATGACTGATGTACACTCAGCAAAGTGGTGAAATGAGCCAACAAGTAATGAAATTTCTGAAAAGAGTGAGGTTTGACCTAAATCTGCACCAAGTGACCAAATTTTTGCATGATGACCTAATGGAATGACAAAAATTTCAGAATGGGACTCTTCACATGACATGAAAGATTTTATTTGATCATTGGTGGAAGGATGCAAATATTGACATTAATACATATGGTTGATAGGGTCCTAGGGTAAATTTTTATAGTTTCAAGGAGACTTCAAATATTTTTTTATTATCATTGGTTAGTCTACCTAGGTCATTACTACTTCTTTGACCTTCATGGTCAATAAACATCATCATCGTAAGATCATCAATGATTTGAAAATGAAACTATTTGTAATTATGTGAAAAGTATCCATTTCTATTTAATTAAGTGTGCAAAGTGTTCATCATGTCTTGCAATTTAAACAAAGTGTTTTTGGAAACCATTTCTGAGTTTTTGTGTGAGGGAATGTTAATTAAAATTAATGCTTAACATCTTAAATCATAAATACACAGCAAAAAAATTCACCATAAGATAACACAACAACATGATGAGGCAGTTCAGCCCTCCTGGGCTACATTTGCCGGGTCCAAGGCTCCTAATGGGCATTTCCTTGCTCTATTGAGTTTCTCAAATTGGTATTACAGTGAGAAAAATGCCTAAATAGGAAAAAAAAACTGTGAAATTGAATTTAGAAGACAGAAATAAGCTAAGAATGGCTTTTATTTCACCTCAAACAGTGAATTATAGCCCAATGCAACTCCATTTCCATCATGGCCTTGATGGCTCTCCAAGCTTCTGATGCAGGGGCATTCGAGAAAACTTTTGTTAAAATTGGAATCCGAAACTATGTAAAGGAAAATGTGGATATTCATTGTACATCGGGGAAAAATTGGTTAAAACAGAGCTAAATTGTTGGAACTAATTAAATGTAATTATCTACCATGTATGCATAACGTGAGATTAGGGGTTTGTTTGAGAAATTGAAGGAGTGAAATCATGGATCTTAGATGATCCACGCTCATGTAAATTATTTATAAGCGAGTTTGTATGTGTGACAAAGGGGGAGCGAGTGGAAAATACAATGTAATCAGAAGTGGATTTGTTGACTAAGGATGAAATGCCTTAGGGTTTGTATATAATTAAAATACATATTATGTCGATTTTCTGTGTGCTGAGTTGTAGTTCTTTATAGCTTAAATTTTTGAGTTAAATGCTGTGTTATTATATTTATTGATCGATTAATATCAGATTATAGAAGGAGTTTCCATTTTGTGAAAATAAGTATTGTGTTCCGATTCACATATTTGGTTGGAACTATGAGTTAAATACGTGGTAGAACAGTGCGTTGGAACTATGCGATTTGGAAATCACACTCATATTGAACCTCGAGACGAAGGCGCAATGGAAGCGTGGTGAAATTACATGTTTGGAATAGTGTAGGTGGTTTTTGAAAACCACAAATGGTTTTCGCACAGCCTTCGAGCGGTAAGTGGTTTTATTGAAATTGAACGCGATCGTATCAGATCACAACACGTCACGGGCGCGAAACCACCAGTTTCGCATGAATTTTGAGTGATAAGTCGTCGGGGTTAATTGAACGTGATAGTCGTCCGATTGTGTGTGTCGGAGATCCAACAGTGATCACGTGGGAAGTTGCGCGAAGGTTAAAAAATGTTAAACAGCGTGTAGATTATGCATGCGATATCCGTCGGATGAACGGCAGGAGTGGATCATCAATGTAAGGTGTGCTGGCAATAACGGTGGGTCCTCAGTTTATTTCATATAACGATTATGTGGCGTAAAATTGTACGACAACCGTCTGATATTTGATCGACGCTTATCAAGAGGAAAATGGCTCGGAGTTTAAACCTTTAAATGGACCTGATATGTTATAAGATTGTGGTTGAATTTTTTTAAGTTCCGGTGTTAAGCCATAAGGGTGGGACCAGTATTTGTTGGTCAAAAGACTATGGAAATCACTGTTTTTGTTTTATTTTCTTTCGATATATATATATTTATCTGTGGGCCATAACCCATAGGTCCTAGGATCGAAGGATCGAATAATGTGAATCATGCAGCTTTGATACAGATTTTAAAGTTGCAAGTTCATATTGATAAAATGAAAGTTAAACTACCCTATAGTAGTTTTAGCTTTTCATCAAGTGGTATCAGATAAGGGAAAGGATTTCCCACGAGAAGGAGTTTGCATGAAAAGAAAGAAGAGGTATAGTTTTGTGAAGATTTGTAAAGCTTGTGGTTTTTATATTTTGTGAAGGTATGAACAGAGGAAGGTGAGAAGATTGCAGCAGCCTAGAGCAGGAGTGCTCAAATGGTTCCACAGAAGCGAACCAGAGAGATGCCGAAAGACTAAGCTCAGAAGAGAGAATCTTGGTGAAGTATTTGGTAGCAGGGAGGACTTGCTATTGCAGAGGTTTTGTTGCAACTCACAAAGGACAATTCCACAAAGGATGTGGGTATAATTGTTCAAGAATGTTGTTACAGGAAGATCACAAAGGGCAATTCCACAGAGGATGTGGGTAGAATTGCTGACAGATGTAGAAGACATATGACTAGGAGGTCATAAATTTTTATTTTTTTTACCTCGGGAGTTTGATGAAGGGGCATCCGAGAGAACTTTTGTTAAAATTGGAATCCGAAGCTATGGAAAGGAAAATGTGGACATTCATTGTAAATCGGGGAAAAATTGGTTAAAACAGAGCTAAATTGATGGAACTAATTAAATGTAATTATCTGCCATGTATGCATAACGAGAGATTAGGGGTTTGTTTGAGAAATTGAAGGAGTGAAATTGTGGATCTTAGCTGATCCACGCTCTTGTAAATTCTTTATAAGAGAGTCTGTGTGTGTGACAAAGGGGGAGTGAGTGGAAAATACAATGTAATCAGAAGTGGATTTCTTGACTAAGGATGAAATGCCTTAGGGTTTTTATATAATTAAAATACATATTATGTCGATTTTCTGTGTGCTGAGTTGTGGTTCTTTATAGCTTAAATTTTTGATTTAAATGTTGTGTTATTATATTTATTGATAGACCGTCGATCACTGTAAGGATCGATGGTCATCCAATGTTAATATTAGATTATAGAAGGAGTTTCCATTTTGTGCAAATAAGTATTGTGTTCTGATTCACATATTTGGTTGGAACTGTGAGTTAAATACGTGGTATAATAGTGCGTTGGAACTATGCGATTTGGAAAACACACTCATATTGAACCTCAAGATGAACGCGCAGTGGAAGTGTGGTGTAATTACGTGTTTGGAACAGTGTAGGTGGTTTTTGAAAACCATGAATGGTTTTCACGAAGCCTTCGAGTGGTAAGTGGTTTTATTGAAATTGAACGCGATCGTATCGGATCACGACACATCACGGGCACAAAACCGCCAGTTTCGCATGACTTTTGAGCGATAATTCATCTGGGTTAATTGAACGCGATAGTCGTCTGATCGTGTGTGTCGGAGATCGAATGGTGATCACGTGGGAAGTTGCGCGGAGGTTTAAAAATGTTAAACAACGTGTATATTGTGCATGCGATATCCGTCGGATGAACGACAGGAGTGGATCATCGGTGTAAGGTGTGCTGGAAATAACGGTGGGGCCTCAGTTTATTTCGTATAACGATTATGTGGCAAAAAAATGTGTGACAACCATTTGATCTTTGATCAATGATTATCGCGAGGAAAATGGCTCGGGGTTTAAACCTATAAATGGACCCGATATGTTATAAGATTTTGGTTGAATTTTTTTAAGTTCCGATGTTAAGCCATAAGGGTGGGACTAGCGTTTGTTGGTCAAAAGACTATGGAAATCACTGTTTTTGTTTTATTTTCTTTCGATATATATATTTATATGTGGGCCATAACCCATAGGTCCTAGGATCAAAGGATCGGATAATGTGAATCGTGCAGCTTTGATACAGATTTTAAGGCTGCAGGTTCATATTGATAAAATGAAAGTTAAACTACCCTATAGTAATTTTAGCTTTTCATCAACTTCCATGAAGAAAAAATGGCTGAAGAACACCTTTGTTGGCTCTGAAACCTGTCCCAAAATCTCCAAAATGCTCATAATACCCAAAATTGACAAAAATTTCATCCAAATTGGATCAATATTGAAGAAGTTATGCTCAAAAAAAAATTTCTGCCCAATGTCAATTAAAATCCCCACTAATTGTGGGCTAACTCCAGATAAGCGCACTAAAATGGCAGACTAAACCACAATTGTCAGACCCGCTCTCCAGAATGGAGGAACAGTTTGGTTAGCATTTACTGTTGGGCAGTGTGGTCACACGACCCACCCCCGCTGGAACTGTCGGAACAAACTGCTCAATTAACTGAAAATTATGGCATTTAATGTAACATATATCATGGCCACATGGTGGTAGCCATTAAATGTTGGGCGAATATATTTGATGTCATGCCCCTAGTCATAAAGGTACGGTCATATGGTGTCAGACTAGCCCTAAGGGGCTAGCCCTTTAATTTTCCACAACATTTAAATTTAAGACATAAATACAAGCAGCCGACCAATATAATTAAGAACTTGGTTGTAGACAGATTGGTGGGGCATTTGCGCTGATATGCAGTAGGTCCATGGTTCAAATATCACTGACTATAAAATCTTTTACATAGCCAATTTCTCCACCGGCCTAGGGCCACGTGGTAGCCTCTGGGCCTGCCATGTGGCAGCTCATAATTGGCCAAAAACTTCAAAAGTCAACCAATTATCAAATAAGAATTCACCACTTGTTCGCTTGTGATTCGCCCTAGATGGAATATTCTAGGGAACATTCTTGACATATTCTTTGGAATATTATTTTTTTAATATTTCCAAAGTCAAAAGTCAACTTGGGTCAACTAGATTTTTGAAGGATACTGAAAAATTCAAACTTGCATAACTTTCACATACGATGTCGGATTTGAGTCTTGTCTGCAGCGCCAAAATTTCACCGACGAGGCCTTTCCGGTCATTCAGGTTGCAACCAATTCTGAGAAATTCCATTTTTGAGCATTTTTTTAAACTTAGGACATGATCACTTGATCAATTAAATTTTTGGAGAATTTCCTGGTCATTATGGTCATCATTCAGCGATCTTTCAATGTAGTTTCATCATTAGGCCATATTTTCAAAATCATGAAATTAGGTTATGTCATCATCAAAGCCATGATTAGGAGGAGTAGGAGGAGTAGTAATAGGGAAAATTGATCAATAATGGTTTCTAAAATTCAATTGGATCTCTACTAAGATGTAAATATATGTACTAAGGTTTCAAATCTGCAATACACAAGCAATTAAGTCAGTTGGTGAAAATACAAGGTGGGGGCCACATCATCACCAAGGAGAAAAATAGATTTCCAGCCTTTTAAAAGATAAACCAAGCATGTCGTTTGTTAATTTCCCCTTCATGAGACATAATTCTATCAACAAAGATATTTCCACCCTCTAAAACTCAATTTCCATCCTTGGAAAGCAAAATTTCATTGTTGTGCCACACTTTTCACTTGTTGCGCTGCGCTTTTTTGAAGTTTGTTGCGTTTTTCTTCTGGAAGGAAAATATCTCTTCTCTAAGGGTTTATTCATCAAGTGAAGGTCCCAGCTCATCAGTTACATGTAATTGGGTCACCACACACCTCTCTTTCACTTCATTTCATGCTTAAAGGCTCAGAAATCCCCTCTCCTAGGGTTTTCTGCGTTTTTGGTCAAACAAGTATTTTTTGTCATTTTTTGTGAAAACCCCTCAAATTCATGCTCACTCACCCTCCATCACCTTTCATATACCATCCTTGACACTTACCCTCATATCTTACTATAATTTTCATCATTTCCCTATAAGCCCTAGCCTACACTACACTTTCCTAGGCTAGGACTGTGTTTGTCCCTTTTGCACCCTTTCGCCTCACTCATTTCCAAAAATTCCACCTCCCTACACTCCCTAACATCTATCCCTACCCCCATAAATTTTCCCAAGAATTTATACATCCTAAAACCCCTTCATCCCCCTCCATTCCTAAAACTGCCTAAAATCCCCTATTTTCCTGCACTAAAACCCTAATTTCCCTTCCTATTGAGCTAGGGTTTCCCATGGATTCAGAGACCACTTATAAAAGGAGGAATAAGGGAGGTAAAATGATAAAATATGAACCAAATAGAGTACATGATATCATTGCTTCAACATTTCTCAAGAAGTCATTCCAAGATGCAGGTTGCCTAGATTTTTGCCAAAAGATTGAAGAACTTGGTTTTAATGATAAACTTACAAGCACCTTTTCCACTAGTCTAAGGAGGGATAAGGTAACCATTGAAGGTGTTTTGTTTACTCTTTAAATAGAGGAAATTTACATAGCCATTTGAATATAAAAAAATGGAGAGCTTTGGTTCAAAAGAAGAGACCAAGAGATTGAAAATTACAAGATGTTTTTGAAGCCTCCTTACAAAGCTGCTCCAAAGCACATTTTTCCTTTCAGACACTTGCTTGACAAGTATTCCCCTTTCATGGAGAGAATCATGAAATATTTCACATTTTAGGGTAGGTTTTGAAGGATATATCAGTACCATGTTATATTACTCATGCATTTCACTGATGTCAAAGCTCTCAACCTACCTCACTATCTCTACAAAAGCTTGGTCAAAATGGAAAAAAAGGTACATATCAAAGGAAAAGATCATCATGCAAGATTTTTCCATAATGGCTTGGTGAAAATCATTTTTTTTCATTGGCTCACACATATCAATTTGTCTTGGGAGAGATTCATGCATTCAACCTCTCTTTTGCCTACTCCAACCCAATCAAGCAGTCATTCTACACCATTGACTTCACCAAGACAACAATAAGTAGGTTCCACAAGAAAACCTACAACAAGAACACTTAGGGTCGAGGTGACTAAAACATATACTAGAAGAAAGAGGCTGATGTTTTCTCCTGGCATTGTTGAAATGGCTCAACCTACATTAATGGAAAAAGAGATACGAGCACATCAACATGAAGCACCATTGCAAGAGGAAGAACAGGTACATTTTGACACTGACATGGAAGACATAGAGATGCATGAAGAGGAAAAATCACCAGAGAATATCATAAAAGAGAAGGAATATGAGAATAGATATCTCAAAGACAAATTATCAAAGGCAAACTTCATGATCACATTCCTTCAGCGGGAGAACAAACAGCTCCAAGTCAAACAAATTTTGCTTATCAAGCCCAAGGTAGATTTGGAGAAGGATGGTGGCAACGGTAAATCAATGGTTGATGTTGATGAGCTTGAGGATCAGGAAGAGAAAATCAAACCAAGTAGGACAAGAACAATAGGTCTCAAGAGGCAACAAGAGCAACAAACTGAACCATCTTCACCACTAGGTCAAGAAGACTTTGATGACCTAATTGCAGCAGAAATTGAGCAAGATAAGGGGTTTTGGCTTGATAAGGTAAATTTTCACTTAGAGAAGCTTCTTGAGAAGGCTAATAGGAACAAAAGCTTTAGAGACACATGGCCATGCACTATTGTACAAGGAACATCATCTCTCAAATTAGAATCAAGCATTTGAAGAAGAAATTGAGGCAAACCCTAATGAAGCAAAAGAAGAAGGACAAACTTATTTTTTGGTTGAAGCCTCTCTCATAGCCTAATGCATCATATTCTAACTTCATGGGGAAATTTTGGACAAATTTTGGGTAAATTTTGGAAAATTTTGAAATTTTGATTATTTTTGGCTTAAATAGGAAAATGCAAATAGCCAAAAGCGTAGTGCTTTGGCGCTGTGCTTTTCCCTCAGAGGTCCAAATCACCTAAAATCAACATCTATGGATAGCTTAGGACCTGAATATCTCATCTATATACTTTTTTTGCCATGTTAGCATTTTGGTTGGGAGAAAAGTGCAAAAAACATGCTTAAAACTCACTTTCTGCCACCTTTTTCACCTAGGTGCTGCGATTTTGGAGTAACCTTGGGATAATGCACTTTTCTCAGCCTTGGATATTCCATTTTGCTTGCTTAAGTACTCTATGGAAAAATAGACATACCAAGATTTCCAATGGTACCTTCAGATCAATATTTGGAGCCCAAGAAGGCAGTCAAAAGTGACCTACAATATGGCGTTGTGCTTTTCCCTGATGGCACTGTGCTTTTCCCTGTTGGTGCTGCGCATTTCCCCCGAGGTCAAATTTTCGAGTTTCTTCAGTAAAATTAGGTTTTTCATGATGTAAATCCTCTTGTTTTGAGTTTATGTGATGTATATGAATGTAATTAGGTTTGTTAATGTCATTTTGATGTAATTATGAGGATCATTAATGATGGGTAGGTTAGCCAAAGGCCAAAATGAGAGTTTGTTTTAACCTCCCTAGTCTTACGTTTGGTTGGAGAAATTTTTGTAAATTGTTCCTGTCTTGAGGGATTCGACACCTAAGAGAGGGGAATATGGTTTTGGTCTATAGGTATCTATTTTTCAGTCAGATTCAAGGTTGGACATCAGATAGTAAAATGCTTGGAGCTTTGTGTAGAGTTGTTATTTTGTAGAAATATAAGTTCAGTTGCAGCTATTATATAGGGATTCATGTGGTATGATTTTGTGGAAGTATTTTCTACTGTAATTCACTTTTATGAATGATTATTTCATCTTCTTCCCATAGCTATGCTTTCAGAGATCTTCCTATAAAATGTTATACAAAATTATTTAATCTTATGCTCTGTTTTGGTAGGAATTTCATGTTTATGTTGTTGATCTTCTAATAAATGAAATCACGCTTTTCATTCTCATTTGATTCTTTTCTTTTACACCCTACACTACAATTGAAAACCTTAAAGTGCCATTGAACATATCTTCCATGCCTCTTTGTATTCTTGTAACTACAATCTTTTAGATCTGACCTAGTTTCCTTGGCCTCTCCTCCTGATCCAGCAAAAACCCTAGAGCTCAGACCTAGCCTAATATATTTTCCCTTCTTTAGTCATCTTTTGGTTGCAATATCAAAGAGAAAGCCCTCTCTGATTTGGTAGGGCTAGCTACCAAATCCTAAGTGGTTCAAGGTTACCTCCGTCGGTTTCCATTCTTAGCCTTGGGACACTGTGGAGGATAACAATACTTGTAATAGCATGCTCATGGAAATTAATAGGTGCTATTGGGTACCAGTCTCCCACAATGGCCCCACTCCTGAAATGATTCACCAACATACTGCTGCCTATTTCAATTCCTTTTTCTACTTTTGCTATTTCTCACACTCAATTTCAACCATCCAACCAGGCATTTCATGATTTCATATACCAAGAACATAATTTTGATTAGATTCAAAATAACTTGAAATAAATTCAAATCATACCTCATTGGTTGCTCGTCAATAAGGTACACTTGTAATCCTATTCACTTCATGTCACAACAAGTCAAACTAATTGTTTGATCAATCATCGTGTATACACATATCACATCTGGTTAGCTCAAAACACAACCATCATAGATCAAAATCATAAATCACATGTAATCATCATAAACTGTAGTCATAAATCACATGTAACCATCATAAATTAAAATCATAGATCACATGCATAGTAAAAATGAAATCAAATATCAATACTTATCCTTCATCGGTCCATACTTCTGCCTTTGTTCTTTCTATACACACACCACATTAGTTGCCACACCTGAAAAAAACCCAGTACTTTTGCTTCTCTTCAATCACATACACATACACACAGTGTACATCACAATACTTACATCCACAAAAGGCGTACAACACCACACAATACATACACCCACACTTGATGTACAACACAACACAATACATACACATACAACCGGTGTACAACACAACACATACACCTACACCTGGTGTATAACATGACACAATAAATACACATACATTCGGTGTACAATACAACAAAATACATACGCCTACATCGGCATACAACACATGTGCCTACACCTGGTGTACAATACAACACAAGACTTATACATACAAAGAGTACAACACAACAAATAAACATGTCACGGTACCACAACTACACCATGCACACACATAGTACCACATGCCCACAACACAACCTACACAACATGCACAAAATACCACATGTATACTAGTGCCATATGCTTAACATGTACATAGTACCACCTACACACAAAACTACCTACATAACATGTGTACAGTATCACATGTACACAGAACCACCTGTACAACGTGTACACAACGCCAAATGTACATCACACCACCTGTACAATGTGTACACAATACCTCATGTACACAACACCACATGCACAGCATGTACATGGCACCACATGTACACAACGCCATATGCACAGCATGTACATAGTACCACCTGCACACGACACCATATGTACATGTACACAAAACCACATGCACACAACACCATATGTACATAGCACCATATGTACAACACACATACAACATCATATGTACATAGGATTGCATATAAAACATGTACATAGCACCGTACATACACAACATCGTATATCCAACATGCGCACAACACCATATGCACATAACATTTCATATCCAACGTGCGCATAGTACGGTATATACACAACACCGCATATCCAACATGTACATAGCACCATCTATACCTAGAAGTGCATATGAAATATACACACCACACCATATATACAATAGTCATTCAACATCATAGGTCAACAATACTACATATGTTACATGTACACATCACCATAGGTACAATCACTGAATATAAAACATGTGCAACATATACACAACAATAGTACTTCGCATCCATATACCACACAATGACCCCACAAGAAACCATTCTTCTGGTGTCTTTCCACTATCCATGCTTATCCTAAAATGTCACATATCACAAAAATTTCACTTCCCTGATGTACCCCTCAACATTACATGTCCATAACATAAACATAGGCATAGTACAAGCATATAATATCAATTCATGTCCATATGATACTGACCTCATATATATTTCAAAGTTACTCTTCCCACTTGATTCCTCATAAGACCAAGAACCTCTTCATGCATAAGTAATCATTCATCCACAAGAAGGATCCTTCAAAACCCTGTCACACGGTGGCATAGATACATAGATACATACATTTATATAATCATTAGCATAAAACAATCATCATCATGTCACACAACGACATACATGCACACATATATACATATAAACATTTAGCATCAAAAAATAATGATCCATGACAACCCTGTTAGACATGACATACATACATGTATACATATATATAAAAACTAGCATAATCATGATCACATCACAATTGCTATATATCATAAGGTCTAGGTTAAGAGAACTTCCTTTATTCGTGCACAATATGCACAACTTTGAGAAAAAAAATTCCCACATAGCCAAGGAATCTAACACCTTAGATCCATTCAATTTACCTACTCAGTTGTTGTCCATTTACCCAATGGAATCAACCAATCCAACCAACTATCATATTCTTACCTTCCATTGTGCTTACTCATGCACTGAGCTTCATTGGGCTCTTAAATTACCTATTGGGTACCACAAAGCTCTCCCCGAGCTCTGTCAAATTTCCTCTTTCCCAACCAATTCCCAAGACTATCAAAACATAAAAGATAAGGACAAGAACAAGAAACAACAAGAAGAAAACCATGTAAACCAATAGCAATATGACAATGCAACCAAAGTTGCATGACCTTATTTAAAAGAAGAAGGTGAAACCCTAGAAGGAAATTTATTGCAGATGAACCCTAGCTTTAAGAAGGAAACCTTTGTAGAATTATTTTTTTAAAGAGCTTGTCTAGGAAGAAATGGCTAAAATGACTAATGCTAAGTTTCAGGTGGGGAATTTCACCAGCAAGAACAATTTTTCATTGTGGAAATTGAAAGTACGAGATATGTTGGTGAAAAAAGGGTTTCACAAAGCATTAAATGGGGTTAAAAAAAAACCTGTTGGCATGAAATATTTTTATTGGGAGGACTTGGGTACCCAAACTTTCAATACTATTAGGTTGTTCCTTTCAGATGAATTTTTATTCAATATTGTTGAAGAAACCTCAGCAACAGGTTTGTGGGTAAAATTGGAAACATTGTATATGACCAAATCTTTAAACAACATAATTTATTTGAAGACGCAATTGTATATCCTTCAGATGAACTACAGTACTAAAATAGAAAAAAAATTAAATGTATTTAATACACTTATTTTCCATTTGTCAGATATGAATGTTAAATTTGAAGAATAAGATAAAGTGATTACCTTGTTGTGTTCCTTTCCTAAGTCTTGGGATAACTTTGTTACTTCTATTAGTTTGAGAAAAACTAAATCTTTGGAATTTGATTCTATTGTGGGAGCTCTATTATCTGAATAAGTACGAAGGAAGTCTAGCATTGAAACTTTTTCACCAGAAGCCATGGTAGGAAGAGGCTAGAAGAAGGAAAGATGGGAAAGACGGGAGAGAACAAGAAGTTCTTTCAAATCAAAATAAAAATGAAATAAGTGTAAAGTAAAATGTTGGTATTGAAAAAAAATTGGGCATCTCAAGAAATACTATTGGAAAATAAAGGAGTCTGTTGAAAACTCAAAGAAGGAAGCAAATCAAGTTGAGTCAAGTATTATTGATGAAGTTTTATCTGCTGAATTAGGTATGGTAGATGAAGCTTTACATGTTTGCAATGTCTCTCAGAATTATGAAAATTACTTGTTAGATTCTGGTGCTTCTCATCACATGAGTCCACACATAAATTGGTTCACGTCATATCAAGTTGTGAATTGTAGTTTTGTTTTTATGGGTAATAATGTATCTTGTCATACTGTTGGGATTGGAAATGTTAGAATTAAAATGTATGATGATACAATTAGAAAATTGACTGATGTTAGACATGTACCTGAGTTGAGAAAGAATTTTATTTCTTTGGGATAATTGGACTCACAAGGTCACAAGTTTACATGTCAAATTGGAGTATTTCAACTTTCAAAGGGTGCTCTGGTTGTTATGAAGGCATATAAGATCAAAAATATTTACAGACTAAAAGGAAGTACTTAGGCCAGTGAGGTAGCAGCTATACCTGAGATGAAGAAGAATATACTCGCTTATGGCATCAATGACTAGGTCACATGAGTGAGAAGGACCTTAAGGTACTAATTAATCACAAATTACTTCCTAATTTGAAATCCTTGAGATTATATTTTTGCAAACGTTATGTATATGGAAAACAATGTAAACATAAATTTAAAACTAAGAGTCATTAGAGTAAAGGAATTTTGGACTATATTCATTCTAATCTTTGGGGACCATCTCCTACTGTATATTACGGAGGTATATTATACTTCTTAACATTTATTGACTCTAGAAAATTCTGGGTCTATATTTTGAAAATAAAAGTTGATGTAATTAAATTTTTTATACAATTTAAAGCTATGGTTGAAAATGAAACAGTCAAATCAATTAAATGTTTAAGAACTCACAATGGCGATGAATCTTCTTCCTTAGAATTTGAACAATAGTGCAAGAATGAAGGGATTCTTAGACATAAAATTGTTGTCTATACTCCTCAGCAAAATGGTGTTGCTGAAGGTATGAATCAATTTATTATGGAAAGAGCCAGAAGCATGATCAACTATGCTAACCTGCAGAAGGAGTTATGGTCAGAAGCAATATCTACTGCTTGTTATTGGGTAAATATATCACCTTAAGTTTCCATTAATTGTAAAATTATTGAATAAGTTTGGTCAGTTCAGTCTTGTGATTATTCACATTTAAGGATTTTTGGTTGTGATGCCTATGCTCCTATTGCAAAGAATCAACGTTCAAAGTTATACCCAAAAGAAAAATGGTATGTCTTTTTTGGGTATGACTATGCAGTGAAAGGATACATGTTGTGGGATAATTCTTCACGTAAGATAGTCATTAATAGAGATGTAACATTTGATGAATATTCTCTTATAAAATCAGATGTTGATAAAGTTGAATAGGAATGGGTATCACCGAATCAACAAATTCAGTTGGAGGCCAAATCTTTTTCAAAAATTTGAAAGAAAGGAGAGACTTCTAATGAAAAAGGTGAAGAAGATGCAAAGGAATATTTAGAACTTCAAGAACCAGTTCAACAACCAATCACTCAAAGGAGGTCTATAAGGAAAATAAGAGCAAAAAAAAGTTATGAAGATTCTGCTTCATCCATTGCATTGATTACTAAATATGGGGAGCCTTCTTGTTATCAGGAAGCAGTGGATGATGTGGATAAAGAAAATTGGAAAAAGGAAATGGATGAATAAATGGATTCCTTACACAAGAAAAAAACTTGGGACCTTGTAGAACTTCCTGAAGGGAGAAGTTTTGTCGGATGCAAATGTGCCTTAAAATTGAGCCAAATGTTGATGGAAGTATCGAAAGGTATAAGGCGAGGCTAGTAGCAAAAGGGTATTATCATGTTGAATTTATTGAATTTCATGAGATATTTTCACCACTCATAAAACTTATTTCTATTCAAACTATGTTAGCACTAACTACATTACTTGACCTTTAGTTAGAAAAACTAGAGGTCAAAACAACTTTTCTTCATGGATATTTTGATTAAGAGATTTATATGGAACAACCAAAAGGTTTTGTACAAGGTCACAACAAAAGATTAGTTTGCAAGCTCAGGAAATAATTTTATGGCCTGAGGTAGTCTCCTAGGAAATGGTACAATAAATTTAACTCCTTCATGATGAGCCAGAACTTTACTAGAAGTGAGTATGATCATTGTGTATAGTTTAAAAGTTTCAATGGCTTATCCATTATCTTGGTATTTTATGTTGACAATATGCTTATTGCAAGAAAAAACATGGAAGATATCAACAGGTTAAAGGCTAAAATTTCTAGGACGTTTGATATGAAGGATCTTAGAGATGTAAAACATATATTGGGCATGGAGATACACAGAGACAGAAAAAATGGAAAGCTCTAGTTGTCACAACAAAAGTGTGTGGAGAAAATACTTGAAAAGTTCAGTATGAACAATGTGCTGTGAATGTTTCATTAGCTTCCCATTTTAGGATTTTTTTCAGGTTTGAGTCCTATAACTGATGAAGAAAAGAAGTATATGTCTTGTGTACCATATACAAATGCG
Organism: Pinus albicaulis; assembly: GCA_034641835.2. Lineage (NCBI taxonomy): Eukaryota > Viridiplantae > Streptophyta > Pinopsida > Pinales > Pinaceae > Pinus > Pinus albicaulis. The sequence continues at coordinate 1,379,782,370 of CM076574.1, forward strand.
GTAGGAAGCTTAATGTATTAGATGGTATCTACAAGACCTAACATTTCACATGCAGTTCAAGTTGTCAAGAGGTTCATGGAAAATCTAGGAGAAGAAAATTGGTGAGCAGTGAAATGGGTACTTTATTATTTGAAAGTCACAAGTGACCATTGTATCATCTTTAATGGTATTGAAGGTTCAATCTGCAGATATGTGGATGTTTATTATGAAGGTGATTTGGAAAAGAGGATATCTACTACAGGATATGTTTTTACTCTTGCAAGTGGAGCAATTAGTTGGATGTCAAAGCTTCAAGAAACTATTTCTTTGTCTACTACTGAAGATGCCTTTAAAGGGGAAATCTAGTTGAAAGGTCTACTTGATGAGATTGGAAGGACACAGGAGAAAAATCATGAATTATGTGACATTCAGAATTTTTTCCTTTGGCTACAAATCCAAGTTATCACAACAAAACTAAGCACATTGATGTAAGGTACCATTTTGTAAGATATGTGATTGATGGCATCAAAGTAGCTCTCAAGAAGGTCCATACACATGAGAATCATGCAAACATGTTCACAAATATAGTTTTAGTAGAGAAGTTGCGATGATGTTTGGCTTCTCTTGGATTGCAGAAGAGATGATGAATGTGCATGGGCAAGACATTACGAAAATTGTTGTCAAGGTGGAGATTGTTAGAAATGCCAACAAATTATCATTAAATCATGTAATTAGTAAAACTAAGATACCATTCATTCAATTTTGTAAATATAGGAAGTTACGTAACAAAATAGTCCATATTAAATTGGTGATTGACTGAGAGGATTATGTAATTTTTTGAGAGTCATTTTTAACCTCGAGCAATAAGAATTCCAATCCCTTTCCCCGTGGAGGTTTCCTTGACACATTGTCAAGGTTTTACCATGTAAATTCTTGTGTTAATTTGTGTGATTTAGTTTTTATTCTTTATGCATTTCTTTCTTATTTGAATGTTATTTCAAAGACCTACACCTTTGTCTACATGGAGGCTTGAATAATTGGTGTCTTGCTTCATATTCATTTCCACTGCTTAAATTCTCTGGGACATCGAAGATCTGGTTGGTTGTAGCTTATTGTCTCTATTCCAGAAGTGGCTGATTCAATTATTTGATTTCCTTTTAAGAGGGGAGCCACATGCAATCTCTTGGTGTGATCCATCACTAGGAATCTAAGAAAATACAACTGGGAAAAAATTACATCTACGACAACTAATCAAATTTCAAGGCTGAGTTCTCCTTCAGTGGTCTCTTGTATTCATCTTCAAAACTGAAGGATCTCCCAGGTATTCTCCTCTCGATTTTTTTTTTGGGAATATTTTCAAATAAAGATCACAAATTGCCTCTTCATGTTGGTGTGCCAAATTGTTGAAAAATTTGTTTGTGTTCCTTGAATGTATTTTCCATATTTTGTTCTTCAACTGTTTGTAGAAAATTTGTTAAAGGAAATTAACAAAAAATTTGGAAACATTTTCTTGAAGGAATTATAAATTTTCTTGGTTAATTACAATCTCCTCCAACCCCAATCCACTATTTAATCAAGGGAAACCTTCCAACTAGGGTCACAGATAGAAGAAATTGGGCGATACTCTTGGCCACTTTGTCTTCTCCTGGGAGGGGAAATGACAGATGGCGGGTGACGGGGGGGGGGGGGGGGAGATGTGACATAGGGGAGAGAGGTTGTATCCTTTGAAGGGAATCCATAACCAAACTAATTTGAAATTGAATCAAGACATTCAGATATAACAAGGGAAAATATGGCTTAGATGTACCTGCAAAATTAGGAAATGGAGTGGCCATCTTTGAGGCAGAACCCCTTGTCTCTAACTGCATGCTCAACGAAACACCAAGCCCAACATTCTGACCCTCCATTTTGGCATTAGGCATTGCGACCACTAGATCGGGAGCCTAGCCTTTTTCCAATTCCTTAGGGACCTAGTGTTCTTTGTTGGAGATTTGGGCATTTTGAGTGAGCGACGTCTCGCATTTCTTGACGAGGTACCCATACTTATGGCACCGAAAATAGCGAAATGACATAGCTTCATAATCCAGAGTTTGAATTCTATCCTCTTCCAATTTGATCTCAATATCCTCTGGAAACCCTTCTCTGAGGTAGATGTTGAGTGTTACACTGAAAACTGTCACCTTGACATTCTGCTGACTGTATGAGCTTATTATTACTCATACTTCCTCCTTTTGCAAGTCCAATATACCAGCTCCTCATGTCAAGCTTCAAAATCAGAAGAAAATCCCTAAAATCCCCTAAGAAACCTGCTTAATGAAACAGACTCGCACAAGTTTCTTCACAAAACCATCTCGAGTGAAGAGAACCCCCCAGAGAGTCCAAGTGAGTCTAGTCGACGTCTGCTCCAGGTACAGTGGGATCTTCCCTCCACCGTCACCTTAGGAAATAATCCTATAGATTATGGCCACTAAGGTTACCAACAGAAACAAATATACCTGGGGGAACAGTCTACAATCCGACACACACGCAAGGGCAGAGTATCAAAGCTCAATCCCCTTGAAGGCTCCTTGACATAATCCAAGGTTTACCGACAAGTGACCCCAGGCTCCTTGACAATGGTCAATCTGAGGTTTACCGTTTTTAATACGTGTATATCTGCTATCATTCCCAATGAGGAAGGATTGATTACCTCACTGGTTCAAATATGATCTCGTGCTTGACTCCTTTAGGAGGAGCTTCCCAGAGCATACATGCAACAATTGGAATTTTTCCTACCGCAAGATCGACTACTTGTTTGTTTTATTGTCTTGGAGAGTTAACTAAAACCTATTCCAAGACACTAGCCTAAGCTATATTGGTGGAAAGAGCCCTAAAAATGTAAAAATTACTAGATGAATTTTAATTAAGCGCTGTGTTATTTAGGTTGTTATTACTCAAAAGGGTAAATGGATATGAAACCAATGGTGTTATGACCCGACCCAAAACTGAATGCAATCGAATATGATAATGTAATCTTTTCAATTCGATGAATCCTAACTAAAGTAAGGAGAGAGTTTCCATTTGCTTCCAACAATGCAAAGATTGATAACTAAGAGAAAATATAACAAATTCTCTAATGCACTAATTTCATCAAGAAAAACTAATGCATGTCAATCCCAAAACAATTTTTTATTATATTTTTGTGTTTTTAAAACAAACATAAAAACATCTAAATTCAAATCAAAGAAAACTGATCTAAATCTATGATTTATTTTTCAGAATGTAAACTATGCAATTGTAATCTATGCACAATTCACTTGAAAAGTATGCAAATGTAATCTATGCACATTTTTCATTCATATTCTGAAAATGAGAATTCTAATTATGCAAATGTGATCTATGCAAGAGAATTCTCAAACACAAGATGATTCTAATGTGATCTAAGAACCAATCAAGTGGAAGTCAAGAAAATCAGGCGAGAGTTCCAAAGATCAAAAAACACTCAAAGGCGATTAACACTCAATTTTCACAATTTTGCATCTTTTTGCAAAAACAAAAGCAAAAAGATGCAAAATTGTGAAAATACTGAGACAAATCTCCAAGTAATGACCAAAGGAAATCAAATCAAGAATTTCTCAAAAAAGAGACTCAAAACACCCAATTAACTTAATGGAGATTGATGAGATGAAGAATTGCTGAAAGAAATTCAGAAACAAGAGATTTTTGACAGAGAAATACAGATCTGGGTAGATGCTAAGAATCCTAAATTAAATCTAAACTAAACTAAAAGTAGAAATCTTAAGTTTTTCAAAAATTTTAACAGGGTCCGCAGGCACCCAGAAGTAACAGGTGCGGTCCTGCACTTTTTACTTAAGGAAAGTGCGGAGATGCCCGCACTGTGTGTGAAGACAAAGTGCGGTCCCTTGAAAAATTCAAGAAAAACATAAAAGATTTCAAAACTTTCAAAAACAGAGAAAAACTAAACTACCCAGGCAGATATCAATCAATCAAAAACCAGGAAAAAACTTTTCCTCAAATCAAAATAAAAGAGAACCAAAAAACAAATTCTCTCCCCAGCGGAGTCGCCAATTTGTTGGCCGGATAAATCGTTCTTGCGGACAAGACCGATCTCCCTAGTGTCAGAAGACAATCTAGCAACAAACGAACAACTAAGTTTGTCTTTCTCTAGATATATTCATTTTACAAATAAATGTTATGAAGGTGTCGATCCTACCTTAGATCCAAATGCTTATTTGCGGTCGCGGTGCTTCCGTTGCATCAATAATCCTTTGTCGCAACAAGGGCCCTTTTGTCACAAGAAAGTATCATCTTTCGTTTGATCTGCAATCACAAACAAGAAAATATCATTACTTTTTGTATAACAATCATAGTATAAAACACCACCTATCATAGTGATCAAGAGGTCCATAAAATAAACGATCAAACGACGGCTTATTAGATTAAACAATCGAATAACCCGATTTATTGAGAAAAACAGAACTTGATTGTATTAATCTTAAAATATACAGAAGAACCTTACAACCTTAGCCTTGATGTTCGAAAGGCCTTCCCGGGGTCCGAAGCAGGAATCTCCTCTACTCTGATAAGTCTTGCACTCTTCCTCCAGAAGCAAAAGGAGGTATGTGATCTTTCCTCTCAAAAGCTCAGTAGAAGGAAATCTAAATCTCAACAGCACTTCAACTCAAATCTTCTCAGCACCTTTGAGGGCTGCAATGCCTCCGCTTTTATAGAACGGATAAGGAGGTTAGGATTCCACCTTTAAAGGGATAGAATCCTCCTTCAAGGGATAGGCTCCTCACATCGAGGATTAGTTCCTTGGGAACAGCAGGATACATACTTTACCTTACCAAAGCGTACTCATCCCCAAAAAATCTCATCCAGAACCTTCCAGAATTGACCAAAATTCAACTTTTTCAGTTTAATTCCGCGCTTTTTTGACTTTACAGGGGTACCGCAGGCATTACACTAGAAAAATGCGTTCTAGAACGCAGTTTCTCTTCACATTACCTGCGTACCCTAGCTAAAAACGCATGCAGGCTTCATGTTACCTGCGTACCCAAGGTTTTTTGAGCTTTTTAGGGTTTTTCTTTCATTTTCAGGGCATGGAATGAGGAACAAAGGTTGTAAGACTTGCAGAGGAGGCATGTATGAGTGTCAATGAGCTCATACAGTCAGCAGAATGTCAAGGTGACATTTTTTAGTGTAACACATATATCAACGGAGACATCTCGACAAGTAGAAACCATCAAAAGAATTATTGACTCGTAATATATTAATTTGGTAGGTCAAAATTCCCATGCAATATTGGGTTAGCCCCTGGTGCTGCTTGGGTTGACATCAATGACAACCTCTGATCAACAGGTTGTTGCTACTCATGATGTTATTACTTGGTTACTGCTACTCATGGTGTTTTTACTTGGTTGATGCTGCTCATGGTGTTGTTACTCGTTTGCTGCTACTCATGGTGTTGTTACTCGGTTGCTACTACTCATGATGTTATTACTCGGTTACTGCTACTCATGATGCTTTTACTCGATTGCTGCTACCCATGATGTTGTTACACCAGATGCCGCTACTTGCACTGCTGTTACTCCAGATGCTGTTACACCAAATGCTGGTACTCGCACTGGTACTACTCCGGATGTTGCTACTCACACTATTGTTACTCCAGATGCTGTTACACCAGATGTTGTTACTCACACTGTTTTTACTCCGATGCTGCTACTTGATGTTTTTACTCCAGATGTTGTTACACTGGATGTTGTTACTCGCACTTCTGTTACTCCGATGCTACTACTCGATGTTGTTACTCCAGATGTTGTTACACCAGATGTTGTTACTCTGATGCTGCTACTCGATGTTGTTGCTCCATATGTTGTTACACTGGATGTTGTTACTCTAGATGTTGTTACTTGTACTGTTATTACTCCATCCACATCATTACTGCGTCTTCAGCCTACCAATCGTCACTTCGTCCAGGTAGGCCGCCAGGTACGCCTCCACGTGACTTTTACCGATTTAATTAAATATCCCATGTGAAGACTATAATGTCGCAGACGGAAAAAAATTAAGTTGGGGGGGTGCCGTCATAGTCAAGGATGGCGTAATAATTACCTCATAAATCATTATGACAGTCCATGTGTGGTACACCTTACGATCCCTATCAACATTTTGTATAACAATTCAATATGTGTTGGGATCCATAATATGTCTTTTCCACTCCATATGAAATAATTATTATTTTTATTCATTGCACTTACCATATTATTTTATGATTTTTCTCGGTTTTCGAGAATTACCATCCGTATTTACCGTTACCACCTTTCATTTTCACCATGTTGTTTTTCAGAATTTAGTATCCACCACTTCACCCAACGGTCTATTGTTACAAGAAGTGCTACTAAAAGTCTCCACAGTATGGGCGAACTGGCTGTATGGCATGAGCCTAAAAACATAGCTTCGGTCTGCAGCAACCCAGAGGTATGGAAAATATGTGTCGATGCAGGGTGGGATACCTACTTCGATAGATTGCAGGGGTTTGATAGGGGAATCACAATGGAGTTCGCACTCAATTTAAACGACAATTACTCACGGGTCAGAGGACTGGAAGTTCCTGTCACAAAAGAGGTAATTGCAGAGGTTAGTGGGCTGAGACAGTAGGGGCAGCAATGGTTTTCTCAGAGATTTTCTCTCCCAGAGTTTCCCAAATTATTCTTGTAGGCAGGGGAAAGGGTCGTTCAAATGGGTAGAGGATATGAGCGCAAGACTGTGTCGTATCCTTGGAATGAAGTTGCAGGTTTTGTAATAAAATACATAACTTGCGAAGGACAGGCCACAACTCTATTTAGGTATCATTTTAAAACTCTAACGCACCTTCGATTTCCATAGGATCAGGTGCATGCCTTAAACATGTCCTTCTTCCTATCGAAACAGCTGCAGCAAATGGCACAGTCTGCTCGGTGTTCGTGCCGGATGCCAGCAGTGCTCTCCAACCACAGATTGGTGCGTTTATTGGTCGTGCATGCAATAAACAGGCTTCGGGTCTCCCGGGAAGAACTCTATGGATCCTCAGAAAAAGAGATAGCAACCGTTATTGCTACTAGAGAAGAGGAACTAGTCTCTCTGGCTGGTTTAGCAGAAGAAAAACATTCGGAAGGAATTTATCAAGAGGAACCTGAAGAAATGGAAATGGAAGTTGATTAGGAGGAACCCGAAGAAGTGGAAATGATGGTTGATTGGGAGGAACCTGAAGAAATTAGAATGGAGGAGGTAATTGGCGACACAGTCGGGGCTGCCACACAAGAACCGACCTCGCCTGAGGAGCCCACAGATGAAGAAAATATGAATATCGTGTAGGAAATCGAGATTGTCATACAGTCATCGACAATTGTCAATGAAGAACAAGGGAGTGAAATGGAGGATAGAGGAATGGAAAGTGATGTTGTTTTCCAAGAGACAACATCACTTGCCCAAGCAGACATGGATGTTGATACAAGTGGGGGTGCTACACAAGAACCACCCCCAATTCGGCTAGAACAAGAGGAGTCAGACTGTGAAATTGACGATGTCCCTCAAGGACTAGTACCGGCTATGGAAAAAGAAGAAATTCATGAGGAATAGGAAGGTAGAGAAGGAATAAACCGGGAGGTCGATACTATCCCACAAGAACTAGTATCGACCCTAGAAGAAGAAATGGTGAACAAAGAGCGAGAGGATAGAAGGGAAACAAGCTGCGGAATCGATGCTGCCCCACAAGAACCAGCATCGACCCCGACTAAGGTAGTAATGTGTGAAGCTCCAGCTCAAGATGGGAATGAGGATGATGAGTATGTCCCCCGTTCTCCGTTCCAGTCCATGATGCCTAGAGGGGTGAGAGTATTCTGCTCACCCAAACGATTAATGGAGGAAGTAGTTGTTCCACCAGTGCTTAAATTTGTTGACACACCCAAGATTGGCCGAGTCACTACCGAATCTCTGTTGGAACACTCAGAGGCTCGTAAAGAAGACAGAATTCCTATGGAAACACCAGAATAGAGAGTGGTCAATGAAAATTTTGATCAGAAAACAGGAGTCCCCGAAAGGAATATAGAAGAAGAAGCCCCTGAAGATAGGGAGCCCAGCTAGAAAGGCTTAACAAGAGAATCTGCTGAGAATACCGGCAGCATTCCACCACCTCCTGAGCCTGTCATAGGCCCAAAAACTAAATTTATTGTCAAACAGGAATGGATTGAACAGTGTGAGAAAAGAAGGTTACTTCTCAAGAAGAGGTATCAGCTACAGTTCAGTGAAACCATGAGACTGAAAAGGGAGGTTCGAGATTTGAAAAGGCAAGTTTCCTGGCTGAAAAAGAAGGTAAAAATCTACAAATGGAGGGCAGTAAAGACAAAAATTTAGGTCTCCTCTGCAGGCACCCAGACTGGCCCGATTGAAGAGCTTTTTGAAGTCCAAGAATCTGTAATGGCCACTGAGATCCAAAAGTGGTAGTCTGTTGCAAGTGACCATAAGAAGGAAATAGCTCGGGTTCAAGAACAGGCTACCAAAATCGTCACAGGGTACATGGAGCAGTTATATAAGGCACAACTGAAACAAGCTAGACAGAAGGCCAGAATAGAAGAATTGGAAGAACAAGTGTAGCTGCTACAAACAGATAAGGAGAAGATTTTCTTCCTGGCACAACAGGTAATGTCCTGCAAACCTCCTGCACATAGCTATGCCTTATTCCTTCACAAGCAATTTCTTTTCTTTTTTCTTGAAAGTATATATAAGGAGATTTGGTACAAGATTGAGGACACCATTCAACTCCTCTGTATTTTAAAAATTCATGATATCGTAGGACAACACTTAATGCGCAATCTCTACATGCATGGGTATTTCTTAAGGCATGATCAGTATTTTAACCCTATTCCATTCATGGGGGACATTCATTTAAGAGCTTTCACCTCCTATACCATCAATCAGATCAAGTGGAGAAAGGCTTGGGATACATTTGAAGAAAACCAAGTTGGAAGGCCATTAATGATGTGGAAAGAGCATGGCCAGTCCTCAAACATTTATAACAAGCATTATACATTTCTATAAATTGAGGGTCATAAAGAACACATGTTGGTAACCCAGAAATGGTGTGTTGACCTATGTGTCGGCCAAATTACGATGTTCCGCAAAGAAGCATTGGACAATTGTCAGAAAAGGTGGATGTTTTCATCCTCAGCCGTCAGAGAATGAGAACCATTTGGGGCACCTAACTTTTCACGTGCTCTAGAGAGAATGCCACATTTCGTAGCATGCATTCATACCTGTGGGGTCAGATGGATGGGATTGAGGTTTCAATTTTCCCTATCTAGTTGCTAGCCGAGCGATATACTCCTACATATAATGTTGATCCAGACTGGTGGAAGGGTGTTGTTTTGACAGAAGGATATAAACCACCAGGGACGTAAATGGTTGAAGAGTATGATCTCACACAACTTCATGACAGTCACAGTCAGTCCAATCCAGACCTGAGGAGACGACGAGCTGCATGAGGACATGCAGATAGACCAGTTGGGGGGATATGTTGGGTACCATATTTGTATACTTTCCTCTCCCATTTTATCTTGTCTTTCTATCTCTTTGTACCATTATTGTTCTTAAATGCATGAGGTAAAATCCCTTTTCCATATCTTTCATGGGATATGTTGTACCTTAAGAAACAATTCCTTGGCTATGAAAAGGAATCTGTGCTTAAGACATTCTAATAATTATGTCACAGAAATATTGATCCATGTTCAATCACCTCCAAAGTTCAATCATTGCATCTTCAAAATCAAATGCTATAAACGATCCAAAATGCTATTCTCTACTGATATAGAATGAAATGTTCAGAAGAAGAATGAAAGGGAAAAGCCCAAAATGATATGTTGCTGTACAGAATCTATCATCTCAAACTTTAGAAGAATTACAAGAAAAGAACAGTTAAAATGGAGCGCCTATTAAGGGTTTTAACTCTTATTTACACACGCAAAAAGAGACTTGCTACTTCGATACTTCATTTTATTCAAGGACTGAAAATACATTATGTAAACTATGAGACATATCAATGTCAACAAATGCTAGAAGTTTGTTTTTCCTTCATTAATCACTTGAAATATCAGTACAAATATCACTCTCTAGCGATCTGAAAACTGGAACCCTCGCTCCTCCTCTTATCTATGCTCTTATATCTGCTCTTTTTTCTAAATAACTGTATGATCAGTTTTAAAACTAATTCTTGGAAGTTCTAGAATTATTTAAATCTATAAAATATCTATTTTAATATTATATATATAATATATAATATAAAACTGAAAATAGAACCTTACTTCTAACACAAGCAAAAGGAACCAATGGTACATTTTGGGTCCCATTACACCCATACGTACCAACAAAGTCACCCATGTTTTTTGAAAACCCAAAACTGCCTGCGGGAGCAATGATAGCGGTTTCTAAGAAATAACCACGAGATGCCGCAACGCACCATAGCCGTCGATTTTGTAGATGGTGGTTTCAATTAAACCATTTTGCGAGGGTGATATCTCCCATAAGATCCATTTAATTTGAGCCGCCGCAAACCATTGCATCTGAGTCGGATGATCGAAGCCGTCGATTCAGCTTCAATCCTGCTTTGCAAACCACCACCGTCATATTCAAGGTATGGGTCTCCGAATACTGTTTCAGCCGAATCCACTGTGCTTGTTGAATCCCTGTCCACTGAAGAGAGATCCGGCATCACTTGATGTGGAATCTCCATACTCTCTTGGAACTAAGTCTATCTTCTCGTCTCTTGTCATTTGGTAAATTTTTTCACATCCAAAATCATAACCTTTAGATCTATCTGCAATATTAGAATCCAAGTCCATGGTATGATAATTCAAATCTCTTACTCTAGCGGGTTGATCTACATGGACACTAGCATCTCTGAAGATGGCAAGTGAAGGAAAATGTTTGGTATATACTTCAGCTTCTTTGTAGTATCCACCAGAGAAGGATGATTGCTCAACATCAAATGTGCAATTATTTAAAAGTACTTCTTTATAGATTTCGGCCATTTCATTATGTAAAACAACCGGTGGCCTCGGTGAAGACCTAGAGTATAAAAGCATGTATGCTCCTTCCGACATCGCCACATCAAGGCCAACTGGAATCACCTTACTGTCATCGATCTTGTACCACATCCCTTTCAAATTCTTTACATAGCATATATAATGACCGAAAAATGAAGCATTCATCACATCCAAATGTACAACCACTGCATACAGATTGTATAACGGTGGCTTGTCACCGATTCCACTCATATATGGAAACATGTCCAAGACTTCTGGGAAAGCAACAATCTTGTTGAGCTTTCCAAATCTTCCAGTCTCAAATATTTTCAAAACTATAGTAAGAACATTCGGAGCTTCATGCACAGTCAACCGCTTTTCAACTTTCATATAGCTTTTTCATCTGTCTATCCAACGATGCTCAAACTGTAGCGATCCGGCAAACACGACTTCTGAATATATTTGAGCTGGGGTTCAATAACTTTTGATTCGATTCAAACATAATCAAATCGTCTCAGTTAAATACGTTTCCTCCTGATTTCATTTTAGAAATCGGCTTTCAAATTGTGTTTGGCTTGGAATTAGAATTTCACTTAACGCATTTGACTCAACCAACAGTGATCAAACCAGAACTGGAAATTGATTGTTTTGCATTGTGCCACTACCCACAGAAGCAGTCGGAGTTGCTACAAGAAGATGAAGATCTTCAACGCACACATAAACATCATCACAAAGGTCCACTACATAGCGTATAAAAATTGCATGAAACATTTTTCCTTGTTGCATCTTTGAGATGGGTTTCTTGATGCCAATAAAAAACAATGATGACTTGCTCCAAACGACCAATATACAAGCCTGCCTCAAACTTTTCTTCCTTCATTCGTTTCTGAATCGAATCCTCTACCACACCCATTTCTTTCAATATTCTACCCATCGTTCTCTTGTCCCCATAGAATCCATCTGTGGGCAACGCTAATTGTCTCAAGGACTTAAAATCGATTCTAATATCAGGAAACTCATGGTTATCTTTAGCATTGGGTAAAATTCTATTGCACAGGCCCAAAATCTGTTTGTCAAATACAATCTTCATAATTTGAAAGAGAGGGCCCTTGGGAATATGATGCATGGGACGGCCAGGAGCTGCAATAATAGCATCTGGACTTTTAGCTAGTCGAATTAGGCTACAAAAGGATATTTGATTAATGAAGTAATCGTCATGGAGGTTTTACCTTTTTGCAATATTAACTCCGATATTTCTACAGATTCGACCAAAGCAGGGAAGTTGCAGCCGTGAGTCGTGGAATAGCCCATAATTTCCAACGCTATCTTCATTTGATGTTATAGTGTAACAGACTGCATTCCACACTAGCGTTATTTCAGGCCTTTTTATGGTTTCTTTCTGGGCAACTAGGTTGTTTTTGTAGCAAAGTGTATTTTTGTAATATTGAGTTGCTGAAGGGAATCTAGGTTTCCAGAACATTTGTATAAATAGGTCCTGTGGGATCTGAATCAGGGTTAAGCCCAATTACATACTGATTTTGTAACAGTTTATTTTTCCATTAATTGAATGCACAACATCTTGTTGTTTCACCTGTAATTCGTGAGTTTACCGCAACCTTGATCAGAGAGTTGGGCCCATTCTTCTTATCAGGTGTTGTGTTTCCCTTTCTTTTCATTGTTTTCATGTTTTAGTGTGATTTCATTACTGTTGTTACAGTTTAATCCTTCAATTGTTGTGAATGTCTTTTTAATTCTGCAATCTATTTAATTGTTGTTACAATAGTTTATGTGTTTATGGATTTAACCCTATGATCTACAGCAGGTCATGTGCTTGCTCCTGCATATACTATGTTGTTAGTCTTGAAATAACTAACGCCCTTGGGTTGATAATTTATGTGGAAAAAGGGTTGAACATTGTTCATATCCGGACATCAACATATGTTATTGGATTACAAGCTATGTAGTTGAATTGAGTAATATTTGTAAATTTGATCATGGAATCATCTTTCGATTCATTATTTTTCATACATAAATCAAGTGTCAAATGTTGTGTTCTTATATTGTATGACATGACCTTATGAATTTCTGTATAGATTGTGGTTTTATAACCTATATGGATTGAAAATGTGATCATTATAATTTGTGTTCACAAAATTTTTCCTCTTTGCTGAGTCTAAAAATAGTCTTTGCAAAGTAACCGACCAGCCGAGTCCGAGTCTGAAAACATGAATTCAAATTCCCCATTGGCATTCCCTCCCCCTTTCCAGACATAGCCGAGAAAATGACGAATACAGAAACTTCAAGATGAAATTTAGGTATACAGGAAGAGAAGAATTAAAAAAAGGATGAAGAATGTTTGAATGGACATCAATATCTTGGAATAAAAACAATAAAAAATTCCTTACTTCCTCTCTTCTCTATTGGTAACTTCCCAGCTCACATAGCCAAACCAAAATTGTCGAAGTGAGCATGAAATAAGAGTTTGAAACACTTTGTTGTTTTGGGGCATCTTGTTGGGCTGACCCTAAATGCAAACTTAACAAAGCTTGTGAGTTATTAAAATATCTTTCTTTCATGCTAAAATCATTGTTGCTATACTCGAAATTGGGGTATGCCTCCAATTTCTCCATGGGTATGACAACGTATGCAAAAGTGTTGCAACGAACATTAAGGTACGATGGGGTAAGGGCATGTTTCCAATACAATTTACCAGTACCTTCACATTGCAATTATAACAGTTTATCTCGATCAAATATGGCAATCTACAAACAAAGAACTACATTAAATCGGATATACAACCAGACAATACCTAATTATTGGCCATCTCAAAATTGCCAAGCACAAAAATTATGTATTATGTTTCATATTTTTATATCACCAATTTTGGTTCTCAAATCATTCCTAAGAACTTCAATGTACAGACGCGTCATCAACAATATGAACAATTGGTCAAAATTTATGCCATTCCATATGCACCCTTAAAACTAAACCCTGCAGCAATATATGCTCTATACAATATCTATTGCGGAGGTGGATCATCAACAAATAAACTGATTGAAAATTGGTAGACAAAAAAGTTGTAATGATGGTTATTCATCATATTTATCATCTCTCAAATAGCTCGACAAGCACTCAGATATCAAAACTCATTGACAACCCTGCAAGGGTCGTTAATAATAAGTTAATGACTTCAAAAGGCTTGCTATATAGGGACATTTTTTTTTTTTTTAGACATAATCGGTTGCTGTATTGATTTCAAACAGGGGAAAATGGGAGACTGAGCTCCAGAATTACAGAGTATTGAAATTGAAGCGCAGAAAAGGAGGGAACCTTAGTGAGTCCCAGTTTCTGATCCTTCCGCTTGTGTTTGACTGTAGAGAGAACTAATCCGACATAGATGAGGACAAATTGGAATAGTAGGAGGCTGCATTTGTGAAACATGGTAAAAAAAAATGGTCAACAGAACCTTTGGACCTGCAGAAGAGCGCCATCAAGAGCCTGATGGTTCTTGATTTGTTGATCTGAGATAGGATCAGTAGCAGCTGAAAGCGGATGTCTGATTACCATTGAATACTTGAAGTGAATGACTGCATTAATCGCAGTAGACAGATAGAGCAGAGCGTTCTTTATCATGGAAGAAAACAGAAGGATTCGGCGTTGTTTCTGCTGAGAATGCCCTGAGGTTTAGAGCAGGCTCTGTTGGCGCAAGCGTCGGCCTCCTTATTGAGGGAACGGAGGACGTGGATGAACCGAACTTCCTGCATTCACTGAGTGAGTTCGTAGCATCAATTTAGGATTTGCTGAAGGGGTAGGTTGGCTGTTGTGCGCTTATGAACCAGAAGGCTGATAATACTGGCCGAGTCACCAATTACAGTGGCAGTGCGAATGCCAAGAGTTTGAAGTTGCAGAAGTCCTTGGTAAAGGGCAAGCGCTTCAGATTTATTATTGGTTGTGGAATCGAGACCCCACTCGTAAGCCAGAGCGATGTCACCATTGGCATTACGAATGAGGCCGCCCGCCCCTGCTTTGCCAGGGTTAGATTTCGATGCCCCATCGAAAAACAAATAGTAGGTATTACGACTTGTTAGCCAGTGAGCAAACTCCGTGTCTTTCATTCGTAGTTTCCAATTGCTTATAGGATTCTTAGCTTTGCTGGAGTCGAGTCTGTGTGGCCTATTGCAGAGGTCACGGTTGCTCTGGTCGAGCAGGCTCCCAATGTAGTTCCGCTCTTCGACAACAAGCCCCACCACATTGATGTTTCGCTAACAGTGGGCAGCTACTGTTTCCATAGCGAGTCCTCTCGCCTTGCTATGTAATCTTCTGATGTCAGTTCCCTTGTCTTTGAAGATTAATTGGTTACGAGCGAGCCAAATACACCACAACATGGTATATGGAAGGGCGTTCCAGGCTCTTCTTACAACATGATTATTCTTACGCTGCCAGGGGTAATTTGTTTTCCAAGAATGCAAGAGCTCAGCGACTGTGCTATGTTGGCTCCAGAGAAGATGATCCTATTGGAAGGCTTCTTTCCAGCAGGCAGTGGCAAAGGAATAGCTTATAAAAAGATGTTGGATAGTCTCCTCAGCTGCGGCACAGTTTGGGCAGCGAGAGGGACCAGAGACACAACGAATTTTAAGGTTATCAGCTGTTAGAATTTTCCCTTTTAAAAGCAACCAGATGAAGAACTTGATTTTGGGAAGGGTCTCAGATTTCCAAACAGTTTTCCAGTGAGGCCATTTAGACACCGGGTGATCTCTGTTGCAGATATGTTGATAGGCAGCCTTGACAGTATAGCTGGTGCCTGAAGGGTCCCAGCAAAAGCAGTCCTCCTCGTTTTGTTTTGTGGGAGCGATGCCGTGGAGATGAGCCTGTAGAGTGGCCAAACTGATACGAAGCTCTTCAGGGGCGTCCGGAAGTTGCCATCCTGTCCAGAGACGAGTGTGGAGATCCCATTTGGAAATCTGAGCCAGAGTGTGGATCCCTTTGTTGGCTAGGTAAGAAAGAATCTGCTGGGATCCAGGCCAATTTCTTATTGGAGGATGGCCCAAAATTTTATCAGCTCCTAATCTTATGTTGTTTCCCCCCTTGGGAACCTTAGAGATATTTGCAGCGAGAATGGGAATTGCTTTTTTGCACAGTGCCCAGATTTTGGTACAGGCTCGGATGGGCATATCATGATCTAAGAGGAGCTGCCTTGGGAAATTCAAATATTTGACTTCCATCACTCGCTTCCACCAAGTAGAATCTCCGTTGATGAACCTCTAGACAATCTTGCCACCGAAGACCAAGTTTAGAAGCTGTGGAGATCGTATCCCCAACCCACCATGTTCATAGGGTTGGGTGACCTGTTTCCAGTTGATGAGATTATATTTTTTTCGTTCAGCCTTTCCCCCTTGCCAGAGAAAGTGGCGGAGGATGGCTTCCACTTTATGGTGGAAGCTCACAGGAGCTCGCAGCAACAAGAATTGATACAGGGGTAATGAGGAGAGACCAGATTTCAGGAGGACAAGGCGCCCAGCTGGGTTAAGCCAGAGAGAGCCCCATTGTTGCACTTTCTGATTCATTTTGTCAATGATAGTATCCCAGATCTCAGCTTTCAAAGGACCCAGACTTACTGGCATGCCCAGGTATGAGAAGTGCCTCCAATATAATTTGCAGGGGACCCCAAAAATGCTGGCAATGCTCTGAAGTGAATGGGCTGTTGCGTTCCATCCATAAATGCAGCTCTTGAGGTGGTTGATCATGCCTCCGGAGAAATTCATAAATCTGTCTAAGAGTGTTTTGAAGCGGCGAGCTATAATATTGGAAGCACCTCCCATTAACAAGGTGTCATCAGCAAACTGTGAATGGTTTATGTTTTTAACTCCATTCCCAAATTTAATGCCAGTGATGAGGCCAGTGCTGCGTTTATGGTCAAGGGCCCGGCTGAAGGATTCAGCCATCAGAATAAAAAGGTAGGGGGAGAGAGGGCAGCCTTGACGTAATCCTCGTGAAGATTGGAAGGAGGGTCCTGGCCTACCATTAATAAGGGGGGATATCCAAGGACCTGAGATGCAGGCGTTAACAAGGTCAATAAAAGGAGGAGCAAACCCCATCTTTTAAAGGACAGAAAGAAGGAAGGAATGTCTTACCCGATCGAAGGCGTTGGCTAAGTCCAATTTCAAAATGAAACCTTTTTCTTTTCTTGTTTGGCTGGAGTGAATAGCCTCTTGTACCAGCAGAATGGAGTCGTAAATTTGTCTATTTGCGAGAAAGCCTCCTTGATTCTCAGAGATGAGGGAGGGAAGAATGGGTTTGAGGCGGGTAGCTATGATTTTGGACAAGATTTTGTAAGAGGCGTTACAAAGAGAAATGGGTCGGAAGCGAGAAAAGGTTGAGGGTCGGTTTTCTTTAGGGATGAGGGCAAGCTGAGTAGCATTGGTGAAGCCTCCAATTTTATTCTTGCGCTGGATCCATTTTATCATCTTGACAAGATCTTTTTTTATGGTTCCCCAGTGTGCATGGTAAAAATTAATGGGGAAGCCATCAGGGCCAGGGGCCTTGTCTGGCTAGAGAGCCCAGATGGCTTTTTGAATTTCATCCTCATCAATAACCTTAGTAAGCTCTGCATTAACTTCTGCACTAATTTCTGAAGGCAGGTATTGCAGCAAATTTGAGTAATCTTCAGCCTCTTTCGTTTCAGTTAGGAGCGTATTGAAGTGATTTGAGGTTGCATTTTTTATAGCTTCTTGAGAGGTGTGAAGTTGGCCATCCTCGTCAATGATGGAGGTGACATTGTTTCTGATTTTTCGAGCAGTGGTCTGTTTATGAAAGAAGGAGGTATATAGGGACATTTTTAGGAATGACTTATTCAAAAATAAAAAAATGTTATAATTATGGCTATTCATCATATTTATCATCCCTCGAATTGCTCAGCATGAAATATCAAAACTCATTGACAACGCTGCAAGGGTCGTTAATAACAAGTTAACAAATTCAAAAGGCTTGCTATGTAAGGATTTTTGTGGGATTGACTTATTCAACAATAAAAAAACAAATAACTACTATTCTGAATTTATTCACAGAAAGATACTACTAATTGCATTAAGGTATCCTATTAGGTGGGTTTTTTGGGTGCAATGTTGGCAATCTAAAGTTCCCAATGTGACCAAAACAGGACTTCTCTCATTGCATCCTTGTTAATATTGTTCTTCTTAGAGAACAGATATATTGGGAAAAATAATTTGAGAATTGAAATGAATTATGTTAACTACAATTTGAATAACCACAAGCTTTCTCAAATAAAATTTTCAAAGATGCCTGTCATAAAGCATCAAAGAATTGACCATAAATGGTATTGTCCTTACTCAATTTTGTCTCAGAAAATACCAGAATGCTAGACCACTATCCTTCCCACCAATGTTAAAAACCCACTTGTAACATGTTCTCTCATGGGCTTATTGGGGCTGGCAGGGTATGAGCAATCTCACTTCGTTTAAGTGCTTGAGGGTGCTGAACGAGTTAGAATTTAAGATATTTTAGTCAGCAGAAGCAGATTGATTGATGACATTCATTACTCTTGACACTAGCAAATTATTTCTGGAATTTTTGATGAAAAGTTAAAATTTAGTAAAATTTTCCAAAAAAATACAGGCTTTCTTGAACGTTCTTCACTTTATAATGACAGATATATCATATCCCGACAAACAGCAAGAAGTTATAAATGCACCAGTAATGTCAAATAATAAATAATTTCAACAAAAGAGTCTTATAAACATGATGTTGATTCCTTTGACTCATAACAGTAAATCCTAAGACCTAACGATCCCTAGAAGCATGAAGAACATGCTTTTACCTAGAAGACCATCATTAAAGAACACGAAACCCATGCTTTAATAAAATAACTTTTTCTTGTTTGTTACATAGGATACATACTGAAATGAGTACAATAACAATGATGAAGAATGAAACTACTTACATTTTCAACAAATACTTAGTCACTCAAACAAAGGTTTAAGACTTAAATATCCTAAACTACTTAGGTGTGTTCACACTAGAAATTTCGAATATATAAGAATTTAAGTGTTAATAAGATCTAAAATTTAGGGAATTATAGCTAAAAGCCTAAAACATGCCATGCACCTTCCAAGAGATGGAATGAAGTGGTATGTAAGTATGAAAGTGAATTTTTCTTTGGTGAAATGGTTAATATGCGATGAGTACACAAATCATGTAGGAAAAATGATGAGGTGCCATCAAAATGTATGTGTGAAGTGATTTCACCTACGCCAAAGTTATAATATTCTTGCAATAAACAAATTTCCTAGGTAAAACTATGGAAAAATGGCATGAACATGAATGAAAAGAGGTAAGTGTATTACCACATCAAAAGATAATAATGGTCTAACCATGTAGCACAAGGTGAAAGTGACCAAGATGTGATTATTTGACCACCTTGATGCTAGTTCATGAAGAAATTTATGCACCATTGAAGCAACCTCCACTGATAATATAACCTTGTGAAAGCTAGAATCATCATTCCAACCAAGGCAACCACATTATTATCAAGGAGAATCGCTATGCTGATCATTCAGGAAGATCGTCACATGAAGGACTACTCTCAACCAAAAATAAGTGTGTTTGTGGTCCTTGAGCATCCTGCAAGTTACCCCTGAAATATGCATTTACCAATCATGTCAACATGAAGAGGTAACAACAACCACCAATGTGATCAAGTGGACAATGACAAGAACATGGTTGTAGGGGTTCTCGACCTGCAAAGACAAAACCCAGTTCCAAACTTAACAAATTGATGATATTTTTCTTCAAATAGGATAAATTATAGTCTCTACTGAAATATTATTGACTGGTAGATCATATGTACCAGTTACAACCAGGGAGAAAAACCCAATTCAAATGATCGCACGACCAGTATACCTCCATGTCAAGTAGGAAATCACCATTTTCATTAGGGGAATTTTGAGGTCTAAAATGGGCCTCCTATGGAAATTATAAAATAATAGTGGAAATAATAAAATAAGATTTGATGACATCATAAAATCTTAGAGGGAAAAAAGAAAAAACTACTTTTTCAACTCATATTTTAAACCTATCTCTCAAATTTTTTACTCAAATTTCGAGTGGGAGTACTCGTTGGATGCAAAATTGAATTCCCCATCCAAAGAGTACCCATGTTGCATACTTTCGGTGGACCCCGCTACACGAAAAAAATAGAAATACATGAAAAATGTGATTGCAATCACGTTTTTTCATGTATTTCTCATTTTTAAAAATAGCAAGGTCCATCAAAAGTATGCAACATGGGTACTCCTTGGATGAGAAAATAAATTTTACATCCAACGAGTATTCCCACTCGAAATTTGAGTAAAAACTTTGGGAGATAAGTTGAAAAAGTAGTTTTATTATTTTATTATTTTTTAATATTTTTACCCTTTTACTTAAAAAATGGTGAATCATCCCCCATGGTTGACATCATCATATTTCATCCTATTGGCTCTTATAAAGTTTATTTTGGTTGTACATTTTTCTTAGGAGGCCCATTTTAGACCTCAAAATTCCCCTAATGATAAGGAATCCCAACAGCAAGAAACTCTAAAGATGAAGGGAGGAGAGTTGGAATTTGAGTTACACACACCAATACCAAACAATTTCAAGAAATAAGCTTGGAAATTTAATCTGGGCTCCACAGGTATCCCAATCAACCAGTCCCATGCAAGGAATATTGGTCAGCATACCCTTATAGCACAAGGTGAAAGTGACCAGGATGTGATTATTTGACCACCTTGATGTTGGTTCATGAAGAACATTATGCACCATTGAAGTAACCTCCACTGATAATCTAACCTTGTGAAGGCTAGAATCATCATTCCAACCAAGGAAACCACATTATTATCAAGGAGAATCACTATGTTGATCATCCAGGAAGATCATCACATGAAGGACTACTCTCAACCAAAAATAAGTGTGTCTGTGGTCCTTGATCATCCTGCAAGTTACCCTTGAAATATGCATTTACCAATCATGTCAACATGAGGGGTAACAATAACCACCAATGTGATCAAGTGGAAAATGACAAGAACATTGTTGTAGGGGTTCTCGACCTGCAAAGACAAAACCTAGTTCCAACCTTGAAAATTGATGATCTTTTTATTCAAATAGGATAAATTATAGTCTCAACTGAAATATTTATTGACTGGTAGATCATATGTACCAATTAGAGCCAAGGAGAAAAACCCAATTCAAATGATCTCATGACCAATATACCTCCATGTCAAGCATGTAATCACCACTGCATAAGGAATCCCAATAGCAAGAAACTCTAAATATGAAGGGAGGAGACTTGGAATTTGAGTTACACACAGCAATACCAAGCAATTTCAAGAAACAAGTTTGGATATTTAATCTAGGCTCCACATATATCCCAATCAACCAGTCCCATGCAAGGAACATTGGTCATCATACCCTTGTGTTGCATGCAAGACACACCACAAACCTTTACCCTTGTCTTTTTCCAATTAACTGTGCTACAGCTAAAGCACACAACCACCATTAGTAGACCATTAAATGCTTGGAAAAAACTAGTTAATAATTCCAAAGGGTCAAAGATTATGAAAATACAATGCAACACTTTGAATGTAGAAATTAAGTGAACCCAATTTTAAGCTATTAAGTACATATTTACGAGGGTCAAATAAGGAAGTATACAACATAATAAAGGTATGAAAAAATTGCAATATTTGAATCACCTATCATAATTATCCTTAACAAGCCCTTAGAAGAAGGAAGAGCTCCATTCAAAGAGAGGGTATCCTTAGTCAAATTAATAAGATAAAAAATAATTATTAATTTCCAACAGATGACCACAAAATTAGGTCAATAGGACTGTGTTATGTACCAAAGGAAAATGAAACATCTTGAACTGCATCATATTGGAGAGTGGAAACAGTGAGGTGATATAGAGGAATAAGGAGAGACTGCAAACTAGTGTTCTTTATAGCTTTAGTTACTACCAAATAAGTCACACTCCTAAAATAATTGACATATAGGCTTAAGAATTTGATCAGGATTTACATAAGATTCTTTCCTCCCAACCTGTATAGTAAGCAAGTCCAAACTGTAGAAATTATATACAATATACATGTATATATCCGGACTCTCCTAATCTAACAATATTTATCTTCTTGCTAAATACAAAATCCTTCCACTATAATTCTTGCGGAAATTTAATCAACAATTGCAAAACACATGAAGCAATAAAAACACACATAACACAGTTGTTTAACGGGAAAGCCTAAAGCTAAAAACCTCAACTATCATATATTATGTATCATGGAGATCATGTAACAACCCTCATACAAAGCTTAGTACATCAAGCTCTCAGTACAATACAATCGTTACACACTAACAAGATGAAATCTGCAAATCCATGCACTGATTTCTGCCCTCCTGATAGCCTGCCTCCACTGCGCAATCCAAGCTGATTACAAATACCAATTCGATGCAATCCCACTCTCCTTGACTGCGTGATTATCATTGGAAACTCCAATGTAAATTTAGATGCAATTCATGCATCACTAGTAGTCACAACGGATAGTCCATCTTTCCCTTTCACCTATCTCTCCACTGGGTCTCCACTGGATCTGACATGCACTGTAGTTAAATATTGTATTGTTCAGTTGATTAATGAGTTATTATTTGTGAATTATTTAACTAATTAATTCACTCCACTCTCATTAGTGTATCATTCAGTTAGATTAGATACAACTAGCTCAACTGATTCTAACTGAGTTAAACTGAATACAACTCCATGAACTACTCTTCTAACTCTTTCATAACTTTTCCACTTCAGTTCTACTGAGTCCTCCATGCATGAACTCCAGTAAACCCTTAGGAATTGTGTAATTCCTTCAGCCCACTGATTTGACAAATCTGTATACTGAAATTAAGTGCTCCAAGAGAATAAGTCGTTGTTTAGAGTCTGATTATTATTAAGGGCTAATAATAATCGACATGCATCTATTTTTAGATCGACGATCTATAAATAGACTTCGCCCAATCTTCTAAAAATAGAATCTCATCTATTTTTCACATTTGACCAACCATCTACAAATAGCCTCCTGCTACATATAGAATATGCTCACCATGTCTAAAAATAGACATACACCTAAAAATATCATGTGTGGGCCCCACCTAGTTTAGGTGATTATTTTCCAACTAGGATCAAGGATGATGTTTCAGGAAGCCTCCTTCACTGTTTCTTGTTGCAATCTTCAACACTCCCTCTCAACAAGAAAGGATTGCCTTTGCATGCGACATGCAACTCCATGCATTCGCCCTGCAACCTTTGCAAGTGCCCTGCAACTCCATGCATCTGCTCTACAACTCTTGTTGCAACACTTCTGAAACTGAAAGGCTCCAAACAACTCAATCAGTATAATGCATCTATCATCAAAGTCTTCAACTTCTTCTTAATTACTGCACATGTCTTCAGGAACCACTGTGTTGTTGAACTCTGCACCCATGCACTCTGCACTTGCTGTCAACTCTGAACCGCACTCTAGTATCCGACACTGTCACTTTGATTTTCCTGCATCAATCCAACTGATCATGCTACTACTGCTCTCTGGGCTCCTCGTAGCCAGGTTCAATTCATGAGATCCACACCATCTCAATGAATCCTGCCCAGAAATCTCCTCTTGGGATTACTCATGCATGTCGCCGCACCTCTCACCTAGTGGTATAGTTGCATGCACTCCCTCTACCCATCTGGCACAAAATTTCTCTGCATGATTGGTTGCTCCTACTCCCTGATCCTCATCCTGTGGCTGCTCCACATCTCGAGGTTCACTCTTACCTGCATGCAAATCCTACTCCCTCTCAAGCTTCAATTGCATGGCTTTCTCACACTTCCCAACATTAGGAAGCTCCGTAGAAATCCCATCTACTTCAAGTCTGTAGAGATTCTTAGCTCGAATCCCAACCTTTTTAACTTTCCCTGTTGCTTTGTGCCGAAGGAAAACTTTTCCTTCACAAAAGAAAACATCATAGTCTTTATCCTCTAACATTGCGACTGAGATTAAATTCTTCTTTAAACCTGGAACATGCAAAACATCTTGTAAAAGAATGAGTTTACCTGACACCCTCTAAAAGGTAATGGTACCAATGCCAGTCTCATTGTATTTTCCATTGTCACCCAACTCAACATGCAACTAGAGATCTTTCTCCACCAAATCACTGAAAAGGTTCACATCTCCCGTCATGTGAAAGGAAGCACCACTATTAAAGTACCACCCCGATCCCAATGAACTTGACACCATGCATGAAATCAATGAGAAGTCAAGCTCAAATTGCGAGGCAAGAGCCTCAACAGCTACAGCTCCAGCAGCCATCTTGTTCTTCTTCTTATGTGGACAATTTTTGGCAATATGTCCAAACTCGTGACAGTGAAAACACTTCACTTTGGACATGTCATGCTATTTTCCGTCTTCATCGGCCTCATATATAGAATGGAATTTCTTCCCCTTCTTATTCTTTGCCTTGGAAACCAAAGCACAGTCCTCTTCATCATCATTCTTTGATGAAGAGCCATCCCTGGTACTTCGCCTTATCTCCTCCTGCACAAGATCCGACCAAAGTCACTCCCAACCCGGCAGTTTCTCCCATCCATTGACAGAGTCTTCGTAGCTATGCCAACTCTTTGGAAGCCCAAGGAGAGCCAAGCTCACCAAGTAATCATCATCAACACTGACTCCTACACTCCCAAGCTCATATTTGCATTGGACAAACTTTGTCAAGTATACAGGAATAGTGTCGTTCTTCTCCATTTTTATTTTTCTGAGCTTGTCTTTAAGAACCAACCTCCTCTGGTCGCTTCTGCTTTGGAAAAAATCTGTCAAAGCCTTCCACATAGCATATGGAGTGGCTTTCCCATGAATTCTGGAGACAATATGGTCTCTCACACCTTCTAACAGAATCCTCCTCGCCCTTGCTACTTTCTTTTGCCATGCGTCAAGTACTGCAGCATCCGCCGAAGTGGGCTTAGGAACATCTCTCTCAATGAATTCCTTCAAGACATTATCTTCAAGCACCGCCTCCATCCTATCCTTCCAGGCTATGTAGTTAGAGTTTCCCTAGAGTGCATACTCCAACCACAACCCATTGAAAGACATTTCAATGTATACTCAACTGTCACACCAAGAAACTCCTGCATCAAATTCGAATTTTTCCACCAGCACAAAACTCAACACCGCTTCACAATTGCAATCTCCAGTAATTAACACAGCTATGTTACCATGTAGAAATTATATACAATATGCATGTATATATCCAGACTCTCCTGATCTAACAATGTTTATCTTCTTGCTAAATACATAATCCTTCCACTATAATTCTTGTGGAAATTTAATCAACAATTGCAAAACACATGAAGCAATAAAAACACACATAACATAGTTTTTTAATGGGAAATCCTGAAGCTAAAAACCCCAAATATAATATATTATGTATCATAGATATCATGTAACAATCCTCATACAAATCTTAGTACATCAAGCTCTCAATACAATACAAGCATCACACACTAACAAGATGAAATCTGCAAATCCATGCACTGATTTCTACACTCTTGATAGCCTGCCTCCATTGCGCAATCCAAGCTTACTACAAAGACCAATTTAGTGCAATCCCACTCTCCTTGACTGCGTGATTATCATTGGCAACTCCAATGTATATGTATATGCAATTCATGCATCACTAATAGTCACAACGGATAGTCCATCTTGCCCTCTCACCTATCTCTCCACTGGGTCTCCACTGGATCTGACATGCACTGTAGCAAAATGATGTATTGTTCAGTTTATTAATGAGTTATTATTTGTGAATTAATTAACTAATTAATTCACTCCACTCTCACTAGTGTATCATTCAGTTAGATTAGATACAACTAGCTCAAGTTTGAGTGCCTCGAGTTCTTGAATACAACTCCATGAACTACTCTTCCAACTCTGTCATAAATTTTCCACTTCAGTTCTAACTGAGTCCTCCATGCATGAACTCCAGTAAACCCTTAGGAATTGCGTAATTTTTTCAGCCCACTAATTTGACAAATATGTATACTGAAATTAAGTGCTCCAAGAGAATAAGTTGTTGTTTAGAGTCTGATTATTATTAAGGGCTAATAATAATCAACATGCATATATTTTTAGATCGACGATCTATAAATAGACTTCGCCCAATCTTCTAAAAATATAATCTCCTCTATTTTTCACATTTGACCAACCATCTACAAATAGCCTCCTGCTACTTATAGAATATGCTCACCATGTCTAAAAATAGACATACACCTAAAAATAGCTTGTGTGGGCCCCACCTAGTTTAGGTGATTATTTTCCAACTAGGATCAAGGATGATGTTTCAGGAAGCCTTTTTCATTGTTTCTTGTTGCAATATTCAACACAAACTTATGCTCAAGTTCAAAGGGGACTCTTGGGGTTTCATTCCTATTGTAACATCAAAGTGCTTTGCCCTGCGATTTATGAAATATGGAATGAAAAAATAAGCAAAACTAGCACCTTTTCTTGAATCATCAATATGTTGGAGGTTTATTAAGTTCCAAAGGAATCTGGAAATGACATCATGCATGCTTGGAGTCTAGTTCTTCAAGGATTAGATATGAAAAAAATTCTTCTAGCAATGTTATGATGTAAGTTTTCCCCATACGTTCCTTCAATCTGATTGTGCATCCTTTCAGAGCAATTGTTTCTAACTTTCTAGATGCTTCAGCTGCCCTATCTTTGGTAACCTTAAGGAGGCAAGATAGATCAACTCCGTTAAGTGTGGAGGCTCCTAAGATGCACTCTTAAATATTAAATATGATTATTTCAAGACCCCTGCCTTCTAGCAAGGTCAAAATATGAGCACAAGCTTTCTTCAGAACTAGAAAACTTCACTTCACTTTCATTCTAAATGTTTCCTAGTGGCTTCTCCAACCTCTACCACTTCTAAAATAGTTCTTTATAGGAATCTGAGAACGCGGGAAGGAGTATGGACAACTGTCCCAGTAGAGGCATTGAAGATCTGACCATATCATCAAGATATAATATATATACACTTCCCAAATAATCACCTTCAAACCTTAGCTGCTACAACCCAATCATATCAATGGAATAGTTACTGAACTCCTGAGGTTGTCAGTGATGCGCCACATAGGATGCCAAGGCACCTCCTCCTCCAAAGGCTATGCCCATTTCACAAAGGTGATCATGCAACATACAGATTTTACTGTTGACCTCTACAAGATACTTGTTTTCCAAGTTATGAAGACTCAAAAATCCTCCCCAACCAGATCCATCCTTTATTCTTATTCCCTATAATCTTCTTCTATGAAGAAAAAGTGACTGCCAATATTGAATTCTCTTCATTCTTTTGGTGATCCATTTTTTTTAAATAAAATGTTAATTAAGATATATTATATATACTCATGAAAAGAACTATAACTGAGAATCTGAGATACAAGGTTCCAGGTTTCAACAGTGGGCAAGGATCCCAAATTTCCATGAAGTGCCCCCTATCTATCATATTCATCCCAAGAGACCAGAAGGGAGATTTAAAGAGACTTTATCCTATACCTAACTACAACCACTCCCTAACACAAAGGGGGATATCCTTTGTTATATGTATCTAAATTTTTAACACTGAATGTCTTCATAGTAGATTTTCTTAGCTACATTCCAAGTGCCTAACTGCACTGTACAATCTATCCAAAATATGAAACAAAATGAACTCATGAATAAGGGATATCTATCCAATGCCAAAGCTGAAGCATACTACCAAAATGAAAAATAAAAGATATTGTCACATGACCCATACTAAAATTTTGATCACAGGGATTGGGATGTAAGAGACTTCTCCGCAGTGGGTTGTTACACCCCATCTCATGGCTAGATAGCAAGATAGTTATCGGTAAATTTCTAGAGCAGCTAGGGACATAGGAAATCCACAGAGAGAAAAAATTATCTTTCTCCTCTTCTTCAAGTGTGTCATAGCTAATTTTAATCCTTCTTTGTATGTCTGAAGGAAGTGCTTTAGATATTTTGCAGAATTTGGCTTTCAAATAATCCAAAACATTTTTTGCATGAAATGCTGCACCAATAGCTATCATAGATAAGGGAAAACCATCACAGGCATCCAACAACTGTCTAACTACTTCAAATCCCACTGCAGGATGTGGCTTGTGTAAGGCATGCAAGCCAATAACATTTTGAGAATGTTCTTTGTTGAGGCTTGTCAACTTTTAAATGGCCTACCTTCTGATTGCTGAGATGGTAAAATCATTGTTAATGTGGCTTGTCAACTTTTAAGTGAAGCAACCTTCTGATTCCTTAAATGGTAAAAATTTAAAATCATCATTGAGGCTTGTCAACTAAAATTAGGTTACCATAATGAGGGGCATTGAAGGAAAGATGTCCTTCACTGGTGAAAATAATGCATGCAGCTACTCACCATAATCCATGCCATATAAAAATTATGAGGTTGAAAACATGAAAGATGGTTCCTGAACATCACCATGCCTTCATTGATGCTATATATTGACTAACCCACTCCAGTCAAATCCTCATAAAGTTTCCTTTATAATGATGTTAAACACCTCTTAGATGCAATTTCTCTCATGTAAAACAAAAAGTAGGATCGATTGTATCCTGATCTTCTCTTTAGTAAAACAAAAAGCAGGATCGATTGTCCATTCATTATTTTTCTTTTAATCGCATTCTAATTATAGTTCAACACTACAATCAACAATTTTTTCTTAATTTAAATTTATCCTCATTCACACCTTTCCTTTCATCACATCCTGATATATTTCCCTGAAACAAGCAGTATCTTTTTTTAAAATCCACAAGTTCCACCTCCAGAAAATTCATGCCAGTTCGGAAATAATAACAACCTTATCCATATTACTTCAAATAAGTTTATCCTTATCACAGAAGTTTACACTCTCAAATAAGCTTCTTTGTTTACTTTGAGAAATAATTTGTGCTGCTTATCATACCTTAGACATACACTTATTTCTGGAGTAATCTTATCTTCCCACTACCCCTGACACAAATCTTAAAAAGACAAGAAAGTAACCAACAACAGAAACTATTGTCTCCATACCAAGCAACTTCACACTTTACAAGAATTTTCACTATAGCTTGCATTTCCCTTAACCTGGCATCAAACTAGCAAAATTCAAAAGACAGGCCAGCAACCAATATAACAACTTGGTAGCTAAGAGTAAAAATTAGATATATGGATATGAGATTCTAGCCAGCTCAAACACAAAAATATTATATGGCCGCAATTTTATTTTTCCCAATTTCTCAATTTGGTGACTCACCAAATATGTACAAAAGAATTCACATTTTTACAATATAAATACAAATGAGTATTTTGTTGACATAAAATACACTTGATGTTTGTGGCTGAATAAGCTAATCATGTACATCATTATTTATTCTAGTTGCCCAAAAAACAGGAGCCAATCATCATGTTGTACCAGAGTAATATGATCTTGGTCTTGATATTACCATAAAAAACACTCCATTATGATAAGAAAGCCACCTTAATGGTTGTGTTTAGTTCTTACATAGCACAACCCACCAAACACACCACAATATTTGGAGGTATACATTGTTTCTCTCTTTAGACCCATAAGAAGGTATTTTCCTGTACATCTTTTTTATCAAATCGATAAATGTAGGTAATTTACAACTATTGTCTACTGCTATATAAACCCAGGCCACATGCAACTTTACTATTCAGTAGACATCTCATGAACAAGGTTGAAAACAAAAATTGTAATATCATAGGGCCAAAAATATCAGCCAACATTCTGCAAAATCTCCCAAAGGCAAAACTGTTGTTGGCTTCTTCTCATGAAAATTTAAATAGAATTTCTTCATATTTTTTGTCCTCGATATACCTTTGATTCTCAAAATAAGGAAAACTAATATGTACACCTCAAAACACACAAAGATAATGATTTTTTTTCTTTGTCTTCAACAGCTCCCTGAGATAGGGTCAAAACAATCAATTTTGGGCCCAAATTACAAGAAAGTAATATCCCAAAATCATTGAAGCTAAAGTAAAGCTAAAATTCTGATAATGTGTATTTACCATAGGTGAGCTCTTTTGATTCTTGGTAGTTGAGAAGCCTCCACGCAGTTAGCACAGAGAATATCGAGACAAAATGTTTCTTCATATTCACTACCATCAATACACCTTCCACACTCGTCACAACATGCAATACAAAATATACAATCCCGACACTCTCTAACTGTGTGGTATTTTTTCTTTTGGCAACTTACATTGGTGCAGTCATAAACAAGCCTTGCATTCACACATCTAGGGCAAGCTTCAATATCAATTGTATTGTCATCATCATGTGAAAGTGAATAATAGCGACCATTAGGATAAAACCGTGGTTTTAATGAATGAGACTTTTGTTGTAAACCACCATCCAAAAGGTAATTCAAGTTCTCAAGGTGCTCTTTTGTTATCCCAACAAGACCACTAATTCTCAAATGCTTCAATCCGTGCATGTTGCATTCTCTGTGGGCTTTGACATTTTTAATAATGCCATCGACAGTCAACCTCGTGCAGCCTGGAAAACATAATTTCAAAGGGTAGAGTAGGAGGTACCAAGAGAAAATGATATTTCAATCAAAAATTATGAATTAACGAGCTTAAATTGAGCAAGTGTAAGATAACAATATAATTACATGACGAAAACCTAATACACTTCATAACAAAAGAAAATTCCACAATCAATGCACAATATGGTTTTGAAAATAATGGAAAAACTGAACAAGAGAACAACCTACAAACAATACCTTACATGCAACATCATTTTCAGATAAACGCATTACCTTTCCATGTTTCCAGATATCTAATGAAAATTAAGATATGCCAGGCAAGTTGAGGAGCAGCCACCAGTGTGTGCAATAATAGAAGACAAATCAAGAAATGTGAAATTTCAAACACATAAGAACATGAAATACCATATGGAAGAGTTGCACCAGTGCCTCCCTTGATGGTTTCAACATTTTGGGGCAAATTATACCTACATTTCCTTCAAAAAATAAGCTTCACATATTTTAAGTTTTCGTCCTTTTACCATTGTATTTAAAGGATAATAGGGGTTAAATTCACATGCAAACACATCCATTTAGTAACCCTATTTGAAAACATTTTACAGGAAGCACAATTCCATTTCATGAAACCCATGCAATTAGATTAATTGAATCTAACTGTTGACATTGCTAATCATGCCAAAATGCAGAAAATCTATATTCAGAAAGTAAATATACTGTTATTTTCAAAATTCCAAGTGCGACAACAAATTCATCTTTCCGTAATTTTTCAAAATCATAAACCAACAAAGACAGATACCAGCCTTTGTAAACTTTGGACTGATGTCCAATACCTTCTTTAGTCCATCATCATCTGTAATTTGTAGGCACTCCACTAAAATCAATTTTCATAACTGACCTTGAGACCCTTCAGAAATTTTTAAGAGGGCATCATCAGTGAGCCTTTCGCTTAGAGGATACTCCACATGTATATTTTTCCACAGACGAGGATCATCTTTCACTGCAGCATGCAGAGACTTGCAAACTTTTTCAATGGACAGAAGATCTTGCGGGAAAAATGAAGCCCATCATGGGGTTCTCTTTTTAATTCTCCACGAGTGCTACCTTCCGTACTTCCCAAAACAACCTCGGTTTCACCCTAAGAAATCTGGAAAGAATCATAAATGAGTTGATGTCTTCATTGTATTTAAAGGATAATAGGGGTTAAATTCACATGAAAACACATCCATTTAGTAACCCGGTTTGAAATTTTTTTACAGGAATCACTATTCCATTTCATGAAACCCATGCAATTACATTAATTGAATCTAACTATTGACATTGTTAATCATGCTAAAATGAAGAAAATCTATATTTAGAAAAGTAAATATATTGTTATTTTCGAAATGCCAAGTGCAACAACAAATTAATCTTTCTGTAATTTCTCAAAATCAAAATCCAAAAAAGACAGATACCAACCTTTGTAAGCTTTGGACTGATGTCCAATACTTGCTTCAGTCCATCATCATCTGTAATTTTCAGGCACTCCACTAAAGTCAATTTTCGTAACTGACCTTGAGACCCTTCTGCAAGTTTTAAGAGGGCATCATCGGTGAGCCTTTCGCTTAGAGGATATTCCACATGTATATTTTTCCACATACAAGGATCATCTTTCACTGCAGCATGCAGAGACTTGCAAACTTTTTCAATGGACAAAAGATCTTGCAGGCCCAAATACCAAAGTGCGAAATGAAGCCCATCATGGGGTTCTCTTTTTAATTCTCCACCAGTGCTACCTTCCATACTTCCCAAAACAACCTCGGTTTCACCCTAAGCAATCTGGCAATAATCATAATAATTTGATGTCTTCATTGTATTTAAAGGAAAATAGAGGTTAAATTCACATGCAAACACATCCATTTAGTACCCCGGTTTGAAAAAATTTTACGGGAAGCACAATTCCATTTCACAAAACACATGCAATTACATCAACTAAATCTAACTGTTGACATTTCTAATCATGCCAAAATGCAGAAAATCTATATTCAGAAAGTAAATATACTTTTATTTTCAAAATGCCAAGTGCAACAACAAATTCATATTTCTGTAATTTATCAAAATCAAAAACCAACAAAGACAGATACCAACCTTTGTAAGCTTTGGACTGATGTCCAATACTTGCTTCATTCCATCATCATCTGTAATTTTCAGGCACTCCATTAAATTCAATTTTCGTTACTGACCTTGAGACCCTTTAGCAAGTTTTAAGAGGGCATCATCAGTGAGCCTTTCACTTAGAGGATACTCCACATGTATAGTTTTCCAAAGACGAGGATCATCTTTCACTGCAGCATGCAGAGACTTGCAAACTTTTTCAATTGACAGAAGATCTTGCAAGCCCAAATACCAAAGGACAAAATGAAGCCCATCATGGGGTTCCCTTTTTAATTCTACACCAGTGCTACCTTCCATACTTCCCAAAACAACCTCGGTTTCACCCTAATCAATCTGGAAAGAATCATAATAAGCTGATGTCTTCATAGAAGGATCTCCCAAAGGAACTTGCACTCGAATATTACCAGTTTCATCCCTATATTTTGCAAGGCTCTCTTAACATCTCTCATGATTTTCCTCCAGCTCTCTTGGGAGTGTTGCTTCTCTAGAACCTTGGAAGTCTAAAAATAACGCACCAGCTTAAGAGGATGTCAAATAAGCTCCCTTGTAGCTCGAATTCACAAAATCTATTTTATCAAGTAATTCATGCAGCTTAGATGGTTCGTCTTCATCATAAGAAGACACCAGATCATAAGTAGTAGCTTTGTGCTCAACCCAAATTGCTTCACTGTCATCTTAAAAAATGGTTTCATAATCTCCATTTCCAATTAATTCATTCGGATTAATAGGCTCATGGTAACTTTGTCTCTACTCCCAAGTAACTTTATTCTAAACTAGACATGTTTTGATGGCATACAAACCATGGTCCACAATTTGACCCTGTAGTCAACTGGTCTTCTTGAAAGGTTGCATTGTCCTTTGTCAGCCTTTCCTTTATTAAATCTTGATACATCTCCTGTAACAAACATTCTCTTGAAAACTCTCATATTCTGCATTCATTCAATCAGCGAATGCCATTCCAATAACCCTCCAACTTTCCAAGCCAGAAAATGGGGGAAGAATGCAACCCAAAACCCTCCATTGCCCTCATCATCGGTGTAAATAGCATAAATTGGGGGCGAATTCCATTCCAAAACACTCCAACCCAATAAATCGGCTCCATTGCCCTCATCATCGGCATAACCAGAATTGGGGTGAATGCCATTCCAGAACCCTCCAACCCAGTTAATCGGCTCCATTTCCCTCATCATCGGCATAAACTGGGGGCGAATGGAATTCCAAAACCCTCCAACCCAATAAATTGAGGGCAAATGCAATTGAAAACAAACCAAACCAGTAAATCAGGAGGCGAATCCAGACTTTCACATTTAATGTGCTCCTATTTTTTTAGACTAAAACATAAAAATTAATTATTTTTAAAATAATTTTGGGGCTAACTACACAAAAAGTACAAAAAGGATTTTATATAAAAAAATCGCCCCTCCAAAATCTAAAACCCCTTAAATTTCACCCTTGGGCTAAAATTCGCCCCTCCAAAATATAAAACCCCTTAAATTTCGCCCCTAAAATTTTCCCTGTTCTTCACCAAGAACCATTCTTCCAAGAAGCATTAAGGCCATCCTTGGACAAGTAAGGCCACCTTCCTGAAAGTCGTAGATCCTATTTCCAATAGTCAATTTGTCCACTATAATCGCCGCAAGATTTAAGGCCTTCTCCCGCACTCCAAATTCACCACAGCTCACTTAGAAAATGAATTAAATTGGAGGAAAATCACCATATTAAAGGAAAAACCCTAAATTTTCCTTCACCAATTGCGACCAAATCGTAGCTCGGTTTGACAAACCGTCGACACAATTGGAAAGCTCTCACCGAGCACTATAACGAGTCTTCCTTTGTTTTGTTAATTTGACACTTCACTGGGAAGCCATTTTTCCAAGAAGGGTCACTTTGCTGCCTCTTAAAATCAAATTTCTTCACATGCATTGCTTTTACTTGGGGCACCACTTTGCCTTCATACTTTTCAACTCATGTGTTTATTTTCGTCATGAGTAACCATATTTTGATCATGTTTCTATGGTCCCCACTGGGCTTATTTTGTGTGGCAGCATCACCAATTCACCCTTTTTTAGAGCATCCAATTTGAGTCATCATCACATTCATGGAGTCTATCCTGAGTCCCTTTACCTCCTCTTACAGTATTCCATCCATTTTTCCTTGTATCCCTCTCGTGCCGCCCAGTTTGGCCTCCATTCATACTGTCCCCCATCCCCTCCAGAGTCGAGTCAGTCATTGCCAGGTCATCCATGCTTTTTATGCTCTGACAAGGGAATTTTTCTGTCTGCTACTCAGTATCCCCTATTCCATCATCATCATTGGTGTCAATACATCAGTCACTTTTCTATGATCACTCGTGCCTTAGTTGAGCATTCATCATTGCCTCATTTATGGTAGACCTCCTTTTTTCGACATCAACACATTCATTCCAGAATATAGGTCTAGAGGGCAGTGTACCTTGGTTCCAACTTCCATTCTTGTTCGATGCCTCGGATCAAGCAAAGGGAATCATCATTGCCCTTTGACTTGGTTGTTTCTCATCCGCTCGACCTCAGCTCATTATTTCATGATTGAGATTCGTATACTTGATGGTCCAGTGATCCATCAAATTGTACCAATGATTCTCAAGTGTTTGTGAGATGTTTCAGACCTCATGAGGGGGTGGTCCTTCAGGTAGTCCCCCACATGCCCGGATGACCTCAAATTATGCTATGACCTCAAATGCGGCTCCGCAGATTTGATGGGTTTAGTTTCAGTTACTTTTAGTGCCAATAGCATGCATGCATGCATGTATCATTCAGGTTTGGTTGTTACTATGTCTCATGTACTCATATATTATTGTTTTCAATCCTAGCTCATGTCTCTCCAAGTGCAGTATGTATGTGGGATCCATTACATTTTTGTCTGGATCATTTTATGCCAGCATGTCATGTACCATTTATCATGTAATTTATTTCTCAGTCTCATATTGTTGAGCCCATTATCATTCGTTGTACTTTGTCATCTCAGCGGGCATAGGTATGCCTCCCCCACCCCATTCAGAACAGGTACCCAAACATTAAAGGAGACTTATATCATTTGTATGTCTCGCCCCTTCAGTCATTGTCCTCTCTCGCTTTACTATGTCTATGTCTCTCTCTCTCTCTGACTCCCCATCGGTGTCTAGTGATTGTGTTCTTACAGCTTACTTCGGTCATACGATTAGATCCCAACACTCGCATATTGGGGGGAAATCTGTTATCACCAAAATTTGGTCATCTAACCATTTACAATAAGATGGATTGAATTACACCATGTAAGACCAATTTTACCATAATAAAATTTATTTCACTATAAGAAATAATTTAATAAACCATATTTCATTAAGTTATTTCTAGTTTAAACAAGAAACCCCATGAGGAATAATTAAATAAATCCTTATTTATTTGATTTTCCTCTAGCAATAATTAATTAAACCATTGTTTATATAATATTCCTGGTCATATATAACCCAATTATGAGAAATAATTAGATAAATCATTATTTTTCTTATTTTTCTCTAGGAATAATTAATTAAATCATTATTTAGTTATTATTCCTTGTTAAATTTGACTAAATACCTAGGAATAATTAAACAAATCATTATTTTTCAATTATTCCTTAACCACATTCTTGAAATGATAAAAAAATCATTTATTTGTTTATTATTTCTAAATAAATGTATTTAACCAATTTAAATACCTTTTCCCTCCAACAAAATATAATAAAATATTCCGAGTAGTTAGATCTAGATCTTGGTTAATAATATTTTATTATTCTCCATTATCGAGGATAACTCAATATTTTGTTATAAATAGGAGGGTTTTCCATTCACTCTACACTTTGATCACTTTCATTTTCATGCTTTGATCATTCTCATTGCTGCTACTATTTTCTTTTTCTTCTTGAGCTCCCATAGAGTTCAACACATTCTGGGTTTTCTGCACCATTAAGAGAGAGAAACTTCTGGAACTGAAGCAATGAGGAAAACCAAGAACCCATCCCATTGAGGGGGACTGGTAACGCCTATTTTTTCCCTTCACCGGGTGTTATAATATAATAAAGAACATTCTTTAAATCTTGTCTTGTTTGTTGGATGCATGGAGTAATTACTATTTCATTTTACTCTTTAACTGATTTTACTGCATGGATCTGGTTTTTCTCAACATTTGTTCTAACTATCGATTGTAGATCTAAATAATTTAAGCATCCATTTCCACTTTTAGGGTTGTTTGTCACACACAACTAAAGTGAGCTCTTTTCGTACACTTGTGTTAAGAATTTACGCTAAGAATGAGCTTGCTTTCTGATCTCTTCCATTGGTATTTGGCAGGCTAAAATCTGGTGAAATCCTCCCAAGTCCTCACATGATTTTTCTTATACACTTAATTCATTTCGGCCATCATGTACCCCTTCTGGCCTCGTATATTAGGGGTCATTTGTTATAGCATCATTTTCCACCTTTGTATACTTGATTCTCTGAGTTATGGCCTTGGGCATCCCCTTCCCTTCAGACTTTGTCCTTTCTCTAAAAACATTATTTTAAATTCCATATGCAACTCTGCCCTCTCAAAATCACATGCACACGCAGGTCCATCTATACCCAATGCGCGTATATAATTTAAAATGTGAAAAAATATAAAAATCCCTATTTTTTGGGTGGGGTTTATGGTTTACACATGAAGCCTACCTACAACACCCCATGGCCTAACTGTATCCCAACTGAAACAAATATTTTGAGGTGATATAAATACACCTCATGGGAAGGCCTAAGGGGAGGAGAAAGATAAGATATTGATATTATAGCCATTTTGTCCCTAATAAAGTATGATTTATCCCTGTGCCTCCTGCACTCCCAGATTGTGAAACCCTTGTTTCCCTCAAAGAGATGTTCATTCCTCTTATAGGACATCCATGTGTATGCATTTTGAAGGAGATTGTTAAGGCTTGGGCTAGACGGATCCAAAGGACAGTTTCGCTTGGAGTCGTGGTTGAATCAAATGGTACTCCTCCACACTTCTTTACATTCATCAATAAAGAAGCTTTGTCTCATTCTTGATATTCCAAATGGTACTCCTCCACACTTCTTTACATTCATCAATAAAGAAGCTTTGTCTCATTCTTGATATTCATGATTTTTATGCTTTATACATGACTATGGTATTGTTATGAATGGTTTCATGTTTTATGATTATTTTCTTACATTATCTAACACTAATATCTTAAACATGCTTTGAATTATTACTAGTACATGTAATTTTCTTGAATGAGTTGCAGATTTTGGAGTACTAGGAGAAGCATAGGGTATGAACCCTGCGGGATTGCCTTCAAACATAGGACCTACGGGTACTACTCCTTCCCATTTTACTAGTTTAAGCATTAGGAATGCAATTTTTTATGCTTCTTATTGTTGTATGCCTCTTGCTCTGTTGGGGTTCCAAACCCAGACCCTAGGGTGTATTATCCCGTAACAGGTAGAAAAAATGTCAAACATAGAACATGGTTATTAATTTAATAAGAAAATGTATATTTGATTGGGATATATGTACATATATAGTCAAATTTTATAGGACATATGCAGATTTAATTGGTATACCATTACTCTATATTTATCTTAACCCTGGATCTATCCAGTGTTGAGAGGGATCAAATCTCTCAATGTGCAAACCTCTTTTTTGAGTGCAAAACTTGAGGAAAGGTTTTCACCTTGAGAGATTTTATCCCTCTCGAAACTTGATAAATTTGTTGCTAAGATGGATCTAGGTTGGTTTTAGTCATGTGCAGTCACATAAAATTTGTTAAAGAGCTAATTATTCTAATTATTTTAAATATGCTAAATATGTAGAATATTAATCTGGTGATTTTAATTTTAAATTTTCTCAGTTACCTCATTTTCTTAATATGATAGAGACAATTAATAATTTGAATGATGAAAAGTGATGGAATAAAAATTTTGAATGCAAAACAAAAATGTAACATTGTTGAATGATACAAACTGTGAATAATAAGAGAACAGAAAGAATCTTGATATGTAATCGGGGAATTGAGTCTTCGATTAAAGAGGGGTGGGGGGGATTGTGAGATGGAATAATCTCAGAGTGTGAAGTACCAAGTCAAAGAGAGTTCATATAGAAGTTGGATGAACTATGTATGTGAAGCACTTCCTACTAGAGCAGCAGTTGCAGTGGTTAGGTACCCATGCATTCCAGTAGATGGTTGTTCCTTTATATGGACGTCGACAATTTGATTATGTTTGCATGAATAAGGTACAAGGTGTAATTTCTATATTGCACTAGATTTATATCTTTTTGATTGAGATTCAGACAAGTAGTCATTAAGGGGGCGACTTGGAAATATAATTCCTACGTGTCTTTGTTGTGACTCATTCTATGTACAAGAGTTTGTTCCTAATGTTTAGAAGATGTTGAGACCTAGATTTTTCCTAGGACGGTGTGTGGTTGATATATTCTCTCAACAAAGTGATTGTGTGTCCAAGATAGTCTACCTATCTTGAGACAACACTACATGTATTTATATGTAACATTATTTGACTAATATGATGTGTGATATGAAAATTTAACTATACCATGTCTCTCTTGCTTTCCAATACTAATAGTAGCCTTCTCTAAAGCCAATCATTGTGAATTATGGAGTGTAAAACCCCAAGTAAGTTTCAATGGTTGTTTTTTACTATTACCTTGTTTGAATGCAAAGTGACTAACAATATTGAATAATAGAAAATGGGAATAATAAGAATGTATTCAATT
Organism: Pinus albicaulis; assembly: GCA_034641835.2. Classification (NCBI taxonomy): domain Eukaryota; kingdom Viridiplantae; phylum Streptophyta; class Pinopsida; order Pinales; family Pinaceae; genus Pinus; species Pinus albicaulis. The sequence goes on from CM076574.1 coordinate 1,379,821,970, forward strand.
ACAAATAGTTTGTAGTTTCAAGAAGAAAACATTTCAGGTAGGTGAACATTTTATTTAAGATGAAAATTCAAGTATTTTATTTATTGTTGAATTATTGTAACACGGAAATCAATGCACATTGTCAATAATTTTTTTGTGCTTACACCGAAATCAATGTACACCATTAATCTAATTGATTTGAAATTAATGTACATCATACATCTACTAAGTTACATCAAATCAGAAATCAACATGTACACTGAAAACAATGCATCTAGTGCAAGCAATCAAATAGGATTAGAAATCAACATGTACACTGAAATCAATGCATCTAGTGCAAGCAATCAAATAGGGATATAAATCAACGTCTACACTGAAATCAATGCATATAGTGCAAGAGATCAAATAATCTTAGAAATCGATAACTACAATGAAACAAATGTTTCCAATGCAATCAATCAATTAGGATTAGGAATAAACATCTACACCAAAATAAACACATCTATTTCAGTGAAAATCCAAAATATTCATGGTTTTTTAAATCCAACTTCTTTTACCTTTTTGTAAAATCCTTACTTCCTCTTCCTCTATGGTTAATAATGTTCAATATTATATAATATTTGTATTTATCTGTATGTGTCTCCTTCTTCTTCCCTCTCTTTCTCCCCTTTCTTCTCCTCTCTCTCCTCCTCCCTCCCTCCCTCTATCTCTATCTTCTTCCCTCTCTTCCCTCTCCATCTATAATTTTGTCACCCTTTGTATCTCCTTATTTGTCTCTATATCTCACCCCTCAAACATACACTCTCTCTCTCTCCATATCTATCTATCTCTCTGTCCCTCTATATTCCTCTCCCTCTCTTCATCTTCCTTATATCTATCTCTCTCTTACCCTTCTCTCCCTCTATCTCTCTTTCTCTCTCACTTCCCTCCACCTCTCCTCTCTCCCTCACTCTCTCTCCATCTCTCCCTTGTCACCATCTATCTATTTTACACCTCATTTTTTCACCATTAGTCAAATGACCCCAAATATGGATCCCTCGCTATTTGAAGAACCCTTCTCAGTAATCCCCTACACATTCAAAATAAAATCATTCTGGAGATCCAATAATCATAGATTACATTGCTTAAAAACTGTAATTTTAAGCAGTGTCTCACCTTTCATAAACATAAGTTACAACACCGCAAGTTCAGTCATTGACACCTACACAGAGTAATGCACTATTCTCCATTACAAAGTGTGACACCCTTTCAACGGGGGTAAAAATAAAAAAGTAAGGCTAGAACCTTGTTGAGGAATATTCCCTTAACCAAATAGACCTCGAGCTCCTATCTCTTTGGACCTCATCCTAGGAATGATGGATCTCATCCCCCTTATCATGGAAACTGTTAAACACACACATGGTGTATGAGAAGATAAAACACACAAATATGAAAGATAGGCTTTAGTTTCTTATTACCATTGATATGATGTACATTTATAATACAATGAGGTGACCCTTTGATTCATATTCCAAGGTCACTTGGACTCCTTTGTGACTCTTCGCCTTCCACACCTACCCATAGAGGATTAGGTGTCCAAAATTCCCCCCCTTAATCCAAAGGCGTATGTGTGAGTCCAAGAAGAGAGTTGCAATACAAATCTGTAAAGTATGCATGGCAGCACTTAGGTTGAATCAGCTCTTTGAAATGTGGGCATAAAGAGGTGGTTTAAGGATGACCACCAACACTGGAACGCAATGTTTATTTCAGTTCCCGGAACTCTTCCAAAACTGGCTAGAAGCTGAGGGCTTCTGCTAGAGGAAGTGTCCCTCATATTTGAAGAGGGAGACCTTCAACCTAAAAGAAGGGAAGTCTACAACCTACGATGGTTTAAGGATGACTACCAACACTGGAATGCTTGATGCATTTCCTAGAACTCTTCCAAAGTTGGCAAGAAGTTGAAGTCTTTTGCTAGAGGAAGTGTTCTAAAAGAGGAAGAATATCAACTTCACATAGATGGTTTAAGGTTGTCCATCAACCAAAGGCATGCTCATGGGCATCTGTGTCTCTGGCTACAACTCTGAATCTGGAATGACGAATTGTGGCTCAGGCTCGCTTGAACTACTGTGTCTATGGCTACAACTCTAAATCTGGAATGAGAGATTGTGGCACAGGCTTGCTTGATGTGGCTTTGAAGCTTGTAGATTACCACTATTTTCCCCCTTGTCAGGTACAAGGTGATATGATGGAAAAAACTCAACTGCAAGTTTGTTCAATATTCTAGAACAAGTTCTGACATGTGACTTAAACATCTTCTTGGCTGCTAATGCCCATTGCCAAGAAGTGATCCATTCAAGATGAATCTTTGATCTTGCAGGAGGCTTGTTTCTAAAGCATTTGTTTGAAGAATGGGTGTGTCGACCATAGTGCTTGCATGGGTGAAGATCAAAACAGTGATCTTTCATATGGCCAACTCGATCACAGTGTTGGCATTTTACAATTTTTTGTTTTTGTTGAGGAACCGGAGTAGGATATGGAACAGCTGAAGGTGAACTGTCATGAAGTAATCTAGCACTCTAAAATTTGATGGGCTTGGAGTAGTCTGAAATATGAAAGGACAACTCTTTGGCATATCCAAGAATAGTTCTATGCTTGTTGTGGAAAATCTCTTCCAAAGGTCTGATGATGGGCTTGGGAAGTGCACACTGAATTGTTGCATCTACATGTAAATCTGCTCTTGTACAAGGAACTGAATGTCAATCGACTGCAACTTTATATTCTTGCTGTTGATGGGAGTCCTTCTCAATTTTCTGAATAGAAACAGGTTCAGAATGATGACTCTTTTGTTGAAGTTCATCTTGTTAGAGCTGAGACTCCAATTGCAAAAACTCAATCTTCTCTTGTGTGTTTTGCAGAAAAAAAATGAATTTCTGAGAGAAAATCTTTATTGATTTGGATTTTGTTATCAACAATATATTGTATCAAAGCTTTCAAGAAATCTAATACTTCACCAAGTCTTACCATTTTTTTTTTTTTACACTTCAAACGCAAACCACAACTATAAACCAATGAGAAAAGAGCAACTCCCACTTACAAAACAATGTCACTCTTGTTTCTTTCTTTCTTTTAAATCAACCCAACTACTCTCCTATAATTTAATTCACATAAATGGCACATTCCAGAACATTTAACTCCTAATGTATATCACACAGACTTTATGGAGAGCTAACAACACATATGGAAAAATGCAATATATAAAGAGTCAATGATGCCTCCAGTGTTCAGAATACGACCTTGGAAGAACAACCTCATTCTCAACTCCAAAAATATGTGTTATACATTCAGTATTTTAATAAAATACGTATGGAAAGTCAAGCCAACTCCTCTCTCTTTTTTTTCTTTTTTTTTTAAAGCTTCAGGGAGGCTCAACCCAGCTTAATAATTTGCAATCAGAGGTGTGTTTCCTTGATGCACTCAACCTGATTTAGTCTAAGTTTTACTTAATGTCTCTTTGGATAAAAATTTGGTAATACGAACGGGGATGGGATCTACGCGAAGGGAAGATGGACGGACGGAGATGAGGGGCAGTGTTTGAGGGAGAACGGGGTATGAGAGCAGCTGAGGGGCAAGAGTGAGGAGACAGGTGAGGGTTAGGGGGAGGGGTAGCGTAGGGAGGCAGTGTGGAAGGTGAGGGGGCAGTGTGGGGTAGGAGGTGAGGGGGAAGCACGAGGGGGGAGAGCGGACAGAGGGGGAGGGGGGAGGGGGCGTGTCAGTAGTGTTGAGCAGAGCAGAGTGAGGGAGTGCGTTGCATATAGAAGGGATCACTAGCGGTGAGCCGAAGAAGGGTTGAGCGAACAACGTGAAGGAAATGCAATGAATGCTGGTCTCAAACAGCATTCCCAAATAGAAATCCCAAACATCTTTCGTCCCCCACACAGACCTTCTCCAAGCATTCTTGATTTATGGAAGGCACTTCATTTTGCATAGATTTCAAATAGAAGAAAATATATCCAGAAGAGTATTCAAATTCGCACATTAGTCAATAATATTTGCAGAGCGACAATGCAGCAACAGGCCGATTCCATCTGCATGGAAGAGAGATTCAAAGCCAAATATGTTCCAGAGCTCATTATTGTGTCTGACTTGGATTTAACAATGGTGGATTACGATGACCCATCACACCAATCACTCCTGAATTTCAACAGCTTGTGGTCTACTGAATATTCACATAATTCAACTCTTATTTATTCAACAGGTCATTCTCTTTAAATGACAAGTCCCATTGTTGACACCTGCAATAGTTGTTTTATCAGTAAGCAAACAAACATATGAAATACCACCTTACAATCCTCCTCTCGCATTCACATTTTTCAACGGGAGAACACAAGTGCCTTTTTCAATTTCTAAGTGGAGCTTCTCCTGGTGGTGGAATGGCAAAAAACCTCAGTCAAACGAAGAACATTTGGAGTTGTTTGATTGTGGGTGTGTCAGAAAGGCATTGATAAATCCGAATGGTGTGCAGAATTTACAATGGGCAGTGAGACAGTTCTGCCAGGAGCAGGTAGAGAGGGAGTTACAAGAGTAGTAATGCCAGAAATAGAGTTGGTCAGAAAAACATTGACTCAAAATAATTAGGTAGGTCAAAATAATTAGGAAGGGCAAGATTAGGAATACACCTGCAGCTCTAATACCATGTTAAACACACACATGGTGTATGAGAAGATAAAACACACAAATAGGAAATATAGGCATTAGTTGCTTATTACCATTGATATGATGTACATTTATAATACAATGAGGTGACCCTTGGATTCATCTTCCAAGGTCACTTGGACTCCTTTGTGACTCTTTGCCTTCCACACCTACCCATAGAGGATTAGGTGTCCAACATAAACAATCCCATCTAATTGTGGATCTCATCCCTTAGAAGATGGTTCTCCAACCTCCTCTACTCTCCTATAAATGCAATGCAGACTAAAGGAGTAGGGGTAGAATTTCGAAGTACCTTCATGCAGTCAAATGCAAGAGTGAAGGTTTATCATTTCCAGAGGAAGGATTGGAGATTTCTTGGAATAGAGCTTATAAAATTAAGGCAAAAAGGGTTGTAATCTTGTCTTCCCATTGTTAATACAAAATGCACGTTTTTCTTATACAATGTGTCCAATTTTTACATATGTATATCAAAACTCCTTAATATTTTTTAGAAATGGCTTGAATCAATTTGAGGGATTGAAAGTAAATCAAGATCTCAAGCAAACCAAGGATTGAAGGATTATTTCGTTCATCAGGTAAGTTTACCTCTAAATGATTTAAGTATTTCTAAGAAGAATTAGTGTATTTTGTCTTTGTTATTAGTAGGCTTGTTTTCCAAGCCTAGGGAAATCTTGTTCTATCCGCATAATGAGATTCTTTTGGATAACAATTTGGTGACCATACTGGGGAGCGATTGAGTTCTTCAGTGGCTTCCTTTGCTCACTATGGCCTTCTAACATTTCCAAGGTTTTGTTTTATCCTTAAAATTCAATTGTTAGAGGCATTTCAATATTTTTTGGCTTTTTTCTTTGCATATTTGCCTGTTGCACTATGCTTTCAATAACAGAGCGACACCCTACGCACTTTATGCTTATAAACAGTGCGCCATCACACTAGTGTCAACTGTGTTGTGTGAAAGCCTTAGAAAAAGTCATATAACTAGGGTTTTTCCTTTTGGGTCGACAATTTTTTGTTGTCTATGATTTTATGGGTTTGAGTTTACTTCAGAAAAATCAACATTAGCTTTGAAATTATTTTTTTGGTTTTCCTTCTTGATAAATCACTTATCTTTACATTTTAGGGTTTTGGGTGTTTGGTTGATTTGCTAATCTATTAAGAAGAGCCTTTAGCTTCTAAAATTGCTTTTGATTTTTTCAGTTGAATTGATAAGAATATTTATTCTTGCCTATTGTAAAGAATTATTTCATTATTTAAAAAGCTAGTGTTCTCAGTGAAAGATATCTTTGATTTATTTTGTATGTTTTTTTTTAACATAAAACGAAAATTTGCTTGAATTGAGTTGCATTTGAAAATTAATGCATTAGAGGATTTGTGATATTTTTCTCTTATTAATCGATTCTTGCATTATAGTAAATGATTTTGAAAGAGTTCTTTCATTATAATTTAGGTTTGAATTACAAAAGATTTGTAGAAGATTGAATTTTTCATTCTTGGAAATTGAGTGAAATCTTCTCCCTTTCGTAAATAGGAAATTGAGATATTACACGGGTTGCTTATCATACATACTTGACTACTTTCATAAGAAGAGAAACAATAAAATCACTTAAAATTTACCAAGGCATTAATTAATCACATCATATTTAGTGGATATAAGTGAGAAGACATGTTTAGATGTCTATAAACATATCAGTTTTTGTCAATTGTTTGTGTTACATTCTACGGGTGGTTGGTATTCCATGTATCAAGAGTATATTAGAATGCTTCCCATCGTTCAACATGCATTAGACAACACTAATACAAACTGAGATTCCACATAGTCTCAGGAATTTCAAAAGACCCCCTCTAGGTTGCAAACCAGCTGTAAATAACTAAGTTAGTTTCCTTGTTGTTTGTGATACACTGATCACATCATTCGAGGAGATTGTTTGTGTGTACTTAACTGTGTATTGCAGTTCACAACAACCTGGTAACCTTTCATACCTAATATCCTTGTTATTTCTTGTGTTTATTTTAATTGGTAAAATTATAAAATTGTAAAATTGATCATCATATCCCTGCAATATTTTTTCATTAAAACTTCATTGTGGCTGATCAACCTCAAAGTTCTCGTAGTATGCAGGTTTTACCCCCTGAGATTACACCTTAATCGTCTAGTGTTACGATACCTACAGTTACAGAACCTGAATTAATAACACCCGATACATCTTCACCTAATGTTACAAGACCTAAAGTAACCAGATCTAGGTTAAATCAAGCGCAAACAATAGAACCAGAATTATTTTAATCTTAACTTGAAATAACTAAAATCCTTGAACCAGAATTAATTCAATGGGAACCTGAACTGCCTGAACCAAAATTAAGTGAACCTGAAACTAAAATAAACAGGTCTAAAATTTCAGAACCTGAATATGTACCTAAAGAGTGGGTCACCGAACCAGTAACTGCATAAACTCATGTTTCATCTTCACCTGGTTCAATTTTTACTCCTATGTTGGTCACATCACAAGAATTTGTAACTTTAGTTGTTGAAAAAAAATTAGCACCTGATCTTTTATGGATTGAAGAAATTACTTAAGCACTCGCTACAACTGATTGCACTCTTCTTTCAGAAGGCCTTGTAGCAATTGAAATATCATTTCCTTTTCGACCAGATCCTTGGTATATGACTCCTTTATCTTATTTATCTAGAGAAACTCTAGGTTTACACACTCGTTTACCTTTCTCAGTAAGACGAACCATGACAGAATCCTTAAATATAAGTCAAACTTCATCCACTCTTGAAAGTGGACCCAGTCAATTAAATACAACTTCCATGTTTACAGGACATCTGGAATCATTTATATATAGTGGACCCTCTGTACTTGTGTTACACGGCAATTTGTCACTGTCCCTATACTCCCCGTTCCTTGATCCTGGAGGACCCATACAGTGAACCTTGTGTACTTTCCAAGAATGGAATACATACCCCTGAACCACACTTTGTCTGCCAATTCATCTCCCATTACAAATTTTCTGGAAGATCCTTATAAAAACCTGGTTTTCAAGGTCAGTGCTTTTTCTCAGTGTCTGCCCCGTGCCGATAGCAGCGATTTGCACTAAGACCCACACTGATCGATGCTCTGCCTTAATGTCGGACCCACACCAATCCTTTTTTGGAAAGTTTTTAAAATAGAAACGAAGCTTCCATGACTAGAAGCTTCACGAGGCAATGAGCTGGAAGTTTGTTTTAAGGATATGGCCGAGGAATTCCCCTTTGGGCTTATTGTTCCCAAGAAATAGGAACTACTCCAAAGGATAAGCCCTTTTCCCATTATTTGAGGGCCCATAACCTCCTCCTCCATTGTTATATAAGGAGACCTCTTTCATCTCGACTGCCTTAGTTTGAGTTAGAGAGCAATCATAGAGAAGAGAAGAAATCATAAATTCGGGAGAATAGTGCAGAGTGTGATCATTTTTGTGTGTTAGGAACATAGTGATATCTTAGACCATTGCATATGAGGGTGTTGCAAACGTGCTTGGATACGGACTTGTCGATGGAGAGCCTCAACATCAAGGCTTGGTTGTAAACTCCCCTTGTCTTTATCATAATAAAATGCATCTTATGTTTATCTTCCACTCTTGTTTACATTTATAATGAGATTTATAGCATTCCTTGATCAGTTAGATAGGTTGTAATTGTTTTATGTTTGTCATTATTTTACACTTATTGTGGTGTCTTATTTTTTTGTACAAATAATCGAACGTTGGTAGCAACGTGTATCGAGCTTGAGGAGAGCGACGCATCAAGGAGCTTCGACGAAAGACGACAACATAGCATCAGAACAAGGTAGGTAATCTTCCTTGCTCTGAATTTCATTTACAATCTAGGAAGGTAGATGTTAGTATGTTCCCGTAGTTGCTAGACCCACCCTAGGGCTAGAGGGATAGCCTCTGTCCGCGGAGGGGATTTACCTACACAACAACCTGCTAGGTATCAATCACTCAGTGAGACTTTTTTAGGAGCTACATTAGATCTTCTTTCTTCTCATATTTCCTAATGGTCTTCTGGAATCCCATCTGGTTTATCGTTAGTTAATTTAGGATCCATTGACCATACCATGGAATTTTCACAAAATTCCATGTTTGAATGACCATCAAAATTTGACCAACAAGTTAATATGTTATATGGTAGTGGAGGTATCCCTTAACAAACCCCAATTGGATCTTACTTTCTGGTTGGCCCAGGAAACTGTCATATGGACCATATTTTCCTCTAAGAGGGAAACCCCTTGGAGGAAATTATCCTTCATATATAGGATCGTCTTTTGGTGGAACCTATCCAATCCCTGGTCAAATACCTCCGGTAAGACCAAGTTAACCTATTGTAACTCAACCTTTTATTGGTGCTCCATCCCAGGAATGGAAGGTACTATTTGGAACCCTAATTTTGGTGATGCACCCCAATTTCCTTATGGTCAAACTACTCAAGTTACTCCTCAAGATTTTTCTTATCAACCTATCCAAACCATTAGCGAGACTATACCTTAGACCCTTGTTTAGCAACCTATTTCAATTACTCCTCAAACCCTTGATCAACAACCAATTTTGAGTACTTAGCAAACACATGTTCAACAACTCATTCTAATTAAACCTCAAACACATGTACAAACTACACAACAAATAACTATTCAACCTTAGTTATCGATCCAACAACCTATGTATATGTTACCTCAAGAAAATGTGTATCAACCTAGTCTAACTATACCTCAAATCCCTATAGGTCAAACTGTCTAGGATATCCCACAAATTCCCTTTTTTCAAGTTATCCAAGGTGTGCCCCAAATTCCATATCAAGGTCAATATTTTCCAGGCCAACCTCTCCCAAGTCAGCCTATTCCAGTTCAACTTGTTCTAAGTGATTTTCAAATACATTTTCAGGGTCAACCGTATGTAGGTCAACGGTTTCAAGGCCAACCTTTCCAAGGCCAACCCTTTCAAGGTCAACCCTTCTAGGGACAACCTTTTCAAGGATATCCGTTTAGAATAAACCTGGTATGGTTTACCCTAGCTACTCTAGTGCAATAAAAAGTGGACCTTATCCTCAAGGTTATCAATATTCTCAACAAGATTTTAAACAATAGTTACCTTTTTTACAACTCTTGATTTACCATATTTATCCCATCTCACTAATAACCCAATTTATCATTATCCTTTTTGGTCAAAGATTCCAACTAAGTTACCAAGCAATATCCCTAATTTTGATGGCAAGTCTTGTGAAGACTCGTCCAATCATATTATGAATTATCATTTGTGGTCTTCCTCGAACTCCTTCAATGATGATTATATTCGTTTACGTCTTTTCCAAATAATTCTAACGGGTTCTGCAGCGAAATGGTATGTTGAGCTATCGCATGCGTCTTTTCATAACTTCAATGCCTTAGCAACAATTTTTTACACATTTTCAATTACTGATTTGGTGTGAGACTAGTGCCGAGCTTTTAACCTCCTTAAAGTAGTCAAAATATACTCACATTTATAATCATATACATGAGTGGAGACGTTGTCGTCGATTAGTAAAGATTATATACCAGATTAAATATTAGCTGAGTGGTTTAACAAATCTTTACTTTCTACTATTATGAAATATGTTGGTAAGGGGTGAGTTGTTACTAAATCACGAGTTATTGGTTCTTCCCAGGGCTTATATTTGGTTTATTCACATTCTGGCATATTGTACGAAATAATTCCAAATGCTCCTCGCCCATTGAACATTGTTCTATCAACCATTACAGGATCACATGTCATTTATGGTGTGGTTGGTTCTGTTAGTTAGCATTCAACAAGTAAACCCTCTATTCACTCTAATTTGAAGTTTACTCCTACTGCTTCTAGTCAAAATTCACCCTCTCCTATTACTACTTTTGTTACTTCCGAGATTGATGCAACCTAATCTACAAAGACTGGTAAGCATCAACAACCTGGAAGTAATCAAATAGGCAAACATAAAGGCAAACAAGATGTCCAACAACAAGATAAACAAAAACTCACCCTCCTGAGGAAAAGTGTAAACCAAGGTATCCTTATCTTATATGTGATGAGAAACATTATACCAAGGAAATTCCACACCATGCAAAAGTAATTTTTTTTCTAAAAGGTACACCTAATGCACCGGTTGTTTTTACAGATGCTTTTCCCTATTAGGAAACTAAAATGGTTGCCCAACATATGTCCTCTTCTTCCCATAACTCCACTAATATCATGATGACGTTCATTTAGTATGCTTAAGTTATGGTAGCAACAAGGTCCAAAGACTATGGTTCTCAAAATCCTTCGAATGGAAGTGATACTAATCAACCTTCCACGTGATTCCCACCTCCTTCTGATCCTCTAAAGATCAAGTGATGGGTTCCTAAAACAATAATTCACCCTCCTCCTAAAGGTGTTATTTAAAAGTATTATTTTAATCTGCATGCTCATGTGACTCAAAATTATAACATTGTTGAAGACTTGGTTCAAGATCCTTCAACAATGTTGGCTCTTGAAGTGCTCCAAACGTGCCCAACACAACGAAAATTATTGTTATGAACTATTGATGGAATTTATCCACAGGATTATAGCCTAATAGTATTTGACATTGAGAATCAAGTACCTAGGCTCCCACATCAACTAGCATTTCAGATTCCAATTTTTGTTAAAACCAAATGATTGTTGTTAGTGTCAATATTTGCATACTTCCACCAGGGATAAAAACACATTTTCCATGTGCATCTAAGATGTCCCACTCTAAATAAATTTTTAATCATTCGATTAGGTCATGATATAAAATTGTTCCACTGGTGGTTGCTCTTGTCAAGTATCCCATTTTCCTTCACAAGCATATGCCTGTTGACCCTCTTCCATGTTTTCATCATGTTAAAGACAAGTCTACTCTCATTTCACTTTTAGTCAAAATCACTCGTTGAGTCAGTTTATTTCATTTCTCATTAGGTCACTAGGGTTTCATTAGGTCAAATCATTGCATTGTCTCATTTTCAATAAAGGGCAGCAGAAGGTGTGAAGGTGACCCAGAATAAACTCATGATTTGCTTCAGTCAGTTCAAATGTAATAAGTATTCAGTCTCCCAAAGGCTGCAAACTCAGAGTTCCACATGCCAACACATAAAATGTCAAATAAAAAAAGTGTCTACTTCAGAGATTGATCAAATGTCAAAGGGAGTTGTCTTGTTCCAAGGGTGCCTAAGTCATCATTTTCCACAAGCACTAAACCCTAATTTCCACTCCCACTGAGCTAGGGTTTGTTATGGAAACGAGACATATGAGTAGAAGAGCCATAAGGTAGGTCATATCAGTAATTATGAGGTCATTTAAGCTGATAAACATCATGTCTCCATATTTTTTTGAGAAGTCTTTCCAAGAGTCAAGCCATTTGCCACTCATAGGGCCAGTTTCAATATAAACTATGTTTCTGACCAAACAAAGATGAATTTGAAAAATGTGAGAGAGGCTTTTGTCCATCATGGGTCCAAAAAGAAACACCTCCTTCAGTTTTAATACAGGTTTCATGGTTTTTGAGAAATGTAAAAATTACAAGTCCCACATGAGAGTTGTTGCACTTTTGGAGTGACCTTGGGAAAATCAAATTTTCTCATAGCCAGTGTGTCCAAATGACTTTCTCGATGAGTCAAATAATACCTAGAGAGAGAGATATATTTCCAATGAGCTATCATGAGCTCAATTTGGAGTTGAGTAAGGCCTCCAAAACTTGCCTGCACTAGCACTCTACATTTACACACCCTCATTCAGCACTTTTTGACCAGTCTTGGGCGAATCAAATTTTTACAAGGTAAATCAACTCCAATCAGAAAAATAAATGGAAATTTGGAAAGTATACTTCAGGATTTTTCCAATGAGGTATCCTGGGCCCCATTTGGACATCGAAAAGGCCTTCCAAATTGGTCTGTAAAACAGTGTTGCAACGGCGCTGCGCTTTTGCCCGAAAACAGTAGACCAAAATACACAGGCATTGCGCTTTTGCATAGCGGCGCTACGCTTTTGTCATGGCATTGCGCTTATGTCCAGCAAGCCCTAAAAGCACCAAAACTCAACCAAATACTCCCAAATTTTTAGAAAAGTCTTGTAACACCCTCTTGAAAGTAAGTAACACTAATCTATTACCTCCTTGCAGTTCTAAATATCATTTTCATAGTGTTTTTGTTCCTAAGTAAAATTCACATTTTTCCTAGTGGAAAACCCTAGCTTCATCTCCTTGTCCTCAATTTGCTGCTCATAAACCTTACAATACCATCCTACATCACTATTAAACCCATTCCTACCCAGAAACTACTTTTTCCTAGTCTCTAAATCCCCTTCCCATAAAACCTAAGTCCTAGGTCACTAAAATTCCTAGGCAACCATTACCTCAAACCTTTAATCCAATTATCATTTTCAATTCCCTAAATATTTTGACCTCCTATCACCCCCTAAAACTCCATAACTCCTTCCCCCATCTACCTAAATTTTCAAAACCCTATCCCTATTCCCTAGACTTATTTTCACTCCCCATCCCCATCTACCTCATCCCTAGGGTTTTCATAGACCTGGGTTTTCATTTACACTCATTCCCTCCATTTTCCTAAGCTAGCCATCTCATCTCTCACTCCCCTCATCTCATTCCATTTACTCTAGGGTTTCCAAAGCCTTCAAATTCAAAATGTCTGAAAAGGAGGACAGAGGTGTCATTGAGGAACAAAATTGCAAGGGCCAAGCTCAAACGAACCCATGCAAAAATTCAAGCCTTGACCGAGCAAAGGGAGAAGCAGAGGTTAGACATACTTGTTAAGGTGTCTCTTCATGCCTCAAGCCCTTGATCAACAAGTAACCTAAAAAATTTCGCAAGTTTTTGGCACATTTGGCACTTTAGTGCATTTTTGGTTTTTTGAGCAATTTTGGTACACAGAAAATCTGCCAAAAACGCAGCGCCCTTGGCGCTGCGCTTTTTCTTGGAGCCTCTAATGGAGAAATGGCCACCACCATCATGTTCAGAATGATTAGGACATCAACCTCGGCAAGTTTCATGAAATTTAGAGGATAATTGGTCCCTCAAAAGTGAAAGAAACCACCAAATTTTCATGTTTCATCCTCCTTTTTTACCTTGGCGCTGCGCTTTTACTAGTATTGGGAGATTCACTTTTTGACAGGGAAAATGAGCATAATTTTGGAAACTGGAGGCATATTTGGAAACTCAGAGAGCTTTCCAATGAGCTATCATGGAGCTTATTTGGACACCGGGAAGGCCTCCAAAAGTTTCTTGCAAAAGAGGCTATTTTTCTTGTCATGGCGCTGCGCTTTTGCCAGGAAAATGCAATTTTCATCATCTTCAGCAAATTTTGATTTTTTGACTTTTTATCTTGGAGAATGAGAAATTACTGATGTAAAAGGTCAAGATAAATGTAAATGTCATGTTTTTATTTTTATCTAGGGTAGATACATCAGATAAGACCTCTAGAGGTCAAATGAATCAGTTTCCTCTCTTTTAGAGGCAAATTGTTGGGTCTTCCTAGTCTTCATATTCTTGTTTGGGAGTAGGTGAAACTGATCCCTCTCTCATGGATTCGACTCCCTAAGGCTAGGAAGAGTGGTTTTGAGGTCTATATGATGTATTTTCTCAGTCATTGTAAGGGTTTGATTCACTTGGAGCTTTGGCATCTCAAGAGACATATTTGTATCCGTTTTGGCCTGGACATTAATCAAATTTGCAACTATTTTTATGGGATCCATGTGGTATTGTGTTTAGTTTTAGTTTATTCTTTTGTGCTCATATGTTAGAATGTTTTGTTACTTCATCCATCATTTCATTTCTATTAGATGAATGTTTTCAAGTTAGATGAACAGAATCCATACTTTTTATGCTCTGTTTTGGGTAAACATTCATTATTTGTAATTCTTCATTTTAGAAAGAAATCATGAATTCACCATGCTCTTTCTAGCTCCTCACTTGTCTTAAACATCCCATCATCAAAACCCTAAAGTGATAAACATTGTACCTACCTTGCCCCATAGAACACCCTGCAAATTTTGACCTAATTTCCTTGCCCTAGCTGTTTGACTTCTCCTGATCCAAAAAAACCCTACACAATCAAAATCAAAACCCTGAGCTACTATACCTAGCCTAATATCTTCTTTCCTCAGTCATTTTGGCTGTGATCTATACGGAGATAGCCCTCTCCTGGCCTAGTAGAGCTAGCTACTTGGCTAAGCATGGTTTGAGGTTATCTCGGAATTGCCTCTCTCAGCCTGAGGTTCAATCTAAGTGATAACATTTTGGCGACCATACTAGGGAAGCAAAAGATCATATCTTCCCTGGGAAAGAATGACAAAGTTTAGATATGATTTTTGATGGTGGAAAGTAATAAAATGCATATGAAAGCTAAAATTTTCACCTTGCGACTCCAACTTGATGTAAAGACTCCATTGGAGGATCGACCTTGCCAACAGGAAAATGGAAGGATATTACAGAAAGGCCGGGTATTCAAAGTGGAATTGTATTCAAGATCTAATCTTCTTTCTTGTAAATTACTTCTTTTATTTTCCTGAAACTATCCTGAAATTTTTCCGGAGTTTGTTGTATGATAAAGATGATCAAAATATTGATCCTAACTATTCGAAAAGTGTAAATACCGAGTTTTCCTTTCATCTCAGTTCACATCCTTTTTCTAAATCTTATGATGACCATCTTCAAATTGATGAGCCTAAAGAGATCAAGACTGATCCTACAACTTCTGTACATACTCCTACACCTTGTAAAATTCCAAATCGATACAAACCACTCATCTTACCTCCTATACTTCATGCTTTCCCTGAAAATCATTACCTATATATGTCGAGGTTTTATGGTGAATATGACAACATCACTGCTGAGAAACATATACAGAATTTTGAGACTTTCCTAGACCTTTCTAAAGTTGACGAAGAGGATGTCAGTATCAAGCTATTTGCTCTTTCTTTGCAAGGCAAAGTCAAGAGTTGGTTCAAAAACTTTCCTGCCGCAAGCATCTTAAATTTCTCGCATTTCGTCAAAGTTTTCCTCGACAGGTGGGTGGTAAAACAAAACCCTTTCTTAATTCTAAAAGAGTATGACCAGCTGAAAAGACAGCTAGGGGAGACAATACAACAGTTTTCTTATAGATTCAATCAAGTCTATTATTCGATACCTGCTGATATAAGACCCCCTTCTGGCTCAGCTCTTTTACATTACCCGGATGCCTTTGATCCTGAAATGGAGTTTCAGCTGAGAGAAAGGAACCTTGCAACACTTGAAGATATTCAGAACAGTGCAGTAGATGTAGAGGCTAATCTGTTGATCAGAAGGGCAAAGTTGAAGGAAGAAGAGAAGAAGAACATTGTAGAGCACCTGAAATTTTCAGAGGTAAAGCTTGAAATTTTGGTAAGCACAATAGAGGAAATGATACAAAGGATCACCATGAGAGATGTATTTTCCGTTCAAGATCATCATGACCCACTTATCCCAGAAAAAGAAGAGATTACAAGCCCTAAATATTTTCCTACTAATCCCAGCCACCATAGATTAGAAAATGGATTTGTAGATAAATATAAGGAGAAAAAATTTAATAATCTAATGTGTATGATTGGTGAGATTAAATATATTGATGATTTACCAAAGTTTGATCAGTAAAATTGACATTTTGCTTAGTGGAAAACCCTAGTTTCATCTCCTTATCCTCAATTTGTTGCTCATAAACCTTACAATACCATCCCACATCACTATTAAACCCATTCCTTAACCCTACACTACTTTTTCCTAGTCCCTAAATCCCTTTCCCATAAAACCTAAGTCCTAGGTCACTAAAATTCCTAGGCAACCACTACCTCAAACCTGTAATCCAATTATCATTTTCAACTCCCTAAATATATTGACCTCCTATCACCCCCTAAAACTCCATAACTCCTTCCCCCATATACCTAAATTTTCATAACCCTATCCCTATTCGCTAGACCTATTTTCACTCCCCATCCCCATCTACCTCATCCCTAGGGTTTCCATAGACCTAGGTTTTCATTTACACTCATTCCCTCCATTTTCCTAAGCTAGACATCTCATCTCTCACTCCCCTCATATCATTCCATTTACCCTAGGGTTTCCAAAGCCTTCAAATTTAAAATTTCTGAAAAGGAGGATAAAGGTGTCATTGAGGAACAAAATTGCAAGGGCCAAGCTCAAACGAACCCATGCAAAAATTCAAGCCTTAACCGAGAAAAAGGAGAACAAGAGGTTAGACATACTTGCTAAGGTGTCTCTTCATGCCTCAATCCCTTTATCAGCAAGTAACCTAGCAATTTTGGCAATTTTTTGGCACATTTGGCACTTTAGTGCATTTTTGGTTTTTTGAGCAATTCTGGTACACAGAAAATCTGCCAAAAACGCAGTGCCCTTGGCGCTGCACTTTTTCTTGGAGCCTCCAAAGGACAAATGGCCACCATCATCATGTTTAGAATAATGAGGACATCAGCCCCATCAAGTTTCAGGAAATTTAGAGGAGAAATGGTCCCTCAAAAGTGAAAGAAACCACCAAATTTTCATGTTTCTGCCCCCTTTTTTACCTTGGCATCGTGCTTTTACTAGTCTTGGGAGATTCAATTTTTGACAGGGAAAATGAGCATCATTTTGCAAAATGGAGGCATATTTGGAAACTAGACTTGTAGAGATTTCCAATGAGCTATCATGGAGCTTATTTGGACACTGGGAAGGCCTCCAAAATTTTCTTGCAAAAGATTCTATTTTTCCTGTCATGGCACTGCGCTTTTGCCAGGAAAATGCAATTTTCATCATCTTCAGCAAATTTTGACTTTTTGAATTTTTATCTTGGGAAATGAGAAATTACTGATGTAAAAGGTCAATATAAATATATATTTCATGTTTTTATTGTTATCTACGGTAGATACATCAGATAAGTCCTCTAGAGGTCAAATGAATCAGTTTCCTCTCTTTTAGAGGCAAATTGTTGGGTCTTCCTAGTCTTCAAATTCTTGTTTAGGAGTAGGTTAAATTGATCCCTATCTCATGGATTCGACTCCCTGAGGCTAGGAAGAGTGGTTTTGAGGTCTATATGATTTATTTTCTCAGTCATTGTAAGGTTTGGATTCACTTGGAGCTTTGGCATCTCAAGAGACATATTTGTATTAGTTTTGGCCTGGACATTAATCAAATTTGCAGCTATTTTTATGGGATCCATGCGTTATTGTGTTTAGTTTCAGTTTCTTCTTTTGTGCTCATATGTTAGAATGTTTTGTTACTTCATACATCATTTCATTTCTATTAGATGAATGTTTTCAAGTTAGATGAACATAATCCATACTTTCTATGCTCTGTTTTGGGTAAACATTCATTATTTGTAATTCTTCAGTTTAGAAAGAAATCATGAATTCACCATGCTCTTTCTAGCTCCTCACCTGTGTTAAACATCCCATCATCAAAACCCTAAAGTGATAAACATTGTACCTACCTTTCCCCATAGAACACCCTACAAACTTTGACCTAATTTCCTTGCCCTAGCTGTTTGACTCATCCTGATCCAGCAAAACCCTACACAATCAAAATCAAAACCCTGAGCTACTATACCTAGCCTAATATCTTCTTTCCTCAGTCATTTCGGCTGTGATCTATATGGAGAGAGCCCTCTCCTTTCCTATTAAGGCTAGCTACTTGGCTAAGCATGGTTTGAGGTTACCTCGGAATTGTCTCTCTCAACCTGAGGTTCAATCTGAGTGATAACGATTGTTTCGTAGAGTAAATGACAAGGGAGCTTCTACTTGTATAATGTCTATTGCTTGTTGGAAAGCTTTGGGCTCTCCAACACTCAATCAATCACCTACCACTCTAAAAGCATTCGATGGAAGAGGATTCAGTGGAATTAAAGCATAAAATGATTGCTATTGAGGTAGAGATCATTGATTCTTAGCTCGACTACAACCTTTCACTAGGTGGGAGTTTGACTTATGTCATCTCTGCAATAGTCTCTTCACTATTTTGATTGATACTATTTCCCCACCAAGAGAGAATTGTTAAAGTAAACCATCTGGCTTTTTACACCTCTGATCCAAATTCCATTGGTAGTATACTCTTTGTGGGAAAAACACCTAGTTCTTACAGGAATTTCGATGTGGGTTTGCTTAAAGACTCATCATTAATGGGAACTTTTTCTCTCCATCCACCTCATTTTCCTAACACAATCGCACAAGTAAATATGATATCATCCAAGATTGATTCTTATGATCCATGGATAGTACCTACTGAGTTTGATTATCTTATATACGACGATCGAATGTCTCTTAGATCAATTGAATTTTCTTTTGAAGCGATCCATTTAGCCTCTGTTGTAATTTCCACACCAGACAACCAAGTGAACTCCGTAGTAGACAAATATTCTCAATATTCATCATTAATATATATGTCAAATCCTAATCCTTTTGATGGTGTTTTCCCTATGGATGAAAACATCATGGAGATAATGTCTTCACGAGAAAAACCATGGGATAAAAATCATCCTTGTTCCTATTTTCTACTGAAATTAGAATTTATTGAGCATAATTTTGATTCATTCTTCTTACCCGAGATAGTTGCACAATACCAAAGTCCTCTTTCGATTTCCGAGGCAAGTTTTAAGAAGAATTTAGGACCTATATCTTCTACCATCTCAATCAACATCTTGGTAAAACTGAGAATTATTGAAAATGTTCACATAGGAGCCTCTTGTTCTATGGAAGAAATTCAAGCTTACAAGACCCTATTTCAAGAATTATGAGATATCTTCACTTGGACATACAAAAAAATGCTTGGAATTGACTCAAGTATTGTTTTCCATGAAATCAAAACTTATCTATATGCCAAGCGTGTAAGGAAAATATTACATATGGTACATCGACAGAAAGTTATTACTATCAAAGTTGAAAAAAAATCTAAAATTTAGTCTTATATACCTTGTGCCTTTAACCAGCTAGGTTTTGAATATTGTCTCGGTTATGAAGAAGGAAGGTACCATAAGAGTGTGTGTTGATTATAGAGATTTCAATAAATATTGTCCAAAAGACAATTATCCAACTCCTTTTGTTGATCAGATAGTCGATCATTGCATTAGAAATGAAATGTTTTCATTTATGGATGGTTTTTCTAGATATAATAAAATAAACATACTCCCTTTTGACCAACATAAAGCTACTTTTATTTGCCCTTGGGGAACTTTTTCCTATCTAAAGCTTCGTTTTGGTCTTAAAAACACTATTGAAACTTTTGAAAGAGTTGTGTTTTATGCATTTCATGAAATCAAACATATTGTTTAACCTTATCTTGATGACTTACCTGCACACTCTAAGAAACATCAAGATCGCCCAATGCATCTATGAACTGTATTCTTACGATGCAGACATTACAATATTCTCTTGAACCCACACAAATGTGTTTTTTGTGTGTAATTTGGTCGAATCTTAGGCTTAATTGTATCCAAGGTAGGGATCCGAGTTGATCAATTGAAGGTTCGAGCCATACTATATTTACCTGCTCCTTCTAACCTTCGTCAACTCCAAAGTTTTCAAGGGAAGGAAAAAAATTTACATCGCTTTGTCCCCAATTATGCTAAACTTACTAAAGGTTTCACCAAATTATTGAAAAAATGGGTTCACTTTCTTTATGATGACATAGCCCAAAAATATTTCGATGCTTTGAAGGATGTGTTAACTCACACACCTTTGTTACACTCCCCTAATTACCATCGAGATTATTTTTTATACTTAGTTGCCTCAGAAAATGTTATTTCCATGGTACTTGTCCAGGAAGATGATGCAAATGATGAACATGTGATTTACTACTTGAGTATAAATATTACTAGAACATAGATAAAGTATTCACATGTGGAGAAATTAGCCTTGGCAGTTGTACAAGTTGTCCAACGGTTCCGACATTACATATTACTTCGCAAAACTACACTGATTTCTGATTGCAACCTTATGATTTATATCCTTACTCATCAAGTTCTATGGGGCAAGTAATTGAAGTGGATTATCATTCTACTGAGACTTAAATTTAGAATTATTAAATATAAGTCTAAGAAATCCTTGGTCTTTGCTGAATTAATTTGTGACCTTACCTATACTGAAACAAAGATAATAAGTGAATATTCCATTCCTAACAAGACATTGTTTTTTATCAGTTCAGATGACCCATGGTATGGAGATATCATCATTTATATCCAAAACCAAACTTTTTAGCCTAAACTATCTCGTTTTGAACAACATTGAATACAATACCAAGAAAAACATTATCTTATCATCGGTGATACCCTTTATCGTCGTGGTATAAATCTTAATTTTCAACGATGTTTAACTCATCTAGAAGCCGAAAAAGCCTTGAATGATTTCCATTTTGGATCATGTGGAGGGCATATGTCTGATTATGCTACAACCCAAAAAATCCTCTGTGTTGTTTATTTTTGGCCTACCATGTTTAAAGATTGCATTTTAGTAGTCAAGAAATGTCATGTTTGCCAAATATATAATCAAAAAATGCACGTTCCACCCACTCATTAACATACACTAGTTGTTATTGGTCCTTTTTCCAAATGGGGAATAGACTTTATGACATGTAACCCTCACTCGGTCAGGGGGCATGGTTATATTATCGTTGCAATCGATTATTTTACAAAATGGGTCGAGGTGATGACTACATCTGACAACAATGATAAAATTGTTGCATTGTTCATATTCAATCATATTATTGCATGATTTCGTGTACCACAAGCCATCGTCACAGACCATGGCACACATTTTCGAAATTATATGATGTATGAGTTAACTACTAATTTGGGACTGCGCCAAAATATCTCTACTCCTTACTGTATGCAAACCAATGGCTAGGTTGAAGCTACGAACAAGGTTTTGAAAAAAATGCTTCAACTAGTCATGGGGATTCATCGATCAAATTGGCACATCATACTTTTTTCGACATTATGAGCATATCGTACTTCAGTCAAAATTGCAATTGAATTTACACTTTTTTAGTTATTTTATGGTATATAAGTTGTTTCTGTAATTGAATGTGAAATCTCATCTTTGAAAATAGCCACCGAACTTCTTCTTGCTACTTCTGTTGAGGAAGAATTTTTGTTGTATTTAACGCGTTTAGATGAAACTCATCGTTACACTGTATTGGCTAACGAAACACATAAGAAATGAACAAAAGAAAATTTTGATAAAACTATTAACTCTCTCGTGTTTTCTGAAGGTGACTTGGTCTTGTTATATGACCAAGAGCATGATAAGCTAGGAGCTGGCAAGTTCGATCCCATGTGGGTTGGCCCTTATATAGTCAAACGTGTACTTGTGAAAGGGGCTTATGAACTAGTGGATTATGGAAAAATACCTTTGGCTCAGCTCCGGAATGGGTTGTGTCTCAAAAAGTACTATGCCTAGAATTTTGTTGCATAAGTACTTTGTACATTACTGTACCATGTTTTTTTGTGTGTTGCAATTTATTTATTTTATGAACTTATTTTATTTCCCATACTTATATTTTACACTTGATTTGTAGATGTCGATGATCCCCCAACCTCACATTGCCTATGTTGGTGGCGTTAGTCGTAGTACCCATAATCTTTCTTCTACTGCATCGGAAATTTATACACTGATGGATGAGATAGTGAGTTTGTATGGAATTTTCCTTGGTTGAAAAACAATATTGCAGAATAAAGTGCAGTTATTGAAATTTTATTTGTTTCCATTTCACTTGTTATTCATTTTCTAGTTGTTAAATTGGATTCTCAACTTGTGGTATTACATTTGAATAACGTTTATTCAGTCAAAAGTATGCCAATATTAAGGATGTTTTTACGGGTCCGTCTCTTGGAAAGGGAATTTGATTACATTGAATATCAACATATTCCAAGACATTTAAATACATTAATTGGCACATTGGAAAATTATGTATTAAAGCAACATTTGCAACATTTGTAAAAAGAAACTATAGTCATTCATACATTGTATAAAAATAGTCAGCATAAATATAAAAAATTCGCATAGATTAATATGGCTATAAAAATTTTTGGTTTTTGAAAAAATGATATCCAAGACATATGATGCCCATAGCCCTTTATTATTCGCATACATATCAATCAAACCAAAAATACAAAATCTAGCTCAAAATCCTAGAAACAAAGCATGGTGCTCATGATAACAGATGATGGCGTGAGTCATTCGTCGTAACATACGACCAATATATCCAGGTACTATTGTTGTATGCCTCTAATAACAAGGAGGAAGTTCATCAATCCCATTGTTTGGAATGCTCAGAGTTATTCTGTCAAGATTCTCCTCAATCTTAGTCAAGGTCTCTACTACTGGAGGATCCTGCTCAACAATGTTCGTTGGTTGTTCACCATACCTAGCTATTGGTGACATTGTTATTGGTCTGATTGTTCCAATGTATGCATGGTATTTAGATAGTTAGTCTTGGCACACAATTAAAAACAATAAAAACTTGGAAAATGTTGAAAAATATAGAACAACCAAAGTGACAAGTTTTACCTAGGTCACCCCATTGCATCCCTTCAGGAAGAAGAATATGAGGATCACATCTAAAATCTACACCTACATATGGGTAATCTTTGATCATGAGAAGTTGCTGACCCAACCATTGGAAGAATATAGGTGTGTACTTTACTAATGAACCACCTCTACGATGTTCCATCAAACTAACCCATCGTAGCATACGAGGGTCTCTAGGACCTGTTGTCTCCATGGAAACCTATGGGCGTAGTAATGGAATTATCTCTAAAGAAAAATACACTACAATCGATCCATAACCAAAATGTTTCAAAAGACCTATATGTTATCTGATAAGGTACCCTTTCAAACTGGCTAAGACCCCTTCACACCAATTAAATAGTTGCATACAATTTAATGAATACTGCATTTGTGCTTTTGTGGATAGGTGAGGAGTTTCACTTCCACACAAGCGAGTGATTATGAAAAAAAGGTCTTTAGTGGAAGCTCTTTGATGTCTTTAATCTCAATCCTTCCACTGCTATTTTGAGAACCTTGAATGCAATATTCTCTTATGTAGTAATATTTTGGTTCACCACCAACCCTTGCGCCAGATAGTGAAAAGATGGATCCTCTGTATGAGAGCCCTGTCAAGAAATAGATGTCCTCAACATCAATGATTCCAGGCTCTAAGCAACCAATTTAGCAAATCTAGGTGGGCACTCATGCCCAGAATCAAGAAGAAATTTGCAAGACAACAGTTCCTCAGTGCTTGCATGGTTTTTGGATCATTAGTAGTAATGGCATCTTGTTCTTCATGTTCTCTCTTTTTCCTTTGCATTTTTCTTGGTCAAAACTATACATTGAATGAGTAAAATGTTACATTACATGCATGATAAAAAATAGGAAAAGGTAATTCAAATAAAAAACATTATCGTCCATAGGGTTCATTTAAAAGACTAAAAACGAAGTAAATGACCATTAAAATGAAAAAATGAAATCGTGAATGCGAATAACATGCAAAGAGATCTTAGCCCACGGGGATTTGGTTCGACGATGAAGAGTGTGTTGTTAAGACACTCGTGATTAAAATGTCATCATTGCAATCCCCTAGTGGGCAAAAAATCCAACCATGATAAGGGTTGGTGTGGTCGAGGCCGGGTGCGATCCCTGGGTGATTTTGACATCTTAGATGCCCCTCGGTCGCAGTTTCTCAGACCATAGGTTTGGCATGATGTCATCTCAGCACCCACACTACCAAGAAAACAAAAAAAACAAAAAAACATGCAAAGAGATCTTACCTAGAGAATACAGACACTTGAAATATCCCACCCAATCAATCACAATCCACTCCTGAAAATTTGGGGAAAAATGCACTATTCAGAGCTCAAATGGTAAAAAAACACAATGCTAAAAACTGATTTACTTTTTGGATTTTTATAATCAAATTTGGTTCATTAAAATATTATTTTTTACCCTTTGGGTCAAAAGTCAAATATTTTAGTCATTTTTCATTATTTTTTAGCACATATGGTAATTTTTTATCTGAATCTGCATATTACAAGTTATTTTTTGAAACAAATCATTTTGGCGATGAGTATACTTTTATCACTTTTTCAGACTCCTTAAAATTTATGAAAAAACAACCCTTTCAAGTTACCTTTAAGCTCTTTTTTAACTCTCAAAATATGAAAATATTGCCGAGAACTCTTATTTTTTTCAAACTTGTTAAATTATATGAGAAAGACGTCTACCTAGTATAAGCTTACCCCTTTTACAGACCATGTAGACTATTTACAAAAAAAGGTATACTTTGATCAACCATGGTCAAAAGAGTTCAAAAGAGTTCTCCCTTGTATTATTTTAAAAAAAATTGGGTTCGGGCGACTAAATTTATAAAAAGAACATTGTGGAGTTTTCTTTTTATCTCTTTTTCAAACCATCTAAATGTGAAAAATAATCAAGTTACCCCTTCACTAGACTTGTAAAACATAAACAGTGTAGGACTCATCAACCATGATGATACTGAACTACTCCTTCCTAGGATACGTTAAAAATACTTCGAAGGACTTATCCGAAGGATGAGCCTCTACTACAAGCATATGTTATCCTCCTCAAGCTTGATAAAAATGAAGAGGTACTTGCAAGAAATGGTGGGGGGTGATCTATATATCAAAACTTGAAGGTTTTTGATGAAATATACAAGTGAAATTTTTAGTGTTTTTATGTAATTATGTCATTTACATTAACACATAAAAAATTATTTTAAACTCGGTTTTTGCATAAAATAACAGAGACAATAATACCATAACAAAAACACAATACAACAAATGATGAAGGAGTTCACCCCTCCTAGGCTACATCTCTTGGTCCAACTTCCACCGTTGGGCATCTTTCATCATGCTCAAAAATATGTGTTTACATGTATTTGCAGTGCTCAAAATGAAAAAATATTGCCTCTAATGGCTCCAGAATAGTTAAAAACCCCTAAATTGGCTCTTTTTGCACTCAAAAAGGTCAAAAAATTATTGAGTTATGCTCCAGAACAATTTCACTGCTAACTGTCCTCCAATTCACACCCACCTGCAATCCATCCTACAATTTCCACACTTTTCGTCTGCGTGGAGGGACAAATTTTCCCTGCTCTGGTGAGATTCACGTCGGTTCAGGTGAAAATTTTCAGACACTTTAAATGCTCGGTGACCCCCACAAACTGATCAAAAAGGGCCAAGTGGCACCTTGTCCTTTGTTGATTGAGGATCATTCAAAAAAACGCACCAACGGCCAACCCTCCTCTGAATAATGGTTGGGTGACATATTACCGTGGTTCCGTCAGGGTTATGTTTAAATCTACTTGTTGGGAATCTGTAATTTATTAGCAAGATTGGCATAGTCCAATTACAGAAACAACATCGTTTCAACCAACTTTGGGATTCTAGGATCTAGCCCTCCTGAATCTGGAGAGGGATCTCTCCAATGAGTGCAAAGATGGATTTGTCTTTGAAGTTTGGGATAATGATATTAGGCTAGTTATGAAGTCTAAGGGTTTTGTTTGTTTTTGGATGACTGAACATGATTGTTGTTAGAGGTGAAAAGTCCCAAAGGTAAAGAGGTTCAAAAGTGAGAATTTGCAAGCAAGAGAGTAAGTTTTGATCAAGAAGAAAGATGACGGCAGGTTTTCAGTCTATTGAGCTATGGAGTCATAAGAGGATTTAATTGGAACAGCAAGAGGCAAGAGTGGTCCATGGGGCAA
This sequence comes from Pinus albicaulis, assembly GCA_034641835.2. Classification (NCBI taxonomy): domain Eukaryota; kingdom Viridiplantae; phylum Streptophyta; class Pinopsida; order Pinales; family Pinaceae; genus Pinus; species Pinus albicaulis. Next base: position 1,379,848,419 of record CM076574.1, read on the forward strand.
GTCATCTATGTCTAAGGATCTCTTTAAGATTCGATTTATGGAATGAATTGATACATTAAGAAGGGGAAATAAACAGATGCAGAACAAAGAGCAGCCCAGGATCTGGTAAGTACTTTAAAACTAGCCAGCCCTTGACCAGGCACTTAAGAAAGACATGAAAGCAAACTAGGATCTGGTAAGTACTTTGAAACTATCCAACCTTTGATACACTTCCAATAGAAAACATACAAAAACTAAGGGAAACTTGAAGGCAACCTTTGGAGTAGAGACTAGCCGGCCGAGCTCACCACAAATCCTCTCCTAACTCTTCTTTACTTGGCTACTTCCAAGACAATCACAGAGATAACACAGAATGGCCTAATATCTGGTAAGTACTTTGAAACTATCCAGATTTTAGCACATTCTAAGGGAAACAATCAAACAGTTATGCAAACAAGACTGGGACCAGGGCTCACCATATCTTCCTCAGTTCATCTTCACACAACGTATACTGAAAGTAACATTCAAAAATAATATTCAGCTAAGACAATAAGACGAGGGAACACCAGCATTCCTATGTTTAAACTGAATTAAATCATTTTCGAATAACACAGTTGGAAGAAAACATTTAAATAAAAAATATTCAGCCGGAGAAGGTTACTGATATACAGTAGGTCCTAACCTTGTTCAAACTGTTCTTTACAGTAGAAAATGAAACATAATGAAAATAGAAACAAAATCACAAGTTACAATAAGAATAACATCACCGTCAACATAGACCAGGATCCCATAAATCAGCTTGTATTGATGCTCCAAACCAGTTACAATCTTCAAGTCCAGTGTGTTAATTCATCTTTCTTTCATAACCTAACTTATCTGTTACAAGCAGAGCTCCAACAGCCAGTGAATCACTATTTACAATCAGGGATCTTCAGCTCAATTACATTACAATGATTCAACAATTACATCAACAACCAACCCCTCACTCATCTTCTACTGAAGTATTTATAGGATGAGGAGGTGAGATCTGATTAAAGATCTCAAATACAATTAATACAGAGTTAATGTTTTCTTGGCCCTTGGGAGGCTCAATGAAGAAACTGTATAGGTGTTTCACTGTATTAATTGATTTACACTTATGTTTTAAGCTTGGTGGGAGCTTTTGTTGACCTTTGAGGCTCTGTGTGATGTTAGGGTTACTCTGTCGACATCCTGTCATTAAATTCCTGGCAAAATCTACCCTTTGGTTGTGCTGTGAGGCAGATATTTGATCCCGATCAATAAATTCTATTCTTGATTGAATACTTTGAGGCACAGGTGGCGCTTTATTCATTGGGAGGAATCAATTTGCCTCCATTTGTGGCAGTGGAGGGTTTTCCTGATAAAACACTTTAGGTTTTCCTTTAAACTGTGTTTTAGATTGGGGATTAGGCTTTTGATAACTATCTTAGTCGTAATCCCCGCTAATCTGTCCATTAATTCTCTGCTCTGATAATTTCCTAGTCTTTGACACTGATAATCTTTGATTGTGCCTGTTTCATGGTTTTCTTGCTGTTGTGTCGGGATGCGCAGGGTTTATAAGGCATCAATGCCTGAGAAAACATGGATGAAACATGCATTCCAACCCTGCGGGTGATTTCCGTGGATGAATCGAAGACGGGAGGGTCATCACCCTCCTTCCCTGAATCTTCTTTGGAAACCACAAAAAAATGATTTAAACCCTACAAAATGTGAAAACTCGTTAAAAAATCCTTCTTTTATAGCTTTTACTGCATTGGAAGGCGTGGAGGAAGCGTGGCCGTTGGATGGCATCATCCAACGGTCGGGATTGATCGAGAGATATCATGGATCGGGCGAACGGAAAGATTAAATCCGAGCCGTCGATCGTGCAGAGATCGACGGTCGAGAGTGAACGGGGTGGTCAGAGGAGAAGGATGAATCTGAGCCGTCGATCGCGCAGAGATCGACGGTCGGGATCATGCAATGGAAAGTCAGCAGAGGGGAATCGTTGACTGGGCAACGGAATCGGGCGATGCAATATGAGCCGTCGATCTGCAGATCAGATCGACGGCGGAGATTTATTTGCCGCGGTATGATGGCTTGTTTATCGCGCGAGCACTTTGGTTATACATCGGACACTTTCGAAGAGCGATAGTCGTTGGATGAGTGGGCCCAGATCAGACAGCGGAGATCCATTTCACTGGGAATCCTGGTTAGGACTTTAACGTGCGATGGACGACGGTTGCACGGCGGTTTTAAAATCGTACAAGGGACACGTGTCAACCGTTGTATGGAATCGCTGGCCATCGGGGAAAAACCGCCTTCCGCTGAAGAGTGGTGCGATGGAAACCACGTGGTTTTGGAGAAACAGCGCATGGTTGGGGGGGTCCATAGGAATGGTGCGCTCCGCACTGTCCGATCTAAGGAGCAGATCAACGGTGACGATTAGGTTTGAACGGCGGGGACCACACGGTAAGTCGCGCTCCGCACCGTCCGATCTGCGGAGCAGATCGACGGTCGAGATTGCTCCACAATTTACACGGCGGAAAACTTTGGAAATAGATTAAAACCCAAAAAACACGAATAACAAAGGTTTTTTAATGTTTTTGGGAGGAGAAAACATTGGAAAGGATAAGCGCCCGACAGGTTTAGCATTTGGTTATGGCGCTCGAGCGCATGGACGAAAAAAGGGTTAGAGGCTTAGCCCGAGGGGGCTTAAGCCCAGAACATAGAAAATATGCGTTTTCTATGGTTTTTGAATGTTTTTGAATGTTTTTGAAGGAATTAAAGGTTTCGGTAAGGTTAAAAAGTGGGTTTTTAACCTTATAAAATGAATTTTGATGAGGGGAAATAGTAGAAATGTGGAAATGAGGGATTTTCATGGGGAATGGAGGGATAGAAAAAGAGGTTAGTTGGGAGGAAAAGGAAAGGAAAAAAGGGGTCTGCAGCAGTATTTGACTTTGGATTTTTGTAGGATTTCAGAGGTTTTTAGGATGTAAACAGCAATGTGGGATCTGGACAGAGGCATGAGGCCTTCAAGAGTCTTCAAGAGCCAACAATTTTTTGATAGGGAAAATTGTTCCTTGAAGGCTCAAAACAAATTTAGCCACCTTTGGTATAATCAAATTTTACAGGTGGCTAACACTACCCACCATAACCGTAACCCAAACCTAGAAGATATGATGGTTGAGTGGTGTTATTTGGGTTATAACTTGCTAGTTCCAAACCATTGTTTGACTATAGTAATTATTGTGGTTCCATCGGGGTTATGTTAAAATCTCCACACCATAACCGTAACCCAAACCCTGCATATAACATGTTTGATTGGTGTTAGTTGGGTTATAACCCACCAGTTCCAAACCATTGTTTGATTGTGGTAATTACCGTGGTTCCCGCTGGAAGTTTGAACTGCACTCCCGTTGAACTATGGTGTGGCATGTGGTCTGGGGCCAGAGTTAACCCAATGCCCTTGGCTGCTCCAGCTACGATCTCATAGCATGGGGTGGACCGAGGGCCAGGGGTTTACCCCAACCCCGACCCCCAATTCAAATACCATTAAACTTTAAATAGAACCTATACTCTATCGTTAATAAGCAATATCAGTGGTGCAGTGGTGGAGCACTATGGTGCCACCCCGAAGGTCTGTGGTTCAATTCACTCAGAGGTCAGTTGAGATCCATACAAAATTTTGCACCAACATTGGGAGGTGGCATGGCGGTCACCCATTGGCCTACGTGGCGACCACCTATTGTCCCACGTGCCCTCTTCTAATTCGACCACTTCAACAAGCCATAAAACAATAATAAACCACCATTCACGAGCCAATAAAAAAGAGACACTTGTCAACAAACCAATGTCCCACAAACATCACTTGCCTACTCAGTGTACAAACCACTGACTAGGCATACCTGCAACTCAATTTTTAAAAAATTAGTTGTTTGAGAAAATGGTCAAAATGCGATATCAAGAGCATACGATATTGATTTTGAGTGAAATGAGTTGCGTTGGATTCAAAACAACGATATCTTCAATTTGGTACCGATTTCAAGCACTTTTGAACACTTTAAGTTTTGATAGTTTTACTGATCCACTATATTAGGGGTAAATTGGGAAAATAATGTATAGAGTTTGTATTTGGTAATGAGTCACTCTTGAACACAACACACTTTCACTTTCATGTCTTATTGGGTTGAGAAATCCACTTGCCCATTTTTTGACCACATCTCCTTGAAAGTATTCATAATGGATTTTTATCCCATATTGAGTCTGTGTTTCCAACTCCGTATAGTTTCGTCAATATGTTCAAAATAATTTCAACCTCAGTTAAAATATTTTGTAGTACTTATATCCCTCTTTCGCGTCGATCATCTTTGAGTAAGTCCTGAATTTCTCCATTTGTCCTGATCAAAATATTGATACATGTTTTGTGTAGTTGATGGGGGACACAAAAAGGCCCTCTTGCGATGAGTTACTTCCTATAGGCTTTAACACATTATCTGGGAAATTGAGTTAGAAACTCCCTTTAGTGCCTTAGAATTTGCATGCCTCAAAGGCAGGTCTCCTCTCTTTCGACGAAAGCTTTACATCATTGGCCTTTGATCGAAATATTATATGACTGTTTGATTGTAGATCATTCATTCACACTTCATAGATTGTACTAGTGTACCTTAGGAACCATTGACATTACTGGTGGTTTCTCTCGCATTTGTTAACGGTTCTCATCATTGACCGATAATCAGATGGTGCCTGCCATGTTCAACTTCAACACATTCATTCACATAGTTAGACTTGTACTATCAAGTGTGTTATCACTCACTAATTTCTCAAGGTTAAAGAAAGAAATAGTCTGAGGTAACCACAGACCAACTTTTAAACTCTAGGATCTAGCCTTCCTAGGGTTCAGATAGGGCTCTCTCTATAAATTTTAACTTTGTTTTGATTATAAGATATTAGGCTAGTTATGATTGTGCAAATTGGTTTTGGTTTGTTTGGTTTGGTGGGAAAAATCACTTAATGAGATGGATAGTGGGAAATATGTTTGTCCATTGGGCTAAGGAGTCAAAAAATCAAGTAGACAGAACTAGGATCAAGGTAAAGAAGTCAATTTTTTTCAGGGAAAGATAGATAACCCTTTGAAGATCTTGGAAGGTTTTTTGGTGAGGTGATATGATCGGGATAAAGAGCAATGAAGGGTTCTTTGATCCAGAAAATAGAAGTAGTAGGCAGAGGTCAAACGAAAGAGGGAGTAATTAAGGGTTCCCTACTCTCGAAATCAACAGAAAACATAGAAATGATAAACAGTAAAGACATGGTGCTTTTAACAAATCCTGAAGTAATACTCATGTTTATTCATTCAAATTTAGAACACATAATGGATGCATGAAACAAAGAAGATAAACAATGACAAGTAGAAAATAATTTACTTCAATAACTCATCACATGAATCCTGAAATATGATGCTAATTGATTCGATCCAGTCTGCTACTCGAAATTTGAAACACAAAAGCCTTCAAGTCCAACAAAAATGACTATAGAAATATTCATCAATTTTTTCCACAATAATACTTCAAAGGATGAAGTATTTATACAAATTCTAAACTAGAATATCTTGAAAAATTATCAAGATTGGTTTACAAATATCTCAAACTGTTTTACATAAATAGAACTTAATTAAAGTACACTCAAAACTAATTAATCTATTTGGAACTATAATTATGGATTGATGGTGACAAATAAGAGAATTCGAATTTGATATCAAGTCTTAGTTGATGATGAGGCATCCAAGTCACTAACTGTTTCCTTTCTTTGTGCATTCTACTCCATAAATTCTGCAAAAATTTGGGTCCAATGATACCTTTTTATATCTCCATCTGAGATAGATATGTAAAACCTGAAAGAGGTTATTGTATATAAATATGTTTTTGAGATAAACCTCTTTCAGTTCCATAAAATTCTGCTCTAGATTGTCACAATAGGCTCTGCAAAAAGATGTGTAAAACAGAGCTTCGCACAATCTGAAAAATAAGCTGTAAATATGTGCATGTATCTCTGATTCTGTAATACCTGTGCAAAAAGTGAGATAGGTTTTTGTATATGGGTCTCTTAGGAACAAAAACCTCCTTCAATTTTGTAAGATGTATTTCTGATTGGCCGCAATCTTCTCTGCAAAATGATGAGTTAATAGGAATTTTCTGTAAAAAGTGCTTACAAATATTGTTTACTATTTCCAAATCCATGATAGCTGTTAGAAAAGTGAGAGAGGTTTTTGTATTTGGAAATTTTAGGAACATAAACCTCCTTCAAGTTTGCAAAATTCATCTTGTATTGGTCACAATAATTTCTGCAAAACAATGACTTAAACAGGAAATTTCTGCAAAAATGTCCCTTCTTGCTCTGTTTTCATCTTTTAACCTTACTGTTCTTTTAACTGTTTTTACTTTCACTTTGGATAAACTTCATTGTTGTTGGTGAAAGTATTTTCATCTCTGTTTAACTATTACTGCCTCTATATTTACTTTTAGTGTTTTACCTTGACTGCTCTATTACCTTTTTTTTTACCTTTACTGTGACTTTCATCTGATACACTTTAACTCTTATGCTCTTTGACTATTATGTTTTCACTGTCATTGTGAATTATTATTTCAGTTTTACCATTCACTGTGAAAATTTATCTCTCTCCGCATAAATGACTTCTTTCTGTTCTGCTACCTGGAATCTTTTGTTAGGAATATCATTTAAAATTCATTTCTTCGTGAACTCTTGGAGTAAAACAGATCTTTAACTAGTATTTAGATTGTTTTATCCAAATTCTCCTTTTTCTAATGACCTGCAAAACAAAATAATTGTTAATAAAATAGAGGTCTACATGGAGGGATAATGGCTTTGATGATGGGAAAAGACTGTGAAAAATGGTTTGAACTGCAGCAGGTTTTCATTTTTGTTGTTATTGGCTCTCAATCTTGCAAAAAGGACTGTTAAAATTCAGGGTTTTTGGAACACTCTGTAACCTTTCGCATAGGTTTTACTGCATACTTCTTTGATAAAACAACCCTAAAGCCTTCTAATTTATGCACAAAAAGGGGTTTTGAGCATTTATAAAAGGGTTTTCTTCATTCAAAAGGTTTCTAAAGGTTTGCAATACTTAAATTTCTTCAATTTTGCTTAAAACAAGTTACAGTCTTCAGAAAACTTTGAATTTATCAGGGTTTCGCATCAAATATGTTCTTTTGGGGGTAAATACAGGTCTTTCTGTGGGAAAAATAGGCTTCACAAGGTTCAAATTGGGAGAAATTTGGTTCTTTCAAATGAAGGGAAGGTTATTTTCTTCGAAGAATACCTCTTTTTGCAAGTATTTGGTCTTGAAAAGGTTTCTGAGGCGTCGGAGAGGCTTTCTGATGGTTGGTGAAGTCCCTTGAAGTAAACTGGGAGCTTGAAGTGGTCTCAGCAATAGTTGAAATGGATTTCTGGTTCTTTGGGTGAAAAAATGGAGTACAATGCTTGATTTTCAGTCGGAGATGGCTTAAAAATGGACAGATAATGCAGAAAGGGCTTAACTATGCACATTATGAAGTTTTATAGTGTGTTTGATTTAAATCAGATTAAGCATTGAATGGTGGTCAAATCATAGGATGGGTGGTTTTGGGGCTTCGAAGAATAGAAACCGCGAGTGGTTATCGCGCACATTTGAGGTGGTAAGTGATTTGGAATGGATCGAAAGCGATCCAGTAGAAATGAGCCATGTGGAGGAGGGAGAGGATTTGAAAACCACCTATTTCAAGTGGAAATGAAAGTGTTATCATCGCGCGAATTTATTTGCAATATGGGATTTCAATCGTTGGATCGGGAAGGTCTATGTGAACGATTGAGATTTGTTTGAGGAGTAGCACGGCATTCAAAGGTGGGGTCCGGGGTTTATTAACGCGGCAGGATGGGTTTCAAACCTTATAAATATAAATTTATAAAGTTAAACCTTGGGCTATATGATGGGAGGAGGGGTAAAGTCATATATGTGTTTTAATTAAAACATTTAACAAATGTTCCAACCAATAACGTTGGCGCGAGTCTTATTATATAGTTTTTAAACATTTGTCATTTGTTTAATAACTATAGGGGTGGGGTATTTTTATATAGATACGTTTAAAACCAATGGGAATAAGGGCGGGGTTTTAATTCATCACATGGGTTATTATAACATTGGCTTAAACATTAAATAGAGGGTTTTGTGGGTTATTTTAAAAAAGGATTTAATACTATATGGGAGGGTATAGTTTTTAAGGAATTAATATATAGGTTAGAAATTAATATGGAAAAAAGGTGTAATGTAGGTAAATGAATAAAATATATGTTTTAACACTAAGTAAAGTGTAAATAAAGCATAGTTGTCCCTTTTTTATTTTTCACACTTGAACTTAAGATAAAATGCATTTTATGGGTTTTTGAATGATTTTGAATGTAAATGAAATTAGTTATTTAGGGTTTTACTTTTACTAAGTAAAAATGGGTTTTTACTTAGGGAAAGGGATTATGATTAATGGATGAAGGGTAAATGCTGATGAATATGGGTTTTGTGTAGGAATTCAGTATTTTTAAATCAATCAGTTATCGAGCCTTAGGTCCGGTCCCAACAGAAGTCAAAGAAATGCTCTGAGCTTTTTTAACTGATAGTTTTGAATACTGAGTCATTATAGGGGAAGGGAAATTAGTAATTTTGCCCAATGATTCTTTATTACATGCTTGCACAACTACTTTCTACATACCCATATTTATTTCTAACATTTTTACTTCATTTTCATGGGTGCATTTAGGCTTGCAACCCTAAATCAATTTTCTTTCAAAGCATAAAACTATCTAATTCTAACCTTTTTTCATCTGAGGGCTCAGATTAAATTGTTGAGAGCCTCATTTATTCTCTAAATATCTATTGATTTGTCAAGTTTAAACTGTTTTCCATATCTTTATTCTCTATCTAAAACATGAAATTCAAAGCATGAAAAGTTAAGATTAAGTTGTTTAACTGATCATGGATTATGGCATTTATTGACAATCTGCAAATCATTATTCTTGCAATAAATTAAATAGTAGTGGCATTTTGACTTGCTCACTTTCAGGTCTTATTTTTTCTTTTTTCTTTTGGGGTCTATCTTTTTCTAAGTCCTTTGATATTTCTTTTAGGGCATACCCTCTTTTCATTTTTTTTAATTTGGGAATTCATTTTCAGAAAGCAAAGGTATGTACAATATTTCAAGATTTTAACAGAGTCAATTAAAAATTATGAATCCTATATTTATAGGACCCTAACAGAGTGGTGGTGAAAAATATCCTGGATCTAGTTTCATCCATTCAAGTTGCGTGGAGTTTTCATGACTAATGTACAAATTCATACTTTATGATCATGGCTATGTTCATATTGAGCTTATTCGAGCATGGATCCACGATGTATGTCTGGTGACCATGACTTTGATTTGTTCAGACATATTTTTACACATTTCCATACTTAGGTCTAGAGTTATTAATATGCTATACTAAGTATGAGAATTCCTACCTCAGATTATTTCATTATTATATTGTACTGTGATCCTTGATTGTCCACTTTCAGGTTTCCAGCCAATTGATTTTTGATTTGAACTTTCACATGATAAAGCACTTTAGCCCTCACACACAGTTTTTGACTTTGCCCTTTAGGGGGAAATATGTTACATGTCATTTTGTCACCATGAGTTAAATGACCCCAATTTTGAATCCCTTGCTATCTAAATAACTCTTCTCAGTAATCGTCTACACAGTCAAAAGAAAAATCATTCTGAAGATCCCAAGAATCCTAGATTACATTGCTTAAAAACCCTAATTTTATGCAGTATCACACCTTTCCTATACACAAGTTGCGACACCGCAGTTTTAGTCATTGACACCTGTGTAGAGTAATACATTGTTCTACATTACAAAGTACGACACGCTTTCAAGGGGGGTAAAAATAAAAAAGTAAAGTCTATGTTAAACACATATGGAATATAAACAAGGTATGAAGGAAAATCATTAATGCATTTATTAATCAAAGATATACATATAAATGCATTTCTCATGACCACTGGATTCCATATTCCAAGGTCTCTTGTGCTCCATTTGATTGTTCACATTCCACACCAACCCTTATCATATTAGGTGTCCAACATTTTCCCCCTTAATCTGAAGGGGTTTATAAGAGTCCAAGAAGAGAGATTTAATACAATAGTGCATGAAAACAGTAAGTTGAATGCATTCTCTGAGATAATGGCATAAGGTGGGAGAACTCGAGGTCTCAATAGGCAATGGTTTAAGGATGACCACCATCACTGAAACGCTTCATGTAGTTCTGATAAATCTTCCAAATATGGCAAGAAGTTGAAGTCTTCTACTAGAGGAAGTGCTCCTTAATGCTTTTAAGAGGAAGACCTTCAACCTAGAAAAAGGGAGGTCTACAACCTGTGATGATTTAAGGAAGACCACCAACCAAAGGAACGCTTTGTGCAATTCTCGGAACTCTTCAAAATTTGGAAAGGAGATAAAGTCTTCTGCTATAGGAAGTGTTCCTTAATGCTTTGAAGAGGGAGACCTTAAATCTAGAAAAAGTGAGGTCTACAACCTGTGGTGGTTTAAGGAAGGCTACCAACCAAAGGCATGCTTAGGAGATTTTTTGTCTTTGGCTAAAACTCTGAATCTGGGTATGGTTATCCCTGGCTATAGGCTCAGGAAACAGCTTCAGGTTGTGGCTCAGGCTTGTTTGATGTGGCTTTGAAACTTGTAGTTGACCATCATTTCTCCCCCTGTCAAATACAAGGTGAGAAGATGGAGAAAACACAACTTCAAGACTTTTTAATACTCTAGAAGAAATTCTGACATATGACTAAAATATCTTTTTGGTTGTTGAATCCCATTACCAAGAATCAATCCATCCAAGGTGAATCTTTGTTCTTGCAGGAGGCTTGTTTTTGAAGCATTTGTTTGAAGATCATTGCGTTGACCATAATCCTTGCATGAGTGAAGATAAAAACAATGATATTTCACATGGCCAACTCAGTCACAATTTTTTCATTTGACGAATTTTGGTTGTTGTGGAAGAGGAGCAAGATATGAAACATGTGTATGTGAATCGTCATGAAGAAATCTAACACTCTGAAATTTGATGGGATTTTAGTAATCTGGAATATGAAAGGAAACCTCATTATTGTAGAAATTTGAATAACTGATATATTATTCACCGAGATTCTCCTGATCACAAACTATTTTATCTTCATGCACAATACAAAATCTCTTCTACCATTGATCATTACATGCGGAAATAAAATCAATTGCATGCACACATTAAAACCATAAACAATCACACATATGAACACAGTATTTCATGGGAAAGCTTAAAGCTGAAAACCCCCAACTATCTGTATATTATATGTTATAGAGATCATGTAACAATCATTGTACAAAGCTCCTCACAAGCTCTCAGCACAACCTTCAATTGCTACACACTAATCAAGCTGGATCTAGCAAAACACATGCTCCAATCTCTGCCACCTGATAGCCAGCCTCTATTGCGTAATCAATGTTGTAGGATGGCTCATTAAATAACTTGAACCACCTGGCTTGTACTGCGCAATCCTCATGGGCTCCTCCAATCACTGGTTGTTGCAAATATGCAACAGTATAGTCACAACCGATAGTTAACTTGCTCTTTCACCTATTTCTGCACTGGTCTCCACTGAAACTGTCCATGCACTGAAGTTAACTGATGTATTCTTTAGTTGATTAATGAGTTTATAATTAGTGAATTAATTAATAATTAATTCACACCACTCTTCACTAGTGTATCAATCAGTTAGATTAGATACAACTAGTTCAACTATGTTTAGATTAGTTAAACTGAACACAACTCCATTAACTCCTCAATCAACTCCACCAAACTCTGTCACATGAGTTCTAACTGAAGTATCCATGCAATAGCTCCACATAACCCTCAGGAATAGCTTAATTCCTTCTATCAGCTCCTGTGCCATATCTGTGCACTTAACTGAAGTGCTCCAAGAGAATAAGATAATGTTTATAGTCCAAATATTATTAAGAGCTAATAATATTCGACATATCTATTTTTAGATTGGCAATCTAAAAATAGATTCCGTCCAATATGTCTAAAAATAAAAGTCCATCTATTTTTTCCGACTTTACCAACCATCCACAAATAGCATCCTGCAACTCATAGAACATGATCCATATGTCTAAAAATAGACTTTGCGCCAAAAATAGCCTGCGGGCCCACTTAGTGAAGGCGACTTCTTTCCACTAAGCTCATCATCTTGTTGCAATCTCAACACTTATCAAATCCAATACCTGTTTTGTGCTTGTTTCTGACAAGTTCTTCCCAATGTCTGATGATGGGTTTGGGAAGTGCAGACTAAATTGATGCATCTACATGCAAATTTTCTCTTGAATCAACCTCAACTTTACTATCTTGACTAATTTCTGCATGTTGATCGGATTCAACTTCCAACTCAAAAATGGGATTGTTTTGAACAAAAACAAGTTCAGAATGGCGACTATGTTGTTGTAGATCCTCTTGCTATAGTTGAGATTCAAGCTGCAAAAACTAAATTTTGACTTATGCATTTTGCAAAGAGATTTGAATGTCTCTGAGAATGACTTTGTCATTCATGACTATATTATCAACACTAGAATGTATTAGAGTATTCAATAACTCTAATACTCCATAAAGTCTTCCCATTTTGTCAACAAATTAAACTCTGTAAATGAGTGTTAGGTTCAATTAAAAAATCACTTATTTAACTTACTTTCAAAGATTTTAGAATTTGCTCCAATTTCGATTTGCACCAATTTTTGGCTCAATGGAGAAATCATACAACATTAGAATAATGAGATAACCTATGTGTATGCAATATTCCCAAATAGGGAAGCAACAATATTTGAACACAATAATGGAAAGTAGCAGTGAAGATCAATGCAAAAACATATGAGACCAATATGGAGCCATTTTATTCAGCAAATCAGCAGCAAATAAACATAATACATAGGGGCACAAGTCATATAATAGGGGCAAACAAGCCTCCAATGAATAAACCCCCTCAAAAGTGAGACGCTGCCAATATACAAAATGTCGGAGAGCTGCTATAGCGCAGTCATAGTGAGCATAGCTACAGCAGGAGATAATACAATGATGTAAAAATAATGATAAATGCCTCAAAATATGCTATGCATACAGATCTAGGCACTATATCACCTTTCCAAGACAACCCAAGAGGGTTTCTAGAAAATACACAAGAGAAACAAATATGAGCTACAGCCCTAGGGCTGAAGGTTTGATGCAACAAAAAAAATGGAGAGATATAGCTGAAGCTGATGTAGAAATATGTATCTCTTCTCCAATAGATCCTCTGGATGAAGGGTTGTTCCCTCCACTGATGTAATCACTCCCCATATCATACACTACAACCACCCCTACAATTCCTCCCTAAAATAATGCAGTTCATGACTGAAACTGTGTTATAGGGGATAAAAACACCTTGGCCTGGTGCCAAATATAGAAATAATGCTCAGAGGTCTTCTTTACTGGCCTCCCAATGGAAGGAAACTTCCTCCACTGAAAACTAGCTCATAAAAAACCCAAATCAAACCTCCATTGCTGCACCCTGCAACACAGCACAACCCTCAACAGAAACTACGCTATAGAAGAAAGATGGAGCTTGGCCTAATGCCGGAATGTGGAAATGTATCCCAAATACTTCTCCTGAGTGGGCACTCGAAGTCCGTCGAGGATGAAGATGGGATTCCCGCTCGGGAACACCCTTGTGCTAAACAGCACTGCAGTCTCCGCTAAACAGTTGAAGAGAGCAACAAGTCATACAGACCATAAAAAAAAAAAAAATCAATCATGCCTTCTATGGTTGCCATCCCCTTCCTTTTATGCTTGGTGAGCTTCCTCACCTTGGGCCTCACTCATTAAAGCCACTACTTCCATGCATGGAATCTCCCTCTAAAATTGCGCTGTCTCTCAATGTATGCCACTCCTTCCATACTAGCGTTATTTATTTGGTCAAAGTTGACCCAGTCTACATGCTCCGTCCCCTTTTCACACATAAGGGTCTTCAATCCATCTACTTATATGACCCCCATTCACATTAGGAGGGATTTTATTCCTACTAAGGAGATTGATGGGTCTCCCTGCCCTCTTATTCTTCCAACTAAGAAGCAAAAACAAAATTTAATATTCCAACTAGCTTAAAGCTAATTGGGAATATCACAGTCCTCCCCTCCCAAATGTTGCTTGTCCTCAAGCAACTGTAAAGGTGAGTGCTGCAACTCTTCTCCTCCTTCCCCTGTGACACCTCCATGTGATGAGCTCTCCTCATGAACCAAGTGTCCCCCAATCAATCCATCCATGAAAATCTCCTCCCAAGTACTCATGAGATGCCAATGGCTCACCTCATAAGGAAACAAAATGCCTAATGTAGCAATCATGGTTTGCCTAATGTTCTTCCTGAAGCATGAAGCACAAGAAATATGGAGAATTGTAGAAATTTGCTGAATAATGAAGATTTATCCACTGAGATTATCCTAATCACATACTAATTCGAATTCATATGCAACACATAATATCTTCTACAATCAATCATCAATTTGCGGAAATGGAAACAGTCGCATGCGCACATAAACACAATATGTAATGGGGAAATCTTATAGCTGAAAACCCCTCAGCTATTTTGTATATTATATGGAGAGAACATGTAACAGTACATAGCACAATACTCCTCACAAGTACTCAGTACTATCTCATAAAGTTACACACAAACTAGCTCGGTTTTGAACAAGTCACAGGTTCAAAACTCATCCACTAATTGCCTGCCTCTATTGCGCAATCAAGGCTGGTCTAATGAGAGATCCAAGTTCGAATCTCACTGGCTCCAACTGCGCAATCATCATTGGCAATCTCCTCCAATGCTTGTGCAAATCTCATGCACAACTGTTGTCGCAACTAATAGCAAACTCACCCTTTCATCTACCTCTTCCACCGGTCTCCACTGAACTGTCCATGCACTGTAGTGAACTGATGTGTTCTTGAGTTGAATAATGAGTTAATAATTAGTGAATTAAATAATATTTAATTCACTCCACTCATTATTAGTGTATTAGCCAGTTAAACTAAACACAACTAGTTCAACTAAGTTAAACCGAACACAACTCCACCAACTGTCTCATCAACTCCACCAAACTCTGCCACTGAAGTCCTAACTGAAGTCAACCATGCATGAGCTCACCAAACCCCAAGGAATAGCGTAATTCCTTCTGTCAGATGCATGACCCACATCCGTAGCTCCAACTGAAGTGTTGTAAGAGAATAAACTGAAGTTTAGAGTCCAAATATTATTAAGGGCTAATAATATTTGACTGACCTATTTTTAGACAGGAAGTCTAAAAATAGGCTTCGACCTGTATGTCTAAAAATAGAGGTCCATCTATTTTTACCAACTCGACCAATCATCTAAGAATAGCATACTGCAACTCCTAGACCATGCTCCATATGTCTAAAAATAGACATAGTCTAAAAATAGACTTTTGCGCCAAAAATAGCCTGCGGGCCCACTTAGTGAAGGCGACTTCATTTCACTAAGCTCCATCATCTTGTTGCATTTTCAACACTCCCTCTCAACAAGATATGGATTATCTGCAACCCCTATCCTGCCTCTGTGGAATTTTAATTTTCTCCTGGTGAGAGCATTCGTCAAGATGTCAGCATCCTGATCCTCCGTGGGAACATATGAAAGTAACATGATTCTCCGCTGCACACAATCTCTGATATGATGGTACCTAATGTCGATGTGTTTGGATCTATCATGAAATACCGGATTAGCCGAGAGTTTAATGCAACTCTAGTTATCACAAGAAATCACAGGAGGCTCCAAGTGCAACCCGAACAATCCGACGAGGATCTTCCTCATCCAAATAGCCTCGCATGCAGCCAAGCTTGCTGCCATGTACTCGGCCTCTGTTGAACTGAGTGCCACGGATCTCTACTTCCTGTTGTACTAGGAAACTGCTGTCGAACCGATACTGAAAACTCCTCCCGCATGTGCCGCGTCCGTTGCTCTCCCCGCCCACCGCACGCCGCGGAAGTCCGGAAAGCTTCGCTCCATCCTCCCGGGCTCCGTACCATAGACTCATCCCGATGTGCCACTAAGATAACGCAATACATGCTTTCCGCCTTCCGAAGAGCTTGGCAGCGAACCATAGCTTGTGAAAGCTGGTTAACAACATAGCATATGTCGGGTCGTGTATTGACTAGATACATAAGTGACCCTACCAACTGTCGATAAACAGTGGCATCCACTACCTTCGTCGAAGTAGCATCCTCCTTCCTCCAACCTCTAGGAAGAGGAGTATCAACAGGCTTGCAGCCATGCATGTTGAACTTCTCCAGTATCTCCCGAGCATACTTGCCTTGAGAAACAAACAGTCCATCACTGCGCTGCCAAATTTCCAATCCCAGGAAATAATGAAGGAGTCCCAAGTCCTTCATCTCAAACTCCTTTGCAAGATCATATTTGCATGAGTGTATCAACATTTCATCACCTGTCAAAATCAAATCATCTACATAAAGTACAATGATCACCAGCCTTTCCTCCACCACAACTGCACAGTTAGGATCTACCTTCTACTCTGGAAAATCCAAGCCCTAAGTGAAATAACCGTCAACTGTGTACCAAGCACGAGGTGCTCGCTTCACCGCATACAAGGTTTCCTTGAGTCGGCAAACATGGACTACATCATGAAT
Organism: Pinus albicaulis; assembly: GCA_034641835.2. Classification (NCBI taxonomy): domain Eukaryota; kingdom Viridiplantae; phylum Streptophyta; class Pinopsida; order Pinales; family Pinaceae; genus Pinus; species Pinus albicaulis. The sequence goes on from CM076574.1 coordinate 1,379,865,205, forward strand.
ATCTCGAAACCTCTGTGCCGCTCTATGTAATAATTCTCCTCAATGACTCCGTCGAGGAACGTGCTAGCCTTCGCACAATCTAACATGTGCCATCCCATCCGCGCCGAGAGAGCTAGGATCGTCCGTAAAGAAGAGTACTCACACAGTAAAGGTCTATAGTCAATCCCCTCGGACTGTGAGAAGCCACGGGGACAAATCTCCCCCGTACTTCTCCACACTCCCATCACCACCGCTTCACTCTAGATCCATCGCAAAACTCCACCACCGATTTCCCTCCCAAGCTCGGGGGACAATCTCCCATAATCGCTCGACGATCGACCATATTCTTCGATCATGGCATCAACCCATGCGGGTTCCTCCACAGCTTCCTCAAAAGAGGATGGCTCTGTCACAACACATCGACTCATAAGAGCCATGTATCCAGTGTACCGATCCGGTGACTGTCTCTGTCTGCGCTGTGCTGTAGGTGGTCCTACAACCTTCTCTGCATCCCGAGCCAGTCGCTTAGCTTCTGTAGTGCGCATGCGCCCTCTGATGGTTGGCGCTGCCTGGGTGGTCTCTTCCACCTCCTGAACCTCCTCTTGTGGCTGATCCACATCCGGAAGCTCCTCCTTAGGAACTAACAGCTCCTCATCTGCATGCAAGTGTAGCTCCCTCTCAAGCGAACACTGCATGGCTTTCTCCTCCTGAAATTTTATATCCCGTCGCACAACAGTCTTTCGACTGTTTCACAAATACACCCGATAGTTGTGAGGTGTTTCAGTGTACCCCACAAATATTCCAACCTCAGCAGTTGGATCCAGCTTCCTTCTCGCATCCTTCGTCACATGCATGTAGACAGGAGAACCAAAAATCCGTAAATGGGAAATATCAGGCCTCTTGCCAGAATAAGCCTCCTCCGGTGTACTCATGCCAAGAATCTCGTGAGGACAACGGTTCTGCACATACACTGATGTATTGCATGCCTCAGCCCACAGGTGAAGGGGTAGGCCCTGATCATGCAACATCGCCCGTGCAGCACCCACGATCGTTCTGTTCTTCCGCTCAGCCACCCCGTTCTGCTGTGGGTTATGGGGTGCGATGAGCTCTCTCCGAATCCCTTCTGCGCTGCAAAAATCCTTGAATTCAGTAGAGATGAATTCACCACCATTGTCGCTCCTGAGAGCCTTCACATGCTTCCTCGATTCCTTCTCAACCAGCGCCTTGAATTCACAGAACTTTGAAAATGTCTCGCTCTTCTTCTGCATGAAGAAGATCCAGCACTTCCGAGAGAAATCATCAACAAGGATCACATAGTACTTGTGCTTTGCTGTCGAAGCTACAGAGAAAGGACCACACACGTCTGTGTGAACTCTCTCAAGGATCGTCGTGGCGCGACTATCCTTCTCGTGAAATGTGGCTTTCACATACTTCCCTAAAGTACACCCCTTGCACTGATCTGACTGCGCAAGAGTGCCCTTAGGAAGCCCAGTAGAAATCTGCTGCAGAATCTTCAAAGCTCCATGGTGAAGGTGGCTCAATCTCCTGTGCCACAGTTCGCCCTCATCATCCCGGCTCACCACTTCTCCTGCCTTGCATGCCATAGCTGCGCAGCCATCTACCTGCAACTGATAAAGGTTCTTGGTCCAAACCCCTATCTTCCGAGTCTCTCCAGTAGTCTTACTGCGCAGGAAGGCTTTTCCTTCGCTGAAGACCACATCATACCCCTTATCCTCCAACATCGCCACAGAGATCAAGTTCTTCTTCAATCCAGGTACATGCATGACATCCCTCAATACAAAGGGTTTACCAGACTCCCTCTGAAAGGATATGGTACCGATACCAGTCGCACCGTATCTACCATCATCGCCCATCTCGATGTGCACACCCAAATCTTTGTCCTCCAGATCTGAGAACAAATCCCGATCTCCCGTCATATGAAATGACGCACCGCTGTCCAAGAACCAAACCGATCCCATCACACTTGAAACCAAGTACAATCGCGGAATCTAATCCAAATTTCGAATTGAGAAGATACGTTTCCCACTCGCGTATCCAAGAACCTTCGGTTTTTCTTCTTCTCGCGACACCAGGGTATAAGAAACCGTGGCCGGTGACAAAGGACAACACTTCTCACTCGGGACAAGGCACACATGTCTCGCTTCTCGCCTTCTTACCGACCGAGAAGCTTTCGCTCTTTCCCCTTCTTTCGCTGGGTACTCAAAGCGCAATTTTCTTATTCGTATTACCTTCGATGAAGATACCTTTGATGAAGATCCGTCCCTGGTAGTCCTCCTTATCTCCTCTTGCATGAGATCTGCCCAAATTCGCTCCCATCCCGCAACTTCTCCCGACCATTGACACTATCTTGATATGCATGCCAACTTTTCGGAAGACCAAGGAGAGCCAGGTCCACCATATCCTCTTCTTCGACAGTCACCCCCACACTTCCCGGCTCATCTCTGCATTGAGTGAACTTCGTGAGGTATTTGGCGATACTGTCGCCTTTCTCCATCTTGATGTTTCTGAGCTTATCTTTGAGCGCCAGCTTCCTTTGGTCGCTCTTACTCTGGAATAGATCTGTCAACGCTTTCCACATCAAATATGGAGAAGATTTTCCATGCAGGCTGGATACAATGTGATCCTTCACGCCCTCCAACAGAATCCTTCGACATTTCGCCATCTTCTTTTGCCAAGCCTCAACTTCAGCAGGATCAGTAGGCTTTTGGACATCCATATCTACGAACTCCTTCAGCCCATTATCTTCTAATACCGCCTCCATCCGATCTTTCCATGCAACATAATTCGAACTGCCTTCAAGGGCATATTCGAGTCGCAAACCGTTGAAAGACATTTTCAACTCCGGCACAAAGAAAACAATCTGCTGCAAAATTCGAATTACAAGCTCAAAACTCAACTGCTTCTGGATCTGTGAGAACAAATTATTTCTAGCACAGAGATCGACTGTAAGGGCATTTACTGGATATATCACCTTTCAGAGAAAGGATGGATCCAGAGGCTACCTGGCCCGTTACAGACTCTGTCTACCGAAATAATATTGTAATCACTGCAATAGATCCCGATGATCAACTTGGCTCCGATACCATGTAGAAATTTGCTGAATAATGAATATTTATCCACCGAGATTATTCTGATCACATACTAATTCGAATTCATATGCAACGCATAATCTCTTCTACAATCAATCATCAATTTGCGGAAATGGAAACAGTCGCATGCACACATAAACACAATATGTAATGGGGAAATATTATAGCTGAAAACCCCCAGCTATTTGTATATTATAATAGAAGAGAAACATGTAACAATCTCAGTACAATACTCCTCACAAGTACTCAGTACTGTCTCCAAAAGTTACACACAAACTAGCTCAGTTTTGAACAAGTCACAGGTTCAAAACTCATCCACTAATTGTCTGCCTCTACTGCGCAATCCAAGTTGGTTCAATGAGAGATCCAAGTTTGAATCTCCTTGGCTTCAACTGCGCAATCCTCATGGGCAATCTCCTCCAATGCTTGTGCAAATCTCATGCACAACTGTTGTCGCAACTAATAGCAAACTCACCCTTTCATCTACCTCTTCCACTGGTCTCCACTGAACTGTCCATGCACTGTAGTGAATTGATGTGTTCTTGAGTTGAATAATGAGTTAATAATTAGTGAATTAAATAATATTTAATTCACTCCACTCATTACTAGTTGATTAGCAAGTTAAACTAATCACAACTAGTTCAACTAAGTTAAACCGAACACAACTCCACCAACTGTCTCATCAACTCCACCAAACTTCTGCCACTGAAGTCCTAACTGAAGTCAACCATGCATGAGCTCACCAAACCCCAAGGAATAGCGTAATTCCTTCTGTCAGATGCATGGGCCACATCCGTAGCTCCAATTGAAGTGCTGTAAGAGAATAAACTGAAGTTTAGAGTCCAAATATTATTAAGGGCTAATAATATTTGACTGACCTATTTTTAGACAGGCAGTCTAAAAATAGACTTCGACCTGTATGTCTAAAAATAGAGGTCCATCTATTTTTACCAACTCGACCAATCATCCAAGAATAGCATACTGCAACTCCTAGACCATGCTCCATATGTCTAAAAATAGACATAGTCTAAAAATAGACATAGTCTAAAAATAGACATAGTCTAAAAATAGACTTTTGCGCCAAAAATAGCCTGCGGGCCCACTTAGTGAAGGCGACTTCATTTCACTAAGCTCCATCATCTTGTTGCATTTTCAACAAGAATCTCACTCCCAATGGGCACATTCAATCCTTGCATCATCCCTCCAATCATGCCCACAATAATGATAAGAACATCATCAATGTATGGGATCATAATCAATGATAGATAAGTTGATATATGTAATACTAGAGGAGAATCATAGTCCCACATGTGGAACCAGCACAATATGTCTCCTAACTGCCTCAGAACATGATATAGTAAGTGGTTTCCCCACCACTTGTTTGTTGTCACAAACCTCTCACATGCTTGGAGAAGGTGAATAATGTTTGGCACCAATGGAGTACACCCTGAATGATATATCATCTCCCTAAATCCTCCTAGGGAGTGGCCATGCCCATCACTATTTTTGGCCCTAAGTAGGCCATGAAGTCCATAATGAAAAGTGCCCCCACTTAGAGCAATGGCCTGCACATGTATGGTAAGGGAATGCAAATACTCATCTAGTAAATCATTATGCACAAAAACATGATCCTTACCATATACCTTGATCAAACTAGTGGAGTGGCTCATAAATGGGCCTCCTCTCATCCCCAATGAGGGAACAAGTGGTTTTGATAACTCTACCAAAGATTCATGCCTCTCCTCCATCTCCAAATGATCCATGCATCTCCTAATATGCTGAGGTATCTCCTCTTTAAGGCATTCCCAAGTGAATCCTTCCATGATAGTATGATATGCCCTCATGGAATAAGTGTGGCTAAAGAGAAAATATTCATGTCCTGCATGTAGTAACTTCTCCTTGAGCTTAGATCCTCTAGATAATAAGATCCTACTCTGATAGTAAATGACCCCATCTCTTACTGAATATCTCTCATCTAATAGTTGGCCATCAAGTATCCTACATGTAAAAATATCCTTGGATTGACCCACCAACAGTTGGGATCTCTAATAAGGATCTATACTCCATAGTGACAATGCTGATAATATACCATATAAGGAATTTGTCATGTGGTTGCCCCCTTCTTTGACATCTCCCAATGCCAAAGTCACATACTGGGATGCTACTATCCTTCCTCTGTTGCTCCTCCTGTAGCTGCTCATGCTCAAGTAAAGGTTGAAGCTTTTGGAGGTTAGTCTTCCATGGGAAGCTATCACCCATCCAAAACTTCCTAAGTTTGGCCATTGTATGCATGAGTGGCCACCATACTCTACTATGTGTGGAAGATTTCTCCCCACGTGGGAGTATCTCCTGAGCCTCCAAAGCCAAGGAGTGGTCTCCTTGCACAATGATGGTGCCATCCTCCATCCCTGAAGCATACTCTCTCAGCGTAAGATGTGTAGAAAATAGCTGAATAAATCACTTATTCACTGAAGATTAACCTGGTCATATATCAATTTCGAATTGCATACATAACACATAACCTTCTTCTACAATTAATTGTCACATGCGGAAATAACAGAAGCAATCTCACATCAATTCAATCACACATTAACTCAGTAGGTATGGGGAAAGCCTATAGCTGAAAACCCCGCAGCTATTGTGTATATTATAATGGAGAAATCAAGTAACCAAACAAGTACAATACTCCTCACAAGTACTCAGGACTCTCTCATGAAGTTACTCACAATCTGACTCAGTTTTGAACAAGTCTGAGGTTCAAAACTCCCCGCCAATTGCCTTGCCTCTATTGCGCAATCATGGCCTGTATATGAAGAGGTTCAAGGTTCGAATCCCCTTCCCTCGATTGCGTAATTGTCATGGACAATTCCTCCAAGTGTAATGCAAATCTCATGCAAAACAAATCTACCAACTGATAGCTTTACTCACCCTTTCATCTACCTCTTCCACTGGTCTCCCACTGAACTGATCATGCACTGTAGTGAACTGAAGTGTTCTTGAGTTGACTAATGAGTTAATACTTAGTAAATTAAATATTATTTAATTTACTCCACTCATATCTAGTTGATTAGTTAGTTAACTAATCCCAACTAGTTCAACTAAAACAAACAGAACACAACTCCACTACTTGTCCCGTTAACTCCTCCAAAACCCCTGCCACTGAAGTCTAACTGAAGCCAACCATGCAAGATGCCATCAAACCCTAGGAACCACGTGATTCCTTGTGTCAGTTGCATGAGTCACCTCCATGACTCAAACTGAAGTGCGCCAAGAGAGTAAACTGCTGTTTATGGTCAAAATATTATTAAGGGTAAATAATATTTGACTTCCATATTTTTAGGAGATCAGTCTAAAAATAGCCTGGGTCCTAAAAATTAGGGTCTCATCTATTTTTACCGACATGTCGCATACTCCAAGAATCTCCAAGTAGAATTCCCAAACTATGCTCCGTATGTCTAAAAATAGACATAGTCTAAAAATAGACTTTGCGCCAGAATTTGCCTGCGGGCCCACTTAGTGAAGGCGACTTCATTTCACTAAGCTCCATCATCTTGCTGCATTCTCAACACTCCCTCTCAGCAAGATATGGATTATCCGCAATCCCTATCCTGCCTCTGTGGAATTCGAACTTGCTCCTGGTGAGCGCCTTCGTCAGGATGTCGGCATCCTGATCCTCCGTGGGAACATATGAAAGCATCATGATCCTCCGCTGAACACAATCTCTGATATGATGATACCGATGCCTGAAGCACTGCCGCCTCAACTCATCCTCCTGTCTGTACCATGAACCATATCCCGATGTGCCTCTGATATAGCGCAATACATGCTTGCCCGCCTTCCAAAAGAGCTTCGTAGGCTTAACCATAGCTTGCGAAAGCTGGTTAACTGCATAGCATATATCGGGTCGAGTATTGACCAGATACATCAACGACCCCACCAACTGTCGATAGACAGTGGCATCCACTACCTCCTCCGAAGTAGCATCTCCCTTCCTCCAACCTCCAGGAAGAGGGGTATCAACAAGCTTGCAGCCTTGCATGTTGAACCTCTCCAGAATCTCCCGGGCATACTTGCCCTGAGAAACAAACAGTCCTCCGCTGCGCTGCCAAATCTCCAATCTCAGGAAATAATGAAGGATGCCCAAGTCCTTCATCTCAAACTCTCGTGCAAGATCCTCCTTGCATGAAAGTATCAACGTCTCATCACCCGTCAAAATCAGATCATCTACATACAGTACGATGATCAACAGCTTCCCCTCCACCACAATCTGGTACAGGTTAGGATCCGCCTCACTCTCGGAGAATCCAAGCCCGGTGAAGTAGCTGTCTATCCGAGTGTACCAAGCACGAGGTGCTTGCTTCAGCCCGTACAGTGCTCTCTTGAGTCGGCACACATGCGACTCACTGCTGAAGATCTCAAAACCTTCAGGCTGCTCTATGTACACCTCTTCCTCAATAACCCCATTGAGGAACGCAGTCTTCACATCCATCTGATGAATGTGCCACCCCATCTGCGCTGAGAGAGCAAGGATCGTCCGTATGGAAGAGTACCTTGCGACAGGTGCAAAAGTCTCCTCATAGTCAATCCCCTCGATCCGTGAGAAGCCACGAGCGACAAATCTCGCCTTGTACTTCTCCACACTCCCGTCAGCCGCCTGCTTCACCTTGTAGATCCATCGCGAACCTACAACTGATTTCCCAACCGGTCTTGGGACAATCTCCCATGCACTGTTCCCGATGATCGAATCATATTCTTCGATCATGGCATCAACCCATGCGGGTTCCTCCACAGCTTCCTCAAAAGAGGATGGCTCTGTCACAACACATTGACTCATAAGAGCCATGTATTCAGTGTACCGATCCGGTGACTGTCTCTGTCTGCGCTGTGCTGTAGGTGGTCCTACAACCTTCTCTGCATCCCGAGCCAGTCGCTCAGCTTCTGTAGTGCGCATGCGCCCTCCGATGGTTGGCGCTGCCTGGGTGGTTTCTTCCACCTCCTGAACCTCCTCTTGTGGCTGATCCACATCCGGAAGCTCCTCCTTAGGAACTAACAGCTCCTCATCTGTATGCAAGTGTAGCTCCCTCTCAAGCGAACACTGCATGGCTTTCTCCTCCTGGAATTTTATATCCCGTCGCACAACAGTCTTGCGACTGTCCGGCACATACACCCGATAGTTGTGAGGTGTATCAGTGTACCCCACAAATATTCCAACTTCAGCAGTTGGATCCAGCTTCCTTCTTGCATCCTTCGTCACATGCATGTAGACAGGAGACCCGAAAATCCGCAAATGGGAAATATCAGGCCTCTTGCCAGAATAAGCCTCCTCTGGTGTACTCATGCCAAGAACCTTGTGAGGACAACGGTTCTGCACATACACTGCTGTATTGCATGCCTCACCCCACAAGTGAAGGGGTAGGCCCTGATCATGCAACATCGCCCGTGCAGCACCCACGATCGTTCTGTTCTTCCGCTCAGCCACCCCGTTCTGCTGTGGGTTATGGGGTGCGATGAGCTCTCTCCGAATCCCTTCTGCGCTGCAGAACTCCTTGAATTCAGTCGAGATGAATTAACCACCGTTATCACTCCTTATAGCAATCACCTTCTTCCCCGACTCCTTCTCGACCAGTGCTTTAAACTCACAGAACTTCGCGAATGTATCGCTCTTCTTCGACATGAAGAAGATCCAGCACTTTCGAGAGAAATCATCAACAAAGATCACATAATACCTGTGCTTTGGTGTCGAAGCAACTGAGAAAGGACCACACACGTCTGTGTGAACTCTCTCAAGGATCGTCGTGGCGCGACTATCCTTCTCGTGAAAGGTGGCTTTCACATACTTCCCTAAAGTACACCCCTTGCACTGATCTGACCGCGCAAGGGTGCCCTTAGGAAGTCCAGTAGAAATCTGCTGCAGAATCTTCAAAGCTCCATGGTGAAGATGGCCCAATCTCCTGTGCCATAGTTCGCCCTCATCATCCCGGCTCACCACATCTCCAGCCTTGCATGCCATAGCCGCGCAGTCATCTACCTGCAACTGATAAAGGTTCCGAGTTCGAACCCCTATCTTCCGGGTCTCTCCAGTAGTCTTACTGCGCATGAAAGCTTTTCCTTCGCTGAAGACAACATCATAACCCTTATCCTCCAACATCGCTACTGAAATCAGGTTCTTCTTCAATCCAGGTACATGCATGACATCCTTTAATACAAAGGGTTTACCAGACTCCCTCTGAAAGGATACGGTACCGATACCAGTCGCACTGTATCTACCGTCATCGCCCATCTCGATGTGCATACCCAAATCCTTGTCCTCCAGATCTGAGAACAACTCCCGATCTCCCGTCATATGAAATGACGCACCGCTGTCCAAGAACCACACTGATCCCATCACACTTGAAACCAAGCATGAAATCAGTGAAAAGTCAAGCTCGAACTGTGAAGCCAAAGCTTCTCCATCTGCAGATCTTCCCGCTTGCTTGTTCTTCTTCTTCTTTGGACAATTGGTAGCATAATGTCCGTGATCATGGCAATGAAAACACTTCACTTTCGCCATATCCTGCTTCTTGCCCTTAGCTCCAGAATGAGAGGTTTTCTTACCCTTCCCTTTCTTAGCTTTGGACATCAAAGCGCAATTTTTTTCATCAGCTCCCTTCGATGAAGATCCATCTCGAGTAGTCCTCCTTATCTCCTCCTGCATGAGATCCGCCCAAAGGCGCTCCCATCTCGGCAGCTTCTCCCGACCATTGACACTATCTTGATATGAGTGCCAAGCCTTTGGAAGACCAAGGAGAGCCAGGTCGACCATGTCCTCTTCATCGACAATCACCCCCACACTTCCCAGCTCATCTCTGCACTGAGTGAACTTCGTGAGGTATTTGGCGATACTGTCGCCCTTCTCCATCTTGATGTTCCTGAGCTTATCTTTGAGCGCCAGCTTCCTTTGGTCACTCTTACTCTGGAATAGATATGTCAAAGCTTTCCACATTAAATATGGAGTAGCCTTTCCATGCAGGCTGGATACAATATGATCCTTGACGCCCTCCAACAGGATCCTTCGACAATTCGCGATCTTCTTTTGCCATGCATCGACCAGAGCTGCATCAGTGGGCTTTGGGACATCCGCATCCACGAACTCCTTCAGACCATTATCTTCTAACACTGCCTCCATTCGATCCTTCCATGCAATATAGTTCGAACTGCCTTCAAGAGCATATTCGAGTCGCAAACCATTGAAAGAAGACATCTTTCAACACCGGCACCAAGAAGAACAACCTTCTACAAAATTCGAATTCCAAACTCCAAGCTCTATCGCTTTCGATCTACACTTGAAAACAAATTATTTCCAAATCAGAGATTGACTGCAAAGGGCATTCACCAGATCTTTCACCTTACAAAGAAGGATGAATATTCCGGAGGCTACCTGGCCCGCATGCAGACTCTGTCCGAGGAAACAAGTTTGCAATCACCGTAATAGATCTCGACAATTAATCTCGCTCCGATACCATGTAGAAATTAGCTGAATAAATCACTTATTCACTGAAGATTAACCTGGTCATATATCAATTTCGAATTGCATACATAACACATAACCTTCTTCTACAATTAATTGTCACATGCGGAAATAACAGAAGCAATTTCACATCAATTCAATCACACATTAACTCAGTATGTATGGGGAAAGCCTATAGCTGAAAACCCCGCAGCTATTGTGTATATTATAATGGAGAAATCAAGTAACCAAACAAGTACAATACTCCTCACAAGTACTCAGTACTCTCTCATGAAGTTACTCACAATCTGACTCAGTTTTGAACAAGTCCGAGGTTCAAAACTCCCCGCCAATTGCCTTGCCTCTATTGCGCAATCATGGCCTGTATATGAAGAGGTTCAAGGTTCGAATCCCCTTCCCTTGATTGCGTAATTGTCATGGACAATTCCTCCAAGTGTAATGCAAATCTCATGCAAAACCAATCTACCAACTGATAGCTTTACTCACCCTTTCATCTACCTCTTCCACCGGTCTCCACTGAACTGATCATGCACTGTAGTGAACTGAAGTGTTCTTGAGTTGACTAATGAGTTAATATTTAGTAAATTAAATATTATTTAATTTACTCCACTCATATCTAGTTGATTAGTTAGTTAACTAATCCCAACTAGTTCAACTAAAACAAACAGAACACAACTCCACTACTTGTCCCGTTAACTCCTCCAAAACTCCCGCCACTGAAGTCTAACTGAAGCCAACCATGCAAGATGCCATCAAACCCTAGGAACCACGTGATTCCTTGTGTCAGTTGCATGAGTCACCTCCATGACTCAAACCGAAGTGCGCCAAGAGAGTAAACTGCTGTTTATAGTCAAAATATTATTAAGGGTAAATAATATTTGACTTCCATATTTTTAGGAGATCAGTCTAAAAATAGCCTGGGTCCTAAAAATTAGGGTCTCATCTATTTTTACCGACATGTCGCATACTCCAAGAATCTCCAAGTAGAATTCCAAAATTATGCTCCGTATGTCTAAAAATAGACATAGTCTAAAAATAGACTTTGCGCCAGAATTTGCCTGCGGGCCCACTTAGTGAAGGCGACTTCATTTCACTAAGCTCCATCATCTTGCTGCATTCTCAACAGATGTGAGGTGAGAGTGGGTAATGATGATATTGGGAGAATGTCTCCCTCCTCCTTGAGCCTACCCAAGACTCTCTGTTTTGTGTCATGTCCTCCCAATGTTCCCACTCCTCCTGGATCTATGAGTGGTGCAACATGTTGTGAGACATTTCTCACCAACTCCTGATCAGGTGGCCTCCCAGGTATAATTCTACTAAAAAGTAATGTCTCATGGGCCAAAGTCATCTGCATAACTGATGGGACTGTTAGTTCCTTTCTTCCACTGCGCAAATCCAGCTCTGTTTTCTATGTAGAAGCTGCCTGAGAGGGATAAGTGTGCATGCCCCTAATCATCTAATGTTTTCCACTCTTTCTATCCATCCACTCCATCTGCAAAGTCTCCCAGTCTGTGGTGACCTTCCCCAAAGTAATCAACCACTGTACACCCAATATCACATTAGTGTTAGGTATATCAACCACAAAGAAGTGATCAGTCAGTGTATATATCCCCATGGTGACAAATAAAGATGGAACATAATGCATGCACTGCATAGTTCTAGCTCCTGGGACCAAAAATGAAAATTCCTCAAAATCATCAGTAAGTATTGCCCTCCTCTGCACTATTTGGGCATCAATAAAGTTGTGGGTAGCCCCACTATCAATCAAAATTGAAACCCTCTGATCCTGAATGGAACCTCGAACCCTTGAGGTCAAGTGCTTGGGTACTCCTCTTAATGACACAAGGGCCCCTCCAATTGGATAAAATGCCCCATTCCCACCTCCTGGTGGTGGTGGATCCTCTCCTGCTATCCCAGCGTTGTGACCTCCTTCTATTTCCTCTTCTTCTTCCTCCTCATCATCAGAAAATACCTCTATATAGTGTGCCTTCCTTGCTTCACATCTATGTCTGGGTGCCCATGATTCTTGGCATGTGAAGCAAAGCTTCCTTCTCCTCAAGTCCCTTCGGACATCATCACTAAGAGGTACTTTGTTTTGGATCTCCTTTGAAGGATGATCCTTCTCATCTTTTCCCTTTGATGGGAAAGTGGGATTTTGCTTAAATGTTGCCTTTGCTCTTGGCAAGGCATCTTGTAGATCTCTAGCCCTTTCAATGGCATCTTGAAGGGTAGTGGGTTTGGTAGATTTAACCAACCCATGTAAAGGTTCTGCTAGCCCATCAATAAACATATAGAGCCTCCTAGCTGCAGATAAATCAGGAACCATAACAGAAAGATTTAGAAATTCAGAAATATAAGTTTCTGGATTACCTGATTGTTTGAGCTTAGCTAGCTCCATGAAAGTTTCCTCTGGGTCTCTTCAATCAAACCTCTCCACCAAACTCCTTGTGAACTCTGAATATGCAGTCACATTGGCATGACCAAATGTAGAAAGACCATGAAACCACCAATCATGTGCTTCACCCTCAAGGTGCAGCGTTGCTATTTTGATGGCCTCCATCTCTGGTACTTGGTTCAACTAGAAGTAGATGTCTATCTTCTCTGCCCATGATTTGGTAGTGCATTTGGGTGACCCATCAAAAGTGGGTAAGAAAAATCTGCCCATAGTCCGGTGAAGATCATGATTTTGTATGAATACTCCACCTCTGTTTTGATGTCGGAGTCTCCTATTGTCCTTGATTTGATAGAACTCTTGAAAGCTAAAATGGTCTTTGAATCTCTGATATTGAGACTCATACTCGAGAAAGTAATCTTCAAGAGTTTCTTGTTCTTGAAACCCACTGCTAAAAATGTAGGCATTGTAGAGCATTGGGAAACCTGCTACTTCACTAGTTGATCACTCCAGTGATGAGAAATGTCAGAGCCTTCTCCATGTAGGAACCCTTTAAGGGATTATTTGTGTCTATCCATCCTCATCTCCTTGATTTCTCTTGCAATGTCTTGCATGGTTTGAAGGAGAAGCTTGGGATACTCCTTCTCCTCTTCTCCTCCTGATAAGGGAGTTTTACCTTTGTCTTCTCTATCATTTTGTTAATCATATCTTTGGTTTATTCTGAGATGGTTCTTCTCTCTATCTGTGAGAGGATCTCCTTATTCTGATGACATATTGGCTTAGATGCATAGGTTGAGCCAAGATTATGCTCTGATACCACTGTAATATTCCCAAATAGGGAAGCAGCAATATTTGAACACAATAATCGAAAGTAGCAGTGAAAATCAATGAAAAAACATGTGAGACCAATATGGAGCCATTTTATTCAGCAAATCAGCAGCAAATAAACATAATACATTGGGGCACAAGTCATACAATAGGGGCAAACAAGCCTCCAATGAATAAACCCCCTCAAAAGTGAGATGATGCCAATATACAAAATGTCGGAGAGCTACTGCATCGCAGTCATAGTGAGCATAGATACAACAGGAGATAATATAGTGATGGTAAAAATAATGATATGTGCCTCAAAATATGTTGTACATACAAATCTAGGCCCTATATCACCTTTCCAAGACAACCCAAGAGGATTTCCGGAAAATACACAAAAGATACAAATATGAGATGCATCCCTAGGGCTGAAGGTTTGCTGCAACAAAATAAATGGGAAGATATAAATGAAGCTGATGTAGAAATATGTAGCTCTTCTCCAATATATCCTCCAGATTAAGGGTTGTACCCTTCACTGAAGAAATCACTCCCCAAATCATACATTGCAACCACCCCTGCAACTCCTCCCTAAAATAATGCAGTTCAGGACTGAAACTGCGTTGTAGGGGATAAAAAACACCTTGGAATGGTGCCAAATATATCAATAATTCTCAGGGGTCTTCTTTACTAGCCTCCCAATGGAGGAAGGAAACCTTCCTCCACTGAAAACTAGCTCAGAAATAACCCAAATCAAACCTCCACTATTGGACCCTGCAACACAGCACAACCCTCAACAGAAACTGCACTATAGAAGAAATATGGAGCTTGGCCTGATGTCGGAATGTGGAAATGTAGCCCAAATACTTCTCCTAAGTGGGCACTCGAAGTCCTCCGAGGATGCAGGTGGTATTCCCACTCGGGAACACCCTTGTGCTAAACAACATTGCAGTCTCTGCTAAACAGCTGAAGAGAGCAACAAGTCATACAGGCCATAAATAAAATAATAATCAATCATGCCTTCTATGGCTTCCATCCCCTTCCTTATATGCTTGGTGAGCTTCCTCACCTTGGGCCCCACTTGTTAAAGCCACTACTTCCATGCATGGAATCTCCCTCCAAAACTGCGTTGTCCCTCAATGAATGCCACTCCTTCCATACCAACGTTGTTGATCCGATCAAAGTTGACCCAGTCTGCATGCTCCATCCCCTTTTCATGCATAAGGGTCTTCAATCCAACTACTTAGATGGCCCCCATTCACATTAGGAGTGATTTATTCCTACTAAAGAGATTTATGGGTCTCCCTACCCTCTTATTCTTCTAACTAAGAAACAAAAACAAAATTTAATATTCCAACTAGCTTAAAGCTAATTGGGAATATTACAGTGTATTTTAAAGCTCTACAAGCAATTCAACAACAAACACAATAATAACTAGGAAAATGACAACCATGATTAGTCTTAAATACAATGCCACAACTGTAGCCACGTCAGTGCTACAGTGGTCACACTTTCTCCACACAAGCTAGCATCATATGTGTATAAGAATCAACACATTTCTCACAAAAATAAACAAGATATTTGAATAAAGCGTGGAAATGATAGAATACAAACTTACCAAAACTACACAAACTTCACAATTAGCACTTTAACTTGCACCAATAGAAGCTCTACGTGTTCCAACAACTATAACATAATTTTTTCCTCACACCACAATGCATCTCTTGGGTTCAAACTACATTACTCTTTTGTGTTATGCCCCATTTTACTTTTAGATTTATAAGTCATTTATTCTAATGGATATTTTTTATCTTCCAGGCTTGGTCAATTTACAATATTTTAGCATATCTTCTTCCAAATATATGGGTCCTCCCACCAGAAGACTTGGGAAAGGCCATGTGGAGGAAGAATCTGAGAAAATTCCTATCACATCGAAGCCTAAGGAGAGGTCAGACTCGAGAAAAATATTCAATGTGAAATACAGGAAATGACTCTTGCACAATAGTTAGCATTCACAGAAAAGGATATAAATCTGACCAAAGAAGCATTGGCACAACATCAGACGGAGCCCGTTAAGTTGTATACCTTGCTCGCTTCATTATTTCACCAGATCCATATTGACTTGAAGAAAATAATACCAAATACATGTGAATACGAAGTCATAAATAAGGGCTTAATTTCAAGAAAAGTTCTATCTATTGCAATAGATTATAAAGCTTGGAACACTCATGTGACCTAAGAGTTACAAGTCCAAGTGCAAGCCTTATCAATTTTGGGGTTGGGCCCAAGTTAGATTATTTTTTTATTCAAAATTTTATTTTGGAATTACAATGTAATTATGGAAAAGTAAAACAAAATTAGAAAATAAGGTGAATTATAAATTAGAAATTAGGGTAGGTGAAAATTCATGGAAGGTGAAGAGCCACCTCACTTTTGTATAAATATAACCCTCTTGCAAGGAGGAAGCGATCTGGAAACAGGCCAAAATGTACTAATGATGTATAGGGGATATTCTCGACGCAAAATCATAATTATACTTTACACCATTTGGGATAGGACTCCCATTCAATATGTGGGCTTGGCTGCCACCATGGTTTTTTGAAGAAGGTTTTGGACGAGATGAGCAAGGGTAAAGAAAATTGATAAAATTTTTAATATAAATCAAGTTAGAAAAATTTATGCAATACTTTTAGAACAAGATATAAAGAATATAACAATGGATAAGGTTGGTATGGAGTATGTTGCAGTTTGATAATCATAATTAATAGCTCATGGTTGGAGCTAACATTTGATAACCACTGTTTGACACGCTCAACGAGGCAAGGTTACACTCTTCAAAAGGGGATCAAGTTTACAATCAAAATTCACATAATGACAAGAAAAGTGTGCTAATGATGCTTTTGTCAAAGTTTGAGAAACATCAGGGTCGCCTTGGCATAAGAACTGGTGTAAGCTTTATATATTTATGGTTTTTGTCTCCTTTTGGATACTGCAAAAAGATGAATGTATGTTGCAGGATTTGGTTATCTTTGTATGTTGCAACAAGGCAGCAAGATCAGAATCATTACAAGGAATTCATCATTTGATCCTTTATATGCAAAGCAAAGGTGGTGTGGTGCTTAAAAGGGCCACTTTGACACTTCATCAAAAAATAGTCATCTTTGCAGTCATTGGTATTAGAATTGCAAGACTAATGTGATGATGATGAGTATGATTTGAATCTGAATAGTGGATTCAAGAGGAATTTTTGCCACTTTATGTGAGAAGAGTCCAATTTATACTACATATTTGTGAGAGATCAACCCATTCAGAGGATATCACCTCTTTGTAAGAGATACATGGACACTTTCTTGTAAGTATGAACTCTCGGTATTGTGTATGAGAGAATCTCTTCAATACTACCACTATTGTGGAAATTATACTTCCACTTGATGATGTGGGAATTCAATCATTTGTAAAGGAGAGTGTTGGGGCAATAGAATTGCCTGCCATTTAATTGTCAACCTAGGGGTTTCGTAAACTTGTGAAGCATGTGTGCATTATATGTGCTAGAAATTGCCTTTTAGTTTGGATCAATCTAACTACAAAATAACAAAAACCAACTCATCTAAAATATGAAATCAAATAATGAAAATGAAATTCAGCTAACCTATGAAGTCAAATAATGAAAAGAAAGAAAATAAATTCAAAAGAAAATATAGCGCGCGCAATCACACTTGCAGGAATTGAAATTTTAATCTAAGAAAGCATTTCAAAACATGTAAATGAAAACAAATAAGGTATGTTCAATCACTCCAACATCCAATATGAGAGTATGATAGAATCACCCTCTTGAGATGATGTATAAGCCACCGATTATACTTTAGTCTTTAAATCTAGGAAAGCAATTAAAGCATGCAAAGGGAAAAACCTCAATAATTGCATAGGTTAGATATGCGAGCATTTAGAAATATGATAAAATCACCTTCTTGAAATGATCTTTAATAACACCCAATTATACAATTGAATGAGGATCTAAATCTAGAAAACAATGTAAAAGTATGTAAAAGAAAAGCTCAACAATTGCATAGGTTGAACATTCAGTCACTCAATTTGGAAGTAAGACAAGTCACCTTCTTGGCCTGATCTTTCCAATTATACAATTGACTGAGGATATTAATCTAGAAAGCAATGTAAAAGCATGTAAAAACAAAGCTCAATGATTGCAGAGGTTGAACATTCAATCACCCAATTTGGAAGTATGACAAGTCACCTTCTTGGCCTAATATCTTATTCAATTATACAATGAATTGATAGTTTGATCTAAGAAAGTAAATAACATAACATGAAAGGAAACTAAAAAACTATGAGCTCTATTGCCTCAAACTTAATCCAATTGGAAAATAGATAAATCTTTCCTATTGAAATGTTTTTAGAAAAGAAAATATTACACAGTCATTGTAAAATTAATACTATGAAAGCAAATAAACTTTAATCTATAAAAGCAAGTAAATCTCACACATTTTAGGTAGCTGATCTAAAAGTATGATAGATGGTAAATCGAGATGCTCCATATGTAAGCAAAACCAATTCAAAATGAAAGAACATTCATGAGTAAGATGACACAATCTAATTTTCTATTCAAAGCTTGAGCATAACTCCAATTTTACACATGAAAAGATAGGAGAAAGCTTCCCCTATTTATACAAAAAGATGAGAAGCTATCTCATTAATGAGAGTCCATGAATCTCTCCCTATATCTCTAGAGTTACAATCCAAATAGGAAGTGATAAGGCACATGTCCTCTTAGAGTTACAATAAAAATAGGAAATGAGACACATATCCTCATGATCCCATGATCTTCTCCATTCAAATTCGAATTTGGCCTTAGGAGGCCACATAAGACCCTTCTAGAAGCTTCTTTTTGACCTCCACATGGAAACAAACTCATTCCACTTGTTAGGTATAAGTATGTGCATATTATTTTCTAATTTTTAACCACAAATTCACTTGAAAATACTAGGAATTAATAAAGTTTGGAAAAACATAAATGTAACCCGATAATGAAAATGGTAAGGTAAATGTAGTGAAATGGAGGTAGAGTGAAGGTGATAATATGTGAATATGAGTGAAAATGTAATGGAAGTAAATGACAATTTTAAGGCCCAACAGAGAGTATCGTTGAAGAAGAGAATGAAGTGGTTCATGGATTCATGAGCCCGAAGATGTATCCCACATTGGGTGAAATTCGTTACCAACTTGATGATATCTACCCTCATGTGTTTGGTATCTTGTCTCATGTTTTCTTATGTATGCATTTCTATTTTCCACAATTATGTTGAGATGCATTACGTGATGATAGAAAGAGAAAAAACATAGTTAAAACATGTTTTAATTCAAATTGGATTCAACCCTTCAAATGCAATCAAGTTCAATTAAAACATTGTTATAAATGTAATCCTTTTAAGTGAGCCAAATCTAGATCAAGTTCGTATCAAAGGCTCACCCTAGATCAGATCAAATTTGGTATTAGAGTGGGATTGACAAAAGATTACAGGTGTTGAATCAAAGATGGGAAAAGGATTGAAGTGAGTGAGGTTTCAAGAGCTCAAAGTGATCAACCAATGCATCCTACCAGAGAATGCTAAGTTGAAGAGGATGTTGTGAGAAGTAAAGGATGAGAAGCAAAAGTTGAGACTCGCGTTGGAGCAGGTTATGGAGGAACAAGTTGGAGAATGTTCCACTATGGAGGAGGCAAATAATCCCTCTAATATCAGGCCAACTGGTGGCCATGACAGGTACATCAATCATGGTTCATGTTATGAAGATATGAATGTATGCACATATGATGATACCTCCTATATATCGGGTAACCAAGGTGGTTTTCTAGAAGCTTCAACTTCAACATCATCCAATGCAGATCAACAAGAGGAATTGGTCAAACTCCTAGAAGAGGACCAAGTGTCGCTAACATAAATGGAGGTAAAGAATTCTCCTTGTGTAATTACTTCATTTCATGATGATGATTTTGGTGCTTTTGAAAATCACACTACATGCATTGGTTCAAAGCTAATCAGTAAGATGGGATATGAAGGAAAGGGCCTAGGATTTAATTTTTGGGGCATTGTGAATCCCATCCAAGTGGTGAAACTACCTCAATATGCAATATTGGGCTATGTCAGAGAGGAATCTATAGGAGGCTCCAAACCCATAGAGATAGAAGAGTCTTCAAGTGACAAGTCTGAGTCAGTGCAGGATGTTGAGAGTACATCACAAAATAACAATGATCGTGATCATTTCAAAGAAAGAGATAAGGCAAGCTCTCCTCACTAGGCTTGCACTAGAGACAACCAAGAAAGGTATAAAAAGTCTCAGTATTCTAATGTTCATTTTGATTACAAACAAATTGGTAATGATGAGTTGAAAATAAAATTACTTAAGTACCAATGCTTGTGTTACCAAACTTGCAGAATCCCTTCGAAGTGGAGACATGCACAAGTAGGTGTGCCATGGGAGCAGTCTTGCTGCAAGGAGAAAGGCCTGTCTACTATAATTCTAAAGTATTTCATAGAGTAGTTCATAACTACCCTACCTATGAAAAGGAGCTTTATGCCCTAGTACAACTTGTTAAAAAGTGGAAACACTATTTGATAGGCAAGGAGACCATCATCCACGTAGATTACCAACTGCTACAATATATGCAAGTCTGAAATAAGCTACAACAATCTAGATACTACAAGTGGATGGGGTTCTTACAACAATGTCATCTGATCATCAATTACAAGAAGGGAAACACAAATACGTTGGCACATATGCTTTCAAGGTTTCCCACATCAAAAATTATACCTTTAGGAACTATGATGCAGATGGAGCCTTTCACCCATGATGCATACAAAGAGGCATACATAGGAGACAAGGACTTCAAGGAGGTGTTTCAATAACTACAAGGCAAAGTCATGTAGAATATGGTGACAACAAAGTTGACTAACATCTCTAGAATATATTACTTATAGGTTGGACAAGCTTTGTGTTCCTAAAGGTGAGTGACTTTAGCTTATCAGAGAAGCTCACACCTCCAAGGTTGTATCGCATTTTGGTGTTGGGAAGGTAGTTGTCAACTTAAAAAAAATGTATGTGTATTGGCACATAATGAAGATAGATGTAGCACGATATGTTAGAGGTCATATACTATGTTGTAACAACAATCCCAATAATATGAAGCAAGGTCTAAACCATCCCTTACCTATACCCACTCATCCTTGGGATATCATTCCCGTGAATTTTGTGGGAGGTTTACCAAAATATCGCAGGGGACATGACTACCTATTTGTGGTAGTTGACATGTTTAGCAAGATGTGCATTATCATGCTTTGAAAAATGTTCATTAAAGGGAAAATAAGTAACAAACTTATTCTTTGAACATGTGCAGGTGCACTTTGGGATACAAGGAACATAATTTCAGACAAAGGTACTATATTTCTTAGTGCATTTTTGAATATGTTATGGAAGAAGATGGACATGAGGTTGAAGAGGTATACAAGACTCCACCAATAAACAGATGGGCGGAGAAAAGTAGTCAATAGGACTTTGGTACAACTTATGCAGAGTTACAATCAAAAGCATTTTAATACCTAGGATGAACATTTGTTTTATAAACAACACTCGTAGGCCACACTTCTATTGGTAAGTCACCTTTTGGAGCTTACTTTGGATATTTACCACTTTCACCCTTGGAAGTTGTATATGGAAAAGAGGAGCGAGGAAGGACCTCACATGAGATGCATTGAGAGAAGACAAATTTATTGGGAAGATTAGACAGATCCATTTGCATGTACATGAGACACAAAAGAAGACAAAAGGAAAATATAAGGCTAGATGCACATGATCAACATAGTACAAAGAATTCATTCAAAGTGAGACACAAAGTATGCCTATATTTGAACAAGGAAAGACTACACGGTCCTTGAAAGAAGATCAAGGCTTTATGGAATGGTACTTTTGAGATATTGGAAAAGGTAGGAGATAATGCCTGCAAACTCAATGTATAACCATACATGCACATTTACTCATCAGTGAATGTGGATAATTTCAAACTCAAAGAACCTTCAATGTTGGATCAAGAGATGGGGCAGGTCCTACATTCCATAAAGGAGTTAGCACCAGATGCTTAGACAATGTTGGAAAAGGACATAGTGTTGTAGAAGAGGTATAGAACTACAAGATAGGGGCAACATGACCTTTGGTAGATTGGGTTGAAAGGATAAATTTTCTGCAAAGCAAAGTGGTACTCCAAGGAGAAGGTAGAGGAAAAGTTTATAGCCTCATTCAATAATTTTTTGGGGGACCAAAAGCCTCTCTAAATGGGGAGGAATGATCTAGATTGGATAATTATATTATTTGTCATTTATCTCGATGCTTTTAAAGTGGAAAAAATCGAAGGATTTAGCTCATAGGGTCATTGTAACATTGGGTCTCAATTTGGAGAATTGAGGTTAGAAACATTTCAAAGCCTTTTTGAGGCATTAAATGAAGTTTTTGGGGTAAAAAACTCTCACTTATTGATCTGAAATGACTGTATTAGTTTTGTTGTGCTAAGTGTCTTTTTCAGTTTAAAAAACATGTGCATAATTGGTTCATTAGTTTGCATAAGGATTAAGGAGTTTGACCATGAATTCTAGATGATTTTTAGTGAATTAGAAGCATAAAAAAATCTTAAATAACACTGAACAGTAGTGTAAAACAGAGAAATAAGTCACCACATGAAATTTACACAGCCGGCATGATGAAGCAGTTCACACCTCCTGGGCTACATCTACTGGTCTAGCTCCAAATGGCTTGTCCATCTTTCATTATGCTCAAAATTTTGCTATTACATGTAGTTACAGTTCTATAATGGTTGTTTTCTCTACACCAATGAATCCAGAATGCTCCAATTAGTAAAAAATGACTCTTCATTGACTCCGAATGGTCGAAAATTGGGCCTCCTACACTTTTGCCCAGTATCTCCTAGGAAAACTCCACTAAAAATGGAGAACTCCAGTTAACTGGAGTTAAAAATGGCATACCCGCCAATTTAGGTGAGCCTCTATCTCTTTCGTCGAATCTGACTGCGTGTTAAATGTTGTGGTTGAGTGGTGGCCACATGCGCACCCCCAAACTGCTTATTAACGTGGTGGTTAGCGAAACCCAAGCCAGAGATTGTGGTTAAACGTTTGAACTGTGGTTGAATGCTGGCGGGTTAACATTATCTGCGGGGTTGGAGTTGTTGTTTGTTGTTGCAATGTGACCGTACAATACGGGACCGCTGGCGGGTTGGGACCGCCGACGGTTCCCAACCCCCATACACAATTTCATTAATCCATAACATAAACCTGACATCCAATATGTAGCTCAGATGGTAAGGTGTGCACATGCCTAGTGAGAGGTCAGGGGATCGAACGCTGTTGCCTCCACAAAAATTTTGATATGCGGTTTCAGGGCCACATGGCAGCTTCTAATTAGCTCTTCGAACTCGTACAACCAATAAAAAGCAGACACTTGTCCTCCTGCGATTGGTCTTGAGAAAGGAATATTATGAGGAATATTCTCTTTCGCTGACTATACATCCACCTTGTTGACAGTGCATCCCATTCAAACCTAGTCAAACTATCGCAATTTTACCTATTTGACATTTCGATCAGAACGCAATATATTCCTCATACGACATCGATTTTTTGAACCGTTCACGGCGCCAGAATCAGGAAGACGAGATCTACGCAACCATCCTAGTTTCAACCTAATCCTGTAACTTTGAATTTAGAGCAAAATTTATGAACTCCTGATCACCTATGCTTAACCATCTCATGTTGTTCTATAATCAAAGACCTTTCCAATAGTGCAAGAATCACATCAACAAAGTTATTATGCAAAAGTTATGACTCTTGCAAATTGACCCATGGTATTAACCACCATGGTATGAGAGGATGCTACATCAACCCCCGTTACTCATGCATATGGAGCTATCCACATTTGGACTTTCAAGAAGACTTGAGAAGGTTGAAAATTATAACTCTATTTGAGGGTTGAGAATGTCAAATCTTACCCCTAGTTGGCTTTCAAGCTATGTTAAATACTAAGCCACTAGGAGGAGTAGGCGTTCCATTCTATGCTATTGTATTTTGCTCCTTAATTGAGCATAGTAACTGGGAGTGGGAAGTTACAGAGAATAATAGAGGGGATTAAGGTTATGTAGCGACCTTATAGGCCATATGTATTAGGTAACTCTATAGAGAGTACCTCTTCCTTTGTACTTGTATGTTTCCATGTGAGAGAAAAGAGAGCAGAGTAGCCTCACCTTCTAACTGGGTTTTCTCCTATAACGGTTTCTTAGGGCAAAGCTTATATATCTTTTTGATGGTTTGTGTGTGTTTTTTGTTCTATATTTTTAACATTTCAACTAGTTTATTCATTTAAGAATAAATACAATAAATAAAGGATTTGAGATCTAAAGGGAATCAAATTCATTGCAAAGATTCCAATTTATTTTATTTTTATTTATTTTTTATGATGAACTGTTCTAGTGGAATACAATGATAATTTACATATCACATCTTGTCACTTGCCGGAATCGTACGTAGGTGGAGAGGAAAATAATCATTCCTCCTAAGCACCTGAGATAAACCTAATTAACCTTATATATATAGTAGAGGGTAGCTACATTGCCCTATGCATATACATGCTTATATATTCATCCTCAAACTCAATTGTCATTGCGGGGTATGATATTATAGATAAAAGTGTTTGACATTCCAATAAAATTTTATAATCACAACAAACAACACACACACACACACATTTTAGGAGAATCAGTAAACTTGTCATCTGTCACTAAGGAGATCTAGGATCGAGTCAGTGGGACTGCCAATATATTCCCAAGCTTAGCACAACTACCCACAAGCCTCGCTATACAGATAAACCAAGTTTAAAAACTAGGCAGAGCCCCTATATTGATTGGAAAACGCCTTCCAATGCAAGACGTCCACTGTTCAACCTAACCCAACACACACAAACACATTGTAGGAGAATCGATAGACTTTTTGTTTGTCACTAAGGAGACTTGGGATCGATTTAGTGGGACTACCACTATACTCTTGAGTTTAGCACCATAGCCCACAAGCCACACTTGACAAGTCAACCAAGTTTCAAGCATGAGTAGGGCCCCTATATTGATTGACAAATGCCTTCCAATGCAAGACGTCCACTGTTCAACATAGCCCAACACATGCACACACTCACACGTTTAGGAGAATCGATAAACCTACCATCTATCACCAAGGATACTTGGGATCGAGTCATTGGCACTGCCACTATATTCCTAAGCCCAACACAATTTCCCACAAGCCTTGCTAGACAGGTAAACCAAGTTTCAAACCTAGGTGAGGCCCTTATATTGATTTTCAAACACCTTCCAATAAAAAAACGTCTACTATTCAACCTAACCCAATAAAATAATCATAATAACATATTATTTAAATAACCTTTAATCTTCATATCATTACACCACCTCATTTTCATTAACTTATTATCTCTAACTCATTATCAATATATATGTGAACACATACACAATAAACTACATAAAGTAAAGTATAAATGAGAGGTTCTTAGCCCATGGACTTTAGTCTAATGACTACATCTGGTGGTTAGGTCCCACACGTCCTAGGTCCATTCCATTTGTGACTCTCTTGATTATGTATGCGAGGCGTGAGATTTCCAAGCCGATCAAAGTATCTTCTAGGCAATGAAAGAAACATGGGACCATTCCCATGGGTGACTCTTTCGATTTCCAAGCCAGTCAATGTATCAAATTGGACCATTCTCATGGGTGACTCTTTTCACTACGTATGCCACATGCGAGATTTCCAAGCCGGTCAAAGTATCTTCACGACAATGAAAAAAAATGGGAGGTTCTTATTATGTAAGAAAGAAAGAAAGTATTTTTAACGTCCACGAGGCTAAAAATAGCCTATGGGATAGATTGCTTCCCCATTTGGCTCCTGTATTCGACCCTTTTCGTGTGGAGTTTTACAATAAACGCTCCCAGCTTCTCGAAAAACTCTTCGCTGAATAGATTATCCCAAGAGCTAGCTGCCTAATACTTGCATAATTTTCCTTGTTGTCTTTGAAGGCCTCGCATTCTAAAATGAAATGTTTTTCTATTTCCACTTTTCCAGAAGAGCAACAAATACATACTCTTTCCTCCCACATTTCTTTTGGCCTTTTTCCAGCGCCCTGTTTCACAACGAAGTTGATGAGAATTAGTCCTTAATTGGCCAATAAATATTGGCCCCTATGTACGCTTTTTGATAATGATTATGAGCGGGGTTAAACTCTTCAATGTAGTACTTCTTCTTTCTCCCTAGCTCTTTCTCCCAAGTACGTTTGTGGAACTTATCCATAACAAAAGTTTTTATCTCTTTACTGTTTGTAGGACACATGCTCAAGCAAATACCCCGTTTACTAAACCATTTGTTATTTTGCTGCATCCAAGTCTTCTTTCTTTTGCACAATCTGTCATTAAACACAACCTTAGGCCATCTACCCTCTTCCATTTGCTCAATTTTTTTCAAATACCTTATGACTCGCACCATAGCAATTTCTTCAATAGGAGAAGCCTTTGTTTCACTTAACAAGATATCATAAAGAACTACACTTTTAATTTTGAATTTGTTTGTAATCAAACGCTTCTAAATTTTATCAATTTGTTTCCACTGCATCTCGGTTGTGTTGTTGGCCCATAGTTCACAACCGTAGAGAATCACTGGAATCACTATAAGCCCAAAAAGAGTTAGAGTAGTTTTCCAGTCCCACAACTCTGCCTCTCTACACTTATTTTGAAGAGCATAAAATGCTTTCCAACCCCCCAAAGTTCTTTTCTTTCTACAACCATCCCAACTTAAATTTCTGTTGAAGTCAATTCCGAGGTATTTGTAGTCTGCAACTTCTTCTAGAATGTTGTCTTCAAAGTAGAACTTATGTTGGTTATGCTTTCTTTTGTTAGAGAAAACCACTACTTTCGTTTTGCTAATATTGACTTGCATCCCCACCCTTCTACAAAAATGCTCAAGGGAACATAAGTGCTCTTGCAAACCAAGAGCCGATTTAGCAATTGGTATAAGGCCATCTACGTACAAAAGAAGCCTTATAACGAACTTTCCCAAATGGATACCGTCACCACCTTGCGAATTTAGCCACTCTTCAAGCTTGTCAATATATAGACAAAAAATGGTAGGAGACAATGGGCAACCTTGCTTGACCCCGATATCGCTTCTAAAACTTTCAGAAATGCCTGCTGAAGTTTTAATTTTGAATTTCACCTCTTCATACAACGTATCCACAACTGCTCTCAAATTCCTAGGAACCCTGAGTTCCTCCATTATGCACCAAATCTTATTCCTATGAACCATGTCAAAGGCTTTTCTGAAATCAACAAAGCAACAGAACACTTCTTCCTTTTTTTCCCAAACTTTTTCAATGATGTGCCTTAAAGTTATACAATGATCAACTGTGGAATGTTTAGGTCTAAAACCTGCTTGCCCTTTAGCACGTTTATCTATTTCTTCTGCCCACTTGTTGATTTTATTTTCTAACATGCTTCCAAATAACTTTGCAAACAAGGGGTTTATCATTATGGTTCTATAATTGGAGGGATTATTGACATCACCACTCTTGAAAAGAGGTATTGCCATACTAGTTGTCCAATCTGTGGGGAACCCCTGCTGTATGATGTTGTTGAAATTTTTTGTGATTTGAGGTCAAAGAATTTTTAAGGCCCACTTTAGATACTCTGCTTGGAGTTCGGCTAAGTCTTTTGCTTTTCCAACACCCAACTTCTTGATACCCATCTCTACCTCTTGCACTGTAAAGAGTTTTGTGTTTGTGTTGACCAAGGGAGGAGGGTCAACCTTGGGATCCTGCTCATAAAGTTGTCTTGCATAGTCGAACCATTTAGAAGTTGTAATGTTGTTTTCAGTTTGCACCTTTTTTGGTTGGAGCTCCTTCTAAAATAATTTGGAGTTATTTTTCCCAAGGAAGATGAGTTATTTTCTCCTCGAAACCATGAAATCAACGATTTTCTTTCTTAATATCTGCTTGTAAGCTTTGAGCTTTATGTTATCCTTGTCTGATTCCTTCCACATTCTCCTTGCCTTTTAGCATTCCTCATCAAACCAAGCATTAACCGGAAAGCAATTTGTTTCAAACTTCTTGTTTTTTGTCCTTTTGAACTCAACAAGTGCGCTTTGAATTAAATGTGTTAATTCGTGACTATGAAGGCCATGAAATGAGATTTCCTCCTTCTCGAAGAGCCTCTCTAGCGTTATTTTAAAGGTATTACAATTCTCTGGAGTCAAAATAATTATGCCCTTTGGGAGATTTTGTCGAACACACTGAGTTTTTGACCCTAATTGCTTCTTTCTGGTCCAAGTGAAACTTAAATAAATTGGCTTGTGACATGATTTTAAGTCTCAAATTTGATCTCCAATCAACACTTCCTCTATTTTCTCACAAAAACTATGCGAGCAAATTACATAATCTACTACACTTGCTTCATTGTAAGTATTGCAAGTGAAATTACCGGACTTTTCCCATCTAGTCAAACCATTACAAATGACTAAATCGAAAGCCCCATATAGCGTAAGCAATTGTTCTCCAAAAAGATTGCAGCATTTATCCTCTGAAATTCTTTCCCACTGATGACTACTCTCTTCTGTAAGCTGGATAGGGTCACAATCTTCTTTACAACAAAGAATGCTAGCTTGTTCACCTGCAGTTCTAGCATTGAAATCCCCCACTATAAGGACTTCACCTAGTTGAGAATGTATTGCAATATATGCTTTTAAGGTTGCAAAGGAATCTTTGTGGTCAAGCCCTCTACTTTTGTAGCTTTTTGAAACTTGCAGTGCAAAATAGCATGCTGCAATTCTGATGTGATTTCCATTTTATGATATTTTAAGCCAGACAAATTGCTTATCGGGGTCTTCTTTTTCTAGCTGAATGAAACGACCTTATTTTTCTCTCACTAATACCATGATACCCTTGTGCCCTTTGCCATTTCTTGCTGCCTTGTTCCACACTGCTATCTTCCAGTACCTTTCAAACAAAGGTGTCTTGCACCCTTCATGCTCATGTGTTTCTATGAGGCAAATTATGTCTTTACCTTCCGCAATAGGCCATAACTGAGGTCCTCGTCTCCATGGGTAACCCCTGCAGTTCCAACAAACTAATCTTAAGGAAACCTGGGTACAACTTGATTGCTATTTGTTTTGGCATGCAAGACTCATAGTTGAGTCTTTGTCCCTGCTTGCCCATACTGACCTTGCTTCCTCATTTTTTGTTGAAAAGTTTGCTCCCTCTTCTTTGTTATCGTTTCGCTGCCTTGTTTTGGAAGGAGGTCCAAATTGCGCTATCACAACTTTACCTTTATAAAACCAATAACCCCTCAAGAGTTGCTTCTTGTTTATAATTATTATTATTATTATCCAATTTTAAGGTCCCTCCTTTCCTCTTGTTGTTTTAGAGTTAAATCTTCTTCTAGAAAAAACCAATAAGCCCTCAAGAGTTGCTTCTTGTTTATAATTATTATTATTATTATCCAATTTTAAGGTCACGGCCAAGCCAGACACCAAATTGGGGTATGAGACCCTCTGGTTTATGGGACAAGAGACCCATTGACTTCTAAGTCTACGAAGGCATACATACTCTACCCCTCCGGTTTTGAACATTTGACCTCTTAAGAGAAAACACATACTCTTAACCATTAGGCCCACTCAAACTATATCTTAACTATTAAGCCCACATAAAAATGATATCTTTATGATGCAAATTTGTCAAAAAAAGAAGTAATTCACAGTGACACGTAAGTAAGTATTCGGTGGAGGGGTCACGGGGAAGGAACTCCTTGTCTTGCACGTAACTCGTGATAGATGTAATTTTCTGATAGAAAAGTGGGCGGACGTATGACATTAATAGTTGTGGAGTCCGTAAATATTAAATATTCTAATGCAGCCGTGCCAATCAAATGATATAATTTGAATGGAATAATGACGTGCATCATCTTAAGATTTATGTGTCGAATTGGCAAATGATGACAAACTGATAAATAATAAAATTTGAATCGGACGATGACGCGCTCTGATCTTGAGATTGATAAGGCAAATGGGCAATGTTCATAAACTAATTTGCTATGATCTAGAGCTATATATGGTTACGGGTTCCAGTCTCATCCACTTGATTCCACATAAGCAATGGCCATGGCGAGTTCTAACCGTCTCTCGGCTCTCACAAACTCACTGAGGAATGATAGCATACATTCATTGCGCCCTAGTTTTGGTCATTTCCCAAAGCATAGCATCTTACAACTGCGAAACGTGCATAAAAATATAAGTCTGAGAACAAAGATGAGCAAGGCAGTGTCAAAAGATTTTGCTGATTATGAAATGGGAGAAGATCTGCCCGGAGATTATGCGGATTGGCAGCCTCGAAAGGATCCTAAAGATCGCAGAAGGGCAGGGATCTTGCTGCATCCGACTTCATTACCAGGGTCATATGGCATTGGGGAGCTAGGCCAAGAGGCTTTATTTTTTCTCGATTGGCTTCAAAGCACTGGCTGTACCGTCTGGCAGGTCATTTCAACTTCATTTTTTGTCCATATACATTTTTAATATTAAATTTTGTTTATGTTTGTTTGCATGCCGAGCAGAAAGCTTAAATTTATGCTGAGACACATGTTTAAACGTTGAATCCTAGGCAAGTTGGCCTTAATCTAACTGTTCCTAGGTACGTTAGCCTTACTCTGGTTGTCATTAACTAGAGGATGCAAAAGTTTCTCAGATTTATCATTTCAGTAAATGTTTTTTCTCATTTATCTGATCAATGGGTGCGGTTTGAATTCGGCTACGAAAAATCTTGGTTAATCTCGATAACTTCTTTTTTCATTCGAACATTCTTAAAAAATTACTGGAGAACCTAGTGAGCAAACTGAAGGACTTGACCACTAAAGGTAAGCAAATTACATTTAAGATAAAACATATTGAACTAAGTACCCGCAAAATTAAGGTCTGTCTTCAGCCATATTAGAAAGAGTAGATAAATAATGCAAACTTAATTTGATATTTTTTAACAAATTGAGGAATCCATGGCAAGACATGTAATGTCCCCAATTAAATTAATTTTGCAATTTTGATTAAAGTTAACACAAGCAGTTTTCGCAGCAAACATCGGAAAAATAAATAATTTGATTGATAGTGGAATATGGGTCCCACAAGAAGTACACACTATGGGACAAAGGAATTCAAATTCCTTTGGAGAAAATCGAATTTGTGGAGGGACCCACAAGCATGCATGCCCAACAATTATAAAAGGAAGGAATGGAGGAGCCATTTGCATCTTTTGCCTATTGAAGGAATCGTATTGCCTTAGCTGCTTAGCTGAGCCAACATTGTGCTGTTCAACACAAGAGTTTCCCAAGGAGCGAAGCTCAACCTTTCTTCGGTGGACTTCGAGTGCCACCCAAGGAAGACATTTTCCTTGCCTTGAGACCGGAGGAGTGAGTACCTACAGGTTTTGCACTTTTCTGGAGAGATTGGGATGAAGTCCAGAGCTTCTGCTGCGCAGTGGTTGGAGCCATCTTGCTATTGTGGAGTGGAGTTATTGGAAGATTCACCGGAGGAGCTACAAAAGTGATTGAGGACCCATTTATGGAGTGTAGTAGCAGTAGCATCCTTAAAGGAGCAACCTTTATGCAAGTCTCAGCCAATATCCAAAGAGACTGTGTAAGAACTTCCTTGGACTGCATAGTCATTGGAGGAGGCTCTTTTGTGGGAGCTGCCTTGGAGGGATTTTGGAGCTGAGGTATCGGGGGATTGATTGGAGGTTCATTTGAGGAGGTTTGATGGGGTTTTGAAGGGCAGTGATTGACGGTAGCAAATGTAGTGATTGATGGGGCAAAACAAACTGTTGAGAAGGCAAAACCAACAGGTCCTAGAGAGGATGCAATAAACGTTGAATCATACCCAGCAAAGAAGCCATGTTTATGCGCACACGCTCCAGCAGAACAATATCCATGGCCAACATAGCCAACCTACCATGCCTCATTTTTTGGATGAACTGGAGAAGGGGAGGGAAACTGACAACTTTGTAGACTTGAGGAGGTCCTTTGTGGATAGGATTGACGAGTATGAGGCATTAGACCCTAGGATTAGGAGGGCTTTCTTGTTCGAGGAGCATGGAGGAGGATCGTTAGAGGATGGAGCTAGGAGGTATTACCATTGGTGGAGACCGGGCCTCATATCTTGAGAGCCTGAGGAGGAGATTGAACAGGAGGTTGAGGGCACACAGGAGTGTGAGGAGCAGGTAGACATACCTAGTGTGATGTAGGTTTCACCCTTGTTGGAGATCCCTTTGATGGTTTTGACTGGCACCTTGGTGGAGACAACTGAGCATATGCCCGAGGGCCATCCGTTGAGGATCTATCAGTTGATCAGGCACTTAGAGTTGTGATTGAGTTTCCAGACAATCACCACCTACAACAGGTTAATGGGGGTCCAGGAGACACAGAGGTATCCAGAGTTGTGACTGATTTTACACCTGATAGTCGCCCACAACAGTTTTGACAGCTCCAGACCGACCTTCTAGCATTGAAAAGGAAGGTCACGATAGTCTGAGAGACCATTCTACACCAGAATGAGGAGCTAGAGGGCATGAGAGTGGTTTGTGCTGAGTCGGCGACCAAACTAACTTGCGTTGGGGAACGATTGGACTCCCTAGCGACACAGCTAGAGGAGTACACCTTGGAGAGTTAGAGCAACCCTCTTTAAGCATATATAGATGAGGCTTGTAGCACTGATAGGTTATCTGTGCACATTGGTGAGAGAGAGGCAAAGTTACTTAGTCATACTCTATGTGCCAACCAGACTAGTGAGATGAGGCGGCATGAGCTGCGTAGGGTGCAACATTCGCGGAATGGAGGGTTTGTTCTATATACAAGTGTTTGTGCATTTGATCCTCCCCTTGGGGTTGGACGGCAAGAGATTCTGAGTTGGTACTCGGCGGAGTGGGCTAGCCTTGTAGAGATGATCGAAGTCTGAAGTGAAGCTCAACAGGAGCTCTCTGACATTGGAGATGTTGGAGGCCTAGGTTGGCATTGGGAGTCGGGACCTAGGTGGGGCTTCCTATCATATATCTGGTATGCAGGATGGCCATGGCGTCGATGGGATAGTGAACTCAGCGATTGAGTGCACTCATTCCTTGGGGGAGTTCCAGTCAACACTAGTAGTCAGGGGGTTCATGAGCCAAGCCCATGGGTTGTTTGGACATGTTGGATGCACATGCAGTCACAAGGAGAGTAGCATACTCTGGCAGGTGTTGGCCAGAGGATGTGGCATCAACATGCCACTAGACGACGCATTGTATGGAGACAATTCTCTCTCATGGGCACATTAGACATAGTTGCCATTGATCCAGGTGGATATTGGTGGTCATCCGCCTATTCCACTTGGGGCCCCACCATTTTTTCTTTCAGTTTTTCATTTTCCTTAATTGTAGCACACTTTACTACTTTTAGCAGTTTTTTGGGTCCTGAACTTCCGGAGCGGTTTTGAGGCCCTAAATGACGTTTTTTGGAAAAACCGGGAGCAACATGGAAGTTCTTTTGATGTTGCTCACATCAAAAGTTGTAGTCCTTAGATAGATCTTTTTAACGAGGTGTTGTGCACGTCAAACGAAGATTGTATGCCAAAGTTGCGTTCCTGGGAAGATTGATGTACCAATTTACCCAAACGGGGCCCATAGTTTTGACATTTCATCTCCTAGGGTTAGGTTTTTGGATGTTTAGGGTTATCCATTGTTTCTCAATAATAAATAGGTCCTTGAGCCTCATTGTAACATAGTTCAGAGGCCTGTAGCTGACACATCTCTTCTTAGAGATAAGCTATCAGCGCTCTAGCTAGTTTATTTCCATTCTATCTGTAAGCATATTTCAGTTATTTGTTAAATTAAAGGGTATTAATAAAACATAGTGAGAATGATCTAGAAAAAGTGAAGATCAAGTCAAGTTATAATCTTAGCTGTTTATTAGAGACCTAATATCTGCCGTTGATGTCTCAACGAGAAGACTATAAAGGAAGGCTTGAGGGCCATTTGGAAATACATACCGAGTGAATCTAGTGATCGAATTCTTTTGACAGAGCAGTGCTCGGACGAAGATTAAATCTAAGTGATTCCAGCGCAAATAGGGGCAGAGATAACTTCCCGAGAGAGAGTGATTTTCTCAGTTTGAGAATCATCAACAGAGAGATGCAAAAAGAGATCCAGCAGAGCCAACGCAGAGGCTGCGCAGTGGCCAATAGGGTTTTCGAGATTTTACCAGTAAGATCAGATTACGAAGCCGAGATCCGGGGTGTGAGACTGGGAGGCGAAGATCTGAGATTTCGGGAGGCAAATCGATCTTATAGCTAGGAGACGTAGTGTCTAGAGAAGGTGACGTAGGGACTACGCAGAGCATGCTAGGGGCACCTCATCCAGTGAGTGGATTAACCGGGAAATTCCAGTGATTGAGTGAGGTAAAACTCTCAAATTTTCTGCTAGTATTTCTCTCTGTAACTGAATAACCCTTGAGGTAATCAAAGATGTATTTAGGATTTGCTACTGCTTAATAATAAAACCCTCAGATCCATATGAATCCAAAAAATTTATACACAAATAAACAAAAGTTCTCATTTATAGAACATGTAAGGGTGCACATAACCAAAATAAGATCGAGTGCAATCCATATTTGAACCGAAAATACATAAAATAAGAGACCTAGATGGCCTTTAGCATAGAACAAAAATCATGCTACAACAATACCTACCATCAAAATCTTTGCCTATATTGGGATCTTCGTCATCAATATCACCCTTTAAGCATTAAAAGAAGATAGAAAATGCTTAGCATGTCAATTCAAGGTTTTGTTTGAGTGACGGGTACATTTTTAGTAGGATCATGATAGAGGAGTTCAACAATCAATGCCACTAAATCAAGGTGCATAAAGGGATTGGTGCTCTTGATTAAATGCTAGTTCGATACCCTCATACATGTCAAAATCCAATGGAAACATTGCAATCCCCCCAATCCTGAAATCTTGAAAAATTGTTAAGTCTGCTAGATTTTGAGTGAGATCTAAATTCTACTTTCTTCATATGAAATCCAATGAGGTCGGACCAACTCTCAAACATCCTGAGTCTTTTCATGATAATATTAAAAATTTAAGTAGGACTTTTACTTTAAGAATTTAACATTGCCATCAATTGCATAGCAATAGTAGGGCTATAGGCTTCAATATTAGGCACTGATTGTGAGCTAGTGCCCAGCCAAGACAAAAAATTAAAAGAAAAAACCAAAACAGGGCCCACTTGCTGTGTTCTACATGACTTTACTGAACCAGTACCGAATCGACCGTTCCATTACAGAACCAACTTTTTCGGTACCAGAAACGGTTCAAGTTGCCGGTCCGAACCAGTTTTGCCTCAAAACGGTTGGACTGGCCAGTTCAGACTGATTTGGTCCAGGCCTGATAACACTGTTCATGACTTGTCTTGCAGAAGCCTGTTACATGTTATTGGGTGCTGAACTTGTGAACAAGAATCTGAGGCTTCCAGTAAAATTGGGGATTTCTATGAATTGGAATAGAATATTAAAGGTTTAAATAATCTGGGTGTAATCTCCTTGGAAAATATGTTGTTGCTGCCACTCAAATATTAGAATCCATGAGCAGGAGAAATTGAACATCTGTCGGTTGGATGGGTCTTTGTATAGCATAATGGTAAAGGCATTGGGTGATCACACATAGGATATAACCCTGATTGTAAAACAATGCAGTGGAAGGGGCACTTGATGTGACTGAAAAGATTGTGATGCATTTATAAACAGAACTGCATATACTTTTTGACACTTGATATGATAGAAGATATCAACACTAGGAGCTGGGTTCCTTCAGGACAGTTCATCTTCACCTGCTCCACATCCACTTCCGCAGCCACTTCAGATTGTCAAATGCCAACATTGTAATCAAGTTGGCCAAGTGAAAGATCCCTTGTGAGCATTGCGGAAAACATACTCATCATTCAGAGAGATGTTTCAGACATAAGACTCCTGCAAGAGAAAATATTCACCTTGGATGGATCACTTCTTGGTAATGGTCTTCAACAACCAAGAAGATATATTGGTCATACCTCAAAGTTCAGTCTTGAGCACTGACACATCCGGCAGTGGAGATATCTTCATCTTCTCACCTTGTATCTGACAG
Organism: Pinus albicaulis; assembly: GCA_034641835.2. Classification (NCBI taxonomy): domain Eukaryota; kingdom Viridiplantae; phylum Streptophyta; class Pinopsida; order Pinales; family Pinaceae; genus Pinus; species Pinus albicaulis. Next base: position 1,379,901,297 of record CM076574.1, read on the forward strand.
GGGGGGAATTGATGGTCAACTACCAAATTCAAAGATATATCATGATTTTTCCTTTCTTTCTGCTGCATCAACCTCTTAAGGCAAAGTTTCTGGGCTACTACTCAAGGATGGGGGAAACAGGGAACCAAAACTGGTGACATATAGCAATTGACACAAAGATGGGACATGGATACAAGGGAGAGGTGGAAAGTGTTAAGTATGGGTTATCATGGACATACAACATCAATCAGTGCCTTCTATTTGTGCCCCTCCCGGATAGTGAAAAGAAATGCCTAAAGGAAAGTCACACTAGACTAGGGGCAAGGGATAATCACCAAGGTGAAGCATAGGAAGAAGAATACAACCAAAAGTTTTCTATTATCCAATTCAACCTGTGATCCATACTAGAATGCTCTTAAACATTAAATGAAAGCACTTGAATATAAAAATGGTTAATGTACCTTACAATAGATGACCCACTTTCATCTGATGAGTAAGCTAAATGAAATAAAGCACTGACCAGAGCATGGATGGAGGGCTTTTGAGGGTAGCTATCTGTGTATCATCATAGGGCTGCTGTCTGGCATGCCGAACAAATAGGAGAAAAATTTTCTCCAAGGGGTTACCTACTTGGGTGGTTAATAGGTATCTAAATCAGGTACTGATCTCAAAAATCCAATTGCTGGGATTAAAGTCGAAGTCAAAAGGTGTAGGTCAAACCTGAAAAAGTAGACTTTCTACCATGAATAATGTGATCAGGTTTATGTGACAGATCATATAGCAGAATAGGCTGCCAAAATCAGATTCCATCCCTCATAAATACTGGTATTTAAAAATTGGATTCTAGGTAGCAAAACAAGGTAAACATAATAAACTGCAAATCAGGGATCATGCACTTCCAAACAGTCACTAGCATGGGTAGCAATCACTGGGCATGTAAAACCAAAAATCTAATTTCTGTGTTTCGATATTTGCATGTACTTTTCCAGTCGTTGGTATCTTTTCCATCAGGAGTACCTTGGCACTCCAGCAGTATGTTGTTATTGGTTTTACTTTTGAGGCCCATTGACCTACTCTTTTGGTCATTCATGGACATTAATGAGATGATCTAATCTTATATTATCAGAAACTCATTTGTTTCCGTCAGAAACTTAGCTGCTGCATTCAGAAACTTTGTATTTTGATGATCATGATTTTTCAGTGATGATCTGATGATGAAACCTACATCTATTGGCTGAACACACAAAACAATATTCAATAACATGAAACGATAAGCCAGTTGACCATACAGAAAAAATAACATTACACATGAATTTCGAGAAAGATCTATCCCCTCGCTTGTGGAAACCTTGGCCCTAAGTTTTTGATATACATCATATATGGGATACATACATCACAATACCATGAAACAAATAAGTAAAAAGGGGCACCACATATTTTAAGAGTTCACTTGAATTGAAATTTATTTTGTGTTCTCCGTCATCTACTTTATTAGTAACGCTCTAATATTTGATATATTAGTTGTGCTTGACATGTTCATCTTGCAGTGTATTTAATAAGTAGTACATTACAGGTTCTTCCTCTTGTGCCTCCAGGAAGAAAGTCAGGTGAAGATGGTTCCCCTTATGCTGGGCAGGTATTCCTTCACCTTAATGTCACATAGCTTTTCAGAGATTAGAATCTGAAAATATTTGAGTGTTCAATATCAGTTGGAAAAATAAAAAAGTTTTGTTTCTCTATTCATTGATTTTTTAAGGACACAAGAAAGACGAAAATGCGATTAGAAATGGATTCACTTAAAATATATATTTTTATTGCAATAAAATCATTTGATACAGTGAGGTCGACCGCCTTTCATTTCATTTGCTTTGTAGTTGTGTTACCCATACAACCCAGCTACCTCATTTACTAATATCTAATTAACCGATCTCTACCTTTTTGTTAGTCACTTATATTAACATGACTTTTACATCTGATTGTCAACTCATTGTATATACCATTGGAGTGTTATACTCCAATCCTCCAACACCCCCTCTTAACACTACAATACAAAGTGACAACAAAAACATAAAATGAAAAATTATCCTTGCTCAGTTCAAAATCATGCAAGCATTCCATCAAGCTGTCTCATTACAGTCATAAGGGTAGTATTCTGGAATTCCCAAATGCTTGAACTCCTCAAATTCCCAAACTCGCAAAATAGTTCAGTTTTTTGAATTCCCAAGTTCCTGAACTCCCAAATGAGTACATTTTCTCGATTCTTAAATTTCTTGGATGATAATCCATGCTGAATTAAATCTTCTCCAATTCTGCTGTCTTGGAAATTAAGCCACCCAGAATAAAAAAATCACTTCAAATTTTTGTTACTGTCATCTCCTTTGTTTCATTGGGATAAATATTTTTGTTCATGTCTTGAGAGAGATAATTTGTAGATCTAACATCATATAAACTAATAAAAATATCTCAATATAAATGAGATTCACCTAAAAATAGACCAACAGAATTTTGCCCTATAACACACTGTTTCAAGCCAAAATAAAAGCTTCCAAGCAAATTTCTGTATCTATCTGCCGCCTCTGAAAATTATTTTACAAGGTATTAAGAACATCTCTATTATTTCGCTACGAATCTTTTTGAAGATAAATTTTCTGGAAGCAATGAACAGTTATGTGCTGTTTTTTGGAAATTTTAGGTAGGAGTAAGGCTATCTACATAGTTACCTCCAAATGTCCTTCACCTCAGCTTGCAAGCAAAATTGGCATTTGTAATACATCTATTTTAATGATACTTTGATTTAACAAATAGGGACTTTATGATGATGATGATTAACGCCCTCTCAGACCGATATGGTTTACTAGACCTTATGAAGGTAAGAGATTAATTGGAAATTTGGAATTCTTTAACATTTTATTTCTATGCTCAAAAAGAAGTGATAGAAGTGTTCCCAGATCACTATAATTTTACTGACTTGAAAGGTCAAGAAGGTTGGTAATGTGACAAATATTTTGAAAACTAGATTGAATGTGAGTATAAGATGGACAATCTAAGAGAAAATGCTTTTCATCTTCACCCCTCTTAGGATCATACAGGTGACAGATGTTGAAGTTTGTAGCTCAGGTAGATACTTCTGCACAGACCTTGTCTTTAGGGGTGCAGAAATCTCCCACATATCACCTTAGAATATTTGTTGATGTAACTTAGCCTAAGTTTAACTTAGGAAAAAACACATAATTATATGTTGGTTTTTTGAGCTAAAAAAAACACATAATTATATGTTGGTTTTTTGAGCTAAAATAAAACTTTGATAAAGTAAACTATTTACTTTAGTGATTAAGTTTTAATCTTAGCCGTCGATCTCAAGTGAGGCGAGATCTAATCTCGGCCATCCATCACTTTGATATTAGGGTTAGGGTTAGTATTAGAGTTTTGGCTCAATGTAAAGTTATAAATGTAAGGCTAAGTTGAGGAGATGAGGCACAACAACATCACACGATTGAGAGAGGCTTCTTAGTGACCATGTGCTGGGTCCAGGAGAGTGCAGAGAGGTTGGTGATCAATTTTGTAATTTATATTTTCTCAGTTGGGCCATTATCCCAGGACGAGAGCCCAAGTAAGTTCTGTGATTAACTTATTAATGAAGAACTGTTGATTGGTAGAAGTTTGTTTGTGTATGCGATTTAGATCGAGTAATTTTGCTTCTGCTAAATATTTTTGGTTAGGACCTCAACCGTGTATTTGTTTAGTTAATGATTGATGGGCATTGAATATCAGGTGCTGTTTTTGGTAAAATTCTAACATTGTATCAAAGCCCCAACTCTGAATCAATCTTGGAATTGCAGGTGCTTGGTTTGTATCGTATTGCCGGAGCGAGGTTGGTTGGGATCATATGAACCCAATTTTTTTAAGGCGACGAGTCTTTATTTTTTTTAATTTTCGGGCCAAGGAATCTTTTTTACGAGTGGATTATTTTATTTATTTATTTTTTTAACAAGTAAAAAAAAAGATCATTTTTTTAAGAAAATAAAAATAAAAGAAGAGCGGACAGAGGTGGGCCCGTGGCGGTGGCCGAAAACTGAGCTAGCCAGTCGTCGGGGTAGCGCTAGGCTTGCCGACTAGGCGATGGCACAATCGTCTATTGTCACCCAAACTGTACAGGCTGTGAAAATTTCAATCTTGAAATACTACTGCAGTGATTGATTTATTTCTTCTACTTACTCTTCCAATAAGTTATTTACAGAATTCTTCTTGTAAATTTTGAATTTTGAAATAAACACTACTGTAGTAATCACTCAAGTAAATGTAGAGAACAAAACAGTAAAGAATACAAGCATAAGAATCAATCACATAGACACGGTTATTTTTGGACAATTGTCCCCGGAAAAACCCAATGTGGGAAAATCGGTGCAGCAGATGAGGGTTTATATATTAATCTTCAGCATTGAAATCTTTACAAGGAAAGTTTGGCAGAAATAACTCATAAATTTTCTCTGAGATACCTGAGATAATTCTTCTTCAGTCCTTCGAATAATTTCTGACACCTGAGGGGTTCCCTGGCCCTCCCTGCATCACTCTGCGTGCCTCCTACGTAGCTCTTTGCGTAGAGCCAGCATAAGCCTGCATCACTATTGCGTGAGGCCTTTGCGCTGCTCCTGAGTGCCGCCTCTCTGCTTCCCCGCTTCCTCTTTCCCTCGTGCTCTGACACTGCTGGTGCCCTCTGCTTCCTCCGCCCTTGCAAATCTCCCTCTGAAATCGAATTCTATTCTTTCAGATACGACTTCCCTCGGGTTATTGAATGCTTGCCCAACTTGCTTTCCAAATGACCTTCAAGCCTTCTTTTATAATCTTCTCATTGAAGAATCTGTTAGACTCCTATACCAATAGGTGTCATTTTTCATGATTGACTGTTGAACTATGTAATATGTTCAAACCTTTTTCTTGTTGCAAAGGTGTTTCATATTCTTAAAAAATCAAAAAATCATAAAATTTAAAAAATGTAAAGAGGGTATACCCTAAAAGAAAAATCAAAGGGTGAAAAAAAAATAAAATTGGCCAAAAAAGTGAAAGAAAATGAACCCCAAACAAAAATAGACCAGGAAAGTGTGCAAGTCTAAATGCCACTACTATTTCATTTTCTGTAATAAGCAATTGTGTGCAGCTTGTCAAATTTTTGCCACAATTTATGAAGAGTCAAACTGTTTAAACTTGACTCATTCATTTTTCAATTTCATGTTGTAGAATAGAGAATAAATATCTGACCAAATAGTTTAATCTTGGCAGATAAATTAGATAGGTAGAGTTAATAAAAGGTGCTCAACAATTTAATCTGAGCCCTTGGATGTAATAAGTGTAGAAATAGATAGGTTTGCCATGTAAAAGAAAAAGAAGATTGATAAGGGTTTGCCAGTCCAAGTGCACCCTAATAAAGAAGAGAAAATGGTAGTGTAAAGTAGATAGGGTAGGTAGATGGTGTTGCAAAGTTATATGTGATGAATATTGGTTCTAAATGTGTTCAATTTTACTTTCATCACAAAGTGCAACGACAGAACACTACATTGACAGAATTTCAGAACAAAGCAAGGTCAAAATCATTAACTTCCCATCTCACTTTTTCCCTAACAATTTACTAATTTCCCCTAAGTGCTAAGGAATTTGAAGATTAAAGGGGCTCAAGGCATTTCCTTGACTTTTGGAGGGACCAGACCCTCGGCCCAATAATTGAAAAGACCTAAGTACTTGAAGTTATTCATCATTACACTCATTCACTTTTAATCTTTTCCTAAGAAAAATTCCATTTTACTTAGAAAAATCATGCTACATTTCATAAAAATCCCTCAAAATTACTTGCTATTCTAAGTCTAAGTGTTGAAGTTGATATGATGCAAATTACTTTTATAAATCTTCACTTTCTTAGTTATAGTTAAGTATTTTGTGTTTACCTTGTCCTTTGTCATATTAACTCTAATTTATCTATTAAATCCCTATTGAAAATAACCTTTTCCTATATATATAACTTCTTTTATGTAAATAACCCAAAAAAAAACCCCTTTTACTATAGGTTTTAGCCAAAGTATTTAAACCCACATGAGGAAATAAAAAACCCGCATTATAAATCCCTTTGGCTAAAAACATATCCATATAACTATCCCCGCCCCTTATAGTAAATGAATCATATTGATTTATTTCTATATAATAAAAAATACATAGAAAAAGGGTTTAAACATATATTTTTATGTTTTAAACGAAAAAAACAAATAAAACCCGAAATCTCTGACCCCGACCCTTCATAAAAACGAAATTAATTAATCACCTGGATTAGTTAATAACCTACCCTCTGCCAATGAAAATACTCCCGAAAAAATTAATTAAGTTAACGGGCTCGCGCATTAACTCCCACAACAGCTTCCTGTCCGGATCACCGTTGGATCATCCGCTTGAAGATCTACGGCTCACAAGCATTCCGCTGCCCATCCTCCGTTCGAGACTTAACGCGCGAAATGGGAGTGGTTTCCAAATAGTGCACTGGCCACGCGTCGTGTGCTCAATGGAATCGCTGCCAATTTGTAAAAAACCACCTGCTCCCAAAAGCGGTGCGGAATATACCGCTTACCGTCCATTCCCCGTGACATGTCCATTGTACTCGATGACATCATCCTCAAAAATAATAAAAAATTCTTTTTGACTTTACGAATAAAACAAAACTTCGCGCATTTTTTATCATTTTATATATTGAAAGCGACTGTGCCCTCTGTGTGAAGAAATTCAAAATTGACTGTCAAACTACTGTTCAACTGAATTTTGCTGAAAGCTACTATCAAACCAGTATTCCAACATCCATCCGCCGCCAGCTGGTACCTGTTAATCACAGTTTTTCCTCTAAAAACAGGTACCAGACATTGGTCCTTCTTCAGCAGGGAATTTTCAACAAAAATCACAGGAAAAAATTCCATCAATTGCAGTTGAATCCAAAGGAAAAGAGAAAGAGCTTGAAATACAAGTGATTGAAACATTCAAAATGACTGAACAACCTCAAACATCTAAGGCACAAGGACAAGTACAGGTTCCTCCTCAAACTGATCCAATAGAAATGCCAAACTTGCAAACTCCACTGAATATTGAAAAGGGTAAGAAAAGAGAGGCTGAAGGTCCTACTTCACCTAAGGAATCTTCAAAACAGCCTCCGGCTAAAAGGCATAAACTTAATCCACTTCCAGAAGTTGAATCATTTGAAGAAATCATTGATATTCCAGAAAGAGAAGATAGTCAGCAAACAAGTTCAGTTAGTGGTACATACTCTGGTTTTCAAGGAAAGACAATACACAGGCAGTTAAGTACAGAAATATCTTCTTTTAAACCTCCAATGAAAGATGCAGGAGACATAAAGAAGACTTTCATCAATATAAAAGCAAGGAATGATCCACTGAGGATACAGGTGTATAATCAATATCTTAAAATGGCTCCAAAAAATCAAGAGAGATTAATGTCAGCTTTTGACATTCAACAGGGTAAAATGCTAATGAGCCATTTTAAACCTAAAGTGCAACAACCACAGACAGCAGCTGATTATATCAGAACCAATTTTGAGGTCCTAGCAAAAGATATTCATCCTCTGGACCAGATTGAATTACAAAAGCAGACTGGAGAAATGATATATTCTACACTTACAGACAAAGCTATGGCAGCTCATGAATTACAAGATTCTTTGAATAATACAAACACCCAGCTGCAGATTGAAAAAGCTTATTCCCAAGCAAAGGATAACATGATAAAATCTTTGGAGGAAATAATTATCAGTTTGGGTCATAATCCTAAGGATGTTAAGGGCATTGAAGCATTAATCAAGAGGAAAGATGATGACATTGCTGCATTGAGGAAACAGTTGAAACTACCAGCTTCAAGACACCCTCAGACTGAAGAAGTAATGAAGGAAAATTCAGAAGAAGAGGTGATGGACTTACTTTTAAAAATGAATGACGACTTGCTGAAACAGAGAAAGAACTTGAGCAAGCATTAAAAGATAAAGAGTCCATTATTCCAGCAACAACAACACAGGCAGCTACAGGAACAGGTACACCAATCACAGGCCAACAAGCAGAGCTAGCACAGGTGAACACTTCTGATAAGGGTTCTGATGAATTAATCAAAGCAATGAATGAATTAAAACTGCAAGTGACAGAACTCCAAAGCTTAAAGTCTCAGCTTTCTACTCTGGAAAATAAATATGATCAATAAAAAATAAATGTTGCTGAGAAGACAAGAGAAATAAAAAAACTAGAAAAATCAGTTAAAGCATTGGAAAAGGATCTTACAATGGAAAGACCTTTAAGTGAATTAAAAGAAATTCTTTGGTATAACATGATTCAATCAATAAAGAACGTTTGTTCTTCTATTCAAATAATGTATGAACAGCAGGATTTAGTCAGATTGGCTCTGGAGGAAATTGAGAAAGCAAGGGAAGAGTTAGGGAATATGCCAGAAGAAGCCAATAGACTTATCAATTATTTGAATACTCAGAATAAGCAGCAACTTGCAGAAGTTGGAATTCAGGACAGAACAGGGACTATCTTGGAAATCAAAAGAGTTTTTACCAAAATGACTCTTATGCAAAATCTTGAAAGAAGGTGTTCAGACATGCAGCAAGAAATTTTTACCTTCAAAGAAAGATTTGATGTTGTGTTAAATAAAGGTTTGCCCAGTCTTGTTAATGAAGAAGGTAGATTAATGGATTTGGAAAGTTTTGTAGCAAAAGTAAACAAACAGCTTGATGATCAAGCTAGTTCTTCGACCAGTACAGCAGCAAGAACATTGCCAACAGGGAAAAGCCTTTATGAAAAATTGGAGAGTTTATTTTATCTTGAACATGAAATAAAACATTTGTTTCCATATCAGCCTAATTTTTTCAAATACATCGAAGCTGATGAAACATTGAGAAAATTGCAAAGAACCAGAGTGCCAGAAGTTCAATGGTGGAATGAGATGATAGAACTTTTATAAAATTTATCCTTGGGTAAAAATTTTGGTCTATTTTACTGAGGTATATTTTGATAAAGGATACATAGGTGAATAAAAATCAAAGAGTATCAGTTCAGCAGTTAAAGTGTATCAGTAAGAATAAAAGAGTATCAGACAAGCAAGGCAGTCAAAAAGAATTACTCAAGAAGACAGCAACGAGCTAAAATAAAGGAACTGCTTCCAACACATTCTAAAAAAGAGGAGACAACACACAACATCAACTGATTTATCCTATCTACGAGACCATATGTCTCCATTTGTATTGTAATCTATTCATTAGTCACCCTAAATTATATCTCTTTTGTTATGAGATATTGTTAATAGTTTTTGTATAAATAAGCCCTCGAAAGGAGTATTGAGGGTGGATTCTACTACTTTGCTGTGACATTGATTTTTTGGAATAAAAGTGCTTTGGAGAAATTTCTTTGTGGCTTGCTGGATGATGATTTAAAGCTCAAGACTTTTTGCAGGATTCATGTGTCCGACTACAGTTCAATAAGTCCTTTCTATCCTATGTTTTAAGTTTTATATCTGTTTATAATATCACTGTGTTCCATTTCTGAATAATTGACATAAAAGAATAAATCAGAACTTACTTAAGTGTACTCGATTTCAATTGTGATTATTCTAAATGTTTTCTTCTAAACTGGTTATAAGCAACGAATTCTTAAATGCTCTTGTTTCGCTGGTTTAAACATTCGGATTACTATAGTAAAGAATTCTTCACTGCTCTTTATTTGTAATCATTCACTTACTTTCTTTTGAACATGTTGAAAGATTCTTGATTGCCTTTCATCCCTTCAAAATCCATTCCATTCACTTTAATTTCTAAAATTGTTCTCTGTTTGGCTATCTTGCCCTGTAAAGCCATCTTGTGTGTAGAATATTAATCCAATAAAGCCATCCTTTCGACTCCATAGCCCATTGGCCTGAAATATTCAACCTTGCCCTTAGTTGGCGGATTCCACCATTCAAATTCAAACAAAATTCTTGGACTTATAACTAGCCTAAAACTTTCTAAGAACAAAGCTAAATTTTAAAGAGAGAGCCCTCTCTGGATATAGATTGGCTAGATTCTGTATCTGAAGGTTGGTTTGTGGTTACCTCGGGTTTACTTTCCTTTTCCACAACTTCAAGGAAAACCTGAGTGATAACAGAATCAATGACCTAGATTAGAAGTTTAATCAATGGCTAAGATTAAAAATTGACTTGATCTTCGTTCTCTAGAAGATTCACACTCTGTTTTATTAATACCCATTAATTATTTAATTTCCCTAAGTTTAGACTTAGGGTCTCCATTAAAATAATTAATTATTTTAATAAAACATGAACCGACTGAAATTTCCACAAACTGTTTTTGGGTTCTTTGGAAAACTGGTGTCTAAACCTCCTCACCAAATTTGAGACTTAGACCACTTTCTGATGCTATTGATTACATAGCATCGGCAAGTGTTCCAAGTCTCAAATTTGGTGGAAATCTTTTGTGGAAATTCCACTCTGATCTGGCTTTATTAAAATAGTTAATTATTTTAATGCAGACCCTAAGTCTAAACTTAGGGAAATTAAATAATTAAAGGGTATTAATAAAGCAGAGTGTGAATCTTCTAGAAAATGAAGTTCAAGTCATCTTTTAATCTGAGCCATTGATTAATGATATAATCTTGGTCGTTGATTCATCAACGAGAAGACTATAAGAAGAGGCTTGAGGGTCATTTGGAAATCAAGCCGGGGACATTCTTTGTACCCGAAGGAAATCGATTCTGAAGCAAGAGAATTCGATTTCAGTGGGTGAGTCTGTAGAGGTGGGATTGCAGAAGCAGAAGGAGGAGGGAGGATTCAGTTAATGGAGAAGCAGAAGGTTGGAGGGTGAAGGGAAGGGTGTGTTGATCTGCAGCAAGAAACCCTCCACGCAGAGTTACGCAGTCCAGAGAGGGACTGCGCAGAGCTCACACGCTGGATGATGCATAGGGTGTAGGAGATCACCCTGAGGGTCAGAAACATTTCTGAAGGTTCCAGAAAATTCAGCCATTTGTATGCTAATTTTACTTTGCTCATCAGGACTCTTGTAAATGAACATTTCATTACTGAAGATAAATACAAAACCCTCATTTGCTGCATCGGTTTTCCCACATTGGGTTTTTCCGGGGACTATTGTCCAAAAATAACTGTGTTCATATGGTTACTTCTATTGTGCTACTTGTCTAATTTCTGTTCTTATGCTTTTAATTAGAGTGAAGTACTGCAAATGTGTTTATTTTGGAATTTACTGAAGCATCTGTAAATAACTTATCTCATAAGTAGGAGAAGTAAACCGATCATTGCAGTAATAATTTTCAGATCTGAAAATTTCACATGGTATTAGAGCAAAAGGCTAAAGACAGAAAGGGAGGATTTGCCATGGACCAAAGATCTGACATACGGAAGGGTTCATGCATTTAGAGGGACTCACGCAGTCCTCCAGAGCATGCAGAAATGCAGAGAGAACATGACATGAAAGTGCTGGCATCCAGATTAGAAGAGGATCTTGCTTGTGTGTCGAGCACAATTCCTCCAAGTGTTTGGTATATTGACAGTGGAGCATCTGCTCACATGACGGGGGTTCGAGAATGTTTTTTGAGCTACCAAGAAGAGCAAATGAATTTCTAGATAACTATGGGAAACAAGGCAAAATGTACCCCTGTTGGAAGAGGTACCATACATTTTAGATCGAAGCTGTCAACAAGATTTGGGCCATGAATGTTCTGCATGTACCAAGGTTGGGGATGAATTTACTCTTAGTGTCTCAGCTTTAGAACAAGGGCTATGACGTATACTTTATTGGAAATAAGGTGTATGTCAAACATCCTAGCTGGAGCAAGAAGACACAAATTGGAGTAAGGAGTCATAAGTTATATAAACTCCAACTTGAATCCCCGGTGGCCCTGATTGGCAGTATGGACGACAGAGATTTGAATGAATTATGGCACAAAAGGATGGGGCATCTACATCATGGAGCCTTGAGGATTCTCAAGAATACTATCATAGGAGCTCTTGAACTCAGCACGAGGAGAGATGAAGTCTGCAGGGGATGCATACTAGGGAAGTATGCTAAAGCAACATTTCCAAGAAGCAGCAATAGGGCCAAGAGTCTTGGAATTAATACACTCAGATATTTGCGGTCCAATGTCCACAGCCGCTCTTAGTGGTGCAAAGTATTTTGCTACCTTTATTGATGATTATTCTAGGAAGACATGGATCTATTTTCTCAAAACCAAAGATGAAGTCTTTGATCGGTTCAAAGAATTCAAAGCATTGTTGGAGAATTCAACAGGACAGAAGATCAAGAAGTTTCGATTAGATAACGGTGGAGAATATATCGATAAGGACTTCACCAATTTTTGTGCAAGGGAAGGCATCAAGAGAGAATGGACAACTCCATACAATCCAGAGAAAAATGGAGTTGCAAAAAGGAAGAACCGGACCATAGTAGAGGCTGAAGAAAGTTCAACCCTGTTAAGTCCCTATATTAATAGTATAGCACCTTATTATGTTAGTGTAGCCCCCCTTATTGTTATTATTGTACCCTTGTAACCCCCATATTGTTATTATTGTGCCCTTACATTATTATTGTTAGGTCAGCTAAAATTACATTGTGGCCCCACTAGGATTATATTATGGCCCCATGGACTCCTATATATAGAAGGAGGTTTTGTTCATTTGAATCATCCAAGAATTGTTCATTTATGTAATGTATTGGAGGTTGCCCCCTCGAAGTGGCTTATTTATAAGGCGTTCATATCTCTTTTCTTCTATTTTTGGAGCTGGTTACTCAACATTTGGTATCAGAGGCTTGGGATTCTAGGGTTTCGCTGCTCCAAACAGGTCATCGTGGCATTTTTGCTATAACTTTTTCTCTACGAAGTTTCAGAAGCTGAAATTTTTAGGGTACGAAGCTGAAATCCTAAGGAAGATTGTCTAAAAATTTCAGAGCCTGGTTCGCAATATTTTCGGAGATATCATCTGTGGAAGTTAGGTATTTTTTCAAGCTCCTAAATAGGTCATCGTGGAATTTTCGCTATAAAGTTTTTTCTACGAAGGCTCAGAATCTGAAATTCATATGGTGCGAAGCTGAAATCCTGAGGAAATTCATCAAAAAATTTCAGAGCTTGGTTCGCAATATTTTTGAAGATATGATCTGTGGAAGGTAGTGCTTTTTCAGGCTCCTGAATTGCATCTCAAAGAGGTGATCGTGGGAAAAGTTCAATAACTCTCTCTCTGGGCAGTGGATTTGAGTGACGTAAATAGTGGTCGCAGGTACACGGACTGTAGTTTCTTCGCTATCAATTTCAGAGACAAAGGATGAAACAGTGACACGTGGCAAGTCCTACAAGTTTTCTCTACTGAACCAGTCCAGAATTAGGTCATTGTGGGAGATTGGACACAACTTTGTCTTGGGGAATCCAAATTAGATCAGACCTGTGGCATTTGAAAGAAGCTTCAGAGGGCTACTACAGGGCTGAATTTCAGATATCGAAGATTTTCAATTACAGAGATAATTCAATTTCAATATCGAGCTCCTTAAAGCAAGAAAAAGGTGTGTATTGTTTTTTTCCGAATTGCATAAGTCTTGTTTGAAGAATCAGGTTGAATTGATTCCAAGGGCATATTGGAGAATTTTTGTCAATAATGGGTTCTATTATTCCTCCAAAAAATAATTCCATACCCATTAAGCCCTCAGAAAGCTATACTATGACGCATGAGGAGGAAGAATTGCAATATGAGATATCAAAATTACGGTACCAAGTGCAACAAATTTCGATCTTACGAAGAGCAACCGAAGATGAAATAGATGGTTTAAAATCAGAAATGGAGGCTAAGTTGGATGGTTTGAAGGATCAAATAATAGCTAATATGGATGATAAATTAGTGGAAGATCACATCGAGCATCAACAACAAGTTCTCCAACTCTCAAAGGATAACCCAACTTTGGTGCAAAATATAATGAAACAATGGGAAGATCAACGTGACATCGAAAGAAGTTATGAAGCAGTCATAGAAACAAGAACTCGACAAGTACGATAAATTTTAGAGTATCTCAACAAGTGGAAGAACTTTCCTATAGAATATTTCACATGGGAGGATGAGAATTTTATACAGAAGCATCAAGAAATAATCAAGCGTTGAGGACAACACTTGTTTGAAGGAAAGGGGCATGTTAAGTCCCTATATTAATAGTGTAGCCCCTTATTATGTTAGTGTAGCCCCCCTTATTGTTATTATTGTACCCCTGTAACCCCCATATTGTTATTATTGTGCCCATACATTATTATTGTTAGGTCGGCTAGGATTACATTGTGGCCCCACTAGGATTATATTGTGGCCCCATGGACTCCTATATATAGAAGGAGGTTTTGTTCATTTGAATCATCCAAGAATTGTTCATTTATGTAATGTATTGGAGGTTGCCCCCTCGAAGTGGCTTATTTCTAAGGCGTTCATATCTCTTTTCTTCTATTTTTGGAGCTGGTTACACAACAAACCCCCACTCCGGTTATTAGTTTTCCTTATAGTGCCATGCATATAGTTTTAAATCCAAGCATGATATAAATACTAAAATCTGGAAATGGCAGAAATTTCTGAAAACACAAATTTGGAGATTTCACACTTCCTGGAAAATGTAGAAATAAAACACAGTAAAATATGACGGCCACACACAGAAAATAACATTGTGATTTTTGGTCAATGTGACCCTGGAAAAACCCCCTACAACTCTTGGGGAAAACCAGTTTGAGGGCTCTTCTTTATTTCTGACAATGCTTTTACAGAGAAACTGAAACACAGTAAAAATTCCAGCAACCACAAATACAGACTTATCTCGATTTTCGTGCTTGAACTCCGCCTCGGAAAATGTGCCAATTAGCAAATAGTGAAAACATAAATTTTACAACAATAGATACCAACATTAAATGCAGTATGGTCTCGAAATTTGTGCCCAAAAGTTCCATACTATTGTACGAAATTTACAACAGTCCTTTTAGCCTCGAAATCTGTGCCGAACTCAGCCTCGGAATGCATGCTGCCAGCTGCTGTTCTTTTCGATTGAAAACTCTGCTGTACGGTCCTCGAAATTCATGCCCACTGCTGCTCTACAGAATCTGCCTTGAAAAGCGTGCCAATAAATGCTGTACGAATTTGCTGCCTCGAAAAGAGTGCAACCTTCAGCTGTACGGATTTGCTGCAATGTCCCTTTGCTGCCCTCCTTCAACTTCACTGCTAAGAAATTTTCTCCTTGCTCTCTCTTCTCTTCTCTCAATAACTAATGAAAGATTGAATTGATCTTTTCCTCTTCTCTCCTTTTAAACTAAATGACCTTTTGGGTAACCCTAAGATCCAATGGCTAAGATTCATTTAGATCTAGGGATGAGAATAAATGTGCATTTAATTCTCACTTTCTATTTTTTAACTCACCCACTTAAATAAAGACCCACTTAGCCTTTTATTTTCATAGTCACTTTTTCACTTTCTAATTTTTCATTGACTTTAATAAAGTCACTTTGAAATTAGAATGTAACTTTACCATTTATAAAGTCACTTTAAAATTAGATTGACTTTACCACTTATAAAGTCAATTTAAGAGAAAAGTAAAATTAAATTTGGAAACTTTTCCCTAGGCCAAAGATCAAAGCCTTAGAGAACCACTTGTCCTCTGGTACCCAAATTTTAACAGAGGCTGTAAGGGCAATGCTATATGACCAAGATATGCCCAAATTTTTGTGGGCAGAAGCTTGCTATACAGCGGTATATGTGCAGAACAGAGTTCCCCATAGAGCATTGGGGAAGGTAACTCCTGAGAGTGTGTTCACAGGCAGCAAGCCGGAGGTGAGCCACGTCAGGATATTTGGCAGCATGGTGTATTGCCACATTCCAGATGAGAAGATGAAGAAGTTGGATCAGACCGTAGAAAAGGGTTTTCTTGTGGGCTATAGTGAAAATGTGAAAGCATATCGCATCTATATTCCAGAGAGCAGGAAAATTGTAGTAAGGAGGGATTTGAAATTCATGGAGGAGAGAACCTTCAGGAAATCTCGAGAGATGGCTACAAATACGCAGATTGAGGAGGATCTACTAGTACAACTTCAATGGCCTACAGAGGATGGGTCAAGTGCCTCTCTAAGGCACAAGGAATCTGAGGAGAGTTCCTCCGAAGAAGAGTAGGTGAGACCACCCACCACCAGTGGGAGACCGAGGAGAGAACTTCAACAAATTCTGAAGGTTGCATAAGAATTTGTTGGAGTCCCTAGAGATGGGAAGAGGGTACGGAGGCAACTTGACAGATACCAGGCCTTGGTAGCTCAGGTTGGAGAACCTTCCAGCTTTCAGGGAGCAGCGTAGCATCAAGTGTGGGTGGATGCCATGGTGGAGGAGTATAGCTCCATCATGACAAACAACGTCTAGGAAGTAGTCCCTAGACCGCAGGGTAGATCAGTTGTAAGATCCATGTGGATCAGATGGCAGCATAGAGAAGTTCAAGGCTAGATTTGTAGCTAAGGGGTACGCACAAAAGCAAGGGATCGATTATGAGGAAACCTTCGCCCCTGTAGCTCGCTACACTTTTATCAGATCCGTCATCTCTCTAGTAGCGCAGATGGGATGGGAGATTCACCAGATGGATGTCTAGACAACGTTCTTGAATGGGGTGATAGAGGAGGAAGTGTACATAGAACCTATGTCACAGGGTTCGCCGAACCTGAAGCTCGAGGTTCGAAATTCGGCGAACCTAAATTTTTTTTTCGAATTCGATCAGGTTCGCCGAACCTAATGCCGAACCTGATGCCGAACCTGATGTCGAACCTAATGCCGAACCTAATCGAACCTAAAGGCGAACCTAATTGAACCTAAAGGCGAATTTTATGATTTTTTTCCATGAAGTTCGATTTTAATAAATTTTATGAGTTTTTTAACATAAATTATCATTTCTATATTTAACAAAGTCCATTTTACTAATAAAAATTTGTTATTCATAGTTTTTACTAATCAAAATTCGTTATTAAGTTATTCATGTGTTTTTACTAATCAAAATTCGTACTCATAGTTTTATAATTTATTAATTTATTTTGATTTATTTTATTTTATGCCATATATATATATATATATATATTGAAAAATATATATAGTCGAACCTAATGTTGAACCTCATCGGAAAATTCGAATTCGAATCGAACTTAATCGTTGCCGAACTCGAATTCGAACCCAAACCGTGTGACATAGCATAGAACAACTAAAGGGCTTCGAGACACATGAGCATAAGACTCATGTTTGTAGGCTTAAGAAAGCCTTATATGGTTTAAAAAAAGCCCCCAACGTTGAGATTTTGTGTATTTGGCGTAGCATTAGTTTTTCTCTAGCTCCCAAATTTTGTGCTGGGACTAGAGTACACTTGATCTACAAGACGCAGAAATTGATTTGGGAAATTTCATCTGGTTTAGGAGATATTAAATTAATTAATTATTTTAATGTATTTCCTAAGTTAAAACTTAGGGAACTTAAATAATTAAAGTGAATTTAATTAAACATGTGATGAAATTATCTTAAGTCACACGGATCAAGCTTTCTTTTAATCTTAGCCATTGATTCAAGATCTGATCATGGTTGTTGGTTTCCCAACGAGAACAATATAAAGGAAAGGCTTGGGGGCATTTCTAAAGACACACAGAGGCAGAGCACTGAAGCTAAGCTGAGATTCTATGGCGGGTTTTCTAAGAATTCTCAGAAGTGTTTTAGCTGCAGAGAGGGGAATTTAGGCCAAGGGGATGATCTGATCCTAGGGTCTAGAATCAGCGAGAGGCAGAGATTAGCTCAGAGAGACAACGCAGAGAAGCAGGAGGGCAACAACAGGAGGGTAGCAACTTGTGCTACGCAGGTGCTGCGCAGTCCCTCAAGGACAGCGTACTTGCTGCAGGAAACCCTCTGGAGTTACGTAGAGACCCTAAGGGGCAGCGTAAGGCTTGTGTCACCCAGTCTGGGGTAATGCAAACCTTTCTAGAGGAGCGCTGAGTTTCAGTGGGGCTTCAGAGACTGATGCAGAGGCTTCAAGGGCAGCGTTGGGGTTTCTAGGCCCTAGATCAACCAGTGAGTTGTAGATCTAATATTTCTTTGTCGGGTTTTCCATATCTGGAACCCAGGCTTGTTGTATTCAGAAAATTCTTAATAATAAAAGCCTCCAGTAGCCAAAATACCGGTTTTCCCGCATTGGGTTTTTCCGGGGACTATTTGTCCAGAAATAACTGTGCCACTTTGTCTATTTGTGCATGAACTTGTTCTAGATCTGGATTGGTGGAGATTTGTTATGTGTTTTGCTTAGATTTTAACTTGAATTTTATTCAGTTAATAACTTGTCTATGTAGGAGGAGCATAACCAGATTAATAGTAAATAATTTCTACATAAAGTGTAAAGATTCAGAAATTTCCAAACCCAGGACATGGTATGGGCGAATTGATAGATACTTGCAGAAGATGGGCTTTGTCAAGACTGATGCAGATCCCAATCTCTACTACTTGAGAGTAGGGGATGAGCTGTTAATTTTGGTATTATATGTGGATGATCTGTTTCTTACTGGATCATCTAAGCTCATCAAGGACTGCAAGGAGAATTTGGCTACAGAATTCGACATGAAATATTTGGGGCAGATGCACTATTTTCTTGGATTAGAAGTCTGGCAGCAGAAGGGGAAATCTTCCTGGGGCAAGGAAGATACACTATAGAAATCCCGAAGAGATTTCAGGTGGAAGACTGTAGACCCATGGCCACGCCAATGATTACTAACTGGAAGAAGATAGACACAACGGAGGATGATGAGGCTGATCCCACCTTGTATAGGCAACTCATCGGATCATTGATGTATCTGGTCAATATTAGACCAGGCATCTGTTATGCCGTGAATACTCTCAGTTAGTTCATGGTGGAACCAAGGAGGGTTCACTGGGCAGCAACCAAACATGTTCTCAGATATTTGAAGGGGATAGTTGAGTATGGATTGAAGTACACCAAGGGCAATGAGGTCCAGTTGAGTGGGTTTACAGATGCGGATTGGGCTGGAAGCATAGTGGATCGTAAGAGTACCATTGGGTACTGTTTCAGTCTCGGATCAGGAATGACCTCTTGGTGCAACAGGAAACAAACGTCCGTAGCACTAAGTTTAGCCGAGGCAGAGTACATGGCAGCAATCATAACTTCGTGCGAGGCCATGTGGATTCATAAGTTACTCTTGAACCTACTCAAGAAGAGGATGGAACTGACCAGGATTATTTGTGATAATTAGAGTTGCATTAAGCTCTCTGAGAATCCCGTGTTTCATGAATAGTCGAAACACATTGACATTCGGTGCCACTTCATTAGGGCCTGTGTCCATCGGCGAACAATACAGTTGAGGTGCACTCCTACAGGGGAATAGGTGGCAGATATCCTCACCAAGGCTTTGAGTAAGATTAAGTTCACTTACTTTAAAGAGAAGATGGGGATGGTCGAGAACCCCTTCCATTAGAGGAACGAGTGGTCTACAGAAATAGAGGGAGCTGTAGTATGGATGAGGCAGTGGCAGAGTCAGTGTCACAGGCAATAGTACAGAGGGTAGTAGCGTATAGATGAGGGGCAGCAGCTAGGACATCATCAGCGCAACAGATGTTCTAGAGTTAGAGCAGTACAGTGGTATCTTGCTTGAACACCTTCCTTGCTAAGAGGGAGTGTTGGTTTTATAGCATCGGGAAGTGTTCCAAGTCTCAAATTTGGTGGAAAGGCTTGGACAATAGTTATCCAAAGAACCCAGAAATCGTTTGTGGAAATTCCACTCGAATCTGGCTTTATTAAAATAATTAATTATTTTAATGCAGACCCTAAGTCTAAACTTAGGGAAATTTGTTAAACACACGCATGGTAAACACACAAGAATAGGGAAAATGATAAAGATAAGTGTGAGATTGCTTTTCCATTAACCATAGATGTGCATTTGTAATACAATGTGGTGACCCTTGGATTCCACATTCCAAGGTCACTTGGACTCCTTTTGTCCATTCGACTTCCGCACCTACCCATAGAGGATTAAGTGTCCAACATTCCCCCCTTAATCCGAAGGGGTATGTGTGAGTCCAATAAGAGAGATGTAATACAAATCTGCAAAGTATGCATGGAATCACTTAGGCTGAATGAGCTCTTTGAAATGTTGGCATAAAGACGTGGTTTAAGGATGACCACCAACACTGGAACGCTTAGTGCAGTTCCCGGAACTCTTCCAAATCTGGCAAGAAGCTGAGGTCTTCTGCTAGAGGAAGTGCTCCTCATATTTTGAAGAGGGAGACCTTAAAGCTAGAAGAAGGGAGGTCTACAACCTGTGATGGTTTAAGGATGAACACCAACTCTGGAATGCTTGATGCATTTCCTGGAACTTTTCCAAAACTGGCAAGAAGCTGAAGTCTTCTACTAGAGGAAGTATCCTGAATTCTTTGAAGAGGGAGAAGCTCAACCTCGCATAGATGGTTTAAGATTGACCACCAACCAAAAGGAATGCTCATGGGCATCCGTGTCTCTGGCTACAACTCTGAATCTAGAATGAGAGATTGTGGCTCCGGCTCGCTTGAACTGCTGTGTCTCTAGCTACAACTCTGAATCTGGAATGACAGGTTGTGGCTCAGGCTCGCTTAATGTGGCTTCGAAGCTTGTAGATGACCACCATTTTCCCCCCTGTCAGGTACAAGGTGAGATGATGGCGAAAACACAACTGCAAGATTGTTCAATATTCTAGAACAAGTTCTGACATGTGACTTAAACATCTTCTTGGCTGTTGATGCCCATTGCCAAGAAGCGATCCATCCAAAATGAATCTTTGTTCTTGCAGGAGGCTTGTTTCTGAAGCATCTGTGTGAAGAATGGGTGTGCCGACCACAGTGCTTGCATGGGTGAATATCGAAACAGTGATCTTTCATATGGCCAACTTGATCACAGTGTTGGCATTTTATAATCTGTTGTTGCTGCTGTGGAAGAGGAGCAGAATCTGGAACAGCTAAAGGTGAGCTATCATGAAGAAATCCGACACTCTGAAATTTGATGGGCTTGGAGTAGTCTGAAATATGAAAGGACAACTCCTTGTTATATCCAAGCCCTATTTTGTGCTTGTTATGGACAAGCTCTTCCCAAGGTATGATGATGGGCTTGGGAAGTGAAGTGTGAACATCTGCATCTGCATACAAAGCTGCTTTTGAACTAGGCACTGAATGTGAATCGACTGCAACATTATTGACTTACTGCTTATGGGAGTCTGTTTCAATGTTCTAAATAGAAATAGGTTCAGAATGATGAATCCACTGCTGTAATTCATCTCGCTGTAGCTGAGATTCTAGTTGTAGAAAATCAATCTTTTCTTGTGCATGATGCAAGCAAGTTTGAATATCAAAGAGAGTGTCTTTACTGATTTGGCTATGTCACCAGTAGTAGATTGTATCATAGTTTCCAAGTACTCTAATAGTTCATAAAATTTGGCCATTTTCCAAACAACTCAATCGAAAAAAATGAAGGGAGTTGGCTTCAACCTATGATTCACCTTTGATATTGAAAGAAGAGATAATAATACTATCATCAATTACTATGGAGTGTTTTCTAATGGTGGAAAATAACATATCCACACAAAAATAATTCTAGCAATTAAAGCTATTTAAAACTTTAAAAAACTTCTGGCAGCTCCACCTTATTTTTTTTTCTAGGCAACAACAGTTAATTTACTTTTCTTGAGCACATAATTCAAGATCATTGATATTTGGATATCTTCTCTAACTCCTTTGCCCAGTTCAACATCGAACTACATGCATTGCTCAACGCACATTATTGATGCTCAACACAATATATCCATTCAAAAAAATGACCAGGACTTTCAACACTGGATTTAAGGCTTTCATGTGAATCTAAGCAACAAGTTGGTGTAGCAAAGCACTTGATATTCAAAATTTTCAGAGATTGACTAGAAGAAAATATTTTGCAGTGGCTAAATGTATCGATTCAAACACACTGTCTATTCCATGGAACTGGAGCTCACTCTCTTCATTTTTGGTTGTCTAAACATGTTTTAATATTACCACTCCTCTTCTCATATATAAAATTGAATAGAGTCTCTTCTATATATTTTGCCTTGGATCATTAATATGATTTTAATAGCCACTTGAATGCATGCGGTAAATTAGATGTAAGAAATGAGAGGCTAGAATTTTGATAAAAGAACGATGGACACTTCATCAAAGTCTGCAATATAATCAGTTTGATATCGTGACACAAATACTGCGCAGGATCGACTGCCAAGAGACCTGAGATCGGCTTCGGTTGCTTGCAGAACCTGGAGATCAGTAGCCAACGATCCATCACAACTGCGCTCTTGGACGCTTGATGACCCCCCTTACAACTGCGGAGGGTGCCAAGGTGTCCATCATTCCCATGCTACCGAAGACCCCTCAACCCCGTCACTAGATAAACCCCACCGTTGATTCGCCTTTGGTGTCGATGCCAGAGACGGAGCAGACTTCCTATGGAGACTACGTTGTGGGAGGAGTCGATATGGTGGAGGGAGCGCAGGCTAGGCCATGGCAGATATATGGAGAGCTCGAGAGGAGGAAGCCAGACAGGAGGCGACGATAGGCCTGGACGGTGCGAAGGTCGGCAACGGAGGCCAGGCCTGCAGAGATGGGAGTTCAGTGATGTAGCTGCAGTGAAGTGTCGAGCGCTGGTGGGAGAGGGCCGAACACAGCGTTTAAGGGAGGTCTGAGCATGCAAGGGTCACAGTGACACTTTCGAGTGGAGGGACAATAAGAATTTGATCTCCTTCGCTGGTATTATATACAGTGGTTAAACTCCTTCGTTGATCATAGTAAGAATTGCAGAGATATTTATCCTAGCAAAAATCTCAAGCTCAAAACAGTGCCAAAAAGAGAGCCGAAATTACACAAGATAGTGAATGCACATGGTTTTCAGCAATAGATTTCAAGATGTTGTGTTCGACACTATGAGAGAGAGTAACATTGCCCGAATTCAAAATATTGCATCCACTACTTGTATGAAAAATGGAGGATTCGATGGAAGAGGGGAAGGATGATGAATATTCAGGCAAAATACTATGATGATGTGTACAAGTACAGGCACATTATCCTTCCTCTCAAGATTGTTGTAGAACACCCGATGGTCAAACTTATAGACGAGGTTGAATGGAGAGCAACAGGAACACCAGGATGAGCGTTACTTAAGTCAGTGTGTTCAAGGTAGGTCCAACAACAATCAGTCATTCCGCTACCACAGAGAGTGCCGCAGGTGAAACGCTTAACATTACTCAGCCTGGCAAATATGTAATCGCATGAGAGTGTTGGATTGACATGTACAATGAACACAACTAGAATTTAGCTCATTGGAGCAGGGCCAACAATTGCCTGCTCTGATACCATGTTAAACACATGCATGGTAAACACACAAGAATAGGGAAAATGATAAAGATAAGCGTGAGATTGCTTTTCCATTAACCATAGATGTGCATTTATAATACAATGTGGTGACCCTTGGATTCCACATTCCAAGGTCACTTGGACTCCTTTTGTCCATGTGGCTTCCACACCTACCCATAGAGAATTAGGTGTCCAACAAAATTAAATAATTAAAGGGTATTAATAAGGCAGAGTGTGAATCTTCTAGAAAACGAAGATCAAGTCATCTTTTAATCTGAGCCATTGATTAATGATATAATATTGGCTGTTCATTCATCAACGAGAAGACTATAAGAAGAGGCTTGATGGTCATTTGGAAATCAAGCCAGGGACATTCTCAGTACTTGAAGGAAATCGATTCTGAAGCAAGAGAATTCGATTTCGGTGGGTGAGTCTGTAGAGGCGGGATTACATAAGCAGAAGGAGGGAGGATTTAGTTAATGGAGAAGCAGAAGGCTGGAGGGTGAAGGGAAGGGTCTGCTGATCGGTAGCAAGAACCCCTCCACGCAGAGTTACACAGTCCAAAGAGGGACTGCGCAGAGTTCACACGCTGGATGATGCAGAGGGTGTAGGAGATCACCCCGAGGGTCAGAAACATTTCTGAAGGTTCCAGAAAATTCAGCCAGGTGTATGCTAATTTTACTTTGCTCATCAGGACTCTTGTAAATGAACTTTTCATTACTGAAGATAAATACAAAACCCTCATCTGCTGCACCGGTTTTCCCACATTGGGTTTTTCTAGGGACTATTGTCCAAAAATAACTGTGTTCATATGGTTGCTTCTATTGTGCTACTTGTGTAATTTCTATTCTTACGGTTTTGATTAGAGTGAAGTACTGCAAATGTGTTTATTTCAGAATTTACTGAAGCATCTGTAAATAACTTATCTCATAAGTAGGAGAAATAAACCAATCATTGCAGTAATAATTTTCAGATCTGAAAATTTCACAGATGCTACAAAAATCAACACTCCCTCTTAGCGAGTAAAGTGTTCTAGCAATATGCCTGTTGCATACTGCTTTGACATTGAAGGATCCTCTGCGCTGGTGATGCTTGGCTGCTGCTGCCCCTCATCTGTTGCGTTGCTGCCTTCTGTACTGCAGCCCATGACACTGCCACTGCCTCATCTGTATTGCAGCTCCCTCTCAAGTTTGCATCAGTCCATTTCTGTTATTGAAATGGATTCTTGATCATCCCCATCTTCTCTCTGAAGTAGACAAACTTTGTCTTTCCCAGACCCTTAGTGAGGATGTCTGCCACCTGTTCTCCTGTCGGAGTGTACTATAATTGTACTGCTCCCCGCTGGACATAGTCTCTAATGAAATGACACTTGATGTCAATGTGCTTCGACCGATCATGAAACACATGATTTTCAGAGAGCTTGATGCAACTCTGATTATCACATAGAATGCTAGTCACTTCCATCTTTTCCTTGAGTAGATTCAAAAGCAGCTTCCTAAGCCATATGGCCTCACACGAAGCAGTGCTTGCAGCCATATATTCTGCCTTAGCTGAGCTCAGAGCCAAAAACTTTTGTTTCCTGCTGCACCAGGAGGTCGTTCTTGATCCAACATTGAAACAATACCCACTGGTACTTTTCCAATCTACTGGGCTCCCAGCTCAATCTGCGTCAGTGAACCCACCCAATCTGATGTCATTACCTCGAGTGTATCTCAATCCAAGCTCGACTCTTCCCTGCAAATATTTGAGAACATGCTTGGTTGCTGCCCAATGTGCCCTCCTTGGTTCCACCATGAACTGAATGAGGGTGTTGACAACATAATAGATGTTTGGCTTAGTGTTGACCAGATACATCAGGGACCCTATGAGCTGCCAATACAAGGTAGGATCAACCTCATCATCTTCAAAAGTATCAATTTTATTCCAGTTGGTGATCATTGGTGTAGCCATGGGTCTATAGTCCTCCATCTTGAACCTCTTCAAGATTTCTGTAGCATATCTCCCTTGACCAAGGAAGATCTCACCCTTCTCTTGCCAAACTTCCAATCATAGAAAATAATGCATCAACCCAAGATCCTTCATGTCGAATTCTGCAGCTAAATTCTCCTTGCAGTCATTGATGAGCCTAGATGATCCTGTTAGGAATATATCATCTACGTACAACACCAGTATCAAAGGCTCATCGCCTACTCTCAAATAGTAGAGATTGGGATCTGCGTCACTCTTGACGAATCCCATCTTCTGCAAGTAGTTATCAATTCGACCATACCAAGCTCTAGGGGCTTGCTTAAGTCCGTACAAGGATATCTTAAGCCTACACACATGAGTTTTCTACTCATGCGTCTCAAAGCCCTCTAGTTGTTCTTCTATTACCCCATTCAAGAATGTGTTGAGATTTTGGGGTAGCATCGGATGTGCTCTAGCTCCCAAATTTTGTGGAGGAGCTGGAGTACATGAGATCTCCAAGACCCAGAAAGCGTTTAGAAGAATTCCATCAGGTTTAAGATATATTCAAATAATTAATATTTTTAATTAAGGACCCTAAGTCTAACTTCAGAAAAATTAAAAGATTAAAGTGAATTAAATTAGACATGTGATGAGAATGACTTAAATGACGCGGATGAAGCAGCTTCTAATCTTAGCCATCGATTAGAGATATAGATCACGACCGTTGATGTTTCAATGAGAAAAGTATAAGAGAAGGGCTTGGGGTTAGTGTTGAGATTTTGTGTATTGGGGTAGCATCGTGTGTGCGCTAGCCCTGAAATTTTGTGGAGGGGCTAAGAAACACATTAGCTCCAAAACCCAGAAAGCGTTTGAAGAAATTTCATCTATGTGTGAGATATTAAAATAATTATTTTTTTTAATGAGGACCCTATGTCTAAACTTAGGTAATTAGAAAAATTAAAGTGAATTAATTAAGCACATATGATGAAATGTTCTAAGTGATGCGGATCAAGCAGTCTTTTAATCTTAGCCGTCGATAAGAGATTAAATCACGACCATTGATGTCTCAACGAAAAAGTATAAGAGAAAGGCTTGAGGGTTAGTTGGAGACACACACAGAGGCAGAGCTGAGAGACTGAGCTGGAATTCTAGGGTGGGTTTGCTAAGAATTTCTAGAAGAGTTTTCTGTAGCGAGGGGTGGTATTAGTTGAGGGGATGATCTGATCTCAGAGCCAAGAGTC
The DNA here is from genome assembly GCA_034641835.2 of Pinus albicaulis. Classification (NCBI taxonomy): domain Eukaryota; kingdom Viridiplantae; phylum Streptophyta; class Pinopsida; order Pinales; family Pinaceae; genus Pinus; species Pinus albicaulis. The sequence goes on from CM076574.1 coordinate 1,379,927,918, forward strand.
AGCAAGAGGCAGAGGAGCAGCAATCGGGAGTAGCGCAAAGGAGCAGGGGCAGCAGCAGCAGCTATGTAGCGCAGAGGGCTTCAGTTGCTACGTAAGCCCAGAAAGGGCAGCGCTGAGCAGCAGGAGACCCTCCAGGGTTAGGCAGAGGCCATCTAGGGTAGTGTATGGATTGCGTCACTGAGTCTAGGGTTACACAACCCTCTCTAGGCCAGCGCAGAGGCACGTAGAGGCTAGCAGGGCTAACGCAAGGGCTTCATGGGCAGTGCTGGGGTTTCTAGAGGTAGAATTTGGCTGTCTTGTAAATCCCATTTGAGGGTGTGGATCAGTCAAAATTTTAGTCTCCGAAACAGCAGGTTAGCTGCAGATCTATTTTTTCTGTCGGGTTAACCAGAAGGTGCCCAGATTTGCTGTACTCAGATTCTACTTAATAATAATAAACCCTCATATCTGTTGCACCGGTTTTCCCGCATTGGGTTTTACCGGGGACAATTGTTCGAAAAGACTGTGTCACTTTGTTGAATGAGCGTAATATTCAATAAATGATTTGTATATGTGTAGGCTGTTAGTGGTGTTTACTTTGGTATTTTTTGAATATTTCCTGGAAATAACTTGTATAATTTAATCACAAGTAGGAGAAGTAAACCAAGATACTACAGTAGGATTTCTACATTACTGTATTCAGAAATTTTCACATGGTATCAGAGCGATTGCAGATCAAGCTGAATCTCCAGCAAAATTAGCTGAAGACATATTTTCTGCAGGGTAGTAGCTGAAGCAGCAAATCCAGAATGGGCATCTCAGCAGGAGGAGGACGCAGTGCCAGAAAGAGCTATGCAGGGGCTACGCAGTCCCATCTGGGTGACGCAGAGACAACACAACACCCTCCAGAGGGACGCAGGAGCAGCCTGCACTTCACAGAGGTTGCGCTGGGCCAGTCTACTCACGTAAAGGCCAGCTAGGGGGATGTAGTCCAAATTATTTTTTCTGTTGCTGAGAAGTTTTGTCAAGATCCGGAAGCAGTGCTTCAGATCTTTAACAGTTGCTGGTGTGGTGGAGATTTTGTTGGTGCAAAATTGTGCCTAGCTAAGTCGACAAAGAGCGGGAGGAAGACTGTCACTCAGGAGATTTGAGCCAAACAAATTTTAGATTCGATCAAGAGGGTGATCAGAGAGAATTGTTCAATTTTGTGGCTGAAGATTTCCAGGAGGGAAATCAATTGATAGAGGGAGAAACTACTATAGAGGGTGCCTGATCGCCAAGAAACCCAGATCGAACATTTTTGTTGAGTCTTTCAGCAGAAAGAGGGAGACAAGAACTGTTTCATTAGATTTGAGCTAGATGGTTTCTCATGGACTGCGAGATCAGGATGGGTTGGACGGTGTGTCCAACTTCGCCATTTGGAGAGCCAGGATACTGACAGTCCTGGATGGGTACGGCATCAAGAACCATGCGAAGAATGTCCTTGCTGAACTTGCAGATCCTGATCCTCTGAAGAAATTTAATGAAAATCAAGAGCGGGCTAAGCGTTTGATTATGGATGGAGTAAAATATTACATTGTGCCACACATTGTACGAAAGAAGATGACAAATGAGATGTGGACTGCTTTGGAGACGATGTATCAGGGAAGCTCCGTTCAAAGAAAGATGCTTCTAGTGAAGCAGATGAGGCTGTTCCAGATGCAGAAGGGTGAGGAGATAGATCCCTTCCTTTTCCGACTTCAAACTATCCAGGATCAACTGATTGCCATGGGTGCAACTCCAGATAAAGGACTCTTGGTAAGGACTGCCCTGAATGCAGTCACCGAGGAGTGGGAAACCATTGCCCAGAGCATATTGGGCAGAGCAACGTTACCATCCTAGGCGGACATGTGGGCAATCCTCCGTCAGAAGGATATTAGGAGAATCACCAAGAGGCAGAACAGTAGCAGCGGAACTGTCAGGGTGAAGAAAGAAGAAGAAGATGATACAGCCCTTGCATCGAAGGGGCAAAGGCAGCAAGGGAAGAAGAAGAGGGACCTATCTAAGGTCCGGTGCTTTAATTGTGGCGAACTTGGACACTTCGCCAGTACTTGTCCTGAGAAGAAAGACAAAGGAGCTTCTGATTCCAAGGCAGCAACAACAAAGGACAATGGGAGTGATGATGACGTAGCCATGACTACTCATGAGCCACGTAAGTGGGGTGATATGGATCTGTAGAGCAGCTACAGATCAAGGTTGACAGGATCCTTGAGTTAGCCCTACTCTTGGATCACATACGAGCTACGGGAGCCTTAAGACGGTAATGGGACAAGTAGGAGATGGATGCAGAAGTTCACAGTGAAACTGAGGGCAGTGCTGAGATGCTGTAGAGGGAGCAGCACAGTATAGAGGCAACAACGTAGAGGCTGATGGGACTTCAGCAGCGCAGAGAGGTAGTGCTCACGTAGTGCAGAGCTATAGTAGTGCAGTGGCTTCAGAAGGACAACGTAAAGTAGCAGCCAAGTAAGTTTCAGTGATGGGATGCAGCCTGAATTGTCTGTCAACGAGTGGGGAGGAGTCTTTCAGTTGCTTACTTCTTGACAACTGAGTTGCAGTGCAACAGTTAGCAGTGGCGGTGCTATGGGCAACATGATGCAACAAGTTGAGAGGGAGCTGCAGTACAGATGTGGCAGTGACACGGGCAACAGTATAGAGAGCAACAATGCAATGGATGGAGGGCAATAGGCCAAGCATCAACAATGCAAAGACCAATGACAAGATCTTGTGATACTTGGTGTGGATATATTGCTAGAGCACACTCTGTGCTAAGAGGGAGTGTTGAGATTTTGTGTATTGGGGTAGCATCGGGTGTGCTCTAGCCCTGAAACTTTGTGGAGGGGCTAAGAAACACATCAACTCCAAAACCCAGAAAGCGTTTGGAGAAATTTCATCTTATGTGTGAGATATTAAAATAATTAATTTTTTTAATGAGGACCCTAAGTCTAAACTTAGGAAATTAGAAAAATTAAAGTGAATTAATTAAACACATGTGATGAAATGTTCTAAGTGACGTGGATCAAGTAGTCTTTTAATCTTAGCCGTCGATAAGAGATTAAATCACGGCCGTTGATGTCTCAACGAAAAAGTATAAGAGAAAGGCTTGAGGGTCAGTTGGAGACACACATACGGAGGCAGAGCTGAGAGACTGAGCTAGAATTCTAGGGCGGGTTTGCTAAGAATTTCCAAAAGATCTCTCTGTAGCGAGGGGTATTATTGGTTGAGGGGATGATCTGATCCCTGAGCCAAGAGTCAGCAAGAGGCAGAGGAGCGACGCAGAGGAGCAGGGGAAGCAGCAGTAGCTACCCAGCGCAAAGGGCTTCAGTCGCTACGCATGCCCAGAAAGGGCAGTAGGAGACCCTCCAGGGTTAGGCAGAGGCCATCCAGGGTAGCGTAGGGACTGCGTCACCCAATCTGGGGTTACACAACCCTTTCTACACCAACGCAGAGGCACACATAGGCTAGCAGGGCCGACGCAGGGGCTTCAGGGGCAACTCTAGGGTTTCTAGAGGCAGAATTTGGCCGAGTCTTGTAAATCCCATTTCAAGGTGTGGATCAGTTAAAATTTCAATCTCTGGAATAACATGTTAGCTGCAGATCTATTTTTTCTCTGTCGGGTTAACCAGAAAGGTGCCCAGGTTTGTTGTACTCAGATTCTACTTAATAATAATAAACACTCATATCTGCTGCACCAGTTTCAGGCATTGGGTTTTTTCGGGGACAATTGTCCGAAAAATCCGTGTGTTTCTTTGTTGAATGAGGATAATATTCAGTAAATGGTCTGTATGTGTGTAGGCTGTTAGTTGTGTTTACTTCGGTATTTTCTGAATATTTTCTGGAAATAACTTGTATAATTTAATCACAAGTAGGAGAGGTAAACCAAGATACTACAGTAGGATTTCTGCATTACTGTATTCAAAATTTTCACAGTCAGTTGGAGAACACACACATTGGCAAAGCACTGAAGCTAAGCTGAAATTCTAGGGCGTGGTTTGCTAAGAATTTCAGAAGCAGTTTGCAGTGCGGCGAGGGGCAGTATTGGCAAGGTGATGGTTTGATCCCCAACCAAGAGTACAACAATGGCAGAGAGGCAGCATACTAGAGCAGCGCAGAGGCAACCAAGTGCTACGCAGTCCAGCAGAGGTCATGCAGAGACAACACGAGCCACTTAAGGCTGACGCAGGCCCAGTCAGGGCAGCACAGGGGCAGCATAAGCCCTTCAGGGGTGACACAGGTCCTTCCAGAGCAGTGCAGAGGCTGACAAAGGTTAGTGAGGCTGACACAGAGGGTTGAAGAGCAGCGGTGGGGTTTCCAGTGGGCTAGAAAGGGCTCGAGTTCTGTAAATCCTGTTTGAGGGTGTGAATCAACCATATTTTCTGTCTCCGAGGATAGAGGTATTGTTGCTGTGTTATTTCTCTGTAGGGTAAGCCAGTTTGGTGCCCAGAGATTGTTGTACTTAGATTCTGCATAATAATAAAGCCCTCTAGAGCTAGCTGCACTGGCTTTCCCGCATTGGGTTTTTCCAGGGACATTTGTCCGAAAAATCTGTCACTTTGTCATATGATCATGTTATTCAGTAATTGATCTGTATGTGTAGGCTGCTAGTTGTATTTACTTTGCTGATTTACTGAATATTTCAGAAATTAACTTGTAACTTAATTCAAGTAGAAGTAAAGCAAGATACTGCAGTAGGGTTTCTTAGATTAAGAAATTTTCACATGGTATCAGAGTGATTGCAGATCAAGCTGGACCTCCAGCAAATCGGCCGAGGACATATTTGCTGCAGGGTAGCAGTTGAAGCAGCAGAGAATCCAGAGAGGGTAGCGCAGCACCAGGAGGACGCAGTCCCAGTAGAGGCCACGCAGGGGCTGACGCAGAGACATCGCAGTGCCTTCCAGAGGGACGAAGGAGCAGCCTGTGTTGCACAGAGGCTGTGCTGAGCTAGTCTGCTCACACAGAGGCTAGCCAGGGTGACGCAGTCCAGTTTCGAGTGTTGTGCAGAATTGTCGTGGTCTGGAAGCGAGGCTTCAGATCTTCAACAGTTGCTGGTGGGGTGAAGATTCTGCCGGTGCAAAATCGTGCCTAAGCTAAGTTGAGAAAGAGCGGGAGGAGAACATTTGCTCAGTAGATTTCATTGCCAAAATCTGAGGATCAATTGTAGGGTGATCGAAGATAGATGATTCTTTGTATTTGGCAGATTTCCAAGGGAGGAAATTAGTTGTCAGAGGGAGCAGAGGGTGCCTTTCTCGCCAAGGACCCTAGATCCAAGTTTCTGTTGAGAGTAACAACAGAAGCAGGAGAGGAAGATTTGTTCCGATAGATTATTACTGAGCAGATGGCACCACACGGACTACGTGATCAGGATAGGTTGGATGGCCTGTCCAACTTTGCTATTTGGAAGGCCAGAATTCTGGTAGTCCTAGAGGCATACGGTTTACGGGAGCATGTAGAGAGTGTCTTGGCTACACCAAACGATGTTATTCTTCTGGCGAAGCATAATGAAGTAGCGGTACATGCCAAGCGCTTCATCATGGACGGGGTTAAGGATCATGTGGTACCACACATTGCCGAGAAGAAGACGACTAATGAGATGTGGAAAGCTTTAACCATACTATATCAAGGGAAATTCGTCCAGAGGAAGATGCTTCTAGAGAACTAGCTGAGGTTATTTATGATTACCAAGGGAGAGGAAATCGATCCTTTCCTCTTCAGGTTGTAGGCGATTCGGGATCAGCTGACTGCCATGGGGGTTAAGGTGGAGGACGATGTCATGGTGAGGACTGCTCTAAATGCAGTCGCAGAGGATTGGGAAACATTTGTCCAAAGCATCTTGGGTAGAGTGGACCTTCCAAACTGGGACGATATGTGGGCTATCCTCCGACAAGAGGAAATCCGCCGAATGACCAAGAGACAAACCAACACCGGATCAAGTAAGGTGAAGAAGGAGGAAGAGGAAGATGCAACCCTGGCATCTAAGAAGCAGTAAGGGAAAAAGAAGCGTGATCTATTTAAGATCAAATGTTTCCAATGTGGTGAACTTGGACACTTCGCCAGCAATTGTCCTCTAAGGAAGAAGGACAAGGACGCTTCTAGTTCCAAGGCTGTGGCAGCTAAAGAAGACGATGGCTTTGACATCGACAATGACGTAGCCATGAGTGCTCATGAACCACGGAGGTGGGGCGATATTGATTTGTAGAGCAACTACAGAGTGGTGGTGGGATCCTTGAGTAGCCCAACTCTTGGATCACATCCGTGCTACGAGAGCCTTAAGACAGTAGCAAGGAATGATAGGAGCAGTGGGTGCAAAGATCACAGATGAAGCAGAGGTAGAGGCTGGGACGCTGTAGAGGGAGCAACGCAGTGCATAGGGGGGGTTGATGTGACTTCAACAGTGCAAAGGAGGCTTGCTTATGCAGTGCAGAGCTACAGTAGCGCAGTGGCTTCAGGAGGACAGTGCAGAGCAACAACCTAAGGAGCTTCAGTGATGAGATGTAGCCCGACTGACTTGTCTGTCACTGGGCAGGGGTCCTTTAGTTGCTTACTCTCAGCAACTGAGTTGCAGTGAAACAATTGGCATCACGATGCAGCAATTTGAGAGGGAGCTGCAGTACGGATGTAGTAGTGATGGTGCAAAGTCACGGGCAGCGGTACAAAGAGCAGCAACAACGCAGTGATGAAGGGCAGCAGGCCAAGCATCAGTGTGAAGACCGATGCCAGAGATCATAGCAGTACTTCGGGGTGAAGTGTATTGCTAGAGCACATTCCTCGCTAAGAGGGAGTGTTGAGATTTTGGGGTAGCATCAGATGTGCTCTAGCTCCCAAATTTTGTGGAGGAGCTGGAGTACATGAGATCTCCAAGACCCAGAAAGCGTTTAGAAGAATTCCATCAGGTTTAAGAGATATTCAAATAATTAATCTTTTTAATTAAAGACCCTAAGTCTAACTTAGGAAAATTAAAATATTAAAGTGAATTAAATTAAACATGTGATGAGAATGAATTAAGTGACACGCATCAAGCAACTTCTAATCTTGGCCGTCTATTAGAGATTAGATCACGACCGTTGATGTTTCAATGAGAAAAGTATAAGAGAAGGGCTTAGGGTTTAGTTGGAGAACGCACACATTGGCAGAGCACTGAAGTTAAGCCGAAATTCTAGGGCGTGGTTTGCTAAGAATTTTAAAAGCAGTTTGCAGTGCGGTGAGGGGTAGTACTGGCAAGGGGATTGTTTGATCCCAGGGCAAGAGTACAACAGCGGCAGAGAGGCTGCATACCAGAGCAATGCAGAGGCAGCCAGGTGCTAGGCAGTTCAGCAGAGGCCACACAGAGGCAACAGGAGCTACGCAGGGTTGACACAGGCCTAGTCAAGGTAGCGTAGGGGCAGCATAAGCCCTTCAAATACTATGGGCAATTACCATGGGCTTCTAAAACCACGAGCTTGTAAACCACTTAAAGAATAATCAAAATAACTTTATCTACTCTTCCTTCTTTCTTTTTCCTTTTTATTTTTAGATTGTCTTGGTATGTACGTATATGTACTTCTTTATATATATCTCTTTTTTTCTTTTTTTGTTTTGTTTTGTTTTTTTTTTTCTTTTACTTATATATATATATATATTTATTTATTTATTTTTTGAATATATATATTGCTTTTGCTTATTTTTTTCAAAAATTTCCTTTTTTTTCTTTTCTTCAAATTTTTAATTCTGGCCAAAGGCCTAAAGGTGAAAATGGAGAAACTCCAAGACTGGTAGCGAAATGCTTCGACGACAACAATTTTGACGAATTTTTGATGGCCAAAGGCCTGGACCGATGAGCGTAGCTCTGTGCAGCGATGAGCGGCCAGAAGATCGAACTCCTCTGATACCAAATGAAGCGAACAAAGTTCCTTCTCAAGTTAAAATACTCCAGAAGACTTGGAATACAAAGATATCCATGAGGATACAAATATTATATTAGATGTAAGATGAATGAGATAGATGATTGAATGTTACAAATGAGTCCTGCTTATATACCTACGCAGGTGCCTCTTCACGAAAGGTCATGTCTTATCAGACATAGCCTTTCAACCTAATCACTAATTAACTAATTAATCACTATTTACATTATTTTATTCATTACAATGTTGTAGGATCCTTAAGGGGCACTTAGCTTAATATCCTTGGGTTACTTGAACCCTAAGCCTCCTAGGGAAGTCTCCCTTGTGTTGGACTTTGTCCTTCACTAAAGAGGGGAGTAGTTGCTGAGGTGACAATGTCGATACTTTTGTGTGTTGCACATTGTCTAGGTCACCTAGTGAGGCTTTGTACTAGGTGCTAGATTTTGTTGAACACTGCCACTATTGTTGGTGAACAATGGAGTAGTTTATACAAGTAGTCTCCTTTGCAATGTGTGCCCTAGAAAGTGTGAGCTATCATCTTCGTGACATTTAGATATATCTTAGTCGAACATAGGCATGGGTATTTATCTTGAGTGTAGTGTTTCCTTATATTGATTGTTTGCAATCTTAAATGGTACCTTTTAAAGATGCACGAAGGAATGGCTAGGCAGGGCATTTTTTATTGAGAAGCAATGCTGATGGTTGTTTTCTATAGAGGTTCATGAACTAGTCTGGAATTGTCATACCTTCGTATATATTTTTGACACAAGACCGTAGACTTGACCTTGTTCTAATTTGCTAACCATCTGCTTGGTGACATTTCTTTGAGATTTTGTGATAACATTTCTTTTTAATAGCATTTCTGTGTTTATTTTCTAGTTGTGACTACTTCTATTTGTTCCTGATTACCATCTTTGTTTATATTGAACTAATAAGGAATCATGTAGCTCATTTTATCAGTGATGACGAGTTTAACTCCTAGTAATTGTGTTCCAATTTGCTGTAATGCTTATCTCTTTTGACTCTTGACAGCTAATTTGCCTACTGAAACTCAAGATAATATGGTGTTATTTTGGTCTATATTAAACTTGTCTGTTTTTTCTTCCACCTTTGCTAACAACTGGAATTCCAAACCATTAAACAATCCTTGTGTCAATGAACTTAAGGACAATATTTGGACATTGTTATGTCATGTGTAATTTGTTTGATCAGACATGTTGAATTAAATATTAATTGTTTACCTGAAATACAGGATTCAAATTGTGGGAATACTCTCTTGATTTCTCTCGAGGAGCTTGTCAAAGATGGTCTTTTATCTAAAGAGGAGCTTCCAGAACTGATGTTAGTTTCTTCAATAAACATCTTGAGCCTTTGATGTTAAACACAGATCATCTTTCAATGGTGAGTTTATATTTTAATTCACATTGATAACAGAAGCTAATAATATATTTTTCCTTTTTATTTGAAGGCCTGTGAAACGCATAGACTTCACCACAGTTGCCAAAGTCAAGGAACCTTTAATTGCAAAGGTAATATAGTAAAAAGTAGGAAGTTTTCTGAGAAGTCTTTTATAAAGCTTATTCTTGTCTCGTCTTTGAACTGTTTCATGTAAGCTGTAATTTGTACTTTGTTAGACACATTGGTCCTTATTTACACTTTCCAAGGTCTGTCTATTTGCAGACATACATCCATAAATGTGTCTCTTATTGTGAGTGTCATATGGTAGATTCTTCACTAAATCTGATAGCTTTACATGATGACAACAATATGGGTGGTGTTTAACAAAATCTGGCACCCCCAAATAATGTAAAGTCCCAAGCATCAAGGGGGCTAATCTTGTGTAACTTAGGAAGGCCACCCGCTGTCACCAAAATAGCTTTTTCTCTCACTTTTAGTTGTCTCTTCTCCGATTCAAAGGGGGCTTCCTAAGAAGGTGGGATTGCTAAAGGAGTAGTTGCATTACTAATACATGGAATATGAATGGTAGTCCCTTTGGGAACTCATGTTGTAGCTCTCCCAAGTGCCTTTGATCCATCACAAAGATAATAGTTAGGGTTTTGGTTGCTAGGGCATCAAATTATCCTTACTCCTTTGCAAGATCTAGCTAATCTCAAGTATCCATAGACTCCATCAACCCAAGGACTAGGCACTGGCCAAGTCTTGTTGGTGATCAAACCACTTTTTATCCATAAATTTAAATTTTCTCTCTCCCTATAATTCAGCCCTCTTAAGGCCAAGCGACCAACTAGGGCTTAGTGCAAATTGACTAGGAAGCGAGATTTTTGGTCTTGGAAAGTCTAAGCATTGAGGGTTGTAGTGGTTTCCTAAAAATCATTCCCCTTGGTGGGTGTGCATTCCAATTTCATCCATAATTTCTCTTGCTCTAGTTGTTTGCCCTAGGGTAAACCCTATATTGGATATAACTTGAACTTAAGGGCTTCTTGAGGGTTTCATGTGCCATAAATTTGTTGAAACACATTGTGGGAAACCATTTCTTGACTCTTTGACCTTTGGCGATCTCAACTCACAACATATCAATCAAACCCTAGGTCTTGTGTTGCCCCAAATTTGGCTCGTCTAAGGAAAGCGAATTGCCTCCTCTTCATAGTTGGAGCCTTTGTAATATTCCGAATAGGAAATAAACAAGATACAAAGCAACATAAACAAAAACTACAACTACTAGAGAGACACCATGAAAAACACTGCAAACGTTTAGGAAAGCTGAGCCATTTTATTATAAATCTGGAAATAGGGAATGAGTACAAGAAGGTGATCAGAATGATGGCACCTTGGCTTGCTCAAGGCAAGCTGAAATAACTCACCAAACCCTGCTATGGATGGTTGCTTCCTCTCTGGACTGCGTAATTCCCTGAGCTGTTGCTGCTGGAAAATGCTACTTCTGGCTGGAATGGAGCTGCTTTTTGGGGCTATTCCCCTGCTCAGAAAATTATTGGTCTTGGAAAGTCTAAGCATTGAGGGTTGTAGTGGTTTCCTTAAAATCATTCCCCTTAGTGGGCGTGCATTCCAATTTCATCCATAATTTCTCTTGCTCTAGTTGTTTGCCCTAGGGTAGAACCCTAGATTGGATATAACTTGAACTTGAGGGCTTCTTGAGGGTTTCATGTGCCATAACCTTGTTGAAACACATTGTGGGAAACCCTTTCTTGACACTTTGACCTTTGGCGATCTCAACTCACAACACATCAATCAAACCCTAGGTCTTGTGTTGCCCCAAATTTAGCTCGTCTAAGGAAAACGAATTGCCTCCTCTTCATAGTTGGAACCTTTGTAATATTCCGAATAGGAAATAAGCAACAATACAAAGCAACATAAACAAAAACTACAGCTACTAGAGAGACACCATGAAAAACACTGCAAACGTTTAGGAAAGCTGAGCCATTTTATTATAAATCTGGAAATAGGGAATGAGTACAAGAAGGTGATCAGAATGATGGCACCTTGGCTTACTCAAGGCAAGCTGAAATAACTCTCCAAACCCTGCTATGGATGGCTGGTTCCTCTCTGGACTGCGTAATTCCCCGAGTTGCTGCTATTGCTGGAAAATGCTACTTCTGGCTGGAATGGAGCTGCTTTTTGGGGCTATTCCCCTGCTCATAAAATTATGAAACTTCGGTTATGAACTCTCCAAAAACCCGGAAAAACCCAGGAAGGAATTCTGGAAAGGCTGACCCTTGGGAAAATTACACACTCATGGTGAGTACGCTAGCCTCTGAAGTGAATGGATGGAAATGTTGGCCTCAATATGCTCCAAAAGATCACTTGTGAAGGGCTGATCCCCTCACACTTCTCCTCGACTGAAACTAATGAATATCCCTCTCTCCCGGAGCTACCCTCCTCGAAGACTGCGTAACCCCTTTGAGAGACTGCGCTGCCTCAAGATTGCGTAACTCCTGGATGGATGATGCTATGTTCTCTGCGCTGGAAACTCATGGTAAAGCTCCTCACATGAGCGGGCACTCGAAGTCCCTCGAGGCTGAGGTTGGGATCTCCGCTTTGAGACACTTGTGTGCTGAAGAACACCTGCAGACTTAGCTGGATGAGTCGGGAAATGGTTGCACATGACCACATTGAAGAGCAAGAGGGAGTTGAAGAGCTGAAGAGTGAGCAGCGTAGCGTAGAAGCAGCAGCGCAGAGAGGCTGATGGGACTTCAACAGTGCAGAGAAGTTGGGCTCACGTAGTGCAGTGTTGCAACATGATAGTGTCTCCAGGGGGATGGCGTGATTCAGCATCCAGGGAGCTTCAGTGATGGAGGGCAACTTGACTCATCTGTCAAACAGTTGGGCAGATTCTTTTAGTTGCTTACTTCTCAACAATTGAGTTACAGTGTAGCAGTTAGCAGTGGCAGTACTGTGGGAAGCATGATGCAACAATTTGTGAGGGAGCTACAGTACAGATGTGGCAGTGGCATGGGCAACAATACAAATAGCAACAATGCCATGGATGGAGGGCAGCAGGCCAAGCATCTACAACACAAATCCAGTACTCAAGATCTTGTAATGCATGGTGTGAGGTATTGCTAGAGCACACTCTTGATGCTAAGAGGGAGTGTTGAGATTTTGTGTATTTGGGGTAGCATCAATTGTGCTCTAGCTCCCAAATTTTGTGGAGGGACTAGAGTACACTTGATCTACAAGACCCAGAAATGGATTTGAGAAATTTCAAGTGGTGTTCAAGTTATTCAAATAATTAATTATTTTAAATGGATTTCCTAAGTCTAACTTAGGAAAATAAAATAATTAAAGTGAATTAATTAACACATGTGCTGAAATTGTCTCAAGTCACATGGATCAAGCAGTCTTTTAATCTCAGCCGTTGATGGATGATTTAATCTTGGCCGTTGAAGGGTTCAACGAAAAAGTATAAGAGAAAGGCTTGAGGGTCAGTTGATGACACACAATTTCTGTAGAACTGAGGAATAGATATGGAATTCTAGGGCGGGTTTGCTAAGAATTTCCGGTGGAATATCCTGTAGTGAGGGGTAGTATTGGCCAAGGGAATGTTTTGATTCCAAGGCCAAGAGACAGCAAGAGGCAAGAGGAGCAGCTCAAAGACATCACAGAGAGGCTTCAGGGCCACGCATGGGAGCAGGGGCAGTGCAGAGGCAGCTAGGGCCACGCTAGGCTGACACTGGCCAAGTAGAGGCAGCGCAGGGGTAGCATAGACCCTCCAAGGGTGACGCAGGCCCTCCTAGAGTCACGCAGAGGCTGACGTAGTCCCTCCAGGGCAACGCTGGGGCTTCAAAAGCAATGTTGAGGGTTTCTAGGGTGAGATCCGGGTTGAGTCCTGTAAATCTCGTTTGAGGGTGTGGATCAGTAAGATATTTGGCACTAGATCTTCAGGTTAGCTGCAGATTTGATATCTTTTATTCTCTATTGGGTTTTCCAAGGTTGGAACCCAAATTTGCTGTACTCAGAACTACTTAATAATAAACCCTCATATTTGCTGAACCGATTTTCCCGATTTGGTTTTTCCGGGGACTTATGTCTAAAAATCATGTGTCACTTTGTTGCATGAGTGAATTATTCTGTAAATGATCTGCATGTGTAGGTTGTAGTTGTGTTTATTTTTGGTATTTCTGAATCTAATTTCTGGAAATAACTTGTATAAATTAAATCAAGTAGGAGGAAATAAACCAATACACTGCAATAGAATTTTCACACATGGTCACTTTCAAACTGAAAAATCTCATATGAAGAATCGTATTGTTAATCACATCTGTATAGCATCATATCAACCAACATTCTCCTAGTGCAAGGCCTTGACTAACAACCCCATCTCTCAACGAGACAATGGACTACAATGCTGGCGAGACACATGACTTATAGACACCATAGTCATCGTCTCTCCAAGGTGCATACTCCACCCAGGTGTTCCCAAAGTATGACCTTCTTGGACTATTCTTCTCTTGGGGAGCCTACGCTCAAAGAATATCGTTCCCCGACTACTCTTATCTTGAATGCCCTATCACATTCTCAAAGAGTATCAAATGCCAGATGATTACCCAATATTCCATTCTGTCTTCCAGGTGAAGACCAAAATGATGTGTTTATCCATTCTCTCCACATGGCTGTCACTAAGACTTACGATTGTTAGTCCTGGTCTAGTGCATGACGCATGTATCAGAGAATCATATACGTCACTCCCTCTTAACTTAGGAAGGACATACTTCAAGTTTCTTTCAAGCAAGAAACTTATCACCAGGATCCCTCTCAACCATGGACCTGCAGCAGTAATGGCAAGACACCCAACTGCTCATGAAGAATACCTCCCTTCGATGTCATGAATTTTTGATATTGAGGAATCTTCAACGTTTGGCTTCATAGGGCACAGATCATCCATCACTTTCATTCACGAGTCATGTCAACTATCAGAAAGTGATTCATCAGATTTTCTTATCTGGTTCCCCTTTATGCCATGCTGCTTTGCTTCGAACCATCTCCCAAGGGTCTTACATCCTTTCACATGGTTGGCAGCCCTGCATAAACTCATCCAGATAAACATATACATATGAACTTTTAAATCAAAAGTTGCCTTAGTGATGATATTTCACCATGACATCTTCCTGTAGGCATCAAGATCTTTTATACAGATTGTCACATCTCCTAAAGATATGTCTTGTCAAGGGTCTTCTTGCTTACCATACTTCTATCAAAGTCCACATATCTTCCTAGGAGATTTCCTAGTCACATCTTCTTGGCTTCCGAATGATAACCACCTCTTTACATGGTTGCACTTCATGATCTCTTCAATTATTTCTACGCATAGTTTCATACCTAGGAACTTCTAGTATCCAGTTCCTTGTTTGTATACAACTACCTCATATTCCATATGAGGACATATTTTTAATTTCGTCTGTTAGTGGCAACTTGTGCACCGTAAGAGACCCTCCATCATAGATCATACTTCTAAAGATAGAAGTCCATTACCAGCAACCATATGACATGGCTTCACAGCATCCAGTGTTAGCATATAAATATATGTACCTCATACCTTTTAACTTTGATTCATCCTATAGAAATCTTACTAGAATGAAGAACTTCATTCCCTTGACCTGCTTCATAAATATGTCATCATATCCTAATCCTAGATTTCTGTAACATAGAATTCTCGATGAAACCTTTTGCTTTCTTTCTAACCAGAGAACCCATAGAGAACTCCATTAGAAAAATGTCAGCACCTGTTTCCATATGGATCATTGAATGATGACTGTTGATCTTGATGACTACCTTCCATCAATGTTGCTTATTAGTGAGGTTTCCGAGAGCTCCTCTTTCAAGTGCTCCTCCCATGCTTCTATCATGATACTTTTAATATACATTGCTTCCTATCATACTATTTTACAACCAACAGAAATCACTTAAAGAGAAAGATGATATCAATCATAGTAGAGATATTTCGTTTGTTCTTTCTTAGATTTCTTTGTATTAGGTTCATCCCTTATATTTGTGACATGGGCATCTTCCTTTCTTCTCTTGTCCTTTCTAGAATTAGGACAATCTCTTTTATAATTTCCGAGATCATTACTTCCAAAGCATCGTACTTTGTCCAAATTTCTTCTTTTATTTTGAGGACCAAATTTTTTGAATCTTCCTTTCTTCCTGGACATGGCTGCAAAGGCTTGATTCCCTTCACTTGATCCTGTATCAACTTTGGCTTTCAATCTTGTTTCCTCTATTTTAGATAGAGACCATAGATCGTGGAATGGTGTTGCTTCTTTCTTCCCGTATAAGCTTTAAGTGAAGTTTCCCCATTCTTCCGGTAGAGCATTCAACACCACTGTATTCATTTCATTATCAGACATTACTTCTCCCAATTCCTGTAGTTGGTCTCTTATTTCAGAAATCCTCATAAAATATGAAGTGATTCCTTCCTCTCTTGACAATTTCATTTTGTATTTTTCTTGTCTTAGAGAGATTATTTCTCCTGCATTACTCATAGAGAATAGCTCCATCAGTTTCTCATATATTTCTTTTGCAGTTTTCAGTTTTGATACATAGGGTATGAGTGAGTCCTTAATGGATTCTATGAGAATCCTCTGTGCTCTGATTTCTCCTTTCATGTACTTGGCATGAACTGGAGCATCTTCTTTCGAGGGTTGAATTGTAGGTCCTTCGATGTAGCCCATAGCTTCGTCTTCAATTAGATTCAAATTTGTTCTCTTATTCCATGCATTGAGTAGAGTGACTTCCTCCTTCTAGTAGCTTCTTTGATGATGATGAAGATGAAACCAAGAACTTCCTCTTAGATTGAATTCTCCAATGTAGGAGATCTTGGAAAAGAATATCTCCCAAAAAGATGATTTCTCTTTCAAAAATGTCTTCAATATAACTCTATGATGGCAAAGATTATTTTCTTGATGAGTGGATCCTTTGAATGAGATTGAAGATCTTTCTTGAAATAGCTTGAGAATCTTTCTTGCAAATTGATTTGACTTTTCAATGCAAACTTTGACCTTGAATTTGCGTCTTGCTTCCTTGAGTATCTCCTTGCTAAGTAGCCCTTGTCTTTAGTACCTTAGCTCTAATACCATGTCGAGAATTTGGAGGGGCGGGAATTAATTCAAATTCTCTTCTTGATAATTACTTGTGAGCTTACTTCTTTTACATATGTCTT
This sequence comes from Pinus albicaulis, assembly GCA_034641835.2. Classification (NCBI taxonomy): domain Eukaryota; kingdom Viridiplantae; phylum Streptophyta; class Pinopsida; order Pinales; family Pinaceae; genus Pinus; species Pinus albicaulis. The sequence continues at coordinate 1,379,944,445 of CM076574.1, forward strand.
TTCTTCTTAGCTTATTATGCCTTTCATCAAGTCAATTACCAAAAACACAAGAGACAAATTTAGGCTCTTCGAGCCAGGGCCAAAACCTCTCCCTCTTGGAGAGGAAAACCCGCAAGAAATTATTCTTATAGACTCTTAGATGACAAGTACCATGACCATGACTCAAACCCTTGACCCTTGTATGCCTCCAAGACCTTGTCTCTGCTTATTCCTTGACTTCTTGAGCTGATCCTTCTTTTTTGCACCGTCCTGCATTGTTCTGCACTAGACTTAGAGAGCTTGGTCTCTAGTCCTTGTTTTCTTCTTTAACTTGGATCCTTCTTGACTTCTAGATTTATACTCAAGACAATGCTGTATACTTCTGTAACCAATCCTTTGTATGCAACCCTTCTAACACACTGTATAGATATCCTTTTATAGTACTCTCCCTTCTTACACTTGTTGCAACCCTTTAACACAGTTCTATAACCACACTTCAATACACCCTAACATAAGTCATGTAACCGCACTTCACTGTACCTTAACACAGTCAGGAATCCACACTTCAATCCAACTCTTCCACAGTCTATGTATGCACGTTGAATGTAATATTCCGAATAGAAATAAACAGTAATACAAAGCAACATAACCAAGCATCTACAACAAATAGAGAGACATCACATAAACAATGCAAATATGGAGAAATGTTGAGCCATTTTATTATATAACTGTAAGATTACAATGAGTACAAAGGTGATCAGAATGATGGCACCTTGGCTTGCACAAGGCAAGCTCGAAATACTCTCAGAAATGCTTAATGAATGGTTGCTCTGTCAAGGACTGCGTAATCTCCAAATGCTGCTGCTGCTATTGCCGGACTGCTGCTAATGCTGAAATGGGATGGCTCTTTGGGGCTGTTCTCCTGCTCAGAAAAATGTGAAACTCTAGGAATGAGCTCTCCTCCAAATACCCAGAAAAGCCCAGAAAGGAATCCCGGAATGGATGACCCTGGAATTTGACCTCCCTTGGGAAATAACGCTATCCCAGTGAAATATGCTGGCCCTGAATGAGCCTCTGCAAATATCATTTGCCTCCTCCTGTACCAAAATGATGAAATAGTGAAGGGCTGATCCCTTCACACTATCTGGGGCTGAATCCTATGATATATGCTCACTCTCGGAACTGCCTCTACCACAAACTGCATGATCCCTCCAAGAGACTGTGTTGTCCAAGAAAATGCATAATCCTGGCTGAAGATGCTATCGCTCCCTCCTGCAAAACGATGGATAGAACTCCTCCCCCGAGCAGGCACTCGAAGTCCCCCGGGGCTGAGGTTGGGATCTCAGCTCGAAGACACCCGGTGTGTTGAACAACGCTTGCAGACTTCGCTCAAAAGACAGAAATCAAATATGCATAATAGAATGAGAGAATGAGGAGCCTCTTTCCCTTTTTATGCTTTGAGAGCCTTTCTCTCATCCGAGCCCCACTAAACTGCGTTGTCCCTCTTGGCCCATGGTATCCCTCTCTCACTCCGCTATCATGGGCCCATGCTGCCCACGCTGTCAAGTAAATATGTGCTCAAGTGACTTTAGGGAATAATTATTTCCTAAGTGTGGGCTGTGTGTCTCCCCACCCACTTTATTAACTGACTTAACTTTAGAAAAGCAAAATTGGCCAAAATTACTATTACCATTTAGTTGCTGCTAATTGGGAATATTATAGTCCTCCCTGCCAAAACGTTGCTTGTCCTCAAACAACTGCAAAGATGGGTGCTGCAAGATTTTCTCACTCTCCCAAGTGGCATCCTCATCCAGCAAGTTCCTCCACCTCACTAAGTACTTTCTGACTGTCCTGCTCCATAGATGCCCCTCCATGGTGTCTATGATGGCCTTTGGTTGCAACACCAAATGCCCCTCATCATCTGTTGGTGGAAGCTCCTCTGTTGCAGTCACCTGCTGCCCTAATGCCGTTTTCAGGCATGATATGTGGAAGATGTTGTGGATCCGGCTACCTGTAGGCAGCTCTAGCTCATATGCAACCTCCCCAATCCCGCGGATCACCCTGTAAGATCCATAGAAGCGGGGCTTGAGCTTGTCGACCCCCTTCTGCTTCAGTGTGGACTGCCGGTATGGCTGAAGTCGGAGGTAGACCAAGTCCCCTACCTCAAACTGCCTCTCAACCCGTCCCCTGTTGGCATATAGCTTCTGCTGGTTTTGAGCTGTAGCTAAGTTATCCTTAAGAGCCCAAAGTATATCCTGACTCTCTTGGATCTAGTCCTTGGCCCTGGAGGCCTTGTTAGCACCAAACATCACGTTAGCAAAAGTCAGCATGATATCCATACAAAGCATAGAATGGAGACATACCGATGGACATGTGAAAAGTGGTATTGTAGCAGTACTCTCCCAAATGCAACCATCGTAACCATGCTTTCTGCTGCCTTGTGACATAGTTTCGCAAGTAGCCTTCCAGCCACTTGTTCACTATCTCTGTTTGCCCATCCGTCTGAGGGTGATAACTGGTACTCGGAGTCAACTCTATACCCACCAAACGAAAGAGTTCCTGCCAACAACCGCCCATGAAACGGCTGTCTCGGTCACTAACAATGGTCTTCAGAAGACCATGCAATCTGAAGACGTCCCTGAAGAACAACTCTGCTACCTGTGCTGCTGTATACCGTGCTGATATAGCAAAGAAGTGTGCATACTTTGTTAGTCTATCAACGACCACAAAGATGCAATCCTTGCCCTGCATCGTGGGCAACCCTGTGATGAAGTCCATCGAAATGCTCTGCCATTTCCCCTCCGGAATGGGGAGTGGCTATATTAATCCTGCTGGATAGCTCATCTCTCCTTTGTTCCACTGACACACCTCGCACTTCTTGACATGCCGAAGTACGTCCTCCTTGAGGCCTCTCCAAGAGAACCTCTCCCTGATGGCCCCGTAGGTCTTGGTGAATCCCTGGTGGCCTGATAATGGTGAGTCATGTGAGGCAAGCGGTAACTTCTCCTTGAGCTGAGAGCTCCCAGTCAAGAAGATCCTGTCCTTGAAGTATATCACCTCATCCATCACCCTGAACCTGTCATCTGTGATCTGACCATCCAGTATCTCACATGAAAAACAGTGCTTGGAGTACTCCACCAGTAACCGAGCCCTCCAACTCGTGTCTAGGCTCATCAGAGACAACGCTGTCGGTTTGCGTGATAGAGCATCGGCCACCACGTTGTTCTTCCCTTTGACATACTCAATGCCAAGTCATAAGCCTGAATCTTGCTGACCCATTTCTGTTGCCTCTCCTGCAACTGCTTCTGCTCTAAGAAGAACCAGAGGCTATTGTGATCAATTCTCACCCTGAACCTGTTCCCCACCAAGTACTGTCGAAACTTGGCCAGTGCATGCATGATAGCCAGCATTTCATTGTCGTATATGGGATACAACCTCTCATGCGGCAATAGCTTTTTGCTCTCGAAAGCTATGGGGTGGCCCCCCTGCATCAAGACTGTGCCCACCCCTTCTCTTGAGGCATCACACTCAAAGACAAAGGGCTGTGTAAAATCTGACAAAACCAACACCGGATAACTGCTCATCACCTCCTTGAGCCTGTCAAAGGCCCTCTGCGCTATGTCCGTTCAACTGAATGCCCCCTTTTTGGTAAGATTTGTGAAGGGCGCAACAAGTTGGGAAAACCCCTTGACGAACTTCCGGTAGTAGGTGCAGATGCCTACAAACCCCCAAAGCTCAGTCACGTTCCTCGGTTTCGGCCAATCTCGGATGGCCCAGATATTCTCTTCGTGGACTCTCACTCTGTCCACCCCAATGATATGCCCCAAATAGAGCATCTCTGTTAGCCCAAATTCGCATTTGGAGAGCTTAGCATAAGAATGTTGCTCCTCCAAAATGTGCAATACAACCTCAATGTGCTGTAGGTGCTCCTGCCATGTCTAGCTGTATATCAAGATGTCGTCGAAGAATACTAGCACAAACTTCCTCAACTGACCACGGAAGATGTGGTTCATGCAAGATTGGAAGGTGGCTGGTGCATTGGTTAGCCCAAAGGGCATCACCAAAAACTCAAATTGGCCATAGTGACTTCTGAAGGCCGTCTTGGGGACATCTTTGTCCCTCACTCGTATCTGATGGTAGCCTGACCTCAGATCAATCTTTGAAAAGAACTTCGACCCCCTCAGCTCATCAATCCGCGGGATGGGGTATCGATTCTTCATGGTTTTCTCGTTGAGAGCTCGATAATCGATGCACATCCTTAGTGTGCCATCCTTCTTCTTCACTAGTACAACATAAGAAGAAAATGAGCTAGTGCTGGATCAAATGTGTCCCAGCGCTAAGAGCTCATGAATAGCTCTCTCAATCTCATCCTTGTAGGCTTTGGGGTGCCTATAGGGTGTAGTTATCATGGCTTGAATGCCCTGCTCAAGCTTAATGGTGTGCTCAAACCCCAAATCCGATGGCTGCCGTGGCGGTATATCCCCAAAAACTGTAGCATATCTGTCCAAAATCGACTGCACATCTGGATGAACTGACTATCCTGTAGATCCTGCCTCTGCAACACGCAGCGCCACTGCCTACTCTATGTCTCCCTTTCGGAAGTCTGCCTCCATCCAGTGTGCTGAAACTGTCTACGAGGGATAAGTGTGCATGCCTCGGATCATCTCATGCTTATCGGTCTTCTTGTCTGTCCACTCCATCTCCAGAGTCTCCTAGTCCGTAGTGACCTTCTCCAACGTGATCAACCACTGCACTCCCAGTATCACGTTGGTGTCCAGAATGTCCACCACAAAGAAATGATCTGTCAGAGTGTAAGTCCCCATGGTCACTGCCAACGCTGGTACATATCTAGCACACTGCATAGTTCTGGCACCCGGTGCCAGTACTGAAAATCCATCAAAGCTCTCGGTCGGTATGCTTCTCCGCTCTACCAACTGTGCATCAATAAAGTTGTGGGTGGCCCTACTGTCATCTAGCACTGAAACACGCTGTCCCTGCACGGTGCCCCGGACACGCAGTGTCAAACACTTGGGAACCCCTCACAAAGAAGCAAGGACTCCCCTAGTAGGTGCAAATGCTGTCCCTCCTGCTCCTGGGGGTGGAGGTGGTGGATGATCCCCTCTCTGAGCTACATCGCTGCCTCTTGCCTCTATCTCCTCGTATGCATCTTCTTCCCCGTCACTGTCGGAGAAGACCTCTATGTAGTGTGCCTTTTCTGCAGCACAACAATGTCCCGGCGCCCATGGCTCCTGGCATGTGAAGCATAGCTTCCTCCGTCTCAAATCTCTCTGGTATCATCGTCCAAAGGCCCCCAGCCTTGGTTCCCCCTCGGAGGTGGAACCCTTGTGTCCTTCCCCTTTGGATGAAATGTCGGTCTCTGGGGGAAAGGAGCTCTGGTCCTAGATAGAGCATCCTGCAAATCCCTGGTCCTCCCAACTGCATCATGAAGTGTAGCAGGCCTTGTGGACCTGACTAATCCACGCAGAGATTTTGCCAACCCATCAATAAACATGTAGATCATCCTGGCTGAGGACAAGTCGGGCACTATCATCGAAAGCCTCAAGAACTCGGAAATGTAGGCTTTCGGGTTCCCGATCTGCTTGAGCTTGGTCAGCTCAACAAAGTGCTCTTTCGGATCTCTCTTGTCAAACTGCTCTACCAACCTCAGTGTAAACTCCGCATACGCTGTCACTGCTGAGTGACCCAGCGTGGCCATCCCGTGGAACCACCAATCGTGGGCCTTTCCCTTAAGGTGTAGCACTGCCACCTTGATGGCCTCTCCCTCTGCCATCTGATTGAGCTGGAAATAAATATCCATCTTCTCTAGCCAAGCCTTTGCTAAACATTTTGAGGACCCGTCAAATGTTGGCAAGAAAAACCTACCCTTTGTACGCTGTACGTTCCCATCCTGTGTGTATCTACCACCTCTGTTCTGGTTACGAGGTCGGCTGTCCTTCTTGAGCTGAACAAAATCATGGAAAGTGAGAGCTTCACCAAACTCTCGCCCATAGGACTGATACTCGGCAAAATAATCCCCCATATGAACCAGCTCTGGCTTCTGAGGTGCTCTCGTCCTAGTGCCTGTAGTAAAAAATGTGGGCATCGTGGAACGTGGGGGAGTAAGTGACACAACCTGTTGTGCTGTGAGCTGCTCCTGCAAATGGTGGGAAGTGTCGGACCCTTCTCCGATGTGAAAACCCCTTGGGGTTTCACGCTGTCTCTGGTCTGCGGTGAACTTCTGCCCCATCCCTTCGATCCTCTTTGATAGCTCCTGCACAAACTTTAGGAGGAGTTGCCCGAACTCCCTCCCTTCATCTTTCTCCTCTGCCATTGGTTCTTCCTCCTCTACGTCCACTACTGGAATGCAGTCTCCCTCCCCAAAAGTAGCTTCAAGCCTCCGCTCTTGATCCTTGTACTTCCTTCCTCGGTAAGTGATATATGGTTTTCCTGTTGGTGTCATAGACTAATCTGCTCCACAGGCTTAGCCAAGTCTATGAGCTCTGATACCACTGTAATATTCCGAATAGAAATAAACAGTAATACAAAGCAACATAAACAAGCATCTACAGCAAATAGAGGGACATCACATAAACAATGCAAATATGGAGAAAAACTGAGCCATTTTATAATATAACTGTAAGATAAGAATGAGTACAAAGGTGATTAGAATGATGGCACCTTGGCTTGCACAAGGCAAGCTGGAAATACTCTCAGAAATTCTCAATGAATGGTTGCTCTGTCAAGGACCGCGTAATCTCCAAATGTTGCTGCTACTGCTGAAATGGGATGGCTCTTTGGGGTTGTTCTCCTGCTCAGAAAAATGTGAAACTCTGGGAATGAGCTCTCCTTCAAATACCCAGAAAAGCTCAAAAAGGAATCCCGGAATGGATGACCCCGGAATTTGACCTCCCTTGGGAAATAACGCTATCCTAGTGAAATACGCTGGCCCTGAATGATCCTCTGCAAATGATGGCCTCCTCCTGTACCAAAATGATGAAATAGTGAAGGGCTGATCCCTTCACACTATCTCGGGTTGAATCCTCTAATATATCCTCACTCTCGGAACTGCCTCTACCACAAATTGCGTGATCTCTCCAAGAGACTGCGCTGTCCAAGCAAATGCGTAATCCTGGCTGAAGATGCTATAGCTCCCTCTTGCAAAACGATGGATAGAACTCCTCACTCGAGCAAGCACTCGAAGTCCCCCGGGGCTGAGGTTGGGATCTCTGCTCGGAGACACTCGGTGTGCTGAACAACACTTGCAGACTTCACTCAACAGCAAAAGCGTGCTCAATTTCAAAAGACAGAAATCAGAGATGCACAATAGAATGAGAGAATGAGGAGCCTCTTCCCCTTTTTATGCTTTGAGAGCCTTGCTCTCATTCGGGCCCCACCACACTGCGCTGGGCCCCACCACACTGCGCTGTCCCTTTTGGCCCATGATGTCCCTCTCTCACTGCACTGTCATGGGCCCACGTTGCCCACGTTGCCTCTTCCCTCACACTGCCACTTCACCCTCCTGGGCCCCACGCTGTCAAGTAAATATGTGCTCAAGTGACTTTAGGGAATAATTATTTCCTAAGTGTGGGCTGTGTGTCTCATCACCCACTTTATTAACTGACTTAAATTTAGAAAAAAAAAAACTGGCCAAAATTAATATTACCAATTAGTTGCTGCTAATTGGGAATATTACTTTGAAACAATCTCTTTCTTTACTTGACTGCAGTCTTATGATCACAAAGAACTCAGACTTAACTGAGGATATGTCTTCAAATAAAACACAGGTATATCTTCCCTTCAGTGCTTCACTTCAGTCCTATAAATCATAGTTGTTTCTGTCCTTAAATCTGCACTTAATCATTGTCTGAAATACGCACTAAATCACAGAATTGCTTGACCGAAATTGTCTCTTTTCTGCGCAGTACCTATAGGGTATATATAGTTGTTTCCACCTGTAATTGAGCTAACTTGTCATAGGGTAATATAGCCGATTATATGGTTATAGAGCCGACTTGTAGGGCTTACTTTCCAGCGTTAAGGAGGATGTCTTTGAGGGCTGATTTGAGCATCATTCTTGAGCCATTTTCCTCACGGTTTCATGACAAGGTCTTGAGGCATATTCTGTTGACTAAACTCTTCATATACATGACACTTAATTACATTTATAACCAGAAGACAATTCCTAATAGACATTAAGAAGAAGTCTATTGACCTAAAATAAAACCTCGCTCATGAAGCCTGTTGGCCTATGACTGCACACAAGGCAGAGAAGTGGCCCCTATAAGCAAATCATAGGGATGAGGTGTGAATGGTTCCATTGCACTCCTTCACCAAACCCCCGATGCGATAAAACCTTATCCCTTTTCACCTTTCCGCATCAACCTTTATCATTCACAATTCATTTCTTTCTGCTCTAAACCTTTATTGGTACCCCCTAACCTTTTCGCATCACCAACCTCTCTGCTCATCGCACTTCGCACTTTGCACTTCTCAAATCATATCATTTACCCCCCGCTTTCCCATAACAAAAGCTCTGATTTGCGATTTGCAGGCGGCCCCACCTCCGTCTGGCCACGTCACCTCTGCTCATCGCACTTCGCACTTCGCAAATCATAGCACTTACCCTTTGCTGCTCATAATAAAAGCTCCGATTTGCGATTTGCGGGCGGTCCCACCTCCTTGCCACGACACCTCTGCTCATCGCACTTCGCAAATCATAGCATTTACCCTCCGCTGCTCATAACAAAAACCACCGACTGCGATCTGTTGGCGGGCCCACCTCTGCCATGTCATCAAAGCCCATCCATTGCCTTTGTCGCACTCTTTTCAGTGTTGAATATTCTGATGTGTGTTAGTGTCGCAGGCCCCACTTTAAGCTTCGCCATTTCTCTGCCATCTTCCCCTCATCTCCGCTCCCTAGCAAACATCCGACGGCTCAGATCTATTTCGGACCCCCTTCACCTTCCGAAGGTTAATCCCGCGGGGTGGGGTCCGAAATGGCCGGTTTTGGAAACTGCCTTCGGTGCTACATGTCAACCTGCAGTGATTTTGCACCCCCCCTGCCCCCCATCCAATACCACAAACCAGACAGGTCCCCCTCCGAAATCCGATCTCCGATTTTGCAAGTCAAGCACAACATGGGTTTTCGACGGAACAAACACAACTATGGTTTATTCAGTTTGTCAAGGAAATCTTCGCTAAAGAGCGAGACACGCGCGACACGACTAGCCGTTCCGTCACAGTTAAGTGGAAATCATGAGAATGAGGGAGTGGAGGTTTTCCACAGCAGGTGGAATCATGCGATGGAAACTAGACTGTCCACCTATTCACAGCCACTCCTCGCCACCCCATTTTAAAGATTCCAGGATTTGGCCTCCGTGGCCAACTATGTTTTTCTTTTACTATTTGATTATGATGTTTTGCTGGTGAAATCTCGATTTCACCCGATTCTGTTTTGATTTTTTGATTACGGGAGTGATTGCTTGATGCACGCTCTGCTAGTTGGTTAGGATATTTTGATTTTCACATGTGTGGGTCGATCATGGAAGTTTATTCGATCGTAAACCCTTAGTAGAACTCTATATGTAGAGAGTTCAAAGATGAAAGAAAGGTTCAAAATTTTGGAGAATTTTTGTTGTGGTTCTGTATGACTGTGCTCTTTGTGCTCTAAGATACATATTTGGGAGAGTTTTTTTGAACATAATAGGAGATACAGCGATGTTTATTTGGATTCTAGATGGAGCATGAGTAGTATGTATCTGTGTTCTCTTGTTTATTAGCAATTTCCTGTTTATGTATAATCATCTTTCCATGCTCTGCTGCTTTGATGGTTCGTGTACTGTAGCTATTGGTGGTATTCATTTTTATTCATGAATTCGTGTATGAATAATGCTCATGTGTTAAACTTGTTGTGCCCCTTAATTGCACTCCACGAATCTCTCTTGTTGGTCACATTCCACCTACATCTGCTTCCTCCGAGTTCACAGCAGACAAATTCTTAAGACTTTTTAAGCCTGTCTCTCGCGGGTTCCTCCTCCGTTCCTTCTCAACACCTCTGTATACTTTGAAAGCCTCTGCTCATTGTTTCATACTTGGCCCATTTAAAAAGCCACTAAGCCATTCAGCCTCCTGAGCCCTCTCGCAGTATAGGGTAATTCACATGAATCAAACTCCAAAGTCTTCATCATTCCTGAACCACCACAATCATTATTCTCCTTATCAATATTCTGTCAGAGGCACGCTTAAAATCGTCTACATCTAACCTCTAATTTCAAGATGTCCTAGGCACTGGTCTTTTGCAACTCAAGCCTGTCTCTAGGAGCCACAACAAAACCCATGAGGCAAACATACTAAAAACATATTTTATTATCTGTGTCTTTTTCTTTACATAAATACATAATTACATAGTCAATATGAAGACCGATACACTTTTCAGCACTTCCCCCTTTCCAACAATTATTAAATCTTTTTTCTAGTTCACTTGGTCTAATGTTACTTTATGAGAATAGAGGTCTTGGGTTCAAGTCTTCTTGTCAAGTTATTTTTTTTTCAAGTTACTTTTTCTAATTTTTTTTTTTGTCAAGTTACTTTTTGAAAAATCGGCTTTTTGTCCAGATAAGTTTTTTGAAATAGGGGTTTTTTCTCAAGTTATTTAAAAAATAAACACATGTAACTTATGTTTTAAAGTTACTTTATGTAATAGTGTTTTCCACCCATTATAGAAAGTGAGTCACTTACAGTCGAAAATCACTTTATCTTTTATTTAAGTTACAATCTACTTGGTCATTAGTTCATAAAGTAACATTGTAAAAAACGACTCTCACTTATTTATAAAAGTGGGTCACATAAAGTAGTATTTTTTTTTTTTTTTTAAATGTGAGCTTATTATATTAAGTTTGGAAAGGTGGGGGGAGGAACTAAAAAAAAAAGTACAACTTCATCATCAAATTTCAACCTCTAACGTGACTACTTGGCATCTACTACAACTTTTCTTAAAAAATGCATAACTTCTTCATCCAGAAGCTATTTTCAGAGCCGTTTTTTTTGAACCGACCTAATTTTTCGAGATCTTTCTATTAGAGCAGTTAGTTTCAACTTTTACAGCTTCAGTTTTTAAAAATGGAAAGTACATGTCCGGTTATTCTTAACAACACCAATTATTTCCAATGGCTATCCTACATGGTAGACTTACTTAGAAGTAAAGTGCTTTATAGAATAGCCTCAGGACTAGAATCTAAACCTACCGATGAAGATAACAAGGCTAAATGAGAAAATAAACAAGATAAAGCATGAAGGTTGATAGGAATGTCCATTGCTCAAGATCTTATTTCATATCCAAGAAATTGGCTCCCCTAATGAAGCTATGTAAAAGCTAAATACTGTTTTTGGCATTCAAAATAAAATCAGAGCCCACCTGCTTGAAAATGAGTTGCTTACTGTGGACCCCAATAATTTCTCCTCTATTGAATATTTTTTGTCCAAATTCAAGACCCTTAGACTTCTCTTAGAAGGTTGTAAGGTCAAAAAGGAAGATGGTAGTCTTATCTATTCCATTCTTGCTAAGTTAGGCCCTGCATACTTTGTATTCATTTCAACCTTCCATTCCACTAGAGAAGCCCTCATTTCTCAAGGAACATCGTACAAGTCACCCTCTTTTGATGCCTTTTGCGATTCTTTAATAAAAGAACAAGAAAAACTCTTACACCTTGGTCTTATTAATACTGGAAACTCTTCTAAGAAAGCCTTAGCAGCCCAGCAGCAACCAAATCTAAAGAATCCTAAGAAGCAGCATCCTAAAAAGAATGGTCCTAAACCAAACAAGGGTCTTAAGCAATCTCAGCCGCAAACTAAAAAAGCAACTCAACAAATTGATAAGGCAAATAAAAACAAAGGGAAGAAGACAAATAGACAATGCAACTTTTGTAATCGTGATGGCCACATAGAGTCAAATGTTTTAAGAACATGGAAGCCTTGGAAGCAACAATGAAGAAGCACAACATCCATTTGGAGAACTCTTCAACTTCATCTTCGGGAATGGCACTTTCTGCATGTGGTTATCAAGCATCAAGATTTGGTTATGCATTGAATGTATCTTCTTCTTCTCATTCTCATGAATGACTCATTGATTCTGGAGCCTCTTACCACATGGCCAAAAATAAAGCCATGTTTTCTTCTTTAAATGATTGTAACACCGAAAATATTTATGTTGGTGATGATAGATCTCTTAGTGTTGTAGGGTCTGGAACCATTCATCTAGATAATGGCCAGTTTAATGATGTATTATGTGTTCCTTCCTTGTCCTGCAACCTTCTATCTGTTTATCAGATAACTCATTCAGGTGAAGGGAAAACCGTAGAATTCTCACCTCACGATGTTGTAATTAAGGACCTAAGAGATCCTAGACATATTTTAGCTATTGGCATTGTTGATGATTCCACAAGGTTGTATAAGTTTAACAACTTTGGGTCATCAAGTCTGCCCTCCATTTCTGTTGCTCATAACAATGAAGTGAGCAAACTTTAGCATGAGCGATTTGGTCACTTAAACTATCTCTCTCTTCAAACTCTATGTAAAGAAAATATGGTGACAAGTCTTCCTATGGTATCTTATCGAGATGGTGTTTGTTCCAGTTGTGTACTCGGAAAACATCATCGGAATAGTTTTGACAAAAGTGCCTCTTGGCACGCTTCAGCCCCTTTGCAACTTGTGCACAGTGATTTATGTGGTCCACTTCCAGTTGTTTCTTTCTCTTGCTACAGTACTTCTTAACTTTCATTGATGATTTTTCCAGACGCACTTGCGTATACTTCTTAAAACTCAAGAGTGAAGTTTTTAACATGTTCTTGGCCTTTAAGGTCTTTGTTGAGAAACAATTTGGACATCAAATTCTTAAATTAAGATCTAACAATGGAGGAGAATATGTTAACAACAAATTTATCAACTTTTGTATTGAGCATGGCATTCAATTGCAACATACTGTTCTGTATACTCCACAACAAAATGGTGTCGCTGAAAGGAAGAATGGCACTCTAAAAGAAATGGCTAATTGTATGCTTCAATCTAAAGGACTTAGTCTTAATTTTTGGGCAAAAGCAATTAACTGTGCAAATTACATAGTAAATCACACTCCTACTAAGGTTTAGAATATCACTCCCGGAAAAATACGGAGCTCAATCAAACGGATGTAGAAGTCACTTTCATGTTTTTTGGAAGTGAAGCTTGAACATATTCCGGATGAGAAACATAAAACTGAACCTAAGAGTGAAAAATACATTTTGTTGGATACTGCGAGATGTCAAAGGATATAGACTTCTTCATTGAGAATCCAAAATGTAATCATTAGAAGAGATGTAAAATTTGATGAAATGTATTCTTCTGCGAGCCTAGTTCGGCGGGTGTGCCACCTTTTGGCTGCGAGCTGATTCAACATATTGCCACCTCTCTCTATCTCTTCTACTTCGACAACATTCCTTCTACTTCGGATGATGACAACAAGGATGAAAATCCTCCTCCATCTCCTCAGGATCTTCCTTCAGTTCCACAACTTCCAAAATGGCTCTGCTCTACTTGGGATGCAGCGGGTTGTCTTGCAGGTGACCCTGTAGATCAACGTCGTACATGTTCTTAGTTCGATAGAGCCTCTTCCTTATCGGCTCAAGTTCCAGAAAATCATGATCCAAATTCCTTTGAGAGAAACGGGTCATCTGATTAGGATCGGCTATGAATGAAGAATATCGTTCCTTGTTAGCATTGATACTTAGGATCTTGTTCCTCTTCCAAAGGAAGAAAACTGAGATGCAAATGGGTTACAGAACAAAGTTTGGACCAGATGGAAAAGTGGATAGACATAAGGCTCGTCTTGTTGCTAAAGGATTTTCACAAGTTGAAGGCATTGACTATATTGAAACCTTCTCCCCTGTTGCCAAAATGAATTCTATCTGCCTTGTTCTTTCCCTTGCTGCCTCCTTTAAATGGGAAGTCCATCAGATGGATGTTAAATCTGCCTTCTTACATGGGGACTTGCATGAAGAAATCTATATGGAACAACCCCCTGGCTCTATCCAAAATGACTCTAGGCTTCTTTGTTGCCATAAGAAGTCTCTATGGTCTCAAACAAGCCCCTCGAGCTTGGTATGCCAAAATGGATAGCTTTCTTCTAGATAATGGCTTTTCTAGATGTCATTCCGACAACACTGTCTACACCAAGAAAGTGGGTATGCCCTTAATCATCCTTGTTCTTTGTGTTGATGATCTTATCCTTACTGGTAGTGATCCCAATCATATAAACCCTATGAATCTAGCCTCAAAAAGAAGTTTGAAATAGCAGACTTAGGAGACTTGCATTATTTCCTTGGTCTTCAAGTCTTGCAATCCAAAGAAGGTATTACCCTTTCTCAGTCCAAGTATGCCTATGATCTTCTATGCCACTTTCACATGGAGGACTATAAGCTAGCCCCTTCACCCTTTCAGTCTGGAGTCAAGATTTCTGTCACTTGTACTTCCCCTGAAGTTGATGCTACCTTATACAGTCAACTTGTTGGTAAAATTCTGTATCTAACCCATACCCGTCTTGACTTTTCCTTTGTCGTTGGTCTTGTTGCTTGGTTTATGCACAAACCTCATGAAAGCCACTAGAAAACAGCTAAAAGAATACTTAGATATATTCGAGGTACAGTTCAGTTTTGGATTCATTACAGTGCAGGAGCATCTCCATTGTTGATTGGTTTCACTGATTCTGATTCGGCTGGTGACCCTGATGATCGAAAGTCTACTTCAGGTTATATATTCACTCTTGGTTCAAGACCTATTACATGGTCTTGTAAGAAACACAGTGCCATCTCTCTTTCTTCGGCAAAAGCAGAGTATCGTGGTGCTGTTGAAGCCAACAAGGAAGCCCTGCGACTTCGTTAAATCCTATCCGAATTTGGTCTTCATTAGCAACATCCAACTACACTTTGGTGTGATAATCAGAGTGCCATTTAGCTATGCAAAGATCTAGTTCAACATCATCGCATGAAACACATTAAGCTACACATACACTTCATTAGAAAGCTCATTCATGGTCGTGTTCTTGAAGTGCACTATTGTTCAACCAATGATCAGGTTGCTCATATCTTTACAAAGGCTCTCACAGAAACGAAGTTTACCAAATTTTGATTTATGCTTTGAGTTGAGGAAAGTTATCATTTAGGGGGGATATGCTCTAATGCCTCCTTCCTTCTCTTATTGTGTCACCTTTGTAAATCCTTCAATCCTATCCCAAGTTGTTCTTAAGGGGGGGATGTTAGGATATTACGACACATAAGAAATAATTAAGTATAACTTGGTTTAGCGTAGAGTTAGGTAAAGTGTGTTTCTTTAGTATGTACTTTTGTAATTTATAATATGACGGTCACGATATGTAGTGATTCGACAGTTCATTCTCTCCTCGGTATTACTGACATTTGATCCGTGGCTTAACACCCGATTGGTCCATGATCTCTATTGAAAGAGCATGGAGGGTCATTTGTCTGACGACCGTTAATGAGAAAGCTTATGTAAATTTTCTTTTTTTATATTAATAATTGCATGAAGTGGCCGCATTGGCTAAGGTCGTGCACTGTTTCCCTCTTTGAAGGTTTTAACCACGTCAAATACTGGTGTACTGATCTGTGATCTGTTTATGAGCGGTGATGTTTGGTGTTTGATCTAAGGAACTTACCTTGTAAATTCCTGCAACCAACAATCCAAACTCAGCCAACAACAACATTTCTGGGCAGAGCAGTGCAACATCAAAGCCACGTAGAGCCATTTCCAGAGAGACATCCGCGCTTGATTTGAGATGTATTCCAACTTACCTTGAGCAAGTCCAGGCGCACCCATTCCAGCACCATTACTGTACTCATTTCCGACATTAATAAAATGGCTCAGATCATGTTTTGGGTCCCCGTTTTCATGTGTTAATAGCACGATTTTACTTGCTGTAATTTTTAGTTTATTTTTGCTTGCATTACTGTCATTTTCCCTTTTGGGGATATTACATAAGCCTTGTAGGTTACCTCTTGTGACTACGATACTCTTGCACCATATTTTAAATTTTCTTAGGGCTATATTGTTCTTTGCTTTGATAATTGCATTTCATTATTTCACACCATAACACCATAACATTATTCATATTTTCATCATTATTCAACAACATATGCAACTATGTAGAAAGAACAATATCATAATCAATGTAGCGGAACATGAGGGAACAATAGAAGAAAAACATTCACACATAGAGACACCAGGATTAGTCGGACACCAGGGAAAAACCGACTATGGGAAAAACCCTTTCAAGTTCTTCTTATTAGATTGTCATTGAATGATTCAAAAAAAGAGAGTACAATGATCCATATCTTCATCCATATAACTATCCAACAACATCAATTAAACAATGAATATGATCCCAACAAAATCAATCTAACAAGATCCAAAAGATGATTCCAGCAAGAGAATTGATCAAATATCACTTCATCAAGCTGTAGTCAACTTCAGTCATATGTGGTCAACTAGACAATTCACGAAAAAAAACCCTACTTTCCAACTGCAGAGAAGGCATGTTGTGCGTGTGGCTGAGAAGCTTCAACCACACAGATGAGCTAGCCTGCGTGCGGTTGCAACCGAGATTTCTCCGTGACATGCCTACGGTTGAGACCCAAAACCCTAAAATAGTTGGCCTGGAATCTATTACAAGATTGAAAAGAGAAGGTGGCTCCATGATACTTTGAAAGAAAGAAAGCTCGATGATGCAGAGAAAAGGGGAGTCGGGCAGCTATGAAGAACTGGTAGTTGATACTCTTATGAAGACAAGCTGTAAGGCTTGTGATGACTTCCCAAATAGAAAGGAAGTCTAGATATCCTTTATTTTTGAGAGGGAGTAAAGGAATCTCCTTATATAGGAGCAAGGTTCTATTCTCAAGATTAAAGGAGAATAGGGATGTCCTCTCTGGTTGAGAGGGAGTGGCATTGGACATCACATGTGCATTTTCTTGTTCAGGAGATTAAGAAAGAATGGCAGAGGATTGGATAAGCATATGTGGTTTCCTTGATGATATAACATCCAAGAAAGGAAAGGTACCGACACTCTTTGAAGATGTGACAGGTATCTAAGAGAAGAGTGATCGAAGAGGACCGATATTCTTGGAAGTCTCAGGATTGCAGATCCAAGATAAGAATAGTCCTAAAAGGACAAACCTTGTAGACATCCGGATGGGGTATGTACCTTGTAGAGGTAGTGCAATATCACACATAAAACCTCCCAATATAATGCTCTTGATTAAAAAAGATCTTGTCTAGTTAGGCCTTAGAGACAACGTTGGTCATGATAATGATGCTTATAGTATGGCTTATCAATCCGACTCTTCTTGTGAGGACTCTTCAGTTTGAGATATGATGTTGTACTGGTTGTACAATTTTGAATTCCTCCTTAAGAGGACTGTTGAGAAATGTAACTAGTTTTGGTCTTCATATTTGTTGCTGTACTCATTTTAATATGTATCCTATGTAACAAATAAAAAAATAAAAGAAAAAGTTATTATTATTAAAGCACAGGTTTCATGCTCATTATTGATGGTCTTCTAGGTAAAAGCATGTTCTTCGTGATTCTAGGGTTTTTTAGGTCTTAGGATTTATTGTCATGAGTCAAAGGAGTCAACATCATGTTTATAAGACCTTTCAGGAAAAATATATTTGTAAAAAGAATTATTTTTAAGTCTAGAAAGTCTTGGAAGCTCCAAAAGTACAAGTCGAGCCTAGGATTATCAAGTAGGCCTAAAGGAGGGAATTCGACCCTTTAAGAAGGCTATATAAAGAAGCAGTTCAACACATACTCACTACACAAGTTCGATATCACAAGAAGTCCGATCTGTAGCTGGGGGAAGCAAAAAAAGAGAGCGAAAGGTTGGGAGAAGAAAGAAGGACGAAAAATATCTTGTTTTGGGCTCTATCTCTCTCACACGAGCGAAATTCTAGGGTTTTTGGGTTGCAGGAAGAGGCCGAAATTGCAGGACCGAGTTGCAGTAGGACGAAGTACACCATCTTGTAGCTGGAAGGAAGGATACTCGATCTAGACCTCGTTGATCTTAGGAGGAGCTCTCTTTCTCCAAAAAGGTCTGAAGAGGAGGTTGATCTAGGGTTTCCTTAGAAGTTGCAATACTGAAATTGTAGGGTTGAAGTTGCAGGCTGAGTAGCAGTGTCGAAGTTGGCAGGTCGAAGTTGCAGTGTGTAGCAGTTTGGTACAAACCAAGGAAGGACTTGAAGAAGTTTTGACTTAGTACTAGGAGAGGGACTTGGTCTAGGGTTTGGGTATTTGTATCTCATTTGAAGCAGATTCTAAGAAGAGAAGAGTTTCTTGGTTTTCCCTTTGGAGGGTTTTGCCCCAGTTGAATGCCTAATATCTGTGTGCTCTATTGTTGCTGTTACTATTCTTGATATTGTTTGATAAAAAATATCTAATTAATAAACATAAAGAAGTTGAATTATATTCACAAGCAAATATCAAGGTTAAGGAAAATAAGATTAATAGCTGCCACTTTTCATTTTCCAATGCAACTATGTGGTCAAATCGATCTCTTTTGCGGTCAAACAACTTCGGTCAATGGCCAATCAATTCGGTCAAAACAGAGGTCAAATCAATGCAGTCAATGTTGGTCAAACTCTATCTAGAAAACAAGGATCAAATTGCTGGTCAAATTTGTCCTTTCTCGCACAGGTGCGGCGACAAGAATAAAATAAAATTGATAAAGAGAGAATAATTGTTCTTGCTTGCTTGAGACAATGAGGCATCATATTATCTATTTATACTAGTTGAATGGGTGTGATATGTGAAAATTCCTAGATCGGAATCCTATTGCAACAACTTATATTATTTCTTCTACTTAGTAATTTTGAATCAAGTTATTTACGATGTTACATAGTAAACATCGAAATAAATTCTACTGCAGCTTTCATAATTAAAATATTGTGGAAAGTAAATGCAAGGAAAAATACTTGCACAAATATAGCCACAATGACAGTTATTTTTGGACAATCGTCCCCAGAAAAACCCAATGTTGGAAAACCGATGCAGCAGATGAGGGTTTCTTTATTATTCTTCAACAATAATTCATGTACATACTTTTGGATAGAAAAATAGAATAAGAGACCAATGTTACCAGACTCGGAATCGACAATCAATTGGTGAGGCAAAAGAGCGAAGAGTTTTAATCGGATTGAGAAATAATCAGGAAAAAATCGTGAAAAAATCATTGAATACAATAAATAAAAATATACACATATATGGAATTAAACAAGAGAAAAAAAACAATTTTCATTGATATTCAATAAATCCATGTCCAAACAATGCATAATATCAATAAATGTCCAAAAAATCACTAGGACAATGTGTATGCTTCAAATATAAAATATATTTAGTATTGGAAAACATTCAAAACAGGTACAATGATTCAAATGAGACGAGAAACTTCCAAGATTTTGTCAACAAACATCGCGGTGCTGCTAAAATTTTACTTGGGGTTAGAGTAGAATGGCTTCTATATTGGGTTAAGTTTGGATTGGTAATGCGTTATACCCATTGGTATATCACTTATACACTTGACGATAACAAATGAATTTAAGGAATTTTTTCATTATTATAAGTCCTTGTAAAGTTCCAACATTTTTCAATGATTTTCTTTTATTCAAAACGATATAGAACTTTAACATACTACAACTAGTTTATTTTAATCTAAGAATCTGAGTGGCTCGTTGAGTCCTCTACAAATCTCCGAAGTCATGAGTCAAACGCGCGTTGACCATGAGTTAAACTCGGTCAACACGAGTTTGAATCGCCGAGATTCAAATCGGCTCGTTTGGTTGAAGATCAGAGTCGGAATCGTGAGTGATCGAAGACTCTTGTAACACTGGAAGAGACACTGAGAGAATTTTACTAATTAAATTCTCACACTCCACAACATTTTTTTAACCTCGAAGAGGACCCTCTATCCTTACGCTGGCCTCACTGCGTCACCCTTTGCGCAGTGACTGCACAGTGCCTACATCACTGCCTTTGCGCTGCTCCTTCCAGACTTTCCCTGCACTCTCGGACTATTGCTGATCCCTCTCTCTCCCACCTGCAACTCTCCCTCTGATTTGATTTTCTCTTGCCGAACTTTAGCCACTGAGAAAATCGATCTACTTGGACAATTGAGTATCTGCACTGGTGTGTTCTCCAAGTGCCCCGTCGATTTCCTTCTTATAATCTCTCGTTGAGGTATCAAGGGCCAAGATTAAAACATAATTGATGGCTAAGATTAGCATGGACTCGATCTTCGTCTTCATCTATAAGATTCTCACCAGATTTAATTAATGCAATTTAAGTAATCACATTTCCTAAGTTTAGACTTGGGAATACATTAAAAATGATTAATTATTTTAAATAAATCATCTCCAGGTGGAAATTTCCCAAACGACTTCTGGGTCTTGGAGAATGCATGTGTCTTAGCCTCTTTGCAAAATCTTGAGGCTAGAGCACATTCGATGCTACAAAAATCAACACTCCCTCTTAGCAAGGAATGTACTCAAGTGCTGCAACCTACCAAAGCATCACTCTGACTTTGTATCACCTCCTGCTGCCTACTGATGTCTGGCCTTACTACCCACCAACTACCGCGCGACTTTGATTCTGCGCTGCATCTGTGCTGCTGCTGATCTTGCATGCTGCTACGAACCACTGCATCTGCACTGTAACTCCCTCTCATCTGCTGCTGCTACAACTGAGAATCCATGTGTTTCTCTTGCTGAAACGGGTTCTCTACCATACCCATATGTTCCCTAAACTGGATAAACTTATCTCTACCTAGAGATTTTGTGAGTACGTTTACTACCTGATCTCCTATGGGAACATACTGCAACTGTACTACCCCACACTAAACACAGTCTCTAATAAAGTGACATCTGATATCAATGTGTTTTGACCTATCATGAAAGACTGGATTCTCAGAGAGTTTGATACAACTCTGATTATCGCAGTAAGCACTGGTCACTCCCATCCTCTTTCTGAACAAACTCACAAGCAACTTTCTAAGCCATATCGCTTCGTACGTAGCTATGCTAGCTGCCATATATTCAGCTTCTATTGAGCTCAGTGCTACTGATTTTTGCTTCGTGCTGCACCAAGAGATCATCCCTGATCCAACACTGAAGCAGTACCCGAAGGTACTTTTCCAGTCTACTAAACTACTTGCCCAATCTACATCTGTGAATCCACGCAATCTGACGTCATCTCCTCGAGTATATTTCAACCCATATTCGATTGTTCCACACACATATCTAAGAATGTGCCTAGCTGCTGCCCAATGTACCCTTTTTGGTTCCACCATGAATTGACTAAGGGTGTTGACAGCGAAACAAATGTCTAGCCTAGTGTTGACCAGATACATGAGCGACCCAACGAGCTGTCTGTACAAGGTGGGGTCGACTTCCTTATCTCCTGATGCGTCTATCTTCTTCCAATTGGTGATCATAGGCATTGCCATGGGTCAGCAATCCTGCATTCTGAATCTTTTCAGAATCTTAGTAGCATATCTTCCTTGCCCAAGGAATATCTCGCCATTCTTCTGCCATACTTCCAATCCTAGAAAATAATGGATCAACCCCATATCCTTCATGTCGAATTCTGCGTCAAGGTTCTTCTTGCAATCATTTATGAGCCCTGATGACCCTGTTAAAAACAAGTCATCTACATATAATACTAGAATGAGCGGTTCATTCTCCACCATTAGATAGTAGAGATTGGGATTAACATCACTCTTGATCAATCTGAACTGTTGCAAGTAACTATCAGTCCGACCATACCATGCTCTGGGTGCCTGCTTGAGCCTATACATGGATTTCTTTAACCTGCATACACGAGTTCTCCTCTCATGAGTCTCGAAGCCTTCAGGCTGTTCTATATAAACCTCTTCTTCTATCACCCCGTTCAAGAATGTTGTCTTGACATCCATTTGGTGAATCTCCCTTCCCATTTGAGCTCCTAGGGATATAATGGATTTGATAGAGGTATATCTAGCGATTGGGGCGAAGGTCTCCTCATAGTCTATCCCTTCCTTTTGCGTGTACCCCTTCGCCACGAACCTAGCCTTATACTTCTCTACACTGCCATATGCAGAGTACTTGATCTTGTAGATCCACCTTGAACCTACAACTGATCTATCCTCTCATCTAGATACTGTGAAAATTTTCAACCAGTTGCAGTGATATATTTTTTTCTCCTACTTATTATTTCAGTAAGTTATTATTCATAAATCTTCCTGCAAATATCGAAATAAATACTACTGCAACATTCACAATTATATATGCAAAGAAATAAATAGCAGAGAACATAAGCACAAGAATCAATCACATGTACACAGTTATTTTTGGACAATTGTCCTCGGAAAAACCCAATGTGGGAAAATCGGTGCAGCAAATGATATCTTTACAGGGAAATATTCGATAGATAAATTTTGAACCATCCGGGACTGAATACCCAGCGTTCTTAGAGAAATTTCTAATACCCAGAAGAACCCCTGCAAGCCCCTGCGCTAGTCTTCGTGATTCTTTGCGTAGTCCCAGCGCTGGACTGCGTGGAGGCTGCATGGGGTCTGTGCGTTGTAGCCTCAAGCTACCTTCAGTGACCCACTGCTTCTCTCCGACCTTGATCTCGATCACCCCTGACCTCCTCCTACTTCTGCAACTTCTCGCCTTGCAACTCTCCCACTGAGATTGAATTCTACATCAGAATGGATCTCCTTCGGGTACTGAGTGTGTGCCCTGCTTATCTTCCAAGTGACCCTCAAGCCTTTTTTTATAATCTTCTTGTTGGAGAACCAACGGCTGAGATTAAAAGATTAGTCAATGGTTAAGATTAAATCTTGACTTGATCCATGTTTTCTAGAAGATTCACCCTCTGACTTATTAATGCCCTTTAATTATTTCCTTTTCCTAAGTTTGGACTTAGGGTCTCCATTAAAATAATTAATTATTTTAATAAGTCTTGAACTGAGTGAAGTTTCCATAAACTGTTTTTAGGTTTTTTTGAATGTTGCTGTCCAAGCCTCCCTGCAAAGTTTGAGACTTGGAGCACTTCCGGATGCTACAAAAATCAACACTCCCTCTTAGCGAGGAAAGTGTTCCAACAATATGCCTGCTGCATGCTGCTTTGATTCTGAAGCACCTTCTACGCTGCTGCCCCCTGTACAACTGCCTTTGACACTGCCACTGTCACTTGCTGCATCTGTACCATAGCTTTCTCTGAATACTAAATCCTCCATTCTTGCTATTGGAAGGGATTCTTCATCATCCCCATCTTCTCTGTGAAGTAGACAAACTTTGTCTTTCCCAGAGCTTTGGTGATGATGTCTGCCACCTGTTCTCCTATTGGAGTGTACTGCAACTGAACAACTCCACGTTTTACCCAGTCCCTGATGAAGTGACACCGAATGTCAATATGTTTCGACCTATCATGAAACACAGGATTTTCAGAGAGCTTTCTACAACTCTGATTATCACATAAAATGCTGGTCGCTTCCATTTTCTCCTTGAGTAGATTTACTAACAGTTTCCTAAGTCATATGGCTTGGCACGAAGCTATGCTAGCTGCCATATAATCTGCCTCTGCTGAACTTAGTGCCATGGACTTCTGTTTCCTACTGCACTAGGAAGTCATTCCTGATCCTAGACTGAAACAGTACCCATTGGTACTCTTCCGATCAACTGAACTTCCAACCCAATCTGCATCAGTAAAACCACTCAACCTGACATCATTGTCACGGGTGTACTTCAATCCAAGCTCGACTGTTCCTCGAAGGTACTTGAGAACATGCTTGGCCACTGCCCAATGTGCCCTCTTCGGTTCCACCATGAACTGACTTAGGATATTAACAACATAACATATGTTTGGCCTTGTATTTACTAGATACATCAATGACCCTATGAGTTGTTTGTATAATGTAGGATCAACTCATCATCATCGGACGCGTCGATTTTCTTCTAGTTGGTAATCATTGGAGTGCTCATGGGTCTACAATTCTTCATTTGAAATTTCTTCAGAATCTCTATAGTGTATCTTCCTTGACCAAGGAAGATCTCCCCATTCTGCTGCCAAACTTCCAACCCTAGAAAATAGTGCATCCATCCCAGATCCTTCATGTCAAACTCTTAAGCTAAATTCTTCTTGCAATGTTGATGAGGCTTGATGATCTTGTCAAGAACATATCATCCACATACAATACCAGTATCAATGGCTCACTCCTTACTCTTAGATAGTAGATATTGGGATCTGCATCAGTCTTGACGAATCCCATGTTCTGCAGATAACTGTCAATTTGACCATACCAGGCTCTAGGAGCTTGCTTCAGTCCATATAATGCTTTTTTCAATCTGCACTCATGAGTTTTCTGATCATGTGTCTCAAAGCCCTCCGGTTGTTCTATATACACTTCTTCTTCTATCACACCATTCAAGAATGTCGTCTTGACATCCATCCTGTGAATTTCCCATCCCATCTGCGCAACAAGGGATATCACACACCTGATAGATGTGTTTCTGGCTACCAGAGCGAAGGTTTCTTCATAGCCTATTCCTTCCTTCTTAGCATACCCCTTAGCCACGAACCTGGCTTTAAATTTCTCGATGCTGTCGTCTGCAGCATGCTTGATCTTGTAGATCCACTTGGATCCTACAAAAAATCTCTCCTGTGGTCTGGGTACTACTTCCCAGACATCATTTGTCATGATGGAACTGTACTCTTCCACCATTGCATCAACCCATCCCTGGTGCTGAGAAGCTTCCCAGAAACTGGAGGGTTCTTCGACTTGAGGAACCAAGGCTTGATACCTCTCAAGCTGCTTACGCTATCTCTTCTCCTTCCTTGGATTTCTGACAAAATCCTCTGCATCCTTCAGAATCCATCAAAGTTCCCTGCTCGTTCTTCCACTGGTGGTGGGTGGATTTACCGACTCTTCCTCTGACTGCGTAGCAAAAGGCAACTCTCGTGATCTTCTGAAG
The DNA here is from genome assembly GCA_034641835.2 of Pinus albicaulis. Classification (NCBI taxonomy): domain Eukaryota; kingdom Viridiplantae; phylum Streptophyta; class Pinopsida; order Pinales; family Pinaceae; genus Pinus; species Pinus albicaulis. The sequence goes on from CM076574.1 coordinate 1,379,969,468, forward strand.
GCTTTCTCCTCCATAAATTTCACATCTCTTTGCACCACTACTTTCCTGCTCTTAGGAATGTAGATGCGATAAGCCTTTGCATTCTCGTTGTACCTACTAAATACCCCCTTTCAATAGTCATCTCCAACTTCTTCCTCTTCTCACTGGGTACATGACAGTAAGCTGTACTACTGAAGATCCTAAAGTGACTCACTTCGGGCTTGCTGCCAGTGAAGACACTTTCTGGCGTGATCTTTCCCAGTGCAGTGTGAGGAGTTCTATTCTGAATGTAGACAGGTGTATTACACACATCAGCCCATAGGAATTTGGGCATGTCTTGGTCATACAACATAGCTTTGGTTGCTTCAACAATAGTCTGGTTCTTCCTTTCTGCCACTCCATTCTATTCCAGATTGTATGGAGCTGTCCATTCTCTTTTGACGCCTTCCCTTGCGCATAATCCAATGAATTCTTAATCTATGTATTCACCTCCATTATCTTATCGCAATACCTTGATCCGCTTCCCTGTCAGATTCTCCACCAGAGCTTTGAACTCTTTAAATCGACTGAAGGTTTCATCCTTGGTCTTCAAGAAGTAGATCTAGGTTTTCCTGGAATGGTCATCAATGAAGGTGACGAAATATTCGGCACCACTAAGAGCCCCTCTCACCGCCCTCAATCTTAAAGGTAGATAGCCCTGAAGATCTGTTTGCACGTTCGGCTCTGTTTTCAGCTGCCTCTTCTTTCTTTTTGTCCTTTGCATAAATCACATCATGCGCAGCTCTCATAATCTCCGAGCTAGAAGACTTACAAGTCTCAACATCAAGCTCGGGGATTTTAACCAAATGTTATTTCAACCTGCCAAACCCTCCTGTCATATGCTGGCCACACAATTTGCAATTCAGTCATTGTCGATTTGTCCCATCTTTAGGTTCCCTATACTACCAAAATGGGTCCAGACTCCAAGGCCTTTGGCATATTCGCAGTGGAAATGAACAACTTCAAAATTTAATCTTAGGCCACCAAAAACACATAAAAATGGCATTAAACCCCCACTAGACAAAAGATAACAACCCCTTCTAAAAAATCAAACTTTTAGAAATTTAATTTCGATTATTTGCAATGAAAAATGGCAATAAGAGGGTGTATAACAAACTAAAATCAAGTTTGCTGTCCCACTATAGAAAAAACCCTTACGTTGTTTTATGGGCATGAAAATCATGGCAAAATGAGAAAAAAAATGAAGGAAAATGTAGGCAGGAAAAGAGGCGAGTAAGCATGCCTATATCTATGGGAAAAAATCATTAACATGGCGGGATTTAAGAAAATACCTGTGAATTGAAGATGACAACACCATTTTGCTGCTTTGACAAATGAACTTGAACCCTTGATCCACTAAATTTTTTTTTCTGGTGATGATGATGGTTGTTTGGCCCTTAATCCCTCCTTGGAGATGACCATAAGCTCTCCTCCTTTCTTTTCCAACAACAAACAAACATAAATGAGGGAAAATAACCACAAATTCCCCTTGAAAAACCGTGGATCAGCTGGCCCCACGTTTTTTTATATTGTGGCGGGAAAGTCGGTAGAAATTGTGTTTTTTTTTTCTAAAAATTCATGATTTTTTCATAGTGCAACAAATCACCATTTTTTGCTGGCAAATTTTTGGCATGTCGTGATTTTTCGTAACATTGGTGAAAAATTGCCATTGTTATCAACACTGCTGTTGAAAATTATTCTATTGTTGTGGAATAATGGAAACATGAGTATCAGATTCATTATTATTTATAGTGGAATTTTAATGGCAAAATTGTTTTCACGTTATTGGCATTTGAGAACATTTTTTTACCATTTTTCCATTATTCCATTGCATTTTGGAGTATTGTTGTCATAGTATACATTTTACATTGAATTGATCATTTTTATTGAAGTTATTGGTTAAGAATTGTAAGTAGAATAGCTTAATCACATTATATATTATTTTTTTATGGAAATTTTGATAAATTAGTGAATCTTAATGTAGGCTGCAAAGAGGCTTCTAAATAGCAAGGGAGAACTGAATCAGGAGCTTCAAGTTTTCCAAAGTTCACCTGAAATTTTAGGTAACTCTATTTATTCTATTTTTGGAAATTTAATTATTCATGCCTAATGATTTGCTTCATGATGCTTCTACAAAAGTGTGATCTCTAAATCAGATTACAGTTATATCTTGTGGCTTTTGCATTTATCCATTTTTGTCTTTTCTTTCTATTATATTTTGTTTTAATATGAACATTACCTCTCTTTGTTGCAAGTTGAAGACTTCACATATCTTGATTATTTTAAGTTTGGTTAGAAGCAAAAGATGTTTTCATAAGCATATAGTTGGAAAAATTGTTACTAGACACTTTTTTAATGATTATTTTCTCATAATCATGGAGGATAAATAATTGGTGGACAATAGTATGGAATGGCCTCAAACTTTATGCACATCGTTTGGGTGTAGAATTCAATAGGTCAAAACCTAGTGCTATGAGCAAGGTCCCTATGATATTCTTGATTGGTATGCAAATCGAGGATGGATGTGGATTCAAATTGGGCAAATATTTAAGTTCATAATCATTCCTTTTATCTTTCAGGCATTGCTCAAGAAATAGTGGGAAATTATGTGATGTATATTTTATTATTTATTAATTAGATTTAGTTATCTTAGGTTATTAACTGAAAATGCATGATCAAAGATCATGCCTCTTCGCCAAGGGATACCTTGAGGCTATATTTAAAGCCTAGGCGATCACTCATTGTAATTATCTCATCTCTTATCTTCATCATTAATAATATATATTTATCAAGTTTACCAGAGTTTTTTTTTTTTTTTGACTATATAATTATTATATATATATAATTTTTAATTAAAAATTATATAATATATATAATTTAATTATATAATTATTATATATATATAATTATTTAAATGGAAATTATATAATATATAAATGACTATATAATTATAATATATATATATATATATATATATATATATATATATAATTATCGATTAAATTATATAATATATATTTTATATATAATTAAAAAAAATCGTGTTTTTTTTTTTAAATGTGCCGTTTGGTTTAAACTTTAAATGACACACCGTTTCATTACGAGGAGTAGATGTGGTCTTAGGAATTCAATGGCTACGAACTCTAGGTACTTATTCTGCCAACCATCAGAAGCAGTTTATAAGTTTTAAGTGGAAAGGGTAGAAATACAAGTTGTATGGATTCCAAGCCCCAGAAAATCAAGTCGTATCTTCCTCTCTGATGACGAAGATGACTCAAATAGGAGCGCCAACATCTACAGTACAATGTCAGCAGTTAGAAATGTTATTTTCAAAAGGGAGCCACGAAGAGTCGCCAGAAGTCAAGACAGGATCCGACCCTGTTGATATCAGATATATTCACTATCCAGATCAACAACAGATTGAACTCGAGAATATGCTCCACGGCTTTTTTAAAATATGGGAAGCAAGAGCTCGCCGCTCGCGAAAACCAGACATTCGTCAACGTTGTCCATCGATTACATATGCTTTGAGGACAAAGCATCTTTAAGAGAGGGGCAATGTTATGTATATTTTATTATTTATTAATTAGATTTAGTTATCTTAGGTTATTAACTGAAAAGGCATGATCAAAGATCATGCCTCTTCGCCAAGGGACACCTTGAGGCTATATTTAAAGCCTAGGCGATCCCTCATTGTAATTATCTCATCTCTTATCTTCATCATTAATAATATATATTTATCAAGTTTACCAGAGTTTTTACACTCCAAATTATTATCTAGAAAATGGAGAAAAAAATTAAAAATTGTTGACTAATCTTTTTTCTTTGGCTGTCAAGTTTCAAATTTGTAACAAGATTTTATTTGTTACTTATGTTGACTACTCTTATTATTGGATGCCATCGACTTGTGGCTAGTGGCAAACAATAAATAGAAAAGTCTCTCTAAATGTTCCTATTACCCACCACCAGTGGGTGACACCCATAGGATACATTTTTCTTGTAGTTTTGTCTTCAGCTGATAACCAACAACCCCTTGCAACCACCAGATAGCTTGATGTGCCAACATCGCCGCCACCTGAGCTAGGCCATTATGAGCCCTCGCCCATTAGTTGTGATCGTATGTTTAAAGGTGGGCCTTCCAAACCCAAAGCTATGACTTCCATTATGTAATTGGGTATTTTTGCTTACTTATCATGAACACATCTGGACATGGACTAGTGGGGGGATTCGGTGGAAAGAATGGGCTTGGTCTGTATTCTTGTCCCCTTGTCTAATTTAGTGGTTAGAATTTGTAATATTCCAAACTAGGAAAGACAGTAATATTGAACACAAAATTGGAATGTGCAACAAATATTAATACAAACACATGAGCAAATCATAGATCCATTATATTATGTATTAGAGCAACAAAACATACAATATGTTGAGGAACAAATCATTCAAACTAGGCAAACAAGCCTCCAATGCCCAAATACACTATAATCCCAAATGATGCTGCTATACAGAAACGCCGGAGTACATGACAGCGCAATCCTAGTGAGGGTTACTGCAACTGGAAAATGGAAACAAGTGGATCTACTGATATGATGCTCAAAAGGAGCTGAAAATGGAGAACTAGTCTCTCAAACACAATCCCAAGATAACTCGGAAAGGGTTTCTTGAAATACACAAGATGCAAAAAGTGCAGACTGCAACTTTGTGGCTGAATCACGCTGTATCATTGGAGCTTTGCTGAAATAAGGCTGAAATAACAAATATATGGTTGTATCTTCTCCTCCCTAGCTTTCCAGGTGAAAGGTTGTTCCCTTCACTAGGAAATTAGCTCATAAACAGGGTTTCTCAACCCTCCACTGCAACACCCTGCAAAATAACACAGTTCCTCAAGGAGACTACGCTGTGTCTGAAGATAGCTTCTTGGTCCAATGCCGGATGGTGGAAATGAAGCTCAGAATAGCTCTCCTGAGTGGGCACTCGAAGTCCCCCGAGGTAGAGTGTGGGATTCTCGCCTGGAAATGCCCTTGTACTAAACAGTACAGCAAACTCCGCTAAATAGCTGAAGCATGCAAGAAGTCATAAGACCCAAACATAAACAATATTCTGAATGCTTCTCATGGTTGCCATCCCTTCCCTTATATGCTTGGTGAGCTTCCTCACCCTTGGCCCTACTCATTTATGATGCTACTCCCATGCAAAGACTCCTCTAAAACTGCGCTGTCCCCACTAGCTCCACTCTCTCCTATGGCAGCGCTGTTAATTTGGTCAATCTTGACCCATTCTACATGCATTACCCCTTTCCACACCAAGGGTTGCTTTATTTTAGCTAGCTAAATTGATCCACATGCATACTAGAAGTGGTTTATTCCTACTAAAGAGATTTAAGGGTCTCTTTACCCCACTTATTCATCTAAACTGTGAATAGAAGCAACATATAATATTCCAACTAGCTAAAAGCTAATTGGGAATATTACAGTCCTTCCCTTCCAAATGTTGCTTGTCCTCAAGCAACAGTAACGAAGGATGCTGCAATATATTCTCTCCTTCCCAAGTGGCATCCTCATCAGGTAGATTCCTCCATCGAATCAGATATTCTCTAATTACCCTGTTTCTTAGCTGCCTCTCCCGAGTATCCAAGATAGCCTCCGGTTGTAAAATCAGATGGCCCTCATCATCAATAGGTGGGAGATCCATGGTGGTAGCCACATGTTGTCCAATGGCCTTCTTGAGGCATGAGACATGAAAAATGTTATGGATCTTACTTCCAATGGGAAGCTCCAACTTATATGCTACCTCCACAACATGACAGATCACCCTGTATGGCCCATAGAATCGAGGCTTAAGCTTCTCAACCCCATTCTCCTTTAGTGTAGACCGTTTATATGGCTGAAGACGAAGATAGACCAAATCATCAACCTCAAACTGCCTCTTTGTCTGACCACAGTTTGCATATAACTTATGTTGGTTTTGTGCTGTAGCAATGCTGTCCTTGAGGGCCTAGAGTATATCCTGACTCTCTTGAATCCACTCCTTTGCTCTAGGAGCCTTGCTTGTCCCAAACATCACATCAGCAAATGATAGAGCATAATACCCATAAAGAACTTGAAATGGGATCATGCTGATGGACATGTGGAAAGTTGTGTTGTAGCAATACTCCCCCAAATGGAGCCAGCGTAGCCATGCCCTTTGTTGCCCCGAAACATAGTTTCGCAAGTAGCCTTCTAGCCACTTGTTAACTATCTCTGTCTGTCCATCGGTCTGTGGGTGATAGCTGGTACTCGGTGTTAACTCTGTACCCACTAACCGAAAAAGCTCATGCCAAAACCAACCATGAAGCGGCTATCTCGATCACTGACTATGGTATTTGGGAGACCATGGAGTCTAAAGACATCTCTAAAGAAGAGTTCAGCCACCTGTGAAGCAGTATATCGTGCAGAAATAGCAAAGAAATGTGAATACTTTGTTAGTCGATCAACAACTACAAAGATACAATCCTTACCCTGAACCATAGGTAGACCGGTGATGAAGTCCATGGAAATACTCTCCCATTTTCCATTCGGAATAGGGAGTGGCTGCAACAATCTTGCGGGATGGTTGTGCTTTCCTTTGTTCTGTTGGCAAACTACGCACTCCTTGATGTGTTGGAGCACATCCTCCTTGAGATCCTTCCATGAGAATCTCTCCCGAATAGCTCGGTATGTCTTGGTGCATCCTTGATGCCCGAAAAGTGGTGAATCATGTGATGCCTGCAAAATCTTCTTCTTGAGTCTAGAATCTCTAGCCAAGAAGACCCGGTCTCGGTAATAGATGACCTCATCCATCACTCTATACCTCATCAATCACCTGTCCATCTAGGATCTCACATGCAAAGCAGTCTTTGGAATACTCTACTAGCAACTGGGCCTTCCAATCTATATCCATACTCATCAAGGACAGTGCTGCTAGCCTCCGAGATAGAGCATCTGCCACTACATTGCTCTTCCCCTTGACATATTCAATGTCAAAGTCATAGGCTTGGATCTTGCTCACCCATTTCTGCTGTCTCTCCTGTAGCTGCTTCTGCTCAAGAAAGAACCGAAGACTATTGTGATTAGTCTTCACTCGGAATTTGTTACCCACCAAATATTGCCGGAACTTGGCTAAGGCATGCATGATTGCCAACATCTCCTTATCATATATAGGATACAATCTCTCATGTGGCAACAACTTCCGATTCTGGAGTGGAAAAACTCTGGTAGACTTGATAATTATATATTATTATTGATGAAGATGATAAGATGATTACAATGGGGAATCACCGAGGCTTTAAATATAGCCTCAAGGTGTCCCTTGGTGAAGAGGCATGATCTTTGATCATGCCCTTCCACATTAATAACCTAAGATAACTAAATCTAATTAATAACTAATAAAATATACATAACATTGCCCCTCTCTTAAGATGCTTTGTCCTCAAAGCATACGTAATGATGGATGTTGCTGGCGAAACGCTTCAGACTCCCAAGATGCTTCTTCAATGGGCAAGTCCTTCCACTTGATTAAATATTCGGTAATAACACGAGAGCGCAGCTTCTTATCACGAGTAGATAGGATACCCTCGGGCTCTAGAACGAGCTTGCCTTCATCATCCAAAATGGGAAGTGTTGTTTGGGGCAACTGATGGTTACCCAATGCCTTTTTTAAGCAGGACACATGGAAAACATTGTGAACACGACTAGTATCGGGAAGGCTCAACCCATAAGCGACTTGACTGATCTTTTTAATAATTTGATACGGACCATAAAACTTTGGAGCCAATTTATTTTTTCCTTTTTGTTTAAGGGACAACTGCTTGTATGGTTGAAGCTTGACAAACACCCAGTCTCCAACTTCAAATGATCTCTCAGTGCGATTACGGTCAGCTTGTTGCTTCATACGATTATGTGCAACACTCAAATTTTCTTTTAGAATTTGGACGACCTTTTGGTGTTCTTCTAGTTGATTTTTTACTGCTGGCAAATTAGTTTGAACTGAAGCAAAATATTTCCACTTTGGAGGCTCATATCCATATAGAGCCTGGAACGGAGTCATTTTTGTCGATGTATGGTAAGTAGAATTATACCACCATTCGGCAAGATGCAACCATTGGACCCACTTATTTTGTTTCTCCGTAGCATAACACCGTAGGTAAGCTTCCAAACATTTATTAACAACCTCTGTTTGCCCATCTGTTTGAGGGTGATAAGCTGAGTTCATATTGAGGTAGGTTCCAACATGGTTGAACAATTCCTTCCAAAAGTTTCCTTTAAATTTGGCATCCCTGTCACTAACAATAACCTTCGGAAAGCCGTGTAGTTTATAAATATGTTTGCAGAATATCTCTGCAATTTGCTTTGCAGAGTTTGTTTTTTTAATAGCGATAAAGTGAGCATACTTAGTGAGTCTATCTACTACAACGAAGATCTTATCCTTTCCATCCGATACAGGTAATCCTTCAATAAAATCCATCGATATTTCTTCCCATTTCTAAGTCGGAATATTTAAGGGATGAAGTAAGCCAGGTGTCATAATGTTTTCACTTTTATTTCTTTGACACGTGTCACATTCTGCAACATATTTTTGAATATCGTGACTCATACCTTTCCAGAAAAATGACTGACGTGCATTGTAGTAGGTTTTGAAATATCCTACATGCCCAGATGACATGGAATCATGTGATTCCTTGAGTTTTTTGATATAAACTTGGATTTGGAATTTAGATAAATTCTCCCTTTGTACCATAAGATATCGTTCTTCCATTCAAATTTTGAATTCCCTGGGAGATTATTGATTATAGCCAACATTTTTGGATCTTTGGCGTATTCACTTCTAATCTCATTAAGCCATTCAGGCACAACAATTGAAACTGCAAGTAATGTTGTTTCCTCATCTTTTCTAGACAGGGCATCCGCTACTACATTGTCCTTTCCTTTCTTGTGTAATATCTCCATGTCAAAAGCGGCAATCTTCTTGATCCATTTTTGTTGTTCTTCAGAGAGTGTTTTTTGCTGAAGGAGATACTGAAGACTGTTATGATCGGTTCGGATGGAAAATTTACTTCCTAACAGATATTGTCTCCATTTGGCCAATGCATGCATAATTGCGAGCATTTCCTTACTGTATGTGGACTTGAGACGCTCACGTTTATTTAGTTTTCTGCTTTCAAAAGCAATAGGGTGCCCCTCTTGCATTAATACTGCACCAATACCGAATCCAGAGGCATCACATTCAATGATAAATGGTTTAGAAAAGTCAGGAGTTGCCAATACTGGTGCATTAGCCATTACTTCCTTCAAATCTTCAAAACATTTTCCTGCTTTCTCATTCCATTGAAACGAATTTTTCTTTAAAAGATTTGTAAGAGGTGCAGTTCGATGCACATAATCTTTAATAAATCTTCGATAATATCCCGTTAATCCTAAAAATCCTCTGAGCTTGGATATGTTCACTGGTTTATTCCATTCCCTTATAGCCTTAATCTTAGAAGGGTCCACTTTTACTCCTTCATGGGATATTAGGTGTCCCAGATATTTAACTTCTTCTTTTCCAAAGGTGCATTTGGATTTTTTTGCATAGAATTGATGGTCTTCTAGTAACGTGAGAATTTTTTCCAAGTGTTGCAAATGCTCCCTCCAGGTTTTACTATAAATCAAAATATCATAAAAAAATAATAGTACAATTTTCCTAAGATATGGACGAAATAACTCGTTCATAGTGGCTTGGAACGTAGCTGGTGCATTTGTTAACCCAAAGGGCATTACTTTAAATTCATAATGACCTTCATGTGTTTGAAATGCAGTTTTTGGTATATCTTCCAATCTAATTCGGATCTGGTAATAACCTGACCTTAAATCTAATATAGAGAAATATTTTGCGCCATGGAGTTCATCCAACATTTCATCGATAAAGGGAATTGGAAACTTATTTTTAATTGTTATCTTATTTAATCCTCTATAGTCAATGCATAGCCGAAACAATCCATCTTTTTTTCTTACCAATATAACTGGGGCAACATACGGACTCTTACTTTTTGAAATGACCCCACATTTTAAAAGGTCTTGGATTATCTTCTCAATTTCCGTTTTATGGTGATGTGGGTAGCAATAAGGCTTGATGTTAACAGGGTCTGATCCTGCCTTGACTTCTATTGTATGTTCGATTTCCCTATGAGGAGGCATCTTCATTGGTAGATCTTGAAATACCTTCTCATGTTTCTGAACTAGAGCTTGTACCTCCTGTGATTCTTCGTGGTTGACTTTTGTAGATAACATCTCTAAATGATGACATTCGACTATATAGGCTGGCGCTCCCTTTCGGATCATCTTCATCATCTGGGATGATGATACGATTTGATTTTTTGGGGCTTGGAATCCAAATAACTTGTGCTTCCGCCCTTCCCACTTAAAGCTTATAAACTGCTTCTGATGGTTGGCCGAATAAGTACCCAAGGTTTGTAACCACTGAATTCCTAAAACCACATCTACTCCTCCGAGTGGTACGACATAGAATGGAGATTCTAAACTAAAGTCTTTAATCTGCAATTTGACTTTATGGAATTTTCCTACCTGTTCAATCTTCTTACCATCGGCCACCATTACCTTCATATTAGGCATGGGAAAAGTAAAGAGGTTGAGTCTTTTGGCCATGGTTGAATTTAGAAAATTGTGCGTGCTGCCTGTGTCTATGAGAACCATTACATTGTGTTTTTTAATATGTCCCCTTAATTTTAGTGTCTGCGGTTGTGATATACCTGTCATGGCTGATAATGACACTTGCGGAGTGCTGTCATCATCTACTTCTAGGGAGAATTCTAGGGTATCTTCTATCCCTTCTATGTCTGAATCATCATTGTTAGAATCATTAGTTGCTTCACAGTTATACAGATTTTTTTCTTTCCCATGAGCACATCTGTGCTTAGGGTCCCATTTTTCGCCACAACGTTTGCATTTACCTTCCCTCATTCTTTGTGTTTCCAAGTTAGATTTGTCTCCTTCGCGAAGGCGTGGTGGAACATATTTCATATTATCTTCTTTTGTAGATTGAGGAAACCGTCGCCTTGAATATACTTTTTCTGGTTTCGATATACTTTCAAATTTCTTTTCAGCAGCTTTTGCTTTTTGCCTTGCTACTTCTACGGACGTAATTTCATGTAGTTCGAGCTCTTCTTGTATGTGGATTTTAAGTCCTGAGATGTAAGACTGGATTAGACGAGATTCCGACAATCCGGGTACTCGTGTTGCCAAAGTCTCCCATTCTCGCATGTACTCATCCACATCTCCTTTTTGGCGTAATTTGATAAACGTTGAAAAGAACTTTTCTTCTTTTATGCCTTGAAACCTTTTGAAGAACGCATCCTTAAATTTCCTCCAACTGATAGCGAGCGTTGTTTTTTTCCACCACATATACCAATTATATGCTTCTCCTTCCATTTTCATGGAAGCATACTTAATTTTTTCGTCATCACTAGTAATGTCATAAATCTCAAAATATTCTTCTGCTTTATTAAGCCATGCAACGCTATTTTTTTCATTACCATCAAATTTGGGTAGGTTGATCTTGGCTTTGCGCTGATATGCTAATGGTGGAACAAGAAGGGGATATTGATTAGCGAATGCATTCCAGAGCTGCTTATTTTGAAAATCTGCATTACTATCTTCTTGATGATGTGGGGAATCGATTTTTTCCTGATGCTCTTCTGAGTTCCCTGAATCTGCAAAATTGTTTTGTTGATTTTGTTCCTTGTTAGGAGATATTGGGGATTGTGTCTGACTTAATTTATCTAGCTTATCATTTAGCTTATTGAAGAGTTCGTTCTGCTTTTCTGTGGCCTCGTGATGGTTTAGCCACATTTGTCTTTCTATTCGATTTGTTGTATCATGAACCTTTTTGATATCGTTGGAATGCCCTGCAACTGTACCTTCAAGATCGACTAATCTTTTTCCGAATTCTTCGGAATTATTAGTGATCTGTTTCTCGAGATCCACCAATTTTTTCTGTAATTCAGCCATTGACATTGATGACGACATCGAACGCGTATGAGGTGGGGAATATTTTTCTGCCAGTTTCTCTCCTTCTTTCTTTAAATTTAATTAATTAATTAATTAATTTTTCTTTTTTTTTAAACTATATAATTATTATATATATATAATTAGTAATTAAAAATTATATAATATATATAATTTAATTATATAATTATTATATATATATATATAATTATTAAATGAAAATTATATAATATATATATATAATTGTCAATTGAACTATATAATATATATTTTATATAATTAAAAAAAAATCGTTTTTTTAAACAAAATCGTTCTTATGCTCAAAAGAATTTTTTTTTAAACAAATCGATTTCTTTGCCAGCCGTCACACTGTTTCACGAATTAAAAAAACGTGATTTTTGTTTTTGCTGACCGAAAAACGTGTTTATGTGCTGCGGTGGGGAAGCAACAGGGGAGGGCGGACGGGCGGAAGATAGCTGACAGGGCCGGCGGAAGTAATGGAGGAACAGGCTATAACGTAGAAAAATTTGTAGTGCCTTAAGTTTTTGGTGTGACAACGATATGGCTACGGTGACTGTGGAGCGCAAAAATTGGCGCAGTTAGGAAAGTGCAAGCAGAAATGTTTTTTTCAACAGAGGCGGAAGCCACTAGACGATGTTGAGTTTGGAATGACGGCTAGTTTGGAATGTAAAGGAAGGCGGGTGGAACGCGGGTTGAGTGCAGGCGGGGAGGGTAGCCGCGAATGGGGCAGAGACCGGTGAGGGGGGGCAGCGTGAGTGGGAAGTGGACTGTGAATGAGGGCCGCGGGGAGTGGGGGCACGGGTAGGGAGGCGTAGGTTGTGTAGAGTTGTGTGCAGGTGGGAAGGCCGAGGGGAAAGGCCGAGGGGAAAGGCCCAGAGTGGTAAGGAACAGTGTGGTGGTGAGTGCGTAGAGGGTGATGTTAAGCGTTGGGTGGTGAGGGGGTAGAGGGTTAGCGTATGAGCTTGAGAGGGGAAGGTTGTGGGGGTGTGAGTGCAGTGAGGAATTGAGCGTGAGAGTGATGGGAGGGAAAAAAATCTGCAGAAAATTGGTTTAAAAAAAAATTCTGAAATTTCCTTCGAATTCTTTAACCTGATGATCACACAGATCCAGAAGAGCGATGGCTCCGATACCAATGGAGTGGAAAAACTCTGGTAAACTTGATAATTATATATTATTATTGATGAAGATGATAAGATGATTACAATGGGGAATCACCGAGGCTTTAAATATAGCCTCAAGGTTTCCCTTGGTGAAGATAACTAAATCTAATTAATAACTAATAAAATATACAAAACAGACTCTCAAAAGCTATGGGGTGTCCCCCTTGCATCAACGCTCCTCCAATGCCCTCCCCTGAAGCATCACATATCAACACAAAGGGCTAGGTGAAATCCGGTAGAACCAACACCGAGAAGCTACTCATCACTTCCTTGAGCCTATCAAAGGCTCTTTGCGCTGTGGCTGTCCAACTGAAAGCTCCCTTCTTAGTCAAATCTGTAAGGGGGGCTACTAGTTGAGAGAACCTTTTAACAAACTTCCGGTAGTAGGTACAGATGCCTACAAACCCTCGAAGTTCTGTGACATTCTTTGGCTCGGACCAATCCTTGATAGCACAGATCCTCTCTTCATGAACTCTCACTCCATCTACTCCAATGACGTGGCCCAAATAGAGCATCTCTGTGAGTCCAAACTCACACTTGGAGAGCTTAGCATAGAATTTGTTGAGATTTTGTGTATTTAGGGTAGCATCAATTGTGCTCTAGCTTCCAAACTTTGTGGAGGGACTAGAGTTCACCTGATCTACAAGACCTAGAAATGGATTTGGGAAATTTTATCTAGTTTAGGAGATATTAAATTAATTAATTATTTTAAGTGTATTTCTTAAGTTAAAGCTTAGGGAACTTAAATAATTAAAGTAAATTTAATTAAACATGTGATGAAATTGTCTTAAGTCACATGGATCAAGATTTCTTTTAATCTTAGCCATTGAGTCAAGATCTGATCATGGCCGTTGATTTATCAACGAGAAAAGTATAAAGGAAAGGCTTGGGGTCATTTGTAAACACATAGAGGTAGAGCACTGAAGCTAAGCTGAGATTCTAGGGCAGGGTTTGCTAAGAATTCTCAGAAGTGTTTCTGCTGTAGAGAGGGGAATTTAGGCCAAGGGGATGATCTGATCCCAGGGTCTAGAATACACAAGAGGCAGAGATCAGCTCAAGGACAATGCAGAGGAAGGCAACAGCAGTAGCAACAAAGACAACACAGTCTCTCCAAGGACAACGTGATTTTCAACAGGAAACCCTCTAGGGTTATGCAGAGACTCTTCGGGGGCAGCATAGTGACTGTGTCACCCAGTCTAGGGTAACGCAGTCCCTTCCGGAGCAACACAGAGGGTTTGGAGGACTTCCAAGGCTGACGTAGAGGCTTTCAGGGGCTTCAGAGGTTGACGCAAAGCCTTTCAGGGACAACGCTGGGGTTTCTAGGCCTTAATCGTGGCTCAGTTCTGTAAATCCCGTTTGAGGGTGTGGATCAGTCATTATTTTGGCCCTAGATCAGCCAGAAAGCTATAGATCTAGTGTTTTCTCTATCGAATTTTCCAGATCTGGAACCCAGATTTGTGTATTCAGAAATATTCTTAATAATAGAACCCTCCAGCAGCCAGATACCGGTTTTCCCACATTGGGTTTTTCCGGGGACTATTTTTCCAGAAATAACTGTCACTTTGTCAATGTGTGCATGTGCTTATTCTAGATCATGATTGTTAGAGATCTGTTATGTGTTTTGCTTCGATGTTAACTTGAATTTATTCAGTTAATAACTTGTCTAAGTAGGAGGAACTTAACCGGATTGACAGTAATAATTTCTGCATAAGATATGAGATTCAGAAATTTCTACATGGTATCGGAGCAATTGCAGATCTAGGAGGGACACCAGCTGAAGAGACTGAAGGTTCTAGCTGCAGAAAGCAGCAGAAACACAGATATGAAGGGACAACGCAGTTTTTAGGAGAAGATTCACGCAGAGGGAAGGGTGACGCTTTCCAGCGCTGTGTCCTAGCAAGTCCACGCAATTACTGCGTAGAGGCAGCTCAGAAACATCGCTGGTTTGGTCTGAAGCCAGCCAGTGTGATTTAGATCTAAATCTGTCAGATCCAGAAAAGATTGCAGAAAAGGTGCAGAAATTCAGAAGAGCTGGTGGGGTTAAAATTCTGAAGTTTTCAGATTTTTAGCCTTAGCACAAGTGACAAAGATTGGGAGGAGATCAACTTCTCAGAAAGTTTCTTGCCAAAGGAAACTTAAAGTTTGATTAGAGGATCAAAGAAGAAGCTGAATTATAGTTGATTTGGTAGATTTCCAAGGAGGGAAAATCAAGTGTCAAAAGGAGCAGAAGGCACCTGTTTCACCAAGGGCCTTAGATTCATTTCTCTAGCAATAGAAAAGGAAGTTCCGACACATTTTGAGCAGATGGCTCCTCATGGACTGCGTCATCAAGATAGGCTAGATGGCCTCTCATACTTTTCGGTTTGGAAGGCAAGGATCCTGATTGTCCTTGAGGCGTACAATCTAAGAGACCATGCAGAGCAGACTCTGGCCACACCGACAGATGCGGATCTCCTACGGAAGCATAAGGAAGCTGCTGGGCATGCCAAGCAGCTGATAATGGATGGTAAAAAGGACCATATTGTACCACCCGAGCTGAGAAGAGAACGGCTAACGAGATGTGGAAGGCCTTGAATTCCCTATATGAGGGAAAGTATGTCCAAAGAAAAATGCTGTTGGAGATCCAAATGAGGTCATTCATGATGACCAAGGGAGAAGACACAGAGCACTTCCTCTTCAGACTGCAGTCAATTAGAGGTTAGCTGACTGCAACAGGTGCAATGGTGGATGATGCTGTGATAGTCAGGACTGCCCTCAATGTAGTCACGGATAAGTGGGAAACCTTTGTCCAAAGTATTTTGGGCAGAGCAGACCTCCTAGATTGGGACAACTTGTGGTCAATTCTGCGTCAAGAAGAACAACGCAGATTCACCAAGAGGCAGCACAACCCAGGATTGAGCAAAGTGAAGAAGGAAGATGAGGAAGATGCAGCCTTGGCATCAAAGAAGGAGCCGGAGAAGAAGAAGGATCTTTCAAAGATCAAGTGCTTCCAGTGTGGTGAAATGTGACATTTTGCTAGCCATTGTTCTCAGAAGAAAAAGGACAAGGAAATATCTTCTTCCAAAGCAGCTGTGGCAGATGATGGGTTAGAAGATGATGCAGCCATGAGTGCTCATGAACCACGGAGTTGGGGTGACATGGACATGTGGAGGAGCTACATGGAAGAGAGGCGGGATCCTTGAGGAGTTCATCTCTTGGATTGTAATGACCCAACTAGAGTTATAGGGAACATAGACATATTAGCATGCATATGAGACCTACATATGATAACTACATATGCATGTATCACGTGTACTCCACTAGTACATGCACTAATCAATTATGAAAAATCTCAGCATAGAGTAATGAGTGAATTATTGAAGTATTAAGTAAATACCTAACTCACCAGAATATAATGAATGTATTGTAAGGTAAAAGTTATACCTACCACTATCATAATATAAACTAATACTTTGTTCAAAGAAAATTAAAAGCATTGACTTATGCAAATAAATAATAATATTTTAATAAATCTAAGATATTTTAGAAATCCAAGATATTTATTAAATAATAATATTTTAATAAATCTAGGATATTTTAGAAATCCAAGATATTTATTAAATAATAATATTTTAATAAAACTAAGATGTTTTAGAAATCCAAGATATTTATTAAAATAGGATATTTTAATAAATATCTTGAAAGGAGTATGTGTATAAAAGGAGAAGGGGGGCAAACTTCATGGGCATGGGTAGTGAGGTGGGAAAACTGACCCGGATGTTGTCAGAGGAGTTCTAACTATGGGAGACATGAATAGTGAGTTCTAACAGAGTCATGGAGTGATCACCTTTGTTATTGGAGTTTCGGGCACGGGGGCCAGAAGACTTGTCTTCTGGATCTGGAGACTCGAGAGGTTGACCCTAGATAGGCTGGGAGGAAAACGACGGTTTGGTAACGAGAGTGGGAGCCATGACGAGTTTGGAACAACTTCAAACATGGTTCCAGGTAAGTATTAAATAGTGAATTGATATATATTTTGCCATAAATATCCCACTCTGGATTGTGTAGTATAAATTTTGTTAATCATTGTTAATTCCAAAATTAAGGACTTTACATGGATCAAGCGAGCTGCGACAGCCTTAAGACAATAGCGGGACAAGTGGAGCAGTGGGTGCATAGATCACAGATGAGGCAGAGGCAGAGGTAGATCTGAAGATTGGAAGGGGCAGCGCAGAGCAAGGCAGCAACAATGTGGAAGCAGTAGCAGCGCAGAGGCTGATGTGACTTCAGCAGCGCAGAGCAGTGCTACTTATGTAGTGCAGAAAACTTCAGAGGGATAGCGCAGTGCAGCAGCAGCATGATAGACTTCAGCACAAGGGGCTGATGTGACTTCAGTAGTGCAGAGGGAGTCTGATTATGCAGGCAGAGCTGTAGCTGTGCATCGTTCTTAAGATGCCATCATAGATCTGTAGCCTATGGAGCTTCAGTGATGAGGATGCAACCCATCAGACTTGTTTGTCAAAGATTGGGCAGGAGATTCAGTTGTTTCTCTCAGCAACTGAAGTTGCAGTGCAGTAGATCAACAGTGACATTGCTATGAGCAGCACAGATGCAACATATTGAGAGGGAGCTGCAGTACAATGGTTGCAGTGGCAGTGGCAGAGTCATGGGCAGCAGTACAGAATGGCAGTAGTAGTGCAGAGTTGAGTGGCAGGAGGCCAAGCTTCAACAACACAAAACCAATACTCAAAGTCATGTAATGTATAGTGAGATGTATTGTTAGAGCACACCCTTGATGCTAAGAGGGAGTGTTGAGATTTTGTGTATTTGGGGTAGCATCAGTTGTGCTCTAACTCCCAAACTTTGTGGAGGGACTAGAGTTCACCTGATCTACAAGACCCAGAAATGGATTTGGGAAATTTCATCTGGTTTAGGAGATATTAAATTAATTAATTATTTTAAGTGTATTTCCTAAGTTAAAACTTAGGGAACTTAAATAATTAAAGTAAATTTAATTAAACATGTGATGAAATTGTCTTAAGTCACACGGATGAAGCTTTCTTTTAATCTTATTCATTGAGTCAAGATCTAATCATGGCCGTTGATTTATCAACGAGAAAAGTATGAAGGAAAGGCTTGGGGTCATTTGTAAAGACATAAAGAAGTAGAGCACTGAAGCTAAGCTGAGATTCTAGGGCAGGGTTTGCAAAGAATACTCAGAAGTGTTTCAGCTGTAGAGAGGGGAATTTAGGCCAAGGGGATGATCTGATCCCAGGGTCTAGAATACAAAAGAGGCAGAGATCAGCTCAAGGATAGCGCAGAGGAAGACAGCAGTAGTAGCAGTAAGGACAACACAGTCTCTCCAAGGACAACGTGATTTTCAACAGGGAACCCTCTGGGGTTACATAGAGACCCTTCAGGGGCAGCGTAGTGACTGCGTCACCCAATTTGGGGTAACGCAGTCCCTTCCGGAGCAGCGCAAAGGGTTTGGAGGACTTTCAAGGCTGACGCAGAGGCTTTCAGGGGTTTCAGAGGTTGACGCAAAGCCTTTCAGGGACAATGCTAGGGTTTCTAGGCCCTAATCGTGGCTGAGTTCTGTAAATTCCGTTTGACGGTGTGGATCAGTCATTATTTTGGCCCTAGATCAGCCAAAAAGATGTAGATCTAGTGTTTTCTCTGTCAGGTTTTCCAGATCTGGAATCCAGATTTGTGTATTCAGAAATATTCTTAATAATAGAACCCTCCAACAGCGAGAGACTGGTTTTTCAACATTGGGTTTTTCCGGGGACTATTTTTCCAGAAATGACTGTGTCACTTTGTCAATGTGTGCATGTGCTTATTCTAGATTTGGATTGGTAGAGATCTGTTATGTGTTTTTCTTCGATGTTATCTTGAATTTATTCAGTTAATAACTTGTCTAAGTAGGAGGAGCTTAACCGGATTAACAGTAATAATTTATGCATAATATATAAGATTCAAAAATTTCTACAGAAATGTTACTCCTTAAGAATGCGTAATACTGTCTCAATATGCTGTAGATTCTCCTCCCATGTGCGGCTGTAAATAAGAATGTCATCAAAGAAAACCAATACAAACTTCCTCAAGTGACCACGAAAAATGTGGTTCATGCAAGACTGGAAAGTTGCCGAAGCATTGGTTAGCCCAAAAGGCATCACCAAGAACTCAAAATGGCCATAGTGGCATCTAAATGCTGTCTTGGGGATATCTTGGTCCTCACTCTGATTTGATGATACCCCGATCTCAAATCAATCTTAGAAAAATACTTGGATCCCCTTAGCTCATCCATTAACTCATCGATCCTGGGGATTGGATACCTGTTCTTCATTGTCTTCTTGTTCAAGACCCTATAGTCAATGCACATCCTTAATGTGCCATCCTTTTTCTTCACCAAAACCACTGAAGAAGAAAAAGGACTGGTGCTAGGTCGGATGTGTCCTAAAGCCAAGAGCTCCTGAATGGATTTTTCAATCTCATCCCTGTAGGCTTTGGGATGCCTATAGGGTGTGGTGATCATTGCTTGGATCCCCTGCTCCAACTCAATAGTGTGTTCAAACCCTCGGTCAGGGGGTGTTCCTGGTGGAATATCTCCAAATACTGTAGAATAACGGTCCAAAATAGACTGTACATCCGAGTGTACTGATGCATCCTTGCCCCCTCCTTCTGACATATGCAGTTCTACTGCCCACTCTATGTCCCCTCTGTGCAAATCAGCCTCCATCCTATGTGCTGAGACAATCTGGGGTGGATAGGTGTGTATGCCTTTGATTTTCTGATGTTTACCACTCCCCATCTCTGTCCATTCCATCTCCAAGGTTTCCCAATCTGTGGTAACCTTCCCTAAGGTGATTAACCACTGGACACCCAATATCACATTGGTGTCTGGAATATCAACCACAAAGTAGTGGTCTATTAATGTGTAGGTTCCCATAGTGATGGTTATTGCCAGAACATATTTAACACACTGCATGGTTCTAGTTCCTGGAACTAAAACTGAGAAGCCCTCAAAGTCTTCTATGTGAATGCCCCTCCTCTGCACCAACTGAGTATTAACAAATTTATGGGTGGCCCCACTGTTTATCAATACCGATACTCTTTGTCCTTGAATAGTGCCTCTAACTCTCAATGTTAGATACTAGGGAACTCCCCGCAAAGCTGCAAGAGTCCCTCCCATTGGAGCAAATGCTCCCACCACATCTCCTGTTGGTGGTGCACCCTCTCCTTATGCTACAACGCTGGTATCCTTCTCCTCATCAGAGAACACCTCAATACAATGTGCCTTCCTTGCAACACATTGGTGGCCTGTCACCCATGGCTCTTGACAAGTGAAACAAAGTTTCCTTCTCCTTAGATCTCCCCAGAAATCATCATCAAGATATTTCTTCTCATGATTCTCGTTTGTTTGAGAGGAGAACTTTTGCTGAAACGTGGCTTTTTCTTTGGGTAAAGCATGCTGTAGGTCTTTAGCCCTCTCCATAGCTTCTTGGAGCGTAGTTGGTCTAGTGGATTTCACCAACCCACGCAATGGTTCAACCAATCCATCAATGAATATGCACACTCTCCTAGCCACAGTTAGGTCAGACACCATGACTGAAAGCTTTAGAAATCCAGAGATGTAAGTCTCTGGATCTCCTGTTTGCTTGAGCTTGGTTAGCTCAACAAAATGTGCTTCTAGATTCCTAAGATCAAATCTCTCCAACAACCTCCGGGTGACGTTTGCATAAGAAGTGACACTAGCATGCCCAAGTGTAGATAGGCCATGAAACCGCCATTCATGTGCTTCACCTTCTAGGTGTAGTGCTGCTATCTTGATGGCCTCCATTTCTGAAACTCTGTTTAGTTGGAAATAGGTATCCAACTTCTCTACCCAAGCCTTAGCTGTGCACTTGGGTGATCCATCATAAGAGGGCAAAAAGAACCTGCCCATAGTACGCTGTAGATCTTGGTTGTAATATTCCCAATTAGCAGCAGCTAATTGGAAATATTAATTTTGACTAATTTTTCCTTTATAAAGTTAAAATATAAATAAAGTGTGTAAAGGAGCACTTAGCTCACACTTAGGATAAAAGCATTCCCTAAGTCACTAAGGAGACATATCGAATTAGCAAGGTGGGGCCTAGTGGCCAAGTGGTAGCGTAGGGATTGGTGGGGCCTAGGTGAGGGAAAGGCTCACCAAGCATAAAAGGAGGAAGGGTCCCCTCATTCTGATTATGCATTTTGAGAATTGTCTTCTTGACATTGAGCACGCTCGCTGTTTAGCAAAGTCTGCACGTATTGTTCAGTACACCAGGTGTCTCCATTCAGAGATCCCAACCTCAGCTCCGAGGGACTTCGAGTGCCTGCTCGGGTGAGGAGTTTCATCCTTATTTTGTCAGTGGGAGTTGTAGCTATCACGGGGGAGCACCCACGTAGAGAGACAACGCAGTCAGTGAGAGGGAGGACGCAGTCTTGTGGAGAGGTTGTTCCAGATTGGGAATTTGAGGTGGATTTAGCCTGGGATAGTGGATAAGGGGCTAGCCCTTTCCTATTCCAGTGTTTTGGTGGAGTTACGGACTAGCTTTTGGAGCCGTTCATTCAGAGCCAGCGTCCCTCCTTGAGGAGCAGCGCAGAGCCTCAAGGGAAATTCATCTGCTCTTCTTGATAGCTCGAAAAACATTCTCGAAGTTGTAATATCCCAAATGGAAATAAACAACAATACAAGCACATAAACAAAGACATACAACAACTAGAGACAAATCACAAGGAAAACAAACAATATGGAGAACGCTGAACCATTTTATTAATACTGAGAAATGGAAATGAGTATAGAGGTGATCAGAATGATGGCACCGCGGCTTGCACTAGGCAAGTGTAGAAAGAATCTCAGGAAATGACCCGGAATGGCTGCTCCCTCTGGATTGCGTTATCTCCCAAGCTGCTGGTACTGCTACTGCTGGAATGAATTGAATCTTTGGGGTTGCTCCCCACCTCGGAAAATTTTGAAACTTCGGGAATGGCCTCTACTCCCAATACCCAGAAAAGCCCAGAAAGCTTTTCAGAAATGGCCGACCGCCGAAAATGGCTCCCTTGAGGCACTACGCTATTCCTCAAGGAGGGACGCTGGCTCTGAATAATCTGCTCCAAATAATGGCCCCTAACTCCTCCAAAATGCTAGAATAGGGAAGGGCGGGCCCCTTACCCACTGTCCCGGGCTGAATCCACCAACAAACCCCCAATCCGAAACCACCTCCTCTCAAGACTACGTCCTCCCTCTTACTGGCTGCGCTGCCTCTCTGAGTGGGTGCTCCTCCTGTGGTAGTTGCAACTCTCTCCGGAAAAACAAGGATGAAACTCCTCACTCGAGCAGGCACTCGAAGTCCCCCGGGGCTGAGGTTGGGATCTCCAAATGGAGACACCCGATGTACTGAATAGTATGTGCAGACTTTGCTAAATAGCAAGCGTGCTCAATGTCAGAAGACAAATCTCAAAGATGCATAATCAGATTGAATGAGAATGAGGAGACCCTTCCTCCTTTTATGCTTGGTGAGCCTTTCCCTCACCTAGGCCCCACCAATCTCTGCGCTGCCCCCCTTGGCCCACGCTGTCCAACTCACTCTGCGCTGGCTTGGCCCCACGCTGTCTACGCTGCTCCTTTTCCTACATTGCCACTTGACCACTAGGCCCCACATTGCCAAATAGACATGTCTCTTAAGTGACTTTAGGAAATACTTCTTATCCTAAGTGTGAGCTAAGTGTCCCCTTCACCCACTTTATTTATATTTTAACTCTATAAAGGCAAAATAGTCAAAATTAATATTTCCAATTAGCTATTGTTAATTGGGAATATTACAGTTTCCCTCGACAAAATGTTGCTTGTCCTCAAGCAATTGCAATGATGGATGCTGCAAAATCTTCTCACTCTCCCAGGTGGCATCTTCATCCGGTAAATTCCACCATCTCACTAGGTACTCCTTGACTGTCCTGCTCCGTAGCTGCCTCTCCTTAGTGTCAATAATGGTCTCCGTCTGTAGCACCAAGTGCCCCTCATCATCTGTGGGCGGAAGCTCCTCTGTTGCAGTCACCTGCTGCCCCAGTGCCTCTTCAGGCATGACACGTGAAAAATGTTGTGAATCTTGCTACCCTTGGGTACCTGCAACTCATATGCAACCTGTCCCACTCTGTATATCACCCTGTAAGGTCCATAGAAGCGAGGCTTGAGCTTTTCAGCCCCCTTCTACTTCAGCGTGGATTGCCAATATGGCTGCAAGCGTAGGTAGACCGAGTCCCCTATCTCAAACTGCTTCTCAACTCGTCCCTTGTCGGCGTACAACTTCTGCTGGTTCTGTGCTGTAGCCATGTTATCCTTGAGATCTCAGAGTATATCCTGACTCTCTTGGATCCAATCCTTGCCTCTAGGAGCCTTGCTAGTAGCAAACATCATGTCAGCAAAAGATAACACATGATGTCTTCATATCTGCCTTATGTCATTTATGCATCTTTTCAGAGTCACTATCAGCTCCTCCTTCTTCTCTACCTCACTGCTTCATTTCTGCATTCTCTAACTTTTCACTGCATCTCGTTCTGCTCCTCCTTCTTCTTATCTATTCTGCCTCAATTCCGCATTCTCCAACCTCTCTCTCTCTCTCACTCTCTTACGCATATCAAGGTGATATTATTTATAGAAATCCCTTATGACTGTTGGCATTCCTCAGGGAATTTGAAATGGATAGCCATGCCTCTTTGCCTTCTGCCTTCTCATTTCTTTTACCATTCAGAAAAATATAACAATATGCATTAATTTCAATATTATAGTGGGAGGTTTTTTTTCCTCCGGAGACTTGCCAATGCATCACAAACAATATAAAATCAATTACAACATTTACAATCACATTTTCAGTTACATAAAGAAAATTTTACTCAGCCCATTTTCTGGCTTTTGGCTTTGCTGGCTTTGTCTTTTCTGCTGCTGTCAGGTAACTGTTCTGCCTTCTTCTGCTCACTGTCTTCTGCATATTTTCTAGTTTTCTGTGCTTGTACACCTGTCAAATTCATTCCTGTGCATATTCCTATTCACCGTGATTGTGTGTCTGCTGTATATATATAGCTGCGTTACAATATATAGAACTGCTGACTTTAAATCTGGGCAAATTCCAATGCTTTGGTTTCCTTTACTGGTTTAAATAACTGAATGCGGAGGCTTTAATATCGCCATGGTTATAAGCCCAATATATGCCCTCTATGCAAGGTTCTCTCCTTCTATTATTTCAAGCAATTAATGTTCATTCTCGGCATTATTATTTTGATATTCGAACATTAGAAACCATAACCCAATGGTTAATCAATCATTGAATCGTTCAATATGTGTTCACGGCTTTCACACATCAGGCCTGAAGCTTTAACACCTATTGTGTCCTCAACTCACTTGCTATGAGATACCACAACAAATCTTCAACTTTAGATTTAACGCAATTTCAACTATCGGCATAATTATACAGAGCTTTAACATACAAACTGCCGCGTTATTCAACTCCGATACCTCTTGGCAATGTAACAATAATGAATCATTTTAATACATAAAATGTCCTTTTCGGACCCACTTGCCGAGCTTGCATCATTCTTCGATGCGATGCGATCACTCCGATTCGATGCGATGCGATCACTATTTCCGATTGCGATTAATCGCAATCACAACTTCCAGTTGCATGTTCCGATATTCCTATGCTTCGATGCTCCGATGCGATCAATCACTGTTCATTTTGACATGTCGATGCGATGAATCACTTTTCGAGTTCTTCCGATTGTCGCAATCACAACTTGCATTTGTATGTTCCAATGCTTTGCTCCTTCTCCGATGCGATGTAACACTGTTTACCGGAACTCAAACATATATGAATCATCATTTAGACCATATCAGGTCCGGAACTCAATCGTAATCGAAATCTTTTGATAACAAGTTCCGCTGCCAACTTTTCTTCGATGCGATTGGATGAGGGTCCCACAATATAAGATTTTGTTACCTCTGGTTCTTTTGATCTCGGGATCAATAATATGATACATATGCCTTGTATTATACCTTTGGTCCCTTATCCATAAAGCGCTCCATATAAATTTATATATATGCTTTGGACCTTTGTGTATTAGGTGCAATATATGTAACGCGCTGCATATATATAAGCTTCCGCTTCCGCCTTAAAGTATCCTCCAGCTTGGGTAATGATTCTCGGAATTTTATGTAGATGGGGGGGGGGTCCCACACTATATATAAAATATTGTCTGTCAATATAGTATTAAGTCTTTTGCTCAGACTTAAACCCAGCATTAATGTATATATACATTTATATAACCTCTCGGGCTCCGTGGTTCGTTTAATGTTTCCGCTCCCAGCATAGACTTAGCCATGTTCTTTATTCGAACCTTAGTCTTAAAGCTACGAATGGTTCCAACTCTTTTAATTTTCATACACCCGCGCTTACAGCGATCTCGGGCATTTAGATATATGATGATAGACTTTTAACAGTCGAATGGTTTCTATAGTTCGGACCTTACATTAAGGTTCCTTGTCTATGATATATTGACTGCGCATAAAATAATCCCAATATAATTGGCGTTCACTTTATATTAACTCCGATCCCGAAAATTTGACAAACTCAATACAACCATTGCAATAAAGCGGCCCCAGCATTTAACATACCTTTGTGTAACTTCGATCATGATCCAACGGTTATAAGCCCGTCATGCTCCAACCAAATATCTGACGGTGTATAATGAATATCGCGCAACAAAGTTTCACGTGACTTGCTCCTCCAAAATCACGCGATAAAGGTGGTTTTTACAAACCACTTTTTCCCAAGCATCATTCTGTTTGTGGAATCGCGTTATTTTTCTCAAATCAGCTTACCGCTTTAGGAGCCACGCGAATACCATAAACTGTTTCTTGAATCCGGCTTTCATTGTTCCCTCATGGTTCCGCCTCTCCTTTATGGTTCCACTTCGTTTCTTAACTTCGTTCTTTTATACGTTTCAACGCCTTTGTTGATATAAACTCCGCCCTCGCTTTGTCTTCGCATTCACATTTCTTCATCTGCAGCTCACACAGAGGTTAAATAACCTACTGTGCCCTTAATGCGACTGGACCATCGCTTCTTCCTTAACCTCTAACTCTGCACTATCGACCCTCCAATCGACAGCGTATTAACCACAGTGTTAAATAGTATATAACAATCCGATGTGCAGATACCTGTTTACTATTAACCCTTCTTTCAATCTTGATCTGAGGTTACTACTGGTCGGTTAACTCCTTCAATTTCAGAGAATCAGATGACAGATCCATCCCTCACTTCTTTCTCTTAACCGATTCAATCAACAGATATAATATCGATTACTCTCCTATGTATAGAGCCTCGTCCTCTCCTATGTATAGAGCGTAGTATGTACTTGTCGAACCAAGTATATTTTTACAGAACTAAAGCAAATAGGGCACATCTCGCATCCAATTTCAAAGTAAATTCTTTCATAAAGATGAATTTACTTACAGAATCTATGTCTTTGGCCTGATCTTCAATGGGATGGCCTTTCCACAATCAAATGTTTAATACCTCCCAACATTCCACTCTTTATAACATGTTCAATCAAACTCCTTCAGGCCCTTTCAATTTCACTGCTCTGTCTCTAATTCCTCTGTTGCTTCAGCTTCAATTCCTCTGTTTCATCTGCCTCTGCTTCTTTAGGTGCTTCTCTTTTGCCATCAATGTCAATATTTCCAACAGTCTCCATCTTTGGCATTGATGGCAACACATCCACCAATAATCCAATGCTTTCTCTGCCTATCTGCTTTTCCTCCCCCTTTGACATCAATGGCAAAGGGTTGCACATCTCTTAGTGTAGATTCTATCTCTGCATTTCCTCTCTCTGAGATGTGTTTAGGCCTTCTTCTTCTGACTTTGTACCTTGCTGCTCCAAACTGGTGTAAAAGAGTTATTGAGAGAACACTTTTGAGGATTATTGGTCTTGAATGTACACTGCAAGTTAATACAATCCCAAAGCACTGACTCCTTTCACTTGTATAAATCTGAAAGTGAGGATAATGACACTTCATAGAACACATTGTACCAGCTTTATCTTATCAGAGATGCATCATTGGATTAAACCTACAATATTGAGAATGCTTCAAATATACTTCGGTCTCTATCTGATTTAGTGCGCCAATACATTTTTGTTGAGGAAGATTGTGGATGGAATATGTCTTCTTCTGCAATACTCATTTGCAGTACAACATTTGTTCAATTGTGATGAAGTCAATATATCTTTTATTGCTGTGGTACACTTTTCCTGCCTGTTGTTGGTGCTATGAGCTCGGATGCTGATAAGGATATTACAATTAATAGCTGAAATGTTCTTGCTACTTTTCATGCTGAATGTAGATAACACTGGGAATACTATCTTGATGTACTTTTGCCATAACCTTTGATCCTGAGGACCTGTACCACATTGCTGCTCCATGATAACTCTTGATATGCTGTTGATAGACATGCTGCCTGCTCCAAGTACCAAATGACATTACCTTGATAAAATATGCAGAGATTTCACTTTAGCTTGCACATTTACCCATAATTTAAGACATCCTTCATAAATTCTTCTATTGAGCTTTTCACTGTTCACATTAACAGTCATCAATATCCTCAATCTGATCTTGTCATTATTTAATCTTTTGCTTAGTCTATCATTCTGATTTAAAGGAATGTCACTGCATTTTCTTTTCAATGACAGTTCCAGAATCATCGCTGCCTTAAAAATAAATTCAACAGTTCTGATATAAAGATCTTTGGGTAGGCATTTTCAATTTCTTTTCTATGAATCTTCATGGGCTGATTACTCAAGGATTTATTACTCACTTAACTGCATTCCTCCAAGTGGATTTTTCATAGATGAAAGATGTAATGAACTGATGATAGGCACTTTTCTTACTCATTCTTCTTTAAGTGATTCATTGTTAATTTTAGCAGTATGATGCACTCTGTGATTGTCCCTTAATGTGCTGATCTCTTCTTAGTTCACATGTTCATTGCTGATGTTTCCTCTATCATCATGGTTGCTTGCTGCTTTCTCTCCTTCCATCAATCTGTTGGCTATTGTGTGCTTCAGGTGTTCTTCTTCCTCTATAGTTCTCTGTTGGAGAAAATGTCCTTTCTCTTCCTGTCCTTATAGCTGTCTTCATTCCAAGGGGCTCTTCTTATACTACTTTCATGGGGATTATTTATGAACTGCTCTCCTCCTGGGATGTTGCTTCATATTTATCACTGGATGGATATTTGCTTTGCTTCCTAGAGCAACTCCCCCTGAGACTCTGATGTTTTCATTATGTTATTGAGACAATAGGCTCCCCCTTTCTCTTTTCCTTCCATACTTTATTGGGTTCATCATAATGTCTGCACTTCTTTTAGATTCATAGCTTTGTTTGATTTGATTAGATTCCATCCTCTGTCTAGAGTCCTTTAATGTATATGGCAGATTACAGTCCTTTGCTTTGTGACCACGCTTGAGGCATACATAGCATCTTATTTGACCAAGGTACATTTGAGCTGATGTATAATATTTTGTTCAATTTTTTTGAATACAATTTACATTCAACAAATTTATGTCCAAAATTATTGCATGCATAACAGTAGCCATGGAAATGATTTGTGTACTTGGTGAAAGATTGTCTTTTCCATTTTCTTGCTAGAGTTAGTCTTCTCATTTGCTGCATCTTTTGCTGGTTGAAGTTGATAGGCCTTGTCTTACATTGTGCTGCAATATGTCCTGGTTTATGACAAGAGAGACATGTGCTATTTTTCATAGGAGGGAAGAACCTCCTTTGACATCTTCCGAATTTGTTCAATTCATCCTTAGGAGCATATGAGCCTTTAGCAGTTGATTGTTTCATCCTCTCATTCTCTGTTCTTTCATGTTGGTGCTTGATTCTGTTTGTTTCTTTACAAATCTTGTTCTTGCTGGCTTCTTCTTCTGTGGGAATCTTCTAAGCTGCTTCATTTTCCTTTACAGCTTTTACAAAGATGATTTTCTTGTTATCTTCTACCTTGGGCTTACTGGTTTCTCCTTCATATCCTATCCCAGCCTTTATGAGAGGAGATCTTTGAGAATTGAGAATTTGGTCCAACTGTCCAGAGCTTTTCATTTGTGGAGTATTCATTAATACCTCTCTTTGGGCTTTTTCTAATTTCTTTCTTAGGCACACAACTTCTTCTTCCAATTTTTCACATTCTAGACTTTTCTCTCTCATTTTTTGCAGCAGAGTATCTTCTACATTTCGTGCTTCTTCAAGTTGAGTCTTTAGGCCAACAATCTCTTTCTTATCTTCATACTCTTTCTCATCACAAATTTGCACCAATGTCTTCAGGTCTTTGTTTTCATACTTCAATCTTCCTATTTCAGTGAAGGCTGTGTCAAGTTTGGCTTTTTCTTCAGCTGCAATTTCTTCATGGTTCTCACTACCATTCACACTAGCAGGTACCTCATTTGATTGAATATTTTCCTTTTGACCTGAATTTTTCTTCTTCTTAATTCTCTTCTCCTTCTTGACAATGCAGTCCTCTGTGTCTATTCCATGCATGAAATGCAATCTGTCCCATATTTCTTTTGCAGAGGTTAAATCCATTATCAACTCAAGGTCCTTGTTATGAAGACTGTTATATATCACACATTTTGCCTTGGCATTCCTCTGTTGTTCTTTCACCGTGGGGGAGTCTGTGCAGTAACCATCACATACAAGCTTCCATACTTCAGGTTCATAAGCCAATAATCCTGTTTTAACCTTATCTCTCCATTCAGGAAAGTTTGTTGTATTTAACACAGGTACATTTTGATAGTCCATGACTTAACTAGATCTCCTTCAAGCTATTAGGCTTGCACCAAAGGAACCTGCTCTGATACCAATTGTTGAACCCTTAGTTAAACTGAGAGGGGGGGGTGAATCATTTTAACACATACATGGACTTTTAAAACTTTTCTTTTAAATCTTATTTACACCTTCATTTCATGGTCAACTTAATATGTGAGCAACAAGTATTATTATCAAACAGATTTGTTAATGTAATAGCAGATTGAATATGAGAGCAACAAGTATTAAGCAGATGAGATAAATCACATCAACACATAAACATCATGCATAGAGACACCAGATATAAGTGGAAACCCATAAAGGGAGAAAACCACATCTTATTATTGTTGTGATGCAAAGGCAAGCTCCAACTCCCTCTCACCACTGTTTTATGCAAGCACCAACCTACAGGAGGCTCTATCCTCAATTCTGCAAGCTACAACTTGCAAGGAAGCTCCAACTCCCATCAATTTTCTGCAGGCACCAACCTACAGGAGGCTCCAACCTCAGTCAGCTACAACTGACATTTTATCAAGCTACAACTTGATGTGGAAGCACCAACTCCCATCTATTTTCTGCAGGCACCAACCTACAGGAGGCTCCTACCTCAGTCAGCTACAACTGACATCTATCAAGAAACAACTTGATAGGGAAGCTCCAACTTCCTTACTCTTTCAAAAGAAAAACACTTGCTGATTTACCTTGGATATCAGCTCTGTTCTGTACCATCTTCACTGCTGTGCATCAGTCTTCATATCTGCCTTATATCATTTCTGCATCTTTTCAGATTCACAATCAGCTCCTCCTTCTTCTCTGCCTCACTGCTTCATTTCTGCATTCTCTAACTTTTCACTGCATCTCGTTCTGCTCCTCCTCCTTCTTATATTTTCTGCCTCAATTCCACATTCTCCAACCTCTCTCTCTCTCACTCTCTTACGCATATCAAGATGACATTATTTATAGAAATCCCTTATCACTGTTGGCATTCCTCAGGGAATTTGAAATGGATAGCCATGCCTCTTTGCCTTCTGCCTTCTCATTTCTTTTACCCGCTCATTCAAAAAAATATAACAATATGCATTAATTTCAATATTACAGTGGGAGTTTTGTTTTCCTCCGGAGACTTGCCAATGCATCACAAACAATATAAAATCAATTACAACATTTACAGTTACATTTTCAGTTACATAAAGACAATTTTACTCAGCCCATTTTCTGGCTTTTGGCTTTGCTAGCTTTGTCTTTTCTGCTGCTGTTAGGTAACTGTTCTGCCTTCTTCTGCTCACTGTCTTCTGCATATTTTCCAGTTTTCTGTGCTTGTACACCTGTCAAATTCATTCTTGTGCATATTCCTGTTCACCGTGATTGTGTGTCTGCTGTATATATATAGCTGCGTTACAATATATATAACTGCTGACTTTAAATCTAGGCAAATTCCAATGCTTTAGTTTCCTTTACTGGCAGTTTAAATAACTGAATGCGGAGGCTTTAATATCGCCATGGTTATAAGCCCAATATATGCCCTCTATGCAAGGTTCTCTCCTTCTATTATTTCAAGCAATTAATGTTCATTCTCGGCATTATTATTTTGATATTCGAACCTTAGAAACCATAACCCAATGGTTAATCAATCATTGAATCGTTCAATATGTGTTCACGACTTTCACACATCGGGCCTGAAGCTTTAACACTTATTGTGTCCTCAACTCACTTGCTATGAGACACCACAACAAATCTTCGACTTTAGATATAACGCAATTTTAACTATCGGCATAATTATACAGAGCTTTAACATATAAATTGCCGCGTTATTTAACTCCGATACCTCTTGGCAATGTAACAATAATGAATCATTTTAATACATAAAATGTCCTTTTCGGACCCACTTGCCGAGCTTGCATCATTCTTCGATGCGATGCGATCACTATTTCCGATTGCGATTAATCGCAATCGCAACTTCCAGTTGCATGTTCCGATATTCCTATGCTCCGATGCTCCGATGCGATCAATCACTGTTCACTTTGATATGCCGATGCGATGAATTGCTTTTCGAGTTTTTCCGATTGTCGCAATCACAACTTGCATTTGTCTGTTCCGATGCTCTGCCCCTTCTCCGATGCAATGTAACACTGTTTATCGGAACTCAAACATATATGAATCATCATTTAGACCATATCGGGTTCGGAACTCAATCGCAAACGCAATCTTTTGATAACAAGTTCCGCTGCCAACTTTTCTTCAATGCGATTGGATGAGGGTCCCACAATATAAGATTTTGTTACCTTTGGTTCTTTTGATCTCGGGCTCAATAATATGATACATATGCCTTGTATTATACCTTTGGTCCCTTATCCATAAAGCGCTCCATATAAATTTATATATATGCTTTGGACCTTTGTGTATAAGGTGCAATATATGTAACGCGCTGCATATATATAAGCTTCCGCTTCCGCCTTAAAGTATCCTCCAGCTTGGATAATGATTCTCGGAATTTTATGTAGGTGGGCCGGGGGGGGGGGTCCCACACTATATATAAAATATTGTTTGTCAATATAGTATTAAGTCTTTCGCTTAGACTTAAACCAAACATTAATGTATATATACATTTATTTAACCTCTCGGGCTCCGTGGTTCGTTTAATGTTTCCGCTCCCAGCATAGACTTAGCCATGTTCTTTATTCGAACCTTAGTCTTAAAGCTACGAATGGTTCCAGCTCTTTTAATTTCCATACACCCGCGCTTATGGCAATCCTGGGCATTTAGATATACGATGATAGACTTTTAATAGTCAAAGGGTTTCTATAGTTCGGACCTTACATTAAGGTTCCCTGTCTATGATATATTGACTGCGCATAAAATAATCCCAATATAATTGGCGTTCACTTTATATTAACTCCGATCCTGGAACTTTGACAAACTCAATACAACCATTGCAATAAAGCGGCCCCAGCATTTAACATACCTTTGTGTAACTTTGATCACGATCCAATGGTTATAAGCCCGTCGCACTCCAACCAAATATCCGACAGCGTATAATGAATATCGCGCAACAAAGTTGCACGTGACTTGCTCCTCCAAAATCACGCGATGAAGGTGGTTTTTACAAACCACTTTTTTCCACGCGTCATTTTGTTTGTGGAATCGCGTTATTTTTCTCAAATCAACTTACCGCTTTAGGAGCTACGCGAATACCATAAACTGTTTCTTGAATCCGGCTTTCACTGTTCCTCACGGTTCCGCCTCTCCTTTATGGTTCCGCTTCGTTTCTTAACTTCGTTCTTTTATACGTTTCAACGCCTTTGTTGATATAAACTCCGCCCTCGCTTTGTCTTCGCATTCACATTACTTCATCTGCAGCTCACACAGAGGTTAAATAACCCACTGTGCCCTTAATGCGACTGGACCATCGCTTCTTCCTTAACCTCTAACTCTGCACTATCGACCCTCCAATTGACAACATATTAACGACAGTGTTAAATAGTATATAACAATCCGATGTGCGGATACCTGTTTACTATTAACCCTTCTTTCAATCCTGATCTGAGGTTACTACTGGTCGGTTAACTCCTTCAATTTCAGAGAATCAGATGACAAATCCATCCCTCACTTCTTTCTCTTAACCGATTCAATCAACAGATACAATATCGATATTATTTAATATCGATTCCTCTCCTATGTATAGAGCCTCGTCCTCTCCTATGTATAGAGCGTAGTATGTACTTGTCGAACCAAGTATATTTTTATAGAGCTAAAGCAAACAGGGCATGTCTCGCATCCAATTTCAAAGTAAATTCTTTCATAAAGATGAATTTACTTACAGAATCTCTGTCTCTGGCCTGATCTTCAATGGGATGGCCTTTCCACAATCAAATGTTTAATACCTCCCAGCATTCCACTCTTCATAACATGTTCAATCAAACTCCTTGAGGCCCTTTCAACTTCAGTGCTCTGTCTCTAATTCCTCTGTTGCTTCAGCTTCAATTCCTCTGTTTCGTTTGCCTCTGCTGTTTCAGGTGCTCCTCCTTTGCCATCAATGACAACATTTCCAACACGTGGGCCCCCTCTCTACGTGGTGCTTGGCCCCCCCTTTGCTCCCCCTTAAGTCACAACATTGTGCTACTAGGAGGGTGTTTTATTCCACTTAAGTGAGTTAGACCCTCTCCACTCACTTTTTTTATTTATTTACAAACTATAGATGGCAAAACTGAACAAAATCAAATATTCCAATTAGTTGTCGCTAATTAGGAATATTACAGTCTCCCTCGGCAAAATGTTGCTTGTCCTCAAGCAACTGAAGTGATGGATGCTGCAAAATCTTCTCACTCTCCCAAGTGGCATCCTCATCCGACAAATTCTTCCACCTCACCAAGAATTTCCGGACTGTCCTACTCGGTAGCTGCCTCTCCCTAGTATCAATAATAGCCTCTGGCTGCAACACCAAATGCCCCTCATCATTCGTGGGTGGTAACTCCTCTGTCATTGTCACCTGCTGCCCCAACGCCTTCTTCAGGCATGATACATGAAAAACGTTGTGGATCTTGCTGCCTTGGGGCAGCTCCAACTCATACGTAACCTGCCCAATCTTGCGTATCACCCTGTATGGCCCGTAAAAGCGAGGCTTGAGCTTCTCAGCTCCCTTTTGCTTCAGCGACGACTGTCGGTATGGCTGTAATGGTAGGTAGACCAAGTCCCCTACCTCAAACTGTCTCTCCACCCGACCTCTGTTGGCATACAGCTTCTGCTGGTTTTGTGCTGTAGCTATATTGTCCTTGAGAGCTCGGAGAATGTCCTGACTCTCTTGGATCCAAATCTTGGCTCTAAGAGCCTTGCTAGCATCGAACATCACATCAACAAAAGATAAGGAATGATACCCATACAAAGCATAAAACAGTGACATACCAATGGACATGTGATGTGTCATGTTGTAGCAGTACTCCCCCAAATGCAACCACTTCAGCCATGCTCGCTGCTGCCCACTGACATAGTTATGCAAGTAGCCCTCCAGCCACTTGTTATCTATCTTCGTCTGTCCATTCGTCTGTGGGTGATAACTGGTACTCGGTGTCAACTCCGTCCCCACTAGCCGGAGTGCTCCTGCCAAAATCCGCCCATGAAGCGGCTGTCCCTGTCACTGATGATGGTCTTAGGAAGACCATGCAGCCTGAAAACCTCTTTGAAGAACAGCTCAGCCACCTGTGCTGCTGTGTAATGCGCGGATATGGCGAAAAAGTGCGCATACTTTGTCAGCCGATCAACGACGACAAAGATACAATCCTTGCCCTGCACCATGGGCAACCCGGTGATGAAGTCCATCGATATGCTTTCCCATTTCCCCTCCGGAATGGGAAGAGGCTGCAACAATCCTGTCGGATGGCTCATCTCCCCCTTGTTCCTCTGACAAACATCGCACTCCCTGATGTGCTGGAGTACGTCCTCCTTGAGGCCCTTCCATGAGAACCTCTCTCTAATGGCCCTGTAGGTTTTGGTAAACCCCTAATGGCCTGCCAATGGAGAATCATGTGATGCCTGGAGTATCTTCTTCTTAAGCTGAGATCCCTCAGTCAAGAAGATCCTGTCCCTGTAGTAGATGATCTCATCAACCATCCTGTACCTATCATCCGCCACCTGCCCATCCAGCACCTCACATGCAAATCTGTCCTTGGAGTTCTCCACTAAAAGTCGAGCCCTCCAATCTGTATCCAAGCTCATAAAAGATAACGTGGTTGGTCTACGTGAAAGGGCATCTGCTACCACGTTATTCTTACCCTTGACATACTCAATGTCAAAGTCATATGCTTGGATCTTACTGATCCACTTCTGTTGCCTCTCCTGTAGCTGCTTTTGCTCCAAAAAGAACCTGAGGCTGTTGTGATCAGTCCTCACCCTAAACTTGTTCCCTACCAAATACTACCGGAATTTGGCCAAGACATGCATAATGGCAAACATCTCTTTGTCGTATATAGAATACAACCTCTCGTGCGCAAGGAGCTTCCGGCTCTCAAAGGCTATAGGGTGTCCCCCCTGCATCAATACTATGCCGATCCCCTCTCCCGACGCATCACACTCCAAGACAAATGGCTGCGTAAAATCTGGCAATGCAAGCACTGGGCAGCTACTCATCACCTCCTTGAGCCTATCAAAGGCTCGCTGCGCTGTATCTGACCAACTGAATGCCCCCTTCTTCGTCAAATCTGTAAGGGGTGCAGCAAGCTGTGAGAAACCTTTGACGAACTTCCTGTAATAAGTACATATACCAATGAACCCTCGAAGTTCCGTCACGTTCCTCGGCTTTGGCCAATCTCTGATGGCCCTAATCTTCTCCTCATGGACCCTCACTCTGTCCACTCCAATAATGTGACCCAAATACAACATCTTCGTCATCCCAAACTCACACTTGGAGAGCTTAGCATAGAACTGTTGCTCTTCCAAGATGTGTAGTACTGCCTCTATATGCTGGAGATGCTCCTCCCAAGTCCTGCTATATATGAGTATGTCATCGAAGAAGACCAATACAAACTTCCTTAGGTGACTGCGGAAGATATGGTTCATGCAAGACTGAAAAGTAGCTGGTGCATTGGTTAGCCCAAATGGCATAACCAAAAACTCAAAGTGCCCATAATGACACCTGAAGGCAATCTTGGGAATGCCCTGTTCCCTCATGCGAATCTGATGGTACCCTGATCTCAAATCAATCTTTGAAAAGAACTTGGCTCCTCTCAGCTCATCCATCAGCTCATCGATCTTGGGTATAGGATACCTGTTCTTCAGGGTGTTCTTGTTCAGGGCCCTGTAGTCAATGCACATCCTCAAGGTGCCGGCCTTCTTCTTCACCAACACCACGAAAGAAGCAAACAGACTTGTGCTTGGTCTGATGTGCCCAAGAGCCAGCAACTCCTGGATGGCTCGCTCAATTTCATCCCAATAGGCTTTGGGATGCCTATAGGGGGTAGTAATCACCGCCTGAATGCCTTGCTCAAGCTCAATGGTGTGCTCGAACCCTCGGTCCGGTGGCCGACCTGGTGGTATATCCCCAAACACTGCATCATACTTGTCAAGGATGGCCTGTATGTCAGGATGAACTGCCCGACTTGTGGTCTCTGCCTCTGATGCCTGCAACTCAACCGCCCACTCTATGTCTCCCTTCCGGAAGTCTGCCTCCATCCGGTGTGCCGAAACTGTCTGAGGTGGGTAAGTGTGCATCCCGCGGATCTTCTCATGCTTCTCGGTCTTCTTGTCATCCCACTCCATCTCTAAGGTCTCCCAATCCGTGGTGACCTTCCCCAGAGTAATCAACCACTGAAGACCCAATACCACATTGGTATCTGGTATGTTGACCACGAAAAAGTGATCGGTCACGATGTAGGTACCCATCGTCACTGCCAACTCTGGAACATACCGGGCACGCTGCATCGTCTGGGCTCCTGGGACCAAAACCGAAAATTCGTCAAAGCTCTCGGTCGGTATACCTCTCCGCTCAACCATCTGTGCATCAATGAAGTTGTGGGTTGCCCCACTGTCAACCAAAATTGACACTCGCTGGCCACGTATTGTCCCTCGTACACGTAACGTCAAATACTTGGGAACTCCTCGCAAGGCTGCAAGGGTCCCTCCTGTGGGTGCAAAAGTTGCACCTCCTGTCCCTGGAGGTGGAGGTGGCAACTGATCCTGGGCCATCTGACTATCTCCTGCCTCCTCATCCTCTTCCCCGCTATCATCGAAGAGGACCTCAATGAAGTGTGCTTTGCCAGCAGCACACCTATGCCCTGGTGCCCACGGCTCCTGACAAGTGAAGAACAGCCGCTTCTTCCTCAACTCCCTCCTGGCATCATCATTTATCTGTGCCCGTCTCGGATTCCCCTTTGGAGGCGGAATCCTCATATCCTTCCCCTTGAGCTGGAAACCCTGTCTCTGGGGGTAAGGTGTCTGAGTCCTGGGCAATGCATCCTGTAAGTCTCGGGTCTTGCTGATAGCATCCTGATTTGTCGCTGGTCTAGTAGATCTGACTAGACCCTGAAGTGGCTTTGCTAACCCCTCCACAAACATATAGATCATCCGTGCTGCGGATAGATCTGGCACCATCACTGAAACCCTCAATAAATCTACAATATATGTCTCTGGGCTCCCAGTCTGCTTGAGCCTCATCAGCTCAACAAAGTGTTGTTCCGGATCCCTCCAGTCAAATCGCTCCATCAACCTCCTGGTAAACTCGGCATATGTCGTCACTGTAGAATGTTCGAGTGTGACCATCCCATGGAACCACCAGTCCTGGGCGTCACCATCCAAATGTAATGTCGCCACCTTGATGGCCTCCGTCTCCGACATCTAGTTAAGCTAGAAATAGATGTCCAGCTTCTCCACCCAAGACTTTGCCGAACTGTTTGATGAGCCATCAAACGTAGGCAAATGGAATTTTCTAGATGTGCGGTGGGTATCTCCATCATGATAATGTCGGTGCCCTCTATGATGGTTGCGGGGTCTACTGTCCCGCTGGAGCTGAACAAAATCTCGGAATGAGAGAGCATCCCTGAACTCCTGCCCATAGGCCTGATACTTTGCAAAATACTCGCCCATGTGTTCGGGCTCTGCCTCCTGCTGGGCTCCTGCCCTTGTGTCTGCTCCCAAGAAAGTGGGCATGGTAGAGCGAGTAGGTGCACGTGAAGCCATCGGCTGAGGAGTATCACGCTGAGCAGCACCATGCTTCGGCAAATGATGGGATGTACCTGATCCCTCTCCTACCTAGAAAACCCGTGGGGTCTCACGCTGTCTAGCCTCTACAGCGGTGAATCTCTGACCCATCACCTCAATCTGTCTAGCTGAATCCTGCACCGATTTGAGGAGTGCCTCCCCAAACTGTTTGGCCTCTGTGTAATCTGCCATCGACCCTCTTTGCTCTGAATCTAATACAGGCTCCTCCTGCTCTGCGTCTGTCACAGGCTCTCTCTCCTGCTCTGTGTCCACCACCCGAACACAATCTCCCTCTCTGTAGGTGTTCTCCAACCTACGCTCACGGTCTCTGTACTTCCTGCCTTTGTAACAAATATATGGTCTCTTCCCCGGTGTCATAGACCACAGACTGAGCTAGAACTATGCTCTGATACCACTGTAATATCCCGTTTCGGGGATATCTCTAAAACACGGCAAACTCCAACTAGAGATAGACTGGGAGGGCATTTACCGGATATGCCGCCTCTGAAAGAGGACGAAATCCGGAGGCTACCTGGCCCTTTCCAGACTCTGTCTAAGAGTGAAAGATAGACGCACCAAGTGGTATAGAACTAGAATGCTTAGAAATATATAAAGATAATAGTGCAGCAGACATATAATAACATAGAAGCAATATATGACAAATCATCCAGAAATATAGAGAGAGAGAATGCTAAGCCATTTTATTATACTGAGAAATATAATGAAGTACAATAGGTGATCAAAGTGATGGCACCTAAACTTGCTCAAGGCAAGTGAAGAAATACTCTTAGAATATACAGGAAATGGCTGCTCTCTGAAGTTTGTCCCAGCTGCTGGAAAACTGCCGTGTCGCTGCTACTGCTGGAATGAAATGAAGACTAGGGGCTGTTCCCCTTGCCAGAATGAGCTGAAAATCTGGAATCCTCCTCTACTCACCAATCTCGACAAAACCCAGAAACCATATCAAAAATGGCCGACCTCCGAAAAACACCTCCTTGGGGAATTACGTTGGCCTCCAAGGCTCTGCGCAGAGGCTAAATGAGAATGACTGAAATATCGCCTCAAACTCCACCAAAATCCTCCCAAAGGCAAAGGCTGATCCTCTGCTCACAATCTCAGCTCAAATCTCCTGCAAAAATCCTGATCCGGAACACCTCCAAGATGGACTGCGTCCTCCCTCTCAGTGACTGCACAGTCTCTATGAATGCTCAGCTCCGCAGTAAACCCAAACACCAAAACCTCCTACAAAATGCTGAAGAAAAAACCTTGCCTGAGCAGGCACTCGAAGTCCCCCGAGGCTAAGAGCGAGATCTCTGACCGGAGACACTCAATGCACTAAACAGTGCTGTAGACAGGCTAAACAGCCAGCATGCTCAAGAAGTCAAAACGACCAGCTCAATATCATCAACAACAGAATGAATCCAATGAGAAGGCTCCTCCCTCTTTTATAACGTTGGCCTTCCTCCAACCCTAAGGCCCATCTTCTCAACGTAGCCTCCCTCTCTTGCCACGTGCTCATCCTCTCTTGCGCAGTAGCTTCTAGAGCATACGTGGGTCCCCTCTCTACGTGGTGCTTGGCCCCTCCTTTGCTCCCCCTTAAGTCACAACGTTGTGCTACTAGGAGGGTGTTTTATTCCACTTAAGTGAGTTAGACCCTCTCCACTCACTTTTTTTATTTATTTACAAACTATAGACGACAAAACTGAACAAAATCGAATATTCCAATTAGCTATCGCTAATTAGGAATATTACAGTGCAATCTGAAAACGTCCCGGAAGAATAGCTGTACTACCTGTGCTGCAGAATGTGCCGATATGGCGAAAAAATGGGCATATTTAGTCAGCCGATCTGACTACAAATATGCAATACTTGCCCTGTACCGTGGGCAACCCTGTAATGAATTCCATCGAAATACTCTCCCATTTTCCCTCAGATATGGGAAGAGGCTGCAATAATCCTGCCGTATGGTTCATCTCCCCCTTGTTACGCTGGAAAACCTTGCACTCCCTGACATGTTGGAGCACGTCCTCCTTGAGGCCCTTCTAAGAGAACCTCTCTCTGATGGCCCTATAGGTTTTGGTAAATCCCTGGTGGCCTGATAATGGAGAATCATGCGAGGCGTGCAATATCTTCTTCTTGAGCTGGGGGCCCTCAGTCAAGAAGATCCTGTCCCTGTAATAGATCACCTCGTCCATCACTCTGTACCTGTCATCTGTCACCTGTCCATCCAAAATCTCACAGGCAAAACGGTCCTTGGAGTACTCTGCCAAGAGTTGAGCCCTCCAGTCCGTGTCCAAACTCATCAAGGACAATGCTGCCGGTCTGCAGGAAAGTGCATTTGCCACAATGTTGTTCTTCCCCTTAACATACTCAATGTCAAAGTCATAAGCCTGGATCTTGCTGACCCACTTCTGCTGCCTCTCCTGCAATTGTTTTTGCTCTAAAAAGAACCGAAGGCTGTTGTGATCCGTCCTCACCCTGAATCTGTTCCCTACCAGATACTGTCGAAACTTGACCAATGCATGCATGATGGCCAACATCTCCTTGTCGTATATAGCGTACAACCTCTCATGTGGCAATAGCTTTCAACTCTCGAAAGCTATGGGGTGGCCTCCCTGCATCAAAACTGTGTCGATCGCCTCCCCCGATGCATCACACTCCAAGACAAAGGGCTGTGTAAAATCCGGCAATGCTAACACTGGACAGATGCTCATCACCTCCTTGAACCTATCAAAAGCCCTCTGCGCTGTATCTGTCCAACTGAATGCCCCCTTTTTGGTAAGGTCATTAAGGGGTGCAACAAGTTGGGAAAATCCCTTGATGAACTTCCGGTAGTAGGTGTAGATCCCTACCAGATACTGTCGAAACTTGGCCAATGCATGCATGATGGCCAACATCTCCTTCTCGTATATAGCATACAACCTCTCATGTGGCAATAGCTTCCAGCTCTCGAAAGCTATGGGGTGGCCTCCCTGCATCAAAACTGCGTCGATCCCCTCCCCCGATGCATCACACTCCAAGACAAAGGGTTGTGTAAAATCTGGCAATGCTAACACTGGATAGATGCTCATCACCTCCTTGAACGTGTCAAAAGCCCTCTGCGCTGTATCCATCCAACTGAATGCCCCCTTTTTGGTAAGGTCTGTAAGGGGTGCAGCAAGCTGGGAAAATCCCTTGATGAACTTCCGGTAGTAGGTGTAGATCCCTACAAATCCCCGAAGTTTCGTCACGTTCTTCGGCTCTGGCCAATCCCTGATGGCCCTGATCTTCCCCTCGTGGACCCTAACTCCGTCCACCCTGATGATGTGCCCCAAGTAGAGCATCTCTGTCAGCCGAAACTCACATTTGGAGAGCTTAGCATAAAATTGTTGCTCTTCCAAAATGCGCAATACAGCCTCTATATGTAGCAGGTGCTCCTCCCATGTCCTGCTGTAAATCAAAATGTCGTCAAAGAACACTACTACACACTTCCTCAAATGACTGCAGAAGATGTGGTTCATGCATGACTGGAAAGTGGCTGGGGCATTGGTTAGCCCTGCTCCAGCTCAATCGTGTGCTCAAACCCCCGATCTGGTGGCTGTCCTGGTGGTATCTCCCTAAATACCGTAGCATACCTGTTGAGAATGGATTGTACATCTTGGTGTATGGCCCGCCCTGTAGATCCTGCCTTCGACACACGCAACTCCACTGCCCACTCCATATCTCCCTTCCGAAAATCTGCCTCCATCCGGTGTGCTGAAACTGTCTGTGGTGGATAGGTGTGCATACCCTGAATCTTCTCATGCCTCCCAGTCTTCTTGTCCGTCCACTCCATCTCCAAGGTCTCCCAGTCAGTGGTGACCTTCCCCAGTGTGATAAGCCACTGTACCCCAAGTATCACGTTGGTGTCCGGAATGTCCACCACGAAGAAATGATCTGTCAGGGTGTACGTCCCCATCATCACTGCCAAGGCTGGCACATACCTGGCACACTGCATGGTCCGGTCCCCTGGAACCAGTACCGAAAACCCATCAAAAATTTCCATCTACATGCCCCTCTGCTCTACCAGCTGGGCATCAATGAAATTGTGGATAGCCCCACTGTCTACCAACACCGACACACGCTTCCCTCGTACTGTGCCTCGGACATGCAGTGTCAAGTACTTGGGAACTCCCCGCAAGGTTACAAGGGCTTCCCCGGTAGGTGCAAAAGCTGCACCTCCTGCTCCAGGTGGTGGAGGTGGTAGATGATCCCCTCTCTGCGTTGTATTGCTGCCTCTAGCCTCCATTTCCTCATACTCCTCTTCTTCCCCGCTACTATCGGAGAAGACCTCGATGTAATGTGCCTTCCCCGTGGCACAACGGTGTCTTGGTGCCCATGGCTTCTGGCATGTGAAGCTTAACCTCCTTCGCTTTAGGTCTCTCTTGACCTCATCATTTCCAAACCCTTTTCCCTGGTTCCCCTTGGCAGATGGACCCCTCTCATCCTTTCCGTTCGGCTGGAATGCCGATCTCTGGGGGAAAGGAGCTCTAGTCCTGGGAAGTGCATCTTGCAAATCCCGAGTCATCTCAACTGCATCATGGAGTGTCGCGGGCCTCGTCGATCTAACTAATCTCCGTAGAGGCTCTGCCAATCCATCTATGAACATATAGATCATCCGAGCTGTGGATAAATCAGGTACCATCACAGAGAGTCTCAAAAACTTAGAGATGTACGTATCCGGCCTCCCGGTCCGCTTGAGCTTTGTTAGCTCAACAAAATGCTCCTCTGGATCCCTCCGATCAAAACGCTCTACCAACCTCCGCGTAAACTCGGCATATGCTGTCACTCTCAAGTGCCCTAGCGTAACCATCCCATGAAACCCACCACTCCTGGGCCTCGCCCTCTAGGTGCAGCGCTGGCACCTTGATGGCCTCTAGCTCGACCATCTGTTTAAGCTGGAAATATATATCCAACTTCTCCACCCAAGCTTTTGCCGAACACTTGGACGATCCGTCAAATGTCGGTAGATGGAATCTGCCCACCGTGCGCTGTAAGTCCCCATCATGTATATGCATGTTCCCCTTGTGATGGTTGCGGGGTCTGCTGTCTCGCTTGAGTTGAACAAAATCATGGAAAGTGAGGGCATCCCTGAACTCCTGACCATATGACTGGTACTCAGCAAAATAATCTCCCATGTGTGCCGGTTCCTGCTCCTGCTGTGCTTTTGCCCCAATGTCTGTGGCAAGAAATGTCGGCATTGTGGAACGGGGAGGGGTGTGCAATGCTATCTGCTGCTCACTGGCTGATCTAGGGCCAAAACAATGACCGATTCACACCCTCAAACAGGATTTACAGAACTCAGTGAAGATTAGGGCCTAGAAACCCCAGTGTTGTCCCTGAAAGGCTCTACGTCAGTCTCTGAAGCCCCTGAAAGCCTCTGTGTCAGCCTTGGAAGTCCTCCAAACCCTCAGCGTTGCTCCGGACGGGACTGCGTTGCCCCAGACTGGGTGACGCAGTCACTACGCTGCCCCTGAAGGGTCTTTGCGTAACCCCTGGGGGTTTCCTGAAAATTACGTTGTCCTTGCTGCTGGTGCTGCATTCCTCTGCGCTTTCCTTGAGCTGATCTCTGCCTCTTGTGTATTCTAGACCCTGGGATCAGATCATCCCCTTGGTCTACATTCCCCTCTTTACAGCTGAAGTACTTCTTAGTATTCTTAGCAAACCCTGCCCTAGAATCTCAGCTTAGCTTCAGTGCTCTGCTTCTATGTGTCCTTACAAATGACCCCAAGCCTTTCCTTTATACTTTTCTTGTTCACAAATCAACGACCAAGATTAAATCTTTAATCAATGGCTCAGATTAAAAGAAAGTTTGATCCGTGTGACTTAAGACAATTTCATCACATGTTTAATTAAATTCACTTCAATTATTTTATTTTCCTAAGTTTTAACTTAGGAAATACATTTAAAATAATTAATTAATTTAATATCTCTTAAACCAGATGAAATTTCCCAAATCCATTTTTGGGTCTTGTAGATTAGGTGAACTCTAATCCTTCCTCAAAATTTGGGACCTAGAGCACAACTACTGC
This sequence comes from Pinus albicaulis, assembly GCA_034641835.2. Classification (NCBI taxonomy): domain Eukaryota; kingdom Viridiplantae; phylum Streptophyta; class Pinopsida; order Pinales; family Pinaceae; genus Pinus; species Pinus albicaulis. Next base: position 1,380,014,268 of record CM076574.1, read on the forward strand.
TACCCCAAATACACAAAATTTCAACAAAACCCGCCCTAGAATCTCAGCTTAGCTTCAGTGCTCTGCCTTTGTGTATCTATACAAATGACCCCAAGCCTTTCTTTTATACTTTTCTCGTTGGGAAACCAACGACCATGATCAAATTTTGAATCAATGGCTAAGATTAAAAGAAAGATTGATCCGTGTGACTTAAGACAATTTCATCACATGTTTAATTTAATTAACTTTAATTATTTCATTTTCCTAAGTTTAGACTTAGGAAACACATTAAAATAATTAATTAATTAAATATCTCCCAAACCAGATGAAATTTCCCATATCCCTTTCTGGGTCTCGTAGATCAATTGTACTCTAGTCCCTCTACAAAATTTTGCAGCTAGAGCACAACTGATGCTACCCGAAATACACAAAATCTCAACAATTAGAACAAATGAAAAGTTTAAAAGATGAAGAGAAGAATACGAAGGATAACGTCAACAATTCAGAAAACGAAGAGCTTTTACGTAGTAATCATAATCAAAACCTTCTTACGCAAATAAAGAAGCCCAAAAGTGACAAGAAGCTACTTAATGTCAAGTTAGAAAAACTTACTGAGGAAGAAGTATCGAAGTTTTTAATCCATGTTGAAGAAAAAAATCCAAACGCTGATCAAGTCGGTATCACAACTCATGAAGAGGACAAACTAGTTGAAGTAAAGATGTACTCAGTTGTCACACTTCCAACAACAAAAGATTCGAATGAAGATCCAAAAATTAACCATTCGACGTCCATTGATAATGAGAGTAGACAGCTGAATCAAACTACGTATTTAGAACAGAAATAACAAACTGATGTTCTGAAGAATACTAAAGTACGCACAACTCACTCCAGTGATAACAGTTCATCACAAGTTTCCAGTAATAAAAAAGTTCGACAAAAGATTGATCTAGGATGGTCAGATCCCTTGTCAGTGAGACAATTTTGTTTGTCACTTAGAGGATCATATCAACTGGTATCGACAAGGATGACTACGCCGAGACTAGAAGACATTCGTAGTAGAAAAAGAGATCAAGCCTTTTTATCAACAAGCTTTGTGGACAAAGATTTTTGAGGAGGAAGGCAATGTTATGAATAAAATGATATAAATAATATAATCAATAAATAATGATTAGTTAATTAATAATTAGTTTGAAGAGGCATGTCTAAATGGGACATGACCTTCCGTGAAGAGCCACTTGCCTAGGTATATAAGCGAGCCTCATTTGTATCATAAATCATTCATTCTCATTCATACCATTTAATATAATATTTGTATCCTCAAATGGATATTTTCAGATTCCAAGTCTTCTGGAGTATTTAAGGAGAAGTACGAACTTTGTTTACTTTAACATCATATCCCTTATCCTGCAACTGGGACACTGAAAGTAAGTTCATTCCCAATCCTAGCACATGCAACACGTTCGTGGCTCGGAGATTATCTCCTACTTCTATCTGAAATGCCATGGTCCCTCTTCCTACTGGGGTACACTTCGTTTTGTTTCCCATAGTAATCTGGGAGTTCATCCATTCTTCTTGATAGCTCGAGAAATATTTTCGAACGCTAGTCATATGAGTTGAAGCCCCACTATCAATGTACCAATCATCGATTGATGTAGAAGTCGATAAACACACAAATTCGTCTTCCAATCTGGAAGACAAATATGAAATGTCATGATCTTCCATCGTGCTTTTTCTTTTCTCTGGAAGTCTCTACAGAAAATTGCGCAATCCGTTTGGAGTTCGATTAGCTATCAATGCAACACCACGACTTCCCTTCAATGCAGATCTCTTCTGTGCATTTGCTCAGTCTAGCTCTGATACCATGTGAAAATTTCTACAACGAAATTTTCATTGCAGTATTTGATATTAATTCTCCTATTTATTATTCAACGATAAGTTATTTATAGAAATTACTTCAGTAAACATCAAAATAAATTCTACTACAGTCTTCACAACCAAAATACTGAGCAAACTATAAAGAAATAGAAGCACAAGATTGACACAGTTATTTTTGGACAATTGTCCTCGGAAAAAACCAATGTGGGAAAACTGGTGCAACAGTTGACGGTTTCTTTATTATTCTTCAGCAAAATCTCTTGTACAGAAAATAACTAGCAAATAGAAGAGGAATATTTGTGAGAAATTTACAAACAATTTCGTCATGTGCTTTTCAGTGAATATCTGACCTTGGAGAGCCCCTGAGCCTCTCTGCGTCTCACTATGTCAACTTCTGCACAGTCCCAACATCACAACCTCTGCGCTGTCTCTGCCATTGCGTCACTGCCTCTATGATGTCCCTCCCATGTGATGCTTCTTCCGGTCGGATTCTGCACTCTCGACTCTTGCTAATCTCCTCTCTCTCTCCACCTTGCAACTCTCCCTCTGAATCGATTTCTCGTGTCGAACTTCAGCCAGTGAGAAAATTGATCTTCTTGGGCAACTGAATATCTGCTTTGGTGTGTTTTCCAAATGACCCTCAAGCTTTCTTAAATAATCTTCTTGTTGACATTCAACGACCCAGATTAGAAGCTAATCATTGGCTAAGATTATTCTGACCTGATCCTCGTCTTCTTCTAGAAGTTACACCCACAATTTAGATTAATACCCATTAATTATTTTAATCTCCTAAGTTTAGACTTAGGGACACATTAAAAATAATTAATTTATCAAATAAAACTGTCTACGGGTGGAATTTCCCAAAACGATTTCTTGGTTATCTAGAATACATGTATCTAAGCCTCTCCACAAATTTGAGACTTAGAGCACATCTGATGCTACCACAAATCAACATAGGATACCATTATACATAACATCACATGGCCTACAAGGCTTTAACTTGTATTGTCTGGACTTACAATGGTGTTTCCAAATGAAATAATGCATCTAGATACCCTTGCTTAAATGAGGGGTAACATGACCTATGATGTACTTACTTGTTCCATGAATTAATATAAGTAGCATTTAGAAAAATATGCTCAAGGATGAAGATACCTGCAAAATTGATGCTATCAAGACTCAGCTTTCATTACAATTAGCATATGTGCTCTAGTATGTTATAGCAGCCAATGAATAAAAGCTAATAGCATAAGAGCTTATGAATGAAACAAAGGTCTCCATGGAATATTGTGTAACTAGAAAAGAAACACATTCAAGGAAGGAAACGTCATTAGTATGAATGTAAGTAGAATTAAAATTGATACACAGTGGAAATACTGCAAAAATCTGGAGTTCGTGAGGGGCTCCACTTCCATTCTCCAATTTCTTCCTTGCCAATTTCATTTAAGTTGAAGTTTAGAGTTGGTTTAGTTCACATTCAAACACCTCTCTTTCATTTTCAGCAACACTAATAAGGATGAGTCTATGCTGTAATTATAAATTTATAAGAAATCTGATGGCGTTCAAATTGCATTGTCAATCTGTCAGTCAACAATGTGCAATAAATGCTAGTTGACTAACAAAGTAATATTCTCCCTGGGAAATCTAGGGATTCACCTATTTTACACACACACACACATATTGTTAAGAATTTTGGTGTCATCTTAAAGCAATTTGAATTCTGTCTCCAAGCCTTGTTCGAGAACTGCTCAATTTGAAGAGGACTTGCTAGGAGATTAAGCCAATAACTAACCAAATTGCAGAATTCAGAAGGAAAAAGTTGTGCTTAATATCTCTGCCTGACCATCAGCAATCTATTCTGTCTCACAAATGCTATAATTATGAGTGGAAATCCTGTTTTTCTATTCTTCTTCAATGTTGGCAGTATATGCCTTTCGCAGAAAAGAAGTGGATTCATTCTTATATTTATATGTGTTTAGGATTTATATTTTTGTAACAAGTTTGGAAAGCTCTGTTTCTTTGATAATACTTTCCAAAGCACCTCCAGGTTGTAATTTTATTTTCTTGAGTTCAGCTGTCAGTTCCAATAGACCATTCATTTTTATTCAGTGATGTTCTGTTTGTGCCAACTAGGATTTGTTATATATATATATATATATAATTGTTTGAAAATATTTCAGCTTTTTGACGGCCTTCTTCATATCCTCAATTTGATATTGCATAGTACTGATATGGTGGGAGATAACCTGTCTTTTTCCGGAAATATTAGCTGATGCACCTGCTCTCATTTATTATACTGAGCATATTATGCTTCTATAATCCTACACTTTAGGACATGGTTACAAACTGTAATGGTTTGGGAAAGAACTTTTAGATAGTTAAATTGACCAATCTTTTGCTAGTCATTAAAACTACACTAGTGGCAAATTTTTCCAGGGTGGCTTGAAGAGGCGGCACTATTTGCAGCCATTGACAATACTCTCGATGCTTGCTCTTGGTCAGACTGGCCTCAACCTCTCAGGGATCGGCATCTTGTGGCTCTTGAAGTTGTATACCAAAATCAGAAAGAATTTGTGAGTATCTAATTCTTTTATGGGGGATTTATGTCGTAGATAGAAGTTTGTATGATAAAAGGTGGAATTATGTCTTATCCGTTATGTGCTTCTCAAGGTGATTAGTATGACATAAAGAAGCAAGTGCTTTCAAGGTCCAAATAATAACAATTCCTCATAATGTGCATCTGCAGATAGACGTATTTATTGCCCAACAGTTTTTGTTTCAAAGGCAATGGCAAGCAGTCCATAATTATGCTCAGAAGAAAGGCATTAGGATTATTGGGGACATGCCCATTTATGTTGGGGGGCATAGTGCAGATGTATGGGCCAATAGAAGCCAATTTCAACTGGTTTGTATCTGCACTCCAATTACTAATATAATGCAATTTCTATAAGAGCATTGACTAGCAATGAATTTGCCAGATACAGTTTTAGCAGACCATGGGAAGCTGTAAATGTGATGGATTTCAAATTTTAAATATAATAACTTTTCCATCTCCTGATATGCTCCACAGAATAGAGCTGGCCGCCCCACTCTTGTTAGTGGTGTTCCTCCTGATGCATTCAGTAATACAGGACAACTATGGGGCAGGTGATTATTATATCCAACATTACTATTGACATTAATAGATTGCTATTCCAAGTTGAATTTATGTACCCAAATGGACTTAATAATCATGCTTGTTTATTTATTTTTCCCGAAGAAAAGAGACCTGTACTTTCATTCATAAAGAGGAGAAAATACTTTTTGCAGATAAGGATCTGCCCAGATCCTTGTATGGCAGAAATTAATAAAGAAATACTAACCAAAAGATATGCTTACAAGACTTCAAAAGTAGAAAAAATAAAAAACGAAAATATAGTACAATTAGGAAGAACCAGGGATGTCGACATCATTGGTCTTCCCCTTCTTTCCCTTCTTGTAAATTTTTGTAGATGTTCTATGCTTGATGCAACTTTACTTTTTATCCCAATATCAGTCAGCAATCATATAAACAATAAAGTAAAATGCTGATAGAACATACTAGTAGATCGACATAAGACAAGCTAGAAATATATAAGTGTTGGTGCGTTACATCGATCAGTAGGATGCTTCAACCAGCAAAGTCTCAATATGGTCAGCCAACCAGCAATGTCACACAACTCTCTAGGACAACCAAAACGGTCAACTCAAAAGTGAACCCAAAAGTCAACGCTCTCAGTGAACGGTCAATGCAAACAGCAGCAGCAGCTAGGTCAATGCTGAAAAGTCAAAGTCAATGTTTTGCCTTGGGAATAGTGCCAAAAAATGCAGATTAGGAAAATCAAACTTTTGGGAGGGTTTTAGGTCCTTTTGACCTTGCGTTGACCAAAGTCAACGCTGGTCAAAGTTTGCTGCATAAACCCTACATCGAAATCAGAAATGTGCTGCTGCTGGAATTTTCCCATGTGTGGAGAGAAGAGCCACCAAGGTCATTGAACCAATCAGATGAGGAGAGAGAAATGTGTGAGGATGAGATGAGTGAAAATGTCCTCCAATGTTGACCAATATATATCCATCAATGAGGGTGTGTGACACAACTATTGGGGCACAAAACCTTAAGGCCGACTTGCACATATCTTGAATAAATTCAAAATAAATGTTCTGCTCATCGGATGAAGATGATCTTTAGATCGATCTTGCACCTCTCCGAAAGAGGAGTCCAATAAAAATATTGGCATCTTCATCTAAGCATCACAACATGGAGTTTGGACCTAGTTGTCCAAAATTAACACTTCTTTTCCTGTACCTTCTTCCAAACCCCAGATTTGGGAACGACCACAACCAGGGCCAAAACGCCCATCGTTGACCCATTGGAGTCATATTTGTTTGACTCAGAACTTTCTGATACATGGGCCCTCTTTGTGCCCCCTGATTCTTCATCCATCTAATTATTTTCTGATTGTATATCTGCGACCTGAATCAGTACTGTAACTGTCCCACACTGATTTGGGATAGAAGCTTCAAGTATGTTGGAGAAATATGGAGACTTGTAGATTATAAATTATGTTCTTTATCATGATAATTACTTGTGATTTTAGTTGATTTTTTATTACATCTTTAGTTCTATTCATCAAGCAATTATCAAAACAATGAAGATCACAAAGAAACAAAGTACACAAGATATAGGCTCCAAGCCAGGGCAAAACCTCTCCAAGGGGTAAACCCAGAAAAATGTTTCTCTTCTTCTTTAGAATCTGCTTACAAAAGAGACTTCCAATACCCAAAGACCCAAGCCAATAAACCCTTCAAGCCCCAAGCCAACCCCCAGCAAGATCTTCCTTGAGACAACTTCCAAAACTTCAATACTGCTACACTGCTACTGCAACTTCGACCCTTGCAACAGAATTTCACCCCCTTGCAACTGTTACAAAATTTTGTCCTCTTGCAACTGGAAGCTTCACAAACCCTAGCGAGACAAGAGAAAAGCTTCCTTGACAAAATTTCGACTTCTACTCTTCTTCTTCATTCTCCCAGCTACTCTTCTTCTCCTTTGCTATTGTAGATCGAACTTGCTTGAGATGTGTGTATAAATGAGGTCGAACTCCCTTGTATTTATAGCCTTTCTTGAGGGTCGAATATGTTATGAATAAAATAATATAAATAATGTAACCAATAAATAATGGTTAGTTAATTAGTAATTAGGTTGAAGAGGCATGTCTAATGGAACATGACCTTCTGTGAAGAGGCACCTGTGTAGGTATATAAGCAAGCCTCATTTGTAACATTCATCATCGTTCATTCATACATTTAATATATATACTTGTATCCTCAATGGATATTTCCATATTCCAAGTCTTTAGGAGTATTTGACTTGAGGTACGAAGGTTGTTCGTTCCATTTGGTATCAGAGCAGTTCGATCCTCTGACTGCTCATCGTTGCATAGAGCCACACTCTCCAATCCGGGTCCTTGACCGTCAAAGTCGTCAAATTTGTTGTCGTGAATTAAAGCGTTTCGCTATATCGAGTTGGAGCTTCTCCAAGTTACACATCGGTTTCTCAGGCCTTTGGCCATTTTGATTAAAATAATAATAATAATAATAAAAAGAGATCGTAAAAAGAAATTAAAAAAAAAATTATATAAGAAAAAAATAAAAATAAAAAGGAAAAAGAGAATATATTAAGAAAGAAAAAAATAAAGCATTTATTATAGATAAAAGATTAAAAAAAAGGTAAAATCGAACTAGAAACAAAAATCGAATATAAATTAATTGCGGCCCACAGCTGCCACCGGTAGGGACATCGACTCACTGAAGTCACCATCAGACTGTTGCACACAACCACCACCATGTCGCCACATTCTTCCACAGCTGCACAACAGTTTCTCTCTGCCGCAACCGTGACAACAAGCTTTGTTTCCAGTCTTCCACTGCGTTATAACCGCCCAATCCTCGTCGTGAACAATGTGCCCATAGGTGACTCGACCCTACCCATGATTTTTGGATCTCCCAGCGATTGTGGTCCCGACCAATGAGCTCGCCTCTCCACTGCCACCCACGATGCCTCACTTTTGTCTTTTGAGCCGCCTCATTTATACTGCCCGACTCCGTGCTCCTTGCACCTACACGACCACCACCCACACCCTTTCAAACCACCACTTTTGTTGCCGCCGTACACTTCCCAACGACACACAACCACAATCCCACTCGCTGCCTCTTTTAAACCTTGTTTAGCCACTCTTACACCACTGTACATCGACTCCAGATTCCCAACTGCTGATTTTGTAGAATTGGAAAGTATTCCAAGTCTCATATTTTGGGAGGAGGCTTGGACATCAGTATTCCAGAGAACCCAAAAATCGTTTGTGGAGTATTAATAAAGCAGAGTGTGAATCTTCTGGGAAACGATGATCAAGTCATGTCTTAATCTCAGCCATTGATTAGAGATCTAATCTGGGTCATTGATTCATCAACATGAAGATTATAAGAGAAGGCTTGAGGGTCATTTGGAAAGTAAGCTGGACACACACTCAGTACCCGAAGGAAATCGATTTTGAAGGAATAGAATTCAATTTCAGAGGGAGAGGTTGTAGAGGCAGAAGGAGGAAGGGGAAGTCAGCAAAGGAAGAACAAGGCAGGAGGAGGACGCAGAGGGGACAACGCTAAGCAGCATCACTGGTCCTCCACGTAGAGTGGCGTAGAGGGAGAAAGGGTGCCTCCCCTGTGTCAGAAATTCTTCCGAAGGGTTCAGAAAAATTATCTCAGGTGTATTCTAGACATCTTCTCGTCAAATTTCTGTAAATGATTTCCACTGCTAAAGAATAATGCAAACCGTCATCTGCTGCACCAATTTTCCTGCATTGGGTTTTTCCAGGGAAAATTGTCCAAAAATAACTATGTTCATGTGATTGTTTCTATTGCGTTATATTCATTCTATTTGATTTTCTGCTTATGATTAAGTGAATATTGCAGTTGTGTTTATTCCATAATTTACTGGAAGTATCTGTAAATAACTTATCATAAATAAGTAGGCGAAATAAATCACTCACTGCAGTAGTATTTTAGCTTGAAAATTTCACATGGTATCGAAGCAAAAGACGAGAAACAGAAGAGGAGGTTCTGCAATGGAACGAATGTCCGACAATGATGCAACATCAGCTCGGAAGGGTTCACGCAGTCCTCCAAAACACATGAAGGAATAGAGGGATCACGATGTTTCAGTTATGGCATCCAGACTAGAAGAGGATTTTGCTTGTGTGTCAAGCATGGCCTCTCCAGGGCTCTGGTATATTGACAGTGGAGCATCTGCTCACATGACAGGAGTTCGAGAATGCTTCTCGAGCTACCAGGAAGAGCAGATGAATTTTCAGATCACGATGGGAAACAAGGCCAAGTGTACCCCTATTGGAAGAGGAACCATAATATTTCAAACAGAAGCCGGTAACAAGCTTCAGGCTACCAACGTACTGCATGTACCAGGATTGGGGATGAACTTGCTCTCGGTGTCTTAACTTCAGAACAAGGGTTACGATGTATACTTTATTGGCAACAAAGTTTTTGTCAAACACCCTAGTTGGAAAAGGAAGGCACAAATTGGAGTAAGGAGTCATAAACTATATAAATTACAGCTTGAGTCTCCAATGGCACTGATAGGAAGTACTGATGAACGAGATTTGAATGAATTATGGCACAAAAGAATGGGGCATTTACATCATGGAGCCTTGAGGATCCTCAAGAAGACTGTCATGAGAGCTCCAGAACTTAGCACCAAGAAAGACGATGTCTGTAGGGGCTGTGTATTAGGGAAGTATGGCAAGGCAACATTTCCAAGAAGCAGTAGTAGGGCCAAGAGTGTGTTGGGATTGATACAGTCAGACATCTGTGGACTAATGTCCACGAATGCTCTCAGTGGTGCAAAGTATTTTGTCACCTTTATTGATGTCCATTCTCGAAAGACATGGATCTACTTTCTGAAGACCAAAGATGAGGTCTTTGAGTGATTCAAAGAATTCAAGGCTTTGGTAGAAAATCTAACCGGAAAGCGGATCAAGAAATTGTAATCAAACAATGGTGGAGAGTACATTGATAAGGAATTCAGGAGGTTCCGCGCAAAGGAAGGCATCAAGTGAGAATGGACAACTCCATATAATCTAGAGTTGAATGGAGTTGCAGAGAGGAAGAATAGGACCATTGTGGAAGCTGCGAGGGCAATGTTGTATGATCAAGACATGCCCAAATTTCTGGTGAAAATTTCTGAATATCTCAAACAAACCCTACTGTTAATTTTCAGATTTACTTCTCCTACTTACATTAAATTATTAATGTGAAATATTCAACATTAACATCGAAGTAAATACATCGACAGCCTACACATACAAATCTAAGCTGAATACATGCACAATGACAAAGTGACACACAAGGATTTTCTGGACAACTGTCCTTGGAAAAACCCAATGTGGGAAAACTGGTCTTCTGGCTACTGGAGGGTTTTATTATTAAGTAGAATCTAAGTACAAAAAATCTGGGCACCAAACTGGTTAACCGCCTCTGCGCTGCCTCTGCTGGGCTGTGGCTGCTCTGTGTAGCTGCTGCTCCCTCTACGCTGCTTAGTTTACTGCTTCTCTGCCTCTTGTTGCACTCTTGGCCTGGGATCAAACCATCCCTTTCACTAATACTACCCTTGCTACAGCTGAAACACTTTTTAAATTCTTAGCAAACCATGCCCTAGAATTCCAGCTTAGTCTTAGTGCTTTGACATTGTGTGTGTGTGTCCTCCAATTGACCCGAAGCCCTCTTCTTATACTTTTCTTGTTGAACCTTCAACGGTCATGATCTAATCTTGAATTGACGGCTAAGATTAGAAGATGCTTGATCCGTGTGACTTAAGTCATTTTCATCACATGTTTAATTTAATTAACTTTAATCTTTTAATTTTCCTAAGTTAGACTTAGGGTCCCTAATTAAAAAGATTAATTAATTAAATATCTCTTAAACATGATGGAATTTTTTAAATCGCTTTTTGGGTCTTGGAGATCTCATGTACTCTAGTCCCTCCACAAAGTTTGGGAGTTAGAGCACATCCGATGCTACCCCAACACCTCAAAATCTAAACATTTTTGTCGGCTGAAGCTTGCAATACAGTAGTGTATGTGTAGAACAGGGTACCTCATAGAGCATTGGGTAAGGTTATTCTCGAGAGTCTATTCACTGGCAGCAAGCCTGAAGTGAGCCACTTCAGGATATTTGGCAGTATAGCGTATTGTCATATACCCGATGAGAAGAGGAAGAAGTTAGATCAGATTGCAGAGAAAGGATACCTTGTGGGATATAGCGAAAATGCGAAGGCATATCGCATCTATATTCCCGAGAGTAGGAAGATCGTAGTAAGAAGGGACGTGAAATTCATGCAGGAGAGAGCCTTTATGAGATCCCGAGAGATATCTATAGCTACGCAGTCTGAGGAGGATCCGCTAGTTCAGCCAAGCGACCTACAGAATATGGCTCTAGTGCCTCTCCACGACACAAGGATCCTAAGGAAAGTTTTTTCGAGGAAGTGCAAGAAAGAGAGCAGGTGAATCCACCCAGCACTAGTAGAAGGATGAGCAGAGAACTCCAACAGACTCTGAGGGATGTAGAGGAATTTATTGTAGCCCCTAGAAATGAGAAGAGGGAACACAAGCAGCCAGACAGGTACCAGGCACTGGTAGCAAAGGTTGGAGAACCCTTTAGTTTTCGAGAGGCGACTCAACATCAAGTGTGGGTAGACTCTATGGTGGAGGAGTACAACTCCATCATGAAAAATGATGTATGGTAAGTAGTCCCTAGACCTTAGAATAGATTGGTTGTAGGATCAAGGTGGATCTACAAGATCAAGTATGCTACAGATGGCAACATAGAGAAATTCAAAGCCAAGTTTGTGGCTAAGGTGTATGGACAGAAGGAAGGGATCAATTATGAAGAAACCTTTGCCCTTGTAACTCAGTGCACTTCGATCAGATCCGTCATCTCTCTTGCAGCGCAGATGAGATGGGAAATTCACCAGATGGATGTCAAGGCAACTTTCTTGAATGGGGTGATAGAAGAGGAAGTGTACATAGAACAACCAAAGGGCTTTGAGACGCATGAGCAATAGACTCATGTGTACAGGCTTAAGAAAGCCTTGTACGGACTGAAGAAAGCCCCTAGAGAATGGTATGGGTGAATTGATAGCTACCTGCAGAAGATGGGATTTGTCAAGAGTGATGCAGATCCCAACCTCTATTATCGAGGAGTAGGGGATGAGCCGCTAATTCTGGTATTATATGTAGATGATCTGTTCTTAACTGGATCAACTAAGTTCATCAAAGACTGCAAGGAAAATTTGGCTACAGAATTCGACATGAAGGATCTAGGGCAGATGCACTATTTTCTTGGTTTGGAGGTTTGGTGGCAGAATGGAGAAATCTTCCTCGGGCAAGGAAGATATACTACAGAGATCTTGAAGAGATTTCAAATGGAGGACTATAGACCCATGGCTACACCAATGATCACAAAATTGAAGAATATCGACACGTCTGACGATGATGAGGCTGACCCTACCTTGTATAGGCAACTCATAGGATCATTGATGTACTTGGTCAACACTAGATCAGACATCTGTTATGCTGTGAATACCCTCTCAGTCAGTTCATGGTAGAACCAAAGAGGGCTCACTGGGCAGCAGCCAAACATGTTCTCAGTTACTTGAAGGGGACAATCGAGTTTGGGTTGAAGTACACCAAGGGCAATGAAATTCAGTTGAGTGGGTTCACTGACGCAGACTGGGCTGGAAGCCCAGTAGATCGGAAAAGTACCAGTGGGTACTGTTTCAATATCAGATCGGGAATGACTTCCTGGTGCAGCAGGAAACAGAAATCCGTGGCACTAAGCTCAACCGATGTTGAATATATGGCAGCTAGCACAACTTCGTGTGAGGCCATATGGCTTTGTAAGTTGCTCATGAACTTGCTCAAGAAGAGGATGAAACCGACTAGAATTTTGTGTGATAATCAAAGTTGCATCAAGCTCTCTAAGAATCCGGTGTTTCATGATCGGTCAAAGCACATTAACATTAGGTGCCACTTCATCAGAGACTATGTCCAACGGGGAGCTGTACAGTTGAAGTACATTCCTACAGAGGAATATGTGGTAGATATCCTCACAAAAGCTCTGGGTAAGATTAAGTTTACTTACTTCAGAGAAAAGATGGGGATGGTCAAGAACCCATTCCAGTATAGGAATTTTTGGAATTGAGATTAAGAGGGAGCTGTAGTACGCATGAGGCAGTGGTAGAGATGGTGTCACGGGCAGCAGTACATAGGGAAACAGTGCAGAGATGAGGGGCAACAACCAAGTCATCAGCAGCACAATGGATGCTTCAGGTCAGAGTAGATGCAGTTGGTATTTTTCTTGAACACTTTCCTCACTAAGACGGAGTGTTGATTTTGTAGCATTGGAAAGTGTTCCAACTTCCAAGTATCATATTTTGGGAGGAGGCTTGGACATCAATATTCCAGAGAACCCAGAAACTGTTTGTGGAAATACCACTTGGTTCATGGTTTATTAAAATAATTAATTAATTTTAAAGTGATCCCTAAGTCTAAACTTAGGAAAATTAAATAATTAAAGGGTAGTAATAAAGAAGAGTCTGAATCTTCTAGAAAATGAAGATCAAGTCATGTTTTAATCTCAGCCATTGATTAGAGATCTAATTTGGGCTGTTGATTCATCAACGAGAAGATTATAAGAGAAGGCTTGAGGGTCATTTGGAAAGTAAGCCGGGCACACACTCAGTACCCGAAGGAAATCGATTCTGAAGGAATGGAATTTGATTTTAGAGGGAGAGGTTGTAGAGGCGGAGTTGCAGAGGCAGAAGGAGGAAGGGGAAGTCAGCAGAGGAATAAGAAGGCAGGAGGAGGACGCAAAGGGGACAACGCTGAGCAACAACACTTTTCCTCCACGCAGAGTGACGCAGTCCAGCGCAGTGACTGCACAGAAGACCATGTAGAGTGACGCAGAGGAAGAAAGGGTGCCTCCTGTGTGTCAGAAATTCTTTCGAAGGGTTTGGAAAAATTATCATAACTGGCAAGCAGATTTGGGATACTCTTGCCATGCTATACCAGAGATCTTCCGAGCAGTAGAAGATGTATTTGGAGGAGATATTCCAGCAAAGATAAAGAGCACTTCAGCTGCAAGTTGATCAGACATTGGTGACTTTATTCATTCTCTCTCTCTCTTTCTCTCTCTACTTTGCCGATCAATTGAAGAAATCTAATGGAAAAAGAATCATTTGGGTTTTCCCCCTTGAGGGGTTTTTCCCTGGTCATTGGACCTAAATCTCAATGTCTCATATTGATATTTGTGTTTGACTATTCTCGCCTTATCTCAATTAATATTGATTAATTAACCACATTCCCTATGTTTAGACTTAGGAAATATTTAAAAATTAGTTAATAATCTAATTGAGACACTTCTAGGCGGAATTTCCAGAAACAATTTATGGGTTCTGGAGATCTCATGTATTGTAGCCTCTCCACAAATTTTTGTGCCTAGAGACACATCCGATGCTACAAAAACTAACATAATGTTGATTCTAGGTTATGCAAATTGTGCCCTAATTTGTTGAAGATATATTGAATGCTATCTAGATGATCTATTGCATGCATTACTCATGAGTCATACATAACATGTGAATGCATTTCTTATTGTTGAACTCTTGGTACCTCTTCCATGAAAAATCCGTTGTCCATTACATAGGTAAATGCTTGAGGTTTGTTGCTAGGGTATCAAATTTTCGGCCTCCTTGGAAACTTCTTCGTTGATTTATCACATAATAGACTCCACACTCCCAAGGGACAAGGGACTGGTCCATCTTGTTGGTGATCATACTTCTCTTCTATCCTTCAATTTTATTTCTCCAATTCGGCCCCTTCAAGGCCAATCTTGCTAACTAGGGGTTGGTGCTTATCCCTACACAAGGTGAGTTTGTGCGATTGGAGAGCCTAAGCATCAAGGGGATTGCATTTGGCACAAAATCTATCCTTTTGGTGGGCATCCACTTCAATCTTGTCCATAAATTCCCTAGTTGTTTTCCTTAATGGGAACCCTAGTTTTTCAACTTAGGGGCTTCTTTGAACTTTGAATGTTTCATGAGCCTTGGACTTGTTGATAGACATTGCTGGAAACCTTTTCTCCTAGCCTCGACCTTTGGACCTTTGGTTGCTATTATATGAAAGCATAGTGTACCATCTGTAAATGTAGGTGTCAAAGATTGGAGCTGTGTTAAAATTGGACAACTAGGTCCAAACTCCATGTTGTGATGCTCAGATTAAGATACTGATATTTTTGTTGGATTCCTCTTTCGGAGAGGTGTAAGATTCATATAAAATTTATCTTAATCCGATGAGCAGAACATTTGTTTTGAATTTATTATTTATATAATAAATTAGATGTGCAGGTCGGCCTTAAAGTTTTACACCCCTGTAGATGTGTCACACACCTCAATGATGTATATAAATACAGTGAAACTTGGAGAGCATTTTCACACCAACTCATCACACATCTTCTTCTCTTCTCTGATTTAGTACGAGCTCCTTGGAGGACGATTTCAGCTCACACGTGGGAGGAAGGACGAATCTGTACAGCCAAGAGGAAGGACGAAATTACTGCAGCTAGGGTTTCCAAGGAAGTTTGACTAGCATTGACTTTGGTCAATGCATGGTCCAAAAGGGCTGAAATTTGTTGGAGACTTCGATTTTAGGAGGCCGTACACATTGGCACAAAAACCGAGGTCAAAAGGTTGGCCGAACTTGGAGCTGCGTTGACTTTTATGTTGCTGCCCTGCGTTGATTTTTCTGGACAGCGTTGACTTTTCTGGAGTTGACTTGTGTTGACTCGGTGACTGATTTGAGGATTGTTGTGACACATTCTGGGTTGGCTGATCAAGGAGACTTTGCTGGTTGAAGCACCCTGTTGACCGCCGTAACACACCATCACATTCTTCTGTTTCTGGTTTGTCTTCTATAGATCCACTGATATGTTCTATCAACATTTTACTTAACTGTTTGGGTGATTGCTGTAATAAAAGTAAAGTTGCATCAAGCATAGAACATCTACAAAAATTAACAAGCTGATATACCATGGATGAGAAATCTGGGAACATTTGAGCAATGGCCATTGTGAGGTAAGATCATCGTGTAAGTGAAAGAGAATTGGAAAGAATGAGCTTGGATCTGAATGAGATGAGCAAGAGTTCTCATGTGAACTAGAACACCACACTCTAGGAGGGTACCATAGGTATTGATTGCCCATATAACTTCGTCACATCATATGAGGGAGAACATGTTACTCAATCTTTTACAAATCTGAAAATTCATCTTAGTACTTACACATCATTAGATAGATTTGTAATTCATCTCTTCAAGCTCAATTAAACAGTTTGAGAAAGTTGTTTGCACTACGAAGGCTCAATCTGGAAATTTGCCTTAACTAAGTACCATAAACCAATTTTGAGTTTAATACATGTGAAAATTTCTGAATTTACTAAACAAAAACCCTACTGTTAAATCTTGATTTTCTTCTCCTACTTACATAAGTTATTAATTTAAAAAATTCAGCATTAACATCGAAGTAAATACAGCTAACAACCTACACATACAGATTAAGTATTGAATAACATGCTCATAGACAAAGTGACACACAAGAATTTTCTGGACAAATGTCCCCGAAAAAACCCAATGCGGGAAAACTGGTGCTGCTAACATTTGGAGGGTTTTTATTATTATGCAGATTCTAAGTACAACAAATTTGGGCACCAAACTAGTTAACCCGATAGAGAAATAAAAATGACATTAATACCTCTATTTCGGAGACAAAAAATCTGAATTATTCACACCCACAAACGGGATTTACAGAACTCAGCCCCTTTCTGGCCTTTGGAAACACAAATGTTGCTCTGAAGCCCTCTACATCATCCTTCCTGGCCTACGTCAGCCTCTGCGCTACTCAAGAAGGGTCTGTGTCACCCTAGAAGGGGTTACGCTGCACCTGCGCTGCCCTAGCTGGGCCTGCATCAGCCCTCCTGGCCTCCTGCTGCCTCTGCGCTACCCCTGCTGGGCTCTTGGTTGGACTGCGTAGCTGTTGCCTCTGCACTTCTCCGGTATGCTCCTTTGTCCTCATTGTACTCTTTCCCTGGGACTAGACCACCCCCCTCACCAATACTGCCCCTTGCTGCAGCTGAAACACTTCTGAAATTCTTAGCAAACCACACCCTAGAATCTCAACTTAGCTTCAGTGCTCTGCCAATGTGTGTGTTCTCCAACTGACCCCATGCCTTCTTCTTATACTTTTCTTGTTGAAACATCAATGACCGCAATCTAATCTCTAATCAATGGCTAAGATTAGAAGCTTCTGTGAAAAATCCTAAATCAAGATTCCCACTGCAACAAATCTGAATTAATTCTGCTATTATTTTTCATAATTATTTCATTACAGTGAAATATCAAAGTAATTACTGAGCAGTCTACACAAATAATGCTGCGGAATAAATCTAAGTGCTGAAACAAACTGAACAAAATACAATGAAAAACATCCACATTTGACACAGTTATTTTTGGACTAAGTCCCCCGAAAAGCCCAACTCGGGAAAACCGGTTCAGCAAATCTGAGGGTTTTATATTTTTAAGCAGCAGAATCTTGAGTACAACTAGGGTGCCAATATCCGGCTCACCCTTCAAAGAAAATCTAGGCAACAAAAGAAATGTGAGGTATACCTCACTCTGCAAATCCCCGGCTAATCTGAACAGCATTGGTGAAGCCCCTCTCTGCCTTTCCGTGATGCCTACGCTAGAACTGCGTAAGCTTGCGTGGGAAAGCTTTGAAACTGCGTCACCTCTCCTCTGCAACTGATCAAAGCTGATTTGAAACTGAGTTTTGGCCCTCCTGGCTCAGAAACCCCAACTTCCAGTTATCTTCGGACTGAATACGAAAGGCACCGCGCCACTTCTGCGTGATTCCCTTCAGGAACTGCGTCACCCCTTCAGGTGACTGCGTTGCCTCTCTCTGCGTCACTGCTGCCTCTCTCTGAAATGTACTCCTGGTCCTCCTGACTAGTTACTACATCTGCCCCTCTCTGAAACTGATCACTGAATCAAATCACTTAGCAAAACTAGCCCTAGTGATTCGATCTTGATCAAAAAGCTGTGTCTCTCTCACAAGCTCGAAAATGCCAAATGCTTAATGTGCTCAATTGTGTTTTCCATAGGCCCCTCACCGTCCTTATATTCTTCCGTTGACCCTTCAACGGCCAAGATTAAAACATAATCAAGGGCTAAGATTAACTTGGAGGTGATCCACGACTTTATCTAGAAGATTCACACTTAGTTTAATTAATACCCTTTAATTAATCAGTTTCCCTAAGTTTAGACTTAGGAAAACATTAAAAAACGATTAATTAATTTAATTAAACCATCTCTAAGTGGAATTTTCCAAAACCATTTCTGGGTATTATGGAATACATGTGTCTTATTCTATACACAAAGTTACAAGGCTAGAGCACATCCGGTTCTACCATAAATCAACACTCCCTCTTAGCGAGGAAAGTGCTCTAGCAAGACAACTCAATGCGCTACTCTGACTTGTGGAACATCGTTGTTGTGCTATTGATGCTGGTCACCAACAATGCACGAAAATGCTGCATCTGTACTGCTGCTGCCGACTGCTACTGTACTGCAACTCTCTTTGAATTCTGCAACCATGCTGCTCCACTGTGTGAGCACTGCTTTGCACTGCGTGATCACTACTTTGCACTGCACTGCACCACTGTGCACTGCGCTACTGCTGCTCATCTGCTGCTCAACTACTGCTGCTGCTGCACTGTTGCTAATTGCAATAGAAAAACATCCGAAATTGGACAAGTAAAACTGCATCTGAAAAATAAGACTAACTGCTGCTTACTTCTGCACTAGCTCTCTGAAAAAATACTGCGCTATTGCTAATCTGCACTGTGCGAGCACTGCATTGCACTATGCTGCAGTAGTGTGCACTGCGCTGCTGCTACTCAACTGCTGATGTTGTTGCTGCCTCTCTGCACTGATCAGGCTCTAGTACTGCTAGCCACTGCATTGTCTTCTCATCTTCCGCTGCAACTGTCCATCCTACTACTGTCTTAAGGCTGTCGTAGCTCACATGTGATCCAAGAGTTTGGAAATACTCAAGGATCTTGCCATATGTAGATTCTGGATCTACAACTCCAAGTTAGCCCACTTCTCTCCTTTCGGAATGTGAGCTAACATAGCACAATCTGCTTCTGCCTCAATCTTGGCAGCTCCGGCTTGAGGATCTTGCTTCTCTCCCTTATCCTTTTTCTTAAGAGGACATTGTGTGGCATAATGTCCCATTTCCCCACACCTGAAGCACTTAATCTTAGATAGATCTTTCTTCTTCTGCCTTTGTTGCCCCTTTGATGCAAGGGTTGTGTTATCTTCTTCCTCCTTCTTGACTTTCGAACCGCTGCTACCATCCTCAATATGGATTTTTAGGAGATCTCTCCTCAACCCTTCTTGCGGCAAGGTTGCCCACATCGATTCCCATCCTGGAAGCTTTTCTCTGCCCAAAATGCTTTGGACAAAGACCTGATAATCTTCTGAAACAGAGTTCAGAGTGAGCCTTCCTAGCTCTGAGTCTTTGGGTGCTGATCCCACTGTTGACAGCTGGTCTCGGTTATCTTGAATTCTAGACATGAAGGTGTCAAAACGCTCTCCCTTCTTCATCTTGGTATTACGCATCTTCTCCTCCAGATACATCTTCGGCTGCTCGGAAGATCCTTGGTATAGCTTTTCCAGCCCTACCCACATTTCTCTAGTAGTGTTCTTTGCTGCTATGTGAGGTACGATGTGATCCTTCACACCATCTAGGATCAATCGTTTGGCTCTTGCCATATTCTTCTTGAAGGCTCTCAGGTGTGCTGCATCCAGTGGTTCTGCAACTGCGCTGTCTATGAGGGCCTTTAGATCATGCTCATCAAGGAGAAACTGAATCCTTGATTTCAAAATAACATAGTTGGAGGCACCCTCCAATCTATCTTGGTCACGCATCTGTTGATGGCCATCTTCTCAACTGTCGATATCTTCCTCTAACCCTCTGCTTGGCTAGACTTACACACTCCTTGAGGAGTAGGTCAATGCTTTTGCTGCTGCACGGGAAAAACTAAGCTTCTTTGAGTAAGAAAACTCTTTGAGGTCAAGAAATCCCCAATCTATGTTTTTTAGAAATTTTCTAACACTCCTTGAGGAGTAGGTCAATGCTTTTGCTGCTGCACGGGAAAAACTAAGCTTCTTTGAGTAAGAAAACTCTTTGAGGTCAAGAAATCCCCAATCTATGTTTTTTAGAAATTTTCTAACGCTTATGCACCAACACTCACTGCTGTGCAGCAACTGCGTCCTTCAACTACGCTGGTTTGCTACACTGCCTTTTCTGCAACTGAAACAACTTACCCCTCTGTCAACTCTCTCAGAGGGAGCTTTCTCTGCACTGGAATGCCCTCCTGGCCTGGATTGCGTAATTTCTGGGGGAGTTTGATGCTGCTTACGTAGATCCCAGTCTCTTCAACGCAGATCTCTTTTGGTTCACTCTTGTTTCTCCCGCACTTCAGCTTGAATAAGCTTTGATACCATGTGAAAAATCCTAAATCTGGATTCTTATTGCAACAAATCTGAATTACTTCTTCTATTATTTTTCATAATTATTTCATTACAGTGAAATATCGAAGTAATTACTGAAGCAGTCTACACAAATAATGCTGCGGAATAAATCTAAGTGCTGAAACAAACTGAACAAAATAAAATATCGAAGTAATTACTGAAGCAGTCTACACAAATAATGCTGCGGAATAAATCTAAGTGCTGAAACAAACTGAACAAAATACAATGAAAAACTTCCACATTTGACAGTTATTTTTGGACTAAGTCCCCGTAAAAACCCAACTCGGGAAAACTAGTGCAACAGATCTGAGGGTTTTATATTATTAAGTAGCAGAATCTTGAGTACATTTAGGGTGCCAATATTTGGCTCACCCTTCAGAGAAAATCTAGGCAACAAAAGAAATGTGAGGTATACCTCACTCTGCAAATCCCTAGCTGATCTGAATAGCGTCGGTGAAGCCCCTCTCTACCTCTGCGTGATGCCTACGCTAGAACTGCATAAGCCTACGTGGTCAAGCTTTGGAATTGCGTCGCCTCTCCTCTGCAACTGATCAAAGCTGATCTGAAACTGAGTTTTTGGCCCTCCTAGCTCAGAAACTATAGCTTCCAGCTATCTCCGAACTGAATAGAAAAGGCACTGCGTCACATCTGCGTGATTCCCTTCAGGAACTGCGTCACCCCTCCAGGTGACTGCACTGCCTCTCTTTGCGTCACTGCTGCCTCTCTCTGAAATGTACTGCTGGTCCTCCTGACCAGTTACTGCATCTACCCTCTCTGAAACTGATCACTGAATCAAATCACTTAGCAAACCCAACCCTAGTGATTCGATATTGATAAAAAAGCTGTGTCTCTCTCACAAGCTCGTAAATGCCAAATGCTTAATGTGTTCAATTGTGTTTTCCATAGGCCACTCACCCTCCCTCTTATATTCTTCCGTTGACCCTTCAACGTCCAAGATTAAAACATAATCAAGGGCTAGGATTAACTTGGAGGTGATCCATGACTTTATCTAGAAGATTCACACTTAGTTTAATTAATACCCTTTAATTAATCAGTTTCCCGAAGTTTAGACTTAGGAAAACATTAACAAATGATTAATTAATTTAATTAAACCATCTCTAAGTGGAATTTTCCAAAACCATTTTTGGGTATTATGGAATATGTTGTCAATCCTAGGGATAGCCTTGAGTTGTGAAAGACCAGTGCCTAAGACATCTTATACAGTAAGGAGCGTAAAGTATAATTCAAGACTTTTAACAGAATGAGGCTCTTTACTACTTCAACTTTTACAAGGGGATGTAATATAAATGGAACCAGAATATTCTCAGAGTCAACAAAATAACAAGATGCTGCAGAGGCAAGGAGTGAGTCCTCAATATAGATGCATCAGACAACTCAAAGACAACTTTCTTTAAGGAGGGTTGGGTACTAAAATGCTTTATAGAGATTTAAAAATTGGATGAAGTTTGCTGCGTAGAAAGTACATAAAGGATATTAACTACTAATGAGGGAGAATTCCATAAACATATCTAAACATGAGATGGGCTTAAAATGATAAGAATCCATACATGTCAATAGCTTTGAAAGAATAACATCTCACAGTATTTAATATAGAGGAATAATGAGTGAAGTGGAAAGTGAAACAGCATACCATGCTTGAGCCATATTAAAGTGCCAGACAGGTTATGGCATAAGTATCAACTAGCATAAATTCATACCGAAACCAGTGGGCTACTCGCATTCCAGAACATGATACAAGATGAATGGATGTAAACGAAATGAACCGCTAAGCTACAACACATAGGAGAGAATTACACACTGTAAAGCACCAAGACCAGAATCCTCAGTGAAGATAGAACTCCTTTTCATTGAGACCCAACGGGCTCTTCACATTTCTATTGAGATTTCAACAACAAGCATGCAAAAATTCTTACACAGCAAAATTCTTTAGAAAATCTGGAACCTGTTTTTCTCTTCAGATCTTGCTTATATAGAGGCCTTCGAACATGAGTGAGAAGATATTTTTGGGAAAAATATCTTCCTCGCATGCCAAAAATTAGTTAGAGGTCTTTATCGGAATAACCAAAATTAATGATGAGGAATAGAGGCATCTCATCATTTGCACTTAGGCACTCGACCGTTTTGAAACAAAATATTTAACAACAGTCTTGGCAGAAAGTAAAATGCTGTAGCGGAATATAAATTCCACCTGAACTTAAAAGTAAACTAGAGTAAAAGTAAAAAGGCCACTAGGGCCGAATCATGAATTGAGAGTATTTCACTGATGAGAAGGGGTTGAGGTAGTCGCTGACACTGGTGGTGGAACATTTGCTGACGAGCTGGCGATCTAGCTGGCATATTGGGGGACTTACCTTACCTTTCTGCCACGTAGGCAACTTGGTTCTCTAAACATATTCCTTGTGGAATTGTAAAAATACACAGTGTGAAGAGTTGAGGGCCCGCACTTCGCTTTGCCATACCGCTCTTACCTTGGGTCCACCCCCGTGACACGTCACTGCAATTCCGCGGGGGTATGGGTCTCTCGTCCCTTCTACTTCTTGACCCCCTCGGAATTACACCCGCGGGAACTCATTTCCACATGCATAATATAAAGGCGGCATGTATTATGATATTTTCACTTTAGGCCTGTTACACCATACCTTTGCTTGTTTGCTTTATGTTCGGATCCTTTACGTCTTCCTCCCCTTTTTGGACACGTGCTTAGTTATTCAGCCACGTGACTTAGCATTGTTTTTCTCCAACCATTATTTAAATTCCTCACCATGAGTCATGACATTCGATACTTTGCTACTTAAGGCTATCTATAAAAATGATTTATGTTAACTATATGATCAACATTGGCTCCACCTGGGGACAGCACGTTCATCCTTGGGCGTGTCGAAAACTTCGCAGACCACCTGTTAATCTTTTGGGTGCACTTGGACTTACAGACCCTTTACATCATCAATTTTTTTTTACAAACAGGAAAATAAACCTATTCTACTTCTACCCTTATTACTCCATGAGACCAGATTAAATTGTTGGTCTCATATTTTCTCTACCTAAGCTACATCTGCGAGGATTAAACTGTCTAGCAGACTTCTCTACATTCTAAGACAGAAATTGAAAAATAGTCGAGCCAGGATTAGACTGTCTGGCTTGCTGTAGACCATGAAATAAAGACAAAACTGCTCATGGACTGAAACTTTGCAGGAATTTAAAACTACTGACTGAATGCTTACAGACTGAGCTTTATTGAGCTTTTCCTACCTACCCTACTTTAACTGGAGTATTTACAAGTCTAGCTTACAAACATTGTCTTCCAATGTAACCAGTCCATCAAGTGATCCCAAGATTGGTCTTTCTTGCTCAGCTCCTTGAGTAGGCTGGATAGGCAGGGCTGCTCCCACTCTTCCTGTTCTTCAACAGCAGCTTCGAAAATCTTCTTTTTGTTTGCAACATGCTGCTCAACAAGACCTTTGATCCTTCTTCAAATGTTTGCAGGAAATGAACATAAGGATCATGAAATGACACCTGGTTGTAAAGATTTGGCAGGCTGGTTTCAACCAGGATTGCTTCTTCTTCCACTGGATTGAGAAAAAGATTCTCTTGGGGTAGAGTGTCTCCTTCATCTTCTTCATCTGAACTGGAGGACTCATCATATCTTGCAGCTGTGTCCTCTTGGAGCTCTGATACATTTTGCTCTGGTGGGCCGAGCTCCGTGTATTCTTGAGCAGGGGTTACTTTCATTGCTTCCTCCTTTCCAAGAGAAGGCTCATTATTTTCATCCTGCTCAAGAATCTCTCCTTTGCTTTCCTCCTCATCTTCTGAGATGAAAGGCTGCTGATCTCCATTCTCATGACACTCATCACTGATACTTTCATAACTTTCCCCATCAGTGTCATAGACAGGCTGGCTCGACCAAGTCAACCATTCTAGATGCTCGGTAGGTCTTTCTTCGTACATATCCACATAGGAGCTTTCTGGATCTCTGCAGTCAAACTTGTCAGATGAATGAGCAAGAGTGTCTATTCTGTAAAAGACTTCAGAGGTGGACTGCGTGTTTGATATCCGGTCCGTCTCTTCTTTTGTCGACGGAAGAATTTCTTTTTTAACACAGATAGAAGAGCAGTAGCCCTCTGTTTTTTGTACTAGCTGATCTGGAGGCTGGATGTCTTCTGTAGCCTCTTCTTTGGAATCTTCACATGTGCTAGCAGGGAAAATTTGAGGAGTTGTTAATGTCTCCTTTTGAGCAGATGCTTCCTCATGAGGTGCATCTTCCTCCTGATCCTGAGTGCGAGTTCTCTTCCTAGAAGATCTAAGGTCATATCTTCTATTAAATTGTGCTTGCGCGAAATCGACAAATTGCTTGCAGTAGTCATCAATCTTAGGATCTTCTGTGCTTTCATTAACTTTTTCTTTAGCATGTGACAGCATCTCTATTTCGTCACTTTCATGTAGGGGGCATTTAACTTCATCATTGTTTGAGAAAGCAAGGTATGCCTCCTCTTGCTCATAAGTGGTGTCTTCGGTAGGACATCTACTTGTCCTTCCAAATACAGAGGATGTGGTACCTG
The DNA here is from genome assembly GCA_034641835.2 of Pinus albicaulis. Lineage (NCBI taxonomy): Eukaryota > Viridiplantae > Streptophyta > Pinopsida > Pinales > Pinaceae > Pinus > Pinus albicaulis. Next base: position 1,380,039,430 of record CM076574.1, read on the forward strand.
GTCTTGCTGCTCCTTCCGTTCCCTTTGCAGTATCTGCAAGGGTGGCTTCCTGTATTGAGGATTATAACCTCTGTTTGGAGCATTTTGGAAATTCTTGGAGGGTGAATTCTTGGCCTCCATTTCAAGTTTAACCAGCTTACTTGAAAGATTCTTAATCATCTTGTTCATCTCCTCAATCCTGTCATTAGCTGAATCTCTATCTTGGCCCGAGGTCGATACCTCTTCTTTTCCCCTTCTTCTAGTATCCTGTTTGAATTTTCCCTTGGATTTACCAGTGGAGGCAAAGTTTGTCTTGAGCTCCAGTGCATTTGTCTGGGCATCATCTAGGGTGGCCGGCTTTCTTTCTCTCAGAGAGAAACCAAACTCAGAGTCAAAAGCTGCCACGAAAACTACCTTGGCGGCGGTCTGGTGAGGTTTCATATCAGCGGGGAGGCTCAGATACAACTTGTTAAATCTCTTAATAAATTCAGCCACCCCTTCATTATGTCTTTTCTTGAGTGTGTTAAACTCAGTAAGACAATGTCCATGATCTTTCTTCTCTCCCCATTTTCTGAGAAAAATGTCCTCCATTCCTTCCCAAGTGGTGACAAAACGGTCTCCTAGTGTCTTGAACCATTTTCTGGCTTCACCGTCAAGAGATTGCACAAACAGTCTTAGGACTACGTCGAGATGTTCCACATTAAAATTTTCTGCGAAAGAGCACAAGACCTCAAGGTGTTTTTGAGCTTCGATCTCGTTTACGCCATTGAATCGGGGCAAGATCTTTAGATAGTCCTGTGGCATATCATTCAGCACTTGAGGTAATGCCAGGGGGGCATATTTATTCAATAGGAAGCCAGGGACATTGGCCATTGGAGGAGGAGGTGGAGGCAATAGGAGGGTTTGATGTGTAAGAGGAGGAGGAGGTGGAAGTGAGGTCTGAATGACAATAGGAATGTATTGAACAGCAGCTTGGGATGCTAGCGAAGAAGGCGGAATATTAATAGCAGATACTTCAGTGACTTCTTTAACTTCTTCAGTCTCTAGAGTGGGATGGAATGTGTAACGAGTGGTATCTATTGATTCTGCCTCGTCTTTGATTTGGATGTTTCCCAGGGGTAGACTATCTGAGTAATAACCGGTTTCTCCCACAACAGAGTCAGAACCTTGCACTTGGGCTACTTGAGAAGAAGAGGTTGGAAAGTCTTCTAAGGAAAATTGTGGGATCTCAGTATGGATGAATTGTCTTCCCCTCCAACTTATTCTATGTAGGATTCTCTCTGGGTCAGACACAGAAGGTGTCTTTGGCTGAGACGTATCTGACCTCAGGTGTGGCTTCCGAGGAGCTAGGACTGCAAATAGATTTACCTGAAAAATGAATGTGGAGTCGCCAAGGTGAAGGATATAAAACTCTCAACTCTCCATGCTCACCTAATTGAAGAGTGAATAAGGTTTTGTCGAGGTCTAGGGATTTTAATTTCTCTCAACTTCAGTTCCCCGGCAACGGCGCCAAAAGATGTTGTCAATCCTAGAGACAGCCTTGAGTTGTGAAAGACCAGTGCCTAGGACATCTTATACAGTAAGGAGCGTAAAGTATAATTCAAGACTTTTAACAGAATGAGGCTCTTTACTACTTCAACTTTTACAAGGGGATGTAATATAAATGGAACCAGAATATTCTCAGAGTCAGAAAAATAACAAGATGCTGCAGAGGCAAGGAGTGAGTCCTCAATATAGATGCATCAGACAACTCAAAGACAACTTTCTTTAAGGAGGGCTGGGGTCTAAAATGCTTTACAGAGATTTAAAAATCGGATGAAGTTTGCTGCGTAGAAAGTGCAGAAAGGATATTAACTACTAATGAGAGGGAATTCCATAAACATATCTAAACATGAGATGGGCTTAAAATGATAAGAATCCATACATGTCAATAGCTTTGAAAGAATAACATCTCACAGTATTTAATATAGAGGAATAATGAGTGAAGTGGAAAGTGAAACAACATACCATGCCTGAGCCATATTTAAAGTGGCAGACAGGTTATGGCATAAGTATCAACTAGGATAAATTCATACCGAAACCAGTGGGCTACTCGCATTCCAGAACATGATACAAGATGAATGGATGTAAACGAAATGAACCGCTAAGCTACAACACATAGGAGAGAATTACACACTGTAAAGCACCAAGACCAAAATCCCCAGTGAAGATAGAACTCCTTTTCATTGAGACCCAACGGGCTTTTCACATTTCTATTGAGATTTCAACAACAAGCATGCAAAAATTCTTACACAGCAAAATTCTTTAGAAAATCTGGAACCTGTTTTTCTCTTCAGATCTTGCTTATATAGAGGCCTCCGAACATGAGCGAGAAGATATTTTTGGGAAAAATATCTTCCTCGCATGCCAAAAATTAGTTAGAGGTCTTTATTAGAATAACCAAAATTAATGATGAGGAATAAAGGCATCTCATCATTTGCAGTTAGGCACTCGGCCGTTTTGAAACAAAATATTTAACAACAGTCTTGGCAGAAAGTAAAATGCTGTAGTGGAATATAAATTCCACCTGAACTTAAAAGTAAACTAGAGTAAAAGTAAAAAGGCCACTAGGGCCGAATCATGAATTGAGAGTATTTCACTGACGAGAAGGGGTTGAGGCAGTCGCTGACACTGGTGGTGGAACATTTGCTGACAAGCTGGCGATCTGGCTGGCATATTGGGGGACTTACCTTACCTTTCTGCCATGAAGGAGACTTGGTTCTCTAAACATATTCTTCGTGGAATTGTAAAAATACACAGTGTGAAGACTTGAGGGCCCGCACTTCGCTTTGCAATACCGCTCTTACCTTGGGTCCACCCCTGTGACACGTCACTGCAATTCCGCGGGGGTATGGGTCTCTCGTCCCTTCTGCTTCTTGACCCCCCCGGAATTACACCCGCGGGAACTCATTTCCACGTGCATAATATAAAGGCGGCATGTATTATGATATTTTCACTTTAGGCCTGTTACACCATACCTTTGCTTGTTTGCTTTATGTTCGGAGCCTTTACGTCTTCCTCCCCTTTTTGGACACGTGCTTAGTTATTCAGCCACGTGACTTAGCATTGTTTTTCTCCAACCATTATTTAAATTCCTCACCATGAGTCATGACATTCGATACTTTTCTACTCAAGGCTATCTATAAAAATGATTTATGTTAACCATATGATCAACTGAATACATGTGTCTTAGCCTATATACAAAGTTACAAGGCTAGAGCACATTCGATGCTACCATAAATCAATAGTTGATACGCGTCACTTATGTCATTCTCATCACATGTTTAATTTAATTCGCTTTAATCTTTTAATTTTCCTAAGTTAGACTTAGGTTCATTAATTAAAAGATTTATTGTTTGAATAAAACTTAAACCTAATGGAATTATTCTAAACGCTTTCTGGGTCTTGGAAATCTCATGTACTCTAGCTCCTCTAGAAAATTTGGGAGCTAGAGCACATCTGATGCTACCCCAACACCCCAAAATCTAAACACTCCCTCTTAGCAAGTAATGTGCTCTAGCAATACACTTCAGCTCGAAGTACTGCTTTGATCTCTGGTGTTGGTATCTGCGTTGATGCTTGGCTTGTTGCCCTTCATCACTGCGCTGCTGCTGCTCTCTGTACTGCTGCCCATGACTCTTCCACCGTCACCGCTACATCTGTACTGCAGCTCCCTCTCAAATTGCTGGATCGTGCTGCCAACTGCTGCACTGCAACTCAGTTGCTGAGAGTAAGCAACTGAAGGCCATCACCCAATCTTTGACAGACAAGTCAGTTGGGCTGCATCTCATCATTGAAGCACCATAGGCCGCTACTCTGCGCTGTCCTCTAGAGGCTATTGCGCTGCTGCAGCTTTGCATTGCGTAAGCATACCTCCTCTGTGCTGCTGCTGCATCTGTGCTGCGCTATCCTCCTAAAGCCTCTGCACTGCTATAGCACTACACTGCATAGGGAAGCCTCCTCTGCACTGCTTCTGCGCTACTACCTCAATGCTGCTGCTGTATGTGCACTGCGCTGCTCCCTCTTCAGCTTGTCAACCACTGGCTTTGCTTCATCCATGATCTTCTGCACCCAATGCTCCACTTGTCCTGCTACCCTCTTAAGGCTCCCGTAGCTCGTATGTGAGACAAGAGTTGGGCTACTCAAGGATCCCACCACCACTCTATAGCTGCTCTATAGATCAATATCGCCCCACTTCCGTGGTTCATGAGCGCTCATGGCTACGTCATCTTCGAAGCCATCGTCTGCTACAACAGCCTTGGAACTAGAAGCTTCCTTGTCTTTCTTCCTTTGAGGACAATTGCTGGCGAAGTGTTTAAGTTCGCCACATTGGAAACATTTTATCTTTGACAGATCACACTTCTTTTTCCCTTTTTGCTTCTTAGATGCCAGGGCTACATCTTCCTCTTCCTCCTTCCTCATCTTGCTCCAGTCGGTGCTGTATTGCCTCTTGGTCATCTGATGGATCTCCTCTTGTCGGAGGATAGCCCACATATTGTCCCAGTTAGGAAGGTCCACTCTGCCCAAGAGACTTTGGACAAATGTTTCCCAGTCCTCTGTGACTGCTTTGAGAGCCGTCCTCACCATGACATCATCATACATTTTGACCCCCATGTCAGTCAGCTGATCCCGGATCGACTGCAGTCTGAATAGGAAAGGATCGATTTGCTCTCCCTTGGACATCATAAATAACCTCAGTTGGTTCTCCAATAGCATCTTCCTCTGGACGAACTTCCCTTGATAAAATGTGGTTAAGCTTCCCACATCTCATGAGCTGTCGTCTTCTCGGCTACGTGTGGTACCACATGATCTTTAAACCCGTCCATGATGAAGCGCTTGGCATATGCCTCTGTTTCATTATGCTCTGCCAGGAGTTTCGCATTGGTTGGTGTAGCCAAGACTTTCTCTGCATGCTCCCTCAAGCTGTATGCCTCCAGGACTACCAGGATTCTGGCCTTCCAGATAGCAAAGTTGGATAGTCCGTCCAACCTATCCTGATCACACAGTCCATGTGGTGCAATTTGCTCAAAAATTTGTTGGAACAGATCCTACTCTCTCTGCTAGAGACTTAGATCTAGGGTCCTTGGCGACAAAGGCACCCTCTACTCCCTCTGACAACTGATTTCCTCCTTGGAAATTTTCCAAAAACAACGAATCAGCTCAATTCAATCACCCTACGATCGATCTTCAAATTTCTTTGGCAATGAAATCTACTGAGAATCTGTTCTCCTCACGCTCTTTGTCAGCTTAGCTTAGGCTTAGATCTGCATCGGCAGAATCTTCACCCCACTAGCAACTGCTGAAGATCTGCAGCTCATCTTCCGGTTCACAATACTCTGCACAACAATCAAATTCTGGATTGCCTCACCCTTGCTGGCCTCTGCGTGAGCAGATTGGCTCAACGCAGCTTTTGCGCAATGTAGGCTGCTCCTGCATCCCTCTGAAAGGCACTGCCTTGTCTCTGCGTCACTAAGCTGGGACTGTGTTAGCCCCTGCGTGGCTCTTGCTGCCGCTGCATCCTTCTACTGCTGCGCTGCCCTCTCTGGTTATCTGTTGTTGCTGCTGCTGCTTTCTGCAACATAGATTTCTTCAGCTGTCTTGCTGGAGATTCAGCTTGATCTGCAATGGCTCTGATACCATTTGAAAATTTCTGAATTTACTAAACAGAAACTCTACTGTTAAACCTTGATTTACTTCGCCTACTTACATAAGTTATTAATCTGAAAAATTTAACATTAACATTGAAGTAAATATAGTTAACACCCTACACATACAGATTAAGTACTGAATAACATGCTCATAGACAAAGTAACACACAAGGATTTTCTGGACAAATGTCCCAGGAAGAACGCAATGCGGGAAAACCGGTGCTGCTAGCTTCTGGAGGGTTTTTATTATTATGCAGATTCTAAGTACAACAAACGTGGGCACCAAACTGGTTAACCCGACAATGAAATAAAAACGACAGCAATACCTCTATTCTGGAGACAAAAAATCTGATTGATTCACACCCTCAAACAGAATTTATAGAACTCAACCCCTTTCTGGCCTCTGGAAACCCTAGTGCTGCTCTGAAGCCCTCTGCATCAGCCTTCCTGGCCTGCATCAACCTCTGCGCTGCTCAAGAAGGGCCTACGTCACCCTAGAAGGGGTTACATTGCCCCAGTGCTGCCCTAGTTGGGCCTGCGTCAGCCCTCCTTGCCTCTTGTTGCCTCTGCGCTGCCCCTGTTGAGCTCTTGGCTGGACTGCGTAGCTGCTACCTCTGCACTGCTCTGGTATGCTCCTTCTCTGCCATCGTTGTATTCTTGGCTTGGGACTAGACCATCCCCCTTGCCAATACTGCCCCTTGTTGCAGCTGAAATACTTCTGAAATTCTTAGCAAACCATGTGCTAGAATCTCAGCTTAGGTCCAGAGTGTGTGTTTTCCAACTGACCCCGACCGAGCCTTCTTCTTATACTTTTCCAGTTGAAACATCAATGGCCGTGATCTAATCTCTAATCGATGGCTAAGATTAGAAGCTGCTTGATCCGCGTCACTTAACTCATTCTCATCACATGTTTAATTTAATTCACTTTAATCTTTTAATTTTCTTAAGTTAGACTTAGAGTCTTTAATTAAAAGATTGATTATTTGAATAAAACTTAAACCTGATGGAATTCTTCTAAATGCTTTCTGGGTCTTGGTGATCTCATGTACTCCAGCTCCTCCACAAATTTGGGAGTTAGAGCACATCCGATGCTACCCCAACACCCCAAAATCTCAACAATACACTCATTTTTTAATTGTTTTAGCATATATGTGGATTGATGTGATATATGCTTATTTCATTAAGGTTAAATCAACTTATTGGGTGTTTCAGTTCTCTTATCATTAAAGTTAATCTTGTATCACTTTACTAAATCATAGTTTGATTTACTTGGGTTCTCATAATGATCATTGTGTAATTGAGGACTCCACTTGTCCTCTAGAGAGCTGGCCAAAAGTGTAGAAGTTGTTGTATTGGCGTGACAGTGATATAACTCCTATTTGTTTCGCCAAGGTTGCATCCATGGATTGGGCTTTTCCACTTAGATGCTAGTTAGGTGCTAACAGGGTCAAAACAATCTGGGTGGTAGAGCACCCATTTATCTTGTTAGGGCAGACTATGAGGAAACTCTGTCAATCTTTATGTCTGTGATTTCACAATCTGGCTCTGTTTATCTTGTTAGGGAAAGCTATAAATTGTCTGTCAATCTCCATGCCTGTGATTTCACAAACAGAAGAGGTTCAAGTTAGGGTTTTGTAGCATGGATTTAATCAAGATGTTATACTTTAACTCAGCTGTAATCAGTATCTCCTTTATGTATGACACTCCTCATCACATTAAAAAGCTTAATAGTAACATCTTTAATAACAGAAATGTACCTTAAAAATGATAGCAAAAATAACAATGATAGACTTGTTTCTCTTTTTCAAAACGTCCATCATGACATTTTGCATGAAAAATTTACAAAAAAAAAATTCAAATTCTGGCTTGTTGTATGGAGGCTGTACTTTTCATTTGGTTACTGTGTTAAGGATTTGTTAAATTGTTAATTTGTCTGTCATATGAAATTTAATCTTGGGTACAAACATGTTTTGTTTACAGCCCCTTGTATGATTGGAAAAACATGGAAAGAGAGGGTTTCTCATGGTGGGTACAGCGCATGAAGCGGGCATTTGACCTTTTTGATGAATTTCGAATTGACCATTTCCGAGGACTTTCTGGCTATTGGGCCGTTCCTGCAGGTGATTTGTATTATCTTTCTGTATTCAGTCATGGGCGTTTCTGATTGAATCTTGCAAATTATTCTGGAAAAAGATCAAGTAACTCTTTATGTGAATGTTCAGAGTCAGAGACTGCCATGGAAGGAACATGGAAGGTTAGTACAAAATATATTTGATCGTTTGTTGCTTAATCTGTCGTTGTGCTTTTACTGGCTATGTTAATCTTGTCATGTGATGCATTAGGTGGGTCCAAGGGAGGCGTTGTTTAATGCTATCAGCAAAGCAGTTGGAAAGATAGACATAATTGCCGAAGATCTTGTATGTTTTTCCATCGAACATATTTATATATCCATATTTTCTTAATGGGTTTGTGAAAGGTTGGTCTAATGAGACATGGTTATGCTTTTCTTCTTCTTTGTGCTACGTTCTGAAATACCTTTATGGAGAAATTATTACTTTTTATTTTAGTTCTAGACAGGCATGCATGACTTTAATACATTAAAGTAAGAATCTGATTACATCACAGAAATGGCCAACTGACTAGAATTTAATCATGTTGGCTTCTTGTCCAACATTGGCGAGGAAACATAGCAACAAATTCTCTTTAGCACCAAAGTGAAGAAAATCCGTCTTTTCAATACATGCCCATTTTGGTTGCAATTTATAGAACTAGATCTGCTTTAATTATAGGCAATTGTCCAAGGTGAAGGTGGGCAGAAGCATGACTAAAAGATTCTTGTGCTTTTTCTATAATGAATGAAATCATCCAAAACAACATAGTAAACAACGAAACTCCAAATATAGAATGGGTGCATGATTCCTAATTATAAGATTAATTATGAGCTGCACAACTAATAAGAATAAAGAGAGGCATAACAAAAATTTATGATAAATTAATTAATGTCCAATGAATGACCACAAAAAGTAGGCGAAGGGGACTAAATGAGTACAATCTGTGTAATGGAAAGTGGGAGTGCAAGAGCAGCTCATATAACTAAGTTAATGTCAATAGGTTCCAAATGTCATGTCATGGTGAGATGAAGGCTAAAATGTGTTCGTGCGCCAGGATCATCCATTGTTTGAGGAGTGTCCCTGAAATCTACCTCAAAGCAGCCTCAGAGGTCCCAAATCCAATCGGGGTCAACACATCACCTCCATGGGTCTCCAATGGTCAATGCAAGGCCTCCTCCCTCTAGCATTAGGGTTCCATCAGATGCAACAAGCTCTTTGTAATATCCCCAATTTGTGAGCATGGAAGTCACTAAGGAATTTTTCCCAATTTTAGTAATATTAATTAAAAACAGGCAAATATTATTGGATAAAAGTGGCTAGTATTATTTTATTGGAGAATAACGAGAAATTATTATTTTATTAAAATGGTTGCAAAAGTAACTTAGTGGAAAGTCCCCCAATAAAACAATATTAAAAAGGAGTCTAGAAGCATGAGGAGAAATTATAAAAGGAGGATGGACTCATTTTGTCGATTATCTTTTGACTATTACATTTCACCTTTCAACTTCTCTCAGGGTTGTTTAACACAAGAAGAGAAGAGTTGTTTAGCATAGGAATTATGAGCGGACATTCCACCCTCATTTTAGAGAACTTCGAGTGTCTCCCTTGTGAGGAAGTTTGGGAGTCCAATTCAAGGCTTCTCTTGAGTTTATTGCAGGACATTAGATCAATTCTGCGCATTTGTTGGGCGTAAGAAGAGTTCGTGGTACATCTTTTGCAGTAGCAGCTGTGGGTTAGAGATTCTGAGCTTTTGGAGAGAGTTTTCCCTTCGATGTAGTAGGATTTTGTTGGCATTTTGAAGGGTAGAGATTCAGGGATCTCCAGGGCCGAATTTCTCTCATTTATGCAATGTACAGAGCTCATTGGCTGAAGCTTGCGCAGGAGAGAGGAGCAACAAATTTTGGGAGAGATTGGGGTTGGAGAGAAAGCCTATTTTAGAGGAGAATTTGTGTCGAGTTTTGGTGGCTATTCAGTAACTGTTTGGAGCAAAGCATTTTCAGTAGTGTGCAGAGTCTACTTGGTAGAGCTATTTGAACTTTTTGGGGTCATTTGAGTTAGCCAAGATTGGGCCAAACCCTTTATGGGTTTTGTTGGGATTGGTGTGTAGAGTTCAGGGATATTTTTTCAGAATTATCTGAGCGATATACAGGGCAAAAACCCAATAGGGCGTATAGCTAGCAAAAGAGCCATTTGCACCATTTTAGAGGGCATCTTCATCGTTTGGATTGAGCCAAAACCATTTTTGAGCTTTTCTGGGTTTTGGGAGAGGAGTTGAGAGCTAAATTTTCAAAGCTTTCCGAGGAGTATTCAGCCCTGAGATCAACATTCCAGACAACAGCCAACAACAAATTATTTCTGGGTAGTGCGCAAATCACTTGGGTCTTGGCCATTTCTACCACTTGGGTTTTGGCCATTTCCTGGGTTTTGCTCAACTTGCATTGCAAGCCCAGGTTCCAAAATTTCAGCTCATTTTTTGTACTCTTTTATCATAAAATTAATATAATGGCTTAGATTGTGTTGCTGGACATTTTGTGTTTTAATTGCTGTGTACGAGTTCCAATTTATTTATTGTTCGTAGTCCATTGCTTGGCATTAGTCGTTAAATTCCAGCTAGGAATATTACAGTGGTATAAGAGCATGTTCTTGGTCAGTGTGGAGAGAGAATAACAGGTAATGCCACCCAGGTACCAGGGAGTAGATTTCTAGATAGGCCGAGGAAGGGGTCGAGGTAGAGACAGTGGTCAAGACACATTTTTAGATACTTAGTTAGACAATGTAAGAGAACATATGAAGCATCGAGAGGGTCCTGAGCAACATAAACAAGGGGGCCAAAATAAGGTTTTGGAAGAGATGTTGAGGACAATTCAACAAATGTTGAGGCAGGGCCAATGTAATGAATAAAATAATGTAAATAATGATTAATTAGTTAATTAGTAATTAGGTTGAAAGGCCATGTCTGATAAGACATGACCTTTCATGAAGAGGCATCTGTGTAGGTATATAAGCAGGCCTCATTTGTAACATTCAATATCTATCTATCTCATATCTTTTATAATATAATATTTGTATCCTCATGGATATCTTTGTATTCCAAGTGTTCTGGAGTATTTTAACTTGAGAAGGAACTTTGTTCGCTTTATTTGGTATCAGCGCAGGTCGATCTTCTAGCCGCTCACGCTGCACAGAGCCACGCTCTCTGATCCAGGTCTTTGACCGTAAAATTCGTCAGCATTGTTGCCGCTGAAGCGTTTCGCTACACTTTTGGAGTTTCTCCGTTTGCTGATTTCGTTAGAGGCCCTTGGCCATATTTTTTTTTTTAAAGAAAAAGAAAAAATAAGTTAAAAAAAAAGGGACGTTAAAAAAAAAAAACAAAAATTCGAAAAGTCAAAACAAAGACAAATAAACCTATCATAAAAAAAAGGGGAATTGATTTAAAAATATATATATATAGAAGTAAAAAAATAAAAAATAAAATAAAAAATAAAAATAAAAAAGAAATTTAAAAATCAAAGTTTAAAAAGCGAAAAAAAAATTTATTATACAAAAAAAGGAAAAAAAAATAAAAAGAAAAAAAATTTAAAAAGAAAAAATATAAATTGATAGTCGCAGGTACCAGGCCATCCGCCGCTCGACCTTTCTTCCACACAGTGCCGCTAGCCAACTATTTGTTGTCAACACACCTAATCAAAAGTCCTAGTCTGCAAATCACTTGTGCCTCCTTTGTGTATCCCCTCCCTTGTCGTATTATCGGTGCCACCTTCCACGCTTCCCGACCAGTCTATCGGTCTCCCCACGTCGCTGTAACACTGTCATAACCCTCGCTCATCCAGTTCCGTCTGCCACCACTGCTTTCCGCCGCCGTTCAACTCGCATTGCTCTATCACCGTGGAACTATCCACCGCCATCACTGACGTCCACCCCACAACTATTGTGGTGCCATTTCCACAGAGACTGTTCACGCTGTCACTGGAGCCACTTCAACACACCATCGCTCCATCGTTGCTTCCATCTACAGCCACCGAGTGCCTCATTGAACGCAATTTGCTATTTCCATCCCATCTTCCCTCTGTCCCTGTCTCCTCCAACTTACTCGACCACTGTTCATTCCATTTGCTAGTCGTGAAATTAAAACACCACGTTCATACAGTGTGGTTCCACCCATTCCTACAGTCACGCTGCATTGTTGGTAACTTTTAATTTTTGAGGAAATATCTAGTGGTTAAAGGTCTTAGTAGTTAAAAAAATAATAATAATAATAATTATCATTCCATTATTAAACTTTATTTAGTGAAAGGTTACCCAAGAAGGAATTAACCTGTACATACATGTAGAGTCCAAAATATTAATCGTTGATTTTTTTATATTTTTTTTAAGGCTATATAAAGGGATAGTTCCAAAAAGGAAGGTCAAAATTTATACAAAGAGTTAAAGAGACAATTATAAAGCCTTATATATATTTAGAAGCATATAAGAATTTTAAAAGTTTAAGTTGATTAAAATTGAAATAAATATTAAATAGGAGTATTTTTCTACAAAGTAGAAGAAAAAGGTAAGAAAAAAGTATTTTGAATGATTCAATACTAAGGGTCCAACGAAAAATTATTTGAAGGAATAGTAAGTTTTGAAGATTATAAAGATTAGGGAGGGTTACTTTTAAATACCCTAATTTCATCTCGATAAATACAAAATGGAGTTTAATTCGGAAAGCAAAGAAGGAAGATTTCTTAAAAATTATTGTATATGTGTCGATGCGCTAATTGAAATCAAAGGGTCACTTGCGGGAAAAGAGGTACTCATATCTATCGATTTTACTCGAAAGAATAATTGTATTAGTACCGAATGTGCTAACCAATTAGTGATCCCGGAATCAAATATAAAGGAAGCAAATTCATTTAACGCAAATGACAAACAATACAACATAGAGAATTTACACCTAAGTATTGGGGAGTATTCCCTTGTCTCACAATTCACTGTTAAAACTTTATTTTCCAATAATAGTGATATAGTTCTGGGTTCGCTCTGGATGGAATCACTAGGGTCATTCATCCTTAATACAAAAAAGAAGTTTTTAACATTCTCCTACAAAAAGAAGAAAGTAATGCTACATGAAGTTAATTTAAAACCAAATTCAGTGACACCCGAAGACGTTCAAGAAATTTCAAAAGTAATTTCTCAAGAAGGTAAAATGGTGATACAAAATATGCAGTAGGAAATTGAAAAAATAATCACTAACAAGAATGAAGAGGTTGCGCACCTCAAGGATCACAACAATAAATTACTAACGCAAATTAAGAAGTTAAGGAAAGACAAGAAGTCGTTGGAAAACAATGTGCAACAACTTGTCGAAAATGAAGCATTGAAATCTTCAAATATGGAAGTTCAAGTTGAAGAAAAATCGAACATTGATCCAGTAAATGTTTCAACTGAAGAGGACGACAAGCAAGTTGCAGAAGAAAAAAACTTAGATGCCAGACAAACAAGAAACATTCTAAATGAAGGTTCTATAACCTACTCAATAACATCCTCGCCAAAAGAAAATCAAAGTCAAACAAAAAAAGTTCCCTATCGACATCCAAATCACGGGAGCAAACAACTCAACCAAGCTATGTATTCAGAACAGAAACAAGCTGATATTATGAAGAATACTAACGAATCATCACAAGTTTCCAGTCATCGTAAGATTCTGCAGAAGATTGATTTAGGATGGTACGATCCATTCTCAGTGCGACAATTTTGTTTGTCACTTTGAGGATCATATCAACTTGTATCGACAAGGATGACTGCCCCGAGACGAGAAGATGTTCGTAGCAGGAAAAGAAATCGACACCTTTCATCAACAAGCTTTGAGGACAAAGCTTTTTGAGGGGAAGGCAATGTAATGAATAAAATAATGTAAATAATGATTAATTAGTTAATTAGTAATTAGGTCGAAAGGCCATGTCTGATAAGACATGACCTTTCGTGAAGAGGCACCTGCGTAGGTATATAAGCAGGCCTCATTTGTAACATTCAATATCTATCTCTCTCATATCTTTTATAATATAATATTTGTATCCTCATGGATATCTTTGTATTCCAAGTGTTCTGGAGTATTTTAACTTGAGAAGGAACTTTGTTCGCTTCAGCCAACTTATGATGGATATGTTGTAGCAAGTGATGGGCTTATAAGTGAACAACCGACAGGAGCCAGAACCCCATGGAGATGGGGTTCCAGAGCAGGGGGAGGAAGCCACATGCATGAGCGTACATTTCAGTAGCCTCACACCCCTTTGTGTGGCCAAGCCAACCAACCCACGATGCCACAATTTGTGGATGAGCCAAAGCATGAGAGAACAAGACCCAGTTGTAGATTTGGTGAACTCAATTGCGTCGAGTATTGACGAGTATGAGGGGCTAGACCCAAGGATCCAAAGAGTGATGTCCTTTGGGGAGTACATCCACCTCAAAGAAAGGCGTACGACAGGAGCTGGGGTTCATCACAGAGGAGGGCAGACGAGTTAGGAGGTTCAAAATATAGATACTTACCTCCAACTCAACCCCATGTGTGAGATAGACACTACTTGGTTTGCCATGTTGCACTTGGAGGGGGATGCACAGGAGTGGTGGTACCATGGCTTGATCACGCTAGGGCACATTCATATCACCTTGTACACAGACTTTACTAGACAACTGATTGAGAGGTTTGACAAGAAGGACCCCGAGCTACATTTAAGGGAGTTGGCACACTTGAGATAGACAGGCAATGCATAGGCCTACATATCGGAGTTCCAAAGGTTGGCAGTGATGGTATTAAATATCTGAGAGGCTCAGTTGATTATGTTGTTTGTAGAGGGGTTATCTGATCCCTTGCGAGATGCACAGGAGTGGTGGTACCATGGCTTGATCACGCTAGGGCACATTCATATCACCTTGTACACAGACTTTACTGGACGACTGATCGATGTGAAATTCTCAATCTAAAAATGCTACTGCAGTGATTGATTTATTTTTCCTACTTATTTATAATAAGTTATTTACGAATGCTTCAGTAAATTTTGAAATAAATACAGCTGCAGCATTCACTTTAATATTAAAGCAGAAGAACAAAAGAATAAGTATAACACAACAGAAACAACCACATGAACACAATTATTTTTGGACAATTGTCCCTGGAAAAACCCAATGTGGGAAAATCGGTGCAGCAAATGAGGGTTTATATTAATTTTCAACAGTGAAAAGATTGTTTACAGAATATATGACGAGCATATATTTAGCATACACCTGAGATGAATTTTCCGACCACTTCGGAATAATTCCTGACACATGGTAGGTACTTCTCCCTCTGCATCACTCTGCGTGCCCCTTCTGCGCAGTCACATCGCTTTACTGCGTCACTCTGCTGCTTAGTAGTTCCTCCTCTTTGTCTTTTGCCTTGCTTCTCTTCGTCTTTTGTTGACCTCTCCCTCCTCCTTCTGTCTCTGCAACCCAACCTCTACAACCTCACCCTCTGAAATCGAATTCTCTTACTTCAGAATCGATTTCCTTCGGGTACTGAGAATGTGCTCGACTTACTTTCCAAATGACCCTCAAGCCTTCTCTTATAGTCTTCTCGTTGATGAATCAACGACCCAGATTATATCTTTAATCAATGGCTCAGTTTAAAAGATGACTTGATCTTCATTTTCTAGAAGATTCACATTCTGCTTTATTAATACCCTTTAATTATTTAATTTCCCTAATTTTAGACTTAGGGATCACTTTAAAATAATTAATTATTTTAATAAAGCATGATTTGAGTGGAATTTCCACAAATTATTTCGAGGTTATCTGGAATACTGATGTCCAAGCCTCCTCCCAAAATATGAGACTTGGAACACTTTCCAATGCTACAAAATCAACACTCCCTCTTAGCGAGGAAAGTGTTTCAACAAGGTACCAACTGTATCTACTCTGACCTGAAGCATTTGTTGCGCTGCTAAAGTCTTGGCTACTGCCCCTCAACTCTGCATTGCTGCCTGTGACCTCACCTCTGCCACTGCCTCATCCGTACTGCAACTCCCTTTGAATCTAAAGACCACCCATTCCTCTACTGGAAAGGGTTCTCGACCATCCCCATCTTTTCTCTGGATTAAGTAAACTTAATCTTACCTAGAGCCTTTGTGAGGATATTTCCACGTGTTCTCCTATAGGAGTGTACCTCAACTGTACAACTCCTCGTTGGACATAGTCTCTGATGAAGTGGCACCTAATGTCAATGTGCTTCGATCGGTCATGAAACACAGGATTCTCAGAGAGCTTGATGCAACTTTGATTATCACACAAAATTCTGGTCGGTTCCATTATCTTCTTGAGCAGGTTCAAGAGCAGTTTCCGAAGCCATATGGCCTCGCACGAAGCTGTGCTTGCTACCATATATTCAACCTCGGCTGAGCTCAGTGCCACGGACTTCTGTTTCCTACTGCACTAGGAAGTCAATCTTGATCTGAGACTTAAATAGTACCCACTAGTACTTTTCCGATCCACTAGACTTCCAGCCCAATCTGCGTCAGTGAATCCACTCAATTGGATTTCATTACCTTTGGTGTACTTCAACCCATACTCAACTGTCCCCTTCATATATCTGAGATGATGTTTGGCTGTTGCCCAGTAAGCCCTCCTTGGTTCCACCACGAACTGGCTGAGGGTATTCTCTGCATAACAGATGTCTGGTTTAGTGTTGACCAGGTACATCAATGATCCTATGAGCTGCCTATACGAGGTAGGGTCAGCCTCATCATCCTCAGACGTGTCTATTTTCTTCCAGTTGGTAATCATTAGCATAGCCATGGGTCTACATTCCTGCATCTGGAATCTCTTCAGGATCTTTGTAGTATATCTTCCTTACCCAAGGAAGATTTCTCCCTTCTGCTGCCAGACCTCCAAACAAAGAAAATAGTGCATCTGCCCCAGATCCTTCATGTCGAATTTGGTAGCCAGATTCTCCTTGCAGTCTTTGATGAGCTTAGATGATCTAATCAGGAATAGATCATCTACATATAATACTAGGATTAGCGGCTCATCCCCTACTCTCAGATAGTAGAGGTTGGGATCTGCGTCACTCTTGACGAATCCCATGTTCTGTAGGTTGGGATCTGCGTCACAAGCGAACTCCTCTTCTAGTCTGGATGCCAGAACTGCCATGTCATGATCCATCTGTTTCTTTGTGTGTTCTGGAGGGTTGCGTGAACCCTTCTGAGCTGTTGTTGCATCTATGTCGGATCTCAGTTCCATTGCAGATCCTCCTCTTCTGTCTTTTGCCTTTAGCTCTGATACCATGTGAAATTTTCAATCTAAAAATGCTACTACAGTGATTGATTTATTTCGCCTACATATTTATAATAAGTTACTTACAGATGGATCAGTAAATTTTGAAATAAATACAGCTGCAGTATTCACTTTAATCTCAAAGCAGAAGAACAAAAGAATAAGTATAACACAATAGAAACAACGACATGAACACAGTTATTTTTGGACAATTGTCCCTCGAAAAACCTAGTGTGGGAAAACCAGTGCAACAGATGAGGGTTTATATTAATCTTTAGCAGTGAAAATATCATTTACAGAATATATGACAAGCAGATATTTAGCATACACCTGAGATGAATTTTCCGACCATTTCGGAAGAATTCCTGACACACGGTAGGTACTTCTCCTCCCTCTGCGTCACTCTAAAAATCCCACGATAAGCCCTAAGGGATGTCGTCTAGACCAAAAAGGGAAGGTTGAGGCCTTCTGGGCTCACGGCCAGGTGGAAGATGGCCTAAAAACCTTGATGCAGGGGCTGAAGAGGAAGCTGAGGCCTCTAAGAGCCCGCGGCTAGGCTCTGGAGGCCTAAACGGCTGATGCTAAGGGAAAAAGGCTGACGCGGGCCCAAGGAGGGCTGACGCAGGGCTTGGAGGAGGACAATGGGCCTTAGGGCCCTAAAAAATTAAAAAACGTTTGCTTCAAAATTTATTTCGCTTCAAATCTTCAATTTTTTTGCAAATACTTTAGTAGTTGGCCTTGCAGAAATTTGTAGAGGCTAGATCTTACCCTCAAGGGCCTAGATATAGCTCTAATCCAGCTATTTTCACTTGATCTCACCTGCACAAAATGAATTCGCAGTAGCCCAAAACCCCAATATATACAAAAATTCAAAATAATTCAAAACCCCAAAAACCGCAGCTGCAAAACTAAAGATTAGGAAAATTAAATACTTTACAAATATGTTATGCAAAATATATTTACAAAATAAACATGTAAAATGCTTGAAGGAATTTTGAAAGATCAATTTTTTATAAATCCTTGATAATGGCTAAATGTATTTCGAAAGATAAATGTAGAAATCACAGCCTTAGTGAAGTTAGAGAACCATGAAAATAATTGGGATCCAAACAAAGTCAATCTCTATCCACAGTTTGTGAACTTGGAGTCCAAATGCTGGGGAGGTTGCAAACACTATATATTTCTCAAAGATAACCGTTATAACACACAGTGAATCAGATCACATAAGATAAACCCAAAGCTTACCAATTGAATGCTCCTATCATCTACAATGAAATAATGATTAATAACAATTGCAAAGCACAATATGGGAATGCTTGTACCCAACACATACCACAAATCAGTAGATCAGAAACACCATGAGCTGCACACCAAAGTATTTATTATGATTATTCCAACATTCCCAACAACACAGTAATTTACATTAGCTTTTCAGAGTTACATTAGCCAAACA
Organism: Pinus albicaulis; assembly: GCA_034641835.2. Lineage (NCBI taxonomy): Eukaryota > Viridiplantae > Streptophyta > Pinopsida > Pinales > Pinaceae > Pinus > Pinus albicaulis. Next base: position 1,380,057,942 of record CM076574.1, read on the forward strand.
TCAGATCATGGCTTGAGACACAAATGACTCTCAAATTTCAATTTATAGATAAATCCTCCAAGTGAAAAATAACGGCTAGTAGGCTTGATCCTCGTCAAAATAATCTTGACTGTTGATAGATCCTTGATCAACTTTTATTCTTTGTTGTCGAAAATATTTATTTTTGGGGAATTTTCGAATTTCTCATTAAACCCATTTTTTATTAGCTCAAAAATAATTATTTTGAGCTAATTTCCTGAAAAGATTTATTTTGACTTAACAACCAAGGCCCAAGGGTCCAATTTTTCTTGAAATTTCCAGTACTCCCTTGGTGGGGGACCTCCAAAAATTAATTTCTTTGATACCCACGAATTTTTCCTCTATTTGTTAGATACATAAATTTTCACATGGTATCCGAGCGATTGCAGATCAAGAAGGACTGAAGCCATCAGTGAAAGAACAAAAGGAAATCTACTGCAAGAAAGAAGCTTTCCCGAGAGACAACGCAATTCTGTACTAGAGAAGTAGAGGAAGGGTGGCGCAGTCACTAGGGAAGGCTCACGCAGAGCCTGTGTCAGCCTGCTAGGGTGACACTGTAGCTCCAGAAGGCAATGCAATGGTTGCTGGGCCAGTGCATAGGCTATTGAGTCTCATTTTTTCGAGTACCGTGGCTGGAGGTGCAGTGCAGATTTTCAACTGAAGTTGCTAGTGGGACGCTGATTATGTTGGTGCAGAACAATGTCTAGTGGGACAGAAGCAAAGTAGAGGGAATCAGTGCCTCAGAAGATTTCTTGCCAAGAAGGATTTCTGTGAAGGAAATTGAAATTCAGAGGGAGCTTGTTCCTTAGAGGATTTCTAGTGCCAAAGAAATCCAAATCCGAGTTTTGCTAGGGCAACAGTGGAAGAGGGAGAAAGGAACCTGTTTGACATTTAGTTGAGCAAAGATGGTTGCAAGTGGACTAAGGGATCAGGACAGGTTGGATGCATCATCCAATTTTTTCATCTGGAAGGCTAGCATCTTGGCTGTTTTGGATGAACATCGTAGCAAGGATTATGCCTTGAACATGATTGTTGTTCCGGTAGATGCTGATCCTCTTAAGAAGTACGAGGAGGCTCAAGCGAAAGCAAAGCGCATGATCATGGACGGAGTTAAGGATCATGTGATCCCACACATTGCTGAGAAGAACACAACTAGGTAATGTGGGTGGCCTTGACCACTTTGTATGAGGGATCTTCCGTACAATGGAAGATGTTGCTTAAGAACCAGCTGAGATTGTTTCAGATGCAGAAGGGAGAAGAGATCGATCCCTTCCTTATTAGATTGCAAGGGATTCAAGATTAGCTAGCTTCTGTAGGGGCTACTCCAGATGTTGGATTTATGGTTAGGATTTCCCTGAATGCAGTCACTAAAGACTGGGAAACCTTTGTCCAAAGCATTTTGGGCAGGGCTACTCTTCCAAGCTAGGGGGAGACGTGGGCAACTCTTAGACAGCAAGAGATCAAATGGTGGACCATGGCAGGAAGCTACGGTAAAGGGATAAAGTCAAGAAGGAGGAAAAGGAAGATGCGAATCTCGCATCTAAGGGACAACAAGGGCAGCAGAGAAGGAAGAAGAAGGATCTCTCAAAGGTCAGATGATTTAGATGTGGGGAAATAGGACATTTCGCCACACAATGCCCACTGAAGAAGGGCAAAGAAGAGAGGTCTGACTCGAAGACTGCTCCAGCTCAGGTTGATGAGGAGGATGACGATGGATGCACCCTTAGTGCTTATGCAGCTAAGAAGTTGGGCAATATGGAGCTGTAGATTGAAGCTACAACAAAGGGCAGGATCCTTGAGGTGCCCAAACTCTTGGATCACATACGGCTACAGGAGCCCTTAATAAAAGTAGCAGAATGACAGGAGTCAGTTGGTGCGAGGGATGATGGAGCGATAGTGGCAGAGCTAGAGCGCCAAAGTCTGAAGCAGCGCAGAGCAGAGGCAACATCAACAACGCAGTGCAAATGGTGCAACGTAGTGCAGAGCAGCAACAACGCAGTAGCATCAGAGGATCAACGCAGATTAGTAGTAGAGGAAGCTTCAGCATCAAGGTGCATCCTGACTGACTAATATGTCAAGATTTGGGATGTTTTTCAGTTGCTTAACTCTCAGCAACTGAGTTGCAGTGCAATAGTTAGCAGTGGCAGTGCTATGGGCAGCATGATGCAACATTTTGAGAGGGAGTTGCAGTACAGATGCAACAGTGACAGTGGTAGAGTCATGGGCAACAGTATAGATTGCAGCAGGGCAGTGGATGAGGGGCTGTAGGCCGAGCATCAACAACGCAGAGAACCAATGCCAAGGATCAGGCTGATGCTTCTGGTGAGAAGTATTGCTAGATCACTTTCCTCACTAAGAGGGCGTATTGATTTTTGTGTAGCATCGGATGTGCTCTAGCTCTGAAATTGTTGTGGAGGGGCTAGAACACTTTAGATCTCCAAGACCCTTAAATCATTTGGAGAATTTCCACCTGGAATGAAAGTTATTCAAATAATTAAGTATTTTTAATGGTGCCTAAGTTAAAACTTAGGGAATTAAAATAATTAAAGTGAATTAATTTAAATGTGGGTGAGAAGTTTAAAAGTGACGAAAATCAAGTCTGATTTAATCTTAGCCGTTGATTAAGGATTAAATCACGACCGTTGATTTCTGAATAGGAGAAGTATAAAGGGAGGCTTGAGGGTCAGTTAGAGAACACACACAGTGAGTGAATTTGGAGGTCGAATTCTTCTGACGGAGTAGTGCTCAGGCGAAGATAAGATCTGAGTGATTCAACAACAGTGAGGGGTAGAAGTAGTTATTGGTTGGAGGACCAAGAGAACATAGTAGAGAGGCAGTAGAGACAATTGAGAAAGCAATGCAGCTACTAGAAGAGGTGATGCAGTCCCCTGAAGGGGTGACATAGGCCCACGCAAGGCTCACGCAGGTACTGCGTAGTGGTTCTAAGGGACAATCTGAGTTTTGCTGGATATCGAGGTTTCTGAGCCGAGAGGGCTGAAACTCGATTTTCTGAGAGGTAGAACGATTCAGAGAGGAGGTGACGCAATCCTTAGCCATCCCCATGCAAGCCTACAAATCTACTACGCAGAGGCAATGCAAAGGGAGCTAGGGCTTCGCCATTTCAGATCTGGATCAGCCGAGACTTGGAGTGTGAGGTAAAACTCACTATTTTATCCCTTTGCTGGGATTTTCTCTGTTAGGTGAGCCAGATTTGGCACCCTAGTTGTACTAAAAAAACTGCTGCTTAATAATAAAAACCCTCAGATCTGCTGCACTGGTTTTCCTGCATTGGGTTTTTCCAGGGACATTAGTCCAAAAATAAGTGTGTCCTTTGTGTGATTGTCTCATTTATTTTTCGGTACTTGATTTGTATATTTGTGTAGGCTGTAGTGTATTTGCATTAATATTTACTGAATAATTCTGTAAATAAACTTGTTAATTGAAGAACACAACAGGAAATGCAAATCAGATAACTGCAGTAGGATTTTTGTTTGTTAGATTCAGTAATTTTCACACGCAACTCATGTTGCCTCATCTCGCTAGTCTTGTTAGCACTTATAATTTGACTAGGTAACTCTCTCTCTCTCTTGCCAATGTGCACAAATAACCTATCACTGCTACAAGCCCCATCTATATATGCTCGAAGAGGGCTGCTTTGACGCTGCAAGGTGTACTTCTCTAGCTGTGTTTCTAGGGAATCAAACTGTTCCCCAATGCGAGTTAGTTTGGCCACGAACTCAGCACAAACCACTCTGATGCCCTCTAGCTCCTCATTCTGCTGTAGAATGGTCTCTGCCACTATCGTGGCCTTCCTTTTCAATGCTAGAAGGTCGGCCTAGAGCTGTTGAAACTATTGTGGGCGACTATCATCTCTAAACTCAGTGACAACTCTGGATACCTCTGTGTCTCCTGGACCCTCATGAACCTGCTGTAGGCAGTCATCATCTGGAAACTCTATCACAACTCTGAGTGCCTCATCAACTGATACATCCTCAACAGATGGCTCTATGGGCGTATGCTCCGTTGTCTCCACCAAGGTGCCAGTCGAAGCCAGCAAAGGGATCTCCAACAAGGGTGACACCTGTGTCACATTAGGTATGTCTACCTGCTCCTCGCACTCATGTGTGCCCTTAGCCTCCTGCTCATTTGTTGCATCCTCCTTAGGACCTTTTGATTTTTCCTTCTCAACTGTTGGTTCTGCCTCATCAACTCCTCCATGATCCCCTGTGTACTCTTCCCTTTTGTGTCATTGGAGTGCCCATAAATTCACTAGTCACTATGCATGGATGGCCAAAACCTCCATGATCTTGCTAGCTCCCCCATAAATGGCGAAGATCATGCTTTGATACCACTATAATATTCCAAATGGAAATTTTAAAATGATAACTTAGACATGCAAATATATAAACACAAAAGTTTTTCAGAAATTAACACATAAACCAAAAAATATACACCTACTCCATAAACTGGCCAAATTTTATTATATGATAGAGCTGAGGTACAAATAGTTGGAGAAAATACACCTGGGCATGCACAAGGCAAGCTACAAGCACTAGGTGATGAGTACAAGAAAAACCAACAGCTCCAATAGCAGGCTCATCCAGAAAACTGCGCTGCTACTCTAAGACTACATTGCTGCCTGACTTCAACCCCTGATTTACCCATTGAAAACTGCCCAAAAGTTTCTAGGAATTTGGGAAGGTGATCCTTGCCCAAAACCCAGAAAAACCCAGAAAGGGTTTCCTCTAATTCCAACCTTCAAAATCTGACCCTTTGTAGCTCGACCCCCCTCCAAATTCGATTTCTATTACAACAGCTATTTCTGTCAATCACTGCTCGTCAAAATCCCAACAAACCTCCTCAAATGAACCTCCAATCTATCCCCTAACACCTCAACTTCAAAATCCCACAAAGGCAACTCCCACAAATGAGCCTCCTCCAATCATTGCACAGTCCAGGAAGTGCTTATGTAGTCTTTGTGTATACTGGATGAGGATTGCGTCAAGGCTGCTCCTCTATGGATGCTTCTGCTGCTACACTCCAGAAATGGGTCCTCAATCACTCGTGTAGCTCTTCCAGTGAATCTTCCAACAACTCCACTCCACAATAGCAGGATGGCTCCAACCACTACGCAATAGAGGTATTAGACTGTGTCCCAATCTCTCTAGAAAAGTGTAGAACCTATAGGTGCTCACTCCTCTGGTCTCAAGGAAAGGAAAATGTCTTCCTTGGGTGGCACTCGGAGTCCACTGAAGAAAGGTTCAACTTCACTCCTTGGGAAGCTCTTGTGTTGAACAACACAATGTTGGTTCAGCTAAGCAGCTAAGGCAATTCGATTTCTTCAATAGGAAAAAGATCCCAAATGCTACTTCATTCCTTCTATTTATAGTTGCTGGCCATGAGTTCCTTGTGGGCCCTATCTAGAACTCGATTTTCCGTAGGTAATTCAAATTCCTTCTTCTTCAAGTGCGTAATGCATGTGGGTAAGTGGCCCCCACATTCCACTAGCATGCAAATATTTCCTTTTTCCTATGTTTCCTTCACCAAAACTACCTTGGGCTATTATTAATTAAAATTGCAAAATTAATTTAAATTGGGATATTACACCTACAGGAAGTTGCTACCTCAATTCTTCTACAAGCTTCAACTTGCAATAAAGCTCCAACTCCCAGAAATTTTCTGCAGGCTACAACCCACAGAAGCTCCTACCTGAATAGGCTCCAACCTGTTCTTTATCAAGTTGCAACTTGAAAGGAGATCACAATCCCTTCAACATATAAAAATAATTTGTTTGTTTACATGGTCTTAAGTTCAACATACCTCCATCTTTGTTTCTTTCTCTTCCCCTCTTCAAATCTGCTTCATATGTGCCAGGTCAATAATAACTCAATCAACTCTCACATTCTTTAACTCTCTAACAATTCAACTTTTCCAAAAGTACACAATTTATAAAGATGATTTGCTTGCTATTTGTAGTCCATGCATGAATAAGAAGTGAAAAGTTTGCCTCTTTGCATTCCAAGGCCATCTCTTCGTTTCCAAACTCTTTCAGCACTTGAATATTAAAAATACATAAAATGAATTTCAACACATGCATTAATATACTCCACCTTTAAAGATTACAACGACCGAAGTCCTAATCAACTTTTAATGAGCTTTATACATAAAACATATGCAAACCAACATCTCTGCAACTCTGTTCTACACACATTTGCCTTTTCCATAGCCTTGCATCACAATATTTTTCATGCCTTTGCATCACAACAATGCTCATACCTTTGCCTTTGCCTTTGCGTTGCATCACAACAGTGAGAAATATTTTCTCCTTTGCTCAACAACACACTCAGCCAACTCATCATTACAACCATCAAAACATCACTAGCAACACAACGAAATTATGCAACCAATCACACAACATATGGAAGCACCATAAGAGCTCCTTCACTTTAGCAACATGTAAGAGCTCCAAGACAACCATACCGTCACAACATAAGAATAATAACCATAACAACCATAGCATCAACACAATGATATTAAACATACATCAAGTGTGTCGATTTGTGTGCATGTTTTTTTATCTACGATGTGTGAAAATTCCGTCAAACTAAGGAATCCTATTGCAACAACTGATGGAAAGTCTTCTATTCATTATTTACTTAGCAAATTATTCACTGTGTTCTACAAGTAAATATTGAAATCCATTCACTACAACCTACAAAATTAAATTGAGAAGAAATACACGTGTAGAAACAAATATGAACACACATAGATCACACAACCATTCAACACAATTATTTTTGGAATAATGTGCTCGGAAAAACCTAATGCGGGAAAACTGGTGCAGCAGATCTGAGGGTTTATGTTATTATGCAGTAAATTCTGAGTACAAGTCTATGATTGACGAGACTGTCAAATCATATAGAGAAACTGATAGAAGAGATCTTGTGAGACAAACCTCACTTCTCCACGGGAAACTAACACTGATCTGCACCAACGCTGGGCTACCCTGCGCTGCCTCTGCGCAGTGACTGCGTCACCCACGCAGGCCCTACATCACAAGTACGACTGCCCTTCTGCCTCTGCGTGGGTCTCATAGCTGGCTAGAAACTGAAGCCTACTAGCCCTTTAGAAAATCTCTTTGGGATTTGACTCTGGCTCTGCGCTATCTCCTCGGCAGGAAAACGTCTTTTCTTCTAGCTCTCCGCAGTGACCGCGTAAGCATTGCGTCATTGGCTTTGCGCTGTTCTTGTGGCTCTCGCTGTCTCTGCTGCTGTGTACTCTTCGGCTCAAGAAATCTTCCAACTGGATCTACTGCCCCTCACTGCAATCAAGAATCACTTAGATCTAATTTTCTTCTAAGCACTGCTCCATCAGAAAAATTCGATCTCTAGATTCTCCGTGTCTCCACAATGTAATTTTCAAATGACCCTTCAAGTCATTCTTATAATCTTCTCGTTGAGATTTCAATGGCCCATATTAGATCTTTAATCAACGACTAAGATTAACTTTTGAATTGATCCATATATTCTAGATCATTTTCACTCATATTCTATTAATACACTTTAATTATTTAATTTTCCTAAGTTTAGACTTAGGGTTTCTTTAGAAATAGTTAATTATCTCTATAGAATACAATTCGAGTGGAATTTCACCAAACAATTTCTGGGTTATCGAGAATACATGTGTCTAATTCTCTCCACAAAATTTATGCTACCCCAAATCAACACTCCCTCTTAACGAGGAATGTTCTCTAACAATATGCCATGCTGCATATTGTTCTGATCCTGAAACATCTCCCTCTGCGCTATTGATGACTTACGTGTTGTCCACCAATTCTGTGCAAATGCTGCATCTGTGTTGCTGCTATCATTGCCACTGTCAACACTGCTTCTCTATGCAACTCCCTCTGAATTCTGCATCCGTGCTGCTACTGACACTGCCACTACCAATTGCTTCTGCACTGCATCACAGTTGCTTTTTGCATCTGAAAAACATCTAAAATTGGACAAGTATACTGCATCTCGATGATGAAGACTGATTGCTGCTAGCCTCTGTGTTGCCGCTCTGAGGCTGCTACGCTGTTGCTGCTCTGAACTGCGTCCCTCTGCACTGCTCAGACTCTGGCGCTGCTAACCACTACGATGTCACTTCAACACTCCTCTGTACCAACTGGCACTAGTGCATCCTGCTACTGTTGTTTTGGGCTCCCGTAGCAAGGTGATGATTTGAGAGGTGGGCTCCTCAAGGATCCTGCCCATCTTGTAGATCTCTGGGTCTGCAACTCCAAATCATCCCACCTCCCTCTTGGAGGTATATGAGCTATCATTAGCAAACTCCTCCTCCTCTATCTTTGCTGCTCCGGCTCGAGGATCATGCTTCTCATCCTTGTCCTTCTTTCTGAGAGGACACTGTGTGGCGTAATGTCCCATCGCGACACTGGAAGCATTTGATCTTTGAAAGATCCTTCTTCCTCCTGCGCTGCTCTTGATTTCCCTTTGTTGCAAGGTTTGCATTCTCATCCTCCTCCTTCTTTACCTTCAAACCACTACTATTGCTGCTCTCAAGTTGACACTTGAGTAAATCTCTCCTCATCTCATCTTGCTAAAGAGCTACCCACATCGATTCCCAACCATTCAAATTCTCTCTGCCCATGATGCTTTGGACAAAGACTTGATAGTCTTTGGACACGAAATTTAAGGCAAGTCTGACCATCTCTATGGCTTGAGGAGCTGCTCGCACAGATACCAGCTGATCTCGATTTTCCTGAAGTCTAGACAAGAATGGGTCTATGCGTTCTCCTTTCTACATCCTAGCGGTCCACATTTCCTCCTCCAGAAACATCTTTCGTTGCTCGGAAGACACCTAATATAGCATTGCCAATGCATCCCACATCTCCTTGGCCATTTTGTTGGCTGAGATGTGAGAAACAATATGATCTTCATTCTATCGAGTATCAACCACTTGGCCTTTGCCATATTCTTCTTGAAGGCCCTTAATGGTGCTGCATCCATCGATTCAGCCTGAGCACTTTCGATAAAGTGCTTGAGGTCATGCTCATCTAGAGGGAAGGAGACCCTTGTCTTACATATTACATAGTTGGAGGCACCCTCCAACCGGTCTTGGTCACACAACCCACTGGCTGCCATCTCTCCCAACTGCTGTTGATTTGCTGCTTCTCATCCTCTACGCAATTGGCTTTACGCACTTCTGATGGAGCAAGACTCAAAACATACTGCTACTGCACGGGGAATCTGAGTTTCTTGGGCAAGAAAACTCATTTAGGTCAGAAATCCCCAAAACTGTGTTTCAACTACGCTTCCTGACACTTCACACCAGCAATCACTGCTGTGTAGTCCTCTGCATCCTTCCAGCTGCTGATCTGTGTAGATCTGCTGTGCTGCTCCCTCTGCGTCGAACAAAAAACAATCAGGAACAATCCTACCTCTCTGTCGGCTCACTCAGAAAGAGATTTTCCTGCTGGTCTAGTCGTCCTGGCTTGAACTGCGCACTTCACTGGGAAATCAATTTGATGCTTATGCATCTCTTTGATCCCCAGCTTCTACTTCAACTCTGGATCTACTGGATCTGTTCTTTGTCTTGCTTGCACTCAGCTTAAACAAGATTCTATACCATGTGAAAATTTCGTCAAACTCAGGAATCTTACTGCAGCAACTAATGGAAAGTCTTCTATTTGTTATTTACTTAACAAATTATTTACTGTGTTCTACAAGTAAATATCAAAATCCATTCACTACAGCCTACACAATTAAACTGTGGAAGAAATACAAGTGTAGAAACAAATCTGAACACACATAGATTTCACAACCATTAGACACAAATATTTTTGGACTAATGTCCCCGGAAAAACCCAATGCGGGAAAACCGGTGCAGCAGATGTGAGGGTTTATGTTATTATGTAGTAAATTCTGAGTACAATTCTATGGTTGACAAGTCTGTCAAATCATATAGAGAAACTGACATAAGAGATGTTGTGAGACAAACCTCACTCCTCCACAGCAAACTGGCACTAATCTGCTCCAAGGTTGGGCTGCCCTGCACTGCCTCTACGTAGTGACTGTGTCACCCATGTAGGTTCTACGTCACAATTACAGCTTCCCTTTTGCCTCTGCGCTAGTCTCACTGCTAGCTGGAAACTGAAGCCTACTGGCCCTTTGGAAAATCTCTCCAGGATTTGACTCTGGCTCTGTGTCATCTCCTCAGTAGGAAAACATCTTTCCCTCTAGCTCGACGCAGTGACTGTGTAAGCACTGCATCACGGGCTCTTTGTTGCTACTGTGGCTCTCTCTGTCTACGCTATTGTGTACTCTCTGGCTCAGGAAATCTTCCAACCAGATCTACTGCCCCTCACTACAATCAAGAATCACTTAGGTATGATTTTCTTCCGAGCATTACTCCGTCAGAAAAATTCAATCTCTAGATTCTTTATGTCTCCACAATGTAATTTCCAAATGACCCTTCAAGTCATTCTTATAATTTTCTCGTTGAGATTTCAACGGCCTAGATTAGATCTCTAATCAACGACTAAGATTAACTTTTGACTTGATCCATCTATTCTAGATCATTATCACTCATATTTTATTATTACACTTTAATTATTTTATTTTCCTAAGTTTAGACTTTGGTCCCTTCAAAAATAATTAATTATTTCTATAGAATACAATCCGAGTGGAATTTCACCAAACGGTTTATGGGTTATTTGGAATACATGTGTCTAAGCCTCTCCACAAAATTTGAGGCTTAGAGCACATCCGATGCTACCCAAAATCAACATGGTGTTCTATTCCACTGCTTATAGATTGTTAATGAACAATGGCATCCATAGTACATTAATGATTAATTATTCGAGCATCAACCATCTAGAATGTAGATTCTTCTCCTCTTATCTATCCTTTGCCTCTACTACGATTCTCTAGGGATATTAGTCTACATTGTCGAATGATCAAACTGCCTAATCCAAGCCATAAAATATGGTAGAAAAAGCTTAACATGCCTGATCAATGATTTTGACTTGAGTGAAGGGTATGTGAAAATTCCTCAAATTTGGAATCCTATTGCAACAATTGGTATTAATTCTTCAAACTGATAGGTTAATTATTCATTTTATTACTACAACAACATCGAATTAAATGTTGATTTTTGGGTAGCATCGGAAATGCTTTAGATCCCAAACTTTGTGGAGCAGTTAGGACACATGAGATCTCCAAAACCCAGAAATCGTTTGGAGAAATTCCACCCGGAGCTTAAGTTATTCAAATAATTAATTATTTTAATGGAGACCCTAAGTCTAACTAAGGGAAATTAAATAATTAAAATGAATTAATTTAAACATGCGGGTGAGAATGTTCCAAGTGACGAGGATCGAGTCTTTTCTAATCTTAGTCGTTGATTAGAGATTAGACCACGAACATTGATTTGTCAACTGGAAAAGTAGTAAAGGAAGGCTTGGGGTCAGTTGGAGAGGACACACAGAGTGGCAACACTTGTCCTAAGTCGAAATTCTGGGGCGCGGTTTGCTGAGAATTTCAGAGTGAGCTTCAGTGCAGTGAGGGGCAGTTCAGCAGTGGGATTTTAGATCCAAGGCCGAGAATATAGTTGCAGAGAGGCAAATTTACCCAGGAGAGACAACGCAACCATTGAGAGGGTGATGCAGGCCCAACTGGGTTCACACTGAGCTGACGCAGGACCAGAGGGGTGACGCAGAGTCAGAGGCTGCAGCACTGGGGTTTCTGTGGGGCAGATCGAGCTCAATTTTAGTAGATCGAAGAAGGGTGACGCAACCACTAGGAAGGGTGACACAATTCTAGTGTAGAGCTTGCTGGGGACTGTGTAGGCACCTATGGGGTTTCCTCATTCTGACGCTAGATCAACCATAATATCTGTTTTCGGATAGAGGTACTTTTGCCAAGGAAATTCTTTGTTGGGTGAGCCATTTATGACACCTTAGTTTATAGTCATAAATCTGCATAATAATAAAAGCCCTCAAGAGTTGTTGCACCGGTTTTCCCGCATTGGGTTTTTCCAGGGACATTTGTCAGAAAAATTTGTGTCCTTTGTCTAATGGTTGCTTATTCTTCAGTACTTGATCTATATAGTTGTGTAGGCTACAATGTATTTACTTTGATGTTTTACTGAATAATTCAGAAAATAACTTGTTAAGTAAATCAAACAAGTAGGAGAAGTAAATCAGATTTATTGCAGTAGGATTTCTGTTTAGTAGATTTAGAAATTTTCACATTAAACACACTGCAACATTCACTAAATAAACTACGGAAAATTACAAGTGTGGAAACAAAACTGAACAAGAAGAAATCATAAACACATGTGATAGTTATTTTTGGACTAATGTCCCCAGAAAAACCCAATGCGGGAAAAACGGTGCAACAGTTGAGGGTTTCTATATTATGCAGTAATTTTTCTGAATACAAACAAGATGCCTTAATGGCTATCCTTACAAAGAATCTGACTGATAAGAAACCTAGTGAGATTACCTCACACACTGACACGGAAGCCTAACCGGCCAAAACCTCGGATGGTAAGCCTTCCACTGCCTCTGCGCAGTCACTGTGCAGTCTCTGCATCACCCTGAATGGGGACTGCGTGGTTTCTGCGTTCTGGCTCTTTTTCTTGCTGGATCTGATCCTTTGGCCCCTTCTGGTCTCACACCCCGGCTGTCCAGCACTGGATTTGACTGATCCTCATCTGATCAACGGACTTCCTCAACACTGCCGCGTTGCCTCTCCATGGCTCTGCGTAGCTGATATGCTGTCTTTGCTGCTATTGCTTTCTTCCTTTTGTGTTGTGTATTCTCCGGCTCAGGAAATAGACTTTCCAACCGGAATTATTGTCCCTCTCTGCGTAGAATCTCTAGATCGATCTTTCCTCAGAGCACTGCTCACTTCAGAAATTCGATCTCTTGTTCCTTTCCCCGTCTCGTGTGTTTTCCAAATGACCCTTCAATCCCTTCTTATAATCTTCTCGTTAAAACTTAAACGACCGAGATTAAATCTCTAATCAACAACTAATATTAACTTTTGACTTGATCCGCTTTTTCTAGAACATTCACACCCATATTCTATTAATTCACTTTAATTATTTTATTTTCCTAAGTTTAGACTTAGGGTCCCTTTAAAATAATTAATTTTTTCAATAAAATACAACGCGGATGGAATTTCCCCAAACAATTTCCGGGTTCTCTGGAATACATGTGTCTAAGTCTCTTTGCAAATTTTGAGACTTAGAGCACGTCCAATGCTACCAGAAATCAACACTCCCTCTTAGCGAGGAATGTGCTCTAGCAATACATCCTTCTGAGTACTACCCTGATTCTGCAACATCTCCCTTTGCGCTGTTGATGTCTGACACTGCTGCCCACCAACTCTACACAAACGTTGCATCTATAATGTTGTTGATATTGCCACTATCAATACTGCATCTGTACTGTGACTCCCTCTCAAATTCTGCATCCATGCTGCTGTGGACACTGCCACTGCCAACTACTACTGCACTGTAATACTGTTGTTTATTGCAATAGAAAAACATCCAATGTTGAACAAGTGTTCAGTATGATGCATCTTGGTACTGAAGATCTGAATGCTGCTAACCTCTGCACTGTCCCTCTGAAGTTGTTGCGTTGTTGCTGACTTTTGCGTTGTGCTTTCTTGCACTACTGCCAACTCTGCTCTGCGTTGCTCAGGTTCTGGCGCTGCTAACCACTAAATTGTCACTTCTGCACTCCTCTGTACCAACTGGCACTCGTCCATCCTGCTACATATGATTTGGGCTCCTGTAGCAAGGTATTGATCCGAGAGGTGGGCTCCTCAAGGATCCTGCCCATCTGTAGATCTTTGGGTCTACAGCTCCAAGTCAACCCAGTTCCCTCCTGGAGGTATATGAACTATCATGGCGAACTCTTCCTCATCGATCCTGGCAGGGGCTGTTTGCGGATCATGCTTCTCGTCCTTGTCCTTCTTCTTGAGAGGACACTGTGTGGCATAATGACCCATTTCACCACACCGGAAGCATTTGATCTTGGAAAGATCCTTCTTCCTTCTGCACTGGCCCTGCTGCCCCTTTGATGCAAGGGCCACATTATCCTCCTCCTTCGGCTTCTTCCCACTACTGCTGTTGCCCTCAAGTTGACACTTGAGTAAGTCCCTCCTCATCTCTTCTTGCTGAAGAGAAGCCCACATTGAATCCCAGTCCGACAAATTCTCTTTGCCCAAGATGCGTTGGACGAGGAACTGATAGTGTTTAGACACTGAGTTGAGGGCCAATCTGACCATCTCGGTGGCCTGAGGAGCTGATCTTATAGCTGATAGCTGATCTCGGTTCTCCTGAAGTTTAGATAGGAATGGATCAATGCGCTCACCTTTCTTCATCCTAGTAGTCTGCATCTTCTCCTCCAGATACATCTTCCGCTGCTCAGAATATCCTTGATATAGCTTCTCCAAGGCCTGCCACATTTCTCTAGCAGTCCCTTTGCTAGCGATGTGACACATGACATGATCCCTCACACTTTCTAGGATCATGCGCTTTGCCTTAGCCATATCCTTCTTGTATTCCTTCAGAGGATCTGCATCTATTGGAACAACCACCATACCTTCAACAAAGAGCTTGAGATCATCCTCATCCAACAGGCATTTATCCTTGCCTTCCAGATCACATAGTTGGAGGTTCCCTCCAACCTGTCTTGATCTCTCAACCCGCTAGTTGCCATTTTTGCCGATTGAAAAAATGTTGAATCTAGCTCCCTCTCTTTCTCCTTTGCACAACGCTGGATTGGCTTATGCACTCCTTGCTAGAAATGGTAGATCTTCCAACCAAAATTGTTGCTCAACTCTCGAAAAATAGAATTCCCCGGCTAGGAATTAGCCGAGGAAGAAAATTCCCTCGAAGTGTCTCCAGATCTCTCTTTTGACGCTTCTCCACCCACAGTCACTGCTGCGCAAAAACTGCGTCCCTCCGACTATTGATCTACGCTGATCTGTTGCATTGCTCCCTCTGCCTCTGCCAAACTGCAATCTGAAAAATCTTAGCTCTCTGTCGACTCACTCAGAGAGAGATTTTTCTTGCTAGTTTTGGCCCTCCTAGCTTGGACTGTGCAATCTAATGGGAGATCGATCTGCTTCTTACGCAACTCTTTGATCCCAGCTTCACCAACACTGGATCTACAGATATGTTCTTCTGTTCCTCCTGCACTCAGCTATACAAGTTCTGATTCCATGTGAAAATTCCTCGAATCTAGAATCCTATTGTAGCAACTGGTATTAATTCTTCTAACTAATAAGTTATTTATTTAGTTTATTGCTACGGCAACATCGAATTAAACACATTGCAACCTTCACTAAATAAACTGCAAAAATTACAAGTGTGGAAACAAAGCTGAACAAGAAGAAATTATAAACACATGTGACAATTATTTTTGGACTAATGTCCCCGAAAATACCCAATGCAGGAAAACAGGTGCAACAGCTACGGGTTTATATATTATGCACTAACTTTTTTGAATACAAATAGGATGCCTTGCTGGCTATCCTTACAGAGAATTTGACTGACAAGAAAGCTATTGAGATTACCTCACACACTGACATTGGAAGCCTGATTGGCCAAAACCCTGAATAGCAAGCCCTCCTCTGCCTCTGCGTAGTCACTGCATCACTCTGCGTGGGGACTGCGTGGCTTCTGCGTTCTGGCTCTTCTGCTAGTTGGATCTGACCCTCTAGCCCCTTCTCGTCTCACACACTTTCTCTTCGGCACTAGATCTGACTGATCCTCAGCTGATCAACAAACTTCCTCAAGACTGCAGTTCTGGCTCTGCGTAGCTGCTATGCTGTCTCTGCTGGTATTGCTTTCTGCCTTCTCTGTTGTGTATTCTCCGACTTAGGAAATAGACTTTCCAACCGGAATTAATGCCCCTCTTTGCGTAGAATCTCTAGATCGATCTTTCCTTTGAGCTTTGCTCACTTCAGAAATTCGATCTCTTGATCCTTTCCCCGTCTCGTTTGTTTTCCAAATGACCCTTCAAGCCCTTCTTATAATCTTCTCATTGAAACTTCAACAACCGAGATTAAATCTCTTATCAATGGCTAATATTAACTTTTGACTTGATCCGATTTTCTAGAACATTCACACCCATATTCTATTAATTCACTTTAATTATTTTATTTTCCTAAGTTTAGACTTAGGGTCCCTTTAAAATAATTAATTTTTTCAATAAAATACAACGCGGGTGGAATTTCCCCAAACAATTTCCGGGTTCTCTGGAATACATGTGTCTAAGCTTCTTTGCAAATTTTGAGACTTAGAGCACATCCGATGCTACCAGAAATCAACAAGGTACACATTTAATAAGGCCATCACAAAGGAGTTCAACAATAAACACCACCAACACTAGGGTACATATAGAGTTTGATTCTCTTGAAATGCCAATCAAAAACCCTCATACATAACATCATCTAATGAAATGCTACAATCCAATATCTTGAAATTTTTAAAACAATTAAGTCTGCTGAATTTTGAATGGGACAGGAAATACTATTTTCTCCATATGAAGTCTGATGAGGTTGGAACCACTCTCAAACATCGTGAGTCATTTCATGGTAATGTTAGAAATTTGAGTAAAATGATGAAAATGAAAGATAAAGGAAATTTCCACTTTTTCTCTTAGAATTTAAGATTACCATTAGGGAGAATCTAGGGAGGATCAAGGGAGCACCTTAGGAGTGCTCGAGAAGCATGGTTCCTCACACAATGGTTCCAAAATTTCCAAAAAAAATAAAAATTAAGTGCCCTGTGGAACTATGCGAGTTCTTTCCAGAACCGCGTGGGAAGCATGGAGTAACTGTGGTGGAATCATGTCGAAACCGCAGTTCAACATGCGGAACTGCGAATGAAACGTCATAGTTCCCACAGGTCTAGGAATCATGATTTTTCAAGGGAAGTGCGGTTCCAAAATTCGGGTACGTAGTTAGCTCAGGGATCTGCACAATTCATGATTCTGGCTTTTGATTCGTTTTTTGGGGGGGGGGTTACGGTTCCTGCAACATTGGTACAACTAGAAAATATGGTTATTTAGGCTCTAAAATGAAAGATAAACAAGTGTATTAAGTGTTGAATCTAACTACAAAATTCCAAATAAAAATGCTTACTTTTAAGGTTCCTAAAACTTTTAAATTCCAGCAGAACTGTAATGTTACAATATGGAAAAAACACAGATCTGCAACAAAAACTTGAATATACTATGAAAAATGTTAGGTCCCTATATTACTGGTATAGTCCCTTATTGTTGTTAGTGTAACCCTCTTGTTGTTATTTTTGTACCCTTGTAACCCCAATATTGTTATTATTGTGCCCTTATATTATTATTGTTAGGTCGGCTAGGATTATATTGTGGCCCCATGGACTCCTATATATAGAAGGAGGTTTTGTCATTTGTATCATCCAAGAATTGTTCATTTATGTAATGTAAAGGAGGTTGCCCCCTCGAAGTGGCTTATTTCTATGGCGTTGATCTCTCTTTCTTCTATTTTTGGAGTTGGTTTCATAACATTTGGTATCAGAGCCTTTAGATTCTAGGGTTTTGCTGCTCCAAAAAGGTCATCGTGGCACTTTCGCTATAAATTTTTTTTCTACGAAGGTGCAGAAGATGAAATTTTTACAGAGTGAAGCCGAAATCCTGAGGAACGCCGTGTAAAAATTTCACATCTTGGTTCACAGTATTTTCAGAGATACGATCTGTGGAAGTTAGGGTTTTTTCAATATTCTGAATTTCACTTAAAACAAGTCATCGTGGCATTTGCGCTTTAACTTCTTTTCTACGAAGTTTCAGAAGCTGAAATTTTTACAGAGCGGAGCCTAAATCCTAAGGAGCTTCCTGTAAAAATTTCAGATCTTGATTCGCAATATTTGTGGAGATAGGACCTGTGGAAGATAGGGATTTTTCAGGCTCCTGAATTTCATCTCAAAGAGGTGACCGTAGGAAAATCGGAGCATCGGATTGGAATTCTGTAAAATGTGGCCGCAAGTACACAGACTATAGTTTACCGTGTAGAAATTTAGAGCCGAAGGAGGAAACAATGACACATGGCACGTCGTACAATTTCGCTCTACTGAACAAGTCCATAATTAGGTCATTGAGGGAGACTGGACATAACTTTTCCTTGAAGAATCCAAATCAGGTTAGACCTATGGCATTCGAAAAAAGATTTAGAAGGCTACTACAGGGTCGAATTTCAGATATTGAAGATCTGAAATCACAGAGATCATTTAGTTTCAATATCAAGCTCCTCAAAAGCAAGAAGAAGGTGTGTATTATTTTTTTTCGAATTGCATAAGTCTTGTGTGAAAAATTAGTTTGAAGTGATTCTAAGGGCATATTGAAGCATAGATATCTGTATTGGGTTCTAAAATGCCACCTAAAACGAATTCAACAGCCATTAAGCCTTCCGAAGGCTCAACTATGACTCATGAAGAGGAAGAAGCGCAACATGACATATCAAAATTACAAGAGCAAGTGCACCAAATTTCGCTCTCGCAAAGAGCAACAAAAAATGAAATGGAAGTTTTGAAGAAAGGCGTGGAATCTAAGATGGATGGTTTGAAGTAAGTCGTGGAAGCTAAGATGGATGGCATGGAAGCTAAGATGGATGAAAAAATGAAAGACAACATGGAAGACATGAAGAATGGTCTAAAATAAGACATGGAAGGTTTGATGATAAGGTTAATACAAGAAATGGTTCCTAATGGCGGAAAGATAGTAGAGGAAACTCATGATGAGAACTAAATAAATGTTAATCATGATTTCATAAACTCTAATGTTGGATTGAAGAACCATCATATTCCAAATATGGATATGAGGAAGTTTGATGGCAAGGATCCCATAACATGGATACTACAAATGGAGTAATATTTTGATCTCAATAATGTGCTAAACACACAAAAGGTACACATTGCAACTACATTTAGAACAAAATACATTTGTATGGTATCGATGGCTTTGCTCCCATAAAAAAATTGTCACTTGGTCAATTTTTACGGAGGAAATGATAGCACATTATGAGGATACAAAGAGCAACACCTTCTTTAGCCAATTGATAAATCTCAAACAAAAGGGTTTAGTGGGGGAGCACATTGAGGACTTCAAAAATTGAATATAAGGGTAACTGATATTCCAGAGGAACACAGGATTGATCTCTTCATAGGTACTTTAAAGGATAACATCCAACATGAAGTTCGCGTTTTGGAACCTGATTCATTGGAGAAGGCATTCAGGTTGGCATGAAAAATTGAATGTAAAATTATGGCGACAAGGAAGCCTACCACTCACTTCTATAAAGAGGGAAGTGTTGCTACTCCTAGATTTCCACAACCTACAAGGTTGACACCACAACAATTGGAAGAAAAAAGAGCAAAGGGCTTTGCTACAGTTGTGATAGAAAATACACTAAAGGTCATAAGTGTGCTGAGAAGAAATTATTTTACATAGATTGTGAAGAGGAAGAAGAAAATGAACAAGAAGAGGATATACACCAGGAATCAACCCTAGAAGAGGAAGAAATGAATCCGACCATATCGTGTAATGCACTGGCAGGAATTACCACTCCTCAAACTCTCAAGATAGAAGGACATATCAAGAAGAAAAAGGTAATTGTGTTGATTGATTCAGGTAGAAATTTTCCCTCATTTTATTCATTTATGGGTAATACCAGGGTGAATTATTTTCTATAAGCAGTTGGGTAGTACCCATAATTTTATTATTGCAAAGGTAATAATTGGAATTATTTCTTATAACTTGGCACCAAAAAGTATCAAGTGGTTGCAATGGAGAACTATAATTGCTTTGAAAGTATGATATCAAATAACCATGGAGAATATATTGGGAAGATGTGGCGCGGGCCATTCAATTAGGAGAGATCTTGATTGTACTAGGGGTACAATGGTTACAATCTTTGGGGACAATAGCTTTTAATTTTCAAGAAATTTTCTCGAAATTTTTTCCAGAAGGAAAGGAAGTCGAATTACGGGGTATCGTAGGGAAGCCAGGAAATATAATAAGCTCTAATGTCATGACAAAGCTTCTGAAGAAAGAACAATGGGGAGTAATTGCACAATTATGCTCACTAGAAATTCCAACATCAAAATCATATATTTCTCTAGATCTCCAAAAAGATATGGACAATCATTCCAAGGTGTTTGATACTCCCAAAGACCAAAGGACTCCACTATTAGGTAGGTGATATGGTCATGTATTCATTTGATTCCGATGTTCTTTACTTCTGAGATATCCTTATGTCCAAAGGAGCGAAATTGAACGTATGATTGCAAAAAAGTTAGAGGCTGGTATAATTTAACCTAGTCAAAGTTCTTTCTCTGCTCTAGTAGTATTGGTGCACAAGAAGGATGGATCATCACACATGTGTCTAGATTATAGGGAGCTCAATAAGCTCACTATTAAAGATATATTTCCCATTCCCTTGATTGATGAATTATTGGATGAATTACATGGAGCAATTTATTTTACCAAGTTGGATCTCCATTCAGGATATCATCAAATTAGAATGAAGACTGAAGATATTCCAAAAACAGCATTTCGAACTCATGAGGGTCATTATGAATTTTTGGTCATGCCTTTTGGCCTTACCAATGCACCTTCTACATTTCAGGGTTGATGAATTCCATTTTCAAACCCTTCCTTAGAAAATTTGTGCTAGTATTTTTTGATGATATACTAATCTACAGCAGGTCTTGGAAGGATCATGTTGAACATGTTGACAGGGTGCTCAAACTATTGCAGGAGAAACAATTATATGAAAAAACATCAAAATGTTTCTTTGGAGTACAAGAGGTGGAATATCTGGGTCATATTATATCTCACGAGGGTGTTAAAGTAGACCCTAACAAAATTAAAGCCATTAAGGAATGGAAAGTCCCCACAACCATAAAGCAGTTGCGAGGATTTCTCGGGTTAATAGGGTATTATCACAAGTTTGTTAAGAATTATGGGAGAATAGCAGCACCTCTAACAACATTATTGAAGAAATATGCATTTTCATGGACTCCTGAAGCAACTAAGGCCTTTGAACATCTTAAAGAGGCATTGTGCATAGCACCAGTCTGATGCAGGAGCATTAGGCTCAAAAATTTCTTTGTATTTTATTAGACATAGGGGTCTTGTATTTTCCAAGAGAGTGGGTTTCTTATGTAATGTTTTGAGTGAATTTAATGAAAATTAATTAAATATTGTGAGGAATTTTGTAAATGTTCTCGAATGTTGGAGAACATGAGAGAATTAGGCTAGTTGAGAGCTCATAGGGATTGAAAGGTTTAGGAATTAATTGTAAATCCTAAGTTAGAATTGGTTTCATGATTTTGTGGGTTTGAAAGGATTTTTAGGGATAAAGGATAGATTTTAGGACATAGAGGATTCTTAAGAATTTGTTGAGCAAGTTAAGGATCTAAACCAGAATTGGTTATAGAGTCCATTTGTATAAATTATAAGTCTTAAGGCATAGAGATAGACTCAAGGATTAGAGGAGTGATTCAGGTTTTAGACAGATAGGGTTTGTAAGCCTACGGGCAAATTAAAGGAAAGGCCATTTATCAGAAAATCAGGCCTGAGAGAAGAAGAAACCTGTGTAAATATTTGTTTATATATAAAGAGATTGTTTTCTGAGTTATTAATTGTGTGTAGAGAAAGGAATTCATAATTTCATGTTATGAATCAGAGTTTGGCACAGTACATGTATGTACAGGTTTTAATCGGCAGAATCAAATCAGAGGACAACAAGCAGAGAGTATGCAGTGTTGACAATTCTACATATGAACTTACAATAAGCTCAGGAGAGATAGGCGCATTAAACTACACAGAAAGCTCAGGAGGGAGTCATGCAGAAGAGTATCCAACACAGAGAAGCAGAGAACTATTAATTAGTGAAGAGAAGCACAAAGGAATGAAGAGGTAAAGTACAGTCATTGGCCAGCGAGATCAACGAACAAGATTAAGGGAGATAGACGACTAGGATTAAGTCGCGTAGATTAAAGTCAATGGAAGGACGAAACCAAGGAATGGGTTTCGAAAACTAGCAAGTGGTTTTCGCGTCGAATAAAGCTGGTAAGTGGTAAATCCTTGAGTGAGTGCGATAGCGTTTAGGAGGTGACACGTCGTAGGCCAAAACCACTAATTTCGCGTAAGTTCAAAAGTTTTAACCATCATGCTAGTTGGAGCGCGATGTCGAGCGATGTCTGTCGGATCTGGAGCAGTTAAATGGACGACGGAGATTGGATCGCAGAAATGGAGGTGAGAACGATGGAGGTTAAGATCTTATCACATAAATGAAGTGGAAGATTGAACGTTCAAGATTGAATCGCAGATTTGCAGTGGAAGATGGATGGTCGAGAAGTCATATCGCAACTCGAGAAGCGAGTTTGTTAACGGAATTGAAATCTGCGATGAGGATCCACATGTCGGCATAAGAGTTCAGCACACATCGCATTTGGTGGGAAGAGCTTTGGCGATGTGATGCGAAATTGCGATATTGGAAGTTGTGATAATGCGATGCGATATCGCATATCGCAGTCGGGTAATAAACCTTGAAGATTTGTGACGAGGTGGCGAATTGTGATCCACGATAAGTTTGAAACAATGATGCGATGAGGACCGTCGGATCAAGAATGGGATCGACGGAAGTCATTCAATCGGATATGCAGTATTGAGAAATGTGATGGATGGACAGAGCATAAGTTTAATCAAAAATTCTGATTTTGGCTACGAAATGGAGAAATTGTGGGTAAATGCAGTTTTGGCTGCGTCATTTGGTATCAGAGTTGGCAAAAGCTCTTTTGAAGATTAAAGTTTTTTTTTTTTTTTTTCAAATTAGAATTGTACAGAATGCATGTTTGATGGATGAAGCAAGAGGAGATCAGAATTTGAATCTGATAATCAACAGATACACAGAGTTGATGTGTACCAGTCATTTGCAGAAATAAATGAGAACAGTTCATTCAAAGTATTAGTGAATGGGAGAACAAGATCATGCAGAAATCTTGAAGGTGAGATAGCATGTTTTTTATTTTAACTTTGGTTTGAAGATTATGTTTGCAGAATTCAAGTTGCAGACAAAGAGGAAGTATCTCAGCAAAAGAAGGTCAAGGATATTGGTAAGAGTTTCTAAGTAAAGTGTGGTAGAACCTTGAAGAATTCCAACAGAGGTTGGATAAAAAGGACAGTTGTGTTCTTAAAAGGTGTAGATGAGTTGAAGCCTAGAAAGAGCAGAGAGGAATACTGAAGAGGTTCCAGAGAATAGAGAACAAGTGCTTGCCAAAAGACTAAGTACAGAAGAAAGCTTGGTAAGGTAAGTGGCAGCAGAGAGGACTTGTTGTTGCAGAGGCTTTAGTACAGTTCATGGTGAATGAGCGAGGAAATCATGAAGATAGAAATGGAGACGAAGATGACTACTGATAGTCATGGAAGAGATAGCAGAGGTTCTGAGAGAGACCACAACAGAAGAAAAGTGAAGACAGGAGATGCCAAGGCAAATGGCATACAGGGACAGTTAAGTGATGAAGAATATGAGAGGGAGAAGGCTAAGATAACAGTTCATCTTGAGTTATTGATGGAGTTTTTGCAGAGAAATAAGGAAAACCAGAGATATGGTTGGACCATGAGGAAGAAAGCAAAGTGGCAGAGGCTACAAGAGAAGAGAGAACAACAGGTGAATGTGCAGTTAGCAGAAGAGCTAAGAAAGCTTGAACAGATACATATTTCTTTATTGGAAAAGGAAAGACTCAAAGGAATTGAGTCACAACAAATAGGATCTGCTGGAAACCAGAAAGTACATTGTGAAAGATTAGTACTTGAGGAAGCAAACAAGACTGAAAGGTCTTGTGTTTTTAAAACTAATGATTTGTGTATGATTGTAGGTACATCACAGGATGATGAACAAGCATTAGAGTTTGTGAAGGAACTGAATCTGAAATCTGTTCAGATTAATGCTGAGATAGCGAGATTTCAGAAAGAAAAGGAGACAGAGGGGTCTCATGGAAATATGCAGCAGAATATTGAAGCAGAGGAAGGAGGACCATTTAATGATTGGTCAACAATAACTGAAGATGTGAAAAATTGTGTAAAGTTTCCAAAGTCTACCCCAATTGAAATTGTTGAGTTATATAGAAAGTTAGATTTTCAAAGACGAGAGTTGGAAAAGCAGAGGATCTATACACAGGATAAATTGTTGAAGAAACAAGGCAAGAAAAATGTCATGAATGACAGTCAGGAAACAGAGGATAAGGATGTAAGAATGATTCAACAAGTCAAAGAAGTTCATTATTGTGAACCAAAGCAGAAAGATATTCTTGAAACAGGTGATATGGAGGAGAGACTAGCTGACAATTTCATGGAGAATTTAATTCAGCATACTGATGTGCTGACAAAGGAGTTAAATGAAAACTCAAAGCAACATACTGAGATGTTGCCAGAGGAGGAAGAGGCCTCGAAACCTTGTATTTTTAACACTGATAATTCATGTGTTAATTATGCAGGTAAAGAAGGACATCAAATAGAAAATGTCAAAGAATCTAATGAAAAGGAAACTATGTTAGCTGAAAACATAGTGAAGGATCATCATTCTATCATGGTGATTGACACAATGGAGATAACCCTGGAAATTGGAAAGAAAGACAATAAAGATTTTCTGAGTCCTAAAGAGACTTAGAACTGCAAGAAGAAGATTTGGTGATTGGATCATCAAATGAGACCATTGGGTATTGTGATTTTGAAATTGATAATTGGACTGTGTTTACAAGTGTTGCAGAAGGCAATCCATCTCTTGGAGTTGTCTTGAATGAAGATGAATTATTGCAGCAGAAGGAAACCATAGATTCCTTATTTAATAATGATAGCATCTACAAGGAAGGTGAGACAGTCATGTCTCATATGAAGGAACTTGTTATTGTTGATGACAAAGAGGAGTTGGCTTGTCTGATTGGCCAAGAAAAGACTGTAGGATAGACTCTTAGAACTGTCACAGTGGTGGAGAATCAGAATTCTATCCTGATAAAGGATGAAGATACAGTGTTTGAAGAATTTGAATTGATTGCTAGAATCAATCAAGGAGGTGAAGGACAATCACTAAAGGTTGTCAAGGAAGAAGAAGAAGGTTATGCTGAAACTGAATTACGGCATATTGATGATATGTTTGAGATGAAACAAGAACAAAAGGAATGGCTGAAATGTTTGCTGGAAACATTTGAACAAGAGAAAGGAATAGTAGATAATAAAGTGGAAATGTCTGAAGTTATGGAAGAGGCAGAAGCAGATACTAGTTTGCTAAAATTGATTATGCTTGCTAGTATACAAGGAACACTGAATGAGTATGTTACTGCATTTAAAGATTCAAATGATAATTTATTTTTTGAAAGTAAATTTGCAGGTAATGAGCAAAAGAAGAATGTTGCAGAGGGAGATATCCTAAGAGATATTCAGGAAGTTTGGGAGGTAGCAACAAAAGCAACAGTATATGGAGAAATATCTACAATAGTATTTGTAGCTGAAATTGGAAGTAGTAACAAATGGCAGAGTGGTTACCAATCAGAAGATAAGTTGGACATAGAGATTGAAAACATAAAAAGGTTGATGATGAAGGTGTCTCATAAGAGGATAGCAGCAAGAAAGCAAAGAAACAACAGCAAGGAAAAGACAAGAACAGATTGTGAAAGCATAGCCAGTGGTGCAATGCAACATAAAGTGTGGAGACCTAGAGAAAATCAACCAAAAACAGCAGCAATAGATGACAAATTACAAAACAAGGTATGGGATCCAGGAAGACAAAGATTCAAAACACATGATCAAGAGATCATGATTATTTTCAACCTTGGGAGTCTGATGGAGGAGCATTAGGCTCAGAAATTTCTTTGTATTTTATTAGATATAGGGATCTTGTATTTTCCAAGAGAGTGGGCTTCTTATGTAATGTTTTGAGGGATTTTAATGAGAATTAATTAAATATTGTGAGGAATTTTGTAAATGTTCTCGAATGTTGGAGAACATGAGAGAATTAGGCTAGTTGAGAGCTCATAGGGATTGAAATGCTTAGGAATTAATTGTAAATCCTAAGTTAGAATTGGTTTCATGATTTTGTGGGTTTGAAAGGATTTTTAGGGATAAAGGATAGATTTTAGGACATAGAGGATTCTTAGGAATTTGTTGAGCAAGTTAAGGATCTAAACCAGAATTGGTGATAGAGTCCATTTGTATAAATTATACGTCTCAAGGCATAGAGATAGACTCAAGGATTGGAGGAGTGATTCAAGTTTTAGACAGATAGGGTTTGTAAGCCTACGGGCAAATTAAAGGAAAGGCCATTTATCAGAAATCAGGCCTGAGAGAAGAAGAAACCTGTGTAATATTTGTTTATATATAAAGAGATTGTTTTCTGAGTTATTAATTGTGTGTAGAGAAAGGAATTCATAATTTCATGTTATGAATTAGAGTTTGGCACAGTACATGTATGTACAGGTTTTAATCGGCATAATCAAATCAGAGGACAAGAAGCAGAGCGTATGTAGTGTGGACAGTTTTACATATGAACTGACAATAAGCTCAGGAGAGATAGGCGCATTAAACTACACAGAAAGCTCAGGAAATATTCATGCGGAAGAGTATCCAACACAGACAAGTAGAGAACTATTAATCAGTGAAGAGAAGCGCAAAGGAATGAAGAGAGAAAGTACAGTCGTTGGCCAGCGAGATCAACAAATGAGATTAAGGGAGACAAACAGCTAGGATTAAGTCACGTAGATTAAAGTCAATGGAAGGATGGAACCGAGGAATGGGTTTCGAAAACCAGCAAGTGGTTTTCACATCGAATAAAGCTGGTAAGTGGTAAATCCTTGAGTGAGTGCGATAGCGTTTAGGAGGTGACACGTCGCAGGCCATAACCACTAATTTCATGTAAGTTCAAAAATTTTAATCATCGTGCTAGTTGGAGCGCGATATCAAGCCATGTCCGTCGGATCCGGAGCAGTTAAATGGATGGCGGAGATTGGATCGCAGAAATGGAGGTGAGAGCGATGGATGTTAAGATCTTATCGCATAAATGAAGTGGAAGATTGAATCGCAGATTTGCAGTGGAAGATGGACGATGGGGAAGTCATATCGCAACTCGAGAAGCGAGTTTGTTAAAGGAACTGAAATCTGCGATGAGGAGCCACGTGTCGGCATAAGAGTTCAGCGCACATCACATTCGGTGGGAAGAGCTTTGGCGATGCGATGCGAAATTGCGATATTGGAAGTTGCGATAATGCGATGCGATATCGCATATCGCAGTCGGGTAATAAACCTTGAAGATTTGTGATGACATGGCAAATTGTGATCCACGATAAGTTTGAAACAGCAATGCGATGAGGACTGTCAGATCAAGAACGAGATTGACAACAGTCATTCAATCGGATATGAAGATTTGAGAAATGCAATGGATGGACAGAGCTTAAGTTTAATAAAATCTCAGATTTTGGCTGTGAAATGGAGAAATTGTGGGTAAATGCAGTTTTGGTTGCGTCACAGTCTTAGCTACGCCAGACTTCAAAAAAACCTTTATTGTGGAATGTGATGCCTTAGGAAATGGAATTGGTGTTCTTTTAATGCAAGAAGGAAGACCCATTGCTTTTGAAAGTCGTCTAATCAAAGGAAAGTATTTACAAAAAGCTATTTACGAGAAGGAAATGTTGGCAATACTACATGCACTAAAGAAATGGCGACCTTACCTAATGGGAAGACACTTCAAGGTAAAAACTGATCATGATAGTCTTAAACACTTTTTGGAACAAAGACTATCTTAAGAAGAGTAGCAAAAATGGGTCACAAAGATGTTGGGTTATGACTTTGAAATAATCTACAAAAAAGGAAAGCTTAATGTTGTTGCAGATGCACTCTCAAGAAAGAATGAAGAGGTGGAAGCATTGCTTTGTGCCATTTCTATTATCCAGCCAGATTGGATAACTGAAGCAAGAGATGAATGGAAGAAGGACAAAGATGTATGGACACTCATTCAAAAGTTGCAGCAAGATCCTAGTACATCTGATACATTTAGTTGGAAAAATGAGTCCTTATGGTACAAAGATCGCTTATATCTTTGTAATAATTCCCAACTAAAACAAAGATTCTTTTGGAATTGCACACTTCTCCTTTAGGAGGACACTCAAAATTTTTAAAAACTTACCACAGGGTGAAGAAAGAATTTTTTTGGGATGGCCTTAAATCTGATATTCAAAAGTTTGTGGCGGAATGTTTGGTTTTCCAGCAGAATAAAGTTGAGACAATTAAGACCCAGGGTCTTCTACAACCTTTATCCATTCCAAGTCAACATTGGGAGGAGATTTCAATGGATTTTATCACAGGTTTACCTAAGTCCGAAGGAAAGAGTGTCATCATGGTGGTAGTTGATAGACTTACCAAGTATGCACACTTTTGTACATTATCTCATCCATTTAAAGCAAGTACAGTTGCTACTACATTTATGGACACAATTCAAAAGCTACATGGAAACCCAAGGGTTATTGTGAGCGACAGAGATCCCATTTTTACTGGAAATTTTTGGATAGAGTTATTTTCTTGTTTGGGTACTCAATTGGGTCATAGCTCATCTTATCATCCTCAATCCGATGGTCAAACTAAGATAGTAGATAAATTTTTGGAAATGTATCTTGTTGTTTTGTACTCGATGAACCAATACGTAGATTAATTCGTTTCTCTACTTGAATGGTGGATAACCTTTACTTACATCTTGCTGACAAAAATGACCCCATTTATGGCACTTTATGGATATCATCCATATCCATCACATCCTCTTTGAAGGGTATTTTAGGTTCAAGTAGAAGAAGTGTTGACTGTGGAGAAATTGAACAGTATTTCTGCAAGTGTGCTATTACCGATTTAGATTCTTCACAATTAAAGACAAAGAGGTGTATAATAATGATATTAAGGATTAATAAGAACTTCAATCCCTTTTTTTAATAACAGTATACAATAGATGAGTGAAGGGCACCAACCCTTTTAATGAAACAGGCACCAACTTGTTGCCAAGCACTAACTTGGACTTTGATGAGGCTCCGACCTGTAGGGCTCCAACCCTATCTTCCACAAGGCTCCAACCTTGTCTTTATAAAAAAAATGAATTAGTAACTTACTTGAATTGCTTCACAAGTTTCTTCACTGTCCAATATTTCACTTGTCCAAAAACTCCAAAATTGTTAATGCTTCACTGCTCACAGATTTTTACTTTACTGTTCAGAATTATGCCTTCAAATTCATCACTGCTCCAAAATCCAAATCTATACATTCATCATTGTTTTATTGTTCTATTCTTGATGAGCTGTTCACTCCTTGACTTGTTGACTGTTCACTCTAGTTTTCCACAGTACTGTTCCAGGTCAGGAGTAATACTTTAATGCTTTACACAATCTGAGCCATCTGAGCCTCTGTCCACAACAAATTTCACACTGCTTGACCCAAGGAATAATCCCTGTCCACCGCAAACGGTCTGAAGATAACACAAGTCTCTGTGATGAATACACCAAGGTATCGAACTATTTTTCAAGCTAGAAATCACGAAGAATCACATACATCGAGCCTTTCACAGTCTGAGGTTGATGGCATTATATAGTCGGAGAGAAAGGTATTAATCCTGCATAGACCTGTGATGGTTCATATTAATCCTCCACAATTCGAGTTGTAGCAATACTGCTTTGCTGAGTGAGGGAGAAGATCTGTATCACTGTGATATATCACAAAACGAAGTTCTGAACTGTATTGCAGTAAGCCACCGAAGCAATCCAATGGAAAAATAGCCCAGTTTTTAAGAAGAACAAATTTGTGGTTTTAAGGTAGAACAAATCTGCGGATCTGTAGTATTTTGATGGTTGTCTGGAGGTGTTACTTCTTTGCTTTGAAGCCCATAATCATTCAACCGAACCTTTTTCTCCTTATTTTTTCTGTTTCTCTTTATGTTCACGAGTTGTGAACAGTAATTTCCTTTCCTGTGATGATGACCAAAAGGATGATCCAAAAATGAAGTTCGAATCATGAATATATATATGGTGATTTTGTTTAAACGAACGTCAACAACCATGTCCCTAAGGTAGACCGACTTTAGGAGCAAGAACAAGTCGGCTCAAAAGGAAAATAACTATTCAGCAACTTCAAAAATTCATATCTTTCAAACCACAGGGAGTTTTGGGACATATGAGGACTCATTGGAAAGAGGAAGGAGTCTTCTTCAAGATGGATAAGGGCTCACTTTGATATCCTTCCTTAAATGTCCCCAAAAACCATTTTTCTTGCTGACTGTCCTTGTATTCCTGTGCATAAAAAATTATGGACAGTGAGCCTTTATTTTCTTAAGTATTTTGCTCTAGTATTTCTTGTGCATGGGAGGATAGTAGCTTGAACAGAGCTGCTATTGATATCTTCATCCAAGAATCATTAATGATATTTCCATCAATGCCAATTATTGACCAACGGGAAGATCACATCGAGCATCAACAAGAAGTTCTCCAACTCTTAAAGGATAACCTAAATTTGGCACAAAATCGAATGAAACAACAGGCAGATCAACATCACAGCGAGAGAAGTTTTGATGTAGGAGATTGGGTATTTTTATGGCTACAGCCATACAAACAAATGTCCCTCAAGCAAGCTAAGAAGGATAATATCGCCAAAGTACTATGGTCTTTACAAGTTGTTGCAAAAGATTGGTACTATGGCATACAAATTGGAGCTTCCTGCTTCTTTGCGAGTGCATCCAATTTTCCGTGTTTCATGCTCAAAGAAGGTTATAGGGGATAAAATTCCAGTTCAAACAATATTGCCAGAACTTGATGAGGAAGAAAAAATCATATTGAAACTTGAAGCAATCACGGAAACAAGAACTCGATAGATACGAAATCGATCAATTTCAGAGTATCTGATCAAATGGAAGAACTTACCCACTGAAGATTCTACATGGGAGGATGAGAATTTTATACAAAAGCACCCGGAGCTACTCAAGCGTTGAGGACAACACTTTTTTGAAGGAGAGGGGCATGTTAGGTCCCTATATTACTAGTATAGTCCCTTATTGTTGTTAGTGTAACCCCCTTGTTGTTATATTTGTACCCCTGTAACCCCAATATTGTTATTGTTGTGCCCTTACATTATTATTGTTAGGTCGGCTAGGATTATATTGTGGCCCCATGGACTCCTATATATAGAAGGAGGTTTTGTCATTTTGTATCATCCAATAATTGTTTATTTATGTAATGTAAAGGAGGTTGCCCCTTCGAAGTGGCTTATTTCTACGGCGTTGATCTCTCTTTTCTTCTATTTTTGGAGCTGGTTTCATAACAAAAAATATGTGAAAATGAAGCACAAAAATTGATATATTAACCTTTGGCTAAGATTCATCTCTATTATTCACAAGTTCAAGGTGTAAGACTAGCTATTAAAGATGAGACTTTGAAAAAGTAGATAGTTACTTTTGCTAAAACTAAATAAAAAAATAAAACATATTTATTTTTTAAACAATAGATGGTTGTTAATGATTCGTCACCTTGTAACACAACAAATTACCTCAAGGTGTTGGGTTGTGAAGCACAAGTGCACTTAAGTCGATTTAGTACCTTGGACAATGAGGTGGCTGGGTCTCGCGTAGAGAGTGTTGCCCTAGCTATGTCTAAAACTTCTTCACACCTTCAGATTCAACTAGGACTGGCCCCTAGCATGGCGTCTTCGATATTTGGATCAATTATGCAGTAAATACTCCTCTTCTCTTAGTTGAAGGCTTGAAACTCTGTCCTAGAGAATTGGTCCAACGATTGTCCGAACAACCCATGTGCTACAAACTAATGTGATGGACTAGCACCTAGTCCACCTTTTTGCGTGGCTATTTATCTGTTATGAATTAAATATATATAAAAATAACACAAATAATGTAAATGACAATAATAATTATTAATGATTAATTAATTAGTAATTAATGAAAAGGTATATCGCCAAGGACATAACCGTTGGTGAAGAGGTACCTGCCTAGGGTATATATGTTGGCTCTCATTCTCATTGTAATCATCTTACATCAATTCTTTTATATAATATTCAATACACAGTTATATCTTACAATGGACATTTACGTCTTTGAAGTATTTTAAAGATTTCTGCTTCGTATACGAACCTTGTTTGTTACGTTGGTATCAGAGCATTTCTCTGAGTATACGAACTTTGTTCGTTACATTGGTATGAGAGTCACGTTGGCAGATCCTGGTGTAATGTTCCTTTTTCTGGTATTCCTTATGACATGGTTAGGATGGACTTTCAGAGTTGGGGCCAGACAGGTCACAGGTGCAGGTTGGTATCATCGGTGGGCCCTGGGGGCTTTTGGAGGGGTTTTGAGGAGTTCTTATGAGGTCTGATAGCATTCACTTGGTATATTCCACCATCCACACAGTTTTCCGTTCGTTCCGTTGCATTTTGACAACTTTCAGAAAATTGAGTTATTAATGGGCCTAACTCAGTTAATTGCACTTAAGGTGGCATTTAAGGAGGAATTCTTGGCGGAATACCTTAGTGTAATATCTCGTTGGAACCGGAACGAAAATATCTACAAGATGCGATGGCTAGGAGTGATTTTCAGTGACCCAAGGAGGCATGGTGGCCAATTGACCATTTTCCCACATTAAAAAGAATATTTTAATTAAGGGAAATGTGCTCAATGATTAAAATAATAATAAAATAGGAGCTTCTAGAGGAGTCCATCAAATCTATAAAAGAGGAGGAAGGGCCATTAGAGAACATCTTAGATTTGGTATTGCTTCTTGTATCTGAGGTTGAGAATCCGGTTCTCTACTCCATTGGTAACCCCAGGACAGAAACCCTCGGGTGATTTAGAGAGATTGGGCGAGCACCCATGTCCCGTTGGTGAATTCATCCATAATTCATAGGGGAGCTTAGTAGTGGCAGTTTGGTTCAGTTCTGATGGAGGGTTTGTGCAACATTGCAGCAGATTCATGAGAATTCGAAGTTGGAAGAGGGCCCTGCTGTGAAGGGTCAATTTTTGAAGTTTGGAATTAAGGGAAACCCTTTTTGGGTTTTTTTGATTTTTGGGTAAGAATCACCTTCCTAAATTCTTAGAATTTAGTGAGCAGTTTTCAGTGGGTAAATCAGAGGCTGAAGTCAGGCAACAATGTAGTCTTGAAGAAGCAACCCAGTTTTCTGGAGATGTTATTGAAGTTGTGGGTTTTGCTTGTACTCAAAACCTGGTGCTTGTAGCTTGCTGTATGCAAGCCCATGTGCATTTTCTCCAACTAATTGTACCTGGTTCATCATTATTAATAAAATCTTGGCCAGTTTATGGAGTTGGTGCATATTTTCTGGTTCTTGTGTTAATTTATGAAAATTTCTGTGTTTATATATGTGCATGTGTTTTTTATCATTGTAAATTTTCCATTTGGAATATCACAGTGGTATTAGAGCATGATTTTGGCGAGGTGTGGGTTAAAATCAAAGTTGTCATATTGTTCTTGAAGAATAAGGGAGCCAAGTTTGTGGATCAAAGTTTTCAGTTTATTTTGATGGAGGATAATTGTTGCAGGAGATTCCTCTCATTTGAGTTGGTGTTTCTACAGTGAATTTGCAGGATTGTAGAGTTGGAACATTGTGGCATGAATTTATCTTATTTGGAGCAGTGTGCAAATATGGGCAGACTAGGAAACTCACACTAAATTGGGGATTTTCTAGAGCATCTAGAATTTGCCCAATAATTTTTTGGGTTTTCCTGGGTTTTGTGAGAGAAGTCTATGGTTAAAATTTCAGAATTTTCCGGGCAATATTCAAGCTGAAAACAAACATTCCTTCAGTAGTGCGTTTTATTAGTGAACTGGGTAATTCACACCACTTGGTGAGCTTGATCTTGGCTTGGATTTAAGCCAAACTATTTTTGGGTTTTTATGGGTTTGGTGTGACAAGCATTGGGTTAAAGTTTTAGAATTGTTTGAGCAATTTTGAGGGTAGAAACTCCAGTTCTTCTTCAACAACATCTGTAGTATTTTTGGGTAGTGCATGCTACCTGTTTCAGTCATTTTCAACACTTGGGTCTACTTCATTTCACCTAGGTTTTCCATGCGTGCATAGTGACTGGTGAATTAAGGGCACTCCAATGACATAAAAAGGGAAGAGTACACAGGGGATCATGGAGGAGTTGATGAGGCAGAACCAACTATTGAGGAGGTAAAACCAATAGGTCCTAGAGAGGATGAAACAAATGATGGGGATGTTGAGTCATACCCATCAAAGAAGCCCTGTGCATGCGCACACGCTCCAGTAGAACAATACCCATGGCCACCCTAGCCAACTTACCATGCCTCATTTTTTGGATGAACCAGAGAAGGGGAGGGAACCAGACACCTTTGTAGATTTGAGGAGGTCCTTCGTGGATAGGATTGATGAGTATGAGGCATTAGACCCTAGGATTAGGAGGGATTTCTCGTTCGAGGAACATAGAGAAGGATCGTTAGAGGATGGAGCTAGGAGGAATTACTGTTGGTGGAGACTAGGCCTCAGATGTTGAGAGGTTGATGAGGAGATTGAGCAGGAGGTTGAGGGCACATAGGAGTGCAAGGAGCAGATAGACATACCTATTGTGATGTAGGTGTCACCCTTGTTGGAGATTCCTCTGATAGTTTTGACTGACACCTTGGTGGAGGCAACTAAGCATATGCCCGTAGGGAAATTTGTTGAGGATGTACCAGTTTATGAGGCACTCAAAATTGTGATAGAGTTTCCAGATGATGACCACCTATAGTAGGTTGATGAGGGTCCAGGAGACACAGAGGTATCCAGAGTTATGTCTAAGTTTATAGATGATAGTCACCTACGACAGTTTCGACAGCTCCAAGACGACCTTCTAGCATTGAAAAGGAAGGCCATGACAGTCCGAGAGACCATTCGATAGCAAAATGAGGAGCTAGAGGGCATGCGATTGGTTTGTGTCGAGTCGGTGGCTAAACTAACTCGCGTTGGGGAACAGTTGGATTCCATAGAAACACAGCTAGAGTACCCCTTGGAGCGTTAGAGCAGTCCTCTTCGAGCATATATAGATGGGGCTTGTAGCACTGATAGGTTATCTGTGAACATTGGCGAAAGAGAGGCAAAGTTACCTAGTCAGATTATATGTGCTAACCAGACTAGCGAGACGAGGCGACATGAGCTGCATAGGGTGCAACATTCGCAGAATGAAGGGTTTGTTTTGTGTACAGGTGTTCGTGCATTTGATCCTTCCCCTAGGGTTGGATGGTAAGCAGGGAAAATTTTAGGGGCTAATATTCGCGGGTGGGCTAATAATCCATGTTTTTTCCCAAAAAAAGATTCGCCAATTACCAGTTTTCTAAAGATGAATTTGCCCAAACTTTATAGTATAAAATTATTTTAACTTGAAAATCGCCAATATTTTATATTATCTAATATAAAATAATAAGAAATCTAAACATTTTAAAAAAGTAATCTTCAAACGTTTTAAAATTTGGATATTAGGGACTAATAATACTCGCCTAGGTTGCTAAACTTTAAGATAAACTTCTATCCTTAAAATTTTCCCTGATGGCGAGAGATTCTGAGTTGGTACCCGACAGAGTGGGCTAGCCTTGTAGAGATGATCATATTCTAGAGGGAAGCTCAATAGGAGCTCTCAGACATTGGATATGCTGGAGGCCCAGGTTGGCATTGGGATCCACGTGGGGCTTCCTATCATATATCTGGGATGCAGGAAGGTTATGGCTCCAGTGGGATAGTGAATTCAGTGACTGAGTGCACTCATTCCTTGGGGGAGTTCCAATTGACAATAGTATTTAGGGGGTTTGTGAGCCGATCCCATGGATTGTTTGGACATGTTGGATGCACATGGAGTCACA
Organism: Pinus albicaulis; assembly: GCA_034641835.2. Taxonomy (NCBI): domain Eukaryota; kingdom Viridiplantae; phylum Streptophyta; class Pinopsida; order Pinales; family Pinaceae; genus Pinus; species Pinus albicaulis. The sequence continues at coordinate 1,380,093,906 of CM076574.1, forward strand.
GGGAGAGTGGCATACTCTGGAAGGAGTTGGCCAGAGGATGTGGCATCAACAGACCACTAGACGACGCGTTGTATGGAGACAATGCTCTCTCATGGGTACATTGAACACAGGTGCCATGTAGGCCAGGCACAGTAGTGTCATCCCCATTATCATGTGAGGAGATAAACCACTTAGGTCTACGAGGGCAGGTGATGAGGAGTAGCCCAGATCATTGTGGGGTCACTAGTGGAGTCGTGGATGTATTGACGTATGTGGGATGGATGATGATGCAGGGTGGTGTGATAGATGGCGTAGGTGTTCAGTGGTGCACAAAGTCATACCACGGAGTTCAGTGTTATGGAAAGGAGCACAAAGGTGTATGGTGGAGTGTCAAGTCGTGTAGACGTGGATTGTGGAGTATGAGGAGTGACTCAGACCACCTTGAGGTTTCGCATAGAGTGACAGCTACATCATCACAGGATACAAGATGGTGTGGTAGCTAGTGGTGGTGTCCAGTAGTGCACAAAGGGGTGCAATTGGGCGCAAGTGTTCCAAGTGGCACAAAGATAAACATTTGTGTGCAGGGGAACACAGGGAGGCTTGGCCACATGCAGTGATGCGTGACGCCAACCATTGGGGTTTTGGGGCATCACCTCCAAGGAGACTGTTTGGTAGACGCGATGGGCATGATGTTGAGTGTAACTCACCCCAGATCGATGAGAATGCCTCTTGGGAGCATGAGCAGTCACGTGGAGTTGCTGACAGTAGGCCGGATTTATATTTCGGTGTGTGTGGGGAGCTGTCAGGGGACCTTATGGGAGACATTCAGGATGATGAGTCACTCGTGATGATTCAGCGTGAGCAACATATAGTGGAACAAGAGTCAGCTGAGGAGGATGATATGCACAGTATGCATGTTGAGTCTTTTGTGGAGTGCCAGCCTATTGATTTGTGGTAGCATTGGATGTGCTCTAAGTCTCAAATATTGTGGAGAGGCTTAGACACATGTATTCTAGATAACCCAGAAATCATTTTGGGAAATTCCACCCGGAGACAGTTTTGTTTGATAAATTAATTATTTTTAATGTGACCTTGAGTCTAAACTTAGGAAATTAAAATAATTAATGGGTATTAATCTAAATTGTGGGTGTAACTTCTAGAAGAAGATGGTGATCAAGTTAGAATGATCTCAATCATTGATTAGCTTCTAATTTGGGTCGTTGAATGTCAACGAGAAGATTATTTAAGAAAGCTTAAGGGTCATTTGGAAAACACACCAGTGTAGATACTGAGTTGCCCAAATAAATCATTTTTCTGAGTGGCTGAAGTTCGGCAATAGAAAATCAATCCATAGCAATGTTGCAGGAAACATCCCCCCCCTGGCTTCAACCCCCGAAACGCGGTCCGTACAGAACCGTACAGGATCCGCCCCCCGAAACGCGCTTCGGACGGGCTTTTTTGGAATCGTACGGTGGGTCCACGGTTTCGTACGAAGGATCCGTGTTTCATACAGTGGATCGCCGTATGGAAGTGCTGCAATTTTTGTACGGATCGCCAGCGGTTCTGTACAGCGCCGTATGGATCCGACTAACGCAGCTCAGAAAAGCGATCTTTTTGATTTTTTTTTTTTTAAATTTTTGTCTTTGGTTGGGTTACAAGGTGAGTTAGTGTTGAGTTAGGGATAGGATGAAAATATTATAAGCTCTCTTTTACCTCCTTAGATGTTTCTTAGATGCTCCGAAAAATAAATGAGAATATCACTTTTATTTAAATTTTTGACATTACCATGAAATGACTCAGGTTGTTTGAGAGTGGTTCCAGCCTGATCGGACTTCATATGGAGAAAATAAAATTTCATATCCTATTCAAAATTCAGCAGACTTAACAGTTTTTAGGAATTCAGGATCAATGGTATGGTGGCATGTCATTAGATTATATCATGTATGAGGGTATGTGATTAGCATTTAATTGAGAGCACCAAGCCCTATATGTACCCTAGTGTTGGTGGTGTTAATTGTTGAACTCCTTTGTCATGTCGTTAGCAAAAAAATACATTTCAATCAAGTCAAAATAATCGATCAAGCATGTTAAGTTATTTCTACCATATTTGAAGGCTTGCATTAGGTAGTTTGATCAAAATTGGGAAATTTTGACTAATGTCCCTAGATAATTGAGGTAGAGGCAAAGGCTAGACAAGAGGAGAAGAATCTAGATTATAGATGGTTGATGCTCAAATAATTAATCATTAATGTACAATGGATGTCATAACTATCTTGATTTATGTACAAATATGCATGCTTCCATATCTTCTATAATTAATTTGGTATTTTGGATTTTTTTTAATATAAATGCAAAAAAAATAAAAATAAAATATATATATATATATATAGAGTAGACGCTTCCGAGACGCTTCGCTTCCTAGATTTTTTGGAAATGACGCTTCCGCGTCCTCGCTTCCAAAAAACGTCCCTGCTTCGTCCTCGCTTCGTGCAACGTTGATCCAGAGGGAGAGTTGCAGGTGGAGGAGAGACCTATAGGGTTCAACATCAATCCGAGGTGTAGAAGCAGGGGACGCAGTGAAAGGAAGAGACAATGCAGAGGCAGAAAGGGAACAACGCACAGGGGTGACGCAGAGCCAACGCAGTACCCATGCAGAGCCAGCACAGTGGTCATGCAGGTGGCCTAGGAGAGCCCTTCTAGGGTCATTTCTCATCTGAAAATTATCTGAGAAATTTCTCCATAATTCTCTTTATTACTCCTTTTTGTAAATTGTACAAGAAGATTTTTGCTGAAGAATAATAGAAATCGTCATCTGCTACGCCGGTTTTCCCACACTGGGTTTTTCCGGGAACAATTGTCCAAAAATATCTGTCATTTTTGTGTTAGTATTTCATTATTATTTTGCTTAGTAATTGTATGGTGATGACTACAATTGAATTTATTTCAATATCTACTCAAGAGATTTTTGTAAATAACTTATTTCTGAATAATAAGTAGGAGAAATAATATCAGATATTGCAGTAGGATTTCAAGTGTGAAATTTTCACATGGTATCAAAGCCAAGTTGGACAAGAAAGAAGGAGGGTCTATGCTATAAAGGGAACTCATGGTGCTGCCCCAACAACAAATCATACTCCTGAGGGCTTACGCATTCCTTCTGCAAAAGTTGTCGGGAAAAGGAAAAACATGAAGAAGATGGAAGATCACGTTATTTCAAAATTGGCCTCAAGGTTGTAAAGGACATGTGCATGTTTATCTAGTTCTGCATCATCAAATGATTGGTATGTTGATAGCAGGGCTTCAACACATATGACTGGAGTAAGAGATCATTTCTCTAGCTATCAAGAGGAATGGATGGACTTCCAAATCACTATGGGAAATCAAACAAAGTGTACCCCTGTAGCAAAAGGGATCGTAACATTTCAGACAGAAGCAGAAGATAGTCTCCGAGCCACAAATGTGCTGCATGTGCCTGGAATGGGAATGAACTTACTTTCAGTGTCTTAATTGCAGGACAAGGAATATGATGTATACTTCATTAGATGGAAAGTGTACGTCAAGCATCCAAGATGGAAGAAGAAGGCTCAGATTGGAACTCGAAGCAATAGACTATACAAGTTGGAGCTCGAGTTGCCAATGGCACTAGTAGGCAACAATCTAAGTGACGAAACAGATCTAAATGAGCTATGGCACAGACGAATGGGGCATCTACATCATGGAGCTCTGAGAATGGTCAGAGAAACTATTACAAGATTCCCTATCTTAAGCAACAAGCATGATGACGTGTGCAGAGGGTGTGTACTAGGGCAGTATGCTAAAGCAGCATATTCCAGAAGCAATAAGAGCGCAAAGAGTGTATTGGGTCTAATGCATTCAGACATCTGCAGACCAATACCCACTAGAGGTCTTAGTGGTGGCGAATACTTTGTCACCTTCATTGATGACCATTCCAGGAAGACTTGGATTTACTTCTTAAAGACCAAGGATGAGGTCTTTGATTTGTTCTGAGAATTTAAAGCTCTGGTTGAGAACCTGACTGGGAAGAAGATAAAAGTTCTGCGCTCAGATAATGGTGGAGAGTACACAGACAAGAACTTCACAAATTTCTGCGCTAGAGAGGGTATCAAGAGAGAGTGGACAACTCTGTATAATCCGGAGCAGAATGGGGTTGCAGAGCGGAAGAACAAGACCATTGTTGGGGCGACGAAAGTCATGTTGTATGATCTGGATATGCCTAGTGTTAGAGTCCTGTAATCTACAATATCACATGGTGACTGAGTTTTGCTTATGTTTTTTACTGAAAATAATATTCCATGGTTACCATTTATTTTTAGAGAAAGAAAAGGAACCCCTGACTGTAAAGAGCTTGAAAGGAATCAATCTGCTTTTCTGTTCAGTAGAAGGAAGTGTTGCTGATAAGGTGTCATGGGAATCAAATTTCATTTTTGCCCTCATTCCATTTCATTCACCCTGTTTTCCCCCTCATTTCCTCGATACTCTGAAAGGCTTTGAATCCCATTCAAACCCCAAAACCCACATGCATAACCTTTGTGACTTATTGCTCTATAAACCCTTTTATATTAAAGTCCGAAATTCCATGATTATAGCTCCGCTCACCCACTAGCAACCATATAATTTTCTCACTTAAACTTGCCTTATTCACAGCACTGCCCCCACAGCCGACCGCTTGATACATATATATATATATGTCACATAAACTGCAATAAACACCCCATTTCCTTTATATCCTAATTCTGAAACCTCTACCTCTCTTTGCAATCGCACATCGCAAGATTCAAAGGATAAGCGCCCAAGGGTAAATGTTATAGTCGTCGAAGTGCAATCTGCAGGACTAGCGGGACCCATATTATCCTCGTATACACCTCGAATGCTTTGAAACCCTTCATATCAGGGTTCGGGCGACATTTTCCATTTCTTAACTAAAATCACTTGTCTGCTTGGAAAATTTTATGGTGGGGTTCGTTTCCCAATCGCAATTGCAAATTGCAGTGTTTAAAGGATGGGCGCGGGAGGTAAAGGTTAAAGTCAGCGAAATGCGATATGCAATGCCATGGTGGGACCTGATCGCAATTGCAAATCACAAAACTTAAAAGATAAGTTGCGAAGGTAAAATGCTAACACTGCGAAGTGTGATATGCGATGCCACAGTGGGGCTTGATCACAAATTGCAAGTTTTAATAAATAACTGCAGGAGATAAATGTTAGAATTGCCGGAGTGCGATATGTGATGTGGTGGGACCAGATCGCAAATCACAAATCGCAAAACTTAAAGGATAAGTACGAAGGGTAATGTTAAGTCTTGCGCTATGCAAAGTGCGCGGATGTGATGCGGCTCCAGGATGAAGTTTATAATATTTCAAGTTCAGGTAAATGGTTTTTTTGCTATTTTGTTTGAAAAAGGGTTAAACGCAAAAAGGAAGCACTTGGGTAGCAAAAGGGTCAAGTTGGGTCCCACCCTTGTGCTATGTTATTCCACCTATAATCGCCCTCCACCTTTCGTTCCTCTCCACTCCTCTCCCTACATCTGACGGTCCTTATCTAGTTTTGGCCTCCCCGCAACATTCAAACTTTATCAAAAGGGGGGGGGGGGTCCGAAATGGGTGGTATCCCATACCGCCCGTCCGGTTACGTGTCGCACCCAAGATTACTCCGCACCCCCCTTGTCCAATACCGCTTACAACTCTCACACCCCTCCGAAAAGATGTTTCCACCCTCCTCCCAAACCATTGCCGCTGTACGACTGTTGCCAATTCCGCCACGCGACGTCCTCCATCATCCATCCCCGTCTGCCAATTGCCATTCCTCCACGACCGAGCATATGAGGTTTTAAACTCATTCTACGAAGAAATAAGGGGAAACGCGACCAGAAGTGCTCGGGTACCAAAAAGACACCACAGGTCGAGTCGGGCAACAAAAGGCATTTCATGCAGACTTGTTATGATATAACAGTAGAAGCCAAAGGGGTAGTGAACACATTAGCCCAGCGACTGATCCAAGCACCTCATCAATTTAATAATCAAACAACGACTTTCTGAAGATGAAGAGCCAAGGTGTCAGAATTGTCCTCGCCTCTTCAACATCACACTAGCCAGATCTTGATCATTGTACAATTAATAACGGACTGCAAAAGCCACTATTGTGACCGAACTTGTCTTATCACCGCCTGCATGGTTCCACTGGGCAAAGGTTTAGTTTGATTGTAATTAAGAACTATCATTGTAACAAACAAAGGAATCGACTTAAGTTTTTGTATAAATACTGCATACATTAGCAGTATGAAAGAGGCCCAGAAGGGAAAAACCATTGTAATGGACTCATTTTGTTGTAAGCACTCCCTTTTGGATGAATGAAGGATTGTGTTGTTTTCCAGATTCTTGTGTTATGATCTGTGGTGAAGTATTTCCCATGTAATTTGTTATTCTCCTATTTGCTCATACTGTTTTCTTTTCTTAACTGCGGTTAGAAACTCTTGTGTAGGATTTACCATAGGGTACCCGCATAGTCTTGAAATAGTTCATTATGTTTTCTTCCGAGACCGAAATATAGAATTCAGTGTTGTTCTGCTCTGCATTCCTATTGAACCTTAATCTCCTCCTGTATTCCATTTCACAAGCTGTTAAGATCCATTGACATGGCTAGCTTGCTTGGTGGCACCTGACCTCTGTTATTTATCCATCTGAATTCGTTCACCCTTGTGTGACTTCATAGCCTAATGGCCCTCTTCTGCTACCTCAACCAAACATCTTCAAACAAACCTATGCACTAATAGCTAGCCTAAAATGCCCCTATAAACAAAGCTATATCTAACAGAGAGAGCCCTCTCTGAGTCCAGGGAGGCTAGGTCCTGGATTCCAAAGTTGGCTTGATGTTTCCTTCCATAGTTCTGTCTTCAGCCTTCAGAATTACAGAGTGGTAACATAATGGCGACTCCACTGGGGACCACTTATTGAAAAATCTTAGTGTTCCTTCAGAACTCAAAAAGCACATCAAAGTTCAGATTTGATTACTAATGGTGGACAATGACTAGACACAAGAAGGCTGCATTATTCACCTGGTGACTCCACGATTCAAAGAACCCAGCTTTTGAGCGTTCATGGCGACTCCACAACATGCTGACCAGAGTTCCTGCTGAACAAGATGACAAGGTTTGTGGCAGACCTTCTATTTAATGAAGTTTTAAATGCATTCAAGAATCAGTTATCAGAATTTCAGCTCGATGAAGATTTCCTAGAGGCTGTCTTTCTCATTTTGAAATCAAGCAAATTTAGTCCTGAAGCTACAAATTTTTTTCTGGAGATAGTTGTTGAAAGATATGAAACTGGTATTGAACTTTTGAATTCTCAAATTCAGTCATATAATTTCTGAGATCCTAAAGAATTTTTGGAAAATCTTCCTTCCCCTAATCAAGAGAAAATTGTATTACCTCTTGACTTACATATTGAGAATGATTGTGCTTTCAAGTCCCAAACTGAAGATGTGGTTTCAAGGTTTAATATTGGGGATACAACTGATCAACTAGTCATTGAAGGCCTAGAAGCAGGTATTATACAACATGCTTTAATTGATCCTATAGCAGAGTATATGAAGGTTCTTTTTAGTTCAAGTTTTCAACCATGTATTCTCTATAAAGATCAAATACATCAGCCATTGCCATTACATAGTATAACATGGTTATGAGGACACATAATCAAGTTATATTGCTGATTGTCCTGACAAACAGTCAAGTTGTCCATTTGTTTCTGCTGCTACTTGACTGGCTGCACTGACATTATTGTATCATTTAGAACAACAGCAATTTCAGTAGAGTAGGGTAGCTAGGTCTGCAAAAAGCTCAGTACTCTGAGCATCTTTCCAGTTTTAGTTTCAGATTGTTGTCCAGTTTTTTAGTACAAGTGTGTTCCAGGCTTCAGTTTTGCAGAGAGTGTTGATTTTAGCTTGAAGACTGTCAGCCATAGAGGTTTGGTAGCAGAATAATTTGCAGGTTTTGGGATCAGCCCAATGGATCAGGCCACTAGTCTACGATGTTCTTGACACCTCCTGAAGGAGCTGCCATCCCCGGTTGGAGCCACTGTTAGAGTCCTGTAATCAACTTATGTTTTTTACTGAAAATAATATTCCATGGCTATCATTTATTTTCAGAGAAAGAAAGTGAACTCCTGACTGTAAAGAGCTTCAAAGGAATCAATCTGCTTTTCTGTTCAGTGGAAGGAAGGAAGTGTTGCTGATAAGGTGTTATGGGAATCAAATTTCATTTCTGCACTTATTTCATTTCGTTCACCCTCTTTGCCCCCTCATTTCCTCCATACTCTAAAAGGCTTTGAATCCCATTCAAACTCCAAAACCCACATGCATAACGTTTGGGACTTATTGCTCTATAAACCCTTTTATATTAAAGTCCGAAATTCCATGGTTATAGCTCCTCCCACCCACTAGCAGCCATATCATTTTCTCACTTAAACTTGCCTTATTCACAGCTCCGCCCCCACAGTCGGCCGCTTGATATATATATATATATATATATATATATATATATATATATATATATATATATATATATATATATAAACATAATAAACACACGCACTAACTTATATATCTAATGGAAACCTCTCTTAACGTACGCATCACAAGATTCAAAGGATGAGGGCCCAAGGGTAAATGTTATAGTCGCCGAAGTGCAATCTGCAGGACTGGCGGGACCCATATTATTGTCGTATACACCTCGAATGCTTTGAAACCCTTCATATCATGGTTTAGGCAGCTTTTTCCATTTCTTAACTAAAATCACTTGTCTGCTTGGAAAAGTTTATGGTGGGGTCTGTTTCCCAATCGCAATCGCAAATTGCAGTGTTTAAAAGATGGGCACAAGAGGTAAAGGTTAAAGTCAACGAAGTGCCATATGCGATGCCACGGTGGGACCCGATCGCAATCAAAAATCGCAAAACTTAAAAGATAAGTTACGGAGGTAAAAAGCTAAAACTGCGAAGTGCGATATGCGATGCCACAGTGGGGCTCGATCGCGAATTGCAAGTTTTAATAAATAACTGTGGGAGATAAATGTTATAATTGCCAGAGTGCGATATGCGACGCGTGGGACCATATCGCAAACCGTAAAACTTAAAGGATAAGTACGAAGGGTAAATGTTAAGTCTTGCGCTGTGCGAAGTGCGCGGATGTGATGTGGCTCCAAGATGAAGTTTATAATATTTCAAGTTCGGGTAAATGGTTTTTTATACTATTTTGTTTGGAAAAGGGTTAAACGCAAAAATGAAGGACTCGGGTAGCAAAAGGGTCAAGTTGGGTCCCACCCTTGTGCTATGTTATTCCACCTCTAATCGCCCTCCACCTTTCCTCCCTCTCCACTCCTCTCCCTACATCTGACGGTCCTTATCCCGTTTCAGCTTGACATTCAACTTTATCGGGGGGGGGCGGTCCGAAATGGGTGGTATCCCATACCGCTCGTCTGGCTACGTGTCGCACCGAAGATTACACCGCACCCCCCTTGTCCAATATCGCTTACCACTCTCACCCCACTCCGAAAAGATGTTTCCACCCTCCTCCCAAACCGCTGCCGCTGTATGATCGTTGCCAATTCTGCTACGCCACATCCTCCATCATCCATCCCCGTCTGCAAACCGCCATCCCTCCATGACCAGGCATATGAGGTTTGAAACTCATTCTACGAAGAAATAAGGGGAAACACGGCCAGAAGGGCTCGAGTAGCAAAAAGACACCACAGGTCAAGTTGGGTAGCAAAAGGCGTTTCATGCAGACTTGTTATGATATAACAACAGAAGCCGAAGGGGCATCAGACACATCAGTGCAGCCATTGATCCAAGCACCTCATTAATTTAATAATCAAACAACGACTTTCCGAAGATGAAGAGACAAGGTGTCAGAGCCGTCCTTGCCTCTTCGACATCACACCAGCCAGATCCTGATCATTGTACAATTAATAATGGACTGCTAAAGCCACTGTTGTGACCGAACTTATCTTATCACGGCCTACATGGTTCCACTTGGCAAAGGTTTAGTTTGATTGTAATTAAGAACTATCATTGTAACAAACAGAGGAACTAACTTAAGTTTTTGTATAAATACTGCATACATTAGCAGTGTGAAAGAGGCCCAAAAGGGAAAAACCATTGTAATAGACTCATTCTGTTGTAAGCACTCTCTTTTGGATGAATGAAGGATTATGTTGTTTTCCAGATTCTTGTGTTATGCTCTGGGGTGAAGTATTTCCCATGTAATTTGTTATTCTCTTGTTTTCTTTTCTTAACTGCGGATAAAAACTTTTGTGTCAGATTTACCATAGGGTACCCTGCATAGTCTTGAAACAGTTCATTATGTTTTCTTCTCAGACAGAAATATAGAATTAAGAGATGTTCTGCTCTGCATTCCTGTTGAACCTTAATCTCCTCCTCTATTTCATTTCACAAGCTGTTAAGATCCATTGACATGGCTAGATTGCTTGGTGGCACCTGACCTCTGTTATTTATCCATATGAATTCGTTCACACTTGTGTGACTCCATAGCCCAATGGCCCTCTTCTACTGCCTCAACCAAACATCTTCAAGCAAACCTATGCACTAATAGCTAGCCTAAAATGCCCCTATAAAGAAAGTTGAATCTAATAGAGAGAGTCCTCTCTGAGTCCAGGAAGGCTAGGTCCTAGATTCCAAAGTTGGTTTGATGTTTCCCTCCGTAGTTTTGTCTTCAGCCTTCAGAATTAAAAAGTGCTAACACCTAGATTTTTATGGGTTGAAGCATGTAATACAACTGTGTATATCCAGAATCAGACTCCGCATAGGGCTTTGGGCAAGACAATGCCTGAGAGTGTCTTCACTGGAAAGAAGCCACGAGTGAGTCATTTTCGGATATTTGGAAGTGTGGCATACTGTCACATTCCAGATGAAAAACGAAGCAACCTGGATTAGACTACAGAGAAGGGGTATCTCGTAGGATACAGTGGGACCTCGAAGGCATACACGATCTACATTCTTGGGAGCAGGAAGATTGTAGTCAGAAGGGATGTAAAGTTCATGGAAGATAGAGTTTTCAGGAAATCCTGAGAGATGCCTCTTGGAGAGAGATCAAAGGATGTTCCTCCTGTACAACAACAGGGAGAAGGTCCAACATATGGACATCCATCAGCATCAAGCACTGTGACCAGTACTAGTATTTCTTCAGGAGAAGAAAATCTAGGTAGCCCACAGCAGATGGGACAACTGGAAGAAGAACTGATTAAGCCACCCACCACCAATGGCAGAATTAACAGAGAAGTATGACAAAAGCTTAGGGACGCAGAGGATTTTGTTGGGGCTCCTATAACCGGGAAAAGGCAACGCAGATAGCTTGACAGATACCAAGCATTGGTTGCACTGGGTGAAGAACCCTCTAGCTCTCAGGAGGCCGAACAACATCAAGGTTGGGTGGATGATATGGTAGAGGAGTACAACTCTATCATGACTAATGATGTCTGGGAAGTCGTACCTAGACCACAAGATAGATCAATTGTAGGTTCTAGGTGGATCTACCAGATCAAATATGCTGCAGATGGCAGTGTAGAAAAGTACAAGGCCAGGTTCGTGGCTAAGGGTTATGCTCATAAGGAAGGGATAGACTACGAAAAAAACTTTGCCCCTATAGCTAGATATACCTCTATCAGATCCATTATATCCCTTGCAGCGCAGACCAGATGGGAGATTCACCAAATGGACGTTAAGACTGCATTTTGTGAATATTTCAACTTGAAATCCTACTGCAATATCTGATATTATTTCTCCTACTTATTATTCAGAAATAAGTTATTTATGGAAATCTCTTCAGTAAATATTGAAACAAATTCAAATGCAGACTGGACCATACAATTACTGAGAAAAATCAAGGAAATACTAGCACAAGAATGACAGAGATTTTTGGACAGTTGTCCCCAAAAAACCCTAATGTGGGAAAACCGGTGCAACAAATGAGGGTTTCTATTATTCTTCAGCAAAAAATCTTCTTGTACAATTTACAATCAGCAGTAATTAAGAAAAATTCTCTATGATAACACAGGAGAAATTTCTCACAAATTTCCTGATGAGAAATGACCCTAGAAGGACTCTCCTTGGCCTCCTATGTCACCACTGCGCTGGCTCTACATGGGCACTATGTCACCCTTTTGCGTTGTTCCCTTCCTGTCTCTGCGCTGCCTCTTCCTTACATTGCATCACCTGCTCTTGCACCTCGGATTGATGTTGAACCCGCTCTATTTCTCCTCCACCTGCAACTCCCCCTTTGTATCAATTTTCTCTTGTCGAACTTCAGCCACTGAGAAAATCGATTTACCTGGGTAACTGAATATCAGCACTGGTGTGCTCTCCAAATGACCCTCAAGCCTTCCTTTATAGTCTTCTCGTTGAGATATCAATGACCGAGATTATATCTCTAATCAACGACTTTTATTTTTCCTGAGAAAAAATCGAACTTTTTATAAAAATTAACAAAAAGTTACATCGTATATGCTGTAGCATTCCATATGAGAGTATTGCCCCGTGTAAAAACAGGGCAAGGACAGCTTATGAAGCCACAATTACACTTTTCCAGAAACAATAGACTTAACTTTTTTGCCTTTTTTCTTTTGAACTTTTTTCCAGCCATCCAGTGAAGGAGCAGAGTGAACGATGGCCAACTTCATGCTGGGAGAGAGTTGGACGTCTTTTTCGGAATCTAAACTATCAGAAACATGTGCATGTTTGGTGCCCGTGACACCTTGATCACCAATTTGCACGTCCTGATGGAGGCCCGCATTTGAAGGCGGAGATGTCTTCCCATCGGTTTCCACTTTGTCATCCATTTTTTCTACATCCTTCTCATGTGCACCTTGCTGATTTTCTTGCTGATTTTCTGTTTCTATTTGCCTTTGGTTTACTTTCGTGTCTTCTTCCTGTTCATCTGCTTGTGGCACATCTGGGAACTGCCAACCATTCTTCTTTTGTGGCTTCTTGGTTGGTTTTTTCCTGGATAATGTACAGGGGCCCTGTAAGTGCCCAGTTTGGTGACACATTCTGCATCTGAGCGCTGTGTTTTCGAAGTCTAATGTTTGAGCCCATTTGATGTCTTTATGAATAAGATGTATGCAGTCAGGCAGACCCTTGCTTAGGTCCATCTCCACACAGATACGTGCGAAGGTGAATATCCCCATGTCCATTCTTTCTTGGTCCAGCTTTATGAACCTTCCTAGAGAGTTCCCAATGTTTTCTAGAACCTTATGGTGCTAGAACAGGAGCGACAGGTTGTGTAATCTCACCCACACAGGCATTTTGTAACCACCATTGTGTTTGCATAAAAACTAGGGAACCATGGGGTTATAAAGAGGCCTTCTCTTCACTAGAACCATGGTCCTTCTGTAGTGGCAAAACTGTAGTCCTCTACTGTGTCAAATTGAACCACAAAGAAACATTTTGCACAGAGAAATATATCATAGTTTTGGGTCTAGTTTTGGTATATCCATGCATGTAACTCTTCAGGTTTTTTCCAGTATCCATTGAAGTGGTAGATAACTGCTTTTGATAGCAGTGCATCAAACAACCCAGTTACCTCTGGTATTTCAACTGCCAGGTATGGGATGTTCTCTTTTTTTCTAAAATGTATGGTCCTTGTAGTGTTAGGTTTGGACTTTGTTTTTTCCCTTGTGTGGGGGCTTTCCCTCTCAGGATATACTTGAAGGAAGGTGTTCCTTTTCCTGTTGTTGTTGCTCTATTGGCTGATGTTGTTCTTGGGGCGCCCCTTTTGAGTCTTAGGTTCAGGAAAATAGTAGAGTTTCTTTGAATCTGATATTCTTTTAAAATATCAGGCTTTGTTTATGAGCCGGAATACCTGTGACAATCTGGATTTTTTCCTTCAGCGCAGAGACTGTCTCAGTTTCCCGCACCCATAGGATGAAAGACCTCCCATCTATGGATTTGATGAAAATTTGGCGGTGAGGCAACTTTGCACAACTCAGCTCGCCTAACCCACCACACTGTTGATCTGTGCCAATCTCCCGCGGGTGTGGAATCCCAGCGGGGTTCGAAACTAGTCCTTTGGGAGTTAAGCCGACAGCCAAAAATGGTTGACATAGAAGCATTGCCTCACGCCATGACAGTGGTAGAGTGGAGTGTAAAAACTCTGGTAAACTTGATAAATATATATTATTATTGATGATAGATAAGAGATGATTACAATGAGGGATCGCCTAGGCTTTAAATATAGCCTCAAGGTGTCCCTTGGCGAAGAGGCATGATCTTTGATCATGCCCTTCCACATTAATAACCTAAGATAACTAAATCTAATTAATAACTAATAAAATATACATAACATTGCCCCTCTCTTAAAGATGCTTTGTCCTCAAAGCATATGTAATGATGGACAATGTTGACGAATCTCTGGTTTTCTCAAGCGATGAGCTCTTGCTTCCCACATTTTAAAAAGATCGTGGAGCATCTTCTCGAGTTCAATCTTTTGGTGATGTGGATAGTGACAAGATCTAATATTGACAGGGTCAGATCCTATTCCTGGTACTGCTGGTGATTCTTCTTTGTTCCTTTTTAGATTTAGAGGTAAGTTACCAACAATTATTGTCTGATGTAACTTCTCCTCATCATCAAATGCTTCCTTCTTAACAACCATATGTGCTTCATCATCGAAAGCCTCAACAGCTTCTGGCGCTATATCAGTGGCTTTGGATGTGTTTGTCGCTTCACATGTTTCGTTCAATTCTGGGGATGGAACATTTTGTTGTTTATAAACATCTGTATCTTCATGGTGATGTGGGGAATCGGATTTTTCCTGATGCTCTTCTGAGTTCCCTAAATCTGCGGAATTGTTTTGTTGATTTTGTTCCATGTTAGAAACTATTGGTTTTTGCATTAAATCTAACTTGTCCATGATGGCATTAAATTTCTGCAATATTTTGTTCTCATTGTCCTTAGCCTCCATTTGTTTTAGCCATATTTGCCTTTTTATTTGATCAACCGTCATCATTGATAAAGACATACTCCTCCTTCTCTCTTTTTTTTTTTTAATTAATTAATTAAATTAATAATAATAATTTTTTTTTTTTAATATATAATAATAATTATTTATTTATATAAACAATAATAATAATTATTTATTACTTTATTTGTATAAATTATATATATATAAAATATATATATATGTATATTTTATATATAGAAAATTATTCAACGTTTAAAAAAAATTACCCGTCCAGATTTTTTTTTCCTTTTTTTTTTTATAAATTATATATAAGTGTTTTATAAATTATATATATATATATTATAAAATATATATAATTTATAAATTATATTATGATTTGTCAAACGTTGTTTTACGCCCACGCCCACGGCTTTTATTGAAACTTTTCGAATTTTTAATTTTTATTATAAACTCACTTACCACGCCGCCGTTTTTCTGTACGATCACCCAGTACGTGTACGATCTATTCTATGATTACAGCCGTATACGATCACAAACAAATTGCTGAGATTTGCTGAGATAACGTCGGGAGGTATTAACGCAGAGGCACGAAGGTTCACGATTTTTGTTTTAAAAACACACCTGTTCCTGTATACACTAACGCCACGGTTCACGATTTACCAAACGTATTTTATTTGCTGCGGCTGTAGTGCTATCGAATCATTGAAGAGGAGATTGACGTTGTTCGGATCAAGAAGTCTGGACCATTCTAAGACAGAGCACTTTGTTGAACAGGAAGATTGAGCCACTACCGAAATAGAGCCACTGCGGCAAAATCTGAGCCACTTGTAATCCCAGTCAAGCTATAATAGAATCACTGTAATCATAGTCGATTTATTACAGAATTACTGTAATCACAGTCGAGCTAATAGTTCACACTAATCTGAAGTATCAGAAGTCACTATTATCCATCCACAGGTCCGAGGGTATTACACCAGTCTAACTGTTCTTTCCTGCGGTTAGGTTCTGTTCCAGAAGATCCGAATTTCTAATCCTTGACACAGATCACCAAAACAGATTAACCTTTAAATTTCTCTTCCTCGGTTTTCTTCAGTTCACGAGATGTGAACTTCTTACTGCCTCCTATACTAATTTTTCTTCACCGAATGGGGCGGATGTATTAGCGTGAGGGGGTCGGTGAGCTGTGCGTGTGGGACGGCGGAAGAGTAGGGTTTGTGCAGTCGGAGAGGTAGTGAGGGACGTAAGGCCAAGCGTGAGGGGAAATTTTAGAGTTGTAAAAAAAAATTTTATTTATTTTTTTTACGTGTTGGAATCGGGGTTGAGAGAGCAGAAGGGTTGGGCAAAAATCTGCACAAAATTTTATTTTTTATTTTTTTAAACCAAGGTTGCTGCTCAAGCACTTGGTAAAAAAAATCTGCAATCTGGAATTCTTTGTAATTCTTTAATTTTGGGTGATCACACAGATCCCGAAGAGCAACCGCTCCGATACCAATGGAGTGTAAAAACTCTGGTAAACTTGATAAATATATATTATTATTGATGATAGATAAGAGATGATTACAATGAGGGATCGCCTAGGCTTTAAATATAGCCTCAAGGTGTCCCTTGGCGAAGAGGCAGGATCTTTGATCATGCCCTTCCACATTAATAACCTAAGATAACTAAATCTAATTAATAACTAATAAAATATAAATAACATAGAGGCAGAAAGGGAATAACCGGCCCCCAATCCGCCCTCCCCCCCCGAAAGAAAGCTATAATTGAAATCATTAAAAAAGAGTTTGAAAACAGAAGAAATGTGGGATGAGCCATACCTCGAGCTCCAGTTCTCTAGACAAAGCGGATCGAAAAAGCCGGAGTTGGTGCAGAAGACGCCAAGCGATGTGCTGGGTCGAGTGTCTTGGCTAAAGAGCCTTCTTCCTTCACGACTAAGAGGCCGTTGACCAGACACACATAGTAAGCGCAACCAAGCGTATACCCCAGAGCCAACAACCCAAGATTGTTTTTGCCGAAAGTGCCCACACCGCATCCTATGGAAGCCTCCATAGCCTCACAATGCACCCAGCATTGCACAGGTCGAAGAAAACCAACCTCCAAAAGCTCAATGAGGTGAAGGGAAGTAAGCCAATGGCTATCAGCCATACCATTACTGGTCGCACTGTCCCAGTAGCCCCTCTTTTCACCCCTTCCATTGCAATTCGCAGGAGCATTGAGCATGTTTGGAAACGACAAAATGAGAACACGGAAATAGGGGAGCAAGGTAATGGACCCTGTTTCTGCCACCACCCAGCCCATGGCCATCGATAAGTCACCAATCTGCACCCACGAGGTATGAGAGCCATTGTTCCCTGGACAGAGTCTAGGACCTTCACTTAGTCCGACCTAGAGTTTGTTTGCAACCTCTGCGCCAAGAAACCCTAGACCAGAGGATTTTCCACCGCTTCGCTCCATCTTCTCTCCTATATCAGCGCATGTTCAAAATAAAGGAGGGTGCAACACTAGATTTCCCGGGAGGTCACCCATCCCAGTACTACTCTAGCCCAAGTGCGCTTAACTAACTCTAATCAAGGACTTATTAATACCCTTTAATTATTTAACTTCCCTAAGTTTAGACTTAGGATAAACATTAAAATAATTAATTATTTTAATAAAACATATTCCGAGTGGAATTTTCACAAATGATTTTTGGGTTTCCTGGAATACATGTGCCTAAGCCTCTCCACAAATTTTGAGGCTTAGATCACTTCCGATGCTACTAAAAATCAACACTCCCTCTTAGCGAGGAAAGTGCTCTAACAACATGCCTGCTGCATACTACTCTGATCCTGAAGCATCCTCTACGCTACTGATGTCTGGGAAGCTGTCCACTAACCCCTGCGCTGTTGTTGCAATTGTACTGTTGCTCTTGACATTTCCACTGCCACTGTTGCATCTGTACTAGAGCTCCCTCTCAAGCACTACCTCATCTGTTTCTGCTACTGAAACGGATTTTCAATCATCCCCATCTTTTCCCTGAATTGAACAAACTTTGTTCTCCTTAGGGCCTTGGTGAGAATGTCTGCTACTTGATCTCCTGTGGGAATGTATTGCAACTGTATTGCCCCCCGTTGAACACAGTTTGATAAAATGACACCTGATGTCGATTTGCTTCGACTGATCATGAAAAATAGGATTCTTAGAGAGCTTAATACATTACTGATTATCACATAGAATGTTGGTCACCTCCATATTTGTTCTGAATAAATTCACGAGCAGTTTTCTAAGCCATAGGGCCTCACATGAAGCTGTGCTAGCAACCATATATTTAGCTTCAGTTGTGCTCAGTGCTACGGACTTCTGCTTCCTATTGCACCAGGAGGTCATTCCTGATCCAATATTGAAACAGTACCCTGTGGTAGTTTTCTGATTTATAGAAATTCCTGCCCAATCTGCATTTGTGAATCCATGCAGTCTGATATTATGGCCTTGGGTGTATCTTAATCCATATTCGACTGTTCCTCGCACATATTGGAGAACGTGCTTAGCAGTTGCCTAGTGCACCCTCTTTGGTTCTATCGTGAACTGACTGAGGGAATTAACAACGTAGCAAATGTCTGGCCTGGTGTTGACCAGATACATGAGAGGTTGTATGAGCTAGCTGTACAAGGTGGGGTCCACTTCTTTATCTTCAGATGCATCTATTTCTTCCAATTGGTAATCATTGGAGTAGCCATGGGTCTACAATGTTGAGATTTTGGAGTAGCATTGGATGTGCTCTAGCTCCCAAAATTTGTGGAGGAGTTGGAGGACATGAGATCTCCAAGACCCATAAAGCGTTTTGAAGAATTCCATCTGGTTTAAGAGATTTAATTAATTAATCTTTTTAATTAAGGACCCTAAGTCTAACTTAGGAAAATTAAAAGATTAAAGTTAATTAAATTAAACATGTGATGAGAATGAATTAAGTGACGCGGATCAAGGAGCTTATAATCTTAGCCATTGAATAGAGATTAGATCATGGCCGTTGATTTTCCAATGAGAAAAATATAAGAGAATGACTTGGGGTTAGTTGGACGACACACACATTGACAGAGCACTGAAGCTAAGCTGAGATTCTAGGGCGTGGTTTGCTAAGGATTTCAAAAGTGTTTCAGGTGCATCGAGGGGCAGTATTGGCCAGTGAGTTGGTTTGATCCTAGGCCAAGAGTACAACGAGGGTAGAGAAGGAGCATTCTGGAGCACCGCAGAGGAGCAACAGCTACGCAGTCCAGCCAAGAGCCCAGTAGGGGCAGCAGGAGCGACGCAGGGGTAGCGTAACCCCTTCTAGGGTGACGCAGGCCCTTCCTGAGCAGCGCATGGGTGGCGTAACCCCTTCTAAGGTGACACAAGCCCTTCTTAAGCAGCATAGAGGTTGACGCAGGCCAGCCAGGCTGGCGCAGAGGGTTTCAAATCAACGTTGGGGTTTCAAGAGAGCCAGAAAGGGATGCAGTTCTGTAAATCACGTTTGAGGGTGTGAATCAATCACAAATTTTGTCTCCGAGGATAGAGGTATTGCTGTCGTTATTTATTTTTCTGTCGGGTGAACCAATTTTTGGTGCCGAGGATTGTTGTACTTAGATTTTGTATAATAATGAAAACCCTCCAGAGCTAGTTGCACCGGTTTTCCCGCATTGCATTTTTCTGGAGACATTTGTCCAGAAAATCTGTCACTTTGTCTATGAGCATGTTATTCAGTATTAGATCTGCATGTGTTGGCTGTTATATGTATTTACTTTGATGTTGTTTCTGAATATTCAGAATAATAACTTGTAAATTTAATCAAGTAGGAGAAGTAAATCGAGAATTAACAATAAGATTTCTTAGGTTAAGAAATTCTCACATGGTATCAGAGCGATTACAGATCTAGCTGGATCTCCAACAAATCATCCGATGAAATTTGTGCTACAGAAAGCAGCTGAAGCGGTAGAGAATCCGGAGAGGGCAACACAACACCAGAAGGACGCAGAGGGTAGTGCAGTCCCAGCTAGGTGACGTAGAGACAACACAGTGCCTTCCAGAGGGATGCAGGAGCAGCCTGCACTGTGCAGAGGCTGTGCTAAGCCAGTTTGCTCATAGAGAGACCAGCCAGGGTGACGTAGTCCAGTTTCATGTGCTGTGCAGAGTTGCCGTGATGTAGAAGCGAGGCTTCTTATCTTCAGTAGTTGCTGATGGGGTGGAGATTTTGCCGGTGCAGAATCGTGCCTAAGCTAAGTTGACAAAGAGTGGGAGGAGAACAACTGCTCAGCAGATTTGTCGCCAAAAGAAATATGAGGATCGATCGTAGTGTGATCGAAGAGAGCTGATTTGTTGTGTTTGGCAGATTTCAAGGAGGAAATAAGTTGTCAGAGGGAGGAGAGGGTGCCTTTCTCGCCAAAGACCCTAGATCCGAGCTTCTAGAAGCAAAAGCGGGGAAAGGAAGCTCTATTCTGATAGATTTCTGAGCATATGGCGCCACACAGACTGCATGATCAGGATAGGTTAGACGACCTGTCCAACTTTGCAATCTGGAATTGTGTTGCAGGAAATGTCCCCCCCGGCTCCAACACCTGATCCGTGTCTCGTATGAAATCATATGACATCTGTTGTATGAAACACGGATCTGAATTTTGGAAATGCGGATTGGGCGGAAAAAGGTGGTTCTTGGAATTTCCGAATTGCCTTGCCCGATCCGTGTTTCTGTACTCCGGATTCGCGTTTTGTACGGCAGATCGGTGTACGGAAATGCCGCGCTTTGGAGGTGGATCTGTACGGATCGCGAGCACTTCTGTACAACAACATACGGATTCGAATTGCGCACTAAAAAAAAACGATTTTTTAATTTATTTTTTGTTTTTTTTGCTTTAGTTGGGTTAGGGGGTGGGTTAGTGTTGACTTAGGGATAGGATGAAAAAGTTAAAAGCTCACTTTCAACTCTCATTTGCTTACTTATGTTTTTGGAGAGCTTGGAGAAGAGGGGAGAAGAGGGGAGAAAGAGAGGAGAAGAGAGCTTGGAGAAGAGAGAGTTGAGGAGAGCTTGGAGGAGTGAAGAAGGAGGAGCTTGGAGGAGTAAAGAAGGGCTTCCATCTACAAGAGCTAAAGAGTTGAGTGCAATCTCCAAACTTTCTCATTTTTTTGTCATTGTTTTTTGGATTTTCTCTCCTCCCTTTCCTACATTTTCCCATTTTTTCTTCTTGCTCATTTATTTGCAGGTTGTCCACCACCTATATTCGTATTCAAAGATGATGTTTTTTTGGTTTCTATGTATCATCCCACTCTTGGTTTTCATGATGGGAAGGGGGAGTAGAAATAGAAGAGAAGAACAAGAAGAAGAAGAACATAGTGGTCCGCATATGAGTGACCCAATGTATGGTGAGGAGGAAGAGTTTGAAGAGGAAGGAGATGAATTTGATGAGAAGATTGAAACAGTAGAGGGGAAAGTTGCATTGACACCCTTGTGGAGCTATGTGACCAAACTTGAAGGGGGGAAAGGTGGTGGAAGCTACAAGTTTTTGTGCCCTCATGGTTGTCATGAAGGAAAACCATATAGTGGTTCATATACTCGTGTGAGGAGGCATGTTTGTGGTGTGATGGACAATGATGAAAAAAAGGGTGTTGTGGGGATAGCAATTTGCCCAAAGGTTTCAAATGAACAACGAAGAAAATACATCCAAATAGAGGAAGCTGCACAACAGAAAAACAAGAAACATAAAACTCAATCTGAATCAAGTGAAACCTCTAGATTTGGTAGCTCATCTCCACATGGTATTTCTACAAGCTTTGTAGGTAAAAAAACAATAGGGGATTTCTGTAATGTTGCTGGGAGGGATGATGTGGATGGAAAGATAGTCCAATTTATTTGTGCTTGCGGTGTACCATTCAATGTGTTTTTCTCTCCCTATTAGCATGAAATGGTAAAGGCCATCAATGAAGCCCCAAAAGGATACAAGTCCACCAACTAGGAGAAAGCTAGAACAATGTTATTAGAAAGAGAAAAAAAAAAGGTTCAAATAGCTTTGCAACGTTTTACAAATGAGTGGGTGGATAGTTGGGTATCCATTGTATCAGATGGGTGGAAAAATATCAAAAAACCAACAATTGATAAATGTTCTTGGTGTTTTTGCTATTGGTGCTTATTACATGTCATGATTCCTCCTCCGTTAGTGCAACTTCCCAAAACATTGTAGATCTCCTATTGCAATCAATCAAAGATGTTGGTCCTAGTAAAGTGGTTCAAGTGATCACAGATAATGCAGCAAATTGTAAGGGAGCAAGAAGAATTATTGAGTGTACTCATCCACACATATTTTGGTTTGGGTGCTAGGTGCACACATTGAACCTTTTGATGCATGATATTGTGAAGCATAAAGAATGTGGGTGGATTAATGAGATTTACAAGAGAGGGAAGCAACTCATTAAATTTATCACAGGGCATACAAGTGTAAACTACTTCTATGGCAGTTAATCCAAGTTGCAGTTGCTTAAAGTTGAAAAAACAAGATTTTCAAGTTATTACTTCACCTTTAGGCGGCTAGTGAAGGTGACACAAGCTTTAACTAATATGGTCATCGCTGAATCATGGGAGGAAATTAACACTGATAGAGATGGTGCTAATGTAGCTAAGGACACTATTCTTGACATGTACTTTTGTTCATAGGTTAAATATGTTTTGCAATTCACCAAACCAATTTATTACATGATGAAGTTTGCAGATTCAGATCGACCAATAATTAGGGAGGTGTATGAGCAAATGTATGACATGTTGGGGCAAATTAAAGACATTGTTGAGCCTAGAGATATCACCTTGTACAGTCATATTCATGTAGAGGTGGAAAGACGGTGGGATATGCTAAATGTTCCATTGCATGCATTAGCATATGTTTTGACACCTAAATACTATCATCCATCATGGCTTTCAACACCAACACCTGGGGGTGGGGATGGAGGAGCAAGAGAAAACGACACCTAGATCCAGAGGTTCTAGAAAAATATATGATTGCATTGACTAGATTAGTCCTTGATGAGGAGGAGGCTGCCTTGGTACGGAAACAATTCAGCAACTATATGCTTTGCATTGGTCCATTTTGGAGCATGCATGCAATTAGAGATCGAGAGACTTTTTCTTCTATTGAGTGGTGGAACATGCATGGAGGTGCAACTCCAATTCTACAGACTTTGGCATTGCGGGTGCTATCACAGGTGGTAAACACTTCTTTTGCAGAGAGGTGTTGGAGCTCTTATTCTTTCATCCATAGTGTTAAAAGGAACATGTTGAGTTTAGACTAGGCAGAGAGCTTGGTTTATGTTCATTACAACTTGCGATTGTTGTCCCATTACTGCGATGATGCAAGGAGTAATAAAGACCTTAAGGTTTGGGACAGGTATCCAGAGGAGGTCAATTTGGAGGACGGAGTGTTGCGATTAGAGCAATTAGAGGATGCTCTTATCCATGATGATGATGATTGAGTTAACATGCCACCCCCAATTGGTCCCTTGCTTCCTAGGTTCCATGGTTCAACACCAACAACATGTAGAAATTTCTGAATCTTAATTCTTATGCAGAAATTATTACTATTAATCTGGTTAAGCTTCTCCTACTTATACAAGTTATTAATTGAATAAATTCAAGTTAACATCAAAGAAAAACACATAACAGATCTCTACCAATTCAGATCTAGAATAAGCATATGCACACATAGACAGAGTAACACAGTTATTTCTGGACAAATCTAGGCCTAGAAACCCCAGTGCTGATCTTGAAAGACACTACTACTGCTGCTGTCTGCTACTGCCTTTCTCTGCGCTGTCCTTGCTGATCTCTTCTCTGCTTCTTGTGTATTCTAGACCTTGGGATCAGATCACCCCTTGGTCTAAATTCCCCACTCTACAACTGAAACACTTCCGAGAATTCTTAGCAACCTCGCCCTAGAATCTCAGCTTAGCTTTAGTGCTATGCCTCCATGTCTGTTTTACAAATGACCCCAAGCCTTTCCTTCATACTTTTCTCGTTGACAAATCAACGACCAAGATTAAATCTTTAATCAATGGCTAAGATTAAAAGAAAGCTTGATCCGTGTGACTTAAGATAATTTTATCACATGTTTAATTAAAGTCACTTTAATTAATTTAATATCTCCTAAACCAGTTGAAATTTCCCAAATCCATTTCCGGGTCTTGTAGATCCAGTGTACTCTAGTCCCTCCACAAAGTTTGGGAGCTAGACCACAACTGATGCTACCCCAAATACACAAATCTCAACACTCCCTATTAGCATCAAGGGTGTGCTCTAGCAATACATCACACTCACGCATTACATGATTTTGGGCACTGGTTTTGTGCTATTGAAGCTTGGCCTCCTGCCACTCAACTCTGCGTTGCTGCTGCCATTCTGTATTGCTGCCCATGACTCTGCCACTGCCACTGCAACCATTGTATTGCAGCTCCCTCTTCTTCGGAAGACCACCCTTTCCTCTAGTGGAAGGGATTCTTGATCATTCCCATCTTCTCTCTGAAGTAAGTGAACTTAACCTTATTCAGAGCCTTTGTGAGAATGTCTGCTACTTGTTCACCTGTAGGAGTGTATTGTAACTGTACTGCTCCCTTCTGAACATATTCTCGGATAAAGTGACACCGAATGTCAATGTGCTTCGACCGGTCATGAAACACAAGATTCTCAGAGAGCTTGATGCAACTTTGATTATCACACATGATCTTGGTTGGCTCTATTCGTTTCTTAAGTAGGTTCAAAATTAATTTGCGGAGCCATATGGCCTCACACGAAGCCGTGCTTGTTGCCATGTACTCTCCCTCGGTTGAGCTCAGTGCTACGGACTTTTGTTTCCTGCTACACCAGGAGGTCATTCTTGATCCAAGACTGAAACATTACCCGCTGGTACTTTTCCGATCTACTGTGCTTCCAGCCCAGTCTGCATTTATGAACCCACTTAACTGAATTTCATTTTCCTTCGTGTACTTTAGCCCATACTCGACTGTCCCTCTCAAGTATCTGAGACTATGTTTAGTTGCTGCCCAGTAAGCCCTCCTTGGTTCCACCATGAACTGATTGAGGGTATTCATTGCATAGCAGATGTCTAGTCTTGTATTGATGGAGTGTAAAAACTCTGGTAAACTTGATAATTATATATTATTATTGATAAAAGATGAGATGATTACAAATGAGGATCACCAAGGCTTTAAATATAGCCTTATGGTGTCCCTTGGCGAAGAGGCATGATCGTTGATCATGCCCTTCCACATTAATAAACCTAAGATAACTATATCTAACTAATAATTAATAAAATATACATAACATTGCCCCTCTCTTAAAGATGCTTTGTCCTCAAAGCATACGTAATGACGGACATTGTTGATGAATGCTTGGGCTTTCTCGAGAGGCGACTCTTGCTCTTGGATACGACACCACATTGTTAAAAGGTCTTGGATTAACTTCGCAATTTCTGCTTTGTGGTGAGGCAGATAACAATAAGGCTTGACATTAAGAGGGTGTGATCCTGCCTTGACTTCTATTTGATGTTCGAGTTTCCTATCGGGAGGCACTTTTATGGGTAGATCTTGGAATACTTTTTCGCGTTTCTGAACTATTCCTTGTTCCTCTGGTGAGTCTTCGTGGTTCCTTGTTGTAGATAACATTTCTAACTGATGACATTGTACTGTAGATGTTGGCGCTCCTTTTCGAATCATCTTCGTCATCGGAGATGAAGATACGACTTGATTTTCTGGGGCTTGGAATCCATACAACTTGTGTTTCTGCCCTTTCCACTTAAAGCTTATAAGCTGCTTCTGATGGTTGCCAGAATAAGTACCTAAAGTTTGTAGCCATTGAATTCCTAAGACCACATCTACTCCTTGTAACGGAACAGTGTAGAATGGAGATTCTAAATTAAAGTTTTTTATCTGTAGTTTGACCTTATGGCATTTCCCTACTTACTGAATCTGCTTACCATCGACCACCATTACCTACATATTAGGCATGGGGAAGGTAAAGATGTTGAGTCTTTTCGCCATGGTTGAATCTAGAAAGTTGTGGGTACTGCCAGTGTCGATGAGAACCATTACGTTGTTGTTCTTGATATGTCCTCTTAACTTTAGGGTCTGAGGCTGTGATATGCCTGTCATAGCTGCTAATGACACTTGTGGAATGGTTTCGTCATCCACTTCTGGAGAGAACTCGATGGTGTCTTCTAAGCCTTCTATATATGAATCATTATTGTTAGCATAATTAGTTGCTTCACAGCTGTATAGATTTTTTGCTTTTCCATTAGCACATCTGTGCTTAGGGTCCCACTTTTCACCGCAACGTTTGCACTTGCCCTCTCTCATTCTGATGCAGGGGCATTAGACACTAGCCAGCAATGTAGGAGGTTTTGTCCACATGTTGTGGCTAGGAGGGTTCGAAAACATTTGAATTGTAACAGCTAGGTGTCAATACCTCAGCTTACTGTTTCATTTAGATTAGTTAGAGTTGTAGAAGTCGAATGGTTAGTCCATCTGTCATGTTTTTAGTTTTTGAATAATTGTAATTAGGCTGTTGAATTACCATAATGGTCCTCACAGAGAAACCGAAAGGACATATGTTGATGTATATAAATGTAATCCCTCGGATGTATAAAGGAAGAGGGAGGAGGAAGAAGAGAGAGATTTTCTGCAATAAAACTCTGTGTATTGAGCAATTGCTTCCGGTTGAATAGATTTGAAGTCCCGTCGATTTCCAAACTGTTTGAATTGATAATTGTGAAGAATTTTGTTTAACTGCGAAGCGATTGAACTCTATATATGACTGTTGAATTGAATGGTCCTACAGTCCCCGTGACCCTCTGTCTACCATTGCTAGTAATTTATCTGAGCAAGTTTTGTGAAATTATCCCACCGCAGGCGAGGCCTGTGTAGAGAAATCGTGGTTGTTGAATCCTGTTTAATGTTGGTGAAATTCCCATATAAAGGGAATTATATTTGTTTTGCTGCTAATTGAATTTCCTCACCAGGACTAAACCTTGAGTTAACAAACGGAGAGTGTACGAAGGAGAACACAAACCCGACGCGAACCTTGGTTAATTACTGTACAAAAAAACCGCGAGTGGATTTGTAAGGCGGATTGCCCATATCGCACCGCTTTTGGGTGAATAGGCGGTATTTTCCAAACGCGAGCGATTCCATAGATCTGTCAACACGTGGTGAGGTGGACCCCTGGAAAACCATCGTTTAAACCGTGCCATCGCACGTTATCGTTCGTACCTGGACGTCGAGCGATATTGCCGTGTGCTGTTGATTTGGGAAGGGGCCATCGAATGGTGATCGCACGCTGGACTTGCCCGAAGTTTAATAAAAAAGCCCGGAGCATATCGACAACGATCGACGGTGTAGATTCATTGCGGGAGGGGATGAGCCAGGGATTGCCGCCGTACTCCGG
Source organism: Pinus albicaulis (assembly GCA_034641835.2). NCBI lineage: Eukaryota > Viridiplantae > Streptophyta > Pinopsida > Pinales > Pinaceae > Pinus > Pinus albicaulis. Next base: position 1,380,121,291 of record CM076574.1, read on the forward strand.
AAGCCTCCGCAATGATGTCATGGGACCATTGACTGTAGAGGTGGGGTCCAGACCCAAAGGTTTATTATAAGTTATTTGTTTAAAAGGCATGGGGTATTAATATAAAGTTCGAAAGGGTTAAACGTTTGTTATAAGGTTCAGAGATATAAATAAAATTTCAAATGTTGCGGATGACGTTTATTTATCAAATTCCACGAATTTGATAAATAAATAATTTCCGAGGAAAATATAAGTAGACCACGTGGAGAAAAAGTACTAGGTTTTAGAGAAAGAAATGCTAACAAAGCCATGCTACAGTTGACCATCTCTCCTTGGGGACGACTTTCAGTTTTGTTGCCGTCATTTGTATTATCAGAGCTATTGTTTTTGAGTTGTTTTTGCAGAAAGCTGACATGGCAATCCGAGTTGGTAGAGGTGCCGGCAGAAGGAGACCTGTAGCCAACGCAGAGGTGTTGGGGATGTTGCAGAGGGTCGAGGCCAGAATGGATGCCATGGAGCGAAGATAGCCCAGAGATCCTGAAGACATCAGCGAACCTGAAACAGAAGAAGCTGAAGAGAATGTTGAAATTCCTCCTGACATGAGACTCCTTAGAACTGTTCTGTGGTCTGCAGTTAAGCCCAGAATTGAAGTGTCGAGTTATGCAGGGGGACTGAATCCAGAAGAGCTGGTGGACTGGATAAACAAAATGAATAAGTGCTTCGATTATGAAGAAATAAACGAAGATAAAAAGGTCAAGTTTGCAGTAACAAAGCTGAAAGGACATGCTGCACTTTGGTGGGATGGAGTGCAGGCAGAAAGGAGGAGAGTTGGCAAGCAACCTATCAAGAGCTGGACTACAATGATGGCTAAATTAAAAGGTAAATTCTTGCCCAGTGATTATCAGCTGACATTGTATAAGCAAATGCAGAACCTGAGACAGAGGTTGTTGACAGTAAAAGAATACACAAAGGAATTCTACAGAGTAAGCATAAGGGCTGGGCAATTCCAGGACACACCAGAGAAGACTCCCAGATATGTGAACGGTCTCAAGCTGGAGATCCAAGATGAGATTGGGCTTCTGTCTCCTAAGACAGTGGAAGAGGCCTACCAGATGGCCTTGAAAGCAGAGGAGAAACTCCTGAGGAAACAATTGGCAAGAGAGAGTGCTATGGAAAGGGAAGTTAGGGTGGTAGAGGAAAGCCTACTACACCCAGGGATGGAGCTAACAGTAGCTCACCTCAGAATGCATCTACAGAGGATGATGCAAGGGGCAGAAGGGGTTCCTACAGAGGAAAAGGAAGAGGAGGCAGAGACAGAGGCAGAGGTAGAGAGTTGAGGTGCTATAGATGTCAGCAAGTGGGACATAAGCACTATGAGTGTCCAGAGAATGTGGGTGCTGGTCCAAGAAATGTTGTTGTTGCCCAGGCTGGAGAAGAGGCAGAAATTGAAGAAGAAATTCTTCCAGAGAGGGGAGAGTCCTTGGTGGTAAATAAGGTCTTGTTGAAGCAAGCTAAAGAGGTCACTGAGCCTGCACAAAGGAAGACTTTGTTTAGGAGCATATGCAAAGTCCAAGGGAAATGCTGCCAGCTAGTCATTGATAGTGGCAGCACAGACAATCTGGTTTCCACTGAGGTGATAGAAAAGTTGAAGTTGAAGACAAGGGAGCATCCAACTCCCTACAGGGTGTCCTGGCTGCACAAGGGGCACCAGCTGGTTGTAAAAGAGCAGTGTGAGATAGAGCTGCAAATGGGCAAATACAAAGATAAGGTCTTGTGTGATGTAATGCCCATGGATGTGTGTCATATACTGCTGGGTAGACCTTGGCAGTTTGACAGAGCAGCAGTGCATGATGGCAAGAAGAACACTTACAAGTTCTTCAAGGATGGGGTACATCATACATTGATATCCATGGAAGAAGGAGAGCCATCCAGCAGACTGATTGATCCAAAGACCTTGTTGCTGAGCGGGAAGGAATATCTGCAGCAGATAGATGAGGAAGAGGTAAGTTTTGCTTTAGTTTGCAAGCCTAAGGTAGTTCTTGCTTCTACAAAGATTTCTGATTTGCCAATAGAAATCCAAGAGATGTTAGACAATTATTGTGACATTGTTGTGGATGATTTCCCTGATGCGCTGCCACCTGTGAGAAAGATCAGCCATCAGATAGATTTTATCCCTGGTTCAAATCTGCCAAATAAGGCAGCCTACAGAATGACTCCTAAAGAAAATGAGGAAATCAGGAGACAAGTGTAGGAATTGGTGGACAAGGGGTTGATTAGAGAAAGTTTGAGTCCATGTGCAGTACCAGCAGTATTGGGCCCAAAGAAAGATGGAGGCTGGAGGATGTGTACTGATTCCAGAGCAATCAATAAGATCACAATCAGGTACAGATTCCCTTTTCCTAGAGTTGAGGATTTGATGGACTGTTTGAGTGGTGCTAAATATTTTTCAAAGATAGATTTGAAAAGTGGAATACCATCAGATTAGAATAAGAGAGGGTGATGAGTGGAAAACTGCCTTTAAAACAAATGAAGGATTGTATGAATGGATGGTAATGCCTTTTGGGTTGTCAAATGCACCTAGCACTTTTATGAGACTTATGAATGAAGTATTGAAAGAATTCATTGGTAAATTTGTGATAGTGTACCTGGATGATATATTAGTTTTCAGCAGAACTAAAGAAGAACATTTAAGGCATCTTAAATCATGTCTTGAAGAAGCTGCACCAAGAGAAACTGCTGATCAATTTAAAGAAATGCTCATTCATGAAAGAAGAGTTGGTGTATATGGGTTTTGTTGTTTCTGCAGAAGGATTAAAGATGGACCCAGAAAAGGTTAAGGCAATTGTGGAGTGGCCTTCACCCAGGAATGTTTTCGAGGTAAGAAGTTTCCATGGACTTGCTAGTTTTTACAGAAAGTTTATAAGAAACTTCAGTAAGATCAATGCACCCATAATTGAAACAATAAAGAAGAGCAAACAACCATTTAAATGGACTGCTGAAGCAGAAAGAAACTTTAAAGTTTTGAAGCAATAGATAACTGAAAACCCTGTGTTGATTCGGCCTGATTTTACAAAACCATTTTAAGTAAAATGTGATGCCAGTGGAGAGGCTATTGGAGCTGTGTTGAGTCAGGATGATAGACCTGTAGCATATTTCAGTGAGAAGCTGAATGACACCAGAAGAAAGTATTCCTCTTACGAGAAGGAATTCTATGCAATTGTTCAGGCACTGAAGAAGTGGAGACACTATTTGATGTCTAGGGAATTTGTATTGTATTCTGACAATCATGCTTTGCAGTATATTGTACAACAGCCCAAGTTGAAACATAAGCACGCTAAATGGGTTGAGTATCTCCAAGGTTTTAATTTTGTTTTGAAACATATAAGTGGCCAAGCCAATAAAGTAGCTAATGCTTTGAGTAGGAGGCATTTACTTGTTCAAGAAACAAATTTTGAAGTTGTAGGGTTGGATTTTCTCAAGGAATTGTATAGGGCAGATCCATATTTTAAGGAAGCATTTGAGGCATGTAGTAACCTTGTTTTCACAGATAGAAGCTAGTGGCTGGATTATTTCCTGCAGGAGGACTTGTTATTCAGGAGAAGCCAACTGTGTGTACCAAGATGTTCCATGAGAGAAAATTTGATCAAAGAGAAGCATAGTGGTGGACTTGCTGGACACTTTGGTACTGATAAGACTTATGAGCAGCTGAGTCACTTCTATTACTGGCCCAAGATGAGGACAAAAGTGGATAAGTTTGTGAAGAATTGCAAAATCTGCTAGTATGCTAAAGGAAGGAGCTAGAATGCAGGATTGTACACTCCCTTGCCTATTCCAGACAGGCCTTGGGACATGGTGAGTATGGATTTTGTTCTAGGATTACCCAAGACTCAGAGAGGGAATGATGCAGTCTTTGTTGTAGTGGATAGATTCTCCAAAATGGCACATTTCATTCCATGCTATAAAACTAGTGATGCCACCCATGTTGCTAACTTGTTTTTCAAGGAAGTTGTTAGATTGCATAAGTTGCCCAAGAGTATTGTTTCGCATGAGACACAAGATTTGGGGTCACTTTGAGGATGAAAAGAACTTAGTACCAAACTGAAGTTTCAAATAGTTTTATCATCCCGGGATTATGGACAAACTGGTAGTAAATAGGAGTCGGGAAATTTGTTGAGAAGTCTTGCAGGAGAGCATCCCAAGCAGTGGGATCATATTTTTCCCCAGGCAGAATATGCATATAATGACTCACCAAACAGGAGCACAGGGCAGAGCCCATTCCATGTTGTTTATGGAATGCACCCTCGGGGAATATCAGAATTAAGAAATCTGGGAAAGGTAGAGCTAAGGAGTGCAGATGGTGAGGAATTTGCTTCAGAGATCCAGGCCATACATGAACAAGTGAAACAAAAACTACAAGGCAGCAGCATCAAATACAAAAGCAGAGCAGACTTGAGCAGAAAAGAATTTCATTTTGAAGTATGAGATCAAGTTTTGGCACACTTGAGAAAGGAGAGATTCCCAAAGAAGAAGTATAACAAATTGAAGTTCAAAAATATTGGGTCATGCAAGATACTTAGAAAGTTTTTTGCGAATTCTTATGAGATTGAATTACCTCCTAATGTTGGAATATCTCCCATTTTTAATGTTGCAGATTTGTACAAGTATGAAGGTGATGGTGCAGAAGAAAGAGCAGCAGACAAGGAGCAGATTGAGTGGAAGGAATAGCTACCTCCAGCCTAGCCATTGCAACCAGAGAAGATATTGGACAAAAGAGTGTTCAAAAGGACCAGAGGACAAGAGTACTTTCAGTACTTAATCAAATGGAAGGACAAGCCAGAGGAAGATGCCACTTGGATGACTGAAGGAATGTTGCAGAAGATAAGCAGATCAGTGGAAGAGCTCATGGACAGGAGCCCATGAAGAAGATTGCCCTCAGGAGTCTGATGCAGGGGCATTAGACACTAGCCAGCAATGTAGGAGGTTTTGTCCACATGTTGTGGTTAGGAGGGTTCGAAAACATTTGAATTGTAACAGCTAGGTTTCAATACCTCAGCTGACTGTTTCATTTAGATTAGTTAGATTCTTATAAGTCGAATGGTTAGTCCATCTGTCATGTTTTTAGTTTTCGAATAATTGTAATTGGGCTCCTGAATTACCATAACGGTCCTCACAGAGGAACCGAAAGGACATATGTTGATGTATATAAATGTAATCCCTCGGATGTATAAAAAAAAAAGAGAAAAGGGAGGAAGAAGAGAGAGAGATTTTTCTGCAATAAAACTCTGTGTATTGAGCAATTGCTTCCGGTTGAATAGATTTCAAGTCCCGTCGATTTCCAAACTGTCTGAATTGATAATTGTGAAGAATTTTGTTTAACTGTGAAGCGATTGAACTCTATATATGACTGTTGAATTGAATGGTCCTACAGTCTCCGTGACCCTCTGTCTAGCATTGCTAGTAATTTATCCGAGCAAGTTTTGTGAAATTATCCCACCGCAGGCGAGGCCTGTGTAGAGAAATCGTGGTCGTTGAATCCTGTTTAATGTTGGTGAAATTCCCGTATAAAGGGAATTATATTTGTTTTGCCGCTAATTGAATTTCCTCACCGGGACTAAACCCTGAGTTAACAAACGGAGAGTGTATGAAGGAGAACACAAACCCGATGCAAACCTTGGTTAATTATTGTACAAAAAAACCGCGAGTGGATTTGTAAGGCGGATTTCCCATATCGCACCGCTTTTGGGTGAATAGGCGGTATTTTCCAAACGCGAGCGATTCCATAGATCTGTCAACACATGGCGAGGTGGACCCCCGGAAAACCACCGTTTAAACCGCGCCATCGCACGTTATCGTTCGTACCAGGACGTCGAGCGATATTGCCGTGTGCCGTTGATTTGGGAAGGGGCCATCGAACGGTGATCGCACGCTGGACTTGCCCGAAGTTTAATAAAAGAGCCCGGAGCATATCGACAACGATCGATGGTGTAGATTCATTGCGGGAGGGGACGAGCCAGGGATTGCCGCCGTACTCTGGAAGCCTCCGCAGTGATGTCATGGGACCATTGACCGTAGAGGTGGGGTCCAGAGCCAAAGGTTTATTATAAGTTATTTGTTTAAAAGGCGTGGGGTATTAATATAAAGTTCGAAAGGGTTAAACGTTTGTTATAAGGTTCAGAGATATAAATAAAATTTCAAAGGTTGTGGATGACGTTTATTTATCAAATTCCACGAATTTGATAAATAAATAATTTCCGAGGAAAATATAAGTAGACCACGTGGGGAAAAAGTACGAGGTTTCAGAGAAAGAAATGCTGACAGAGCCATGCTACAGTGGACCATCTCTCCTTGGGGACGACTTTCAGTTTTGTTGCGTCACATTCTTTGTTTTTCCACATTAGATTTTTCTTCTTCACGAAGATGGGGTGGGACATATTTTGTGTCATCTCTATTTTCAGATTGAGGAAATCTTTGTCTCAAATATACTCTTTCTGATTTTGACCACGATAACCTTTCAAATTTCTTTTCAGCAGTTTTTGCTTTTTGCCTTGCTATTTCTACTGATGTAATGTCGTGAAGTTCAAGCTCTTCTTGTATATGGACTTTAAGTCCTGAGATGAAAGACCGGATTAAACGAGATTTTGACAATCCAGGTACTCGTGTCTCTAAGGTCTCCCATTCTCGAGTGTACTCATCCGCATCTCCTTTTTGGCGTAATTTGATGAATGCTGAAAAAAACTTTTCCTCTTTTATACCTTGGAATCTTTTAAAGAATGCATCCTTAAATTTCCTCCAACTGATAGCAAGTGTTGTCTTTTTCCACCACATATACCAATTATATGCTTCTCCTTCCATTTTCATGGAAGCGTGCTTAATTTTTTCGTCATCACTATCAATGTCATAAATCTCAAAATATTCTTCGGCTTTATTAAGCCATGCAACACTATTTTTTTCATTACCGTCAAACTTAGGTAGCTCAATTTTTGCTTTTCGATGATATGCTAACGGTGGAACGAGAAGGGGATATTGTTTAGCAAGTGCATCCCAGAGTTGCTTATTTTGAGAATCAGCATTACTATCTTCGTGATGATGTGGGGAATTGGTTTTCTCATGATGCTCTTCTGAATTCCTTGAATCTGCTGAATTGTTCCGTTGATTTTGTTCCATGTTGGGAGGTATTGGTTGTTGCTTTTGACTTATCTTATCATAGAGTTCTGCCATCTTTTGATTAAGATTTTCGGTGGCCTCGTGATGATTTAGCCAAATTTGTCTTTCGATCTGATTTGTCGTATCTTGAAGCTTTTTAATGTCGTTGGAGTGTTTTGCAACTGTACCTTCGAGACTGACTAATCTTTTTCCAAAGTCATCTGAATTATTATTGATTTGCTTCTCAAGATCCAACAATTTTTTTTGGAAATCGGCCATCGACATTGATGACGTCATTGAGCGCGTGTGATGGGGAATATTTTTCTGCCAGTTTTTTTTTTTCCTTTTTTTATTTTTAATTTTTAATTTTTAATTTTTTAACATAATAATATATATATATATATATATATATATATATATATTTTAAATAATAATAATAATAATTATTTTGTTATTTGAATTATATATATATAATTATGGGGAAAGAAATTTTGTTAACTTTGAAAAGTCACGTTGTTTTGAAAAGGGGGAATGGGTTTTAATACCATGGGCAATTACCATGGGCTCCAAAACCACGAGCTTGTAAACCACGAGCAATTACTCTTCCTTATTTATTTTTCCTTTTTAATTTTAATTTGTCTTGGTATGCACGTATATGTACTTCTTTATATATATATCTCTTTTTTTTCTTTTTCTTTTGGAACTATTTCTTTTAAATATTTTTTTTTCTTTTAATTTATTCCCCCCTTTATGTTAACTTTCCTTCTCTCTTTTAAAAATTTCTTCCTTCAAAAAAAAAAAACAAATGTTGCTGCCCAAAGCACTTGGTTTTAAAAAAAATCTACAATTATGGAATTTTCTTTTAATTCCTTAATTCTTGGTGATCACACAGATCCTGAAGAGCGACTGCTCCGATACCAATGGAGTGTAAAAACTCTGGTAAACTTGATAATTATATATTATTATTGATAAAAGATGAGATGATTACAAATGAAGACCACCAAGGCTTTAAATATAGCCTTATGGTGTCCCTTGGCGAAGAGGCATGATCGTTGATCATGCCCTTCCACATTAATAAACCTAAGATAACTATATCTAACTAATAATTAATAAAATATACATAACAATTGACCAGATACATCAATGACCCAATGAGCTGTCTATACAAGGAGGGATCAACCTCATCATCCTTTGATGTGTCTATCTTCTTCCAATTAGTGATCATTTGTGTGGCCATGGGTCTACAGTCTTCCATCTGGAATCTTTTCAGAATCTTTGTCGTGTATCTTCCTTGCCCTAGGAAGATTTCCCCTTCATGCTGCCAAACTTCTAACCCAAGAAAATAGTGCATCCGTCCCAGGTCCTTCATGTCAAATTTTGTTGCTAGATTCTCCTTGCAGTCCATGATGAGCTTGGATGACCCAGTCAAAAACAAGTCATCGGCATAAAAAACAAGAATAAGTGGCTCATCTCCTACTCTCAAATAGTATAAGTTAGGATTTGCGTCACTCGTGACGAACCCCATCTTCTGCAAGTATCCATCAATCCGACATACCATGCCTTGGGGGCTTGTTTCAAGCCATACAAGGATTTCTTAAGTCTGCAAACATGATTCTTCTGCTCATGTGTCTTGAAGCCCTCTGGCTGCTCTATGTACATTTCTTCCTCTATCACACCGTTCAAGAACGCAATCTTGACATCCATCTGGTGAATCTCCCATCCCATCTGTGCTGCCAAAGAAATGATGGATCTGATAGAAGTGTACCATGCTACAGGAGCAAAGGTTTCTTCATGGTCAATGCCTTATTTCTGGGAATACCCCTTTGCTACAAATCTTGCTTTGAATTTCTCTATGCTACCATCTACAGCATATTTGATCTTGTAGATCCATCTGGATCCTACAACAGATCTATCCTGTGGTCTAGGGACTACTTCCCAAACATCATTTGTTATGATGGAGCTATACTCCTCCACCATGGCATTTACCCATACCTGATGCTGAGCTGCTTCTCGAAAGGTAGAGGGCTCTCCAACCTTAGCTACCAGTGCCTGATATTTGTCAGGTTATTTCCTTATCCTCTTCCCTTGTCTAGATTTTCCAACAAATCCTTCTGCATCTCTAAGAATCTGTTGGAGTTCTTTGCCCGATCTCCCATCAGTGGTGGGTGGTCTCACTTGTTCTTCCTCCTGTTCTTCGTCGGAGGAGCTTCGTTCAGAACAATTGTGCCTAGGAGAGGCACTGGACCTCTCCTCCAAAGGTCGTTGAGGCTGTACCAGTGGATCTTCCTCAATCTGCGTATTTGTGGCCATCTCTCGAGATTTCCTAAAGGCTCTTTCTTCAAGGAATTTTACATCCCTTCTTACCATGACTTTCCTGCTTTCTGGAATATAGATACGGTATGCCTTTGCATTCTCATTGTAGCCCATCAGAAAATCCTTTTCTGCAGTTTGATCCAATTTCTTCCTCTTTTCCTCTGGAACATGGCAGTATGCTATGCTGCCGAATATCCTGATGTGGCTCACTTTAGGTTTGCTTCCTGTGAACACACTTTCGGGAGTCACCTTCCCCAAAGTCCTATTTGGAACTCTGTTTTGAATATAGACTGCTTTGTTGTAGGCCTCTACCCATAAGAATTTGGGCATTTCCTGGTCGTACAACATTCCCCTTGCAACTTCTATTATGGCCTGATTATTCCGTTCTGCAACTCCATTTTGTTCTAGATTGTAGAGAGCTGTCCACTCTCTCTTGATGCCTTCCTGCGCACAGAAATTTGTGAAGTCTTTATCGATATATTCTCCACCATTATCTGACCTTAACTTCTTGATCTTCTTTCCTGTAGAGTTCTCCACCAATGCTTTGAAATCTTTAAACCGATTAAAGACTTCATCTTTGGTCTTCAGAAAATGGATCCAAGTTTTCCTAGAATAATCATCAATGAAGGTGGCAAAATATTTTGCCCCACTGAAAGTTGTTGTAGACATCAGACCGCAAATGTCAGGTGTATTAACTCTACTACACCTTTGGCTCTGCTGCTACTTCTTGGAAACGTTGCCTTAGCGTACTTCCCTAGTACGCATCCTCTGCAAACATCGTCTTTCTTTGTGCTAAGTTCAGGAGCCCCTATGACAGTATTTTTGAGAATCACCAAGGCTCCATGATGTAGATGCCCCATCCTTCTGTGCCATAACTCATTCAGATCTCTGTCGCTTATACTGCCGGTCAGGGCCACCGATGATCAAGCTGAAGCTTATATAGCTTATGACTCCTTACTCCAATTTGTGCCTTTTTATTGCAGTTAGGATGTTTGACATAGACTTTGTGTTGAATAAAGTATACATCATAGCCCTTGTTCTTAAGTTGAGACACCGAGAGTAAGTTCATCCCCAACCCTTATACATGCAGAACATTCGTGGCTCGAATCTTGTGGTCATCTTTCGTCTGAAAAGTTACGGTACCTCTCCGGATGGGGGTACATTTTCCTTTGTTTCCCATAGTTATTTGGAAATTCATCGGCTCCTCTTGATAGCTCGAAAAACATTCTCGAACCCCCGTCATGTGAGCAGATGCTCCACTGTCAATATACCAAATATCAGGAGGAGCTGTGCTTCACACACATGCAAGATCCTCCTCTAGTCTGGATGCCATCACTTTCATGTCATGTTCCCTCTGCATTTATGCATGCTCTGGAGGACTGTGTGAGTCCTTTTGATTACATGAACCCTTCCCTTTGTTCATGTCAGATTTTGCCTTCTTGTCAATTGCGCTGCCCTTTCAGATCTGCAATTGCTTTGATACCATGTAGAAATTTCTGAATCTTAATTCTTGTGCATAAATTATTAGTGTTAATCTGGTTAAGCTTCTCCTACTTATACAAGTTATTAAATGAATAAATTCAAGTTAACATCAAAGCAAAACACATGACAGATCTCTACCAATTCAGATCTAGAATAAGCATATGCACACATAGACACAGTGACAGTTATTTATGGACAAACTGTCCCTGGAAAAATCCAATGTGGGAAAACCGGTCTCTCGCTGTTGGAGGGTTCTATTATTAAGAATATTTCTGAATACACAACTCTGGTTTCCAGGTCTGGAAAAACCTATAGAGAAAACTCTAGATCTGCAGCTCCTAGCTGCTCTAAGACCAAAAATACTGATTGATCCACACCCTCAAACAGGATTTACAGTACTCAGCCAGATCTAGGCCTAGAAACCCCAGCGCTGCCCCTGAAAGACACTGCTGCTACTGCTGCTGCCATCCGCTGTTGCCACTGCGACCTTTCTCTGCGCTGTCCTTGCTGATCTCTTCTCTGCTTCTTGTGTATTCTAGACCCCAGGATCAGATCATCCCCTTGGTCTAAATTCCCCTCTCTGCACCTGAAGCACTTATGAGAATTCTTAGCAACCTCGCCCTAGAATCTCAACTTAGCTTCAGTGCTCTGCCTCCATGTGTGTTTTACAAATGACCCCAAGCCTTTCATTTATACTTTTCTCGTTGACAAATCAACGGCTAAGATTAAATCTTTAATCAATGGCTAAGATTAAAAGAAAGCTTGATCCGTGTGACTTAAGATAATTTCATCACATGTTTAATTAAATTCACTTTAATTATTTTATTTTCTTAAGTTTTAACTTAGAAAATGCATTAAAATAATTAACTAATTTAATATCTCCTAAACCAGATGAAATTTCCCAAATCCATTTCTGGGTTTTGTAGATCCAGTGTGCTCTAGTCCCTCCACAAAGTTTGGGAGCTAGAGCACAACTGATGCTACCTCAAATACACAAAATCTCAATACAATAAGGGCTTCATCTTCATCAATTGCAGTGCCACAACTTCCACAGCCACCATCTTCTTCATTGCCACCACGTGGAGGCCCACCGCCACATACTCTTCGTGGTGGAAGGAGGAGAGATTAGTAGATATATTCACAATTTACTGCTTTTGTCATAGATTGGACTTGTAGGCTTGTTGTGAATTTGAAGTTTTTGGTCTTGGTGGTGGCCAAGAGGCCTATTTTGTAAACATTATTATTTGAATTTTGGACATGACTAATGTTGACAGTTGCTCACTTGCTAGATAATATGCTTTATGTTTTATAATATGGTTAAATGTTTTATGTTTTATAATATGCGACATGCTTAAATGTTTTATCATTTTATGTTTTATAATATGTTTAAAAATTTGATGTATGTTTGTAATTGCTAGAATCTAGAATTTAGATGGTTGATGCTCGAATAATTAATTATTGATGTACAATGGAATCATGGATGTCATATCTATTTTGTTTTATGTAAAAATATGTATGTTTTCATGTCTTCTACAACTAATTTAGTATTTGGGATGTTTGTTTTGAAAATAAATGCAAATATATATATATATATATATATATATATATATATATAGTAGACGCTTCCGAAACTCTTCGCTTCCTAAATTTTTGGAAAATGATGCTTCCAGGTCCCCAGTTCCAAAAAACGTCCCCGCTTCGTCCCCGCTTTGTGCAACGTTGGTTTGGAAGACCAGAATCCTGGTAGTCCTGGAGGCATACAACTTGAGGGAGCATGTAGAAAAAGTCTTGACTACACCAACAGACTAAGCGCTTCATCATGGACGGGGTTAAAGATCATGTGGTACCACACATAGCCGAGAAGAACACGACTAATGAGATGTGGAAATCATTAACTACACTGTATCAAGGAAAATCAGTCCAGAGAAAGATGCTTCTGGAGAACCAGCTGAGGGTTTTCATGATGTCCAAGGGAGAGGAAATCGATCCTTTCCTCTTTAGATTGTAGTCGATTTGGGATCAGCAGATTGCCATGGGGGTCAAGGTGGAGGATGATGTCATGGTGAGGACTGCTCTAAATGTATTCATAGAGGACTGGGAAACATTTGTCCAAAGCGTTTTGGGCAGAGTGGACCTTCCTAATTGGGACGATATGTGGGCTATCTTCAGACAAGAGGAGATCCGCTGAATGACCAAGAGGCAGACCAACACCGGTTCGAGCAAGGTGAAGAAGGAAGAAGAGGAAGATGCAACCCTGGCATCGAAGAAACAACAAGGGAAAAAGAAGCGTGATCTATCTAAGATCAGATGTTTCCAATGTGGTGAACTTGGACACTTCGCCAACAATTGTCCTCAAAGGAAGGACAAGGAAGCTTCTAGTTCCAAGGCTGCGATAGCAGACGATGGCTCTGATGATGACATAGCCATGAGCGCTCATGAACCACGGAGGGGGGCGATATTGATATGTAGAGCAGCTATAGAGTGGTGGTGGGATCTTTGAATAGCGCAACTCTTGGATCACATCCGTGCTACGGGAGCCTTAAGACAGTAGCAAGGAATGACTAGAGCAGTGGGTGCAAAGATCATGGATGAAGTAGAGGCAGAGACTAGGACGCTGTAGAGGGAGTAGCGTAGTGCAGAGACAACAACAACATAGAGACAACAACGCAGAGCAGATGATGTGTCTTCAACAGCGCAGAGGAGGCATGCTTATGCAGTGCAAAGCTGCAACAGCGCAGTGGCTTCAGGAGGATAGCACAGAGCAACAACTTATGGAGCTTCAGTGTTGAGATGCAGCCCGACTGACTTGTTTGTCATTTGGATAGTGGTCTTTCAGTTGCTTACTCTCAGCAACTGAGTTGCAGTGCAGTAGTTGGTGGCATGATGCAGCAATTTGAGAGGGAGCTGGAGTATGGATGTAGTAGTGACGATGGCAGAGTCACGGGCAACAGTACAGAGAGCAGCAACACTGCAGTGATGACGGGTGGCCATGCAGCGGGCCAAGCATCAGCGCAGAGACCGATGCCAAAGATCAAAGCAGTACTTCAGGGTGAAGTATAGTGCTAGAGCACATTCCTTGCTAGGAGGGAGTGTTGAGATTTTGGAGTAGCATCGAATGTGCTCTAGCTCCCAAACTTTGTGGAGGCGCTGGAGTACATGAGATCTCTAAGACCCAAAAATCGTTTTGAAGAATTAAATCTGATTTAAGAGATATTTAATTAATTAATCTTTTTAATTAAGGACCCAAGTCTAACTCAAGAAAATTAAAAGATTAAAGTTAATTAAATTAAACATGTGGTGAGAATGACTTAAGTGACATGGATCAAGCAACTTCTAATCTTAGGCGTCGATTAGAGATTAGATCACGGTCGTTGGTTTTCCAACGAGAAAAATATAAGAGAAGGGCTTGGGGTCAGTTGGAGGACACACACATTGGCAGAGCATTGAAACTAAGCTGAGATTTTAGGGCGTGGTTTGCTAAGAATTTTAGAAGTGTTTCAGCTGCATCGAGGGGCAGTATTGGCAAGCGAGTTGGTTTGATCCCAGGCCAAAATTACAACAAGGGTAGAGAAGGAGCATTCCACAGTAGCACAGAGGAGCCACAACTACACAGTCCACCCAAGAGCCCAACAGGGGTAGCGCAGAGGTAGCAGGAGCCACGCAGGGTTGATGCAGGCCCATTTAGGGTAGCGCAGGGGCAGCGTAACCCCTTCTAGGGTGGCGTAGGCCCTTCCTGAGCAACGTAGAGGCTGAAGCATAGGGGTTCAAAGCAACGTTGGAGTTTCCAGAGAGCCAGAAAGGGCTGCAATTTTGTAAATCCCGTTTGAGGGTGTGAATCAATCACAATTTCTGTCTCTGAGGATAGAGGTATTGTTGACATTATTTATTTCTCTGTCGGGTGAACCTGTTTTTGGTGCCCAAGATTGTTGTACTTAGATTCTGCATAATAATGAAAACCCTCCAGAGCTAGCTGCACCAGTTTTCCCGCATTGGGTTTTTCTGGGGAAATTTGTCCGGAAATTCTGTGTGTCACTTTGTCTATGAGCATGTTATTCAGTATTAGATCTGCATGTCTAGGTTGTTATATGTATTTACTTCGTCATTGTTTGTGAATATTCAAAATAATAACTTGTAAATTTAATCAATTAGGAGAAGTAAATCGAGAATTAATAGTAAGATTTCTTAGGTTAAGAAATTCTCACATATAGTCGTGCATTCTAAATCTCTTTAGAATTTCTGTAACGTATCTTCCTTGTCGAAGGAAGATTTCTCCCTTCTGCTGCCAAACTTTCGATCCCCAAAAATAGTGCATCAACCCCAAATCCTTCATTTCGAATTCTTCTGCTAGATTCTTCTTGCAGTCTTTGATGAGCCTAGATGGTCATGTCAAAAAAATCATCTACATACAAAACCAAAATCAAAGGCTCATTCTCTATTGTGAGATAGTAGAGATTGGGATCAGCGTCAGTGTCGACAATCCCATCTGCTACAAGTAACCATCTATTCGACCATACCATGTTCTAGGTGCCCGTTTAAGCTTATACAAGGTTTTCTTCAGCCTGCATACATGATATTTCTTCTCATGTGTTTCGAAGCCTTTTGGCTGTTCGATGTAAACCTCTTCTTCTATCACCTTGTTCAAGAATGCAATATTGATGTCCATCTAGTAAATTTTCCATCCCATCTGCACTAGAAGGGATATAATGGGTCTGATAGTGGTATATCTGGCTACAGGGGTGAAGGTTTCTTCATAGTATATCCCTTCCACTCGAGCATATCCCTTAGCCACGATCCTGGCCTTGTACTTCTCTGCAGTGCCATCTACAACGTACTTGATCTTGTAGATCCACCTAGAACCTAAAACTGATCTGTCCTGTGGTCTAGGTACAACTTCCCAGACATCATTAGTCATGATAGAGTTGTACTCCTCTATTATGGCATCCACCCAAACTTGTCACTGTACGACCTTCTGAAAGCTAGAGGGCTCTTCAACTTGTGCTACCAATGCTTTGTATCTGTCAGGCTGTCTATGTTGCCTTTTCTTGGTTCTAGGAGCCCCAACAAACTCTTCTGTGCCCCTAAGCTTCTATCGTACTTCTCTGTTAATTCTACCACTGGTGGTGGGCGGCTCAGTCATTTCTTCTTGCTACTATCCCATCTGCTGCAAACTATCTAGATTTTCTTCTCTTGAAGAAATACTAGTACTGGTCATAGTGCTAGACCCTGATGGCTGTTCATCTGCTAGATCTTCTCCTAGTTGTCGTTGAACAAGAGGTAGATCCTCAGATTGATCTTCAGTAGGCATTTCTCGGGATTTTCTGAAGACTAGATCCTCCATGAATTTCACATCCCTCCTTACTACAACTTTCCTATTACCTGGAATGTAGATTCTGTATGCCTTAGATGTCTCGCTATATCCTACAAGATACCCTTTCTCAGTAGTCTAATTTAGTTTGCTTCGTTTTGACAATATTGCACACTCCCAAAAATCCTGAAGTGACTTACCTCCAGCTTCATCCCTGTGATGACACTCTCAGGTGTTGTCTTGCCCAATGCTCTGTGAGGGGTCCTATTATGGATATATATCGTTGTGCCGCATGCTTCCGCCCATAGAAATCTAGGCAGATCCTAGTCATAAAACATTGCCTTTGCTGCCCCAACAATAGTCATATTCTTCCGTTCTGCAACTCCATTCTGCTCCGGATTATAAGGAACAGTCCATTATCTCTTGATGCCCTCCCTTGCGTAGAAATATGTAAATTATTTATCAATATATTCCCCACTATTATCCGAATGCAATACTTTGATTTTCTTCCCGGTCAGGTTTTCTACCAGAGCTTTAAATTCCCTGAACCGATCAAAGACCTCATCCTTGGTCTTTAAGAAGTAAATCCAAGTCTTTCTGGAATGGTCATCAATGAAGGTGACAAAGTACTTACCTCCACCAAGAGCAGTAGTGGACATTGGTACGCAATTATCTGAGTGTATTAGTCCCAATACACTTTTCGCCCTCTTGTTGCTTCTGGAATATGATGCTTTAGCATACTTCCCTAGTACGCACCCTCTGTACATGTCATCATGTTTGGTGCTAAGGACTGGAACTCTCGTAATAGTTTTTATGAGCATTCTCAGAGCTCGATGGTGTAGATGCCCCATTCGTCTATGCCATAGCTCATTCAGATCTGATTCGCCACTTAGATTGCTACCTACTAGAGCCATTGGAGACTCGAGCTGCAACTTGTATAGTTTGTTGCTTCGAGTTCTAATCTGAGCCTTCTTCTTCTAGTTTGGATGCTTGACATAGACTTTCCTTCCTATAAAGTAGACATCATATCCCTTGTCCTGCAATTGAGACACTGAAAGTAAATTCATTCCCATACCTAGCACATGCAGCACATTTGTGGCTCGGAGACTGTCTCCTGCTTCTGTTTGAAATGCTACGGTCCCTTTTTCTACAGGGGCACACTTTGTTTTGTTTCCCATAGTAATTTGGAAGTCCATCCTTTCCTCTTAACAGCTGGAGAGGTGATCTCTTTCTCCAGTCATATGAGTTGAAGCCCCACTATCAATATACCAATCATCTGATGATGCAGAGCTAGATAAACACACACATTCTTTTTCGAGCCTTGAGGCCAATTCTGAAATAACGCTATCTTCCATCTTCTTCGTGCTTTTCCTTTTCCCAAAAGCTTCGGCAGAAGGAATATGTAAGCCCTCAGGAGTATGATTTGCTGCTAGAGCAGTACCAGCAGTACCACGAGTTCCCTTTAGCGTAGATCTTCCTACGATCTTGCCCAACTTTGCTCTGATTCCATGTGAAATAAAATTGGAAATCCTACTGCAATATCTAATATTATTTCTCCTACTCATTATTCAGAAATAAGTTATTTAAGGAAATCTCTTTAGTAAATATTGAAACAAATTCAAATGCAGACTTCCCCATACAATTACTGAGCAAAATACAAGGAAATACTAGCACAAGAATGACACTGAGATTTTTGGACGATTGTCCCCGAAAAAACCCAATGTGGGAAAACTGGTGTAGTAGATGAGGGTTTCTATTATTCTTTAGCAAAAAATCTTCTTGTACAATTTACAATCAACAATAATGAAGAGAAATTCTCTATGATAACATTGGAGAAATTTATCGCAAATTTCCTGATGAGAAATGACCTTGGAAGGACCCTCCTTGGCCTCCTGCGCCACCACTGCGCTGGCTCTACGTGGGCACTATGAAAAATTGCGTCACCCTTCTGCGTTGTTCTCTTTCTGCCTTTGCACTGCCTCTTCCTTACACTACGTCACCTGCTCTTGCACCCCAGATTGATGCTGAACCCTCTCTGTTTCTCCTCCACCTGCAACTCCCCCTCTGGATCGATTTTCTCTTTCCGAATTGCGGCCAATGAGAAAATCGATTTACCTGAGCAACTGAGTATCTGCACTGGTGTGCTTTCCAAATGACCCTCAAGCCTTCCTTTATAGTCTTCTCGTTGAGATATCAACGGCCGAGATTAGATCTCTAATCAATGGCTAAGATTATAACTTGACTTGATCCATGTTCTCTAGAATATTCACACTTTGTTTTATTATACACTTTAATTATTTGATTTCCCTATAGACTTAGGGTCTCCATTAAAATAATTAATTATTTTAATAAAACATATTCTGAGTTGAATTTTCACAAACGATTTATGGGTTCTCTGGAATACATGTGCCTAAGCATTTCCACAAATTTTGAGACTTAGAGCACTTCCGATGCTACCAAAAATCAACACATTCTTGAATGGGGTGATAGAAGAAGAGGTTTACATCAAACAACTAGAAGGGTTCGAAACACATGAGAAGAAAACTCATGTATGCAGGGTGAAGAAAGCTGTGTATGGCTTAAAACAGGCACCTAGAGCATGGTATGGTCGAATTGATGGTTACTTGTAGCAGATGGGATTTGTCAAGAGTGGTGCTGATCCCAATCTCTACTATTTCACAGTAGAGAATGAGCCTCTGATTTTGGTTTTGTATGTAGATGATTTGGTTTTTACAGGATCATCTAGACTCATCAAAGACTACAAGAAGAATCTGGCAGAAGAATTCGACATGAAGGATTTGGGGCTGATGCACTATTTTTTAGGATTGGAAGTTTGGCAGCAGAAGGGAGAAATCTTCCTTGAGCAAGGGAGGTATGCTATAGAAATTCTAAAGATATTCGAAACGCAGGACTGTAGACCCATGGCTATTCCAATGATTACCAATTGGAAGAAAATTGATGCATCTGAAGATAAAGAAGTGGACCCCACCTTATATAGGCAACTCATAGGATCTCTCATGTATCTAGTCAACACTAGGCCAGACATTTGCTACGCTGTCAATTCCCTCAGTCAGTTCATGGTAGAACCAAAGAGGGCGCATTGGGCAGCTGCTAAGCACGTTCTCTGATATGTACGAGGAATAGTCAATTATGGATTAAAATACATCCAAGGCGATGATATCAGATTGAGTGGATTCACAGATGCAGATTAGGCAGGAAGCTCGGTAGATCGGAAAAGTACCTCAGGGTATTGTTTCAATATTGGATCAGGAATGACCTCCAGGTGTAGTAGGAAGCAAAAGTCTGTAGCACTGAGCTTAGTTGATACTGAATATATGGCAGCTAACACAACTTTGTGTGAGGCCATATGGCTTAGGAAAATGCTAGTGAATTTATTCAAAAGGAGGATGGAGGCGACCAACATTCTATGTGATAATCAAAATTGCATTAAGCTCTTTGAGAATCATGTTTTTCATGATCGGTCGAAGCACATCGACATCAAGTGTCATTTTATCAGAGACTGTGTTCAGCGGGGGGCAGTACAGTTGCAGTACGTTCCCACAAGAGATTAGGTAGCAGACATTCTCATCAAGGCCCTATGGTGAACAAAGTTTGTTCACTTCAGGGAAAGGATGGGGATGGTTGAAAATGTGTTTCAATAGCAGAATCAGATGATGTAGCACTTGAGAGGGAGCTGTAGTACAAATGTAGCAGTGGAAACAACAATGTCATGGGCAGCAATACAATTGCAACAGCATCGCAGTGATTGGTGCACAGGTTGTCAGACATCAACAACGTAGAGGGAGATGCTTTAGAGTCAGAGCATTATTCAGCAAGGTGTATTGCTAGAGCACATTCCTCACTAAGAGGGAGTGTTGATTTGTGGTAGCATTTGATGTGCTCTAAGTCTCAAATTTTTTGGAGAGGCTTAGACACATTTATTCTAGATAACCCAGAAATTGTTTTGGGAAATTCCACCTAGAGACAGTTTTATTTTATAAATTAATTATTATTAATGTGACACTAAGTCTAAACTTAGGAAATTAAAATAATTAATGGGTATTAATCTAAATTGTGGTGTAACTTCTAGAAGAAAATGAGGATCAAACCATAATGATCTCAACCATTGATTAGCTTCTAATATGGGTTGCTGAATGTCAACGAGAAGATTATTTAAGAAAGCTTGAGGGTCATTTAGAAAACACACCAGTGCAGATACTCAATTGCCCAAGTAAATCGATTTTCTCAGTGGCTGAAGTTTGGCAAGAGAAAATCGATCCAGAGGAAGAGTTGCAGGTGGAGGAGAGACAGAGAGGGTTCAACATCAATCCGGGCTGCAGAAGCAGGTGACGCAGTGAAAGGAAGACATCGCAGAGACATGAAGGGAACAATGCAGAGGGGTGATGCAATTCTGCGCAGTACCCACGAAGAGCCAGTACAGTGGTGACGCAGGTGGCCCAGGAGGGCCCTTTTGGGGTCATTTCTCATCTGTAAATTATGTGAGGAATTTCTCCAGTGTTATCATAGAGAATTCTCTTTATTACTGCTGATTGTAAACTGTACAAGAAGATTTTTGTTGAAGAATAATAGAAACCCTCATCTGCTGCACTGGTTTTTCCACACTGGATTTTTCCGGGGACAATTGTCCAAAAATCTGTCATTTTTGTGCTAGTATTTCCTTATTATTTTGCTCAGTAATTGTATGGTGAAGATTGCAATTGAATTTATTTCAATATCTACTAAAGAGATTTATGTAAATAACTTAGTTATGAATAATAAGTAGGAGAAATAATATCATATATTGAAGTAGGATTTCAAGTGTGATTTTTTTACATAATCAGAGGATCACATTGATCTCGTGATGGAGGAGGATGAGCGACCACCCTTGGGGTCAACCATTGATGAGGAGCAGACAACTGGCAGGGTGGCAGTATTTACAGACACTTGTCCTCAGGAGGTGTTGGTGTTTGACAGAACAATTTTGCAGAGGATTGGTGGGCTAGAGGAGCGTGGAGTTTCCTATCAGGCGAGGGAGAGTCGAGAAAAAAATGCATCCAACTTTGGGTGTACCCATTGATGAGGTGCAAGTATATGTAGTGGCGACTAACAAAGCTGCAACATTTTTAGGCAGCTACCCTTTCCAAGAGTACATAGACAGGGTTTGTAGCACAACTTTACCACCTTGGTCCATTATAGTGAGAGAGGCAGGATTTCTTAGACAAATTTTGTTGGTTGATCAGGCAGAGCATTAGGAGTTGAGCATGGGCCAATATCAGCCTAGTAGACATCCTCCTTGCATAGGTGTCTATACATTAGATTGGCGGGTGATCATGAGTTGGTATCCTATTGATGGCACAATTTTCTTAGTCAGGAGCATAGTGGAGCGGGAACCCTTAGACATGACGGGTACTCCAGGTTTCAGTTGGAAGTTGGATACAAATCGGCAACTCTTCAGCATTTCGTCCCGACATCAAGAGAGCAGGATTAGCATTGGATTGAGTCAAGGGTTGGACTGGAGAGAGGTGATGAGTTGGTACACAGACTGTGGGCCAACATTCTCAGCCAGAGTTATAGCGCAACAATTGTCGTGGAGCACTTATGCTTTTTCTTTGTGGCATTGTGATCCAGGAGAATTTGTTGATGACATGGTCAGTCAAAGATTGGTTTGGGATCCAGGCATTGAGGGGTACGTTCCTGGTGGGTTGACACAGAGGCATAACATCACCCAACGATTTGTATGGGATCCGGGCATTGGGTCACAGTTGCATCAGACCAACAGATTGGTCCACATATTTGGATTGCTTGAGGGAAAAATAAATCTTGGGGCGGAGGATTTGTAATGTTCCTTTTTCTGGTATTCCTTATGACATAGTTAGGATGAACTTTCAGAGTTGGGGGCAAATAGGTCACAGGTGTAGGTTGGCATCATCGGCGGGCCTAGGGGGCTTTTGGAGGGGTTTTGAGGAGTTCTTATGAGGTCCGCTGGTATTCGTTTAGTATATTCCATCGTCCACACAGTTTGCCTTTCGTTTCGTTGCATTCCGACAACTTTCAGAAAATTGAGTTATTAATGGGCCTAACTCAATTAATTACACCTAAGGTGGCATTTCAAGAGGAATTATTGGAAGAACACCTTATTGTAATAGCTCGTTGGAACCAAAACGAGAATATCTACAAGATGGGATGGCTAGGGGTGATTTTCAGTGACTTGAGGAGGCATGGTGGCCAATTGACCATTTTCCCACATTGAAAAGAATATTTTAATTAAAGGAAATGTGTTGAATGATTAAAATAGTAATAAAATAGCAGCTTCTAGAGGAGTTCATCAGATCTATAAAAGAGGTGGAAGGGCCATTAGAGAACATCTTAGATTTGGTATTTCTTCTTGTATGTGAGGTTGGGAACCCGGTTCTCTACTCCTTTGGTAGCCCTAGAACAAAAACTCTCGGGTGATTTAGAGAGATTGGGCGAGCACCCATCTCTCATAGGTGAATTCATCCAGAATTCATAGGAGAGCTTGGCAGTGGCAGTTTGGTTCAATTTTGGTGGAGGGCCCATACAACATTGCAGTAGATCCATGAGAATTCGAAATTGGAAGAGGGCCAAGCTATGAAGAGTCAATTTTTGAAGGTTGGAATTAGGGGAAATCCTTTTTGGTTTTTTTTTGGATTTTGGGCAAGGATCACCTTCTCAAATTCCTAGAATTTTCTGAGCAGCTTTCTATGGGTAAATCAAAGGCTGAAGTCAGGCAACAATGTAGTCTTGAAGCAGTAGCGTAGTGGAGCTTGTTATTGGAGTTGTGGGTTTTGCTTGTACTCATCACCTGGTACTTGTAGCTTGCCTTGTGCAAGACCATGTGCATTTTCTCCAACTACTTGTACCTCAACATCATTATTAATAAAATCTTGGCCAGTTTATGGTGTTGGTGCATATTTTCTGGTTCTTGTGTTAACTTCTAAAAATTTCTGTGTATACATATGTGTGTGTCTTTGTTATCATTGTAAATTTTCCATTTGGAATATTGCACTCGGCCTTTGGTCATCAACTTGTCGTCGCAACTAAAGAGTTTCACTATATGAGTTGGAGATTCTCCATTTTTGGTCAGGCCCTTGGCCACTTTATTAAAAGAAAAGAATTCAAAAAAAAATTATAAAAGAAAAGAGTTAACAAAAAAAAAGAAATATGTAATTAAAAAAAAATTAAGGCATTTGGCCATTGACATTTCAATGATTCTAGTAAAAAAAGATAGTCTGATGTAAATTTTGAAGGAGAACATTTATATATATATAAATGTTCTACATTATTGATAAAAAGTGCATGATAAAGTCTAAAGGGAATCCTTCCAAATATCTTTAAAACTATACGTAAGAGAAGGAAGAGTAGATAAGATAATCTTGATTCTTCATTAAGTGGTTTACAAGCTCGTGGTTTTAGCAACCCCTGGAAATTTCCCATGGTATTTTCAATGTAAAAGAAGAACAAAAGGAATAGAAAATCCCTTTCTGTGAATGGTAAGTTTTACTTTTTATGTGGAGAAAATTAATCGAGTCAAAGGTACATAAGTGGACATATATTTTATATTATACTCCGAAGGGGTGAAAAGCCACATTTCACTATGGTTGTAAATTACATATATATATAATTTTTTTTATAAAAAAATAAATAAAACAAAATAAAGTTAAAAAAAGAAAAAGAAAAAGAAATTAAAAAAATAATAATAAAAAAATAAGAGAGTTTAAGAAAAAAAAGACAATTGTTAATAATTAAAAAAAAAAAATTATAAAAAAAGAAGAGAGTTTAAGAAAAAAAAGACAATTGTTAAGAATTATTAAAAAAAAAAAAACACTCTAAATAAATAAATAAATTAAAAAAATACCAAGGTATAAAATAGTACTTTTCAAAGTTCACATTGATGAAAAGGTTCGTAAGTTCCAAAGTACAAAGTAAAAGATAAATAAATTAAGGCGGCCATTTTTGAAGAAAAAAAACACAAATGGGGCCTAATTTGAAGATGAATGAATAAATTATGGATCCCATACATAACTCTACATTTTGGACCAGATGTCCATTATATCGAACAGAAGATAAGTATTTGTCGATTTTTAAAAATCACAGAATACTTTGTCCAAAATGTCGAAGATTGTTTATTTTGGAAGAATATCAAGGTAATACCCAAACACAAATAAAAAGATTAAAGGAAGAAATCACAAAACTTCAACAAAAGAACTAAGCATCATAAAAGAAATATAAAAATCTCGAAGATCGGTTTCATGAAAAATCAACAGAAAGCAACAATTAAATTTGGCGTCTAAGGGACCACAATGAGAACTTACTTTCACAGATCAAAAAGTCCAAGGTTAAGAAACAAAGTCTAAAACAAGAAAATGAAAGTTCTTAGAAGGGATTAAAAGAGATTCTGTCAGAAAAAGAGAAAGAAAACTTGTGCCGAAAACCCTTAATAAAAAATTATTAGAACAAATCAAAGATTTAAAAGATAAAGAGGAAGATACTAAGGACAAAATCAATGATTCACAAAACGAAGAGCTTTCACGTCTAAGGAATCATAACCAAGCCTTTGTTGAGATTTTGAGTGTTGAGGTAGCATTGGGTGTGCTCTAGCCCTGAAATTTTGTGGAGGGGCTAAGACACACAAGACGTCCAAAACCCAAAAAGCGTTTGGAGAAATGTCATCTAATGTGTGAGATATTAAAATAATGAAATTTTTTAATGAGGACCCTAAGTTTAACTTCGAGAATTTGAAAAATTAAAGTGAATTAATTAAACATATGTGATGAAATGTTCTAAGTGACGCGAATCAAACAATCTTTTAATCTTAGTCGTCGATAAGAGATTATATCACGACCGTTGATATGTCAACAAGAAAAGTATAAGAGAAAGGCTTGGGGTCAGTTAGAGACACACACACACGGAGGGAAAGCTAAGAGACTAAGCTGGAATTCTAGGGCAGGTTTGCTAAGAATTTCTAGAAGAGTTTCTGTTGCAGTGAGGGGTAGTATTGGCAAAGGGGATGATCTGATCCCATAGCCAAGAGTCAGCGAGTTGTAGCGGAACAGCAACCAGGGGCAGCGCAGAGGAAGCTGAGGCTACGTAGCGTAGAGGGTTTCAGCTGCTACGCTAGGAAGGGCAGTGCTGGAGCTTCAGGAGGCCACCAGGGTTATGTAGAGGCCATCTAGGGCAGCGTAAGGACTGCGTCACCTAGTCTGGGGTTACATAGTCCCCTTCTGAGCAACGCAGGGGCACACAGAGGCTAGTAGGGCTGACACATGCAGCTTCAGATCATTGTTGGGGTTTCTAGAGGCAGAACATGGCCGAGTTCTGTAAATCCCATTTAAGGGTGTGAACCAGTCTAGTCATCAGTGTCCAAAACAACAGGTATTGTTGCAGATCTATTTTTTCTTTGTCGGGTAAACTAGAAAGGTGCCTAGATTTGCTGTACTCAGATTCTACTTAATAATAATAAACCCTCATATCTGCTGCCTTAGTTTTCTTGCATTGGGTTTTTCCAAGGACATTTGTCCGAAATATCTGTGTCACTTTGTTGAATGAGCGTAATATTTAGTAAATGATCTTTATGTGTGTAGGCTGCTAGTTGTGTTTACTTTGGTATTTTCTGAAAATAACTTGTATAATTTAATCACACATAGGAGAAGTAAATCAAGATACTGCAGTAGGATTTCTGTATTAGTGTATTCATAAATTTTCATAGCCTTATGCAGATAAAGAAGTTTAAAAGTGACAAGAAGTCACTAAATGACAAGTTAGAACAACTTCAAGAAGTAGTATCGAAGTCTTCAATCATTTCAGTCCAAGTTGAAGATAAAAAAACGGATACCGATCCAGTCAAAATCGTAACCCAAACTGAGGATAAACCTACTGAAGTGAAGACATATTCAGAAATTGCAGTTCAAGCAATAGATTTTCCAAATGATGATTCAATAACCAGCTCAACAACAACACTTGAAGGAATTCAAGAAACTACAACTAACATGATAAGGGAGAGTCCAACCAAAATAACATTTTATCGACATCCGAATCACAAAAGCAGACTTTCCAATCAATCTATGTATCAGTATCACTCAAAACATAAACAACATATTTTGTTACAAAGAATACTGAAGTTTCCTATGATAACAATTCATCACAAAATTCTAGTGATCAGAAGATTCCACAAAAGGTTAATCTAGGATGGTTTGATCCATTATCAGTATGACAATTCTTCCTATCACTTAGAGCATCATATTGTCTTGTATCAACGAAGATGAAAGTTCAGAAACAAGAAGATTTTCGGAAGGACAAAAGAGATCCGATATTTCATTTGTAAGCTTTGAGGACAAAGCTTTTTGAAGAGGAAGGCAATGTTACGAATTAAATATATATAAAAATAACACAAATAATGTAAATGACAATAATAATTGTTAATGATTAATTAATTAGTAATTAATGAAAAGGTATGTCCCTAAGGACATAACCGTTGGTGAAGAGGTACCTGCCTAGGGTATATAAGCAGGCCCTCATCCTCATTGTAATCATCTTACATCAATTCTTTTATATGATATTCAATATATAGTTACATGTCTTGCAATGGACATTTACACCTTTGAAGTATTTTAAATATTTCCGCTGCGTATACGAACCTTGTTCGTTACATTGGTATCAGAGCATTCCTCTGAGTATACGAACTATGTTCGTTACATTATACTCTCAACTAATCGTTCCTCTATTTGCTAAGTAATAGTAGCCCCAAAATTCCCAACAACTATCTAGGAGGCCCAACATCCAACTTAAACGGCTAGTAAGTAGTTTGACTTGGTCGATGAAGCAACTTGACTTAGTGGCGAAGTATTCGATTTGGTTGAGGAGGAACCTCTTGACTTTCCAATGGCTAAAGTTTTGTCCACTCACCAACCTTTTGGTGCATAGTATCTCAACATTGTACTTTAACTTCCAAAACGGCTAGTTGAAGGCTCTAATATTTAGTTGACTTGACATTAAAAGGCTATTAAACTCAACCTTGCCACCTTTTTGCTTCATCTCCAATGCCTTGACAATTTTGACAATTGTGCCACCTGTGTTTGCTACAAGTTGGCCTGATTTCACCTCGGTCTATCTTCATTTGTTCATATTATGCCTTGCATTGCCACATCATCATTTTTGAATCTTGACCATGGGTTCTAACTTTCTGTGGTTTTGGTTCCTTAATTTTGGCTTGTTATACATTGCAAGTACATTTTTTGTTTCTTCACATGGCATAATTTACATCAAGTCATAATATGAAAATCTGTACTATGAATATTACCTCAAAGAACAAGCAAATACAACATAATGCAATATAGTTACATTATACAGACAACATAATATTTGGAAAAACTGCTACTTTTGATATTTATTAAATTATTCTATATATTTTTTGTAGATTTAGTGTTAAATGTTTCTTGTATATGCCCCTAGACATGGGGGGCATGGTGTATGGGCTCTAGGTTTTACAGGGTACTATTTCTTTCACCCAAATTCCCTTTACCGTTATTCCATATTCCATAATTGTTTCTCATTTCATTTCCCCATTTCTGGTAACTCACAGTGAAAAAGAACTCTGCTTGTGTGCCCACATGAATTCTGCTTGCTGCTTTGAAAACCCAGAGACCGCTAGACAGGGTCTTGTACGTTGCACACAGGGATCACTCCATGTATTGTGTACTAGCCTCAACCCAACACCTAACTCATACAATGACTATCTCATGAATTTCAGCCTTAATATTTATTAAATATTTTGGATAATAACAAAAAAAAAACTCTTAAGAGACTTTTTTGAGGTAACGTTTTCTGTCTCATTGTTTGATATTGATCACATGTTGTGTACTTGTTAAAAGTTGGAAACACATAATTACAAGATAATTTGTGTTATTTACTGATGCGTTTGTACCAGGCTTTCTTGCTAGACTCCAGAAACCTTACACATTCTCTATCTTACTATTGTTTCTTATTTCAAGAATAGGGTGTTATTACGGATGATGTTGTACAATTGCGCAAAGCTATCGGTGCACCTGGAATGGCAGTTCTCCAGTTTGGTAATACCAGAGTTTACATCATTTAGAGTAATTTCATTCTTTACCATTGAATTCAAATTTGTGGATGCTTAGTTAATAATTGTCAACCTCATCCATTTTGAGTTTGGGACTGATAAATGAATGCAGCATTTGGGAGTGATTCAAAGAATCCTCATCTTCCTCACAATCATGAGCTTGATCAAGTAGTATATACTGGAACGCATGACAATGATACGGTAAAAATATTGGCCTTATTGGTAGTGTTTTCAACAATGTGCTCGATGTATTCTATTTAGCACTGAAAAGCTATAGTGCATTGGAAAGTTGCACACTAGGTCAGATAGAGTCATTTGTTATTTTATGTAACATTGTCATAATAGAATAAATGATTTCCATGAAGGCACCTTTCTATAAAAGGAAATTCATTTATTCTTTTATGATTTCATAATAACTTTCAGATCGTCGGCTGGTGGCAAATTCTGCCAGAGGAGGAGAAAGAAACTGTGAGTACAAAGAGAACACACTCAACAAGCTTTATGTTCAAGTTTATCACAGTTTAGTTCTATTCCATTTATTATCTCTATGAATCTAACTGTAAGGAATATAAGTGTGCTGATGTGTTTTTGGTAATTTTGTTGTGGAGAATGCATTTAACAGGTCATGGAATATTTGAAGATAACTAATGGAAGTGAGATATCTTGGAAACTTATTGAGGCTGCTCTCTCTTCAGTTGCCAGAACATCCATCATCCCCATGCAAGATGTTTTAGGCCTCGATAATTCAGCTCGAATGAATACCCCAGCAACTCAAGTACTATATTTATTTCATATTCTATAATGCCCTTTTAGTGATTTTAGATTTGTATGAAAGGGAAAAGGTCGTTGATCTGTTATTGTAAACATTATTTTTGTGCTTAGTAGTACTAGTTTTCATATCTGCAGCTCTCTAGTACTTTTATTTTGTCAATGTGATGCTCAGTTTGTCTTGACATAATCTTTCTGTCATTTACTGTCCAGAATGCGAGCATTCTGATTTTGCATTAGCTAATGTAAAGTTGAGCATTTGCTTTAGGATATCGTGTATACTTGCTGAGTGAATTTTTTGTCTAGCCAGTTTGAAAGTAACATAAGCAGATACTGTCTGGTTCCTGTATGGTCCTAGATTAGGTCAATTTGTTGTCAAGAAAATGAGAAGACTACTAGAACCCAAAAGTCTTACCTAAATTCTGAAATAATCTCCTCACACTCAAAAGTGTGTTAGAGAGGGAGAGAAAGAACCAGGCACAAGTGCAGGAACCATAAATACATGAGTGTGCCATGTTATCCCACAAACTAGCACTTTAACGTTAAAGTTTAAAAGAGCATTGTTAGCCTATGGGAAACTTGGAGAGGTTATCCATTGTCACCAGATTTAACCTTTTCCCACTCTTTAGATTGCTTCCTTTCCAACTCAAGGGGTGTTTCCCTAATGTATGATTGCTAAAGCTTAGGCAATAAGAGCTCAAGGTGAAATGAAGAGGGGCTTTAGCCAAGAAGTGTTGTAATATAGGATAACGAAAAAATGATGGGTAGATCCATAGTTTTAAAATTTGGAACTAGGTTTTGAGCCGGTCCACCTAGCAAGCTAGGTTTTGAACCAGAACCATGTTAATTTTTACACTGCTCTATGTTGTTTCAATTACTTTAGCCCAATTCAACTCTTCAATTAGCAATCAATTCTTTCATCAACCAATAGTAACAGTAATGCAATGTCAATAGGAGACAATCAACAACATCAACAAGAGACACACATTTGGTCAAACACTAGGAAAAAACCCCACAAGGGGGAAAACCCTTTGTAATTCTTCTTATATTAGATTGTCATAAAATGTTCAATAGAGAGTACAATGAGCCAATACAAAATTATCCAACAAAAACAATATCCAAAAATATGATCCCATCAACAACATTGATTAGAGTTAACTTTTCCAGTTTGCGGTCAACTGTGGTCTCCTGTCAAAATGAAACCCTAGGTTCCAGTGGCACTAAGAGAGAGATATGCGTGAGGCTTGTTATCCACAATTTTGTCAGCAGTCCAAGAAAGCAGAGTACAAATTTTTTCAAAGATCGAAGTCATCTGCCAGCATAAATATGTCATTGTAAACCCAATTGCAAGTTTTATTGTAAATGATGCTAGTATGACCAATTATTTATGTAACAACACCTAGGTAAGCCTATTATGTTGGCAAAAGATTTCATCCTAGGAAGTTTTTTAACCTCCCCGAATTATGTGTGTTTGTAAATATGCCTAATTGACAGATTTTGTTTTCTAGCATAAACCCCAAAGCTAGGGTGGAATTCGTTGACAAAGTCTTAGGTGAGTCCTAGTATTATATGAATTCTATTGTAAAAGTGTGTTTAAGAATAATTTTAGTGGGTCCCTTGCAGTCAAACACCATGGCTAAATTATTTTATTATAAGCACACTTGGTTTCATACTAGATCATATTGTGTTGCAGAATTGGGTAAATTATTGAAGATCTATGTCTAAAAGTGTTTTCCCCTTCTAAGGGTTGAATTTGTAAGTATTTTGATGTAAAAGTATTTTAGTGCATGGCCCCTCGCAGTGAGACACTATGGCTAAAATATTTGAGGGTGGAAAAAAATATTAAATCCCCTCTAAAGTCAATTAATGAATTTTTCAAGCTAAATGAAATAAAAATCCTAAGCCAGAAAATTAATTAATTTTGAGTCAAAAGAATAATTATAGAGAAATGAATTTCTCTCCAAGTCGAAAATAATAAAAAATTAGTGGGTAAAAAAGAAGTCAATTTTTGGACGTCCCCCATCAAGGGAAAAATGGATATTTTAAGAAAAATTGAGCCCTTAGACCTTGGTGGTTTAAGTCAATGTTGAATTTTTGAGGAAATTAATCCAAAATATTAAATTTTGGATTAATAAAAAGTGTTTTTTAAGAGAAATTCAAAATTTTCCTCAAAATGAAAAAATCAACTGTGGAGATTAAAAGATGATCATGCTATTTTCAACAATCGAGATTATTTTGACGAGGATCAAGCCAACTAGCTGTTATTTTGCACTTGGAGGGGTTTCTATATATTAAGAAGTCATTTGGATTCTATTTTACATCTCTGGGTGAGAAATTTTTTGTAACGTTGCTATTGAGCTATTGCTTTGCTCGGAACATTTTTTATCATAATAGAAAGATTTTGGGGTTCAGTTCATGGTGTTCTTCTATTTGCTGATCTATGGTATGTTAGCTATGTGTTATCTTATATTGTGTTTGTGAAATTTTCAAGAGGAAAATATTTCTGCAATACTTGGTTTATTTCTCCTACTTATGAGATAAGTTATTTATAGATGCTTTAGTAAGTTCTGAAATAAACACATTTGCGGATCTTCACTATCGTTAAGAACATAAGAATAGAAAGATAATTTACACCAATAGCACAATAGAAATAACCACATGAACACATGTTTTTGGACAATTGTCCCCGGAAAAACCCAATGTGGGAAAACTGGTGCAACAGATGAGGGTTTATATTTATCTTCAGAAATGGAAAGTACATTTATAGGAATCTAATGAGCAGAGAAAAATTAGCAAACACCTGGCTGAATTTTCTTGACCTTCCTAACAATTTTCGGACCCTCGGGGTGACCTCCTTTACCCTCTGCGTCATCCAGCGTGAATGCTCTGTGTGGCCCCTCTCTAGACTGCGTGATTCTGCGTGAAGGGGTTCTTGCTACTGATCAACTCACCCTTCCCTTCACACTCCTGAGATTTTCTTCCCGATAACTGACTCCCTCCTCCTTCTGCTTCTGCAACTTAGCCTCTACAAACTCACCCACTGAAATCGAATTCCCTTTCTTTAGAATCGATTTCCTTTGGGTACTAAGAGTGTCCCCGGTTTGATTTCCAAATGGCCCTCAAGTCTCTTCTTATAGTCTTCTCGCTGATGAATCAACGACCAAGATTATATCTTTAATCAATGGCTCAGATTAAAAGATGACTTGATCCTCATCTTCTAGAAGATTCACACTCTACTCTATTAATACCTTTTAATTATTTAATTTCCCTAAGTTTATACTTAGAGTCAGCATTAAAATAATTAATTATTTTAATGAAGTCATATTCGAGTGGAATTTCCACAAACGATTTCTGGGTTATCTGGATAACTGATGCCTAAGCCTCTCTACCAAAGATGAGACTTTGAACACTTTTTGATGCTATAGAAATGAACACTCCCTCTTAGTGAGGAGAGTGTTTAAGCAAGATACCGCTGTACTGCTCTGACTCTACATCATTTGCTGCGCTGATGATGTCTTGGCTGCTGCCCCTCCTCTCTGCGCTGCTGCTTCCTGTACTGTCATTGCAACATTCGTACTGCAACTCCCTCTTCTTCTGAAGGCCACTCTTTCCTCTAGTGGAAGGGGTTCTCGACCATCCCCATCTTCTCTCTGAAGTAAGTGAACTTGATCTTACTTAGAGCCTTTGTGAGAATATCTGTCACTTGTTCACTTGTAGGAGTGTATCGCAACTGTACTGCTCCCCTTTGGACATAGTCCCTGATAAAGTGACACCGAATGTCAATGTGCTTCGACCGGTCGTGAAACATAGGGTTTTCAGAGCGCTGAATGCAACTCTGATTATCGCACATAATCCCGATCAATTCTGTCCTCTTCTTGAGTAAGTTTAAGAGCAATTTTCGGAGCCATATGGCCTCGCACGAAGCTATGCTTGCTGCCATGTACTCTGCCTCGGCTGAGCTCAGTGCTATGAACTTCTATTTCTTGCTGCACCAGGAGGTCATACCTGATCTGAGACTGAAACTGTACCCACTAGTACTTTTCCGATCTACTGTGCTTCCAACCTAGTTTGCATCTGTGAACCCATTCTACTGGATCTCATTTCCCTTGGTGTAGTTTAGCCATACTCGACTGCCCCTCTCAAGTATTTGAGAATATGTTTGGCTGCTACCTAGTGAGCCCTTGTTGGTTCCACCATGAACTGACTAAGGGTATTTACTGCATAACAAATGTCTGGTCTCGTGTTGACCAGATACATCAATGACCCGATGAGCTGTCTGTACAATGTGGGATCAGCCTCATCATCCTCTGATGTGTTTATCTTTTTCCAGTTAGTAATCATTGACATGGCCATGGGTCTACAGTCTTCCATTTGAAATCTCTTCAGCATTTCTGTCGTGTATCTTCCTTGTCCCAGGAAGATTTCCCCTTCCTGTTGCCAGACTTCTAAACCAAGAAAATAGTGCATCTGCCCCAGGTCCTTCATGTCGAATTCTATTGCCAGATTCTCCTTGCAGTCTTTGATGAGCTTGGATGACCCGGTCAAAAATAGGTCATCCACATACAAAACAAGAATAAGCGGCTCATCTCCTACTCTTAAGTAGTATAAGTTGGGATCTTTGTCACTCTTGACGAACCCCATCTTCTACAAGTAGCCATCAATCCGACCATACCATGCCCTGGGGGCTTGTTTTAAGCCATACAAGGCTTTCTTAAGTCTGCAAACATGAGTCTTCTGCTCATGTGTCTTGAAGCCCTCTGGCTGCTCTATGTACACTTCCTCCTCTATCACACCATTCAAGAACGTAGTCTTGACATCCATCTGGTGAATCTCCCATCCCATCTGCACTGCCAGAGAGATGATGGATATGATAGAAGTGTATCGTGCTACTAGAGCAAAGGTCTCTTCATAGTCAATGCCTTCTTTTTGGGCATACCCCTTTGCTACAAATCTTGCCTTGAATTTCTCTATGCTGCCATCTGCAGCATATTTGATCTTGTAGATCCATCTGGATCCTACAACATATCTGTCCTGTGGTCTAGGGACTACTTCCAGACATCATTTGTCATGATGGAGCTATACTCCTCCACCATGGCATCTATGCATACCTGATGCTGAGCTGCTTCCCGAAAGGTAGAAGGCTCTCCAAATTTGGCTACCAACACCTGATATCTGTCAGGTTGTTTCCTTATCCTCTTCCCTTCTCTAGGTGCTCCAACAAATCCTTCTGCATCTCTAAGAATCTGTTGGATTTCTCTGCTCAGTCTCCCATCAGTGGTGGGCGGTCTCACCTGTTCTTCCTCCTGTTCTTCGTCAAAGGAGCTTCCCTCAGAAATATTGTGCCTTGGAGAGGCATTGGACCTCTCCTCCATAGGTCGTTGGGGTTGTACCAGTGGATCTTCCTCAATATGCGTATCTGTGGCCATCTCTCGAGATTTCCTAAAGGCTTTCTCCTCCAGGAATTTTACATCCCTTCTTGCCACGAATTTCCTGCTCTCTGGGATATAAACGCGGTATGCCTTTGCATTCTCATTGTAGCCCATCAGAAAACCCTTTTCTGAAGTTTGATCCAGCTTCTTCCTCTTTTCCTCTGGAATGTGGCAGTATTCTATGCAGCCGAATATCTTGATGTGGCTCACTTTTGGCTTGCTACCTGTGAACACACTTTCGGGAGTAACCTTTCCCAAAGCTCTATTGGGAACTCTGTTCTGAATATAAATAGCTGTGTTGTAGGCCTCTGCCCATAAGAATTTGGGCATCTCCTGGTTGTACAACATTGCCCTTGCAACTTCTATTATGGTCCGATTCTTCCGTTTTGCAGCTCCATTTTGTTATGGATTGTAAGGAGCTGTCCATTCTCTCTTGATGCCTTCCTGTGCACAGAAATTAATGAAGTCTTTATCGATATATTCTCTACTGTTACCTGACCTCAACTTCTTGATCTTCTTTCCTGTAGAGTTTTCCAGCAATGCTTTGAAATCTTTAAACTGATTAAAGACTTCATCTTTGGTCTTTAGAAAACAGATCCAAGTTTTCCTGGAATAATCATCAATGGAGGTGGAAAAATACTTTGCCCCACTGAGAGCTGTTGTGGACATCGGACCGCAAATGTCAGAGTGTATTAACTCTAATACACCTTTGGCTCTACTGCTGCTTCTTGGAAATGTTGCCTTAGCGTACTTTCCTAGTACGCATCCCCTGCAAACTTCGTCTTTCTTTGTGCTGAGTTTAGGAGCCCCTATGACAGTATGTTTGAGAATCCCCAAGGCTCCATAATGTAGATGCCCCATCCTTCTGTGCCATAACTCATTCAGATCTCTGTTGTCTGTGCTGCCGATCAGGGCCACTGGAGATTCAAGCTGGAGCTTGTACAGCTTGTGACTCCTTACTCCGATTTGTGCCTTTTTACTCCAGTTAGGGTGTTTGACATACACCTTATATTGAATAAAGTATACGTCATAGCCCTTGTTCTGAAGTTGAGACACCGAGAGTAAATTCATCCCCAACCCTAGTACATGCAGAACATTTGTGGCTCGAATCTTGTTGCCATCCTCCATCTGAAATGTTACGGTACCTCTCTTGATGGTGGTACATTTTGCCTTATTTCCCATAGTTATTTGGAAATTCATCTGTGCTTCTTGATAGCTCGAAAAACATTCTCGAACCCCCGTCATATTAGCAGATGCTCCACTGTCATTATACCAAACACTTGGAGGAGCTGTGCTTGACACATAGGCAAGATCCTCCTCTAGTCTGGATGCCAACACCTTCATGTCGTGTTTTCTCTGCATTTCTGTGTGCTCTGGAGGACTGCGTGAACCCTTCCTTTGGTCCATGGCAGATCCTCCCGTCCTGTTTTTAGTCTTTTGCTCTGATACCATGTGAAATTTTCAAGAGGAAAATATTTCTGCAATACTTGGTTTATTTCTCCTACTTATGAGATAAGTTATTTACAGATGCTTCAGTAAATTCTGAAATAAACACATTTGCAAATCTTCACTATCGTTAAGAGCATAAGAACAGAAAGATAATTTACACCAATAGCACAATAGAAATAACCACACGAACACAGATGTTTTTAGACAATTGTCGTCGGAAAAACTCAATGTGGGAAAATTGGTTCCAGCAGATGAGGGTTTTATATTTATCTTCAGAAATGGAAAGTACATTTACAGGAGTTTGATGAGCAGAGAAAAATTAGGAACACCTGGCTGAATTTTCTAGACCTTCCAGACAATTTTCGGACCCTCGGGGTGAACTCCTCCACCCTCTGCATCATCCAGCGTGAATGCTCTGCATAGTCCCTCTATGGACTGCATGGAAGGGTTCTTGCTGCTGATTAGCCCACCCTTCCCTTCACCCTCCTGAGATCTGCTTCCCGATAACTGACTCCTCCCTCCTCCTTCTGCTTCTACAACCCAGCCTCTACAAACTCACCCACTGAAATAGAATTCCCTTGCTTTAGAATTGATTTCCTTTGGGTACTGAGAGTGTCCTCGGTTTGATTTCCAAATGGCCCTCAAGTCTCTTCTTAGATCCTTCTCGCTGATGAATCAATGACCAAGATTATATCTTTAATCAACGATTCAGAATAAAAGATGACTTGATCTTTGTCTTCTAGAAGATTCACACTCTGCTCTATTAATACCCTTTAATTATTTAATTTCCCTAAGTTTATACTTAGGGTCAACATTAAAATAATTAATTATTTTAATAAAGTCATATTCGAGTGGAATTTCCACAAACGATTTTTGGGTTCTCTGGATAACTGATGTCTAAGCCTTTCTACCAAAGATGAGACTTAGAACACTTTCTGTGCTATAGGAATCAATAGTGATGTGTTGTCGCTCGGATTGTACAGACACCGTGACAACGCTCAAGACTGGGTGTTGATATTTTGAAGTGTTGGGGCAACATCAGATGTGCTCTAGCTCCCAAACTTGGTGGAGGGACTAGAGTACGTAAGATCTCCAAGACCCATAAAGCGTTTTAAGAAATTCCATTAGGTTTAAGAGATATTTAATTGATTAATCTTTTTAATTAAGGACCCTAAGTCTAACCTAGGAAAATTAAAAGATTAAAGTTAATTAAATTAAACATGTGATAGAATGACTTAAGTGACGTGGATCAAGCATCTTCTAATCTTAGCCGTCGATTCAAGATTACATCATGACTGTTGAAGTTTCAACGAGAAAAGTATAAGAAGAGGGCTTGGGTCAATTGGAGAACACACACACTGGTGGGGCACTGAAGCTAAGCTAGAATTCTAGGGCGTGGTTTGCTAAGAATTTACTTCGATGTTAATGCTGAAGATTTTAGATTAATAACTTCGATGTTAATGCTGAAGATTTCAGATTAATAACTTGTTTAAGTAGGAGAAGTAAATCAATAATTTAACAGTAGGGTTTCTGTTTAAGTAAATTCGGAAATTTTCACACGGGGGCTGTCACTTTGATCCTTGCCCACTCCGTTCTAGTTGTCTTCCAACAACAGGCTATGGGTGTAGTCCCTATGGAATGAGGTGAAGGAAAACAAGTTGGAAACCAACTTGTTTTGGAGACATGGATGAGTGGCCTAGCCACTTTGTTGAATTTAACCAAGATTATTAATTTTATTATATTTTAAAGTATGAGATCAGTGCCGTAATGGAGTCACAAATTCTTGCTTATAGTAAATTGTAACAACCAAAATTCATATATGCAGCGGAAATCTTTAAAATACTTTAAAGATGTAAATGTCCATTATAATACATGTAATTTCATATTGAATATTATATATAAGAATTGGTGTGAGATGATTACAAGTGAAAGTGAGGGTCTGCTTATATACCCTAGGCAGGTGCCCCTTCACTAATGGACATGTCCTTATAATGTCCTTAGAAACACGTCGACAATGTTCTATTGCATGTGATTATTACCAAAAGAATTCTAAATATGTCTCTTCAATATTAACTATTAGTTAGTTAATCATTAATTATGATTATTATTATTTACATTATTTTTATATAATTTTTATTCATAACATAAATTTGAGCCAAATAACCGGATAGAAACCTGCTGCTTGAAATGCTTGACTAACTTATATGATATGCAAGTTCTAGAACCTATG
Organism: Pinus albicaulis; assembly: GCA_034641835.2. Taxonomy (NCBI): domain Eukaryota; kingdom Viridiplantae; phylum Streptophyta; class Pinopsida; order Pinales; family Pinaceae; genus Pinus; species Pinus albicaulis. The sequence continues at coordinate 1,380,159,489 of CM076574.1, forward strand.
TGAGATGTAGTGATCTTGGTAAATTTTAATAGAATGCCTAGTCTAAGTGGAGCCTTTCCCCTATCAATTTTAAGAAGCAATCCTCGAAGAAAGTTGTGAAATGGCAGCCAATGGGAAGTAGACAACAACCTGATTAATGATACCTCCCCCTGTGTTCCACTCACCCAGTGCCTTCGGCGCTACAAAGGCTGTGGCTCTGATGACTGCAAGGTGTCTGTGTTAACCACTAGGAGAAATTGAATCTCTCAAGCTAGTTTGAAAAGGGTTGCCCTAAATCTCTATCAACCTAGCTTATGCTAGGAGGTAAATTTTAATGCAATCTAAGACCTAGAATGCTTGTGCAAGAGATTATGAGTGAGACTATCTTGAGTTAAGATTGTTTATGGCACTTAAGTACTTATTGTGAATTGTCTTAAAGCCAGAGTACTGAAGCGCATAAACCCAACATTAGACAAAAAATGTATATATGTTATTAATAAACTTGAATGGATGAATACACTGTTGGAAGCCCTGGCTTAAATACAACCCTAGGTGCCCTTTGGTGAATATCATGGCCTTTAATTATTCACTAATTACAATTTATTTAATTTTATATAACATTGCCTTCCCCTTGAAAAGATGCTTTGTCCTCAAAGCATATGTAATGTCGGGTGTTGTTGACGAAATGCTTCTGTCTCCCAAGAAGCTTCTTCTTTTGGTAAGTCCTTCCACTTGATAAGTTATTCTTTGATTACTCGTGATTGCAACTTCTTTTCCTTGATGGAGATGATACCTTTTGGCTCTAGAATAACCCTTCCTTTGTCATCTAAGATCGGAAGTGTTGTTTGCGCTGATTGATTTTCACTAAGTGCTTTTGTAAGGCAAGATACATGGAAAACGTTGTTAACACGACTTTTATCAGGAAGGATTAAACGATATGCTACTTTGCTGATCTTTTTGTCGATCTGGTATGGTCCATAAAACTTTGGTGCCAATTTGTTTTTAACCTTCTTTTTTAATGGCAACTGCTTGTAAGGTTGAAGTTTAACAAATACCCATTCTCCAACTTCAAATTCTCTCTCCATTCTATTTTGATCAGCTTGCTGCTTCATACAATTTCTTGCATTATGTGGATTTTCTTTAAAAGTTTGGACGAATTTTTGAGTTTCTTCTAACTTGTTTTTGACAGCTGGAAGCTTTGTCTCGATGATAGTGAATTCCTTCCATTTCCGAGGTTCGTAACGGTACAGAGCTTGCAATTGAGTCATTTTTGCTGACTTGTGTAAGTGGAATTGTACCAACATTTAGCGAGATGTAACCACTAAACCCATTAATTTTGTTTGTCTGTGGTATAACAACGTAAGTAGGCCTCTAAGCATTTATTGACAACCTATGTTTGGCCATCCGTTTGAGGATGGTAAGTTGAACTCATATTGAGGTAGGTTCCTATATGTTTGAAGAATTCCTTCCAAAAATTACCCTTAAATTTGGCATCTCTATCGCTCACAATGACCTTGGGAAATCCATGTAATTTGTCAACATTTTTGCAAAATATCTCAACGATTTGTTTTGCTAAGTCTGATTTCTTCATTGCAATAAAGTGAGCATACTTGGTGAGTCTGTCAACTACTACAACAATTTTATCCTTACCATCAGACATAGGTAACCCTTTAATAAGGTCCATTGATATTTCCTCCCATTCCTGATTCAGAATGTTAAAGGGATGAAGTAGTCTAGGTGATAATATTTTCATTTCTATTCCTCTGGAATTTATCGCATTTTGCTACATATTTTTGGATATTGTTGCTCATTCCCTTCCAAAAGAATCACTGTTGTGTGTTATCCTACATGTCCGACTGACAGTGAATCAAGTAACTCTTTGAGAATATTGTTTTTAAACCTGGAATTTGAATTCAGATAAATTCTTCCTTTGTACCATGGAATATCGTTCTTCCATTCAAACCTTGAATTTTGAGGAAGGTTATTGATTATGGCATTGGTTTCCGGATTTTTTGCGTATTCACTTCGAATCTCATTAAACCACTCTAGGGAAACAACTGAAACTGCAAGTAATGATGGTTCTTCATCTTTCCTAGACAGAGCATCTGCCACTACATTGTCTTTTCCCCTTTTATGTAATATCTCCATGTGAAAAGCAACAATTTTTTCAATCCACTTTTGTTCTTCAGAAAGTGTTTTTTGTTGGAGGAGGCATTGGAGACTGTTATTGTCTGTTCGTATGGAGAACTTACTTCCCAAAAGATATTGCCTCCACTTGGCTAATGCATGCATAATAGCGAGCATTTCTTTGTTGTATGTAGATTTAAGACGTTCTCGCTTATTGAGTGTAATACTCCCAATTAGCAGACAACTAATTGGAATATTAATTTTTGGTTAATTTTTGCCTTTCTAAAGTTGAATAGGAAATAAAGTAGTGAGGGGACCCATAAATCAAACATTAGAATAAAAACACTTTTCTAAAGTCACTTGGAAAAATAATTAAAGGCAAAGTGGGGCCCATGAGGCCAAGTAGCAGCACAGGAGAGGAGGCAGCTAGGACAATGCAATCACAGTGTGGGACCAGGCAGCGCAGTGGCAGTGTGGGAGAGGCAGCGCAACGCAGCAAGGGACAACGTGGCAAGAGGGACAACACAAAATTGGTGGGCCCAAGGGAATGTAGGGGTTCACTAGCATAAAAAGGGATAGAGGCAGCCTTTCTCATTCATTCTTGCATCTTATGATTTGTCTGTCAAGACTAGAGAATGCTTAAGCTGTTTAGCTGAGTGTTTAGCACAAGGGTGTCTTCGAGTGGAGATCCCAACCTTGTCCTCGAGGGACTTCGAGTGCCCACATAAGAGATGAGCCATTCCACCAGTTTTTGAGAGAAGCTTCATTGTTTCATCCACTAGGATTATGCAGTCATCTCCAGGGCAGCGCAATCTCTCAGGGGGTTACGCAGTCATAGAGGAGAGCAGCTCCGGGATAGGAGGAACTTCGTGAGATTCCAGTCCAGAGGTTTGTGAGGTATCAACCCTTCCATAGTTGTGTTCCTTAGATAGTTGGAGGTCCTTATTTCACCATTATCATCACAGAGGCTAGTGTACCCAGTAGGAGAGCGTAGTCATCCCAAGCGGGTGAATTTCCAGGGTCAACATTTCCAGAATTCCTTCGCGGGGTATTCTGGGTTTTTGGAGGAGAGACTGGTGTCCGAGTTTCATAATTTTCCGAGCAGCAGAGCAACCCCATCTTGCAGTCCCTTTTCGGCCAGCGACAACATTTCCAGCAGGATTGCATAGAGGAGCAACAACGCAGAGTAGAGATTGAGTAGAGTTTCTGATAGAGGAGGGAGAAACCATTTCAGCCTGCCTTGAGCAGGACAAGGTGCTATCATTCTAAGCACACTTTGTACTTGTTCCTCATTTCAGAAAATATAATAAAATGGCTCAGCTGTTTTGGTTTATTTGCATTGTTTTCTGTGTATGTCTCTATTTGTTGTAGTTTTTGTTTATGTTGCTTTGTATTGTTGTCTATTTCCCGTTTGAGATATTACAGTAGTATTGGAGCTCATAGACTTGGCTCAACCTGTGGAGAAATTAGTCTATGACACTTGAAGATAGAGAGTTCATCACTTATCGGAAGCAGGGGTACATGGACAAAGAGCGTAGGCTCGAAATCACACCTACAGAAGAGGACAACGTTTCGGTTGAGGAAGATAACGGAAAGGGACCAATGGCAGATGAGATAGATGACAAGGAGGAGTTTGGTAACCTCCTCTTGAAATCTGTACAGGAGCTTTCCAGAAAGATAGAGGAAATGGGGCAGAAGATTGCTGGAGAAAACGGACTGCGTGAGATTCCAACGGAGTTTCACAACGGAGAAAGGTTTGGTACTTCTCACCATGTTTTGGAGCAGAACGCTGCATAGCAGGTGGTGCTATGCACTCCCCCACGTTCCACCATGCCTACTTTCTTGACTTCAAGAGCAAGAACGGGAGGATCCCAGGAGCCGGAGGTGGCTCATTACGGGCAATATTTTGCAAAGTATCAGTCGTATGGGCGGGAGTTTGGAGAGGCCCTTACCTTTAACGAGTTTTGCCAGCTGAAGAACAATAGAAGACCCCACAGCCAGAATAGAGGAGGGTACACGCAGGGGAATGACTTGCAATGTACCGTAGGCAGATTTTTCTTGCTTGCCTTTGATGGATCATCAAAGTGTTCGGCTAAGGCTTGGGTGGAGAAGTTGAACATCTATTTTCAGCTGAACCAAATGGCGGAGGTAGAGGCTATCAAGGTGGTAGCGCTGCACCTTGAGGGGGAAGCCCACGACTGGTGGTTCCAAGGGATGTCCACGCTGGGTCACGCAGGGGTGACAACGTATGTAAAGTTCACTCAGAGGTTACTGGAGTGCTTGAGTTGACTAAGCTCAAGCAGTTGGGAAGCCCAGAGACTTACATTTCCGAGTTCCTGAAACTTTCCATGATGGTGCCAGACATGTCGGTGGCCAGGAGGGTATATATGTTTATTGATGGGTTGGCAGAACCATTGCATGGGCTAGTCAGATCCACTAGGCCCACTACGCTACAGGATGTAGTAGGGAGGACTAGGGACTTGCAGGATGCCTTGCCAAGGACGAGAGCTCCTTTTCCCCACAAACTAGTGTTCCAACAGAAGGGGAAAGACACGAGGGCTCCACCCCTGAGGGGGAATCAAGGCCGAGCTTGGATGATGATACCTGGAGAGACTTGAGACGGAGGAAGCTATGCTTCACTTGCCAGGAGCCATGGGCATTGGGTCATCGTTGTGCCGTAGGGAAGGCACACTACATTGAGGTCTTCTCCAACAGTGAGGGAGAAGAAGAGGCATATGAGGAGTTGGAGGGAGATGCAACTGTTGGTGCACTAGGAGGAGATCATCCACCATTACCTCCCCCAACAGCAGGAGGAGTAGCGTTTGCACCCACCGGAGGAGTCCTTGCATCTTTGCGGGGAGTTCCCAAGTATTTGACACTGAGAGTCCGAGGCACAGTCCAGTGACAACGTGTCTCAATGTTTGTGGATAGTGGGGCCACACATAACTTCATTGATGCCCAACTGGTGCAGCGGAGAGGCATACCGACAGAGAGTTTTGATGGGTTCTCCGTGTTGGTTCCAGGTGCCAGTACCATGCAGTGCATGCAGTATGTTTCAGCATTAGCAGTGACCATGGGAACATACACCATGATGGATCATTTCTTTGTGGTCGACATCCGTGATACCAATGTGGTATTAGGTGTGCAGTGGCTTATCACGCTTGGTAAGGTCACTACAGATTGGGAGACATTGGAGATGGAGTGGACGGATAAGAAGAGTGGGAAGCATGTGATGATCAGAGGCATGCACACATACCCTCCCCATACAGTCTCGGCACACCGGATGGAGGTAGATTTCTGGAAGGGAGATGTAGAGTGGGCAGTGGAGCTGCGTATTTCAGAGGCAGGAGCTATAGGGGAGCTAGTGCATGTTGATGTAAAATCTATATTGGACCGTTACTCCACGGTTTTTGGGGACATACCACCGGGGCAACCACCAGACAGGGGATTTGAGCATGCTATTGAGCTGGAGCAGGGGATCCAGGCAGTGATCACCACCCCTTATAGGTACCCCAAAGCCTACAGGGATGAGATTGAGCGAGCCATACATGAGCTCTTGGCGTTGGGAAACATCAGGCCCAATACTAGTCCCTTTGCTTCTTCCTTAGTCTTAGTGAAGAAGAAGGATGGCACATTACGGATGTGCATCGACTACAGGGCGCTCAACAAGAAAACCATGAAGAATCGTTACCCCATCCCCAGGATTGATGCGCTGATGGATGAGTTGAGGGAGCAATGTTGTTCTCGAAGATAGATTTGAGGTCGTGATACTATTAGATCGAGGTGAGGGACCAGAATGTTCCCAAAATTGCGTTTAGATGCCACTATGGCCACTTTGAGTTCTTGGTGATGCCCTTCGGGCTGACCAATGCTCCGGCCACATTCCAATCTTGTATGTACCACATCTTCCGTGGTCAGCTGAGGAAGTTTGTGCTGTTATTTTTCGATGAGATTCTCATCGATAGCCACTCATGGGAGGAGCACTTGCAACATATTGAGGTTGTACTTCATATTTTGGAGGAGCAACATTTCTATGCTAAGCTATCCAAGTGTGAGTTTGGGCTTACAGAAATGATCTACTTGGGGCATATCATTGGAGTGGACGGGGTAAGAGTCAATGAGGAGAAGATCCGGACCATCCGGGATTGGCCGGCACCGAAGAATGTGACAGAACTTCGGGGGTTTGTAGGCATCTGCACCTACTACCAGAAGTTTGTCAAGGGATTTTCACAGCTTGTAGCACCCCTCACTGACCTCACCAAGAAGGGGGCTTTTGGATGGACTGATGTTGCGTAGAGGGCCTTTGACAGGCTCAAGGAGGTGATGAGCAACTGTCTAGTGTTAGAATTTATCGGATTTCACGTAGCCCTTTGTGCTGGAGTGTGATGCTTTAGGAGAGGGGGTAGGAGTAGTTTTGATGCAGGCGGGCCATCCTATTGCTTTCGAGAGTCGAATGTTATTGCCACATGAGAGACTGTACCCAATATACGACAAAGAGATGTCAGCCATCATGCATGCGTTGGCCGAGTTCTGGCAGTACCTAGTGGGTAACAAATTTTGGGTGAGGACTGACCACAACAGTCTCTGGTTTTTCCTTGAGCAGAAACAGTTGCAGGAGAAATAGCAAAAGTGGGTCAACAAAATGCAGGCCTATGACTTTGACGTTGAGTATGTCAAGGGGAAGAACAATGTGGTGGCATATGCCTTGTCACGGAGGCTAGCACCGTTGTCTTTGATGAGTCTTGACGCAGATTGGAGAGCCCAGTTGTTGGTGGAGTATTCCAAGGACCGTTTTGCTTGTGAGGTGTTGGATGGACAGGTGAGAAATGACAGGCATCAAGTGATGGATGAGGTCATCTATTACCGGGATAGGATTTACTTGACAAGTAACTCCTAGCTTAGGGAGAAGATCTTTCGTGCAACCCACGACTCACTGCTTTTAGGTCATCAGGGGTTCGCCAAGACTTAGAGGGCCATACGGGAGAGGTTCTCATCGAGGGGCCTCAAGGAGGATGTACTCCGGCATGTCAGGGGGTGCGAGGTTTTCCAGAGGAACAAAGGAGAGTTGAGTCATCATGCGGGCCTGCTACAATCGCTTCCCATTCTGGAGGGGAAATGGGAGAGCATCTCCATGGATTTCATCACAGGGTTACCCATGGTGCAGGGTAAGGATTGCATCTTTGTAGTTGTGGATCGACTGACAAAGTATGGACACTTTTTCACCATCTCCGCACGATACACTACTTCACAGGTGGCCAAGTTGTTCTTCAGTGATGTTTTCAGACTCCATGGTCTCCCAAAGACCATAGTCAGTTATCGGGACAATCGGTTCATGGGCAGATTTTGGCAGGAGTTGTTTCGTTTGGTGGGACCTAGTTGACACCTAGTACCAATTATCATCTGCAGACGGATGGGCAGACAGAGATAGTGAGCAAGCGGTTGGAGGGATACTTGAGAAACTATGTCTCGAGGCAGTAGAAGGTATGGCTGCGTTGGCTCCACTTGGGGTAATACTACTACAACACGATAGTCCCTATGTCGATTGATATGTCTCCATTTTATGCTTTGTATGGATATCATGCTCTAACTTTTGTTGATGTTATGTTTGGAGCAAGCAAGGCCCTAAGGGCGAAAGATTGGATCCAAGAGAGCCAAGACATCCTCCGAGCTCTCAAGGATAACCTGGCCACTGCGCAGTACTAGCAGAAGTTGTATGCAGACAGAGGCCGCATAGAGAGACAGCTTGAGGTAGATGATTTCGTTTACCTCCATCTTCAGCCATACGAACAGTCCACGCCGAAGCAGAAGAGAGCAGAGAAGCTCAAACCCCGCTTCTATGGGCCATACAGGGTGATTAGACGAGCTGATGAGGTGGCATATGAGCTAGAGCTACCAGCTAGGAGCCGAATCCATAACATCTTCCATGTCTCATGCTTGAAGAAAGCTTTGGGGCAGCAGGTGACTGCCATTATGGAGCTCCTACCTACAGATGGTGAGGGGAATTTGGTGTTGTAACCAGAAGCCATTCTAGACACTCGGGAGAGATAGCTGAGGAGCAGGACAGTCAAGGAATTTCTGATCAGGTGGAGGAACCTTCTAGATGAGGATGCCACTTGGGAGGGGGAGAAGATCCTCTAGCATCCATCTTTGCAGTTGCTCGAGGACAAGCAACATTTTGGCGGGGAGGATTGTAATATTCCTAATTAGCAGACAACTAATTGGAATATTCATTTTTGGTTAATTTTTGCCTTTCTAAAGTTCAGCAGGAAATAAAGGGGTGGGGGGACCCATAAATCAAACATTAGAATAAAAACACATTCCTAAAGTCACTAGGCAGAGTAATGAAAAGGAAAAGTGGGGCCCATGAGGCCAAGTGATAGTGCAGGAGAGGAGGCAGCTAGGACAACGCAGTGGCAGTGTGGGGCCAGGCAGCGCAGTGGTAGCGTGGGGCCAGGCAGTGCAACACAGCAAGGGACAATGTGGCAAGAGGGACAACGCAACAATTGGTGGGCCCAAGGGAATGTAGGGGTTCACTAGCATAAAAAGGGATGGGGGCAGCCTTTCTCATTCATTCTTAGATCTTATGATTTCTGTCTGTCAAGACTAGAGCACGCTTAAGCTATTTAGTTGAGTCTGCAGTGCTGTCTAGCACAAGGGTGTCTCCGAGCGGAGATCCCAACCTCGTCCTCAGGGGACTTCGAGTGCCCGCTCAGGAGAGGAGCATTCCGCTAGTTTTTGAGAGCAGCTTCATTGTTTCAGCCACCAGGATTACGCAGTGATCTCCAGGGCAGCACAGTCTCTCAGGGGGTTACGCAGTCATAGAGGAGAGCAATTCCGGGAAAGGAGGAACTTCGTGAGATTTCAGTCTGGAGGTTTGTGAAGGGATCAACCCTTCCATAGCTAAATTCCTTGGATAGTTGGAGGCCCTTCTTTCACCATTTTCATCACAGAGGCTAGTGTACCCAGCAGGAGAGTATAGTCATCCCAAGAGGGTGAATTTTCAGGGTCAGCCTTTCCGGAATTCCTTTGCAAGTTATTCTAGGTTTTTGGAGGAGAGACCAGTGTCCCGAGTTTCAGATTTTTTCGAGCAACAGAGCAACCCCATCTTGCAGTGCCTTTTCATCCAGCAACAACATTTCCAGCAGGACTGCATAGAGGAGGAGGAACACAGAGCAAAGATTGAGCAGAGTTTCTGATAGAGGAGGGAGAGATCATTTCAGCCTGCCTTGAGCATGCCAAGGTGCTATCATTCTGAGCACACTTTGTTGTTCCTCATTTCAGAAAATATAATAAAATGGCCCAGTTGTTTTGGTTTATTTGTAGTTTTTACTGTGTATGTCTCTATTTGTTGTAGTTTTTGTTTATGTTGCTTTGTATTGCTGTCTATTTCCCGTTTGGGATATTACATTGAGTTTCTTGCTTTCCAAAGCTATTGGATGACCATCTTGCATCAATACTGCTCCTATACCAAAACCTGAGGCATCACACTCAATTACAAATAGTTTTGAGAAGTCTGAAGTTGTCGATACAAGGGCTTTCAACATAACTTCCTTCAAGTCTTCAAAACACTTTTCTGCTTCATCATTCCATTGAAATGAGTTCTTCTTTAGAAGGTTCGTTAGGGGTACGGTTATATGGGCATAGATTTTAATAAATCTTCGATAATACCTGGTCAATCCAAGGAATCCTCTTAGCTTGGAGATATTAATTAGTTTGTGCCATTCCCTTATAGCCTTGATCTTATTAGGATCCACTTTTACTCCTTTCTTGGATATTATATGTCCGAGATATTCTACCTCTTCTTTACCAAAAGTGCATTTGGACTTCTTGGCATATAATTGATGCTCTTCCAATACGGCAAGAACTTTCTCCAAATGTTATAGGTGCTTTTTCCAAGTTTTACTATAAATTAAAATGTCGCCAAAGAACACTAACACAAACTTCCTTAGATATTGACGGAATAGCTTGTTCATAGTAGCTTGGAATGTTGCCGGTGCATTGGTTAACCCAAAACACATTACTTTAAATTCATAATGACCTCCATTTGTTCGAAATGCAGTTTTTGCTATGTCTTCCAACCTTATTCTGATTTGGTAATACACTCACCTTAACTCCAATTTTGAGAAGTATTTAGCTCCATGTAGTTGACCCAACGTTTCATTGATAAAAGGAATTGGAAACTTGTTTTTGATTGTTATTTTGTTTAGTCCTCGATAATCGATGCATAATCTAAATGATCCATCTTTCTTCCAAACTAATACAACTGGAGCAACATACATACTTTTACTTTTTGTGATGATGCCACACTTTAAAAGATCTTCTACTAATCTCTCAATTTCAGTTTTTTGATGATGTGGATATCGATACGGTTTGATGTTGATGGGATTTGATCCTGTTTTGAATTCTATTGTATGCTTGATTTCTCTTTTAGGAGGCATATTCATTGGAAGGTCTTAGAATACTTTTTTGTGCTTTTGAATTAGCTCCTGGACTTCTGGTGCTTCTTCGTTGTGTTGATATTTTGGGATGTTGGGGTAGCATCGGATGTTGTCTATCTCCCAAACTTTGTGGAGGAGCTGGAGTACATGAGATCTCCAAGACCTAGAAATCGTTTTGAAGAATTCCATTCAGTTTAAAAGATATTCAAATAATTAATCTTTTTGATTAAGGACCCTAAGTCTAACTTAGGAAAATTAAAAGATTAAAGTGAATTAAATTAAACCTGTGATGAGAATGACTTAAGTGATGCAGATCAAACAACTTCTAATCTTAGATGTTGATTAGAGATTAGATCACGGTCGTTGGTTTGCCAACGAGAAAAGTATAAGAGAAGGGCTTGGGGTCAATTGGAGAGCACACACACTGGCAGAGCACTGAAGCTAAGCTGAGATTCTAGGGCGTGGTTTGCCAAGAATTTCAGAAGTGTTTCAGCTACAACGAGGGGCAGTATTGGTAAGCAGGACGGTTTGATCCCAGGCCAAGAGTAAAATGAGGGCAGAGAAGGAGCCTTCCAGAGCAGCGCAGAGGCAGTAGCTACGTAGTCCAGCCAAGAGACCAGCAGGGGCAACGTAGAGGCAATAGGAGTCAAGCAAGGCTGACGCAGGACCAGTTAGGGCAGCACAGGGGCAGCGTAACCCCTTCTAGGGTGACACATGCCCTTCCTGAGCAACACAGAGGTTGACGCAGGTGAGTCAGACTGATGAAGAGGGCTTTAGAGTAGCACTAGGGTTTCCAGAGGCCGGAAAGGGTCTAATTTCTGTAAATCCCATTTGAGGGTGTGAATCAGTCATATTTTTCTGTCTTTAGGATAGAGGTATTGCTGCCATTTATATTTCTCTGTCGGGTTAACCAGTTTTGGTGCTCAGCATTGTTGTACTTAGAATTTGCATAATAAAAACCCTCCAGAAGCTAGCAGCATTGGGTTTTTTCGGGGACATTTGTCCAAAAAATCCTTGTGTGTCACTTTGTCTATGAGCATGTTATTCAATATTTGATCTGTATGTGTAGGCTGTTAAATGTATTTACTTCGATGTTAATTTTGAATATTCAGATTAATAACTTTTATAAGTAGGAGAAGTAAATCAAGACTTAATAGTAGGGTTTCTTAAGTTTAAGAAATTTTCACATGGTATTAGAGTGATTGCGGATCAAGCTAGATCTCCAAGAAGACGACTGGAGAAATTTGTGTTGCAGAAGGCAGCCGCAGTAGTAGAGAATCCGGAGAGGGCAGTGCAGCACCAAAAGGACGAAGAGGCAGCAAGAGCCATGCAAGGGCTGACGTGGTCCCAGTTGGGTGACGCAGAGACATCACAGTGCCTTCCAAAGGGACACAACAGCAGCCTGCGTTGCGAAGAGGTTGCGTTGAGCCAGTCTGCTCACGCAAAGGCCAGCCAGAGTGATTCAATCCAGTAATTGATTGTTGTGTAGTGCCGTGAACCGAAAGCTGAGCTGTAGATCTTCAACAGTTGCTGGTGGGGTGAAGATTCTGTCGGTGCAGAATTGTACATGAGCTAAGTTGACAAAGAGCAGGAGGATAACCGCTGCTCAGCAGATTTCATTGCCAAAAGAAATATGAGAATCGATCGTAGGGTGATCGAAGAGAGCTTATTCGTTGTGTTTGGCAGATTTCAAAGGAGGAAATCAGTTGTTAGAGGGAGCAGAGGGTGCCTTTTTTGCCAAGGACCCTAGATTCAAGTTTATGTTGAGAAGCGGGGAGAGGAAGATCTATTCCGACAAAGTAGATCTGAGCAGATGGCGCCACACAGACTGCGTGATCAGGATAGGTTGGACGTCCGGTCCAACTTTGCTATCTGGAAGGCTAGAATCCTGGTACTCGTGGAGGCATATGACTTGAGGGAGCATGTAGAGAGTGTCGTGGCTACACCAACCGATGCGAAACTCCTGACAGAGCATAATGAAGCAGCAGCACATGCCAAGCTCTTCATCATGGACGAGGTTAAAGATCATGTGGTACCACACATAGCCGAGAAGAAGACGGCTAATGAGATGTGGAAAGCTCTAACCACATTGTATGAGGGGAAGTTTGTCCAGAGGAAGATGCTTCTGGAGAACCAACTGAGGTTATTTATGATGACCAAGGGAGAGGAAATCGATCCTTTCCTATTCAGACTGTAGTTGATCCGGGATCCGCTGACTGGCATAGGGGTCAAGGTGGAGGATGATGTCATGGTGAGGACTGCTCTAAATGCAGTCACAGAGGATTGGGAAACATTTGTCCAAAGCATCTTGGGCAGAGTGGACCTTCCTAACTGGGACGATATGTGGGCTATCCTCCGACAAGAGGAGATTCCCCGAATGACCAAGAGGCAGACCAACACCAGTTCGAGTAAGGTGAAGGAGGAGGAAGAGGAAGAGGAAGATGCAGCCCTGGCATCAAAGAAGCAGCAAGGGAAAAAGAAGCGTGATTTGTCAAAGATCAACAGCTCTAATGTGATGAATCCCAACACTTCACAACCATTGTCCTCAAAGGAAGAAGGACAAGGAAGCTTCGAGTTCCAAGGTTGTTGTAGCAGACGATGGCTCCGACGATGACGTAGCCATCAGCACCCATGAACCACGGAGGTGGGGCAATATTGATCTGTAGAACAGCTACAGAGTGGTGGCGGGATCCTTTCATAGCCCAACTCTTGGATCACATCTGTGCTACAGGAGCCTTAAGACAGTAGCAAGGAAGGATTGGAGCAATGGATGCAAAGATCATGGATGAAGCAGAGGTAGAGACTGGGACGCTGTAGAGGGAGCAGCACAGTGCAGAGGCAGCAGCAGCACAGAGAGGATGATGTGACTTCAGCGGCGCAAAGGAGGCATGCTTACGTACTACAGAGCTATAGCAGTGCAGTGGCTATAGGAGGACAGTGCAGAGCAGCAACCTATGGAGCTTCAATGATGAGATGCAGCCCGAATAACTTATCTGTCATTGGGCAGTGATCCTTCACACATTTTCAAGAATCGAAAGGTGGCAAAACAGCTAGCAAAGGGCGTTAAGCAAGTGGTAGCATGATGCAACAATTTGAGAGGGGAGTTGCGTGATGGGGATGTGGTGGCGACCGTGGCGTATTCATGGGAAGCAAAGAGACAGAGAGCAAGAACAAGGAAAGTTGATGTAGGGGCAACAGCTACATCGCGTAAACCAATACCGTAGGATTAGAGTAGTACCGAGGTGAAGTGTAACACACAACACATTCCTCGCTAAGAGTGGGAGTAAGAAAGAGATTTGGGGTGTAGGGGTAGCATCGGATGTGCTCTAGCTCTGAAATTTTGTGGAGTTGGAGTACATGAGATCTCCAAGACTTAGAAAGCGTTTAGAAGAATTCCATTAGGTTTAAGTTATATTTAAATAGTTAATCTTTTTAATTAAGTACCCTAAGTCTAACTTAGGAAAATTAAAAGATTAAAGTGAATTGAATTAAACATGTGATGAGAATGACTTAAGTGACGCGAATCTAGCAACTTCTAATCTTAGAATTTGTTGATTGGAGATTAGATCACGGCCCCATTGGTTTGCCAATGAAAAGTATAAGAGAAGGGGAATGGAATTCGATTGGAGAACGCTAGAAAAGGAGAGCATTGAATGTTAATTTTGGACAACTAGGTCCAATCTCCATGTTGTGATGCTCAGATGAAGATGCTAATATTTTTATTGGATTCCTCTTTCGGAGAGGTGCAAGATCGATCTAAAGATCATCTTGATCCAATGAGCAGAACATTTATTTTGAATTTATTCAAGATATATGTACGGAGTTAGCCTTAAGGTTTTGTGCCCCCAGCAGTTGTGTCACACACCCTCACTGATGGATATATATTGGTCAATGTTGGAGGACATTTTCACTCATCTCATCCTCATACATTTCTCTCTCCTCATCTGATTGGTTCGATGTCCTTGGTGGCTCTTCTCTCCGCAAGTGGGAAAATTCCAGCAGCATCACATTTCTGATTTCGGTCTAGGGTTTCTGCAGCAAACTATGACCAACGTTGACTTTGGTCAACGCAAGGTCAAATCGACCTGAAACTCTTCCAAAAGTTTGATTTTCCTAATCCGCATTTTCTGGCACTATTCCCGAGGCAAAACGTTGACTTTGACTTTTCAACGTTGAACTAGCTACTATCGCTATTTGTGTTGATCATTGACTTTTTGGGTTGACTTTTGAGTTGACCGTTTGGCTGTCCTAGAGGGTTGTGTGACATCGCTGGTTGGTTGACCATATTGATACTTTGTTGGTTAAAGCATCTTGTTGACCGCTGTAACGCATGAACACACTATATATTTCTGGCTTGTCTTCTGTTGATCTACTGGTATGTTCTATCAACATTTTACTTTATTGTTTATGTGATTGCTGTCTAATATTGAAGAGAAAGTAAAGTTGCATCAAGCATAGAACATCTACATAAATTTACATGGTATGAGAGCTGAGGTGAAGACAAAGCCCTAATTTGTAGCAATCACTGAAGAAGAGGATGGGTTCCTCAAATTACAATGGCTTTAAGGCTGATGACAAATTGATTGGGAAGGATGACTTCCATGCTTGGAAGATGACATTGGATCTTAACTTGGAAGACCAAGATGTCATGGACTATGTGCAGGGTAAAATCCAAGAGCCTCCATTCACTGTTACTGTTGCTACCAAAACAAAGTATAAGAAGGGGGAGATCAAAGCAAAGTTGATGATTAGGGACTCAATTCACAAGAGTTTGGTTGCCTACATGTCTTAGCTGGGCACATCCAAAGAGATGTATGATAAGTTGGTCCACATGTTCAAGGCCAACAATGCGAATCAAGTCCTATTCTTCAAGAATCAATTGAAGAATCTGAAGAAAGGTAGGGATGAGTCTGTTCAATCATATTTTCTGAAGCTGACCGAGATTAGGAACAATCTGCTGGCTATTGGGGAGACAATAGCTGATCGAGAGATGGTACTCACCGCACTTGGAGGGCTCTCATCTGAATGGCATGTGTTCAACACTACCATTCTCAATAACAATGTGATACCTGACTTTGACAAAGTACTATCGAGATGCGTACAAGAAGAGACAAGGATGAAGGAATATGAAAATGAAGGAAATGTTGCCTTCGCTGCTCATTCTAGGAAGAAGAACTTTGGTGGTCCAAGGAACAAAGGAAGAGCAAGGGCCCAACGAAAGAAGGGCAAGTGTTACACTTGTCACAAGCCAGGTCACTATGCTAGAGAATGCCCTTTCAAGAAGGATTCTCCTAGATGATGATGATAACAGCAACAGAGATACAGAGATTTGGAGGAATGGAAATCAAGGGAACAACGGGTTCAAGGAAAGAGGAAGACTCCCTCTCCCGGCGAAATGAATTCGACCTTTCAAAAGGTCGAGAAATTCGGGTAAGGTGGAATTAAATGTTGATGATAAAAGAAATGAATTCATTCTTGTATCTGCCCTCTCTGCTGCATCTCCACCCGACACTATGGATGTCTGGTTGATAGATAGTGGTGCCTCAAGGCACATCACTGGGTTCAAGGAAGCACTTTCTAATATGGTTGAGAAGGATGTTAACCTAAAAATTATCCTTGGAGATAATGCCACATATCCTGTGAAAGGGACAGGGACTGTGATCCTCCACTTGTCTCAAGGTCAAGTCCTCCGCTTGCAAGATGTACTATATGTACCTAATTTGAAGAAGAACCTTGTGTCTATTTCAGCCATGAAAGACAAAGGTTTCAATGTGGCATTCATTGATGGGAAGGTGTGCATCTGGAAGAAGAGTTTCAAGGAAGCTATCACGATTGGGTTTAGAGTTGATACACTCTACCAGGTTGGAGGAAGTCCACTAGGAGCGATGACATGTGATACTATTCGACAGACTGAACTATGGCACCGGAGGTTTGGACACCTTCACTACAAGGCCCTTCCCGAAGCAAGGAAGGTGGTGACGAGGATGCCCGAGTTCTCAAATAATCATGAAGGTGTATGTCAGGGTTGTGCCGAAGGAAAGCATACAAGGGGACCTTTCCCCTCAAGCATCACAAAGACATCTGATGTCTTGCAATTAGTACATTCTGATCTGTCTAGTATGCTTCCTATGACATCCTTGGGAGGATGTTCTTATTATATGACATTCATAGATGACTTCTCTCGCAAAACCTGGATATACTTCTTGAAGAAGAAGGATGAGGCTTTCATGTGGTTCCGTACCTTCAAAGCCTTGGTGGAAAATCGGCAGGAAAAGATCGAATGGCTTGAGAGCGATAATGGCACTGACTATGATGCCACTAAATACGAGACGAATGAGACGAGCAAGTTCAAGAACCTGCTTGAGATCCAGAGAAGCTAGCATCGAGAGGGACAACTATCTATACTCCACGAGTAGAATGGCGTTATTTGAGAACGAAAGAATGGGCTCATTGTGCATAGTTATTAAAACCGGAACCGGTGACCGGACTGGTGGACCTAATGAACTGGGTTTCTAACCGGAACCGGTCAGATCTCAATGAACTGGATTTAAAAAAAATACATTAAATAATTATTTTTTAATAAAAAAAAACTATTTTTAAGATTTGCAACCATGATTCCAAGCCAATAGAGACAAAATATGCAAAGTTTGCTCATTTATATACCATGCAAAGGTGAATATATCAAAATGGCACCGAGTGCAATACATATCATTGAAAAATACATAAGCAATGAGGCTCCAAATGACCCATAAAGTCCAAAAACAATGATACAAGCTATGAGCATTGAGGTCATTGGCCTACATAGTACAGTGACAGTCTACTACAAATCTACATATATGATATTACTAAATTCTAATTAATGATCAACATTATCACTTGAAAGTTGAAACTTCTAATCATGATCAAAGTTCAAACTCAGTTGGTTGAACTTGAGTCTCCCGACCCTCGATTGCCAAACTTTGCAAGCGCTCCAGTCACAAACTTCTCTATTGGTTCAGTGACTTGAGTTTCAAACTTCTGAAGGTATTCTGCCCTAATATGCCCGATTACTTCATTTGGTGCTCCACATGGCTTTACATGGCTTCCTATCCCAGCCAAGTGTTGCTGGAACCTGTACAGTGTAAATACCCCCTCTTGCAGTAGATTTTTGGCAATATTTGCAAATCATTTTGCCATCAATCATATCACAATGAGCCCATGCAGTATCCTTGCCTTTTGGAGGCATGATGGCTACTACTTAGCTCAAACTTTATGTTATTCCACTACTCCAGCAAAAACTCAACTCTCCAAGCTCTCAATAAAACTCACAAAAGCTCAAAATGAGATGTGTGAGACAAATGAGATGGTACCCCTGCCTTTAAAGGATTGGGGAGGGTGTTTTTGGAGGGAAAAACCCCCCCTTTTCCCTCCAAAACCACACATTACTGGCCAAATCAACCTCTGTAGGTCCTTTTTGTGGCTGTGGCAGCTAACCGACTAGTTTATTGATAAACCGTTTATCAATAAACCGACCGGTTTGACCGGAAAAACAAGAGAAATGGGGTGCCTGACCGGGTTTTTTGACCAGTTTGGATTGGCTAGGCTCCTGACCGGCCGGTTTGACCGGTTACCGGCTCAAACCGATCGGTTTTTAATACTATGCCATTGTGGAAGCTGCCCGTGCCATGCTATGTGACCAGGGTCTATCGAAGTTTCTGTGGGGAGAAGCTGTGAAAACTGCTGTGTACATACAAAACCGATGCCCGCATTTCACTCTGGACTCCAAAACTCCTGAAGAGGTTTTCACTGGTAAGAAACCTGACGTCTCACATTTTAGTTGGATGTCCTATTTATTTTCATGTGACGAAAGAGAAGAGGAGCAAGCTGGATGCTTTTGGGAAGAAGGGAATGTTTATGGGCTACAACGAAACTTCGAAGGCCTATAGAGTCTATGTGCCTGGTCAAAGGGAAGTGGAGATATGCCACAATGTCACCTTTGACGAAGATGCTTCCCTGATGAAAGTAATCAATCTTCCAAGATCTGAGGAAGATCATGAAGCAAGGCCTGGAAATCAAGAAGAACCGAAGGATGAGACGATGCCCGATGCTGAAGGACTGATGGACCCGATTGATCCACCTCCTTCACTGGGGAAGAGACCATCATGGCTCAGGGACACTCTCGAGGATGTCGAGGGACATATGGCCCCAAGGGGGACATTCTGTGAAAGCAAGAAGATGAATAGATACCAAGGGTATCTAGTAGCCATGAGTTCTACTGTACAATCTGAGCCTGGATCTTTTGAGGAAGCCGTAAAGCATCAAGTCTGGAAGGATGCTATGCACGAAGAGTATGAGTCCATATTGAAGAATGATGTCTGGGATGTGGTTCCAAGTCCGAAGGACAAAGCAGTTGTCACCTCGAAATGGCTCTACAAGATCAAGCATGGATATGATGGAAGTGCTGAAAAGTTCAATGGAAGATTCGTTGCCCATGGCTTCTCTCAAAAGGAAGGCATAGACTATGATGACATATTTGCACCTGTGGCCCGATATACCACCATCCAATCAATCATAGCCCTTGCTGCTACGCAAGGATGGAGTCTTCATCAGATGGATTTGAAGACCGTATTTTTGCATGGTGCGATAAAGGAAGAGGTGTATGTGGAGCAACCTCTGGGGTTCGAAGTCCAGGATCGAGACCCCCATGTCTGCAGGTTGAAGAAAGCCCTCTATGGGTTGAAGCAAGCACCCAGAGTTTGGTACGAGAGGAGGATAGATAGCTACCTGATGAAGCTGGGCTTCACTCGTAGTAATGCTGATCTGAACCTTTACTCCAAGGTTGATAGAGAGAAGCCTCTCATTCTGGTGCTGTATGTGGATGACCTCTTCCTGACAGGTGCTAACCCTCTCATTCATCAATGCAAGAGGGAGCTCGCTGCTGAGTTCAAGATGAAGGACCTAGGACGGATGCATTACTTCTTAGGACTGGAGGTTTGGCAGAGACCTGGCGAGATTTTCCTTTCTCAAGGAAAATACATTGTGAAGCTTCTGGAAAGATTTGGTATGGTGGACTGTAAGTCCGTGTCGACATCGATGGAGCTCAACTTTAAGAAGTTGAGTGGCAGTGCTGCTGGGTGCGTGTTGGCAAATCCTACTGAGTATCGTCAACTCGTAGGGGTCCTGATGTTCTTAGTGAACACCCGTCTGGACGTATGTTTTGCAGTGAACACTTTGAGCCAACATATGGTTGAGCCTCATCACATTCACTGGGTTGGTGTCAAGAATCTGTTGAGATATCTTCGGGGCACGATAAACCATGGACTGAGATACACTGCCGGGAGCGTGACACTCCTTGAATATATTGATGCCGGTTGGGCTACAAGTGTGGTGGATCGTAAGAGCACATCGGGATGTTGCTTCACACTTGATTCTGCTTCGATATCATGGATGAGTAGGAAGCAGAAGTCGGTGGCTTTGAGCACCGTGGAGGCCGAATACATTGCAGCGAGTATGGCCTGTTGTGAAGCAGTTTGGTTGCAAAAGCTCTTCAGTGAGCTGAATACATTGCAGTGAGTGTGGCCTGTTGTGAAGCAGTTTGGTTGCGAAAGCTCTTCAGTGAGCTGTTCGGGCATGTACTAGATACCACCGTGATGCTCTATGATAACCAGAGTGGGATTTGGTTGTCCGAGAATCCCATGTTCCATGATCGATCCAAGCATATTGATATTAGGTACCACTTTATTCAGGATATGGTACAGCGAGGCACTATAAGGCTCGATCATATAGGAACTGATGAGAAGGTTGCAGATATTCTCACAATGCCCCTGGGGAAGGTCAAGTTCTTAACCTTCCGTGAGAGTCTTGGTATCGTGGTGCTGAGGGTCCTGTTGGACGATGAGCTCTGGGAGCTCTGGGGGCTTTGGGGATAGCTTCTTGGAGCTATAAGCAACCACAGGGCTAGACTTGCCGAACCTTGTTGGTGTGCTTCTGCCCCACCATTGTGATGATTGAGTTGGTTCTCCTCTCATTATCTGTGCCCTGTATGCATCCTACCCATTGAGTTCAGGGCTCATGGGAAGTACCTCTCATTTGGCCAGTAACATGGGAAAAGCTTGAGACTAGTAGCAAAGACTGATGGATGCATCAGAGATTGCCGTACTCTCTATCTAGGATGGCACGATCCAACCACTTGATCTTGGATCAAGTAATAGTGAGGTTTCGGACCTCCAACTGACTTCGAGTCAGGTAAACCAACCTCGGGTTGGTATGGGACTCTTTGTGAGTCCTATAGAGGTTTCGGACCTCTGGGATGAATCTGTCAGCCGAGAATGATGTCTTTGTGACCGACCCATTTCTGTTCTGAAATAAAGAAGCCAACAAAGCAAGTTACGGCGGGATGACGCAAGATGTTTGGATTGCACAGATGGATGGAGTTCTCCTTAGTTGAGAGGGAGTGTTAATTTTGGACAACTAGTTAAAAAATCCAAGTTGTGATGCTCAGATGAAGATACCAATATTTTTATTGGATTCCTCTTTCAGAGAGGTGCAAGATCGATCTAAAGATCATCTTGATCCAATGAGCAGAACATTTATTTTGAATTTATTCAAGATATGTGCAGGTCGGCCTTAAGGTTTTGTGCTCTAGCAGTTGTGTCACACACCCTCACTGATGGATATATATTGGTCAACATTGGAGGACATTTTCACTCATCTCTTCCTCATACATTTCTCTCTCCTCATATGATTGGTTCGATGAACTTGGTGGCTCTTCTCTCCACACGTGGGAAAATTCCAGCAGCAGCACATTTCTGATTTCGGTCTAGGGTTTCTGCAGCAAACTTTGACTAGCGTTGGCTTTGGTCAACGCAAGGTCAAAAAGACCTGAAACTCTCCCAAAAGTTCGATTTTCCTAATCCACATTTTCTGGCACTATTCCTGAGGCAAGACGTTGACTTTGAATTTTCAGCGTTGACCTAGCTGCTGCTGCTATTTTCTTTGACCGTTGACTGACAACGTTGAATTTTGGGTTGACTTTTGAGTTGACCATTTGGCTGTCCTAGAGGGTCGTGTGACATTGCTAGTTGGCTGACCATATTGAGACTTTGCTGGTTGAAGCATCCTGTTGACCGCCGTAACGCACCAACACACTTATATATTTCTGGCTTGTCTTCTGTCGATCTACTGGTATGTTCTATCAACATTTTAGTTTATTATTTATGTGATTGTTGTCTGATATTGAAGAAAAAGTAAAGTTGCATCAAGCATAGAACATCCACAAAAATTTACACTGAAGCTAAGCTGAGATTTTAGGGTGTGGTTTGCTAAGGATTTCAAAAGTGTTTAAGCTACAGCGAGGGGCAGTATTGGCAATCGTGACAGTTTGATCCTAGACCAAGAGTACAACGAGGGAAGAGAAGGAGCATTCCACAGTATCGCAGAGGCAACAGCTATGTAGTCCAGCAAAGAGCCTGACAGGAGCAGCGCAGAGGTAGCAGGAGTTAAGAAAAGCTGACGCAAGCCCAGTTAGGGCAGCATAGGGGCAATGTAACCCCCTTTAGGGTGATGCAGGCCCTTCCTGAGCAATGCAGAGGATGACGCAGGCCAGTCAGGCTGACGAAGAGGGCTTCATAGCAACGTTGGGGTTTTCAAGAGGCCGGAAAGAAGCTGAGTTCTGTAAATCCCGTTTGAGGGTGTGAATCATTCATATTTTTCTGTCTCCAAGATAGAGGTATTGCTGCCATTTATATTTCTCTGTCGGGCTAGTCAGTTTTGGTGCCCAGGATTGTTGTACTTAGAATCTGCATAATAATAAAAACCCTCCAGAAGCTAGCAGCACCGACTTTCCCGAATTGGGTTTTTCCGGGGACATTTGTCCAGAAAATCCTTGTGTGTCACTTTGTTGATGAGCATGTTATTCAGTATTTGATCTGTATGTGTAGGCTGTTAACTGTATTTACTTTGATGTTAATTCTGAATATTTAGATTAAAAACTTATGTAAGTAGGAGAAGTAAATCAAGATTTAATAGTAGGGTTTCTTAAGTTTAGGAAATTTTCACACGATGACCAAATTTGAAGTTAACATTTCTAATTGATGACACTGTACTATATAAGCTGGTGCTCCCTTTCGAATCATTTATATCATTTGGGATGTCGATACAATTTGATTCTCAGGTGGTTGGAAGGCATATAACTTGTACTTCTGCCCTTCCCATTTAAATTTTATAAATTGCTTTTGATGGTTGGCAGAGTAAGTGCCTAGGGTTTGTAACGATTGGATACCTAAGACCACATCCACTCCTAATTATATAAAATGGGTATTCTAGGTTATAGTCTTGAATCTGCATTTTGACTTTATGGCATTTACCTACCTTTTCAATGTTCTTACTGTCAGCTAGCATAACCTTCATGTTGGGCATGGGAAATGTGAAAATGTTGAGTCTTTTTGCCATGGTTGAATCAAAAAAATTGTGGGTGCTACTGGTATCGATCAAAACCATTACATTTTTCTTCTTGATATGTCCCTTTAATTTTAATGTCTGAGGTTGTGATATACCTGTCATGGTTGACAATGATACCTGTAGAATACTCTTATCATCTGGTTCTGGAGAAAATTGTGGCGAATTTTCAATTTTCTGTACTCCCTAATTCTTCATTGTTTGAATGATTGGTTGTTTCACATGTATACAAATTCTTGGTTTCTTTCCCTTTAGCAGATTTGTGTCTCGGGTTCCATTTTTCGCCACAACATTTGCATTTACCTTCTTTCATTGTTTGCATTTCCAAATTAGTTTTGTCTCCTTCACGAAGATGTGGTGGAACATATTTTATATTATCCGTGTTCGCAGACTGGGGAAATTTTCGTCTCGAATTTACTCTTTCAACCTTTGACAACATCTTTTCAAATTTCTTTTTAGCATCTTTTGCTTTTTGTCTTACTACTATCGTCGTAATGTCATGAAGCCCAAGTTCTTCCTGTAGATGGGGTTTAAGTCCTGTGATGTATGATTGAATGAGACGAGTTTCAGATATTCCAAGTACTCGTGTGGCTAAGGTTTCCCATTCCCAAGTTTATTCGTCCACGTCGCCTTTTTGTTGCAATCTGGTGAGTGCTGAGAAGAACTTTTCCTCCTTGACACCTTGGAATCTCATAAAGAATGCATTTTTGAACTTTTCCAATTGATGGAAAGTGTCGTCTTCTTCCACCACATATACTAGTTATATGCTTCGCCTTCCATTTGCATGGATGCATGTCTGATCTTTTCATCATCACTATCAATACCGTAAATATCGAAATATTCTTTTGCTTTTTTGAACCAAGCCACACTGCTTTTTTCGTTACTGTCAAATTTGGAGAGCTCAAGTTTTGCTCTTCGTCGATATGTAGCTAATGACAGAGTGAAGGGTATTGATTCGAAATCGACATATTTATGTATGGATTCCAGAGCTGCCTATTTTTAAAATCCGTGTTACTATTTTCTTGATTAGGTATGGAAGATGTCTTTGGAGACTCAGGTTTCTCATGTGAGCCTAACGAGTTTGATGAATTAGGAGAATGGAGATGTTGAGTAGCTTCCTTATTTTGGGGTATTTGATCTGGTGTAATCTTCATGCTGTCACAAATACAGGTCAGCATCACCATTGCTTGATCCACCTTACATGAAAGGTCTTCTTGATCCTTTTTAAATTCATTTTTGTTTTGCTTGAGCTGACGCTCTATTCTCTTTGTTGTGTCCTGGAGTGCTTCGATTTTTCGCCATGTCCGGTCACCTTAGCCTCAAGATCTATCAATATTTTATTGAAATCGACCATTAACATTGATGAATCCATTGAGCGGGTTTGAGGTGGAGTATATTTATCTAGCTTAACTCTTTTTCTTAACTTGATCCTATTTTTATTTTATTTTTTATTTTAATTTTCAAGTAATAATAATAATAATAATTATTATTATTATTATTTATTTATTTTTTAAATATATATATATATATATATATATATATATTTTATATATGAATATATTAATTATATGTAATATATAACGATATAGTATATATTCCCCGGATGCGGGTGTTATGGTGCATAAATTTTAGGAGCCACTTGGCCTCGCGGACGTTGGACATTCGTCCTCCTCACGCGGGCGCACATGGCCATCCCAATTTGATTAATGCCTGGAGCCTGAGGCTTTTATTCTCCACTACCCTCGAGCGCTCTACAATGTCCTCTTCGCTTCACTCCACCATTAACGTCGTCCTGCACTCATTCATTCTGCCCGTCACGCCATTTTTTCCTCTGCAGCCATTCATGGACCTTAAATTTGGGCATTCTGCTGCTTAGTTCAGCATTACGCTTTCTCTCCGGCTATAAGCTCTGTCGCTCCCTGCGCCTCTGCCTCTGCCAATCCCTGCTCCATCTCTCTGCTCCTTCGGCTCCCAGCAGCGATGCTGTGCATCCCCCATCGCCTCAGCTGCATTCCTACTCTGCCACCATGCCTCGTCGCCACCGCATGCATTATCGCAGGGGCGGTGGTCGTGGTCTCCCTTCTAGGCCTCCCATTCCTGCCACTGCTGGCAGAACTGTGAACTTCACCATCGTTTGGGCGGAGCCGGATGTCCTGGATCCCATTAGCCTCTCTGCCTACCTGTCAATGCATATTCTTGAGCCTTCCATTGAGGCCTCTAGCTTTGGTTCCCGCTCCAAGAAGCGTCTTCACAAGTCCAACATCTCTCCTGCCTCCCCCTTTCCCCCTCACAGGATGGTGGCCTTGCCGGTTCAGCAGGCCTCAAATAGTGAACGCAGTTGCAGCTTGGACGAGGATGGCACCAACATAGATACTGATGCTCACATGGCATTCTCTCCTCCGTCGAATGTCCACGTGGCATCCTCTCCTCCGCTGAATGCCCAGGTGTCCAAGTTGGAGGGCGATGAATCAGAGTACGTGTGCAGAATTGTGGAGGAGCCGCTTCAACCACCTTTTCAAGATGACAAGAATCCCACTGCCTAACAACTGGGTTCTTCTCTCAGTGCTTGCTTTCAATCAATTTCCTGTCACTTTGTCGCTTCTTATTTTCTGGTTTAGTCATGATATGTACGTGGTTGGTTTCCCTAATTTGGCAGCTTACTCTAAATTTTTTGAACATATCTCATGGGCTGGTTTTCCCACTTGGGGTAGTCCCTTTTTTGTTGTTTTGAAACTGGAATTTCCCGCCAGAGTTGGCTTGCCAACTTCGGGGGATGATGAATGTAAATTTTTGACCTATATAATATAATAGAAGTAGACCAATTTAGAAAAAAAAAAACGATATAGTATATATTGTAATATATATTAATACCCTACAACCACCACGGTAACTACAAATGCTACGTAATGTTTTCAGCGAATGTTTACAACGACGATCTTGCAACTTAACGACGACAGTCAACCTGTCCTTGGTATGCTGCGTGACTGGATACGTTGAGCGGATTGTCGAAAGTGGAGAATACGTTACATGACAGACTACATGGAAGGTAGCTCAGTGGGCGTAGAGAAGTGGAATGATGCGATGTTCGGGATGTAGTGTTTTGCGAGTAAGAAGTATAAGCAGAGATGCAGCAACGAGAATCGCTGAAGGAATATGCGGCTTGAGAAGGCGACGGTGAAGATCACAGCGGCACGATACAGGGAACGATGGAACAAGGAAACATGGGAGACAGAACGGGTGAGTACACAGCGATAGGTGACAGCGGAGGAGAACAACAATTCGTGACTGAGCGGTTTGTAGGCAGAATATCGACTACTTCGATACCACATGAAGCACATAAACCCAGCATTAGATAACAAATGTATATATTTTATTAATAAACTTGAATGGATGAATACACTGTGGGAAGCCTTGGTTTAAATACAACCCTAAGTGGCCTTTAATTATTTACTAATTAAAATTTATTTAATTTTATATAACAAGTACTTAACAATATTAAGATACAATCTTAAGCAAGATAAATGTTGAAAGATACAAGTGCAAACTTCAAGAAATTTCAACAAGATGCTTAACTAATTTAAACCAATTTATCCACTTATCAATCAAGATGCCAATTACAGTTACCGAAGATGTGAAACAAGATTATACGTGATCTTATTACTGAATGCCAAAGAGATAAGGAACTAAATTCACAAGAGACAAATAATGTTAGTCAATTTCACCATATAAATGCTAGGAACAAGTAATTATAAGATATAGAGTTATGAAGACATTTACATATTTTATGTTCCTATGATCCCTTTTATGAGGAGCAAGTGACTATTATGACAGCAATAAGCAATTTATGACAGCAGTAAACAAGTTATGACAACAGTAAATAAATGGTAATCCAACAATGCCTATGCTTTCTTAATGCTACAAAAAATTTGCCCAATTGCCAAGTAAGCTTGATTAACTGAAAAATCAGATGTGTTATCATTCTTAAGTTGTCTTCTTCATTGAATTTTCAGATCTGAAATATTTGTTAAAGCAGTAGGTGAATCAACAAATCAATAAGCAAATGATATCAACACCAATACCCAAAATGCCTAGAAATAGTAAAAACTCACCAAATTTGAAAAAATCAATTTTTAGTGGCCTTCAGAGGGACTCATAAATTTTCAGATCTGATATGTTTATTACAACAATAAATAAATGACAGATCAAACAACTAGCAATGCCTAAGACAATGCCCACAATGTCCAAAAATGACAAAAATTCACTTAAAACTGAAAAATTCAAAATTTTGATCCCTAATCAAGAATGTGCTTCAAAAATTTTAGATCTGAAATTTTCAGTTAGGCAAAAAATTCCAGCCAATAGAAAATCAGATCTAAGCCAAATCCAAGATGCCCAAGAGGCCATATTTAACAATTTTGACCAATTAGTATGTGATTTTAAGGCTTAATTCTTGTTGATTTAATTGTTGTAACAGAACAAAGATAAAACTAGGGTTTAGAGGTCAAACCCTATGCCTAAGCCTTGAAGATCCCTTTGTCAAAAGTTGTTGAAACTTTGGGATCAAGTTGCCGCCTTAAAAATATAATTGTTGAGCTTCAAAACCTGCAAAACCACCAAGTGTTCAATTCCAAAAATTCGGATTTGAGTTTCAGGTAAAGATAGGGCATGTTATCGCTTGTCGCCCACACCTACCTACTAGTTAGTGGGAAAAGCCTTCAACCCCACCAGGTGTGGTTGGTGGCAAGGAACTCAGAGAAGGCACTGTCACCTATTCCAGACTCTCTCCATTTAAGCTATCTCTTAGGTTAGCTATGGGGGGTGGTCTCTAAAAAAAAATTAAGTTAAAGATGTGAGTTTTCTAGGAGAGTTGTTAGAGTTAAATATATTACTTCAAATTTATCAGCAAAAAATATGATATGAGCAATAACCATCAATACATAAGATAAGCATGAAACATATCAGAAACCAGTGCCTCCAGAGTATTGCTCTTTGAAATGAATGTTGAAATTTGGTTATCGGAGGACAGGCGGTTCCCTAAGACTTTGATCTTTGGCCTAGGGAAAAGTGTCCAAAAGAATTTAATTTTTCTCTTAAAGTGACTTTATAAAGTTATAAAGTCAAATATAATTTAAAAGTGACTTTAAGTGATAAAGTTACTAAGTCTAATTTTAAAGTGACTTTAATAAAGTCAATATGAAATTAAAAAGTGAAAAGTGACTTTGGAAATAAATGACTAAGTGGGTTTTTATTAAAGTGGGGTGAATTAAAAAAGAGAGTGAGATTTAAATGAGCATTTAATCTCAACCCTAGATCTAAAGCTATTTCAGCCATTAGATTTAGGGATTCCCCAAAAGTCACTTAGGGTTGGGTTAAAGGAGGAAAAGGAGGGAAAAAGTCACTCACTCTTTCATGAGCAGATTGAGAGAGGAGAAGAGAAAGCTAAGGAGATTTTCTGAGCAGTGAGAGGAAAGAGGGCAGTAGTGAGAAGATTCAAAAAAAAGTACAACAACGTTTATTGGCACAAATACCAAGGCAGAAAATCTGTACAGTAGGAGAGAGGCGCGGTTTCCAAGAAAGGAGGCACAGAAATTGAGGAAGAGGGAAGCAACATTAAGCACGCAGTCCAAGGTAGAAAACTGGGCATGGATTTCGAGGAGAGAAGCTATTGATTTTTAGGCATAAAAATCGAGAAAAAGTACAGTAGTAACAGCACGATTTTCCAAGCAGTTTCTGGGCTCGGATTTCGAGGGCTATTGTACAAATCTATACAACACCTTACAACCTGTTCTGGCACGCTTCTCGAGGTGGTCGTACAACATTTATTGCTGTCATTAATGTTGTAATATTTTTTGTTTTGCAAGTTGCTGATTTGTCACAATTTCCGAGGCAGTGTGCAAGCACGGTAATCGAGGTAAGTCTGTAAGTTTGGTTGCTCGAATTTTTACTGTGTTTTTCTGTTACACTGTAAAAACAATATTCAGAAAATAAAGAGAAGCTTTTGAACTGGTTTTCCCCAAGAGTTGTAGGGGGTTTTTCCAGGGTCATATTGACCAAAAATCAGCGTGTCAAAATTCTGTGTGTGGCTGATTTATTTTTTTGAGTTTTTATTTCTGTATTTCGGCACTGTGAAATTTTTAGAATTTGTGTTTTCAGAAAATATTTATTTTTTCCAGCTTGTTGAATGTATGGATATGGGAATGAGCATTTAACTTTATGGGAGAAATAAGGAGAAACTGAAAACCGGGGTTGGGTTGTCAAATTTCTACATGGTATCAGAGGTATTTTGCTAAAAAGTGCAGTTTGGGACAGCAAGAAGAAAAATGACAGCAAGCTGATTTTTCACTTAGAAAACAGTACCTTTACTACAGTCTACAACAACGTTATTTTCAGTTTATTAGGACAGCAAGCATGTCTTTGGGCTTGAGGGTGGAGGATAGGTTGAATGGACATAGCAACAACAGTGTATGGAAGGAGAGAATGCAGAGCATCTTTGAGGAGGCAGAAGTCTGGGATATCATGGTGCATACCACACAACACCCTGTTAATGTGCCTACTGACCCTGACGAGTTGGCAGTCTTTAATAAAAAGAATAACAAGGGTAAGAGACTGATTCTGGATGGAATCAAAGACCATTGCATTCCTCATGTGAGAGGAAAGAGATATGCTCACGAGATGTGGACAGCATTGACAAATCTCTACCAAAATACCAATGAGAACAGGGAAATGGTCCTAAGGGAGAAGCTGAAGACCATTAAGATGGGCAAGACTAATAGAGCAGCTGGATATCTCACAAAGATTACTAATGTGAGAGATGCATTGGCAGCAGTTGGAGAGGTCATTCCACCCACTTAGTTGGTGCAGATTACAGTGAATGGCCTTCCCAGTTCATGGCTGATCTTTGCTGATGGGGTTTGCGCACGTGAGACCCTTCCCAGTTGGGAGAGGTTCTGGGATGATTGCATACAGACAGAAATCAGAAAGAGCTAGCTTGGGCCAGCCAAACCAGTTGAGCCGGATGAGGATGTAGCACTGTTAGCAGGAGGCAAGAAAGGCAAGGGAAAGAAGCAAACTTCTACAAGTGTTGGTGGGGGCAAAGGCAAAGGTAAAGGTAAACAGGGGAACACGCAGAAGGAATATTCCAAGGTGAAGTGTTGGAATTGTCAGAAGATGGGACACTATGCAGTTGTGTGTCTGGAGAAGAATAAGAAGGGGAAGAACCAGAGCATGGCAGCATCAGCAAAGATAGAGAACTTTACTGATAGCTTTGATCGGGAGTTTGGGTTCATTGCTTGTGAGTCCACTAGTGCAGGATCACCTACCACAGAGGTTGAGAGGGAGTGTGCATTTCTCTCCACTAGCGGAGCATCTTTAGGTATCCGGTATGTTGACAGTGGGGCTTCACGTCACATGATAGGAGTTTATGAGTACTTCTCAGAGCTTTCAAAGAGTGGCACTGATATAGAGGTAGTACTCAGAGATGACAACGTTGTTATAGTAGTCAGTGTGGGGACATTGACATTTGATAGGGAACCCAAACTTCCCTTGAAGGTGTCAGATGTTCTAAATGTGCCAGGGATGAGGAAGAACTTCATATCTGTCTCAGCATTGGAGGGTAGAGGATATGAGATATTGTTCAGGAGAGGACATGTACTGATATATCCCATGGGCGCTCGAACTGATTCAGCTAGAGTGATTGTTGTATGCCATGCAAAGGTGTACATGTTTTCATTTGAGCCCCTTTTGGCATTGAGCAGTAGTACTGGCAGCAGAGCTAGCAGTTCAGAGCCGTGTGAGATTTGGCACATGTATCATGGAGCCTTGAGGACACTGCGGGAGATCACTACAGGTGTGCCAGATTTCAGTACTGATCACTTTGATACATGCAGAGGATGTGCTATGGGCAAGTTTGCCAAATCCCCTTTTCTCATCAGTGACAACAGATCGACTGGGATACTTGATTTGATTCATTCCAATGTGAGCGGTCGGATGTCTCATGTTTCCTTGAGTGGATATGAGTATTATGTTTTATTCATTGATGATCACTTTAGGAGGGCCTGGATTTATTTCTTAAAGAGCAAGAGTGAGGTCTTCAAGTGGTTTCAGGAGTTCAGAGCTCTTGTGGAGACTCAGATAGGTCGGAAGATCAAGTCCCTGAGGTCGGATAATGAAGAAGAGTACACCCTTGGTGAGTTTTTTGAGTATTGTGCAGAGGCAGGCATTAGGAGGGAGTTCACAGTTCCTTACAACCCCCAGGAGAACGAGGTTGCGGAGAGGAAGAACAGATCCATCGTTGGGGTTGCCAAAGACATGTTACATGATCAGGGGTTACCATTTTTTTTGTGGGCAGAGGCTTGCAACACTGCTGTATATTTGCAGAACAGGAGTCCGCATCGTGCCTTGGGGCATGTGACTTCGGAGGAGGCTTTTTTTGCGAAAAAGCCTGATGATGGTCACTTCTGTATCTTTGGGTGTATTGCATACTCCTACGTACCCAAGGAGAAGAGGACCAAGCTAGAGCCCACCGCAGAGAAGGGTACCTTTGTGGGCTACAGTGAGACCTCGAAAGCCTTTCGGATTTATATTCCCGCACAGAGGAGAGTTGTTGTCAGGCGAGATGTGAAGTTCGAGGAGGACAGGGCTTTCAGTGTTGTTATAAGGTTGTCATTGATGTCAATATGAGGATCAATATTCTTGTAAAGACCTAAAAACCTTAAGGGCAAATCTTTGCAGTGATATCATGCAGACATCGTATGAAGAGGTCCTTGCTCATGATGACAAGTCCCTCTTGGTTAATAAGGATGCCATTAATGATGATGTGCTTACTCTTGATAAAGAAGCCTGGAACCAACATGATGTCAAGATGGAAAATATTCTTAAGGTGCCAAGTGTCAATCATGTACCTTGTTTGGTAACCTAGAAGACTACACTTGATGATGTCATTCGATGAAAGTCTTGATGACATGGAGAACCATTTGTTGACATGGACAGTGATTGGGGACATGACATGAAGGACTTGAAGAGCACTTGATGGCATATGATGACATTGTTGGAAGATCTCATTTAATGATCTAGATGGTGGTTGGAAAACTCTTTGAAGCTCTTCAAATGGAAAATTATGGATTCACTATCATGATGGCTTTGTTGGATACTCGAATGATGACACTCATAATAATATTATATGTGCAAAACATGGAGTAGCCATCAATAACCACATGCTGTCCCAAACACTCATTCTATCCCAAATATTTTCTGCACAGAATTTCAACGTCAGTCTCATTAAAAAATAATTTTCACTACCCTAGAGGCAGAGTCTCAATTTGAATCTTTTACCATCTTTTAGGGCATAATTTTTCCTTTCTAATGAGCCCTTACATGCCCCAAAACTCCAAATAGTTTGTGAGATA
The DNA here is from genome assembly GCA_034641835.2 of Pinus albicaulis. Classification (NCBI taxonomy): domain Eukaryota; kingdom Viridiplantae; phylum Streptophyta; class Pinopsida; order Pinales; family Pinaceae; genus Pinus; species Pinus albicaulis. Next base: position 1,380,191,872 of record CM076574.1, read on the forward strand.
ATGAATTTTTAAGATAGAAAAATATAATTTTCTCCCCAGTCGACCTATGCTCAGTTACACATGTCGGCCTCCTCTCTTAGAAGGACGTGTCCTTTCAAACATGGTAAACTACTATAAATATAAATCTTCGCTCCTCAGTTTTAATAATAAAATTCAGTGAAAAAACTCAGAGTATAATCACAGGAGTGACTTGGAGGGTGAGGAATAGAATTTGTTTGGGTCAAAAATCTGTGATGGTTATCTATTCCTTCAGACTTGTGATAAGAAGTGTGCTGGAAGACAAAATTTCGGATTGCAGACCAAGCTACAGCACTGGTATTTTCTGTGGCTTAATCAGTTGAATGCAAAAACCATAATTTGGACCTCCTTGTTGCAGTCTCGAACCAGGGATCAAGTGCTACAAACCTCAGACTTTGCAAAGTCTCGTGGAGGATTGTAAAGTGACCATTACAATGTCTAGCAGCTTATATCCTTTGAGCAACGTGGAGACCTAGACTGTGGACAGGTCGGATCATTGTGACAGAACAGATTTGGAGCTCGGAATAGTGACAAAACTTACCGCATAACTCAGAATTAAAGGGTTAACAGTGGACTGTCATTTGACTGTGATAATGTAACAGGATTGCAGATTTATATACCAAATTAGACCAATAAACATCTGCTGTGGAGGAGGCCTAGTTTAGGCTCAGATCTGCTCAGTTTTGTGGGCAGTGCCTCAAACTTGTGATGGCATAAAAGCTCAGACAGTTACCTGTGGTGATTTCACCTTGTGTGAAGATGCAGTGACCTAGACTTGTGTGAAGTATCATTTCTAATGGGTAGATTGAATGTTGGGTCTGAGTTTATTGACCTGTGATAGTCCGGTGACTGTGGAGATACTTTGGAAACATTCAAGACCATTCCTTGAAAGGATTTTGGAGAGATATCTTACTTGGGCAAGGGTTATTGAAGACACCCTTGAAGAATTCTTGGGACAACAGATTGAAGACCTGAAGATTATACTTGGATCAATTAAATACATTGTGAATTTCTTGATTGGGCTTTGGGTTTGAAGTACTCTTGAAGGAACGTTGTTTTGAAGATCTGTTTGGAGCACTTTGACGACATCTTGGAGCATCTTGTGAAGACACTTTGAAACTGAACTTGGAGATATTGTTATCATGATGCATCGTTGATGACATCATGAGGTGACTTGGAGAAATTGTTTGGGTATGATGAAGAGCAGTGGTGACACCTTCTAAGAAGAAAAGGTTGTCATTGATGATGTGACATGGAGAGTATGTGTGAGAGGGCTCGTTGAAGAAGACTTTGGGAGCTGTGAAGAACCAAACATATTTTGACGAAGTGAAGTTAAGGGTTGGAGCTCAAGAGGTTGGAGCCTCATACAGACAAGGTTGGTGCCTTGGAAGATAGGTTTGGAGCCCTAGAGGATTGGAGTCCTCAAAAAACCATGTAGGAGCCTGTACTAGAGATAGGGTTGGAGCCCTAGAAGTTGGTGCCTCAAATTGACAAGGTTGGAGCCTTGAAAAGACCAAGTTGGTGCTTGGCACAATACAGGTTGGAGACTGGAAGATTGGAATCCTCGTCTAGGGTTGGAGCCCTATATCATTATTGTACTTTATGTATTAAGAAGAGATTAATAAAAGTATCTATTCCATCATTGTTCATTTTGTGTTCTAAATATAAGTGATCTAACTGGTAAAATTAACAGTTGAAAAGAAATACTGATTGACCCCACTCTCAGTATTTCCAACAATTGGAATCAGAGCCAATACCTTCACTCAAAGCCTAACAGCTTGAAGGTTGATCATTAGAACACAAATGGCAAAGCCAAGGAAGAAAGTCTCCAATCATCCTAAAGATGTGTCTTCCTCAACCATCGAAATTGAAGTCAATCAATTTGCGAAGGCCCCATTATTCAATGGAAACTTTGATATATGGGAGGCAAGAATGAGGAATTTCTTAAAGACTCAAGGCATTGAAGTTTGGAAATCAGTGATTACTGATAGCATGATGGAAGAAAAATCCAAGGAGTATAATACAAGAGCAATGAAAGCAATCTTGAATGGGTTACTTGATTCTATGAAGGGCAATTTGAAAAATGTTCGTCAGCAAAAGGCATATGGGATAAACTTCATGATCTTCACTCAAAAGGAGCATTGACCATGACCTCTAGTCAAGAAGATGATGGAAAGCAAGAAGGAAATCCAAAACCCATCAAGGAAGTTGAAAATAAGAATGATGACATCAAGGCCAAAGAAGACCTAGAAGAAGAAGAGAACAAAGAAGACTTTGAAGAAGATCTTCTTAATAAACTTATGGCTTCCATGGAAGAGATTAACAGTTTGAAAAAGGAAAATGAGGAGCTTAAGAAGAAAGCGCAAGATGGTAACCAAGACAAGACAAGGAAGGAAATTGACTTTGTCAAGCTTCAAGTACAAGAAAGAGATGAGGAGCTCATCAAACTTGAAAAGGAATTCCATCAAAACAAAATAAAGCATCATGAAGAAGTCGTATCTATGACAAATCAATTTGGATAAGGCAAAGAAAAGGGAAGAAACTTTGTCAAGCCACCTTGAACAAAGACTTAAGAGCTTGAACCATCTTGAAGCAGAGATTGGTCAATATAAGGAGAGGTCTCCTCTCTTAAATCTCAACTAGAAGAAAAGGATGAAGAAATCTTCAAACTAAAATCAGACATCAATCTTCTCAAGGCCGATACATGTGAAGCTACAAGAATAAAAAAAGAAATGGAGAGCAATCTAGCAAAGGAGAATGAATAAATCTTCATAATGAAATCAAATATTATCTCCCTTAAAATCGAAGCACACGAAGCAACAAGGATGATGGAAGAAATAAAGAAACAACTAGACATGAAAGATAAAGATTGTGAAAAATTGAAAGGAGAAATTGTCTCTCTTAAAAACGAAGTTGACTTGCTGAATAAGAACTTGAAGAGTTCTCAAACCGTAGATGACATCCTAAGTCATCAAAGATCCCCCCTTGATAAATTAGGTCTTGGCTATGTAGGTGAACCCTCAAGCAAGAATGATAATGCTTCAAACAACAAGGATGCGAGGAAGCCAGGAAGAGTCAAGATGACATTAGAAGAAACCCTACTCCAAGGAGATTTATAGATGATGTCAAGAATACAAAAGGAAATGAATATCATCAAAGAATTCCAAGGCAAAAGGACTTCAGAAGTACTTCAAGGAAATCTTCATCTCCCAGGTACCAAAGTATATTTCCTGGATATTGCTATTCTTGTACAAACTTTGGGCACATGGCAAAAAGACTGTAGGGCATATCACAAAGACAAATATAATGATCCTCGTCAATATCCTAGATGCAATTTTGCAAGAAGAAGTCATGGTTTCTTATTCATGAACAAGATAGAGTGCTTCAATTGCCAAAACATTGGACATATGGCACGTGATTGTAAGTTGACTTGGGCCCCTGCACAAGCTAAAACCATTCCAGAGAAGAAAGTTACACAAGTATGGAGAAGGAAGCAAATTGGGTCCGAAAGTCTCTTGAACACTCCAGCCAACAACACATGTTGACTTTATGAAGTCGTCCTTGATATTCCAAAAATTTAATGGTGAGACTCTGCCAAAAAGTGACTATATAGTTAGGGGGAGATTTGTGATTCTTGAGCTTATGATTCTTAAGCATTCTTGCAGGAGCTATCCGTGAATGGGCCCTATGAAATCCTTGATGAGTCACACATGGACAATCATCCTTTGATAGATCATCTCTCGGGAGCAACTCCATTGAAGAAATGTAAACACGTTGATCTTGGACCACATTGCAAGAAGAAAGAGCAACATGATAGGGGAAGCACTTGGGCACCCCGTTTGCCATTGATGTCAAAGGGGGAGAAAATGTTGGAAGGGCAATAATATTGCCATCAATGACAAAGGGGGAGATTGTTGTTATAAAGTTGTCATTGATGTCAATATGAGGATCAATATTCTTAAAAAGACCTAAAAACCTGAAGGGCAAACCTTTGCAATGATATCATGCAGACATCATATGAAGAGGTCCTTGCTCATGATGACAAGTCCCTCTTGGTTAATAAGGATGCCATTAATGATGATGTGCTTACTCTTGATAAAGAAGCCTGGAACCAACATGATGTCAAGATGGCAAATATTCTTAAGGTGCCAAGTGTCAATCATGTACCTTGTTTGGTAACTTAGAAGACTACACTTGATGATGTCATTAGATGAAGGTCTTGATGACATGGTTGGAAACTATATGATGACATGGAGAACCATTTGATGATATGGACAGTGATTGGGGACATGACATGAAGGACTTGAAGAACACTTGATGGCATATAATGATATTGTTGGAAGATCTCATTTAATGATCTAGATGGTGGTTGGAAAACTCTTTGAAGCTCTCCAAATGGCAAATTATGGATTCACTATCATGATGACTTTGTTGGATACTTGGATGATGACACTCAGAATAATATTATTGGTGCAAAAAATGGAGAAGCCATCCATAACCACATGCTGTCCCAAACAGTCATTCTGTCTCAAATATTTTCTGCACAAAATTTCAAGGTCAGTCTCATTAAAAAATAATTTTCACTACCCTAGAGACAGCTTCTCAATTTGAATCTTGTACCATATTTTAGGGCATAATTTTGCCTTTCTAATGAGCCCTTACACGCCCCAAAACTCCAAATAGTTTGTGAGATAATGAATTTTTAAGATAGAAAAATATAATTTTCTCCCCAGCCGACCTATGCCCAGTTACACATGTCGGCCTCCCCTCTTAGAAGGACGTGTCCTTTCAAACATGGTAAACTACTATAAATATAAACCTCCGCTCCTCAGTTTTAACAATAAAATTCGGTGAAAAAACTCAGAGTATAACCGCAAGAGTGACTTGGAGGCTGAGGAATAGAATTTGTTTGGGTTAAAATCCTGTGATGGTTATCTATTCCTTCAGACTTGTGATAAGAAGTGTGCTGGAAGACAAAATTTTGGATTGCAGACCAAGCTACAACACTCGTATTTTCTATGGCTTGATAAGTTGAATGCAGAAACCATAATTTGGACCTCCTTGTTGCGGTCTCGAACCAGGGATCAAGTGCTACAAACCTCAGACTTTGCAAAGTCTAGTGGAGGATTGTAAGTGACCATTGCAATGTCTGGCAGCTTATATCCTTTGAACAGCGTGGAGACCTAGACTGTGGACAGGTCGGATCATTGTGACAGAACAGATTTGGAGCTCAGAATAGTGACAAAACTTACCACATAACTCAGAATTGAAGGGTCAACAGTGGACTTTCATTTGACTGTGATAATGTAACAGGATTGCAGATTTATATACCAACTCAGACCAATAAACATCTGCTGTGGAGGAGGCCTAGTTTAGGCTCAGATCTGCTCAGTTTTGTGGACAGTGACTCAAACCTGTGATGGCATAAAAGCTCAGACAGTTACCTGTGGTGATTTCACCTTGTGTGAAGGTGCAGTGACTTAGACTTGTGTGAAGTATCATTTCTAATGGGTAGATTGAATCTTAAGTCTGAGTTTATTGACCTGTGATAGTCCAGTGACTGTGGAGATACTTTGGAAACATTCAAAGACCATTCCTTGAAAGAATTTTGGAGATATCTTACTTAGGCAAGGGTTATTGAAGACAACCTTGAAGAATTCTTGGGACAGCAGATTGAAGACCTGAAGATTATACTTGGATCAATTAAATACATTGTGAATTTCTTGATTGGGCTTTGGGTTTTAAGTACTCTTGAAGGAACGTTGTTTTGAAGATCTGTTTGGAGCACTTTGACGACATCTTGGAGCATCTTGTGAAGACACTTTGAAACTGAACTTGGAGTATTGTTATCATGATGCATTGTTGATGACATCATGAGGTGACTTGGAGAAATTGTTTGGGTACGATGAAGAGCAGTGGTGACACCTTCTAAGAAGAAAAGGTTGTCGTTGATGATGTGACATGGAGACTAAGTGTGAGAGGGCTCGTTGAAGAAGACTTTGGGAGCTGTGAAGAACCAAACATATTTTGACGAAGTGAAGTTGAGGGTTGGAGCCCAAGAGGTTGGAGCCTCATAGAGACAAGGTCAGTGCCTTGGAAGATAGGGTTGGAGCCCTAGAGGATTGGAATCCTCAAAAAACCAGGTAGGAGCCTGTGCCAGAGATAGGGTTGGAGCCCTAGAGGTTGGTACCTCAAATTGACAAGGTTGGAGCCTTGGAAAGACCAAGTTGGTGCTTGGCACAATACAGGTTGGAGCCTGGAAGATTGGAATCCTCATCTAGGGTTGGAGCCCTATATCATTATTGTACTTTACGTATTAGGAAGAGATTAATAAAAGTATCTATTCCATCATTGTTCATTTTGTGTTCTAAATATAAGTGATCTAACTGGTAAAATTAACAATTGAAAAGAAATATTGATTCAACCCCCCTCAGTATTTCTAACATTCAGGAGGTCACAGGAGTTAGAGTATCTGGATCGTCCAGACCATTGGGAGCAACTGATTCCGGCACAGGGATCAAGAGGATCCGGAGGTACATCGATTACGGTGTCAGGTCCATCAGTGAGCAGTGGCTCACAGAGTCAGAGGGGTGGTGCTTCGGGGAGCATGCAGAGTAGTCGACAGAGCAGTTCACTAGGGGGTCCACTAATGGACAATTCACACGGTACTTCAACATCTACAGGTTTAGGTTCAAGCAGGAGGACCACAGACAGACAGTCAGGAGTTTAGGCTCCTGATGATGAGGAGGAGGAGTTTCATTCTTCGGTGGGAGAAGTGTGCTCAGGGAAGAGGAAGCCCAAGTGGCTTCAGGATACCTTGAGAGAGGCCACATCTGTTGCTGGGCCAAAGAGGCTGGTCAGAGAGAGCATACCACCTGAGAGGTTTTGTAGCTATATGGCAATGGTTGCCAACATCATTGACTCTGAACCTTCTAGCTATGAGGAGGCATGTGGCTAGCAGGTCTGGAGAGAGGCCATGCAGGAGGAGTATTCTTCTATCATGAAGAATGATGTTTGGGAGGTGGTGCCGAGGCCTAAGGGCAAATCCGTGGTTACTTCCAAATGGTTTTAGAAGGTAAAGCATGCTGCAAATGGCAGCAGTAAGAAATTCAAAGCAAGTTTTGTGGCTAGAGGGTTCTCCCAGGTAGAGGGAGTAGATTATGAGGAGACCTTCGCTCCTATGGCTCGATATACTTCGATTCGCTCCATCATATCAATAGCATCAGAGATGGGTTGGAAGATCCACCAGATGGATGTGAAGACCCCATTTCTCAATGGCTTCATACAGGAGGAGGTGTACATTGAGCAGCCACAGGGCTTTGAGGTGTGTTGACCACACTTTGTCAACGAGCCCAAAGCAGTACACCCCCATTTTTTCAAATGGGATTCATCATGTTCGACATGTTCGCGCCATTCAGATTCCATCATTAGACGATAGTTTTATGAATGATGTAAACCCATTCTGCATGTTTATGATGTAAATGATCTAAGTAAGACCGTCATGTATGTAACAATCTAGGTAAGCCTAGTATGTTGGTGACGATTTCTATCCTAGCAGTTTTTTTGTCTCACTGATTTACTTGTGTTTTTCGACACAAGTGATCGGCAGAGTTTTCCCCTCCAGCTTCACCCGAAAGCTAGGGTGGATTTTGTCATCAAGATGCTAAGTGAATCCTAGTGTTTTCTATCGAGTCCTTGTAAAAGTAGCTTGGGAATAATCCTAGCTAATTGGCTAGATTATTTTGTTACAAGCTGCTTGGTCTACTAGATCATGTTTTGAGTCGCAGAATTGGGTACCTATTTGAGGATCTATAGGAATGGGTATTCCCCCTTTATGTGTTTGAATGTATTTATCTTATGTAAAGAGGGTTGAAAAAAATAATTAAATCCTCTCTTAGTCAATTAATTAAATTTTCTGGCCAAATTAATTAAAAATCCTAAGCCAGAAATTTAATTAATTTTAATTCCTAGGTGAGTTAAAATTCTTCAAAGGTAAAATTCGTTGGTCGTTAAAAAATGAATTTTTAAAGGTCCCAGGCCAAGGGAATATTGAGAATTTCAAGAAATTTTGGACCCTTGGGCCTAGGTGGTTAAGTCAAAGTCAAAATTTTGAGGTAATTAACTCAAAAATAGTATTTTGAGTTAATTAAAATGGAATTAAATGATAAATTCGTTTTTCCTTAAATTTATAATTTCGATGGTCCAGATTAAAAGATGATCAAATCTTTTCGACGGTCAAGATTATTTTGACATGGATCAACCGAACTAGCCGTTCGAGATTTTATCTTATAAATTAGATTTCTTTGTCAGTCTTTCAGTCATCCGATCTCTGGATCGTGCACTCGCTTTTGAAGCTCTCCTGTAATATTTTCTGGAATAATACAAACAAAGACTTTGGGGTTTTATCTTGATGGTGGTGTTCCTCTTCAGCATTTTATGGTAAACTTGTTCTAAATATTTTGCTGGTGATTATTTCAATAGATTGTTGATTAATGGGTCTTGTAGAGTAATTTTGAGTACAGGTATCTTGCACAGGCTACTGGATCTAGGGTAAAAATATTAATTGGATTGAGCTAACTGTTATCTCTATCTCTTGAAAGTTTTATGTTTTATCACTATTTCTCTATTAATCTGACAGTTTAACTTTAAGTTTGCAGAAATCTTCTGGATTTAAAATTGGGAGTTTGGGGAAGTCCTAGTTTGGACCAGCTGACTCTCAAGAGATAAGATCTGAAGAGCCCTCCGGATCTAATTCCCCGGGTTTATCTTAAATTCCGTTTTTTGCAGGGATCTTTTTTGGGCTTGTGTCTATCTTTTAAATTTTTTCATTTCCTAAATTGTGCTGAATTGTTTTAAATCTTGCCAAGAGGGCCTCCAATCTGTAAATTATCACTGTAAATTTGTAAATATTCTATAGGTTGTAAGGGTTTAATAATTTTTGTGCATAGTTTTGGATCTGTTCTGTTTTTGCAGGTTTAAAGGGTGTTTTCAGAATTTTTTTTTAAAAGATCTGAGCCAGATCTAACCCAAAAGGGTAAGATCTGGCCTCAGGATCGCTTCTGTTGGCAAATCTGAATGTTATTTTATTAAAGGTGCATCTAAAATCTGAGTTACATGGAAAGAATTTCAGTTTGTTGGACGTTTTAATGTGTACTGGGTTTGTTTGAGGTAATCACTGCCTTTGTTCACAGCATAAAACGATGTCTTCTCCCCCATTCCTCTACACATCCATTCGCAGCCTTCACAAATCCTCCTCTGGCATCGACTTCCTATCTGTTCGCCGCCCCTTCTCCACGATGCCCCTCTCAATGCATTTCTCTTCTTCTACATACGCCGGCTCTTCTTCCTTACGTGTCCTCCCTCTCTGCTGCTGTCCCTTGCCGTCAGCTTCACGCCTCTTATTGCAGCCTTGTTCAAATCCTTTTTCGCTGTTGTCGACGTCCGCAGCCCCCTTGGCTCATACCTTCTTTGCCGTCGAAACTTCTTAGCTGCCATCGTGCCCATCTCCTTAGCCGCTGCTGCAGACCCTTCTCTTTGCCATCGAGCCGTCGTCCACAACCTTGAACATGCTCCTCCTCGCCCTACAAATAAAATCACACATACATAAAGTCCGAAAACCTTTAGGTATATGTGTTAAATTTAATTGGATTCATTTTTAGGTAGGAGGGTTTAGTTTTAAGTTTTAATTCATTTTCGATTTTTGTTATTTAGCTTTAGTTTAATTTCGTTAGTTTTTAGTTTTAAATTTTTTAGTTCGAAGACTTTAGTTTAGTTTTATTTTAAATTGTAATTTTAGTTTTAATGTTTAGTGTTAAGTCTTAGTTTAATCTAGTTTTTTTTTTTGGTTTTTTAGTTTTTAGTTTCAAATTTTTTCTAGTTCGTAGACTAAAGTTTAGTTTTAATTGTTTTGGTTTTAGATTTAGATTTAATTCATAATCTTAGTTTCGTTTGTATATTTTGTTTAAAAAATAATAAAAACATAAAAAAATTTAAAAATTTCTAAAATTTCTAAAATATTTTTATAGTCAGATGAGCTTTTAAAATTTAATCCAAAGTTTGACTATAGGAACATTTTAATTTCTGGATTGGAATAAATTGGAACATTATAAATTTGGAAATATTGCAAAGATCTGGCATTTTAATTTAATGGTCATCTCATGATTTATTGCTATGGGTTCAAAGTACTTTAATGCATAGTTGTGGTGCTTTTTTATCGAATATCATTGTGGTGAACTTATTTTTCGTAGCAGCAGTTGTATATCAGATACTTGACTTTAATTTTATAATGGGATATTTTGACTCCATAAGGCACTGGTTTTAATTTTCAAATCTAATTGGATCTGTGAAATCTCGTAAATCTTTACAAGCATTTGATTGTCTAGCTGTGTCTCCTGAATTTGTTGATTCTCAACCAGTTCTTTTCCTTTATTTTTGTTAGGGTCCACCTCCGTTAGCTTGCAAGGAGACAACTTAGATAGAGAGATTGGGGACCAGGGTGGCAGCCCCCGATCTGAGTCGTTGTCGCGGTGCCTAGACATTCTGTGTGACAACAAAGTGCATGGAAAGGAGTCCCATGTGTGCAGACTGAAGAAGGCCCTTTGTGGCCTGAAGCAAGCTCCTAGAGCTTGGTAGTCCAGGATAGATACATACTTGCAGGAGATGGGTTTAACAAAGAGTGATGCAGATCCGAACCTATACTTAATTTTGATAGGTGAGGAGCCTCTCATTCTGGTGCTGTATGTGGATGACTTGGTCATTATGGGTGCAGAGAGACTCATAGAGCACTGCAAGAGAGATCTTGTGTCGGAGTTTGAGATGAAGGACATTTGCTTGATGCATTACTTTTTTGGGTTTGGAGGTGTGGCAAGAGGAGGGGCATTTCTTCCTAGGGCAGGGGAAGTATATTGTGGACATCCTTGGCAGATTCCACATGGAGGATTGTAGACCCAGGTCGTCATTGATGATCATCAACTGGAAGAAGCTTCATGCTTCAGATTCCGAGTTGCTGGATCCCACATTGTATAGACAGCTGATTGGTTCCTTGATGTATTTGGTCAACACTAGACCAGATATATGTTTTGCAGTCAACACGATGTGCTAGTTCATGTGTGAGCCTAGGAGGGTGCACTGGGTTGCTGCAAAACACATTTTGCGGTACTTGTAGGGGACAGTGGATTATGGTCTATATTATAGGCAGGGAGATGTAGTGAGATTGGCAAGTTACAGTGATTCTGATTGGGTAGGTTGTGCTTTTGACAGGAAGATCACTTCAGGGTGCTGTTTTGGGTTGGGTTCGGCAGTGGTGTCGTGGTTCATCCGAAAGCAGCAGTCAGTAGCATTGAGTTCAGTGGAAGCAGAGTACATGGCAGCCAATCTAGCTATTTGTGAGGCCAAATGGCTTCACAAGATGTTGTTTTGCTTCTTTGGTCAGCCATTGAGACCTTCAGTGATATACTCTGATAATCAGAGTTGCATTAAACTCATGGAGAATCCAGTATTTCATGACAGGTCAAAGCATATCGGGATCAAATATCATTTCATCAGAGACTCTGTTTAGAAGGGAGCTGTGAAGCTTGAGTATATTCCCACTGATGAGCAAGTTGCAGATATTCTTACCAAAGCCTTACCACGGGGCAAGCATGTCTACTTCAGAGACAAGATGGGTGTGGTGAGGAACACTTTCCTTGGTAAGAGGGAGCGTTGAAATTTGGTTACCGGAGGACAGGTGGTTCCCTCAGGCTTTGAACTTTGGCCTAGGGAAAAGTGTCCAAATGAATTTAATTTTTCTCTTAAAGTGACTTTATAAAGCTATAAAGTCAAATCTAATTTAAAAGTGACTTTAAGTGATAAAGTTACTAAGTCTAATTTTAAAGTGACTTTAATAAAGTCAATGTGAAATTAGAAAGTGAAAAATGACTTTGGAAATAAATGACTAAGTGGGTCTTTATTAAAGTGGGGTGAATTAAAAAATAGAAAGTGAGATTTAAATGAGCATTTAATTTCAGCCTTAGATCTAAAGCTATCTCAGCCATTAAATTTAGGGATTCCCCAAAAGTCACTTAGGGTTAGGTTAAAGGAGGAAAAGGAAGGAAAAGGTCACTCATTCTTTCATGAGCAGATTGAGAGAGGAGAAGAGAAACCTAAGGAGATTTTCTGAGCAGTGAGAAGAAAGAGGGCAACAGTGAGGAGAAGAGAAAGCTAAGGAGATTTTCTGAGCAGTGAGAAGAAAGAGGGCAACACTGAGGAGATTTAACAAAAAGTATAACCGCATTTATTGGCACAAATACAAAGGCAGAAATTCCGTACAGCAACAGAGAGACACGGTTTCCAAGAAAGGAGGCACAAAAATTGAGGAAGAGGGTAGTCGCATTAAGCACGTAGTCCAAGGCAGAAAACTGGGCACAAATTTCAAGGAGAGAAGCTGCTGATTTTTTGGCACAAAAACCGAGAAAAAATACAATAGCAACATCACGATTTTCCAGGCAATTTTTGGGCTCGGATTTCGAGGAGGGTTGTTGTACAAATCCGTACAATCCATACAACATTTTACAACCTGTTCTGGCACTCTTCCCGAGGTGGACGTACAACATTTATTGCTGTAATATTTTCTGTTTTGCAAGTTATTGATTTGGCACAATTTTCGAGGCGGTTTGCAAGCATAGAGATCGAGATAAGTCTGTAAATTTGGTTGTTGGAATTTTTACTGTGTTTTTCTGTTTCACTGTAAATGCAATATTCAAAAAATAAAGAGAAGCTTTTGAACTGGTTTTCCCCAAGAGTTGTAGGAGGTTTTTCCAGGGTCATATTAACCAAAAATCAGCGTGTCAAAATTCTGTGTGTGGCTGATTTATTTTTCTAAGTTTTTATTTCTACATTTCAGTACTGTGAAATTCCCAGAATTTGTGTTTTCAGAAAATATTTATTTTTTCCAGCTTGTTGAATATGGCTATGGGAATGGGCATTTAACTTTATGGGAGAAATAAGGAAAAACTGAAAATCGGGGTTGGGTTGCCAAATTTCTACAATGAAAATGTATTTGCTTAAATGAAGTACAATTCTTTCAAGATAAATAGATTTCTGAATCAAAGCATGAGATGCAATTAAACTAGATTTGGATGCAATTAATCTTGGTTACTTTTAATTTAAAATGCCTAATCTAGGTGAGAAGTCCTCCTCTTGTGCTCTTACCAAGGGGTAAAAATTGGGGTGACTGTAAGAAAGAGGGGGCGAGGGCACAGGGGTGTCATTAACGATACCTGTCCCCTGAGTCTTACGAGCCAGCGTGTGCCTTCGTTCCAACAAGGGGACAAACCACCTTCATAACTGTAGGGTCACACACCTTTACCTTACTTCGTACCAAATGGAAGATTTTTCGAAGAAAGCTTTTTCCTATGATTTCTATCAACCAGGCTTATGCTTGGAGGTTAATTTTAAATATGCAACTAAATTGGAATGCCTAATATGATATGAAAGTTAGTTTGCAAGTGCTATGTTTTTTTATGGAGATTCTTCAATTGAATATGCTCCATAGTTAGAACAATAAATCAAGTTGCCAGAAATTGAAAGTGCTATGCTTCTTTACTTGTAGTATATTGTGAAACTTAACTAAGGGGTAAAAATTGGGGTGACTGTAAGAAAGAGGGGGCGAGGGCACAGGGGTGTCATTAACGATACTCGTCCCCTGAGTCTTACGAGCGAGAGTGTGCCTTAGTTCCAACAAGGGGACAAACCACCTTCATAACTGCAGGGTCACACACCTTTACCTTACTTCGTACCAAATGGAGGAATTTTCGAAGAAAGCCTTTTTCCTATGATTTCTATCAACCAGGCTTATGCTTGGAGGTTAATTTTAAATATGCAACTAAATTGGAATGCCTAATATGATATGAAAGTGAGTTTGCATGTGCTGTGTTTTTTTATGGAGATACTTTAATTAAATATGCTCCATAGTCAGAACAATAAATCAAGTTGCCATAAATTGAAAGTACTATGCTTCTTTACTTGTAGTATATTGTGAAACTTAACCAAATGAGAAATAGATCACAAAACACAAGTAAGTGATGGCAAATGAGATTTCAAATTAGGAAATTAAAGGACTATGCGATCTAAGAAATTATTGAAATGAAAATACGAGTTATTCACATACAGCTAAATTAGATTTGCAAATGAAATGATGAATGCAAGTAAATTAGTTTGAGCAAAATAGAAACTAGACAAAAGAAAGTTAACCACTCAAGAAGATTTCCTCCCAAAGTTACAGGTGTAAGTTTTTAAAGATTTAGTTGTGAGATGTTACAAAGTAAAGGCTTCAAGCCTTGAGGTGAATGGTGGTTACAATTCCTCAAAAGAATGAGGCTTTAGAAGAAGATGTGAAGTGATAAGGCGGAACTTGGACTTGAGGTTCCAAACGGAAAAGTGTTCTTTAGCTTATGCTTTAGCTCCCTTTCTTCAAACTTAGATTGCCTCCAAGAACACCTATATGCAAGCAAGAAAAAGAATTAGCATGCAAAAGAAATAGTGCTGAAATATGTGAGAGGAAATCACATGGATGAGAAGGAAAAAGTTAGAAACTCAATGCAAGTATAAAATACACTTTATATTACAAATTCCCTCACTAAGATCAGCGTTGAAAGAGTTGATTTAGTAAGTGAGAGTTACGATTTGAATCCAACAACTTAGCTTCAAATGCTAGATAAAATCAATATGTGCACACACAAGAGAAGAAAATATATGATTTTTTAGAGATGGAATAGAAGCAAAGGGCTCATGAACCCTGTTAATTTTGGGCAACTAGGTCCAAACTCCATGTTGTGATGCTTAGATGTCGATGCCAATATTTTTATTGGATTCCTCTTTCAGAGAGGTGCAAGATCGATCTAAAGATCATCTTGATTGGATGAGCAGAACATGTATTTTGAATTTATTCCACATGTCCAAGGTCGGCTTGTTTTATCCCACATGCATAAGAGATGTGTCACACACCCCCACAGATGCCTATATATTGGAGAGACTTGGAGTTCATTTTGACACACATTTTTGGTGGAGGCAATTTCTTCTCTCTTGGATGGTGATGGAGCAACTTTCTTGGTTCTGTTTTTAGGGCTTCTTGGTGCAATGTCTTGGTGGAGAATTCTTGATGAAACGTCTCGGGGTTGTGTGACACATGTGGGTGGCTGACCTTATGAAGACTTTGCTGGTTGAAGCATCCCGCTGATTGCTGTATCGCCACCATTGTTTATCTCTGTTTTTGGCTTGTCTTCCATCGATCTATTGATATGTTCTATCTGCATCTTACTTTCATTGTGCCCTAGAAGTTTAAAGTATATTTGCATCTAAGCATAGAACATCTTCAGAATTTAACATGGTATCAGAGCTAGGAGAAGACAAAGCCCATCTAGTTGAGAATCTAGGGCAGAGAGGTAAGGACTGTTTTCAGGTGACCGAGCTGCTGGAAGGATGGGTCAATCTCTAAAATGTAATTCGATACTTTGAGGTTCGATGGGCCTGAATGGCTCATATATATTCCCGAGATCTCAGATGCTTCATCAATATGATTAGGGTATTGTTTTAAGGGGCGTGTTCTCAATAATTTCTCTCACCCATAGCTCGGCTCTGCGTTTGGCACCCTTGTCGGTTATACAACACTGAATTTGCTCGAAGTTCTGAGCAGGGGTATTTCTGTTACGGCACTATGAATTTGCTCGGATTTCTGGGTATGAGCAATAAGTAGACTCGCACCTATGGTTATCGCTCAAAGTTTATGGGCATAGACATCGCATTATACGGAACGTAGTATTTAATTCTTACGATGATGTTAGTCTTTGTGACGACATGACAGCGTGGAGAAAGAAAACTTCAGAAATGATGCATTATCGTTGACGTTGACGTTGATGTCGGGATCTTCACCCACCCCGACATTCTCGATTGTCAATATAAGGCAATTCCACTATAGCCGTGCGTAATTCCAGATGTTAGAAATCCTGCATATTTCTTCAAAGCAAGACGCCGCCCAAATCAACCAAAGCTGCTCCCACAGTGGATAAGCATTCGTCATTAAAGCCCGCAATTAGAAAGGGATTTAAAACGATTACGGTAACAGAGAAATTCAATTGCAAGGTCGGCGATTTTATGATATTCTCATGGACGTCAATTAGTGGAAAGGATTCTCATAGAGAAGTCGGTGAATCATTCTCGTTCTTCGACAGGGCCATACCAACGTCAATCAAGAGCTTCAGCTAGGGAGGCTCATTGTTCAATGAAGATTCAGTAATTGGACTGATAATGCTCAAGGCTGCTTGCTGTGCGCTTATCTTTAAATACTGAGGCTAAATACACCTGTGCGTTGGGCAAGCCGTGGCTGTAGAATGCATTTGGATACACTGAGTTTGCGTATAAATAAAGTGTGTTGTAGCTGTAAATTTTGTATGAAATTGTATTGCCGAGCGATTTGAAGTAGATCCTCTAGAACATCCCTTTCTACTCTCTGGTATTGCATGGTTTTGTGGTTTGATGTTTGTGTTTGTGAGTAAATGAACAACTATCTGGTGCGTATTCTTCCTGAAGTATTGGAGAAGGCCATAGCTTTTATGTTCTGTGGAAAGGGAGGCTGAAAGGTCTGTCCAATGCCGAGTTACCTCTACCTTTCTAGAGGCTGTTATAGTGACAGCAGATCCAAGTTTATGGTCCACAGGTGGTTTAGACCCTAGTCTGAAGTGGTCGCAGAAGACTTGTCCAGTGCTGAGTAAAGTGCCACAAAAGCTGAGATCCCTAAGGCAAGGTAAGGGTGTGTAGTGGTTAAGTCTTGCGTAGATGGTTGCAGAGTTTTCTCCATGGAAGTCTGTCCTTGGAGGAGTGAGAGGACAGTAGTGTGTTGTAGCTGTTATACAGTGGTATAGGAGCAACTAACTATTGTGAGATTGCTGGTGGAATTGTGCCCTGAGTTCAGTCATCTTGAAGCAGCAAGGGGACTGTTAGAAGGCAAAGATATGAAGACCCTGTGAACAGTGCTTATGATGTGGCAAATCACTGTTAGAGGGCACACTAATATAGGCCTATGTTCAATGACATTGGAGGAGCACTGTCATTGATAGTAGGCAGATTAATCAGCTGATATGTGCAAGTGTATCTAAAGCAGCAGAGGACCTTGTGAACAGCTGAGGCAGAGGTATTGGAGAAGCATATTCTCTATGGGCTCAGGTGGCAAAGGACCTACCAAGTGTTCAAGACGGAAAGGTTAAGAGACCAAAGGGATGTAAGTGGAGTGCATCTTCAGCAAGTCATTTTATTTGTTCTTGTTGTGTAGGAAGATATGGACAGTGACATATGGCAGAATCTATATGATCTTGAACACTCCAGCCAACAACACATGTTGTTGACTTTATGAAGTCGTCCTTGATATTCCAAGTATTTAATGGTGAGACTCTGCCAAAAAGTGACCATATAGTTAGCGGGAGATTTGTGATTCTTGAGCTTATGATTCTTAAGCATTCTTGCAGGAGCTATCCGTGAATGGGCCCCATGAAATTCTTGATTAGTCACACATGGACAATCATCCTTTGATAGATCATCTCTTGGGAGCAACTCCATTGAAGAAATGTAAACACGTTGATCATGGACCACATTGCAAGAAGAAAGAGTACCATGACATGGGGAGCAACATGATAGGGGGAGCACTTGGGCACCCCATTTGCCATTGATGTCATAGGGGGAGAAAATGTTGGAAGGGCAATATTATTGCCATCAATGACAAAGGGGGAGATTGTTGTTATAAGGTTGTCATTGATGTCAATATTCTTGTAAAGACCTAAAAACCTTAAGGGCAAACCTTTGCAATGATATCATGCAGACATCATATGAAGAGGTCCTTGCTCATGATGACAAGTCCCTCTTGGTTAATAAGGATGCCATTAATGATGATGTGCTTACTCTTGATAAAGAAGCTTGGAACCAACATGATGTCAAGATGGCAAATATTCTTAAGGTGCCAAGTGTCAATCATGTACCTTGTTTGGTAACCTAGAAGACTACACTTGATGATGTCATTAGATGAAGGTCTTGATGACATGGTTGGAAACTATATGATGACATGGAGAACCATTTGATGATATGGAAGTGATTGGGGACATGACATGAAGGACTTGAAGAACACTTGGTGGCATAGAATGATATTGTTGGGAGATCTCATTTAATGATCTAGATGGTGGTTGGAAAACTCTTTGAAGCTCTCCAAATGGCAAATTATGGATTCACTATCATGATGACTTTGTTGGATACTCGAATGATGACACTCAGAATAATATTATTGGTGCAAAAAATGGAGAAGCCAGCAATAACCACATGCTGTCCCAAACACTCATTCTGTCCCAAATATTTTTTGCACAAAATTTCAAGGTCAGTCTCATTAAAAGATAATTTTCACTACCCTGGAGGCAGCTTCTCAATTTGAATCTTGTAACATCTTTTAGGGCATAATTTTGCCTTTCTAATGAGCCCTTACACGCCCCAAAACTCCAAATAGTTTGTGAGATAATGAATTTTTAAGATAGAAAAATATAATTTTCTCCCCAGCCGACCTATGCCCAGTTACACATGTCGGCCTCCCCTCTTAGAAGGACGTGTCCTTTCAAACATGGTAAACTACTATAAATATAAACCTCCGCTCCTCAGTTTTAACAATAAAATTCGGTGAAAAAACTGAGAGTATAACCGCAAGAGTGACTTGGAGGCTGAGGAATAGAATTTGTTTGGGTCAAAAATCTGTGATGGTTATCTATTCCTTCAGACTTGTGATAAGAAGTGTGCTGGAAGACAAAATTTCGGATTGCAGACCATGCTACAACACTGGTATTTTCTGTGGGTTGATCAGTTGAATGCAGAAACCATAATTTGGACCTCCTTGTTGCGGTCTCGAACCAGGGATCAAGTGCTACAGACCTCAGACTTTGCAAAGTCTAGTGGAGGATTGTAAAGTGACCATTGCAATGTCTAGCAGCTTATATCCTTTGAACAGCGTGGAGACCTAGACTGTGGACAGGTCGGATCATTGTGACAGAACAGATTTGGAGCTCGGAATAGTGACAAAACTTACCACATAACTCAGAATTGAAGGGTCAACAGTGGACTATCATTTGACTGTTGTAATGTGATAGGATTGCAGATTTATATACCAACTCTGACCAATAAACATCTGCTATGGAGGAGGCCTAGTTTAGGCTCAGATCTGCTCAGTTTTGTGGACAGTGACTCAAACCTGTGATGGCATAAAAGCTCAGACAGTTACCTGTGGTGATTTCACCTTGTGTGAAGGTGCAGTGACTTAGACTTGTGTGAAGTATCATTTCTCATGGGTAGATTGAATCTTAAGTCTGAGTTTATTGACCTGTGATAGTCCAGTGACTGTGGAGATACTTTGGAAACATTCAAAGACCATTCCTTGAAAGAATTTTGGAGATATCTTACTTAGGCAAGGGTTATTGAAGACAACCTTGAAGAATTCTTGGGACAGCAGATTGAAGACCTGAAGATTATACTTGGATCAATTAAATACATTGTGAATTTCTTGATTGGGCTTTGGGTTTGAAGTACTCTTGAAGGAACGTTGTTTTGAAGATTTGTTTGGAGCACTTTGACGACATCTTGGAGCATCTTGTGAAGACACTTTGAAACTGAACTTGGAGTATTGTTATCATGATGCATTGTTGATGACATCATGAGGTGACTTGGAGAAATTGTTTGGGTACGATGAAGAGCAATGGTGACACCTTCTAAGAAGAAAAGGTTGTCATTGATGATGTGACATGGAGGCTGAGTGTGAGAGGGCTCGTTGAAGAAGACGTTGGGACCTGTTAAGAACCAAACATATTTTGACGAAGTGAAGTTGATGGTTGGAGCCCAAGAGTTTGGAGCCTCATAGAGACAAGGTTAGTGCCTTGGAAGATAGGGTTGGAGCCCTAGAGGATTGGAGTTCTTAAAAAACCAGGTAGGAGCCTGTACCAGAGATAGGGTTGGAGCCCTAGAGGTTGGTGCCTCAAATTTACAAGGTTGGAGCCTTGGAAAGACCAAGTTGGTGCTTGGCACAATACAGGTTGGAGCCTGGAAGATTGGAATCCTCATCTAGGGTTGAATCCCTATATCATTATTGTATTTTACGTATTAAGAAGAGATTAATAAAAGTATCTATTCCATCATTGTTCATTTTGTGTTCTAAATATAAGTGATCTAACTGGTAAAATTAACAATTGAAAAGAAATATTGATTCACCCTCCTCTCAGTATTTCTAACATTCAGGAGGTCACGGGAGTTAGAGTATCTGGATCGGCCAGACCCTTAGGAGCAACTGATTCAGGCACAGGGATCTAGTGGGCAGGGATCAGGAGGATCCGGAGGTATATCGATTACGGTGTCAGGTCCATCAGTGAGCAGTGGCTCACAGAGTCAGAGGGGTGGTGCTTCGGGCAACATGGAGAGTAGTCCGCAGAGTAGTTCACTAGGGAGTCCACTAATGGACAATTCACACAGTACTTCAACATCTACAGGTTCAAGTTCAAGCAGGAGGACAACAGACAGACAGTCAGGAGTTTAGGCTCCTGATGATGAGGAGGAGGAGTTTCATTCTCCAGTGGGAGAAGTATGCTCAAGGAAGAGGAAGCCCAAGTGGCTTCAGGATACCTTGAGAGAGGCCACATCTGTTGCTGGGCCAAAGAGGCCGGTCAGAGAGAGCATACCACCTGAGAGGTTCTGTAGCTATATGGCAATGGTTGCCAACACATCATTGACTCTGAGCCTTCTAGCTATGAGGAGGCATGTAGCTAGCAGGTCTGGAGAGAGGCCATGCAGGAGGAGTATTCTTCTATCATGAAGAATGATGTTTGGGAGGTGGTGTCGAGGCCTGAGGGCAAATCCGTGGTTACTTCCAAATGGTTTTAGAAGGTAAAGCATGCTGCAAATGGCAGCAGTAAGAAATTCAAAGCAAGTTTTGTGGCTAGAGGGTTCTTCCAGGTAGAGGGAGTAGATTATGAGGAGACCTTCGCTCCTGTGGCTCGATATACTTCGATTCGCTCCATCATATCAATAGCATCAGAGATGGGTTGGAAGATCCACCAGATGGATGTGAAGACCGCATTTCTCAATGGCTTCATACAGGAGGAGGTGTACATTGAGCAGCCACAGGGCTTTGAGGTGTGTTGACCACACTTTGTCAACGAGCCCAAAGCAGTACACCCCCATTTTTTCAAATGGGATTCATCATGTTCGACATGTTCGCGCCATTCAGATTCCATCATTAGACGATAGTTTTATGAATGATGTAAACCCATTCTGCATGTTTATGATGTAAATGATCTAAGTAAGACCGTCATGTATGTAACAATCTAGGTAAGCCTAGTATGTTGGTGACGATTTCTATCCTAGCAGTTTTTTTGTCTCACTGATTTACTTGCGTTTTTCGACACAAGTGATCGGCAGAGTTTTCCCCTCCAGCTTCACCCGAAAGCTAGGGTGGATTTTGTCATCAAGATGCTAAGTGAGTGCTAGTTTTTTCTATCGAGTCCTTGTAAAAGTAGCTTGGGAATAATCCTAGCTAATTAGCTAGATTATTTTGTTACAAGCTGCTTGGTCCACTAGATCATGTTTTGAGTCGCATAATTGGGTACCTATTTGAGGGTCTATAGGAATGGGTATTCCCCCTTTATGTGTTTGAATGTATTTATCTTATGTAAAGAGGGTTGAAAAAAATAATTAAATCCCCTCTTAGTCAATTAATTAAATTTTCTGGCCAAATTAATTAAAAATCCTAAGCCAAAAATTTAATTAATTTTAATTCCTAGGTGAGTTAAAATTCTTCAAAGGTAAAATTCGTTGGTCCTTAAAAAACGAATTTTTAAAGGTCTCAGGCCAAGGGAATATTGGGAATTTCAAGAAATTTTGGACCCTTTGGCCTAGGTGGTTAAGTCAAAGTCAAAATTTTGGGGTAATTGACTCAAAAATAGTATTTTGAGTTAATTAAAATGGAATTAAATGATAAATTCGTTTTTCCTCAAATTTATAATTTCGACGGTCAAGATTAAAAGATGATCAAATCTTTTCGACGGTTGAGATTATTTTGACATGGATTAACCGAACTAGCCGTTGGAGATTTTATCTTATAAATTAGATTTATTTGTCAGTCTTTCAGTTATCCGATCTCTGGATCGTGCACTCGCTTTTGAAGCTCTTCTATAATATTTTCTGGAATAATACAAACAAAGACTTTGGTGTTTTATCTTGATGGTGGTGTTCCTCTTCAGCATTTTATGATAAACTTGTTCTTAATATTTTGTTGGTGATTATTTCAATAGATTGTTGATTAATGGCTCTTGTAGAGTAATTTTGGGTACAGGTATCTTGCCCAGGCTACTCGATCTATGTAGAAATTTATAGTTTCCCACCCCGGTTTTCAGTTTTTCACCTTATTACTCCAAAATAGTTAAATGCCCTTTCCCATATCCATACATTTAACAAACTGGAAAATAAATTTTGCTGAAAACACAAATTCTGGAAATATTTTAAGAATGCTGGAAAATGCAGAATTAAAAATCAACAAGCATAAAAACAGTCATTCACACATTTGACACTGATATTTTTGGTCAACATGACCCTGGAAAAACCCCCTACAACTCTTGGGGAAAACCAGTTTGAAAGCTCCTTCTTATTTCTGGAAAATGCCTTTTTACAGTGAGAGAAATATTCAGCAAAATAAAAAATCAGCAAACAGACTTTTACAACTTATCTCGTTTTCCGTGCTTAACCACCGCCTCGGAAAATGTACAAATAGCAAAAACAGAACAGCAATAAATGCTGTACGTCCTCCTCGATTTGCGTGCCCAAAAATCTGCAATAAATGCAGCTGTACGGCCTCCTCAAAATCTGTGCAAACAACAATTAATGCTGCTGTCCAAAACCTCGATTTGCGTGCCAAAACCACTGCAAAACTCTGCTGTATGGTATAGCCCCTTGCTGCCTCGATTTCTGTGCCCAATATTGCTGTACGGCTTGCTGTACGGCCTGCCTGCCTAGAAAACCGTGCCAAAAAAATCTGCCTTTTACTGTGTTATCTCAGCTATACAGTCTTGCTGAAAATGTCTTGCTGAAGTGCTGCCTTGGAAAGTGTGCCAAGCTGCTGCCTCCTTCTCCTCACTGCCCAGAAATCTCCCTTGCTCTCTTGCTCTCCTTCTCTCAATCTGCTCATGAAAGAATGAATGATCTTTTCCTCCTTTTCCTCCTTTAACCTAACCCTAAGTGACTTTTAGGGAATCCCTAAATCCAATGGCTGAAATAGATTGAGATCTAGGGCTGAGATTAAATGCTCATTTAAATCTCACTTTCTATTTTTTAATTCACCCACTTTAATAAAGACCCACTTAGTCATTTATTTCCAAAGTCACTTTTCCTTTCTAATTTTACATTGACTTTATTAAAGTCACTTTAAAATTAGACTTTAGTAACTTTATCACTTAAAGTCACTTTTAAATTAGATTTGACTTTATAATTTTATAAAGTCACTTTAGTAACTTTATCACTTAAAGTCACTTTAAAATTAGATTTGACTTTATAAAAATTATAAAGTCACTTTAGGAGAAAAATTAAATTCTTTTGGACACTTTTCCCTAGGCCAAAGATCAAAGCCTTGGGGAACCACCTGTCCTCCGGTAACCAAATTTCAACACTCCCTCTTACCGAGGAAGGTGTTCCTCACCACACCCATCTTGTCTCTGAAGTAGACATGCTTGCCTCGTGGTAAGGCTTTGGTAAGAATATCTGCAACCTGCTCATCAGTGGGAATATACTCAAGCTTCACAGCTCCCTTCTGAACATAGTCTCTGATGAAATGATATTTGATCCCGATATGCTTTGACTGTCATGAAATACTGGATTCTCCGTGAGTTTAATGCAGCACTGATTATCACAGTAAATCACTGAAGGTCTCAACGGCTGACCAAATAAGCCAAACGACATCTTGCGAAGCCAGATGGCCTCACAACTAGCTAGACTGGCTGCCATATACTCTGCTTCCGCTGAACTCAATGCTACTGACTGCTGCTTTCGGCTGAACCATGACACAACTGCCGAACCCAACCCAAAACAGCACCCTGAAGAGCTCTTCCTATCAGAAGCACAACCTGCCCAATCAGAATCAGTGTAACCTGCCAATCTCACTCCATCCCTCTTCCTTTAGTCCAGACCATAATCCACTGTCCCCTGCAAGTATCGCAAAATGTGTTTTGCAGCCACCCAGTGAACCTTCCTAGGCTCACACATAAACTGACTCATCGTGTTGACTGCAAAACAAATATGTGGTCTAGTGTTGACCAAATACATCAAGGAACCAATCAGCTGTCTGTACAATGTGGGATCCACCAACTCAGAATCCGAAGCATGAAGCTTCTTCCAGTTGGTGATCATCGGTGTCGACATGGGTCTACAATCCTCCATGTGGAATCTCCCAAGGATGTCCACAATATACTTCCCCTGTCCCAGGAAGAAATGCCCCTCCTCCTGCCACACCTCCAAACCCAAAAAGTAATGCATCAAGCCGATGTCCTTCATCTCAAACTCCGCCGCAAGATCTCTCTTGCAATGCTCTATGAGTCTCTCTGCACCTGTAATGACTAAGTCATCCACATACAACACCAGAATGAGAGGCTCCTCACCTATCACAATATAGTAAAGGTTCGGATTTGCCTCACTCTTTGTGAAACCCATCTTCTGCAAGTAAGTATCTATCCTGGGGTACCAAGCTCTGGGAGCTTGCTTCAGGCCATAAAGGGCATTCTTCAGTCTGCACACATGGGACTCCTTCCCATGCACCTCAAAGCCCTGTGGCTGCTCAATGTACACCTCCTCCTGTATGAATCCATTGAGAAATGCGGTCTTCACATCCATCTGGTGGATCTTCCAACCCATCTCTGCTGCTATCGATATAATGGAGCGGATCGAAGTATATCGAGCCACGGGAGTGAAGGTCTCCTCATAATCAACTCCCTCTACCCGGGAGAACCCTCTAGCCACAAACCTCGCTTTGAATTTCTCAATGCTGCCATCTGCAGCATGCTTTACCTTGTAAAGCCATCTGGAAGTAACCACGGATTTGCCCTCAGGCCTCGGCACCACCTCCCAAACATCATTCTTCATGATAGAAGAATACTCCCCCTGCATGGCCTCTCTCCAGACCTGCTGGCTAGCTGCCTCCTCATAGCTAGAAGGCTCAGAGTCAAGGATGCTGGTAGCCATTGCCATATAGCTACAAACCCTCTCAGGTGGTCTGCTCTCTCTGACCGGCCTCTTAGGCTCAGCAACAGATGTGGCATCTCTCAAGGTGTCCTGAAGCCACTTGGGCTTCCTCTTCCCTGAGCACACTTCTCCCGTCGGAGAATAAAACTCCTCCTCCTCAACATCAGGAGCCTGAACTCCTGACTGTCTGTCTGCTGTCCTCCTGCCTGCACCTGAACCTGTAGATGCTGAGGTACCGTGTGAACTGTCCATCAGTGGACTCCCCAGTGAACTGCTCTGTGGACTGCTTTGCGTGCTGCCCATAGCACCACCCCTCTGACTCTGCGAGCCACTCCCCACTGACGGACCTGACATCGTCATAGATGTACCTCCGGATCCTCCTGATCCCTGCCCACTGGATCCCTGCGACTGACTCAACTGCTGCTGAGAGTCTGGCTGATCCAGATACTCTAACTCCCGTGACCTCCTAAAGGCCCTGTCCTCCTCGAACTTCACATCCCGTCTGACAACAACTTTCCTCTGCGCAGGAATGTAAATCCGAAAGGCCTTGGAGGTCTCACTGTAGCCCACAAAGATACCCTTCTCTGCGGTGGGCTCTAGTTTGGTCTTCTTCTCCTTGGGTATGTAGGAGTATGTGATGCACCCAAAGATACGAAGATGACCAATATCAGGCTTCTTCCCAGAAAAAGCCTCCTCCGGAGTCATGTGCCCCAAGGCACGATGCGGACTCCTGTTCTGCAAGTAAACAGCTGTGTTGCAGGCCTCTGCCCACAAAAACAATGGCAACCCTGATCATGTAACATGGCTTTGGCAGCCCCTCCGATGGATCTGTTCTTCCTCTCCGCAACCCCGTTCTGCTGGGGGTTGTAAGGAACAGTGAGCTCCCTCCTAATGCCTGCCTCCGCACAATAGTCAACAAACTCTCGAAGGGTGTACTCTCCCCCATTGTCCGACCTCAGGGACTTGATCTTCCGACCTGTCTGTGTCTCCACAAGAGCTCTGAACTCCTGAAATCGCTTGAAGACCTCACTCTTGGTCTTCAAGAAATAAATCCAGGTCCTCCTAGAGTGATCATCAATGAATAACACATAGTACTCATATCCACTCAAGGAAACATGAGACATCCGACCGCTCACATCGGAATGAATCAAATCAAGTATCCCAGTCGCTCTGCTGTCACTGCTGGGAAAAGGGGATTTGGTAAACTTGCCCATCGCACATCCTCTACAAGTATCAAAGTGATCAGTACTGAAATCTGGCACACCTGTAGTGATCTCCCGCAAAGTCCTCAAGGCTCCATGATACATGTGCCCCATCCTGCGATGCCAAATCTCACACAACTCAGAACTGCTAGCTCTGCTGTCGGTACTGCTGCTCAATGCCAAAAGGGACTGAAATGCAAACTTGTACACCTTTGCATGGCGTACACCTATCACTCTAGTTGAATCAGCTGGAGTGCCCTTGGGATACATCAACACCTGTCCTCCCCTGAATAGTATCTCATATCCTCTGTCCTCCAAAGCTGAGACGGATATGAGGTTCTTCCTCATCCCTGGCACATAAAGAACATCTGACACCTTCAAGGGAGGTTTGGACTCCCTCTGAAATGTCAATGTTCCCACACCGACTGCTCTAACAACTCTGTCATCACCGAGTACTACCTCTACATCAGTGCCACTCTCTGAAAGCTCTGAGAAGTACTCACGGACTCCTGTCATGTGACGTGAAGCCCCATTGTCCACATACCAGATACCCGAAGATGCTCCGTTAATCGAGGGAAATGCATGCTCCCTTTGAACCTCTATGGCAGATAATCCCGCACTAGAGGACTCACACGCAGTGAACCCAAACTCCCGGTCAAAATGATCTGCAAAGTTCTCAACCTCTACTGAAGCTGCCATGCTCTAGTTCTTCCCCTTCTTCTTCTTCTTCTCCGGACACACAACTGCATAGTGTCCCATCTTCTGACAATTCCAACACTTCACTTTGGAATAGTCCTTTTGTGTGTTATCCTGTTTACCTTTACCTTTGCCTTTGCCCCCACCATTGCTTGTGGAAGCCTGCTTCCTCCCTTTGCCTTTCTTGCGTCCTGCCAACAGTGCTACATCCTCATCCTGCTCAACTGGCTTGGCTGCCCCAAGCTGACCTTTCCTGATCTATGTCTGAATGCAATCATCCCAAAACCTCTCCCATGTGGGAAGGGTCTCACGTGCACAAACTCCATCAGCGAAGTTCATCCATGAACGGGGGAGGCCATTCACTGCAATCCGCACCAACTCAGTGGGTGGAATGGCCTCTCCAATCGCTGCCAACTCATCTCTCACATTAGTAATCTTTGTGAGATATCCAGCTGCACTATCATTACCCATCTTAATGGTCTTCAGCTTCTCCTTCAGGACCATTTTCCGGTTCTCATTGGTACTCTGGTAGAGATTGGACAATGTTGTCCACATCTCATGAGCATTTCTCTTCCCTCTCACATGAGAAATGCAATGGTCTTTGATTCCGTCTAGAATCAATCTCTTACCCTTGTTGTACCCTTGTTGTTCTTTTTATTATATGCTGCCAACTGAGTAGCATCAGTAGGCACATTCACAGGGTTCTGTGTGGTATGTACCATAATGTCCCAGACTTCTGCCTCCTCAAAGATACTCTGCATTCTCTCCTTCCAAATGCTGTAGTTGGAATGCCCATCCAACCTATCCTCCACCCTCAGTCCCAATGACATCCTGCTGTCCTAAAACTGAAAAATAGCACTGTTGTGGTAAAGATAAAAACAAGCCATAGAAAATCGAAATTTGCCGGAATTTTCTGGAGGAAAATCTAAGTCAAAATTTCCCGTCGTAAATCACGCCTCTCAAAGACTCAAGTTCGATAATTACGTAGAAATTTATATATTCCCACCCCTGCTTTTCGCTTTTCACTATTACTCCAAAATAGTTAAAATGCCCTTTTCCATATCCACATTTAACAACCGGAAATAAATTTTGCCGAAAAACACAAATTTTGGAAATTTTTAGAATGTCAAGTTTTAATAAAAATCACAAGCATAAAAACAACATATTCACACATTTGGCACCGATATTTTTGGTCAACATGACTCGGAAAACTCTACAACTCTTGGGAAACTACTTGAAAGCCCTGAGCTGAAAATGCCTTTTTACAGTGAGAGAAATATTCAGCAAAATAAAAAATCAGCAAACAGACTTTTACAACTTATCTTGTTTTTCGTGCTTAACCACCGCCTCGGAAAATGTACAACAAAGAAAATAATATAATAAATGTCAGATGTCTCTCTCGATTCACAGTCAAAATTCACAATGTAAATTGCATTTAATTTCTCAAATTGTGGTAACAAAGAATTAATGATGCTGTCCAAAACCTCGATTTGCGTGCCAAAACCATTGCAAAACTCTGCTGTACGGTACAGCCCCTTGCTGCCTCGATTTCCGTGCCCAATATTGTTGTACGGCTTGCTGTACGACCTTGCTGTACGGCCTCCCTGCCTAGAAAACCGTGCCAAAAAATCTGCCTTTTACTGTGTTATCTCAGCTGTACGATCTTGCTGAAAATGTCTTGCTGAAGTGCTGTCTTGGAAAGTGTGCCAAGCTGCTGCCTCCTCCTCCTCACTGCCCAGAAATCTCCCTTGCTCTCTTGCTCTCCTTCTCTCAATCTGCTCATGAAAGAATGAATGATCTTTTCCTCCTTTTCCTCCTTTAACCTAACCCAAGTGAATTTTTGTAACCCTAAATCCAGTTAGCCGAACAGATTGAGATCTAGGGCTGAGATTAAATGCTCATTTAAATCTCACTTTTCATTTTTTAATTCACCCCACTTTAATAAAGACCCACTTAGTCTTTTATTTCCAAAGTCACTCTTTCCTTTCTAATTTTATATTGACTTTATTTAAAGTCACTTTAACTTTAGTAACTTTATCACTTAAAGTCACTTTAAAATTAGATTTGACTTTATAACTTTATAAAGTCACTTTAGTAACTTCATCACTTAAGTCACTTTTAAATTAGATTTAACTTTATAAAATTATAAAAGTCACTTTAGGAGAAAAATTAAGCCCTTTATACTCTTCTCATAGGCCAAAGATCAAAGCCTTAGGAACCACCTATCGCGCCCCTCCGTATCAAATTAAACTTCGCAAGGGTAAAAATATTAATTGGATCGAGCTAACTGTTATCTCTATCTCTTGAAAGTTTTATGTTTTATCACTATTTCTCTATTAATCTGACAGTTTAACTTTAAGTTTGCAGAAATCTTCTGGATTTAAAACTGGGTGTTTGGGGAAGTCCTAGTTTGGACTAGCTGACTCCCAGGAGATAAGATCTGAAGAGCCCTCCGAATCTAATTCCCCGGGCTTATCTTAAATTCCGTTTTTTGTAGGGATCTGTTTTGGGCTTGTGTCTATCTTTTAAATTTTTTCATTTTCTAAATTGTGCTGTGTTAGCTACCTATAATATTTTGTTATACCAAAAGGTGGCTAAGACTTTTTGAGCCTCCAAGGAACAAATTTTATCACTAAAAATTGTTGGCTCTTGAAGACTCCTTCAAGTCCTCATGCCTCTCTCCAAAATCTTCATTTACTATTTCCATTTTATGCTCTGAAATTCTGCTAATTTCATAAGAAGAGACTGCTGAAGAACCATCATTTTCGCCCTTCTCCCACGCAAAAATAACCTTCATATGCTCCCCTTTTTCTCCGTAAAATCCCCTTTGTTTTCATGATTCATTTTCTCCCCTTCATGAAAATCACTCTTATTAAGGTTGAAGACTCATTCTTTAGCTTTACTGAAACCCCTCAAATAACCCACAGGACTTTATAATAAAAACTTTATGTTATAAAGCCCTACCCTTCTAACCACTTCCCCTTTTTTCATACCTCGCCATACGTTATTATATAAACTTTATTGTAAAGTTCATATCATGTAATATATGGCCCACCGCTTATCACGAATCGCAATATCGCATTATCGCATTTTCTATGGTGCGTTTCATTAACTCATCGCAAAAACTTGCGATGCGATCGTTCCGCCCGATCACATATCGCAAATTGCATGTTTCGTTTTTTAAAAAGTTTGATCCATCGCAAATATTTGCGATGCGATCTGATCGCATCGCAAATATTTGCGATGCGACTGCTCCAATCACATTTTTCCCCAGCGCTCATCGCAAATCGCAATATCACATTTTCTCTTCGTCGCATAATCCGCATCGCATTTTTCACTTTTGCGATTTGCGATCAGTTCCGCCGGGCCCACCGTACGATCCCCTCGCCGCTCATATAAAATGTGCCTTTTTCCTTTGTAAAACTAAAAAAACGTCATATTATATTGTTTACAAAGGTTTTTCCGCTGCTTTCTCCCAACAGTGGATCTTGCGCGATCGACGGCTTAGATTTTATATTTTTCCACCATTCTATGATTTCTCCAAATAACCCCGACCGTTGGATGATGCCATCCAACGACCCTGCTTCCTCCGCACATCCTCCAATGCAGTTTAACCTATAAACGCAGGATTTCATAACTTTTGTTTGTATTTCGCAGGGTTTAACGTTTTTCGCTATATTCAGATGAAATTCGAAAGATGAGGGTGACGACCCTCCCTCCTTCGATTTATCAAAGGAAATCATTCGCAGGTGTCAAATTCGCGTTTTCATCAGTGTTTCATGAGGCATTGATGCCGTATCACCCTGCGTAGCCCTGTGTAACAGAGAGGCACCAAGAGTCCGGCACAGTCAAAGAGTACCAGCTGTAGAAGACCAGAAAGGTGCCAGCACAGAGAATTGAAGACAGTTTTATGGGGATTACGGCTAAGGCTGTTATCAAAAGCCTAATCCCCCAATCTAAAACACAGTCTGCAGAATACCTAAAGTGTTTTAGTGACAGAAAACCCTCCACCGCCACAAAAAGGAGGCGAATTGATTCCTCCCAGCGACTAAACGCCACCTTTTGCCTCAAACCTTTCAAACCAGGGCCAAAGTTATTGCAAGAAGAGAATGGCCCATAACGTAATGAAGTTATCGACAACGACGGCAGAAGAATTTCATAGTTATTTCAAATCTTCACTACTAAACCTCAGTTGTCATCAAATTTTCCAGACTGACATGACGTAAAATAGTTAATACAAAGAACCACCTGTAAACTTCTTCATCGAGCCCCTCAAAGGGCCAAGAAGTCTTGAATCTGTATTAATTACTTTAGCAGATCTTTTATCAGATCTCACCTCCTCATTCTTCTATAAATACTTCAGAGAAAATATATGCCTATTATTTGCACTTTGAAATACACTTGAGCTCGAGACTTCTATTTGTAATAGTAATACATTTGAACGAATCTGTCTTCAGGCACTACGGTCCTCAATTTACTTTTGGAGGTAACCTGGTCCGAACTGCCCTCCAACTTAAATGACTTTATCCACAAAACCTACGGTTTTCACATCCAAGACCCTGCCTGACCGGCCGTGAGATTGGTTCCACCGCCTGGCCAAGCCTGGGCACTAAAAAAAAAAAAAAAAAATTCTTAATTTTTTTTAAATTTTTAAATTTTTTTTTCTAAATTATTATTTTTCCTAGTTAATAACGCTACCCTAGCCCCCCCTAAAGCTACTTAAACACCCCCACCCCCTCTATTTCCCTCACACTATTCATGGTAATGTTAAATTCTTAAAGTAAAAGTGACATTCTCCTTAATCTTCATTTTCATCCTTTTACTTAAATTTTTAACATTACCATGAAATGACTCAAGATGTTTGAGAGTGGTTCCAACCTCATTGGATTTCATATGGAGAAAGTAGAATTTTAGATTTCATTCAAAATCCAGCAGACTTATCAGTTTTTCAGGATTTCAGGATTGGGTTATTGCAATGTTTCCATCGAATTTTGTCATGTATTAGGGTATGGAACTCGTATTTAATCAAGAACACCAATCCCTCTATGTACCTTGATGTTAGTGACATTGGTTGTCAAACTCCTCTATCATGACCCTACTAAAAATGTACCCATCACTCAAACAAAACCTTGACTATCTAAGATGATAGATAAATCTATGTTTAAATCAATGAATTAAGTATGAATTTGTGTAAAAAATATCTAATTTTTAATATATATATATATATATATATATATATATATATATATTTTAAAATATATATATTTTTTAATAAAATAATATATAACGTATCGTATCCCAGAAGTATCCTGTTCCGGGGTCACCGTACCCGTATCCGATTCTTCGAATCCCCGTATCCCCGTATCAGGTGACTTAGGGATTCTGATGATGATTGATGATTTGATCATATGTAGCTTGTAGTATTGTAGGCTATAGTATAATACTATGATCTAACATGTTATTTTGGACTATAAAGGCCTTTTAGAGCCCGTTTCTTGATGTTTGTTACATTTTTTGTTCAGCGATGTTTTGCACTAAGTGCTATTTTGGCTATCTGCACCTATATAATGAAAACTTTTGCATATTTGTGTTTAAATGGTTTGGATTAATATGGATGTACATGAATATATCTGGTTTTTCTTTAAAATATGAATATTTTATGTGTTTTTGGTAAACCGGTTTTTTTTCCAGTTCCGGTCCGGTTCTGACCGGTTCCCGGTCCACAAGGTTTTCCGGTTTGATAACCGGTTCGGTTCCGATAACATTGGTACATAGTGTTCGCTGGCCCTTGAAGCTCTGTTTGTGCTAGAGTAGTTAGGTTGAATAGTGAAGATGATTGCTGAACTGAAACATTGGACCTAAAGATTGTAACTGGTTTGACATCAATATAAAAGCTGTTTCTTGGGATCCTGGTCTATATCACCGGTGATGTGCTTCTTCCTTTGTTAAATCGTTTTCCTTCTATGTATGCCATATTGTTCATATTCCTCTGTAAAGAACAGTTGAAACAGGGTTAGGATCTACTGTATATCAGTAACCTTCTCTGGCTGAGAAATCTTTATCTTAAATGTTTTCCTCAAGTTTGTTTATTTAGGAATGATTCAATACTGTTTAAACAGTTAGGAATGTTGGCTTTCCTTCGTCCTTCTGTTTACATAAACATTGTTCTTGAATGTGATTTCCATTATTTGCTATTAAAGTTAGACTA
The DNA here is from genome assembly GCA_034641835.2 of Pinus albicaulis. Taxonomy (NCBI): domain Eukaryota; kingdom Viridiplantae; phylum Streptophyta; class Pinopsida; order Pinales; family Pinaceae; genus Pinus; species Pinus albicaulis. The sequence continues at coordinate 1,380,225,262 of CM076574.1, forward strand.
GAGAAGATATGGTTTGCCTTGATTCTTAGATTCTTTTCTCCAAAGGCAGATTCTGAAAGTTTCCCTTGGTGTTGACTAAAAGCAGACTAAGTTTAAAAGTACTTTATCTGATCTTAAGTTGCACTCTGTTTTTCTTATGTGTTTTCATACATTCTGAAGGTAATTATGTGGATTACTGGATTGTTTGTCAATTAAGCTGCTTGAATATAGACTTGCCCAAGGAGTCAATGGTTAGCCCTGCACTTGGTTGGTTTTAAACAGTTACTTAAGAGGCTTTTCTTGTTTGGACTAACTATAAATCCTCTGAGAAATTATTATCAGTTTCCACCCCTCCAACACTTTATTGTTTCCATCCCATCACTCCAATCTCAATAATCTTGTGGTATAGATGACTTGCCCCTTGGGTCACTCTTGATGTTGTTGTTCAATTAAAGCCCTGTTATGACTCCATAGCCCAATGGATTAAAAACCAACGTTATATCTATCTTTTAGCCATAGCTGTTCTTCCCTCTTGCAACTTCTCACCTTTGAAACTCTTTGCATTCAGGACTTTTCACCTCAAACAGTAATCATGCTCAACCATCCAAAACAAAACAAAAACCCTTGGCCTTCATAACTAGCCTAATATCATTATCTCAAATTTCAAAGACAATATCCATCTTTGTACATATTGGAGAGATCCCTCTCCGGATTCAGGAGGGCTAGATCCTAGAATCCCAAAGTTGGTTGAAACGATGTTGTTTCTGTAATTGGACTCTGCCAATCTTGCTAATAAATTACAGAGACCTAACATTTCTGGCGACTCCGCTGGGGACTAAAACCCAGAATCTTTATAAACACCTTGTGAGTAAAAAGCAGCGTTTTCAAGCACTACCTAAGAATTGGTAATCATGATGAAACTTGTTTGAATCAGTGACAATCTAGGCTAACCCTAGGATTCTCTCAAGACTTTATCTAACCTTGAAAAATCAGTTAGCTTAGCCATAAGAGTAGACTATCTTTGTCTCATAACCGTAGCTAAGTTTTGAAGCAAAGTTAGGACATTAGAAACCACAAAAAAAAAATAATAATAATAATAATAATTCAGAAAAACCTAATTTTTTTTTCAGATTGGTATTAAATAAACATGGTGGTGGACCATAAAACCTTTTATCTCCAAAGGAGCTAAAAACTTCCGCTTGGCGACTCCACAATCCTTAACAGACCTTAAGACTCCACTGGGAAGAACCCTTATCATCATAACATCATTTAAAACTCAGTTAGAGGACTGTAGGATTAAATTTGCGTAAACAGATTAGTTAACCTCTTTAAAATTGTCATATCTGGTTGAACTTGTCTCGTTTATTCGGGTCTAAAAACACAGCATAGTGGCTTCTAGAAAGATTCACACTAGAGCCCATCCTGACCCTAATCCACCTGAGATAGTTGATGACCCAGAAAGAATCCTGAGGAAGTCTCCTAAGATAGAATCTTCAACTATTTTCAGATCACCCCTAAGAGCTAATTCAGTCCCTGAAAATCTTTCAGCTCTGCAACAATCACAAGTTGACTTGGTTAATCCCTTCAGGACTAGGTCATTTGGTGATTTAGATTAGCTAGATTCTGAGTCTTCACTTTCATCTCCTGAAACAAGTGAACATTTTGGTAGAAGAGAAACAACACCTCCTGATTTACATTTTCTTCTTAACTTAGGTGTTTCTCATCCGAGATCAGCTCAGCAATCTACTATTGTTCCATCAATTTCTGTTCATCCTTCATCCACTATCCAAACCAATCCACTTCAGCCCACACCTCCTCTTGTCAATCCACCCCTTGTAAACCCACCCCCACCACATATCATTGCAGCATGGTATGCTCCCTTAGTCCTTCCTGTACCATTAGTCAACCTTCCACAGGACTACCAGTCCAAAATCCCATTGTATGATGCTAGCAATGCTATAACTGCATCACAACACGTGGATAAGATGAATGACTACTTTGACAGAAACGAAATTGAAAATGATACTGTCAAGATTAGACTATTTGCTCAGAGTCTGGGGGGAGAAGTCAGAAAATGGTTCAAAGGCTTAGCCCCCCATAGCATTAATGATCTCCAAGCCTTCCATCAAACTTTCTTAAACAAATGGGAAGTGAAGAAGAATCCTCTCCAAGTTCTTGTTGACTATAAAAATCGCCATAGGAACCCAGGGGAAAGTGTACAAGCTTATTGTACTAGATTTAACAGTGTGTATAATGCACTTTTTCCAGAACTAAAACCTCCACAGGGCTCAGCCTTAAACAAATTCCCTGAAGGATTTGATTCTGATATGACCTATTCGCTGAGGGAAAGAGATTTTGCAACTCTTGAAGATATGCAAAGAGGTGCTCTTTCTGTGGAAGTCAATCTGATGGAGAAAAGAGCAAGGATGAAAGCTGAAAAGAGAGTATCCTTTAAAGAAGAATCTACACCTTCTACTTCCAACTCAAAAATGGAGAGAATGATGGAAGAAATGATGAAAGAGATGAGCATAATTAAGAGAGCACAAGCGAGCCAAAATCAAACTGCTCCTCAAAATAGAAACCAGAACCAGAATCAGAATGTTAGAAGGAATCAACCTCCAAACAGACCCAGGGAATATGATCAGCAGATCACTCCTCCCTTTCATCAAAACTATGTGAGTGAGGTTGAAGAAACAGAAGACATAACAGAGGAAGAGGATATCAACATGTTTGGGGCAGAGGATGACGACTTGGAAGTTCATTATGATAGAAAACAAGGTCTTTACACACCTTATGATGACAAAAGAGATGATAATGAAATTAATTATCAAAACATGGAAAATGTCATCATAGAACCTCAAAGAGAATATGACCTTAGAAGCAAGACCAGTCAACAAACTCCCAACACCAAAACCTCTGACAAATCTTCACAAAACAACACTACAACCAAACCTAAACCGATTAAAAGGGACAAAACAGTGGCTGTAAATTCTGATAAAGGTAAAGAGAAAGGCACTCAAAACACTGAAAAACAGAGTGCAAACTCCAGCAGTACTAACACTTCAGCTAGTACTCCTATTACAACCGTTATGTCAAGGGTAGATAAAACAAGTCAGCAAGTTGTGGTTGCTGACAGAGTGGCAGTAAATAAGGCTGAAGCCAGCACTCCGAAGAATCAAATTCCTTTCAGCTTAGAACAGGAAATGTCAAAGATTAAAATCTCTGTTCCTTTTGAGTTAGCTGCCCAACATGTATATAGGACCCAAATTTTGAAGGTTTTGAATATAGAGGAAAACGGAGATACAGTCAATCTTAGTGATGACCAGCCGGAGCTTATTTTTTGTCCAAAGATTGAAGGTAGATATCAAGAGGGACCTGTTCCTCCTTTCTACGTAAGTTTAAACATTCATGACAAAATTTTACACAACGCTATGCATGATTCCGGGGCTTCTCATAATTTAATGCCTAAAGCTGTGATGGAGAGCCTTGGTTTAGAGATCACCAGACCTTACAAGGACCTATACTCCTTTGACTCCAGTAGAGTAAAATGTTTAGGACTAATCAAAGATCTATGTGTTAACTTAGCCCAGATTCCAGCCAAATGCTTACTCATGGATATTGTTGTGGCTGATGTACCCCCAAAATATGGAATGCTTTTATCAAGATCTTGGGGGGCTAAGTTGCAGGGAACCATGCAAATGGACATGACCTGTGCGACTATCCCTGTTTTCAATCAAACTAGAAGACTTTATAGGGAGTCCCATATGCAGTACACAGTCACAAGCCAAGACAGGCCACAAAACTCTCCTATCTATTCTGTCAATACGGGCCTTGATTCTTTTATCATGTTTAATGATGAAGCACTCAGTGAACAATTCACACTAACCAAATTAATGGCCGACAGAGAAGAGGAGGTAAAAGTAAATGAACCATCGAAACAGTTTGCCGAACCTTTAAACAACAGCAAACCAAATATGGGTCTTGAGCTACAAGTCGTACGTCCTTCGCTTTTAAACCTTGACACTCAAAAAAGAATTAATCTGCTTAACAAAAAGTCTGAAGAGTCAAAACAAATTCAATCAGGTGCCGCTAATCATGAAAAATCAGAAGGCACGATAGTTGAAGAGGACAGTAAACGTGATGAAACCAAGAGCAGTCCTCTGTGGATTATGTATTTTGATGGGTCATGCACTAGAAATAATGCTGGTGCAGGTGTTTGGATCACTAACACTGAAAACAACCACACAGAATGCATTTCATGCAAATTAAACTTTCAGTGTTCAAATAACATAGCAGAATATGAATCCCTTCTCTTAGGCTTGCATCTCTTGAAGAAGTTAGGAGCCATAAGAATTAACGTGTATGGGGATTCTGAGTTAATCATTAGGCAAGTCAATGGGGAGTATAATGCAAATCATCCCAGACTTAGAGCCTATCAGAATGATGTCATGGACCTTTTGAAAACATTTGAGGAGTCCAACCTGAGTTTCATCCCAAGGAAAAGAAACATTGCGGCCCACAATTTAGCTTTTGCGGCCAGGACATGTCTAACGCCATATGAGACTGGAGACAACACAACTCCGATAAAATTTAGACCAGCAGTGCCTGATAACAAAAAATATTGGCAAGTGTTTGACAATGACAAACAAATAGAAGACTTCATGCAATTCAGAAATGAATTCGAACTGCATAGTTCAGACTCAGATTATGATACAGACTGCAGCGAAGAAAACTTTCTTGGTAAAGAAGAATCGTCTCCTGAACCTGCCAATATTAACCTACTGTCTAGCAAACTTAGTAACAAAACAGAATTGAGTGCAGAATTAGAAACAGAAGAATTGGAAACTCTGCACCCTAAAGACGAAAGTTTGCCTAGGGGTCTGACCCCTTTAGAAGAGTTGTTTGATTTTAACGATGTGGCAAATAAGCCAAAACTGGAACCTGTAGAGACTGAAGTGGAGGAATGCAATATAGGCAGTAAAGAGAAACCGAAAATGATCAAACTGTCCAAAACTTTGCCAGCTCACATTAAACTCAAATACATAGAGCTGTTCAAAGAATTTTCTGATGTTTTTGCATGGAGTTACGAAGATCTTGAATCCTATGACACTGAAATAATACAGTACAAAATCCCTCTTAAAGAAAACCAAAAACCATTGAAATAGAAACTGCGCAGAATAAACCCTGTCCAGTTGCCGTTGGTTCAGAAGGAGATCATGAAAATGTATGATGTTGGTATTATTGTCCCTGTTAGATATTTTGAATGGGTATCTAATCTGGTGTCTGTTAGGAAGAAAACTGGAGAAATCAGGCTTTGTATAGACTTTAAAGACTTAAACAAAGCTTCATTAAAAGACAACTACCCTTTACCAAAGATGGATCACATTCTACAAAGGGTGGTAGGGTCTAGAAGAATTTCTTTGTTGGATGGCTATTCGGGGTACAATCAGATCTTGGTTTACCCTGCTGATCAATTAAAGACAACCTTTACTACACCATGGGGCACCTTCATGTATGTGAAAATGCCTTTTGGTCTAATGAATGCTGGAGCAACCTTTCAGAGAGCCATGGACATAGCATTCTCGGAAGAATTGGGCTTCTTCATCATTATCTATCTTGATGATGTAACTGTGTTTTCAAAAACAGATGAAGAACACTTAGAACATTTGAGGAAAGTTTTCGAGAAATGCAGAAAGTTTGGGATATCTTTAAACCATAAGAAGACTCTATTTGGTCTCCAAGAAGGCAAACTTCTTGGGCACATTATTTTAGAAAAGGGTATAAAGATAGATCCCAAGAGGATTGAGGCAATATTGCAAATCTCTCATCCTCGAAACATCAAGGAGTTGCAATCTTTCATTGGGAAGATTAACTTTTTGAGAAGGTTCATCCCTAACCTAGCTGAGCTCCTTAGGAATATCACAAATATGTTGAAGAAGGAGCAAGGGATAAAATGGACCTTAGAAGCAAATACATCCTTTGAGCTGGTGAAACAAGCATTAACCAAAACACCGGTTCTCATAAGCCCTGATTTTTCAAAAGATTTTTATATCTTCTTGTTTGCATCAGAACATACCATAGCTGCTGTCTTTTTACTGAAAAACCCACAAGGACAAGAGCAGCCTATTGCATTCTTTAGCAAGGCATTGAGGGATGCCCCTTTGAAGTATAACATTATGGAGAAGCAAGCTTTTGCTTTGGTTAAAGCTCTGAAAGACTTCAGGGTTTACATCCTTCACTCACATATTATTGCCTTTGTTCCAAACTCAGTTGTTAAAGACATTCTAACCCAGGATCCAGATGGTAAGAGAGGTAAGTGGATTGCTGTTATTCTTGAATATGATTTAGAGATAAAACCCACTAAGCTCATCAAAGGCCAAGGTCTAGCTAGATTAATGGCTGAATCAAATTGTGAAGTTCTTGATATTAACATGATTAATGCTTTGGATAACCAAGAAGAATTCTCAACTCCCATTGTTGAAGACCATTTTATGAATTCTCCTTGGTGTGCTGATATTATTTATGTTTTTCTTAATCTGAATACACCTCCTGGTTTATCAAAAACAAAGGCAAGGTTCCTAAAATTGAAAGCTGTAAATTATTGCATTATTGATAAATGTCTGTATTGGAAAAATGCAAGTGGTCTATTGCTTAAATGTTTGCCTGAGTTTGATGCAGAGAGGGTTAAACAGGAGTTCCATGAAGGAGAGTGTGGAGGTCATTTGTACTAAAATTCAACAGCCAACAAGATCTTGAGGGCTGGTTTCTATTGGCTAACTCTTTTTCATGATGTACATAAAGTAACCATTACTTGCCATAAATGCCAACTGTTTGAAGGCAAGAGAAAATTGTTACCCCTTCCTCTGCATCCAATCACTGTCGAAGTTCCTTTTCAACAGTGGGGTCTTGACTTCATAGGAGAAATCCATCCACCATCTTCTGCCCAGCATAGATGGATTCTCACTGCCACAGACTATTTCACTAAGTGGATAGAAGCCATCCCTTGTAGGCTGGCCAATGATTCAGTTATCATAAAATTCATGAAGACTAACATTCTCTCCAGATTTGGTTGTCCTACCAAGATCATCACTGATAATGCAGCAGCATTTGGATCTAAGAAAATGGTTGAATTTTGTCACAAATATCAGATAGCATTGGGGCATTCCACAGCCTATTACCCCCAAGGTAATGGACTTGCAGAATCTTCCAACAAAAGCTTAGTGAACATAATCAAGAAACTGTTGGAGGATAACAAAAAGTCTTGGCACACAAAGCTGATTCATGCACTTTGGGCTGACAGATTAACTTTGAAGAAATCTATTGGTATGTCACCCTTTCAGCTTGTGTATGGTACAGATGCAATTTTTCCAAACAGCCTTGGTGTGCCAGTAATGAAGTTGATTCAAGAGTTGCAGACTGAAGAAAATGACATGACCAGAAGAATAAATCAGACCATTCATCTTCAACAGACTAAAGAGGAAGTGTATAACAAGGCATTGCACAAACAAGACAGCATTAAAAAGCTTTTTGATAGAAGAACAAAGGCCAGCAATTTCAAGATTGGGGACAAAGTTTTAAAGTGGGACTCAAGAAGGGAAGAAAGGGGCAAGCACGGAAAATTTGACAACCTATGGCTTGGCCCTTACTCTATTCATTCAATTGCTGGTAATAACGCATTTTTCTTATAGCAGTTGGATGGATCAGAATTGTTTGGGGGTCCCATCAATGGCAGGATACTCAAGCATTACTTCTCTTGATTCATGATATGTTTTAAAGCCTTCCTTTTTCTTTTTCCATTATAAATATTTCATCCACCATTGCATTCAAGTTGTAAAAAATCAAAAATACAAAAACAAAGAAAATGAAAAGAGGGCAGAAATCAAAACAAGAAAGGCAAAGCCCCATGCCAAAAAGAGAAATAAATCTGAAAGTGTGCAAGCTCAAATGCCACTCCTCAAAACACACTTCTAGTTAGTCAAACTGCCTAATCTTGACTAATTAGCTTTAAATTTTCTGCTGATAGGATAGTGAATTCGATTTTCCAAACTGTTCAATCTTGGCTTATCAGTAAATAGATTAGGATAGAAATGAAGGTTCAAACAAACTCAAAATCTGAACCAAAGTTTCCAAAGAGAGATGACTCAAAACTGTTTTATTTTATGAGTCATTAAAGAGAAAAACTGGTTCTAATTTGCCCAAAATCTGAATCAGATATCAAGGAAGAGACAGCTCAAACAAAAGCAAAAACAGAGCTGTGAAGAAAAGAGAAGGCCATGATGAGAAACTTTCAAATCTTAAGCCTTCCATTTTGATTTTTAATTTTCTGCAAATAATAATCTATGTGCAGCTTGTTTTTATGCCATAGATCACAGCAAGTCAAACAGCTTAATCTTGACTTCACTGTTTTTAAATTTCTGTTGTAGAATTTAGAGAATGAAAGTCTGCTGGACAGTTTAATCCCAACAGACAGTAGATTAGGTAGAGAAATATCTGAGCTCAACTGTTTAATCTGAGTTCAGGGAGAAATAAGGAGTAGAAGTAGATTAGTTTTTATGCTTCCAAAAGAATAAAATGTTGTGAAAAGAGTTTGCCAATCCAAGTGCACTCCAATAAAGAAAAAATGCTAGATCAGTAGGATTGGGTAGGTAGAAAGTTTGTATTGATAAAGGACCATTGTTTTCATGGCTGCTAAAAATGTTTCAAGCAAGATCATCCAGCAAAGGAATGGCAACCCAATGGATCAGGCACAAGTCAGCGTCCCAGAGAAATCAAGTCTGAATTCTTGATGCCTTCAAGAAGGCACCATCCCCATGTGGAGCCACTGTTAGCCACCTATAATATTTTGTTATACCAAAAGGTGGTTAAGACTTTTTGAGCCTCCAAGGAACAAATTTTATCACTAAAAAATGTTGGCTCTTGAAGACTCCTTGAAGGCCTCATGCCTCTGTCCGAAATCTTCATTTACTATTTCCATTTCATGCTCTGAAATTCTGCTAATTTCATAAGAAGAGACTGCTGAAGAACCATCATTTTCGCCCTTCTCCCACGCAAAAATAACCTTCATATGCTCCCCTTTTTCTCCGTGAAATCCCTTTTGTTTTCATGATTCATTTTCTCCCCTTCATGAAAATCACTCTTATTAAGGTTGAAGACTCATTCTTTAGCTTTACCAAAACCCCTCAAATAACCCACATGACTTTATAATAAAAACTTTATGTTATAAAGCCCTACCCTTCTAACCACTTCCCATTTTTTCATACCCCGCCATACGTTATTATATAAACTTTATTATAAAGTTCATATCATGTAATATATGGCCCACCGCCGCGAATCGCAATATCGCATTATCGCATTTTCTATGGTGCGTTTCATTAACTCATCGCAAAAACTTGCGATGCGATCGTTCCGCCCGATCGCATATCGCAAATTGCACGTTTCGTTGTTTAAACAGTTTGATTCATCGCAAATATTTGCGATGCAATCTGATCGCATCGCAAATATTTGCGATGCGACCGCTCCAATCACATTTTTCCCCAGCGCTCTTTGCAAATCGCAATATCGCATTTTCTCTCCGTCGCATAATCTGCCATCGCATTTTTCACTTTTGCGATTTGTGATCAGTCCCGCCGGGCCCAACATACGATCCCCTCGCCGCTCATATAAAATGCGCCTTTTTCCTTTGTAAAACTAAAAAAACGTCATATTGTATTGTTTACAAAGGTTTTTCCGCTGCTTTCTCCCAACCGTCGATCTTGCGCGATCGACGGCTTAGATTTTATCTTTTTCCACCATTTTATGATTTCTCCAAATAATCCCGACCGTTGGATGATGCCATCCAACAGCCCTGCTTCCTCCGCACATCCTCCAATGCAGTTTAACCTATAAACGCAGGATTTCATAACTTTTGTTTATATTTCGCAGGGTTTAACGTTTTTCGCTATATTCAGATGAAATTCGAAAGATGAGGCTGACGACCCTCCCTCCTTCGATTTATCAAAGGAAATCGTTTCGCAGGTGTCAAATTCACGTTTTCATCAGTGTTTCATGAGGCATTGATGTCGTATAACCCTGCGCAGCCCTGTGTAACAGCGAAGCACCAAGAATTCGGCACAGTCAAAGAGTATTAGCTGTAGAAGACCAGAAATGTGCCAGCACAGAGAATTGAAGACAGTTTTATGGGGATTACGGCTAATACTGTCATCAAAAGCCTAATCCCCCAATCTAAAACACAGTCTGCAGAATACCTAAAGTGTTTTAGTGACAGCAAACCCTCCATCGCCACAAAAAGGAGGCGAATTGATTCCTCCCAGCGACTAAACGCCACCTGTTGCCTCAAACCTTTCAAACCAGGGCCAAAGTTATTGCAAAGGAAGATGTTTTGCCTCAACGCAGCCGAGAAGTTACTTCTGCAGGGAACTTAATGCGAGAAATATCTGCAGAGTTATTTCAACCTCACGCCAAACCTCAAAGGTCAACAAATTCTTTCCAGTAGACCTGATAGTTAATGTAAATCAGTTAATACAGAGAACCACCTGTAAACTTCTTCATCGAGCCCCTCAAAGGGCCAAGAAGTCTTGAATCTGTATTAATTACTTTAGCAGATCTTTTATCAGATCTCACCTCCTCATTCTTCTATAAATACTTCTGTAGAAAATGAGAAATTGTTGGTTGCAGAACTTTGAAATACACTTGAGCTGGAGACTTCTATTTGTACATAGTGTTCGCTGGCCCTTGAAGCTCTGTTTGTGCTAGAGTAGTTAGGTTGAATAGTGAAGATGATTGCTGAACTGAAACATTGGACCTAAAGATTGTAACTGGTTTGACATCAATATAAAAGCTGTTTCTTGGGATCCTGGTCTATATCACCGGTGAAGTGCTTCTTTCTTTGTTAAGTCGTTTTCCTTCTATGTATGCCATATTGTTCATATTCCTCTGTAAAGAATAGTTGAAACAGGGTTAGGATCTATTGTATATCAGTAACCTTCTCTGGCTGAGAAATCTTTATCTTAAATGTTTTCCTCAAGTTTGTTTATTTAGGAATGATTCAATACTGTTTAAACAGTTAGGAATGTTGGCTTTCCCTCGTCTTTCTGTTTACATAAACATTGTTCTTGAATGTGATTTCCATTATTTGCTATTAAAGTTAGACTAGAGAAGATATGGTTTGCCCTGATTCCTAGATTCTTTTTTCCAAAGACAGATTCTGAAAGTTTCCCTTGGTGTTGACTGAAAGCAGACTAAGTTTAAAAGTACTTTATCTGATCTTAAGTTACACTCTGTTTTTCTTATGTGTTTTCATACTTTCTGAAGGTAATTATGTGGATTACTGGATTGTTTGTCAATTAAGCTGCTTGAATACAGACTTGCCCAAGGAGTCAATGGTTAGCCCTGCACTTGGTTGGTTTTAAACAGTTACTTAAGAGGCTTTTCTTGTTTGGACTGACTATAAATCCTCTGAGAAATTATTATCAGTTTCCACCCCTCCAACACTTTAATGTTTCCATTCCATCATTTTAATCTAAATAATCTTGTGGTATAGATGACTTGCCCCTTGTATCACACTTAATGTTGTTGCTCAATTAAAGTCCAGATATGACTCCATAGCCCAATGGACTAAAAACTAGCATTATATCTATCTTTTTAGCTTAGCTGTTCTGTCCACTTGCAACTTCTCACTTTTGAAACTTTTGCACTTAGAACTTTCTCCTCAAGTAACATTTCATGCTCAACCATCCAAAACAAAACAAAACCCTTGGCCTTCATAACTAGCCTAATATCGTTACCTTAAGTTTTCAAAGACAATATCCATCTTTGTACATATTGGAGAGATCCCTCTCCGGATTCAGGAGGGCTAGATCCTAGAATCCCAAAGTTGGTTGAAACGATGTTGTTTCTGTAATTGGACTCTGCCAATCTTGCTAATAAATTACAGAGACCTAACATGCTGAATTGTTTTAAATCTGGCCAAGAGGGCCTCCAATCTGTAAATTATCACTGTAAATTTGTAAATATTCTATAGGTTGTAAGGGTCTAATAATTTTTGTGCATAGTTTTGGATCTGTTCTGTTTTTGCAGGTTTGCAGGGGGTTTTCAGAATTTTTTTTAAAAGATCTGAGCCAGATCTAACCCCAGAGGGCAAGATCTGGCCTCAGGATCGCTTCTGTTGGCAGATCTGAATGTTATTTTATTAAAGGTGCATCTAAAATCTGAATTACATGGAAATAATTTAAGTTTGTTGGACGTTTTAATGTGTACTGGGTTTGTTTGAGGTAATCACTGCCTTTGTTCACAGCATAAAACGTTGTTTTCTTCCCCATTCCTCTACACATCCATTCGCAGCCTTCACAAATCCTCCTCTGGCATCGACTTCCTATTTGTCTGCCGCCCCTTCTCCACGCTGCCCCTGTCAATGCATTTCTCTGCTTCTGCATACGCCGACTCTTCTTCCTTACGTGTCCTCCCTCTCTGCTGCTGTCCCTTGCCGTCAACTTCACGCCTCTTATTGTAGCCTTGTTCAAACCCTTTTTCGCTGTCGTCGACGTCCGCAGCCCCCCTGGCTCATACCTTCTCTGTGGTCGAAACTTCTTAGCTGCCATCTTGCCCATCTCCTTAGCCGCTGCTGCAGACCCTTCTCTTTGCCATCGAGCCGTCGTCCACAACCTTGAACGTGCTCCTCGTCGCCCTGCAAATAAAATCACACATACATGAACTTCGAAAACCTTTAGGTATATGCGTTAAATTTAATTGGATTCATTTTTAGGTAGGAGGGTTTAGTTTTAAGTTTTAATTCATTTTCGATTTTTGTTATTTAGCTTTAGTTTTAATTTCGTTAGTTTTTAGTTTTAAATTTTTTAGTTCGAAGACTTTACTTTAGTTTTATTTTAAATTGTAATTTTAGTTTTAATGTTCAGTGTTAGGTCTTAGTTTAATTTAGTTTTTTTTTTTTGGTTTTTTAGTTTTTAGTTTCAAATTTTTTCTAGTTCGTAGACTAAAGTTTAGTTTTAATTTTTTCGGTTTTAGATTTAGATTTAATTCATAATCTTAGTTTCGTTTGTATATTTTGTTTAAAAAATAATAAAAACATAAAAAAATTTAAAAATTTCTAAAATTTCTAAAATATTTTTATAATCAGATGAGCTTTTAAAATTTAATCCAAAGTTTGACTATAGGAACATTTTAATTTCTGGATTGGAATAAATTGGAACATTATAAATTTGGAAATATTGCAAAGATCTGGCATTTTAATTTAATGGTCATCTCATGATTTATCGCTGTGGGTTCAAAGTACTTTAATGCATAGTTGTGGTGCTTTTTTATCGAATATCATTGTGGTGAACTTATTTTTCTTAGCAGTAGTTGTATATCAGATAGTTGACTTTAATTTTATAACGGGATATTTTGACTCCATAAGGCACTGGTTTTAATTTTCAAATCTAATTGGATTCGTGAAATCTCGTAATTCTTTACAAGTATTTGATTGTCTAGATGTGTCTCCTGAATTGGTTGATTCTCAACCAGTTCTTTTCCTTCATTTTTGTTAGGGTCCACCTCCCTTAGCTTGCAAGGAGACAACTTAGATAGAGAGCTTGGGGATCAGGGTGACAGCCCCCGATCTGAGCCGTTGTCGCAGTGCCTAGACATTCTGTGTGACAACAAGGTGCATGGGAAGGAGTCCCATGTGTGCAGACTGAAGAAGGCCCTTTGTGGCCTGAAGCAAGCTCCTAGAGCTTGGTAGTTCAGGATAGATACATACTTGGAGGAGATGGGTTTCACAAAGAGTGATGCAGATCCGAACCTATACTTAATTTTGATAGGTGAGGAGCCTCTCATTCTGGTGTTGTATGTGGATGACTTGATCATTACGGGTGCAGAGAGACTCATAGAGCACTGCAAGAGAGATCTTGTGTCGGAGTTTGAGATGAAGGACATTTGCTTGATGCATTACTTTTTTGGGTTTGGATGTGTGGCAGGAGGAGGGGCATTTCTTCCTGGGGCAGGGGAAGTATATTGTGGACATCCTTGGCAGATTCCACATGGAGGATTGTTGACCCAGGTCAACACTGATGATCACCAACTGGAAGAAGCTTCATGCTTCAAATTCTGAGTTGCTGGATCCCACATTGTATAGACAACTGATTGGTTCCTTGATGTATTTGGTCAACACTAGACCAGATATATGTTTTGCAGTCAACAGGATGTGCTAGTTCATGTGTGAGCCTAGGAGGGTGCACCGGGTTGCTGCAAAACACATTTTGCGGTACTTGCAGGGGACAGTGGATTTGGTCTGGATTATAGGCAGGGAGATGGAGTGAGATTGACAGGTTACACTGATTCTGATTGGGTAGGTTGTGCTTCTGATAGGAAGATCACTTCAGGGTGTTGTTTTGGGTTGGGTTCGGCAGTGGTGTCATGGTTCAGCCGAAAGCAGCAGTCAGTAGCATTGAGTTCAGTGGAAGCAGAGTACATGGCAGCCAATCTAGCTATTTGTGAGGCCAAATGGCTTCACAAGATGTTGTTTTGCTTCTTTGGTCAGCCGTTGAGACCTTCAGTGATATACTCTGATAATCAGAGTTGCATTAAACTCACGGAGAATCCAGTATTTCATGATAGGTAAAAGCATATCGGGATCAAATATCATTTCATCAGAGACTATGTTCATAAGGGAGTTGTGAAGCTTGAGTATATTCCCACTGATGAGCAAGTTGCAGATATTCTTACCAAAGCCTTACCACGGGGCAAGCATGTCTACTTCAGAGACAAGATGGGTGTGGTGAGGAACACTTTCCTTGGTAAGAGGGAGTGTTGAAATTTGGTTACCGGAGGATAGGTGGTTCCCTCAGGCTTTGATCTTTGGCCTAGGGAAAAGTGTCCAAATGAATTTAATTTTTCTCTTAAAGTGAATTTATAAAGCTATAAAGTCAAATCTAATTTAAAAGTGACTTTAAGTGATAAAGTTACTAAGTCTAATTTTAAAGTGACTTTAATAAAGTCAATGTGAAATTAGAAAGTGAAAAATGACTTTGGAAATAAATGACTAAGTGGGTCTTTATTAAAGTGGGGTGAATTAAAAAATAGAAAGTGAGATTTAAATGAGCATTTAATCTTAGCCTTAGATCTAAAGCTATCTCAGCCATTAGATTTAGGGATTCCCCAAAAGTCACTTAGGGTTAGGTTAAAGGAGGAAAAGGAGGGAAAAGGTCACTCATTCTTTCATGAGCAGATTGAGAGAGGAGAAGAGAAAGCTAAGGAGATTTTCTGAGCAGTGAGAAGAAAGGGGGCAACAGTGAGGAGAAGAGAAAGCTAAGGAGATTTTCTTAGCAGTGAGAAGAAAGAGGGCAACAGTGAGGAGATTCAACAAAAAGTATAACAACATTTATTGGCACAAATACCAAGGCAGAAATTCCGTACAGCAACAGAGGCACGGTTTCCAAGAAAGGAGGCACAGAAATCGAAGAAGAGGGCAGTTGCATTAAGCACGTAGTCCAAGGCAGAAAACTGGGCACAGATTTCAAGGAGAGAAGCTGCCGATTTTTCTGCACAAAAACCGAGAAAAAATACAGTAGCAACATCACGATTTTCCAGGCAATTTCTGGGCTTGAATTTCGAGGAGGGCTGCTGTACAATTCTGTACAATCCATACAACATTGTACAACCTATTCTAGCACGCTTCCCAAGGTGGACGTACAACATTTATTGCTGTCATGAATGCTGTAATATTTTCTGTTTTGCAAGTTATTGATTTGGCACAATTTTCGAGGCAGTTTGCAAGCACAGAGATCGAGATAAGTCTGTAAATTTGGTTGTTGGAATTTTTACTGTGTTTTTCTGTTTCACTGTAAATGCAATATTCAAAAAATAAAGAGAAGCTTTCGAACTGGTTTTCCCCAAGAGTTGTAGGAGGTTTTTCCAGGGTCATATTGACCAAAAATCAGTGTGTCAAAATTCTGTGTGTGGCTGATTTATTTTTCTAAGTTTTTATTTCTGCATTTCATTACTGTGAAATTTCCAGAATTTGTGTTTTCAGAAAATATTTATTTTTTCCAGCTTGTTGAATATGGCTATGGGAATGGGCATTTAACTTTATGGGAGAAATAAGGAGAAACTGAAAACCGGGGTTGGGTTGTCAAATTTCTACATTGAAAATGTATTTGCTTAAATGAAGTACAATTCTTTCAAGATAAATAGATTTTTGAATCAAAGCATGAGATGCAATTAAACTAGATTTGGATGCAATTAATCTTGGTTACTTTTAATTTAAAATGCCTAATCTAGGTGAGAAGTCCTCCTCTTGTGCTCTTACAAAGGGATAAAAGTTGGGGTGACTGTAAGAAAGAGAAGGCGAGGGCACAGGGGTGTCATTAACGATACCCGTCCCCTGACTCTTACGAGCCAGCGTGTGCCTTCGTTCCAACAAGGGGACAAACCACCTTCATAACTGTAGGGTCACACACCTTTACCTTACTTCGTACCAAATGGAAGATTTTTCGAAGAAAGCTTTTTCCTATGATTTCTATCAACCAGGCTTATGCTTGGAGGTTAATTTTAAATATGCAACTAAATTGGAATGCCTAATATGATATGAAAGTGAGTTGGCAAGTGCTATGTTTTTTTAAGGAGATACTTCAATTGAATATGCTCCATAGTTAGAACAATAAATCAAGTTGCCATAAATTGAAAGTGCTATGCTTCTTTACTTGTAGTATATTGTGAAACTTAACCAAGGGGTGAAAATTGGGGTGACTGTAAGAAAGAGGGGGCGAGGGCACAACGGTGTCCTTAACAATACCCATCCCCTGAGTCTTACGAGCCAGCATGTGCCTTCGTTCCAACAAGGGGACAAACCACCTTCATAACTGTAGGGTCACACACTTTTATCTTACTTCGTACCAAATGGAAGAATTTTCGAAGAAAGCCTTTTTCCTATGATTTCTATCAACCAGGCTTATGCGTGGAGGTTAATTTTAAATATGCAACTAAATTGGAATGCCTAATATGATATGAAAGTGAGTTTGCATGTGCTGTGTTTTTTTATGGAGATACTTCAATTAAATATGCTCCATAGTTAGAACAATAAATCAAGTTGCCATAAATTGAAAGTGCTATGCTTCTTTACTTGTAGTATATTGTGAAACTTAACCAAATGAGAAATAGATCACAAAACACAAGTAAGTGATGGCAAACGAGATTTCAAATTAGGAAATTAAAGGAGTATGCGATCTAAGAAATTATTGAAATGAAAATACGAGTTATTCACATATAGCTAAATTAGATTTGCAAACGAAATGATGAATGCAAGTAAATTAGTTTGAGCAAAATAGAAACTAGACAAAAGAAAGTTAACCACTCAAGAGGATTTCCTCCCAAAGTTACAGATGTAAGTTTTTAAAGATTTAGTTGTGAGATGTTACAAAGTAAAGGCTTCAAGCCTTGAGGTGAATGGTGGTTACAATTCCTCAAAAGAATGAGGCTTTAGAAGAAGATGTGAAGTGATAAGGCGGAACTTGGACTTGAGGTTCCAAACGGAAAAGTGTTCTTTAGCTTATGCTTTAGCTCCCTTTCTTCAAACTTAGATTGCCTCCAAGAACACCTATATGCAAGCAAGAAAAAGAATTAGCATGCAAAATAAATAGTGCTGAAATATGTGAGAGGAAATCACATGCATGAGAAGGAAAAAGTTAGAAACTCAATGCAAGTACAAAATACACTTCATATTACAAATTCCGTCACTAAGATCAGCGTTGAAAGAGTTGATTTAGTGAGTGAGAGTTAGGATTTGAATCCAACAACTTAGCTTCAAATGCTAGATAAAATCAATATGTGCACGCACAAGAGAAGAAAATATATGATTTTTTAGAGATGGAATAGAGGGAAAGGGCTCATGAACTGTGTTAATTTTGGGCAACTAGGTCCAAACTCCATGTTGTGATGCTTAGATGATGATGCCAATATTTTTATTGGATTCCTCTTTCGGAGAGGTGCAAGATCGATCTAAAGATCATCTTGATTGGATGAGCAGAACATGTATTTTGAATTTATTCCACATGTCCAAGGTCGGCTTGTTTTATCCCACATGCATAAGAGATGTGTCACACACCCCCACAGATGCCTATATATTGGAGAGACTTGGAGTCCATTTTGACACACATTTTTGGTGGAGGCAATTTCTTCTCTCTTGGATGGTGATGGAGCAGCTTTCTTGGTTCTGTTTTTAGGGCTTCTTGGTGCAGCGTCTTGGTGGAGAATTCTTGATGAAACGTCTCGGGGTTGTGTGATACATGTGGGTGGCTGACCTTATGAAGACTTTGTTGGTTGAAGCATCCCGTTGATCGTTGTATCGACACCATTGTTTATCTCTGTTTTTGGCTTGTCTTCCATCGATCTATTGATATGTTCTATCTGCATCTTACTTTCATTGTGCCCTAGAAGTTTAAAGTATATTTGCATCTAAGCATAAAACATCTTCAGAATTTAACATGGTATCAGAGCTAGGAGAAGACAAAGCCCATCTAGTTGAGAATCTAGGGCAGCGAGATAAGGACTGTTTTCAGGTGACCGAGTTGCTGGAAGAAGGATGGGTCTGTCTCCAAAATGTAATTTGATACTTTGAGGTTCGATGGGCCTGAATGGCTCATATATATTCCCGAGATCTCAGATGCTTCATCAATATGATTAGGGTATTGTTTTAAGGGGCGTGTTCTCAATACTTTCTCTCACCCATAGCTCGGCTATGCGTTTGGCACCCTTGTCGGTTATACGACACTGAATTTGCTCAAAGTTCTGAGCAGGGGTATTTCTGTTACGACACTATGAATTCGCTCGATTTTTTGGGCATGAGCAATAAGGAGACTCGCACCTATGGTTATCGCTCAAAGTTTATGGGCATAGACATCGCATTATACGGAACGTAGTATTTAATTCTTGCGATGACGCTAGTCTTTGTGACGACATGACAGCGTGGAGAAAGAAAACTTCAGAAATGATGCATTATCGTTGACGTTGACATTGATGTCGGGATCTTCACCCACCTCAACATTCTCGATTGTCAATATAAGGCAATTCCACTATAGCCGCACGTAATTCCAGATGTTAGAAATCCTGCATATTTCTTCGAAGCAAGACGCTGCCCAAATCAACCAAAGCTGCTCCCACAGCGGATAAGCATTCGTCATTAAAGCCCACAGTTGGAAAGGGATTTAAAATGATTACGGTAACAGAGAAATTCAATTGCAAGGCCGGCGATATTTATGATATTCTCATGGACGTCAATTAGTGGAAAGGATTCTCATAGAGAAGTCGGCGGATCATTCTCGTTCTTCGACAGGGCCATACCAACGCCAATCAGGAGCTTCAGCTAGGGAGGCTCATTGTTCAATGAAGATTCAGTAATTGGACTGATAATGCTCAAGGCTGCTTGCTGTGCGCTTATCTTTAAATACCGAGGCTAAATACACCTGTGCGTTGGGCAAGCCGTGGCTATAGAATGCATTTGGATACACTGAGTCTGCGTATAAATAAAGTGTGTTGTAGCTGTAAATTTTGTATGAAATTGTATTGCCGAGCGATTTGAAGTAGATCCTCTAGAACATCCCTTTCTACTCTTTGGTATGGCATGGTTTTGTGGTTTGATGTTTATGTTTGTGAGTAAATGAACAACTATCTGGTGCGTATTCTTCCTGAAGTATTGGAGAAGGCCATAGCTTTTATGTTCTGTGGAAAGGGAGGCTGAAAGGTCTGTCCAGTGCCGAGTTACCTCTACCTTTCCAGAGGCTGTTATAGTGACAGTAGATCCAAGTTTATGGTCCACAGGTGGTTCAGACCCTAGTCTAAAGTGGTCGCAGAAGACTTGTCCAGGGCTGAGTAAAGTGCCACAAAAGCTGAGATCCCTAAGGCAAGGTAAGGGTGTGTAGTGTTTAAGTCTTGCGTAGATGGTTGCAGAGTTTTCTCCATGGAACTCTGTCCTTGGAGGAGTGAGAGGACAATAGTGTGTTGTAGCTGATATACAGTGGTATAGGAGCAACTAACTATTGTGAGATTGCTGGTGGAATTGTGCCCTGAGTTCAGTCATCTTGAAGCAGCAAGGGGACTGTTAGAAGGTAGAGATATGAAGACTCTGTGAACAATGCTTATGATGTGGAAAATCACTGTTAGAGGGCACACTGATATAGGCCTATGTTCAATGACATTGGAGGAGCACTGTCATTGATAGTAGGCAGATTGATCAGCTGATATGTGCGAGTGTATTTGAAGCAGCAGAGGACCTTGTGAATAGCTGAGGCAGAGGTATTGGAGAAGCATATTCTCTGTGGGCTCAGGTGGCAAAGGACCTACCAGGTGTTCAAGACGGAAAGGTTAAGAGACCAAAGGGATGTAAGTGGAGTGCATCTTCAGCAAGTCATTTTATTTGTTCTTGTTGTGTAGGAAGATATGGACAGTGACATATGGTAGAATCTATATGATCTTGATCTATGGTATCTTTAGAGGCATATGGAAAAATATACATAACCATGAAGTTTGATATCTTTCGTTTTGTATGAATATGATAGTGATGTGTATGATAACATTATAGCATCACTGTAATCAATGTCATGACAATGTATGATAACAATCGAGATGTATAACAAATATATGGCAGTATATGGCTATGACTCTTGAATAGCCTTGACAGTGGGTGAGTAAGATTTAGGTCTATGATTACAAAGCCCTTTCTAAGGAAAGGAAGTTGGTGTGTGGGACGCCCAAATTCAAAATAATCATGAAGGCATATATCAGAGTTGTGCCGTAGGAAAGCATAAAAAGGGGACCTTTCTTTTTTCCCTTAAGTATCACAATCTGATGTCTAGCAGTTATACATTCTGATTTATCTAATATGCTGCCCGTCTAGATATATTTCTTGAAGAAGAAGATCAAGATTCTAAGGTCTGATAATGGTACCTTTGCGCAGGAGCTGGCATTAAGAGGGAGACCACAACCGTGTATGCTCCTATGACGTTGTTGGAAGAAAGAAGAGAAGATCCTCATGGCTCAGGAGTACTTTCGAGGATGCTGAGAGACATATGGCCCCAAAGGGGGACATTCTGGGAAATAAAGAAGCCATATAGGTACCAAGAGTATCTAGCAGCCATGAGTACAATTTGAGCCTGGATCATTTGAAGAAGCTGTAAAGCATCAAGTCTGGAAGGATGCTATACACTAAGAGTATGAGTCCATTATGAAGGATGATGTCTGGGATATGGTCCCGAGACTGGAGAACATAGTTGTTGTCACCTCGATATGGCTCTATAAGATCAAGCATGGATTTGATGGGAGTGCTGAAAAGTACAAGGCAAGATGTATTGCCTGAGACTTCTCTCTAGGAAGGCATTGATTATGATTGCACCTGTGATCTATTATTACCCTTGCTGCTATGCAAGGATGGAACCTTCATCAGATGGATGTGAAGACCGCCTTTCTGCATGGTATGATAAAGGAAGAGGTGTATGTAGAGCAACCTCTGGGTTCAAAGTCCAGGATCGAGGCACCCATGTTTACAGGTTGGAGAAAGCCCTCTATGGGTTGAAGCTAGCCCCCAGGGTTGGTATGAGAAGATAGATAACTACTTAATGAAGTTGGGCTTCACTCGTAGTAATATTGATCTGAACCTTTACTTCAAGATTGATAGAGAAAACCCTCTCATTCATCAGTGGAAGGGGGAGCTTGCTTTCGAGTTCGAGATGAAGGACCTAGGATCGATACATTACTTCCTAGCCCTGAAGGTCTGGCAGAGACCTGGCGAGATTTTCCTCTCTCAAGGAAAATGTATTTTGAAGCTGCTAGAAAGATTTGGAATGATGGACTATAAGTTCGTGTCGACACCGATGGAGCTCAACTTTAAGAAGTTGAGTGAAAATGCTGTTGGGCCTATGCTAGCAAATCCTATTGAGTATCGTCAACTCATAGGTGCCCTGATGTTCTTAGGGAACATCTGTCTGGACGTATATTGTGCAATGAACACTTTGAGTCAACACATGCTTGATCCTCATAACATTCACTGGGTTGGTGCCAAGAAACTTTTGAGATATCTTTGGGGCACGATACACCATGGGTTGAGATACACTGTTGGGAGTTTGAGACTCCGTATATATGTTGATTGAGCTGGCAGTGTGGTGGATCGCAAGAGCACATCTAGATGCTGCTTCACACTTGGGTCTGCTTCGAGCAGGAAGCAAAAGTTGGTAGCTTCAAGCACCGCTGAGGCTGAATACATTGCAGCCTGTATGGCCTGTTGTGAAGCCACTTGGTTGCTAAAGCTCTTCAGTGAGATGTTCGAGCATGTGCTACATGCCATCGTTATCCTTTGTGATAACCAGAGGGGGATTCATTTGTCAGAGAATCCCGTGTTCCATGATTGATCCAAGCATGTTGATGTTTGGTACCAGTTATCTGGGATATGGTACAGCGAGGCGCCGTAACGCTCGATCATATAGGAACTGATGAGTAGGTCGTGCATATTCTTGTAGAGCCCTTAGGGAAGGTCATGTTTCTAAACCTTCCGTGAGAATCTTAGAATCATGGGACGAACCTATTTGGAGGGTCCTATTAGACGATGAGCTCTGAGACCTCCAGGGCAGCTTTGGGGATAGCTTCTTGGAGCTATGAGCAACCACAAGGCTAGGCTTGCCAAACCTTGTTGGTGTGCTTCTGCCCCACCGTGATGATATTGAGTTAGTTTACCTCTCTTTGATCTGTGCCCCGTATGCATCCTACCCATGGAGATTCAGACTCATGGGAAGCACCTCTTATTTGGCTAATGAGGTGAGAAATGTGAATAGAGACCATAGTAGGACCGATGGACGCATCGGAGATTGCCATACTCTCTATGTCTAGGATGGAACGTGTCCAACCACTTGATCTGGGATCAAGTCTAGCGAGGTTTCAGACCTCCAATTGACTTCGGGTCAGTGAAACTAACTTCGGGTTAGTATATGACTCTCTCGAGTCCAAGTGAGGTTTTGGACCTCCAACTGACTTCGGGTTAGTATATGACTCTCTCAAGTCCAAGTGAGGTTTCGAACCTCCAACTGACTTCGGGTTAGCTAAACCAACTTCAGGTTGGTGTGTGACTCCTTCGAGTCTTATAGAGGTTTCAAACCTCTGAGCTGACTTCGTGTTAGCCGTGAGTGATGTCTTTGTGGCTCACCTTTTGTTTTGAAATAAAGAAGCTAGCAAAGCAAGTTACGGCGGGATGACGCACGATGTTTAGATGGCACTGGTGGATGGAGTTCTCCCTAGTTGAGAGGGAGTGTTAATTTTGGGCAACTAGGTCTAAACTCCATGTTGTGATGCTCAGATGACGATGCTAATATTTTTATTGGGTTCCTCTTTCGGAGAGGTGCAAGATCGATTTAAAGATCATCTTGATTGGATGAGCAGAATATGTATTTTGAATTTATTCCACATGTGCAACTTCTGTCTGTTTTATCCGACATGCGTAAGAGATGTGTCACACACCCCCGTAGATGCCTATATATTGGAGAGACTTGGAGTTCATTTTGACACACTCATTTTCGGTGGAGGCAATTTCTTCTCTCTTGGATGGTGATGGAGCAACGTTCTTGGTTCTAAGTTTAGGGCTTCTTGGTGCAACGTCTTGGTGGAGAATTCTTGATGAAATGTCCCAGGGTTGTGTGACACATGTGGGTGGCTGACCTTATGAAGAATTTGCTGGTTGAAGCATCCTGTTGATCACTGTAACGCCACCATTGTTTATCTCTATTTTTGGCTTGTCTTCTATCGATCTATTGGTATGTTCTATCTGCATCTTACTTTCATTGTGCCCTAGAAGTTAAAGTATATTTGCATCTAAGTATAGAACATCTTCATAATTTAACAAAACCCCTTTTAAATAAATTTCTTGATGTCTTATGAGATTCTTGGCTTGAACAACTTGTGGGATCTTTGATATCGTTGGAGGTGACTTATTCCAACCGAAGAAGTCTTCACACTCCAATAGACTTGGAAACCTGTCCTTTGAACACACAAATCTCTTTAAATCAATTGTTAGTGCAAAAGAAACTTGGCATATAGAGGCCACGTTGTGCTTTTCATTCAACCGAAAATAACATGCTACTACAAGAGCACAAAATATACCAAGTCCAAAGGAGATCTGAGATAGCTACAAATCTCCCCTCCCTAGACAATAATGCTGTCAAGCAAATGCAAAAAGAACAACTTGATTTTAATGTAAATTAAATGAATAACAACATCAAATGACACAAGTATACCTCATCAACCAAATAATGCACCACAAGAGAAGCTAGTAACCCCAAAGATTTTCCTTTATTCAACTCAATAACAATTTCGGCATAGTAACAATAAGCACAAGCTTCAAAATCCATGATATTACAATGAGAGCCCAAGGGTCAATTTATACAAAAATTGGAGAAGATCTCAATGAGGAACTTCATGACAAGTGGCTAGAGAGAGATGATCCCAATGCTCCAACAAATTTTCAATTGTGGCTGCTTGATTGTTGTACAATCCTGTAGGTGGCAGTCAATAGAGCCTTGTTGACTAAGTGAAAATATCCTCAAGACCTGCATATATCCTCTGTTGATGATGGGTGAGAGAGTTGCTTGCCATGTGTAGTTTGAGTGGAGTGGAGAGGGAACAAACTTACACAAAATATGGAAGCCAACATTAGTTATAATAGTCACCAAATTGATGTGTATCTCCTTGGATCTTCTTGCTAGTTCAATTATCAACGTTCACTGTGTGTTAACTGTCCTCCCAAATCTGTGTATTAACTACTAACTGTAGCTCCAAACAAATCTGTGTATTAGCTTTTGATTTGTTGTTACCTTACCACGTAAAACAACCCACAAACTTCACTTTAAACTGTTGTTGGAGTGTTGACTGGAGTGTATTTGTTGCATGTTTCCTTGTGAAATTTCCAGTGTACGAGTGGCTGTAACAACCACTCTTTAATATGCCTGCGTGAGCCCTCCATATGCGTGACTGGTGTAATAGTGGACATCGTATATCCTTGACCATTGACTGGACTTTGCGTGGATCTTTGCTGCCATGTAGGAGACTTAGTTTTGCATGTGCGTATTATCCTTTTGCTGGCTGTACGTAGAGCTTTTATTCATTTGTTTTGGCATGTGCACTATTCTTTAAACTTGGTTATACGTAGACCAAAGGGAGAGATGTGGGGTCCCTTCCCACTCACTTATACTTTATAACTTAATTTTATGACATATGATTTTAAATAAAATCAAAGTTGAACTTTAGCCATACGTTGCCTCATGAATTTCTACGTGGGCCTCTTTGAATTTCTCATTTGGCACTTGAATTTGACTTGAGCTTCGTGGGCCCCACATGGCTGCCACATCATCCTTTACTTCTCCACATAATTGTCATGTCAAAATTGACTTATTTTGACTTTGGACAATTTTCTAAATTTTTCCAATTATTCAATTTGTTTTGAATTTTTCCTCATTTTTGCCACTGACATTAAAAAAATTGGATTTTGTGGGAGTATAGGTCGTTTTTTGACTCCCAAAGTGGGCACTAGGATAATGCTGGGTCCCTGAAGATGAATTTCAAGTGGTCACATGCCCCAAACATTTCCTAAGGCCACTTATTTACATCATTATTTAGAAATTAATTAAAAAATACCGTTTTGCGGGAAATTTTTAATTATTAAAAAATCCAACTTAGACCTAGTCAAATTCCGCGAAATTTCAGAGATGACCTAGCATGGTAATATACATTGACTTTAGACACTAAGATGCGTTAGGGGCTCAACCTTCAAGTCGTCACCCCGACTTTGGGGTAATGCAATGAGTGAAAAAACCTAGAAAATTATTCATTGCTAAAAAGAAGGAATAATTAACCAAGTAAAAAAAACACTCCAAGGTGTACTCGCTTGCTGATTGAGTCCCAACATCATAGGCCTGTTACATGGCTTTATTCATCATGCTAGTGACATTTAGACAATATCCCCGTAGGGATGCAGAATCTGAGGACTGAAGAAGAAAATGATAAGAAGAAGAAGTTGAGTTTAAAAATTGTTGAACTGATGATATCTGATGATATCTGATGGCAGAAGTGTCCTCTGGTTCATCCTTGGGCATGGAGTCTTCACATAATCATCAGGTGCCACTCCAGTGGTCAACATCTGGCTCCATATGGGGATGCATGCTAGATATGAAGTGATAGTGTGCAAGGACCTGGAATCTGCATCCACCAACCAAAGATATATATTAGCAGTATGCATTCAAAATATCATCAAATAAAATCAAGTACAAAAATGGAAATTTTATTCTAAGAGCATAAAATATCAATTTATTCATGAAAGAAATCTATTTAAACAAAATTGACAAGGGATAAGGTTAGGAATATGATACAAAAGGGTGCCCTATGGCATCAAATTGTTTCTTTGTGGAGCATCTTGAGCAGTTGGGCATTCACGGGTAACTCTAGTGATTCTCTGTCCAAGGTGCTCAAATGGTAGGAATTTTGTCCCGCTGCTTCTTTGATGATATACGGTCCAAGCCATAAACTATCAAACTTACCATGATTCCCTGGCTTTTTATTCCTACGATCCCAAAATAAAACCATATCACTGTTAGAAAATCCTCTATTCCTTGATGATTTGTCAAAATTTCTTTTTACCTTAGATTGATTTTTACAACAATTTTCAAAGGCTTTTCTCCTAGTTTCATCCAATTCTACAATTTGATCAATCCTATGTTGCACAACATTTTTATCAGATGTAAAACTCTGTAGTAATTGGTAAGCTGGAAGCCTCAAATGCACGGGAAGGGTAACATCCAAGCCATGAACTAGTTCAAAGGGACTCTTTTCAGTAGAACTCTTCTTTGTAATCCTATCAGCCCACAAAGCATATTTAATTTTGCTATCCCATGCTCTCTTATTATCCCCTACTATCTTCTTGATTATGGTTATCAAATTTTTATTGCTAGACTCAGCTAGACCATTACCCTGAGGATAGTAGTTTGATGAATGTGATAAGACAATACCATACTTAAAGCAGAATGATGAGAGTTCAACAGAGCTAAAATCCTTGGCGTTATCCGTTGTAATTTTAGCAGGGACGCCAAAACGAGTGATAATCCTATCTTCAAGAAAGTCCATCACTACTTTGTCAGTGGCGTGTCTTGTAGGTATGGCTTCTACCCATTTAGTAAAATAGTCAGTGGCATTTAAAATCCATGAGTAGCCATTACTAGAATTTTCATTAAATTTCCCTATAAAGTCAAGCCCCCAATGTTGAAAGAGAGCTTCTACGACCACAAGCTGAAGAGGCAAAGAAGTTAACTTTTGCTTCCCAGTGAAAAGTCGACAAGCTTGGAAACCTCTAACATACTTGTGCACATCGACAAAAATAGAAGGCCAAAATTAATCAGCTCTCAAGATTTTATGGGTAGTAGTCTTAGCAATGTAATGTCCTCCACAAAATCTTGAATGAAACTCAGATAGAAGCTTTTTGGTTTCAACTTCATCAACACATCTAAGTATTACCCCCTCCAGATTAATCAAACCCAGACCATCCTTCACAATGCAATACTTAGTTGCTCTAAGCCTTAACCCTCTTCTTTTATGGCCAACTAAATAACTAGGACATGACGAATTTTGCAAGTAATAAATAATGTCTTTATACCATTCCAGTTGACTCAATCTTTGAAGTTCTGATGAAGTTAATTCCAAATCATTTTGACAAATCATTCCTAACGCTTTCTCATTCCCCTTAGTCAAGATCTTGGCCAATCCTTGGCCTTTTACCAACTTGGTAGGTCTAATATCTAAATCGTACTCTTGAATTTTAGAGACCCACCTAGCTCGAGTTCCTAAGCAATCAACCTGAGTTAAAATATCTTTTACCGCAGAGTGAGAGACATACGCGATTATTCTCTAATACCCCACATAAACTCTAAATTGCTTAAGGGACTTGACTAAGGCATAAGGCTGCTTTTCCAAGGTGCTATACTTCAACTCAGAACCTTGAAGGGATCTACTCATGAAGGCAATATGTTGCTCATACCCTTCATTGTTCTTTTCCAGCAGCACTCCAGCAATAGTATCCTCAGATGCAAAAGATAAAATCAAGAATTCCTTCGAATAATCAGGGCTTAATAGAACACGTGCCTTACCAATAGAATCCTTAATTTCTTGAAAACTTATTCTTCCTTCTTTTCCCCAGACAAACTTAAACATCTTTCTTTCAAAGGGTTTGAATGGGTTTAGCAATTTCAGCATAATTTGGAATGAACTTCCTAACGAAATTGATCTTTTCTAAGAAGGATTGAAGGGTTTAAATATTGTGAGGCAAAGGAATCTTCTGAATTGCCTCAACTCTCTCAGGGTCAATCTTGATCCCATCCTTCGAGATGATGTGACTAGGCAACTTCCCTTCAGTCACTCCAAAAATAGATTTAGCAGGATTTAAGGATATTCCATACTCTCTGCACCTGTCAAATATCCACCTTAAATGGCCAATATGAGAAATTCCTTTTTTAGAAAAGACCATTAAGTCATCTTGATAAATCTCAATGAATTTCCCAATTAGACCCTTAAAGACATAGTCCATAGCCCTTTGAAAAGTTGCTCCAACATTTGTTAATCCAAAAGGCATTCTCAAATACTCAAGAGTCAAAAGTACCCCAGGGTGTGGTGAACGTTGTCTTATGCCTGTCTTCCTTCTTCACCATGACTTGGTTATATCCTGAAAATCCATCTAATAAAGACATCATTCCAAATCCTGTTACCCTTTGCAAAAATGTTTCCATATTGGGTATGTTGACCACTGGAGTGGCACCTGATGATAATGAGAAGACTCCATGCCCAAGGACGAACCAAAAGACATTTATATCATCAGATATCATCAGTTCAACAAAGTTTTTAAACTCTACTTCTTCTTCTTACCATTTTCTTCTTTAGTCCTCAAATTCCGCAACACTACGGGGATATTGTATAAATGTCACTAGCATGATGAATAAAGCCATGTAACAAGCCTAGGATTTTGGGACTCGATTAGCAAGCAAGTACACATTGGAGTGTTTTTTTTACTTGGTTAATTATTCCTTCTTTTTAGTGGTGAATAATTTTCTAGGTTTCTTCACTCGTTGCATTACCTCAAAGACGGAGTGGCGGCTTGAAGGTTAAGCCTCTGACGCATCTTAGTGTCTATAGCCAATGTATATTACCATGCTAGGTCATCTCTGAAATTTCGCGGAATTTGACTAGGCCTAAGTAGGATTCTTTAACAATTAAAAATTTCCTGCAAAACAAGATTTTTTAATTAATTTCTATGTAATGATGTAAATAAGTGGCCTTAGGAAATGTCTAGGGCATGTGACCACTTGAAATTCATCTTCAGAGACCCAATATTATTATAGGGCCCACTTTAAGGGTCAAAAAACGACTTATAGTCCCTCAAAAGCCAATTTTCCTAATGTTAGTGCTAAAAATGAGGAAAAATCGAAAAAAATGAATAATTGGAAAAATTTAGAATATTTTCCAAAGTCAAAATAAGTCAAAAATTTGACATGGAAAGTAAATGGCAGTTTAAATAATGATTGGGCATCCTAGGGCCCACCAATCTAAGTGGCAAGTGAGCCAAATCAACAAGTAGCTAGTTGGGTCCACAAATTTCCAAGTCGTAAGGCAAAGTGGAAGCATATGAAAATTATAACAAGTTGCTTTAATTTAAAGTGCCGGCCATACTATAAGGTTGAAATTATAAATTAAAAGGAATGGGAAATGGACCCACCTCACATCTCCATAGTTTATGCATAATATTTGGAGATTTACACACATCTTAAAATGAAATAAGCATGTTGGCCCACTCAGAAATTCACGCAACAACATAATATTACACAACTGATTTTATGAGGAAATAAATACGCTACCATATGAACAAAGGGAACCACATTTCAGCTCCACACAGTCAACACTTCAGCAGCGAATAAGACTCCACGCAAGCAGCAGTCAATGGTCAACATGGTTAGCACATGTACGCAGCGAGTACAAGGAAACTCCACACAACAACTTGTACCACGTGATATGATATAGTCTCATTGGCAGTTTTCAAAGGCAGAGTTAATTGGGAGTTAGACTCCCCGCAGCCTCCTTACTTCAACACGTATTCAGCTCAGCTTCCACGTAGTTTAGACTCAGCCAAACAACATTTACGCACAACAATTTGTTAGAGGTGGCAACCAACACAGATTTACGTGGGAGTTTAGCAGCAGGGATATAATTGTTATGTGTCACTCTTCAACAGAAAAATGAGGGATATGTTTCCCTTCTTTCCCACATAGATGCACACTTGTGCCACTTAACTTCATACGCTGCCATCCAAGGAAGACTACGCAGGCCATCTACATGTATGCTCCAGCAATTTGATTGCCATTTGGAGGGCTCATATTCATTGGGATCTCAGTTATTAGCCACTTGAAAATTCGTTTTTGCATTGGGATTATCTTCACCTCTCCACTTGTCTTGAGGTTTCTCATTGAGATCTTCTCCAATTTGTATATAAATTGAGCCTTGGGCTCTCATTGTAATCATAGTTTTACTAGTTATTGTGCTTGCGGAAGCGCTACTGCCTTGTACACTTTCAGAAATATCAATAAAGACTTTGGGATTTCATTCATGAGGTGTTCCTCATTTTGGAGTGTGATGAATTGTTGCTCATTGGTATAATTCCTTTTACTCATGCTTTGATCTAATTTGTTTCCATATGCTCTTGTAGATTTGTTAATGTAGAGCTATCTTACATTGACATTTGATTTAGGAGTATGCTCTAGGTATAGAATGCTCTAGTTGGTTTCAAATAAATTTCTAGAGTTTGTTATCATTTTTTATTGCTAGATCTATATGGAACTAATTCTTGATTGAAGTTTTGTAGAGAGAACATCTTGTTGGGATCAAAGAATCAAGTGTTGGGGGAAGTCTTTGGAGAGACCAACCCACTCTTGATACATTCTCAAAGGAGCTCTCATTTGTTCTTTGAACCTTCATAGTCTTATCTTACAAAGTGGTTTTGCAGGGATTTACATAGCTTGTATACAAGCTGAATACTTCTAAATTTGAATATCTTTTAAAACTTTATGCTTCATTTATTTCATTTGCTATTTAAGAGTTTGAAGATGACTAAGCAAAGAGGAGAGTTTACTCGAACTCTTTGGCTTAGCCCTTTGTAAATTGTTGTGCAATATTTTGTAATTTTATCTATTTAATATTTGATTGGTTTTGTAGCCCTCTTTTCGAACTTTTTCTTGTGACAGTTTGAGTGGACAACTACAAGAAATTCCTAACAAGTTGTTGCAGGACCTTTGGGCTCTAAATTTCAAATGAGGAAGATAATTCTCTCTTCTTTGGTTGTAGGCATAGAAGAGGCTTAGATTCTCTTCTCCTATTGTAAAGTCTAAATTCTTTTGAGTTATTTTTAGAAATTCTCATCAAGGAAAAGTCCATGGTCTCAATTTTTATTTGTAAAGACTTTCCTTGGTTTAGAAAAGGCCTCGTGGTCATTTCCTTATTGTAAAATTAATACTGTTTTTGTTGTGGGAGCGTGGGTTTTACTGATTGGCATCCCTGTCTCTCCATTTCAAAGGAGAGAATTTGTAGATGGATTGACTTAGTGGTTTTGACATTTCCATTTTCTTTCACATCACATATGCATGCTCTAATTGGGAAGTAACACAAATCCCATTTCTTTTTCCTAAAGTTTGCTTCACAAATATCACGCTACATTTCCATTTTAAGAACATTGAAGCATTGTGTATTTGACAAGTTTGTCTTTCAAAGCAGTCACTTATCTTCATGTCAACCTAATTTCCTCAAGTTTAAAGTTCCTTTTGCAAAGCTATTGTGAGCACAAATCTCAATTTCATTTTTAAAGCATTGCAATTTACTTTATATGCAAATTAATTGCTCATAAGCATCAAGCTTTTAATTGATTCATCACAATTTTAAATGTTCTTGAAGCTTATGCATCTTATGTTTATTTGAGCAAATATATAAAGTGATATTGTGAAACAATCTTACTAAGAGCATTTCAATTTTTTACATAGCACTTGCAAACTTACTTGCATATCATAGTAGGCATTTTGACTTAGTTGCATATTTAAATTTACTTCCAAGCATAAGTTTGGTTGATAGAAATCATAGGAAAAAGGCTTTCTTGGAAATTTTTTCCATTTGGTACAAAGTAAGGTAGAGGTGTGTGACCTTGTAGGTATGAAGGTGGCTTGTCCCCTTGTAGGAATGAAGGCACATGCTGGATCATAAGACTCGGGGGACGGGTATCGTTAATGACACCCCATGCCCTTGCCCCCTCTTTCTTACAGTCAACCCAATTTTTACCCCTTGGTAAGAGTAGAAGAGGAGGACTTCTCATTAGATTAGACATTTTAGATTAAAAGTAACCAAGATTAATTGCATCCAAATCTAGTTTAATTGCATTTCATGCTTTCATTCATAAATCTATTTATCTTGAAAGAAGTTTACTTCATTTAAGCAAATACATTTTCATTTCAAAGAGCAATACTCTGCAGGCACTGGTTTCTCATATGTTTTATGTTTATCTTATGTATTGATGGTTATTTCTCATATCACGTTTTTGCTTATAAATCTGAAGAAGTAATCTATTTACTTCTAACAACTCTCCTAGAAAACTCACATCTTTAACTTAGTTTTTCCTTAGGGACCACCCCCTATAGCTAACCTAGAAGATAGCTTGAACAGAGAGAGTCGGGAATAGGTGACAGCCCCTTCTCTGAGTTCCTTGCCACCAACCACACCTGGTGGGGTTGAAGGATTTTCCCACTAACTTGTAGGTAGGTGTAGGCGGAAAATGTTGACATTTTTGGCGCCATTGTCGGAGACAAGTCTTCTTGTGGCTGGGAAAACGACTAACTTTAAGTTTTTGCATATTTGAATTTTAGATTTAGATTCTTGCTCCAGTGGCGACTCCACTCAATCCTAATTTTGTAGGAGTCTCTACTAGGAGAAATTCAAGTGGTCTAGTTAGTCCCTCTCCTGATCCCAAAAGGGTTTTTAGAGAGAGGTTAAATACTCTCCTGATCTCGAAAGGGTTTTTAGAGAGAGGTTAAATAGACTTTCTCATAGTAGAGCTCTTGCTAATCTTGGGCAAGAGGCTATTTCTAACATTCATTCGTTGTTTCAAGAACAAGTTGAGCCTAACATCATGAATGATCTTTTTGCTCCTTGTAACTTTACTAACATTAATGGCTATCCTCACAATATCCTTGACAAGGCTATTGAAAGGTTGCTTTCTTTTCAAGGTAATAGTGCCATTAGCACTGAATCACATGTGAAGAACTTTAATGTTTGCATCTTTAAGTGGTGTAACGTTGCTAACCATGAAGATGTAAAGATGAGGCTTTTCGTTCTCTCTTTGGAAGAGGATGTTCTTGATTGGTTCACTGAGCAACCTGCTAACTCGTATGATTCTTTACAAGTGATTGTTAATGCTTTCATGGGAAAGTATGGAGAGAGAAGAGAGAATAGTCATTTGATCAGTGCCATTAGCACCATGAAGAAGAATGAGAATGAAACCATGGAGAAGTTTAACAAGAGATTCAATGAATTGGTTAAAAGCATGTCTACTACTGTTAAACCTCTTGATGAATTTATCTTATGTTCCTATCTGGATTCTTTTGGTGTTGACACTGCTTATGAGTTGAGAAGAAAGGAGCCTGAAACTTTGGGTGTAGCTCAAACTGAAGCCTTGAAAATGGAGAGGGCCAAAAAGCAATTAGGAAAATCTGAGATTCCTGGTTTCACTAGAGGGCCATCGAAATTGAATGATGCCAAACACAAGGCCAAGGAAGAGGCTACCCATGATCATATTAAGGAATTAATTCAACTCATCAAGAGCATGGAACTAAACCACACTAAAGAAATGCAAGGCATGCAAAGTAGGTTGGTGGCCTTGGAAAGATCGCAAGTGCTAAGATTCCAACCTAGGCCAAATAACGGATGGCAAAAGAGTAAAGGCCCTCAACAAGATTATAGACCTCCAAATCCATTGGAATCCACCAACATGGTAGATCAAATTCCCCCTTTTTGTAGGCCATGTAATGAGTTCCATGAAGAAGCCACATGCCCATATGTAAAGAGAATTATGGAAGGTAGCATGTTGGGAGATGAACATGTAGGAACTAGTCGTCAAATCAATATGTTCTCCATGGAAGATCAAATATACACCATTGAAAGAAATCAAGAGATTGACCATAGTCCTAATAATCTTTGGGTTGACAATATGATTGCAAATTTTGACAAAGTCACTAAGATTTTTGGGGAAAAGCCTACATCTGGACAAATTCTTGCTATGGCAAAACACAAAGGGGTGACTTATCACAGAAGGATATTCAAGACCGGAATAATCACAAAAAAAATTCTCCTCCTACTTCAGAATTAAATTTTGACTTGGGCAATTGGGTGAATAATGCAAAGGTTTCTATCCCAGTGACAGAGCTTTTAAAGATACCATCTCAAAGGGCCAAGTCACTAAGTGCAATTGAAGTTACTCAAAGGGAAGAAAAGCCTAATATTGAACCAAAAGATGAAGAAATTGTGTTGAAAAGTATGAATTGTTATGTGGGGAACAAAGATCATCTGCCATTTTATGCTTCTTTGATAGTGAATGATCGTCTTTTACACAAGCATGCTTCATCAAATGTCATGACCAAGAAAGTGATGGAGCAACTGAATTTAAGGGTATATAGGCCTTATCACAACATATGTTCAATGGATTCTAAAAGAATTGAAGTGTGTGGGATAATTAAAGATTTACAGGTTTTCCTAGCTGCATACCCAAACAGAATAATGATTATGGATATTGTTGTGATAGATGTTCCTGATTCATGGGGAATGCTCCTATCAAGAAAATGGGCATCAGATTTAGGTGGTAGCCTTCAAATGGACTTGTCATATGCCACCATCCCCATTCCAGACAATAACTTTGTCAGACTTGATCGGGAGTTAGAGAAAAGATATCATGTTGAGGATCCAAGGAAACCCAACAATGAGATTACCTATAGATCATGCCAGACAAGAAGTGATGTTGTGTTGACAAATTTTCTTTCCCCCTTAACAGAACAGATTCAAAATGAAGAGATTAGGCATAGCTCAAAAAGTTGGGGTATTTCAAATTTCCCATCAGAGCATTTTCCAGACAGAGTTGTAGGATTGACAGTAATTGCATCATCATCGCCATCGCAACTAACCAAGAAGAAAAGAATAAAACGAAAAAAGAAAAATGATATAAGAAATGAACCACCAATTTTGAGCAGGATCAAGCCTTAACGCATCAAAAGTCGAAAAAGGAAGAGGAAGTGGTTTGGTATATCTAATGGCCACAAACAGGTTAACATTGGGGCAAGTCATAGTCCCAAGATAGTCAGAATTGGACAAGGCACATCAGAGAAAGAGCCTATGGATTTGCTTGTGAGTAGGCAGGTTCTAAAGATGGATTTCACTGAAGACATTTGATGCCATGGGGCATCTTGTGTATCATATTCCTAACCCTATCCCTTGTAAATTTGTTTAAATAGATTTCTTTCAAGAATAAATTGTTATTTATGTTTACTACAATAAATTTCCATTTTTGTACTTGATTTTATTTGATGTTATTTTGAATGGATACTACTAATATATATCTTTGGCCGGTGGATGCAGATTCTAGGTTCTTGCACACTATCACTTCATATCTAGCATGCATCCCCATATGGAGCCAAATGTTGACCACTGGAGTGGCACCTGATGATAATGAGAAGACTCCATGCCCAAGGATTGACCAGAAGACATTTATATCATCAGTTCAACAAAGTTTTTAAACTCTACTTCTTCTTCTTATCATTTTCTTCTTCAGTCCTCAGATTCTGCAGCCCTACGGGGATATTGTATAAATGTCACTAGCATGATGAATAAAGCCATGTAATTGGCCTAGGATGTTAGGACTTGATCAACAAGCGAGTACACCTTGGAGTGTTTTTTTACTTGGTTAACTATTCCTTCTTTTTAGCGACGAATAATTTTCTAGGTTTTTTCACTCATTGCATTACCCCAAAGCCGGGGTGACGGCTTGAAGGTTAAGCCCCTGACGCATCTTAGTGTCTATAGTCAATGTATATTACCATGCTAGGTCATCTATGAAATTTCGCGGAATTTGACTAGGTCTAAGTAGGATTTTTTATAATTAAAAATTTCCTGCAAAACAAGATTTTTTAATTAATTTCTATGTAATGATGTAAATAAGTGGCCTTAAGAAATGTCTGGGACATGTGACCACTCTAAATTCATCCTCAAAGACCCAACATTATCCTAGGGCCCACTTTGATGATCAAAAAATGACTTATAGTCCCTTAAAAGCCAATTTTCCTAATGTTAGTGGCAAAAATGAGGAAAAAAAAATGAATAATTGGAAAAATTCAGAATTTTTTCCAAAGAAAAAATAAGTCAAAAATTTGACGTGGAAAGTAAGTGGCAGTTTAAATAATGATTGGGCATCCTAGGGCCCACCAATCCAAGTGGCAAGTCAGCCAACTCAACAAGCAGCTAGGTGGGTCCACAAATTTCCAAGTCGTAAGGCAAAGTGGAAGCATATGAAAATTATAACAAGTTGATTTAATTTAAAGTGCCAGTGATACTAGAAGGTTGAAATTATAAATTAAAAGGAATCGGAAATGGACCCACCTCACATCTCCATAGTTTACGCATAATTTTTGGAGATTTACACACATGCTAAAATGAAATAAGCATGCTGGCCCACTCAAAAATTCACGCAACATAATATTACACAGTAGATTTTATGAGGAAATAAAGACGCTGTCATATGAACAAAGGGAACTGCATCTCAACTCCACGCAATCAACACTTAGACATTGAATAAGACTCCACGTAGGCAGTGGTCAATGGTCAACATGGTTATCACATGTACGCAACCAACACAAGGAAACTCCACGCAACAACTTGTACCACGTGATATAATATAGTCTCATTGGCAGTTTTCAAAGACAGAGTTAATTGGGAGTTAGACTCCCTGTAGCCTCCTTACTTCTACACGTATTCAGCTCAGCTTCCACGCAGTTTACACTCAACCAAACAACATTTACACACAACAGTTTGTTAGAGGTGGCAGCCAACACAGATTTACGTGGGAGTTTAGCAGCAGTTATATAATTGTTATGTGTCACTCTTCAACAGAAAAATGAGGGATATGTTTCCCTTCTTTCCGACATAACTGCACACTTGTGCTAGTTAACTTCATACGCTGCCATCCAAGGAAGACTACGTAGGCCATCTAAATGTATGCTCCAACAATTTGATTGCCATTTGGAGGGCTCATTTTGATTGGGATCTCAGTTATCAGGCACTTGAAAATTCGTTTTTATATTGGGATTATCTTCACCTCTCCACTTGTCATGAGGTTTCTCATTGAGATGTTGTCCAGTTTTTGTATAAATTGAGTCTTGGGCTATCATTGTAATCATGGTTTTACTAGCTATTGTGCTTGCAGAAGCATTGCTGCCTTGTACACTTTCAAAAATATCAATAAAGACTTTGGTGTTTCATTCATGAGGTGTTCCTCCTTTTGGAGTGTGATGAATTGTTGATCATTGGTATCATTCCTTTTACTCATGCTTTGATCTAATTTGATTCCATATGCTCTTGTAGATTTGTTAATGTAGAGATATCTTACATTGACATTTGATTTAGGAGTATGCTCTAGGTATAGAATGCTCTAGTTGGTTTCAAATAAATTTCTAGAGTTTCTTATCATTGTTTATTGTTAAATCTATATGGAACTAATTCTTGATTGAAGTTTTGTAGAGGGAACATCTATATGGAACTAATTCTTTGGTTGTGAGCATAGAAGAGGCTTAGCTTCTCTTCTCCTATTGTAAAGTCTGAATTCTTTTGAGTTTTTTTTTAAGAAATTCTCATCGAAGAAAAGTCTATGGTCTCAATTTTTATTTGTAAAGACTTTCCTTGGTTTAGAAAAGGCCTCATGGTCATTTCCTTGTAAAATTAATACAAATTTCTGTTTTTGTTGTGGGAGCATGGGTTTTACCCATTGGCATCCCTATGTCTCCATTTCAAAGGAGAGAATTTGTAGATGGATTGACTTAGTGGTTTTGACATTTCCATTTTCTTTCACATCACATATGCATGCTCTAATTGAGAAGTAACACAAATCACATTTCTTTTTCCTAAAGTTTGCTTCACAAATCTCAAGCCACATTTCCATTTTAAGAACATTGAAGCATTGTGTATTTGACAAAGTTTGTCTTTCAAAGCAGTCACTTATCTTCATGTCAAGCTAATTTCCTCAAGTTTAAAGTTCCTTTTGCAAAGCTATTGTGAGCACAAATCTGAATTTCATTTTTAAAGCATTGTAATTTACTTTACATGAAAATTAATTGATCATAAGCATCAAGTTTTTAATTGAATCATCACAATTTTAAATGTTCTTGAAGCTTATGCATCTTATGTTTACTTGAGCAAATATATAAAGTGATCTTGTGGAACAATCTTACTAAGAGCATTTCCATTTTTTACATAGCACTTGCAAACTTACTTGCATATCAAGTAGGCATTCTGATTTAGTTGTATATTTAAAATTTACCTCCAAGCATAAGCTTAGTTGATAGAAATCATAGGAAAAAGGCTTTCCTGGAAAATTATTCCATTTGGTACGAAGTAAGGTAAATGTGTGTGACCCTGTAGTTATGAAGGTGGCTTGTCACGTTGTAGGAACAAAGGCACACGCTGGCTCGTAATACTCAGGGGACGGGTATCGTTAATGACACCCCCATGCCCTTGCCCCCTCTTTCTGACAGTCACCCCAATTTTTACCCCTTGGTAAGCGTAGAAGAGGAGGACTTCTCAACTAGATTAGACATGTTAGATTAAAAGTAACCAAGATTAATTGCATCCAAATCT
The DNA here is from genome assembly GCA_034641835.2 of Pinus albicaulis. Lineage (NCBI taxonomy): Eukaryota > Viridiplantae > Streptophyta > Pinopsida > Pinales > Pinaceae > Pinus > Pinus albicaulis. The sequence continues at coordinate 1,380,264,220 of CM076574.1, forward strand.
AGTTTTATTGCATCTCATGCTTTCATTCAGAAATCTATTTATCTTGAAAGAATTTTACTTCATTTAAGCAAATACATTTTTATTTCAAAGAGAAATACTTTGGAGGCACTGGTTTCTCATATATTTCATGTTTATCTTATGTATTGATGGTTATTGCTCATATCATGTTTTTTCTTATAAATCTGAAGAAGTAATCTATTTAACTCTAACAACTCTCCTATAAAACTCACATCTTTAACTTAGTTTTTCTTTAGTGACCACCCCCCATAGCTAACCTAGGAGATAGCTTAAACGGAGAGAGTTGGGAATAGGTGACAACCCCTTCTCTGAGTTCCTTGCCACCAACCACCAACCACACCTGGTGGGGTTGCAGGCTTTTCCCATTAACTCGTAGGTATGTGTAGGCGGCAATCGATAACAGGGTAAAGGGTAATTATCCTTTTTACATGCTAAATTAAGATTTCGAAAATTTACACATAGCTTGATTTATCCATTCTTCTTTCTCACAAGAACCAAGTTTGAGCACCATGTGGAGTGCCTAGTGTGAGCTATAATTCCAGCCTGAAGCATCTTTTGCAACTCCTTTTGCACCAAGGGGGCTAGCTTAGGATTTATTTGCCTAAGTTTTTGCCTAAAGGGTTTGGCATTTTCATCCTTAAGAGGGATAGTATGTTCCATAACATCCTCCCTATAACCTTTTAACTCCTCATATGAAAAGGCCAAAACATCCCTATATTCTTGAAGTAAATTTATAATTTTTTCCTTTCCTCTTCAGTGGTGCCCTTCCCTATTTTGATAATCTTTGGGTCATGAGGGTTACTAATGTTTACTTCAATAAATTCCCCTCAGTCAATTTTCTTATCCTCTTTTCTTTTTACAGCATCATGTCTGTCAAACATCTGTTCCATGGCTACACGATCCCTAGGAGTGGGATTTGACACAACATTACACTCCTCATATTCGCAAATTCTTCCTTATAGCCAACCTTGAAACGAGAGAATTCTTCCATATTATTGAAAAAACGAATCACTTGGCTTTCTTCATTAAAGATTTGCCAATGCTCAACATTATCAGGAATCGATGGTCTAAAAATAACCTCCATCTTGATCTTATCATCCATCAAGTTCTTTCCAAGCTGTAAGGTAGATGCAGCAACAACCAACTCATCAGCTTGTTTATTTCCTTCTCTCAGAATTGCTTGAAGATCTAATGCGTCAAAATATTCCATGTTATCCCAAACCGTGTTTTGATACTTCTTTAATCTATCATTCTTACATGCAAATTGATTCTTTGTTTGAAGAATGAATAGATCAAAATCCCCCCTTGATACTAAGCATCTTAATGTTCAAGTCCTTTGTCAACTCTAGACCTAACAATTTCGGCACCCTTAACAAACCTCGAATGGGTCCCATCAAAATTCATATGCCACACCCAATCCTTCTTACTTTCCACCTCCTTCTCCAAAGGAGCAATAGAATTAGCCAAGATAGCATAGTTTCCCAAGTCATCAGATTCATACACAATTTCATTATGAGGCTCCTTGGGATTTTCCATGTGAAACTTTCTCTCCAATTCCCTATCCAACCTAACCATGATGCCCTCACTATTAGGGATGGTAGCATAACTTAAATCCATTTGCAAACTACCCCCTATATCAGCTCCCCACTTTCTAGTCAATAACATCCCCCATGCATCAAGCACATCAATCACCACAATATCCATGGTGATCATAATATCAAGATGAACTTCCAAGTGGACTTGAAGATTCTTTATCAAACCACAAACTTCAATAATTTTCGAATCCATAGCACAAATGTTGTGGTAAGGTCTAGAAATCTTCAGGCTTAACTGATTCATGACTTTCTTAGTCATGACACACGATGATGCCCCAGAATCAAACATACAATTGTGCAAAAGCATTCCATTGACCAACATAGTGATGAAAAATGGTTGATGGTCTCTGTTATCTCTACACACATCACTACTTTGCAAAGTGATAGAGGCATCCTCATATCTATTTTTAGAAAAATTCGACATTTCTTTTCCAGTAGGGGCATCAATGGATTTCAACAACTGATATCTTTGGGAGGGAATCTTCATGATTTCAGTCACAGGTACCAAGATCTTTGCATTATTTGTCCATCCTCCCAAATCAATATTTAACTTAGATGTAGGTGGAGTGAAAGTTTTATGGGAATTTTGATTTCTTCCCTTGCTTCTTGCCCTTTCTTTATCTTTGGCTAACTCTAAAATCTGATTCGATGAAGGTTTCTCTCCATACAACTTAGTGATCCTATCCAATTCTTCAAAATTATTTACACTATAGGAGGATGGAGACTTCTGACTTATCATTTGGCTATTCTTCATAAATCCCATCCAATTTTCCAAGGACAAATGATGCTCTTTTCCAACTACGTTGATTTGTTCACTTGTTCCAGCCATTTCTCCATCTAAGATCCTTTTTGCATAAGGACAAGTGAGTCATCATGTAGGTCATCACATGGTCTACAATAAGGCATTGATTCATCAACTAAGTTAGTAGACTCAAGTGGATTTGGTGGCCTTTGTTCATTAGGGGGACCCCTCTTCAGCTATCTATCATTTCTTCGATTGGGGAATCTCCCTGCTTGATTCCTTTCCATGGCCACCAACCGATTTTGGATAGCATTCATTTGATTCATGTGATTCGCTTCCATAGTCTTGATGAGTTGGGTTAACTCCTTAATAGGATCATGGGTAGCCTCTTCCTTGGACTTGTCTTTGGAATCATTCTATTTCGATGGCCATCTAGTGTAACCAGGAATCTTAGATTTTCCTGATTGCTTTCTAGCCCTATCCATTTTCAAGGCTTCCGTTTGAGCTATACCCAAAGTTGTAGGTTCCTTCCTCCTCAACTCATAAGCGGTATCCACACCAGAAGCATCTAAATATGAGCATAAGAGAAATTCATCCGGAGGTTTAATAGTTGCAGGCATGCTTTTAACCAATTCATTGAATCTTTTGTTAAACTCCTCCATTGTTTCATTCTCATTCTTCTTTATGGTGCTAATGGCACTGATCAGATGACTATTATCTCTTCTCTCTCCATACTTTCCCATGAAAGCATTAACAATTTTTTGTAAAGAATCATACGAGTTAGCAGGTTGCTCAGTGAACCAATCAAGAGCATCCTCTTCTAAAGAGAGAACAAAAGGCCTCATCTTAACATCCTCATAGTTAGCAACGTTACACCACTTAAAGATGCAAACATTAAAGTTCTTCACATGTGATGAAGCGCTAATGGCATTGTTACCTTGAAAAGAAGGCAACCTTTCAATAGCCTTGTCAGGGATATTATGAGGATAGCCATTAATGTTAGTAAAGTTACAAGGAGCAAAAAAAATCATTCATGATGTTAGGCTCAACTTGTTCTTGAAACAACAAATGAATGTTAGAAATAGCCTCTTGCCCAAGACTAGCAAGAGCTCTACTATGAGAAAGTCTATTTAACCTCTCTCTAAAAACCCTTTCAGGATCAAGAGAGGGGCTAACTAGAACACTTGAATTATTCCTTGTAGAGTTTCCTGCAAAATTAGGATTGAGTGGAGTTGCCACTTGAGCAAGAATCTAAATCTAAAATTCAAATATGCCAAAACTAAAAGTTAGTCGTTTTCCCAGGTACAAGAAGAGTTGTCCCCGACAACGGCGCCAAAAATGTTATCGCTTGCCGCCTACACCTACCTACTAGTTAGTGGGAAAAGCCCTCAACCCCACCAGGTGTGGTTGGTGGCAAGGAACTCTGAGAAGGGGCTGTCACCTACTCCCGACTCTCTCGGTTTAAGCTATCTCCTAGGTTAGCTATGGGGGGTGGTTCCTAAAGAAAAACTAAGTTAAAGATGTGAGTTTTCTAGGAGAGTTGTTAGAGTTAAATAGATTACTTCTTTAGATTTATAAACAAAAAACGTAATATGAGCAATAACCATCAATACATAAGATAAGCATGAAACATATGAGAAACCAGTGCCTCCAAAGTATTGCTCTTTGAAATGAAAATGTATTTGCTTAAATGAAGTACAATTCTTTCAAGATAAATAGATTTATGAATCAAAGCATGAGATGCAATTAAACTAGATTTGGATGCAATTAATCTTGGTTACTTTTAATCTAAAATGCCTAATCTAGGTGAGAAGTCCTACTCTTGTGCTCTTACCAAGGGGTAAAAATTGGGGTGACTATAAGAATGAGGGGGCGAGGGTGTCATTAACGATAATCGTCCCCTGAGTCTTACGAGCCAGTGTGTGCCTTCGTTCCTACAAGGGGACAAGCCGCCTTCATACCTGCAGGGTCACACACCTTTACCTTAATTCGTACCAAATGGAAGAATTTTCCAAGAAAGCCTTTTTCCTATGATTTCTATCAACCAAACTTATGCTTGGAGGTTAATTTTAAATATGCAACTAAATTAGAATGCCTAATATGATATGAAAGTGATTTTGCAAGTGCTATGTTCCTTTATGGAGATGCTTCAATTAAATATGCTTCATAGTTAGAACAATAAATCAAGTTGCCATAAATTGAAAGTGCTATGCTTCTTTACTTGTAGTATATTGTGAAACTTAACCAAATGAGAAATAGATCACAAAACACAAGTAAGTGATGGAAAATGAGATTGCAAATTAGGAAATTAAAGGACTATGCGATCTAAGAAATTAATGAAATGAAAATATGAGTTATTCACATGCAATTATTTTAGATTAGAAAACGAAATGATGAATGCAAGTAAATTAGTTTGAGAAAATTAAAAACTAGACAAAAGAAAGTTAATCACTCAAGAAGATTTCCTCCCTCTAAATGAGTAGGTGAGATACCATGGGAAAAACTTCCCAAGCTCCCTCAAGAATAGTCAGCTCTTTATTATTGAAAGTGAGACTCTGTTATAGAAATGAGGGGCTTGGGAAGAGCTTACAATATGCGCTTTAAACTCACTCTTTCCCAAAGTTACAAGTGTAAGATTTTAAAGATTTAGTTGTGAGATGTTACAAAGTAAAGGCTTAAAGCCTTGAGGTGAATGGTGGTTACAATTCCTCAAAAGAATGAGGCTTTAGAAGAAGAGGTGAAGTGATAAGGTGGAACTTGGACTTAAGGTTTCAAATGGAAAAGTGTTTCTTAGCTTATGCTTTAGCTCCCTTTCTTCAAACTTAGATTGCCTCCAAGAACACCTATATGCAAGCAAGCAAAAGAGTTAGCATGCAAAAGAAGTAGTGCTGAAATATGTGAGAGGAAATCACATGCATGCGAAGGAAAAAGTTAGAAACTCAATGCAAGTATAAAATACACTTCATATCATGGTTACTTGGGAGCAGGAGCGAAAGTGGGGAGCGAGAGCGGGAACGCCATCTTCAAAAGCTCCCAGTTCGGAGCGTTTCGGGGAGCATTTTTTTTTTAAATATATATATATATATATATATATATATATATATATATATATATATATTTTTTTTTATTTTATTTTTTTTTATTTTATTTTGATGCATATATGTCAACAAAAGCATGTAGAATAATGAATCAGACATAAAAAACATAGATTGAATCATATAACATCAATCATCTAGAAGTTATAATCTTCATCAACCACGCCCACAAGTTGGAAACATACAACATATTGACACTTGAGTCTCACGAATTATCAATCTTAAGGTTTCAAGCTTTCAAAATTCAATATATAACATTTATCATCATTGATATGTAACATTTATCATCATTGATTCATTGATTTCAAATTTCAATATATAACATTTATCATCATTGATTCATTGATTTCAAAATTCAATATATAACATTTATCATCATTGATATATAACATTTATTATCATTGATTCATTGATCACCATATAACTTTCATGAAGCATCATATTCATAATTCATAATGACTTATAAACTTATAAATGCCAACTTCAAAGTTTCACCTTTCAAATTCAAACTTCAAACTTAAATTGTCATATATTGTTTACAAAAATTATCATAATAAATATGAAAGAGTCAAGTTTCAACTGTTCAACAGCTATAAAAGTTAAAACCTACTAGAAAATAGAAAAGACTAGTAAACAACAAATCCATTTTATCTATTGGCTGGCCCCTTGCCATGCCCATGAGAAATGTCTAATTTGTGAGAACCACGAGGCAATGGTGATCTTCTAGTACTCTCAGGAGTACCATGACCATGACTAGAAGGCGGAGGGCAACGTGAGGATGTAGGTGGAGGCTAAATCTGCAAAGGAATAATAGTTGGATATCGAGCACTGACACTGGCACCCGCACTGCTACTGGATGGTGGGACTGGCCCTGTGTGTGGCGGTGGCATGGCTGTTGATGCTTCATCATCATCTCTCAAAAGTTCTGCTTCCAATTCTTCCATATGTACAGTGTCATCCTCCAAATTATCATCCTCTGGGTTGTTGTCCCAAACTTTATATGATTGATCCTCCTATGCCCGATCACAGTAATGACTCAACAACCTCAACTTGTAATGCTCATAAACCAAGCTTTCAGCTTGGTTTTCATTCAGCCTGTTTCTTCTTACATTATGTATGAAGTTGTAGGTGCTCCAACACAAGGTTACTTGGAAGCGGGAGCGCGGAGCGCCATTTTTAAAAGTTTCCGGGTCCGGAGCGTTTTCGGGAGCGTTTATATATATATATATATATATATTTTTTTTTTTTTCAATATTTTTTATATTTTTTATATTTTGATGCATATATGTCAACAAAAACATGTAGAATGATGAATTAGACATAAAAAACATAAAAACATAGATTGAATCATATAACATCAATCATCTAGAAGTTATAATCTTCATCAACCACGCCCACGAGTTGGAAGCAGAGAACATATTGACTCTTGAGTCTCGCAAATCATCAATATGAAGGTTTCAAGCTTTCAAAATTCAATATATAACATTTATCATCATTGATATATAACATTTATCATCATTGATTTCAAATTTCAATATCTAACATTTATCATCATTGATTCATTGATTTCAAAATTCAATATACATTTATCATCATTGATATATATATTATAACATTTATCATCATTGATATATATATTATAACATTTATCATCATTGATTCATTGATTTCAAAATTCAATATACATTTATCATCATTGATTCATTGATTTCAAAATTCAATATATAACATTTATCATCATTGATATTATATAACATTTATCATCATTGATTCATTGATCACCATATAACTTTCATGAAGCATCATATTCATAATTCATAATGACTTGTAAACATTAAACTTATAAATGCCAACTTCATTAAAAATTTAAATATATGAAATCAGTAGCAAGTCAAGTTTCAACTGTTCAACTGTCAACAACAAATAGAAAATAGTAAACAACAAATATATTTTATCTGGCTGGCCCCTTGCCACGCCCACGAGAAATGTCTAATTTATGTGAGCCACGAGGAACTGTTGGTCTTCTAGTACTCTCAGGAGTACCATGACCACGACCAGAAGGTGGAGGCTGGATCTGCAAAGGAACAATAGTGTGATATCAAGGAGTGGCACTGGCACTGGCACCCGCACTGCTACCAGTAGATGGTGGGACTGGCCCTGTGTGTGGCGGTGCTGCTGATGCTTCATCATCATCCCTATAAAGTTCTGCTTCCAATTCTTCTAGATGTAACGTGCCGTCTTCCAAATTATCATCCTCTGGGTTGTTGTCCCAGACTCTGTATGATTGATCCTCATTTGCCCGATCACAGTAATGGCTGAGCAACCTCAAGTTATAATGCACATAAACCAAGCTTTCGGCTCGGTTTTCATTCAACCTGTTTCTTCTCACATTGTGTATAAAGTTGTAGGTGCTCCAACACCTCTCTGCAGAAGAAGTGTTCACAACTTGTGAGAGAACTTTTTTAGCCAACTTTGGCAAAAGTCCCATGCCGCCATATGCTTCCCACCGTGTGAGAGCATCGAATCTGTCCCTGTCTTCCATTGCATGGAATGAACCAAAGTTAGCAGTGCAACTGAAGTATTTGCCTAATTCAAGGCGCAATCTAGCACACTCTTCCCTGTCAGGTACCAATTTGTCCAATGCCTTCATGTACCCTTCTTGTACCTCTGGATCTGTGTGAGGTTTCACCCTAACCCCACCTCCCGGTGCAGGTTGGCCCAACCAAGATGGAGAGTAATATTTTGGCGTAAGGATATATGCCAAAGCATGCAGTGGAACATTGAGTTTATTCCACCGTGCACACACACAGTCATGAATCATAGCATACAAAATGGGATCATTATCCTTAACAATATCTTTTATTTGCCCCAACATGCTATCCATCTGCCCATAAACCTCTCCAATCACTGGTTTATCAGTATCTGCAAAGCGAATCATGTTATAAATGGGCTTGGTAAAACTCACAATTTCCCTCATACGTGCCCAAAACTGAGGGTCAAGGGCGGTCTCCTCCACATGTTCAAAACTTTGCCTGTCAACCACTGTTGCCGCCCTGTCCTTTAACAGCTGCCAGTGTGGGCTTGATACCATTGCAGCCAATGACTCTCTTACCTTCAAAAGGCGCCTGAAGGTGAGGTAATAACTAGCAAATCTAGTTTTTCCTATTTTCAACAACTCCAATTTGGAGTACGGAAAAGCCCATGGGTATTGCTATGATTTGTAACAAATTTGATCATTTTCTTACCTCTCTTGTACAAATCACCAAGCCATTTGAACTGAGGTTGTTTGTTTTTTATGATATCATGCATCAAAAGGTTCATTGTGTGAACCAAACACCTAGACCAAAAAATGTTGGGGTATTTATCCTCAACAATTGCTCCTGCTGCCTTACAGTTAGCAGCATTATCAGTGATGACCTGTATCACATTGTATGGCCTAGTCTTTTCAATTATATCAAGTAATGGTTCTGCAATGTTAATGCCGGTTTTGATTTTATCTGAATAATCATAAGCTGCCAGGAACACTGCACCACTAACCGACACAGCCAAAACATTTATCAATGGTTTTCCTTTTACATTGGTCCATCCATCAGAGACAATGGACAACCCATGGTCATTCCACGAACTTGTCATTCTAGCCAAAGAATGATTTATTTTAGCTCTTTCATGATCAAGACCCACGGTTCTGGCCTTGTCATACCCAGGGCTTTTGTATCCTTTGGGTGCATCATTAATGGTAGAAACCATTTCATGCCAATAAGGTGAGCGAAGAACATTGAATGGCACCCCACATGCATATAAAAACCGGTAAACTTTTGAATCCACATCATTCCTACACCCTTCGTCTAGGAAATCGGATATGGTTCTACGCCTTAATCCAGTGCCACTGCTTCCGAAACCACTGGCATGGGTGGAAGTTGAATGTGTTGGGCCTGAATCAGCGATACCCTTAGATCTTTTAGATGATCTCTGTATGGCAACCCCTCTTCCTTCCTATATATCTCTCTCTGTGGTGCTGGCACATAAGTACAAACTTTGATTCCAAAATTTTTAGTTCCATCTCCTGGCATTATCCCACAAAGGTGCCTTCTCAGACGAGTGTATGAACCATGGTATTGTTTATTGCAATGGAGGCAAATAAATTTAGTGGTTCCACCACCTTTCCCTCCTTCTTGTTTTTGAACATATTTCCACAAAGGATATTGGTCTTGTTTAGTTGGGGATTCTAGGTTCTCAGGGTCTCCACTCCCCACTTCCTCCTCAGCATAATCCTCCTCTTCAGGATTTTCTTCAGATCCACCATAACCCTCCTCTTCATCCTCCTCTTCTCTGATTTGTCTCTTCACTTACACAAATTTTGATTCCTAGATTTTTCTCTCCATCCCTTGGAATTTTCCCACAAAGGTACCTTCTGGCACGGGTGTATGAACCTGTGTATTCTTTATTGCAATGGGGGTAAAGAAATTTAGTGGTTCCACCACCTTTCCCTCCTTCCTGCCTCTGAACATATTTCCACAATGGTGTTTGACTTTGGTCTTGTTTAGTTGGGGTCTCTATGGCCTCATGTTCTCCACTCTCCCCTTCCTCCTCTGCAGACTCCTCATCTTCAAGATTTTCATCAAATCCACTATAACCCACTTTTTCATCCTCCTCTTATCTAATGAGCCTCTTTCTTCTACTCTCCAACACCATTATTACAAAGAAAGGAACCAACATGAAGAAAATCCCTAGCCATATAGCCATGATGTTTCAAGTTTCAAGTTTTTAGCTTGCAAAAAAAATGGAGGATTGCCAAATGGGAATAGGAAAAAAACAATTCAATTTTTCACTTTTCAACACACTAAAATGCAACATTGAGAAAAAAATTCAAGTTTTCATTTTTGAACAACTTAAAAATGCAATATAGAAAATAAAAAACTAGATTAGAAGTCCTGCCTCTTTGTCCTGAGTCCTGACTCCTTCAATCCTCCTCTTGCTCTCTTGCAGCTTGCTCCTTGCTCTCTCCTTGCTCTCTCCTTGGCACTTCCGCTCTCCAAACTCTCAAGCTCTCTTGCTCTCCAACTCTCAAGCTCGAGCTCTCAAACTAAAACAATGACAAACAAATGAGGGTGGGCTTTTATTTACCCAACCACCCCCTCCCTCCCAAAAAAAAATTCGGAAATTTGCCGTTCGAAATTTTTTTACGCGTCGGGGAGCGTTCGGGAGCGAACGCGCCCCGACCGCTCCCTTCATTAAAAAAACGGTCCTGAATCGTTTTTTTAATTGGGGAAGCGCTCGGGGAGTGTTTGCTCCTGAGTGCTCCCTAAAACACTCCTGAAAAAACAGGGAGCGTTTTTTCAGGCTTGGAAGCGCGCTCCTAAAGCGCTCCCGAACGAAGCGTGTTTTGGGAGCGAGATTGGGGGGGGGTGGGGGGGGGGAGCTTCCCCGCAACCTTGCTTCATATTACAAATTTCCTCACTAAAATTAGCTTTGAAAGAGTTGATTTAGTGAGTGAGAGTGAGGATTTGAGTCCAACAACTTAGCCTCAAATGCTAGATAAAATCAATATGTGCACAAATGAGAGAAGAAAATATATGATTTTTTAGAGATGGAATAGAAGCAAAGGGCTCATGAACCCCCTTTTAAATAAATCTCTTGATGTCTTATGAGATTCTTGGCTTGAACAACTTGTGGGATCTTTGATATCCTTGGAGGCGACTTATTCCAACCGAAGAAGTCTTCACACTCCAATAGACTTGGCAACCTGTCCTTTGAACAAACAAATCTCTGCAAACCAATTGTTAGTGCAAAATAAACTTGGCATATAGAAGCCACGTTGAGCTTGTCATTCAATCGAAAATAACAAGCTACAACAAGAGCACAAAATACAAGTCCAAAGGAGATCTGAGATAGCTACAAATCTCCCCTCCTTAGACAATAATGCCCTCAGGCAAATGCAAAAAAAAAACAACTAGATTGCAATGTAAATTAAATGAATAACAACATCAAATGAAACAAGTATACGTCATCAACCAAAGAATGCACCGCAAGAGAAGCTAGTAACCCCACGACTTTTCTTTATTCAGCTCAATAACAATTCGGCAGAGTAAGAATAAGCACAAGCTTCAAAATCCATGATTACAATGAGAGCCCAAGGCTCAATTTATACAAAAACTGGAGAAGATCTCAATGAGGAACTTCATGACAAGTGGCTAGAGAGAGGTGATCCCAATGCTCCAACAAATCTCCAACTCTGGCTGCTTGATTGTTGTACAATCCTGTAGGTCGCAGTCAATAGAGCGTTGTTGGCTAAGTGAAAATATCCTCAAGCCCTGCGTATATCCTCTGCTGATGATGGGTGAGAGAGTTTCCTGCGATCTGTAGTTTGAGTGGAGTGGAGAGGGAGCAAACTTACGCAAAATGTGGCAGCCAACATTAGTTATAATAGTCACCAAATTGATGTGTATCTCCTTGGATCTGTGTGCTAGTTAAACTATCAGTGTTCACTGTGTGTTAACTGTCCTCCCAAATCTGTGTATTAGCTTTTGATTTGCTGTTAACTTGCCATGTAAAATAGCCAACAAACTTCACGTAAAACTGTTGTTGGAGTGTTCACTGGAGTGTATTTGTTGCGTGTTTCCTTGTGAAATTTCCAGCGTACGAGTGGCTATTACAACCACTCTTTAATATGCCTGCGTGAGCCCTCCATATGCGTGACTGGTGTAATAGTGGACAACGTATATCCTTGACCATTTACTGGCCTTTGCGTGGATCTTTGCTACCACGTAGGAGACTTAGTTTTGCATGTGCGTATTATCCTTTTGCTAGCTGTACGTAGAGCTTTTATTCATTTATTTTGGCATGTGCACTATTCTTTAAACTTGGCTATACGTAGATCAAAGGGAGAGATGTGGGGTCCCTTCCCACTCACTTATACTTTATAACTTAATTTTATGACATGATTTTAAATAAAATCAAAGTTGAACTTTAGCCATACGTTGCCTTATGAATTTCTACGTGGGCCTCTTTGACTTTCTCATTTGGCACTTGGCTTTGACTTGAGCTTCGTGCACCCCACATGGCTGCCACATCATCCTTTACTTCTCCACATAATTGTCATGTCAAAATTGACTTATTTTGACTTTGGAAAATTTTCTAAATTTTTCCAATTATTCAATTCTTTTTGAATTTTTCCTCATTTTTGCCACTGACATTAGAAAAATTGGATTTTGAGGGAGTATAAATCGTTTTTTGACTCCCAAAGTGGGTACTAGGATAATGCTGGGTATCTGAGGATGAATTTTGAGTGGTCACACGCCTTATACATTTCCTAAGGCCACTTATTTACATCATTACATAGAAATTAATTAAAAAATCTCGTTTTGTGGGAAATTTTTAATTATTAAAAAATCCTACTTAGACCTAGTCAAATTCCACGAAATTTCAGAGATGACCTAGCATGGTAATATACATTGACTCTAGACACTAAGATGCGTTAGGGGCTCAACCTTCAAGCCGTCTCCCCGGCTTTGGGGTAATGTAATGAGTGAAAAAACCTAGAAAATTATTCGCTGCTAAAAAAAAGGAATAATGAACCAAGTAAAAAAAACACTCTATCGTGTACTCGCTTGCTGATCAAGTCCCAATATCCTAGGCCTGTTACATGGCTTTATTCATCATGCTAGGGACATTTATACAATATCCTCGTAGGGCTGTGGAATCTGAGAACTGAAAAAGAAAATGATAAGAAGTAGAGTTTAAAAACTCCGTTGAACTGATGATATATGATGATATCTGATGGCACAAGTGTCCTCTGGTTCATCCTTGGGCATGGAGTCTTCACATAATCATCAGGTGCCACTTCAGTGCTCAACAGGGCAGAAAATGGCCAAGGAATGCCAATGCTAGGCCAAGAAGGTCAACGTTGGGGGAAAAGGTCTTAAAAAGGTAGATTAGGGCCTGAGAAGGCAAGAGGAGGCCCAAAAGAGCTAACGATGAGGTTCAGAGGCTAGATGTTGGAAGAGGAAGGGGTCAAAGGGCTAGACAACTAGGGTTTAGTGCAGATTAGGGCCTAGAAGGCCACAGATAACCCAAGGGGCAGGCGTTAGGGTCAAAGAAAGGGGGTCGAGGCTCCTAAAGCCCACGACCATGCCAAAAGAGGCCCTAAAACCCTAGCGTAGTGGCTAGGAGAGCAGGTTGAGGTTTCTAGGCATCACGACCAACCTCAAAAAGCTGAAAAAGGATGACACAGGAGGGAGGAAGGCTGGCGTAGGCCTTGGAGAGGCCAGATCCGGTCCCGTGGAGGCCAAAAATTGAAAATCCTTGTCTCAAAATCATTGTCCTTTTCGTATCTGAATTTTTCAGCAAAATATTTATTGAATAGCTCTGCAAAATTTTCAAGAGGCTAGATCTTACCCTCAAGGCCCTAGATCTAGCTCTCGCTTCACTTGATCCAGCTTGCAAAAAATAAAAATACAACACTGAAACCCCAAATATATACAAAACAAATCTAAAAAAACCCCAACTCAAGTTAGAAAAATAATTTACAATTAAAATTACACAAACGTTTTTTAAACGAATTTTAAGAAATAATTTTTTATAATACTTTTCTTTTGATGAATGGATAAAAATGCTTCAGAAAATTTATCCTCACTATAGCCTTAGCGAAGATTTAATCCACCATATGAAAAATAAGGATCCAATCAAAGTGATCCCTGCCCACAGTTTGTGAACTTGGAGACCAAGGATTAGGTACTTGCAAAAACTATGTATTATCTCAAAATAGTCATATAAACCACAACATAGGAAGCCTGTAGTCAATACATACCACAGATCAAAGAACAAGAACACCTTGAGTAGCACCCCAAAGTCTTTTATTATAGCAGAAAAAATAGTTCCCAGCAGGACAATAGTTAACAAAACTGTTTCAGCAACAATATTCTAGCCAAAGATCAAGATGCTAGAGAGTCAATTAACTTTCTAATTTATAGATAAATCCTCGAAGTGGAAAAATAACAACTATTTTCTTTGATCCATGTCAAAATATGTAGGAATTTACAGGGTAAGTTCCGTAGATCAAAAACCAAAGGTCGCTGCTCACAAATAGATCACAAATTAGTACACCAGTATTATCATGTGGTTAAAACCGTCGAAGAGGGAAACAGTCTACAGCCTGAGCCAATGCGGCCACTTCAGGCAGTTTATTAATATAAAAAGAAAAGTTACATATGTTTCTCTCATAAACAGTTACCAAAAAAATGACCCTCCATGCTCTTTAAATAGAGATCATGGACCAATCGGGTGTTAAGCCACGGATCAAGTGTTGTTAATACAGAGGAGAGAGTGAATCATCGGATCACTACAAATCGTGACTATGGGATTATAAGTTACAAATGTACATAGTAAAGAAACACACTTTACCTAACTCTACACTAAACTAGGTTATTCTTAACTATTTCCTATGTGTCGGAATATCCTAACATCCCCCCTTAAGAACAACTTGGGATAGGATTGAAGGATTTACAAGGGTGACACAAAAGGAGCCTATTTCCTATGTGTTGAAATATCCTAACATCCCCCCTTAAGAACAACTTGGGATAGGATTGAAGGATTTAAAAAGGTGACACAATAGGAGAAGGAAGGAGGCATTAGAGCCTATCTCCCATGGATCGAAGTTCGGTAAACTTCGCTTCTGTGAGAGCCTTTGTAAAGATATCGGCTACTTGATCATTGGTTGGACAGTATTGCACTTCAAGAACACGATCATGAATGAGCTTTCTAATGAAGTGTATGTGGAGTTCAATGTGTTTCATACGTTGATGCTGAACTGGATCTTTACATAGTTGAATGGCACTCTGATTATCACACTAAAGTGTAGTTGGATGCTGTTGATGAAGACCAAATTCAGACAGGATCTGACGAAGCCACATGGCTTCCTTGCTAGCTTCAACTGCACCAAGATACTTTGCTTCTGCTGAAGAAATAGAGATGACACTTTGTTTCTTACAAGACCAAGTAATAGGTCCTGAACCAAGAGTGAATACATATCCTGCAGTAGACTTTCGATCATCAGGGTCACCAGCCCAATTAGAATCAATGAAACCAATCAATAATGGAGATGCCCCTGCACTGTAATGAATCCCGAACTAAATTGTACCTAGAATATATCAAAGAATTCTTTTAGCTGCTTTCCAATGACTTTCATGAGGCTGGTGCATAAACTGACCAACAAGACCAATGGCAAAGGAAAGGTCAGGACGAGTATGGGTTAGATACAGAAGATTACCAACAAGTTGACGGTATAAGGTAGCATCAACTTCAAGGGTAGTACAAGTGACTGAAATCTTGACTCCAGACTGTGTTGGGAAAAATACTGAGGGGGGGGGGTGAATCAGTATTTAGGACTTACTCAAACTTTTTACTTTTTCTTTCTCTAAAACCCATATGCTACTTTTCTGAAGCCAACTAGCGTATACATGCGGATATCCTTCATAAAACTCGCGTATATACAGAGATCTTATTATGCCATTAATTCTTTACTTAGATCTATGCAACATTCATTCTTCTGATGATTAGATAACAGTAAGTATGTGCAGTAATAAAGGAATAAACCATCACACATAAGCATCACACAAGAACACCAGGATTTAAGGTGGAAACCCAAGTCGAGAGAAAACCACCACTGCCGTCGTCTCAGTCTTCAATATTTATTATATAAAGAAAACATGTAACAATCATGTACTGGCGCAGACTCATACCAGCACGCAGACACCCACCTGCAGAAGGCTACAACCTTCTCTCGTTTACCAGCCTCTCCTGGAAGGGAGCTACAACCCCCTGCTCTGAAGGCTACAACCCTCAGCACCACCATGGACCACGTTTCATCAATTTTCATACTGGATCCAAAAGCTTTCTCAAAACATTTCTTGTAGGCCTCTCCTCTTCAGATTTTCAGACTCGACCTATTCCACACATACATCAAACTGAACCTTATAACCCGTTCAATTTATTCATTGAATCATAAACCAATCAACCAACCAACCACTGATCTTTAATCAACCAACAGCATAATCAGTGTTCAAACAACCCAGATCCATATTTCTTCATTTTAGACTTGCGCCAGGTCTTCATCATTTCTTTTCTGATCTTCATAGAGCTTTTTCACTTTCTCGATCAACTCCATAGGTGCATCATAGATTTAGCGTTAACAGACAGCAGAGTTTCATCATATAGATATCTCTTAAAGAGTTTTTTTTTTTTATTTACAATCCCTCCGCACGCACACCTCGTTCTCTATTTCTCTTCTCCTTATATAGTTTTGCCTTTAGTAAAACCATGAGTCAAAACCATGAACCGCCAATGGTATTCCTGGACGAGGTCAAAATAGATAATCTGGTCCAACAATCTACTATAGTCATGACTTCCCCAAGACATACAATATTGCTTTTACAACACGAAACGACCCAAAAAGGAACTTTATCTCCGCCATATAAGTTTATGATTAATAAATCATTTACAATGGATTGGCGTGGTCATAATCTTTAAAACTTAGCTCCAGTCCCCCACCTATATGGTTAACAAGCCAATCAAATTCCCGCACCGTACGCTGGATAATCCTTCGTGCATCTTCATCAAGCGAACACCATCCGATGACCCCTTCCCAGATCAACGGTGCTCATCAATTTCGCTGGACATCCGTGGTCGAACAATAACGCGCGATGGCGCGTAGTGACAGGCGGTTTTGTAGAGTCGTACAGGGACGTGTGTTACCCGATCAATGGAATCGCTACCCAACCGGAAATTACCGCTTATCCCCAAAAGGCGGTGCGAAATGGGAAAACCGGCTTCATAAAACCCGCACGTGATTCCTTTCTTTCGCTTAGTGCCGCTGACTCAGCAATAAAATATATTCATGTAACCTTTCGGTTATTTTAAAACTTTACATTGCCTCTGTAACATTACTTTTAATCAAATTTCAATGAACTTTTAACCCGGACTTCAATGTTCAAACAAACGGGATTTCATTCTTTGATCCCAGGCCCACATCGCAGTCGGCGGATCGGCGGTGTCAAACAAAACTTGCGATTGCGATTGATCAAACGGACGCGATGACCACATAAAACATGGCTCATAGCGCAATTGGGTTCGAACTTTGAACAAATGCAATCGGGGCACATAATAGAAAAGTTCCGATTGCGATCAGGACACGGATCCGATTTGCACATATTAACTCCGGCATATAACAGGATCGGGTCCGCCACTTCAATCGCAGCATATTACAAAAGGCGTGCGATCAATCGGAAAGTTCCGATTGCGATTAAGATCCCGGATGTGATTGAACCTATTAACTCCATCGTATAACGCCATCGGGTCCGCCAATTTCAAGATGCAATCAGGCCCAACACTTAAGATCTTCCAATTGCGATTGGGAACTCGGATGCGATTAGCAATAAACTCTGGCATATAACTCAATCGGGTCCGGCCTTTGATCGGAACACATAACCAAAACTCCGCCGATTGAACCTTGCGATTCAAGACTTGCGATTCCATTAAAACATCGCCACGTGGTCAAGTAGACCCACGGGCCTTCGCTGCTGTGGTGGGGGCGATTTATATAAGGTTTGGTTGTATGATTTATATATAGTCGTTCCATTGTGGAACTCTACACATCCACAAGACATTTGATTATTGCGATTGGTGATTGCGATTGGATCGCATCGCAAATCTTCATATCAACAAGACACTGCACCAAATTAACTTTGCTATTCCAATTGGCATATAAATGGTGGGGATCACTTGTCCTTTCCTTTTCAGAAACTTAAAGGACCTCCGCTGTTTTAATCAATTTCCTTCATACTTGGTTGTTAAGGGCTTAAACGCCCGAAATGACTGTTTTTAAATAAAATTTGATCCTCCGTAGTCTGGAACTACAAATGTCTTCATTCCACTGTAAAACGGCGCTGCCCATCATTTTTGAATGCATGTTGCTGTTTACCAGAAACTCTGCTGCGCCTTTGTATTCTTCTCTCCCATTCTGTCTCTGCTCCTTCTGTTCTTCTCTGCTGACCTTTGCCAATTCTTTTGCCATCAACTTCATCAAGTAGGTTGCCATCAAGGACAACACTCTGCATCATATTTCCAATCATTGTCAATCATCTCATTTCATCAATTAGGTTGCCATCAAGGACAACACATGCCAACAATCTCCCCCTTTGGACTTGATGGCAACTATGATGGTGTTTGATCACCACAACAGATAGATACATCAAATACTATGATACTCTCCCCCTATTCAAACACCATGATACTCTCCCCCTTTGACATCAAGGGCAAAGGGCGGATCAAAACCAAAACAGGATTTTTCTTCTCATGTAGACAGAAGAGCTCTGTGGATCTAATGTGCGCTGAAGTTGCCATGCTCCCCCTGAGTTCATGCTGAATCTTCAAACATATTTTCCAATGAAGTACATGACTCTATGACCTTTCCTATCACCAAGAACTCATACATACATCAATGATCCAACCAAGTGGATTTACAAATGTGACTCAAGTACCCTACCAAGTGGGTTTACAGATTTTGACTCAACTACCCAACCAAGTGGGTTTACAAATTTGTTCAAGTCCTTACATGACTGAATATTACAATTTTACATCATAGGTCTCAACATGACCTTTTCATCAAATTACAAATATGACCTTTTTGTAACTAATACCAAAAAGACCTCAAGAGAGAGATCAGAATTTAGAAACATCATAATGCCAACAATGCATTACTTCTCAACAAGGATAATGCTCCTCCTGAAACTGTGCAACCAATGCATCCTTTCCATATGACCAAAGCTCCCCCTTAGCTTGTGCATCCTGAACACTTTCAACAGCAAATCATCAAGGCATCTTCATCAACAATATCAGGGAATGAAACAGAATTATGAGAACTGGAACACCACCAGAGATACCAAACAGTACTGCGGTTGTGCTGAAGAATGCTGACCACAAACAAAATTTGTCAGCAACCAACCATACGAATCATCATACATTGCTCCCCCTGTGATGATACATTACTAATCTTTATAATGTATCTCACATCATTCCTGCAGTCATTATGAGAAGTAAGCTTTTAGAAGCGGATGACTGCAGTAGGATCAATATTCCCTACGTTTCTGACTGGTCCTCCTTCTCTTTCTTGAAGTTTATTATTGTGTGCCGGAGATTCTCCAATTTCTCAGATCTATTCATCCTGCATTCTTTTTCTACATGTCCATACTTGTTACAAGAATAACATCTTATGTGACCAGAAAAATAATCATAAGGATCATAATGTGTTTTTCTATTCTTTCTTTTATTACAATCAGCTGCTTTATGACCAAACTTGCTGCATGAAAAGCAATATCCCTTAAAGAAACCAGAGTACCTTTCTGAGTAGAATCTGTTTGTTTGTGACTGAAATGATCTGCTTCTGCAATTTGCTGCCACATGCCCATAATTATGAATTTAAAGCATTCAACATTATTGATGCTTCTATAGTAAGGAGGGAATGATTTCTTTTAAGAGTTTATGATTGTCGGTTGACCTTTTGTTTCTTTCAACACTTCAGGCTTTGCATTGATATCCTTTGAATCTTTAGCACTTCCCTGTGAACTAGATTCTCCTTTAACAGTTTCATGAAAGCCAAGACCAAATTTAACAGAAGGAGACCTTTGACTACTAAGAATATTGTCCAGAATCTTAGTACTATCTTGAAACCTCAAGAGTTTATCTTTTTCTTCTAATTTACTTGTGAGAATGTTTACCTCAACCTCCAATCTTTGGCATTGCTTCTTCATACTTTCTTCAACCCTTCTTCCTTCTTCTACTTGATCCCTTAGTGTTAAAATCTCTTCCTTCAACACATTTTCTTGTTCTTCAAATATTTGTAGAAGTTCTTCATTCTTCTTATTTGACTTTTCAAGATCTTCTTTGAGAGAGATGATTTCTGCTTCAAGTCCTTTTTCTTTTTCAGATGATTGTAGACGTTCTTCATTCTTCTTATTTGATGTTTCGAGATCTGCATTTAGGTAGTTGATTTCTGCTTCAAGTCTTTCAATTCGATTGGTTCCATAAGCGTGCAGCCTTTGATATTTGTCTACCTGTCCATTTAGTATTTCTATCTGTTCTTTCATTCTAGAGATCATCTCTTCGTAGATAGATTCTTGTCTTTTAGATGCTCTTTGTTGTTCTACAATTTTAATTTTGAGAGCTTCTTCTAGATCCATAACATTACTTTCACGATCTTCACCATTGCATGCACACGAAGGTGAATCACAAGAACAAGTACCTGTTTTATCTTCTTCATTTTCCGTCGCACATGTTTTCTGAGATATCTTCTTTTGAGTAGCCTTCTTCTTTTGCTTCTTTGCCATGAGCACTAGCAAATCTTTGTCAGAATCTTCTTCATCCTCATTAGATACTTCATCAATATCTTCATTTGCGTAATAACTCTTTCCCTTTTCAAATTGTTTCCCTTTATTATGATTTTCTTTATAAGGACATTTAGCAGCATAATGACCAACTCTTCCACAATCAAAACACTTGAAGGGAAGCTTACCTTTGAATCTTCCAGTACCTAGTTGGAGTCTTCTTACAAAATTTGCCTCTTCTTCTTTTGATATATAACTTGATTCCTTGACAGCTTCCTTTTCTTTTCTTTTTGCACATGCTTTAAAAGCAACTTCTTTGATTTGAGAGGGACCTTCTTTTCTCATTTCAAAAGCAGTTAGAATACCATGAAGTTGAACAATAGTAAGAGTTTGCAGATCTTGCCTTTCTTCAATAGCTGCGACTTTTGACTCAAATTTTGAAGTCAAAGATCTTAATACTTTCTCCACCAGAGTAGTATCAGTTATGGTTTCACCCAAATTTCTCATGCGATTTACAATATCATCTAGACGTAAAAAGAAACTGGCAATACTCTCATCACTATGCATCCTTAAATTTTCATATTCAATTCTGAGAGTTTGTAGTTTTGCACTTTACCTTTGTATCTCCTTCATAGCTCAGAATGATTTTGTCCCATATTTCTTTTGCTGAATTTAGCTGCATCACTTTAGCAAATTCTGGTTCAGACATGCTTCCTAATAAGACATTGACGGCTTTGGCATTTATTTCATATTTCTTCCTTTCTGTTGCATCAGTAGGAATACTTGTCGGATACTGATAACCTCCTTCCACGATTGCCCATACTTCTGCACCGATACTTTGCAGATATGCTTTTGTTCGTCTCTTCCAAAATAACATATTATTTCCATTGAATAGAGGTGGCATTATAGACATTACCCCTTCAAGACTTCCCATTGCGACGGATCTCCTTCAAGCGATCAAGCTTCTGCAGAAGGACCTGTCTTCGATTCCAATTGTTGGGAAAAATACTGAGAGGGGGGGGGTGAATTAGTATTTAGTGCAGACTTAAAAATTTTTACTTTTTCTTTCTCTAACAACCCATACGCTACTTTGCTGAAGCCAACTAGCATATACACGTGGATATCCTTCATAAAACTTGCGTATATACAGAGATCTTATTATGCCATTAATTCTTTACTTAGATCTATGCAACATTCATTCTTCTGATGATTAGATAACAGTAAGCATGTGCAGTAATAACAGAATAAACCATCACACATAAGCATCACACAAGAACACCTGGATTTAAGGTGGAAACCCAAGTCGGGAGAAAACCACCACTGCTGTCGTCTCAGTCTTCAATATTTATTATATAAAGAAAACATGTAACAATCATGTAGTGGCACAGACTCATACCAGCACGCAGGCACCCACCTGCAGAAGGCTACAACCTTCTCTCGTTTACCAGCCTCTCCTGGAAGGGAGCTACAACCCCCTGCTCTCGTTTACCAGCCTCTCCTGGAAGGGAGCTACAAACCCCTGCTCTGAACGCTACAACCCTCAGCACCACCATGGACCACGTTTCATCAATTTTCATACTGGATCCAACAACTTTCTCAAAACATTTCTTGTAGGCCTCTCCTATTCAGATTTTCAGACTCGACCTTTTCCACACATACATCAAACTGAACCTTATAACCCGTTCAATTTATTCATTGAATCATAAACCAATCAACCAACCAACCACTGATCTTTAATCAACCAACAGCATAATCAGTGTTCAAACAACCCAGATCCAGATTTCTTCATTTTAGACTTGCGCCAGGTCTTCATCATTTCTTTTCTGATCTTCATAGAGCTTTTTCACTTTCTCGATCAACTCCATAGGTGCATCATAGATTCAGCATTAACAGACAACAGAGTTTCATCATATAAATATCTCTTAAAGAGTTTTTTTTTTATTTACAATCCCTCCGCACGCACACCTCGTTCTCTATTTCTCTTCTCCTTATATAGTTTTGCCTTTAGTAAAACCATGAGTCAAAACCACGAACCGCCAATGGTATTCCTGGACGGGGTCAAAATAGATAATCGGGTCCAACAATCTACTATAGTCATGACTTCCCCAAAACATACAATATTGCTTTTACAACACGAAATGACCCAAAAAGGAACTTTATCTCTGCCATATAAGTTTATGATTAATAAATCATTTACAATGGATTGGCGTGGTCATAATCTTTAAAACTTAGCTCCGATCCCCCACCTATATGATTAACAAGCCAATCAAATTCCCGCACCGTACGCTGGATAATCCTTTGTGCATCTTCATCAAGCGAACACCATCCGATGACCCCTTCCCAGATCAACGGTGCTCATCAATTTCGTTGGACATCCATGGTCGAACAATAACGTGTGATGGCGCGTAGTGACAGGCGGTTTTGTAGAGTCGTACAGGGACGCATGTTACCTGATCAATGGAATCGCTACCCAACCGGAAATTACCGCTTCTCCCCAAAAGGCGGTGCGAAATGGGAAAACCGGCTTCATAAAACCCGCACGTGATTCCTTTCCTTCGCTTAGTGCCACTGACTCAGCAATAAAATATATTCATATAACCTTTCGGTTATTTTAAAACTTTACACTGCCTCCGTAACATTACTTTTAATCAAATTTCAATGAACTTTTAACCCGGACTTCAATCTTCAAACAAACGAGATTTCATTCTTTGATCCCGGGCCCACATTGCAGTCGGCGGATCGGCGGTGTCAAACAAAACTTGCAATTGTGATTGATCAAACGGACGCGATGACCACATAAAACATGGCTCATAGCGCAATCGGGTCCGAACTTTGAACAAATGCAATCGGGGCACATAATAGAAAAGTTCTGACTGCGATCAGGACACGGATGCGATTTGCACATATTAACTTCGGCATGTAACAGGATCGGGTCCGCCACTTTAATCGCAGCATATTACAAAAGGCGTGCGATCAATCGGAAAGTTCCAATTGTGATTAAGATCCCGGACGTGATTGAACCTATTAACTCCGTCGTATAACGCCATCGGGTCCGCCAATTTCAAGATGCAATCGGGCCCAACACTTAAGATCTTCCGATTGCGATTGGGAACTCGGATGCGATTAGCAATAAACTCTGGGATATAACTCGATCGGGTCCGGCCTTTGATCGGAACACATAACCAAAACTCCGCCGATTGAACCTTGCGATTCAAGACTTGCGATTCCATTAAAACATCGCCACGTGGTCAAGTAGACCCACGGGCCTTCGCTGCTGTGGTGGGGGCGATTTATATAAGGTTTGGTTGTATGATTTATATACAGCCGTTCCATTGCGGAACTCTACACATCCACAAGACATTTGATTATTGCGATTGGATCGCATCGCAAACCTTCATATCAACAAGACACTGCACCAAATTAACTTTGCTATTCCAATTGGCATATAAATGGTGGGGATCACTTGTCCTTTCCTTTTCAGAAACTTAAAGGACCTCCGTTGTTTTAATCAATTTCCTTCATACTTGGTTGTTAAGGGCTTAAACGCCCGAAATGACTGTTTTTAAATAAAATCTGATCCTCCGTAGTCTGGAACTACAAATGTCTTCATTCCACTGTAAAACGGCACTGCCCATCCTTTTTGAATACTTGTTGCTATTTACCAGAAACTCTGTTGCGCCTTTGTATTCTTTTCTCCCATTCTGTCTCTGCTCCTTCTGTTCTTCTCTGCTGACCTTTGCCAATTCTTTTGCCATCAACTTCATCAAGTAGGTTGCCATCAAGGACAACGCTCTGCATCATATTTCCAATCATTGCCAATCATCTCATTTCATCAATTAGGTTGCCATCAAGGACAACACATGCCAACAGACTGAAAGGGAGAAGGGGCTGGCTTACAATCTTCCATGTGAAAGTGACGGAGAAGATCACAGGCATACTTGGACTGAGAAAGGGTAATACCTTCTTTGGATTGCAAGACTTGAAGACCAAGGAAATAATGCAAGTGTTGTAAGTCGGTCATTTCAAAGTTCTTTTTGAGGCTAGACTTTACATGGTTTATATGGTTGGGATCACTACCAATAAGGATAACATCATCAACATAAAGAACAAGGATGGTGAATGACACCTAGAAAAGCCATTATCTAATAGAAATCTATCCATTTTGGCATACCAAGTCCGAGTAGCTTGTTTGAGACCATAGAGAGACTTCCTAAGGCGACAAACAAGGCTGGATTCTTTTTGGATAAAGCCAGGGGGTTGTTCCATGTAGATTTCTTCATGCAAATTTCCATGTAAGAAAGTGGATTTAACATCCATCTGATGGACTTCACATTTATAGGAGGCAACAAGGGAAAGAACAAGGCAGATAGATTCATTTTGGCAACAGGGGAGAAGGTTTCAGTATAGTCAATGCCTTCAACTTGTGAAAATCCTTTAGTGACAAGACGAGCTTTATGTCTATCCACTTTTCTATCTGGTCCAAACTTTGTTTCGTAAACCCATCTGCATCTAACAAGTTTTCTTCCTTTTGGAAGAGGAACAAGATCCCAAGTATCGTTTGCCAATAAGGAACGATATTCTTCATTCATAGCTTCATTCCAATCTGGATGACCGGAAGCTTCTTCAAAGGTTTCTAGATTAGGATTTTCTGGAACTTGAGCCAATAAGGAAGAGGCTCTTTCTAACTGAGAATGTGTACGTCGTCGATCTGCAGGGTCACCTGCAAGAGAACCTCTCGAGTAGAGCGGACCCATCTTGGAAGATGTCGAGTAAAAGGAATAATTTCAAGAGGTGGAGGAGGATTGTCATCCTCATTGTCATCATCTGAACTAGAAGGAATGCTATTAAAAATAGAAGAGAGAGAAAGAGAGAGAGAGAGAGAGGTGGCACATATGCTGAATCAGGCTCGGAGGCCAAAGGTGGCACACCCGCCGAACTAGGCTTGCAGGCCGATAATTTTTCATCAAATTTTACATCTCTTCTAATGATTATATTTTTGGATTTTGGTTGAAGAACTCTATATCCTTTGACATCTTCAGAGTATCCAACAAAAATGCATTTTTCATCTTAGGTTCTAAGGCTTTGTGTTTCACATCTGGAATATGGGCCCAAGCATCACTTCCAAAACACGAAAGTTAATTACATTTGGTTTGATTGAGCTTCAAGCTTCTTCTGGAGTTATATTCTTTAAAACCTTAGTAGGAGTGCGATTTACTATGTAATTTGCACAGTTAATTGCTTCTGCCCAAAAATTGAGACCAAGTCCTTTAGATTGAAGCATACAATTAGCCATTTCTTTTAAGGTGCGATTCTTCCTTTCAGCTACACCATTTTGTTGTGGAGTATATGGAACAGTATGTTGTAATTGAATGCCATGCTTAGTGCAGAAGTTGATAAATTTGTTGTTAACATATTCTCCTCCATTGTCTGATCTTAACTTGAGAATTTGATGTCCAGAGTGTTTCTCAACAAAAGCCTTAAAGGGCAAGAACATGTTAAAAACTTCACTCTTTGGTTTTAAGAAGTATACCCAAGTGTGTCTGGAAAAATCATCAATGAAATTTAAGTACTTGCAACTAGAGAAAGAGACAACAGGAAGTGGACCACATAAATCTCTATGCACAAGCTGCAAAGGGGCTGAAGCGTGCCAAGAGGCACGTTTGTCAAAACTATCTTGATGATGTTTTCCGAGTACACGCCTAGAGCAAACACCATCTTGGCAAGATACCATAGGAAGACCTGTCACCATATTCTCTTTACATGGAGTTTGAAGAGAGCGACAGTTTAAGTGACCAAATCGCTCATGCCAAAGTTTGCTCACTTCATCATTTTGAGCAACAAAAACGAAGGGAAGACATGATGACCCAAAGTTGTCAAACTTATACAACCTTGTGGAATCATTAGCAATGCCAATAGTTAAAATATGTCTAGGATCTTTGAGGTCCTTGATTTCAACATCATGAGGTGAGAATTCTGCTATTTTCCCTTCACCTGAATGAGTTATCTGATAAACAGATAGAAGGTTGCATGACAAGGTAGGAACACATAGTACATCATTAAATTGACCATTATCTAGATGAATGGTTCTAGATCCTACAACACTAAGAGATCTATCATCACCAACATAAATATGTTTGGTTTTACAATCATTTAAAGAAGAAAACATGGCTTTATTTTTGGCCATGTGGTAAGAAGCTCCAGAATCAATGAGCCACTCATGAGAATGAGAAGAAGAAGATACATTTAATGCATAACCAGAGCTTGATGCTTGACAACCACAAGCAGAAAGTGCCATTCCTAAGGATAAAGGTGAAGAGTGCTCCAAATTGATGTCGTGCTTCTTTATTGCTGCTTCTAAGGCTTCGATCTTCTTAAAACATTTGGACTCTATATGGCCATCACAATTACAAAAGTTGCAATGTCTGTATGTCTTCTCCCCTTTGTTTTTATTTGCCTTATCATTTTGGTGAGTTGCTTTTTCAATTTGCGGCTGAAATTGCTTAGGACCCTTGTTTGGTTTCGGACCATACTTTTTAGGATACTGCTTCTTGGGATTCTTTTGATATGATTGTTGTTGGGCTGCTAAGGCTTTCTTAGAAGCGTTTTCAGAAGTGATATGACCAAGGTGTAAGAGTTTTTCTTGTTCTCTTATCAAAGAATCGCAAAAGGCATCAAAAGAGGGGTTCTTGTAGGTGGTTCCTAAAGAAATGATGGCTTCTCTAGTGGAATGGAAGGTGGAAACAAATACAGAGTATGCAGGGCCAAGCTTAGTAAGAATGCAATAGATGAGGCTACCATCTTCCTTTTTGACCTTACAACCTTCTAAAAGAAGTCTAAGGGTCTTGAATTTGGACAAAAAATCTTCAATCAAGGAGAAATTATTGGGGTTCGAAGTAAGCAACTCATTTTCAAGCTTGTGGGCACTGATTTGATTTTGAATGCCAAAGACAGTATTTAGCCTTTCCAGGGCTTCATGAGGGGTATCAATATCAAGGATATGAAATCGAAGATCTTGAGCAATGGACATTCCTATCAACCCTCGTGCTTGATCTTGTTTATATTCCCATTTAATGACTTTATCATCATTAGCAGGTTCAGTTTCTTGTCCTGTGGCTATTCTATAAAGCCCTTTACTTCTAGGTATATCTACCATGTGCGGTAGCCATTGGAAATAATTGGTGTTGTTAAGAATAATAAAGATCTATCGACATAAAGATTTCGCTCATGAAACCCATGAAGCCAAAAATACATTTTATTATCTTTGACGTCTTCATTACATAAATACATAATTACATAGTCAACATGAAGACCGACCTAGTTACACTTTTCAACAATAGATGAGGTTACCATCTTCCTTTTTGACCTTACAACCTTCTAAAAGAAGCCTAAGGGTCTTGAATTTGGACAAAAAATCTTCAATATAGGAGAAATTATTGGGGTCCAAAGTAAGCAATTCATTTTCGAGCTGGCGAGCCTTGATTTGATTTTGAATGCCAAAGACAATATTTAGCTTTTCCATGGCTTCATGAGGGGTGTCAATGTCAAGGATATCAAATCGAAGATCTTGAGCAATAGACATTCCTATCAACCCTCATGCTTGATCTTGTTTATTTTCTCATTTAGCGACTTTATCATCATCGGAAGGTTTAGTTTCTTGTCTTGTGGCTATTCTATAAAGCCCTTTACTTCTAAGTATATCTACCATGTGAGGTAGCCATTGGAAATAATTGGTGTTGTTAAGAATAATCGAGCATGCACTTTCCATTTTTAAAAATCTAAAGCTGAAAAAAGCTGAAACTAACTGCTCCAATGGAAAGATCTCGAAAAATTAGGCTGATTAAATAAAAAAGGTTCGAAAAACAGCTTCCAGATGAAGAAGTTATGCCTTTTTGAAAACACTGAGTTGTAGATGCCGAATAGTTACGGGAACGGTTTGAAATTTGATGATGAAGTTCAACTTTAAAAAGAAAATCCCGCCCCTTTAACAAAAACTTTTTACAAGAAAAAGCTTGAGAAAGAGACTTGAACCCAAGAACTCTATTCTCATAAACTAACTTCTCACCAAGTGAGACAGTAAAAGGATTCTGTAATTGTTTGAAAGGAGGAAGGGTTTTTTTTATAGTCTTCGGTGTGCGTGCTTTTTCCTGCACAAAAAAGACAAAAAACCGAGCAAAAAAAAACGAAATGCAAGCCTTGCGGCAGAATATTAGATTTTCGGTTAGCCTTACCAGCAACTATCTATTTTTTCACTATTTCTGATTTCCCGAGATCGCACAAAGACGCGGGGAAAGAGCTTACGTAGCAAAAAAATCCCTTATTCTGTTTCTGATTTTCCGAGATTGCATACAGTGCAGAGAAAAGAGCATACACAGAGAAGAGGGTGTAGATCCAATAAATAAATAAAACCTAAAAACTGAAATAAATAGAGGGAACCGAAATAAGAAGAACTATTAATAAATATAACTGCAAAATAGATACTTTATACCTCCAGATCTAAACTGACATAACTTGGACAACCGGAAACCTTTTCGCATGAAACGAAAGGCGTTTCCACTGTAACAAACGCTCCAGACACAATAGAGTAGTTCTCTAGGCCCAAAAATGTTCAGAAATAGTAGATCTAGAAAACGATAGTCGCATGCAGTCAAACCGGCTTCGGATTTTGATCAACAACGGATGCAACCCTCAAAATAGCCCTGATACCATGTAGGAATTTACAGGCTGAGTTCCGTAGATCCAAAACCAAAGGTCACCGCTCACAAATAGATCACAAATCAGTACACTATTATTATCACATGATTAAAACCTTCGAAGAGGGAAATAGTCCACGGCCTGAGCCAATGTGGCCACTTCAGGCAATTTATTAATATAAAAATAAAAGTTACATATGTTTCTCTCATAAACGGTTACCGAACAAATGATCGTCCATGCTCTTTAAATAGAGATCATGGACCAATTGGGTGTTAAGCCATAGATCAAGTGTTGTTAATACCGAGGAGAGAGTGAATCATCGGATCACTACAAATTGTGACCGTCGGATTATAAGTTACAAATGCACATAGTAAAGAAACACACTTTACCTAACTCTACACTAGACTAAGTTATTCTTAACTATTTTCTATGTGTCGGAATATCCTAACAAAATAATCTTGGGCATTGATAGACACTTCAAGATCTTTTAATCTTGGTCCTTCATTTGTTTTTTTATTTTTGAGGAATTTTTGAATTTAACATTTAATTTCATTTTAATTAGCTCAAAATTAATTATTTTGAGCTAATTTCCTCAAAATTTTGACTTTGACTTAACCACCAAGGTCTAAGGGTCCAAATTTTCTTGAAATATACAATATTCCCTTGGTGGAGGACCTTTAAAAATTGGTTCTTTTAGGACCCACGAATTTTTCCACTTGGAGAATTAATTTTCCTAAGACAATTTAACTTGACTTTAATTAATTAATTTTTTGGCTTAGGATATAATTTTATTTTACTAGAAAAATTAATTAATTTACACATGAAGGTTTTTAATTATTTTTCCACCCTCTAATACATGAGATTTTACATTTACAATCGTTAAAGGGGGAATACACATTTAGATAGACTCTCAAGACACATAACACATCTGCGACACAATATGATCTAGTAGACCAAGTGATTTGTAATAAAATAATTAAGCCAACTAGCTTAAATTATTCCCAAACCACTTTTACATTAGACTCGACTAAAACACTAGGACTCACCTAAGATTTCAACAATAAATTTCACCCTAGCTTTGGGGGTTTAAGCTGGAGGGAAAAAACTCTTCTGATTAGCCGTGTTTAGAAACACAGGTAATCAACGAGGTTAAAAAACCTCCTAGGATGAAATTCGTCACCAAAATCATATGCTTATCGAGGTTGTTGCATATATTCAAGGTCTTACTAGGATCATTTACATCATACAACTTGCAGAATGGATTGACTATAACCATGGATTGTTGACAATTTGAGTGCAACATGCTGAATAAATGCTTAGGTTGAGGGTCACAATTTATATAAATGCCTAGGTTGAGAGGGTCTTCAACAAGTGAACGTTGGAGGGATTTTAGGAGTTTAAAAAATTATTAACTATTGACTATTCAATAACCAAAACCAATGATTAGTGTCATGCCGCAACCCCATGGGGTTTTAGCCCACTAACTGGGGTTACTAACTTCAAACACGAATATCTCTCAAACCGTGAAGAATTACATGGTGTGCCATATATCAACAGAAACATCTCGACAAGTAGAAACCATCCAAAATATTCTCAAATCGGAATAGAGTAAGTTGTCAAGTCAAAATTCCCATGCAAGATCGGCGTAGCCCCTTGTGCTGCTTGGGTTGACATCAATGACAACCACTGATCAACAAGACCCATTTACCCTATTTCAAAAAGCAACGTACCCGTCCCTGTACCTGTCCCTGAACCCACATTTCTTAGCAACGTGGGTTTCTACAACTTAATACTTTGTCTTTATTGTGGCTTATTTTGAAAGCATTATATGACAATTGAAAACCATGTGGCTGCTAGTAATGTTCCACAAACATTTCTAGTCTATAACGAACAAAGTTCGTATACTCAAAGGAAAACTATGATACCAATATAACGAACAAAGTTCGTATACACAACAATATAATCAGAAGATCTGATATATGTAAATATTTACATATATCAGATCTTCTGAGTATATTGTTGCGTATACGAACTTTGTTCCTTACATACTCTTGCTCTTCTTCACAGATCATGGAAAAATAAACTAAAATTTTCTTGTGGTAAGAAGAAAGATTAGTAGATACTAGATCTCTTTTGTTTGCTGTTTAGAAGTTGTTTCTAGAGCTTAGTACTTTGGCTTTATTATGGCTTATTTTGAAAATATTATATGAGAGTTTAAGTTTGAACGTTAAATCCACCTTTCCACTCTTTGGTAATGAATATGATGCTCTGTTTCATTTCATGGTTGATGATATCAACTACAATTTGTTGATGAAATATTTTACATGTTGAAACTTGAAGGTTAATGTTGTGGTTAATGATTGTTCATTTGATGACAATGTTATAAGTTATAACTACTAGATGATTGATGTTTTATGTGTACTAAATAGTTGATGCCTTAATGATCACCTTTAATCCAGTAGTTAAATGATTGTTTAATGTGTTCTACAGTTGATTTGACATTCTGCATATTTTTTTTTAATATATATGCAACAAAATATATTAAAATTGTATTATATAGAAAATTATCTGGAAATGCTCTGCTCCCTGAAGCTTTTTGAGAATTGTGATTCCTGCTCCCATTTCCACTCCTGTGTCTCCTGCTCCCTTTCCCTGCTCCCAACAGCCTTGATCTGATCATCTTTCAGATTACTAGCATTGTTCTTTATTTTGAAAACTTAGTTTTTCCTTTAGATGAAATCTGTGTTGTCCACAAAAAATAAGATGTTTCTGTCTTTAGTGTTTCCTTGGTGTGACACTTATCGCAGTTGTTTTTCTTTTGTTAATATTTTTGCAATGCAGTTTGGAAATTGGGGCTGGCGATTGGACATTGAAGATTTTGATAAATTGGATAAAGAAGCAGAGAAACTCCACTCATTGATGACCTTGTATAATAGATTGTAATGCAAAGGGAATTACTGGGTGTCCTTTGACATTGGTAATTCTTTCTAAATAAATGTTGTAAGCTATTTTAGCTTTTGACAGCTCCAGAATGGTGTGTCAAATTGTAGCTGCTTGTGTGAAATAGTTGGTATGAACAATCCAAATAAAGCTTGCCTTTTTTTTGTCTGTGTATGTCAGATTTACAAGCACCTGCATATATAGGAACATGCAGGGGCATAAGCAAGGATCATTCCGCTATGAGAAAGAAGGAGCTCTATGGTCTCGGTGGGGGGAAAATCATCAACTCTTTATTTGGCATGTATGGATGTAACAATAATGAAATAAAAGAAAGAGCTGATGTTTTAATTTTCTTAGTTACCATAGAATCAAAAAGAAGAAGAAGAAGAGGAAAGAAAGAAATAGCTAACTTATTATTTATCTTATTATGTTTGAAAAAACAAATAGAAATGAACTAGGATAAAACCATCTTAACCTCGGATATATTAAGCGTGAAAAGGGATTAAAAATGAGTTGAGGTTTATAACTTCAATTCTTTTAATCCCTCCTATTGTTTGCTAGATCTGTGGTTTAGATGAATCTATGCTAATGCAATTTATTTGTTGAAATGTGCAGATGATGTAGAGATTTGTATTTAGAACCTTATTATATAGTTTTTTATATTGGTTTGTCCATTTGGGAGTTTCAACTTTTTTCTTTATTTCGATCATTATGATTCTTATATACTCTATTTTATTGTGAAATGAATTTTCTTCACATCGTACTCTGAAAATTCCTGTACATGTTCAATAGTTTAAATGATATGGCACATTAAAAGGGAGAAATGAAACGTTGACAAATCAACGTGACATATGAAAACCAATATTTGTTTTTTGTTTATGCAAATCTGCAATTTTATTTCCAGAAGATCAGCAGTCCTAGAATCTAAAACTTTCATTGGGGAAAATAACTATCATAACATTAATCTCAAATTTATTGAGAGGACGCACCTTAAAAGAACCCAGGTTTTCCAAATACATGTGATCATATAAAGTCAAGTTCAGACTCTATCGCATATAGTTTCCTATGTATCTCATCTTCAGTATAACCATTTGTTTGATAGCAGTCAGATAGTTTAGACAGCAAAGAAGGCATATTCAGAGAACTTTTATATGATGGTTACTAGAAGACGGGCAAGGAGCTAATTCAGTTTTTATCATTGGCTAAGCAAAAGATAGGATCTAATCCCTAGCTTCTCTTTCCTGTTGACATTCATGTCACAAATGATGCTGAAACCAAGATTCACTTTTTAGTTGACTTTTATATCATTGAAGATTGACTGTACCTAATTTGCTGTACTAGGAAATGGGAATTATTTATTCTCTTTGAAAGATGCTAATTTTTTAGCCTGATGCTTGTTACCTTCTAAATACAAAATTAAAAAATTATTCAAGTTCAATAAAGATGCAAACCTAGGGTATCACAGAAGCACCACCCACCTCAGTGGTTGCTTGTTTCTCTTTAGGCTGGTTCTTTTCCAGCACAAGGGAGGATTTCTAGTCTGTCCTAAATACCTTGTAATAAATTTCAGATTGGCAATACAGAAGTTTTTAAGGTTTTCATTGTATTTTAGTGGTGACTTGAAGTAAATAAACAAGTGCCTTGATCAATGGGTATGGATTCAGGAGCTATATGATGTACTTAGAACTAGATTACAATACCAAAAATCTCAGCAAAACCACAGATCTGTGCTGGTTACGAGTCATAACAGGTTTGAAATAACAACTTACAACAAAGTATTGATGCTTTGATAGATACACCATCACAATCATTAGATACTTTTTTTTTCTTGAAAGTTATTAGAATAAATCATAGTTCATATGCTAATGTCCTTGTCCTGGCTTAGCAAGATTCTCCTGTAATTCTCGAGCATACACTTTGGTCCTTCGTCACTTGATTCTGGTTCCACAGGTCCCACGTTGGAGTTAGTTAGAGTCATTATAACTCTATTTTGCAATTTGGTAGCAATGACTCTCTCGTAGAGTTCCCATAGCTCCTCAAAATTCGAGCTGCAGGTTTGTTGTATGTTTCCCACCAAAATGGGTAACCCCATGTTTGTTGTATGTTTCCCATCTGATCAGTGCTTAGTCAGTCGGGGGCATGCAGGTCTAGGTGCATCATCCCATAAAAGTCAACAATGTGGGGCAAAGTGTAGGAACTTTGTGCATGTTTAAGGTGCCCAGGGATACGAATGATGCTCTACAACTATTCAAAGTCCCATGGCTCTCAATGCTGTTGAATTTTGTAGCTATGGTCAGTCTTCATAATTAATATTTTAGCTCTTGATGTATTTGTAATGATAAATATAAAGCATGTTCTTCATGCTATTTTCAAAAGAGAAATTTGAAGGCATGTTCTTCATGTCTTTTTGAAAAGAGAAAAAATTGAATTTCGAAAATTGAATTTTTGGCTCCCTCCTAGTCAAGTCGGCCCCAGTCAAAGGGGGTACATGTTACCGCTCAATCTAGCAGGGGTCCTAGGAGTGGTTCCTGTAGAGCAACTACTAGGTCAAGTGGCCATAATGGAGCTGTTAAAATTGGAAGCTAGGGCCAAATTCCACCTTGGGACAACTCATTTGATGGAGATGATGATTGCATTAAATTCCTCTTTTCGAGAGGACCAAAATTGATATAAAGATCATCTCATTTGGACAAGCGGAAGTGTGATTTTGAATTTATGCCCACTCATGTGTAAATTCTTCAAGTCGGCCTCACCATCATATAGGCTCAAGAGGCCCAATGGAGGTGTCTCTTCACCCACAACGAATTGTATAAATACAAGTGACCTCTCACCTCATTTGGCATCATCATTACTTACACATTCTTCTCTCTCCTCCTCTCATTGGTTCGTACAACTATTGGGTAGCTCCTCTCTCTCACACGTGTGGCAAGAAGGACGTGTTTTCTGGGATGAGTTGTGGGATCGAAAATTACAGGTAGCAGACCAAGTTTGACTAGCGTTGACCAAGGGTTTGTTGACCAACTTTGACTCTGATTTTTTGGAGGATTTTTTTTGTCTCTTAGGTTGTATTTTTGGGCACAAAAATTGAGGGAACCTGCGCAGTTTGACCAGCGTTGACAGCAGTTTAACCACATAAAATTACAATAGTTTTTCTCTCTCCTATTGGGCAATCCAAGGAGGTGGAAATTAAACAATTTCCCTTATTTGACATTAACTTGTGATGTTTTCATTATTAGTATTATATCTCTTAATTATCTTTTCTTATCATCAAGATTAACGTCAAGCAACAA
Organism: Pinus albicaulis; assembly: GCA_034641835.2. Taxonomy (NCBI): domain Eukaryota; kingdom Viridiplantae; phylum Streptophyta; class Pinopsida; order Pinales; family Pinaceae; genus Pinus; species Pinus albicaulis. The sequence continues at coordinate 1,380,299,965 of CM076574.1, forward strand.
ATACAAGAGAACACAAGATATAGGCACGTTGCCAGGGAAAAACCCCCCTCGAGGGGAAAACCCAGTCACAAGTGCTTCCTTCAGTAGATTCAAAAGATGAGACGACCATGACCCTTACAATATAGACTCGGGACTACCTCTACCATGTCACCCTTCTTCCTTTGACTGTGTTAGCATCAAAGACTTGCCATTGAGTTTTCAATGAGACATCATCATTTTAATATACCTAAGACCTTATCATTGTAATAGCAACAATAGACTTCATTTCTGTGGTGCCATCGAGGTCTTCCCGTTGTGATAACACTGATCCCTTCTCACTGTAGTGGCACAGAACCTTCCATGTTGTGGTTGCATCGAACCTTCCATACTGTGGTTACACCAAGACAGTATTTGCACCGAGACTGTAGTATAGTAGAAGCATCAAGATGTGGGAGCACCGAACTGTGATAGCAGTGAGATCATAATGGCACCGAAACGGTAATATCCCGAAACTATGATCACTGTAATTTCTACATCTATCCTTAGCAAAAGTATCTCTATGATTTAACACGAGCATCTGAGGTGATCCGAACTTGCTTGACTGTAATGAAGTCCTTACGTTGGTGTTTATAGTAGTTTGTTCGTCATGTATGAACTGATGTGATAATATTTGAATAGTTGTGTCAATGTATAAGGCCGACTTGCTAATGTATTATTTTGAGTTCAACTTGAAGAGAATTCTTTCAACAACAAGGAGACTTAGACTTGATGGAGGAGTCTTCACAAATTGACTTTGAGAATAACCTAAAAGCCTACAATGGAGGCTTGACCTATACATTTGACCTAAGCACAATAACCATGCTTTAATAAGTCAATAATAAAAATTATTTTTTCTTTTCTTTTGACAAATAAATTACATTTCGACTCAAGCACAATAATGAAGACCGAACTTAGTTACATTTTCCAACACTCCCTCTTAACTAGGGAGGTGTTCATATTTACATATAACCAAAGAGGTACATGGAAGATCTCAAACCACATAACCTATGAAGAAGTTTAGGCACCGCAATGCCATGGACTACATTCCTGACCAGGGCAATCTATCCATTGGCCTATGAACAATTTAGGCACCACAATGCCACAGATTAGATTCCTGACCAAGGAAATCTATCCAGGATCTATCCAGGTGGGACTAAGATGGACTCAAACTTTTAGCCTCTCTAGGTACCATCAAGCTTACTTGCTAACCATCAACCCAAGGATCTAGGTGCGTGTCATAGCTTAATGACCAATGCCACCCTTCCAACTTCGGGACCTAGACATCAACACAAAGTGCCAGCCAGATGTCCTCCTAGGAAATTTTTCACTCAAAAAGCCTCAACACTCCTTGATCCAGTAGATCAAGGATAACCAATCTCTCCCAATCAAATTGATTGGTAACTAGCATGCTATCAAATCCTTCTTGAGATTCACCTCTACAAACACAACCCCAATCAATAGTATACTTTCACATGTATATAAACATATATAAACCTTCAGGGTCTTCCAGACATCTCGATGTTTCTTCTGAACTTTTCATAGTAGGACTTGTTGAGAATTTAGAGGGCTAGTGATTAATTCAAATTCTCTTCTTGGTAATTACTTGTGAGCTTACTTGAGTTACTTATGTCTTCTCTTCTTTAGCTTATTTAGTCTTTCATCAAGTCAATTATCAAAATACAAAAGACACGAAGTTAGGCTCTTCGAGCTAGGGCAAAACCTCTCCCTCTTGGAGAGGAAAACTTGTAAGGAATTCTTCTTATAGATATTCAAATGACAAGTACCATGACCAAGACTCAGATGCTTGACCTATGAATGCTTCCAAGACCTTGTCACTTCTTTTTTATGTGCCTCCAACGTTGATCATTCATTTTTGCACCAACTTGCATTGATCTCCACCAACATTAGAGAACTCGATCTCTAATTTTATCTTCCTTGATGCTTCGTTTATCAAACCACTCCTTCCTTGATATTCACTTGAGATATATTACTATCTTTTGAGCACTGAAGATAGGAAGGTAAATCTCATATTTACCTTCCTTTTATTCTCTCACTTTCTATTTTCAATATGCAATACATTAAACTTCAAGCTATTAACTTCACAATACATATCACAGTATATGATATTGCTATTGTCTTAACTTCGGATATACAAACATCACTGCAACCTTGACTTTGCATATAGAACTTACCACGTTGTGATATCTGCACCTCAATTCGTATTATTCTCCTGTCCTTGGACTTCCACACTTAATCCCATACTAGACCGCAACTCCTTATATTAATCCACATTTGTTGCTTCAGGATGCTTCACAAGACCGATCCACACCCACTGCTTCAATACATATTTACTCCAAACTTTGTCATGTCGTCTCTATCACAGATAAGTCTGTATGTCCTTGCTTATCCACACTGTTATTTTAGAGAAATTTGCAAAACCTCGGTGACATAATGATCTGCAGATTCTTCAATATATAGTGATCTGATTCTGCTTTTAGGCTGACCATATAGAAATCTTGTAGGCCGACTTCACCGTTGTATTTAAGCCTAATTCATCACTGATTATAGGTCAACTCCATTACAGCATGAATAAGCTTATCTTCTAGTGTTGAATGTGGGTTGTCTTTAAGCCATTCTTCTACAGTTTTATAGCAAGGTATTGGAAAATTCTCTAGCTACTTCATATACATGACATTGACTATATTTATGACCAAAAGACAAACTTAATAAACATCAAGAAGAAGTCTATTGACCTATAATAAAATCTTGCTCATGAAACCCATGAAGCAAGTACAAAAGAAATACACTTTATTATCTTTGTCTTCTTCTTTACATAAATACATAATTACATAGTCAATATGAAGACTGATCCTAGTTACACTTTTCAACACTCCCTCTTAACTAGTGAGGTATTCATACAGGTACATAGTCACTTTCAAACTGAAGATCTCATAAGAAGAATCGGATTGGTAATCACATCTGTATAACATCATATCAACCAGCGTTGTCGTAGTGCAAGGTCTTGACTAACAACCCCATCTCTCAACGAGACAATGGGCTACAATGTTGGTGAGACAGGTGACTTATAGACACCATAGTCATTGTCTCTCCAAGGTACGTACTCCACTCAGGTGTCCCAAAGTATGACCTTCTTGGACTATTCTTCTCTTGGGTAGCTACCCTCAAAGAATATCGGTCCCCGACTACTCTTATGTTGAACGCCCTATCACATTCTCAAAGACTATCGAATGCTAGATGATTACCCAATCCTCCATTCTGTCGTCTCAAGTGAATAACATAATGATGTGTTTATCTCTCCCTCTCAGTCAGGGAGGATCTATTCCACAATGGAATGTACTCATTCCTGTACAAGGAATGTACCTAAGCTCATCCTTAGGAATTACTTAGTTTCTTCCAAGTAAGAAACTTACCACCAGGCTCCCTCTTAACCAAGGACCTATAGCAGTAATGGTGAGACACCCAGCTTCTCATGAAGGATTCCTCCCCTTGATGTCATGGATTTCGATCTTGAGGAATCTTCAACTTTAGCTTCATAGGGCACAAATCATCCATGACTTTCGTCCACGAGTCATGTCAGCTATCAGGAAGTGATTCATAAGACTTCCTTATCTGGTCCACCTTTTATGCCATATTGCCTTTCGAACCATCTCCAAGTATCTTACATCCTTTATGGTTGGCAGTGATCCAGGTGGATATCGGTGGCCACCCACCTATTTCATTTGGATCCGCAACATCAATTATTTCAGTTTTTCAGCTTCAGCACAACCTACTATTTTTAGCAAGTTTTTGAGTCTTGCACACCCAGAGCCGTTTTGGGGACTTAATGATCTAGGTGGATATTGGTGGCCACCCATCGATTCCATTTGAACCCCCACCATCAATTCTTTCAATTTGTAAGTTTCAACACAACTTACTATTTTTAGCAGTTTTTCAAGTCCTAAACTTCCTGAGCCATTTTGAGGCCCTAAACGACGCTTTTTGGGAAAATGAGGAGCAACATGGGTCATAGATTGTTGTTGTTCACTCAAAAGTTGTAGTCATCGGATAGATCTTTCTAACAAGCTATTGATCATGTCAAACAAAGATCGGATGCCAAAGCTACGTCCCCGAGAAGTTGAAACACCAATTTACCCAAACGGGGCCCATAGTTTTGGCACTTCATCTCCTAGGGTTAGGTTTTTGGACGTTTCGGATTTTACATTGTTTCTCAACAATAAATAGGCCTTCGAGTCTCATTGTAACATAGTTCAGGGGCTGGTAGCCGATACATCTCTTCTCAGAGGTAAGTGCTACCCATGCCCTAGCTCGCTTGTTCCCATCATTTCAATTCTGTAACACAGTGGGGAGGCATGTAGCTGACACATCTCTTCTCAGAGATACGCTACCAGTGCCCTCGCTCGCTCATTTCCATTATGTATCATTGTAACACAGTTCAGGGGCTAGTAGCCGACACATCTCTTCTCAAAGATAAGCGCTACCAGTACCCTAACTCATCTATTTCCATCATGGTAGTTCTATAACACAATGGGGAGGCATGTAGCCATCACATCTCTTCTCAGAGATATGCTACCAATGCCCTCGCTCGCTCATTTCCATTATGTATCATTGTAACACAGTTCAGAGGCCTGTAGCCGCCACATCTCTTCTCAGAGATACGCTTACCAGTGCCCTAAATGTTTCCTTCAGTCATTTGTTTTATTAATAGAATGAAGCAATATTTCTGCTGCATCTCTGCATCTATGGATATATGTGTATTCTGTTGCGTTCCTACATAAAATCCGGATTAGGAAGCCCTGCATAAATTCATCCATATAGGCATATGCATATGAACTTTTAAATCAAAAGTTACCTCAGTAATGATCTTTCACCATGACATCTTGTAGGCATCGACATCCTTTATTCAGATTGGCACATCTCCTAACGATATGTCTTGTCAAGGGTCTTCTTCTTTACTAGTTTTCTATCAGAGTCTAGATATCCTTTGAAGAGATATTCTAGTCACATATTCTTGGCTTCCGAATGATAACTACCTCTTGACATGGTTGCACTTCATGGTCTCTTCCTTTTTGCACATCTTCATTCTCAGGAACTTCCAATTTCTAGTTCCTTGTCCATATATAGCCAGCTCATATTCCATATGAGGATATATTATGTTGATTTCATCTATCTGTGCATCGTGAGATATCATACTTCTAAAGTGTATTACCTGCAACCATATGACATGACTACACAACATCCAGTGTCAGCATATAAATATATATACCTCATACCTTTTTCCTTTGAGTCGTCCTATAACAATTTTACTAGAATGAAGAGCTTCATTCCTTTGACCTGCTTCATCAATATGTCATCACATCCTAATCCCATAATTATGTAGCATAGAATTCTTTGATGAAACCTTTCTGCTTTCTTTCTAATCAATGAATTCATAGAGAATTCCATTAGAAAATGTCAGTACCTATTTCCATGATGACCCTTGATCTTGATGTCTACCTTCCATTAGTATTGTTATCAGTGAGGTTTTCCAGGAGCTGATTCACCAAGAGCTCCTACGATGCTCTTCTATCATGATGCTATTAACATACATTACTTACTATCATACTTACCAACAGAAATCACTTAAAGAAGAAGATGATCTCAATCATAATAGAGATCCCTTGCTTCTTCTTTCTTAGATTTCTTTGTATCAAGTTCTTCCCTTATATTTGTGACATGGGCTTCTTCCTTCTTCCTTTTTCCTTTTGTCCTTTCCAGATTTAGGACAATCTCTTTTATAATGCCTAAGTTAATTACATCCAAAGCATCGTACTTTGTCCATATTTCTTCTTTTATTTTGAGGAACAAACTTTCCGAATCTTCCTTTCTTCCTGGATATCGCTGCAAAGGCTTGATTCCCTTCACTTGATCATGTATCAACTTTGGCTTTCAATCTTGTTTCCTCTATTTTACATAGAGACCATAAATCATGGAATGGTGTTGCTTCTTTCTTCTCGTATAAACTTGAAGTGAATTTTCCCCGTTGTTCTGGTAGAGCATTCAACACCACTGTAGTCATCTCAGTGTTGGACATTACTTCTCCCAGTTCATGCAGTTGATCTCTTATTTCAGAAATCCTCATAAAGTATGAAGTGATTCCTTCTTCTCTTGAAAATTTAATTTTGTATAGTTCTTGTCTCAGAGAGATTGTTTCTCCTACAGTACTCACAGAGAATAGCTCTACTAGTTTCTCATATATTTCTTTAGCAAACTTTAGTTTTGATACATAGGGAATGAGTGAGTCCTTAATGGATTCTATGAGAATCCTTTGGGCTCTGATTTCTCCTTTCATGTACTTGGCATGAGCTGGAGAATCTTATTTTGAAGGTTGAATTGTAGATCCTTCGATGTAATCCATAACTTCGTCTTCAATTAAATTGAAATTTATCCTCTTCTTCCATGCACCAAAGTTTGATGACCCAACCAATTTGTTGCTCTCTTTACAATAAGTCATCTTGACAGATTTAAGTAAGGTCATAGATACTTACTTGAGTAGAGTGAGTTGCAGCTTCCTTGATGATGAAGACGATGAAGTCATAAGCTTCTTCTAAGATTGAAAACACCAATGTAGATGTTCTTGGATCCTTGATGATAAAGGATATCTTCAAAAGATGATGTTTCTTCCAGCAATGTTTTTGAATATAACTCTTTGACGGCAAGAATTATTTTCTTGATGAGTTGATCCTTTGAATGAGACAAAGATATTTCTTGAAAATAGCTTGAGAGTCTTCCTTGCAAATTGATTTGACTTTTCACCCAAACTTTGATCTTTGCTTCCTGGAGCGTCTTCTTGTCAAGTAGCCCTTGTGTTCAACACCTTTTCTCTGATACCATGTTGAGAATTTAGAGGACCGGTGATTAATTCAAATTCTCTTCTTGATAATTACTTGTGAGCTTACTTAAGTTACTTTTGTGTTCTCTTCTTTAGTTTATTTAGTCTTTCATCAAGTCAATTATCAAAATACAAAAGACACAAAGTTAGGCTCTTCTAGTCAGGGCATAACCTCTCCCTCTTGGAGAGGAAAACCTGTAAGGAATTCTTCTTATAGATCTTCAAATGACAAGTAACATGACCAAGACTCAGACCCTTGAGCTATGAACGCTTCCAAGACCTTGTCACTTCTTCTTTATCCGCCTCCAACACTGATCATTCATTTCTACACCAACATTAGAGAACTCGATCTCTAATTTTATCTTCCTTGACTTTTCGTTTATCAAACCACTCTTTCCTTGATATTCACTTGAGATATATTACTATCTTTTGAGCACTGAAGATAGGAAGGCAAATCTAAGATTTGCCTTCCTTCTATTCTCTCACATTCTATTTTCAATATGAAATACATTAAACTTCAAGCTATTAACTTCACAATACATATCACAATATATGATATTACTGTTGTCTTAACTTCGGATATACAAACATCATTGTAGCCTTGAATTTGCATATAGACCTTACCACACTGTGATATCCACACCTGAATCCGCATAATTCTCCTATCCTTAGAATTTCGCACTTAATCCCAGACTACACCGCAACTCCTTATATTAATCCACATTTGCTGCTTCAGGATGCTTCACAAGACAAATCTGCACCCATTGCTTCAATATGTATTTACTCCAAACTTTGTGACGTTGTTTCTATCACATATAAGTATGTATGTCATTGCTTATCTGCACTGTTATTTCAGAGAAATCCACAAAACCTTGGTGACATAATGATCCGCAGACTCTTCAATATATAGTGCTTCGATTATGCTTTTTGGCCGACCCGACAACAATCTTGTAGGACGACTTCACGACTGTATTTAAGTCGAATTCATCACTAATTATAGGCTGACTCCATTACAACATCAATAAGCTTATCTTCCAGAGTTGAATGTGGGCTATTTTTAAGCCATTCTTCCACAATTTTATAGCAAGGTCTTGGAGTATTGATGCAGGAGCATTAAAGCTAAATTTTCATTATCCAATTGTGTAATTAAGGGGGTGAGATATTTTAATTATTTTATTAATTAAATTGCTCATTTTTAATAAATTAGGACAGAAATTATAGATGTGAGGATTATTGTAAATATTCCTTAAATAATTAAGGATATGAGTGGAGTGAATTAGGTAGATAATCTAGGGACGAGAAATTCCATAAACGAGACTTAGTTTAGTCCAAAAAAAGATAAATCTAAATTAAATTTTAAGTTGAGATTTATGTGGAGGAATTTATGGAATGGAATAAATTCATTATTTATGTATAAATAGTTGTGAGGATGAAAAATAGCTGAGAGAAGGGAGGAAGTGAGGAGAAGTAAGGAATGGATTGAGAGCTTTTTGTAAAGGGCCGAGAGCCTAAAGGACAATTACTGAAATATTCGGCCAAATGTTGGAGTTTTTAAATTTTATTTTATTTATTACATATCAGCATTTTTGTTTGTATAGCTCTCTTTCCATTATGTATATTTCAAGCTGCTGCAAATTGATTGTTTAATGAAGAATTGAATTGAGAGTTTAATGCGTGAAGGAAGCATTCGAAATTTTATATGCTAGGATCTGTTAACCTAGTATTCTGGCATCATTTTGGTATCAGAGCCTTATAGCCATTTTTTTTATGAGAATGAGAGTTCTTCGAGGTGCCTGATCCTTCAGTCGCTATTGAAAGTGTGATATCGAAGTGTGGATCCGATTGGAGAATAATCCCATTGAGCATGTTATGGAACTCTGGAACTAAGTTGGTGCTAGAGTTCAAGAGAAGGCTCGTGCTCCTATTCCACAGAAGGTTTATCTGTGTGATAAGAACAAGCTTGTGCACACCTAGAGAGGGAGCCAACCTTTTGATTAATCGTTGTAAAGTTGTAGACTCACCCTGCAAGGACGAGAAAGAGATGTTGATTTAGAACGAAGAGGTCTTCGTGGAGATTTGAAGGAAGCATTGCAGTTTTGGTTCCTCTCTCCAACCCTGTCAGAAACACATTGAGAAGAACTCATCACAAGTGCAAAAGTCAACTTTTTGATGAGACGATATATATATTGGAAGGTGTACGTGAACGATATGTGATTCATCAGAAGCTTCATTATACTGATGAGGCTTTGATGGTTGTTGCAAAATTTTCGTATCAATATATCAGTGATTGTTTCCTTCCTAACAACAAAATTGATCTGAATGATGAGGCTGCATTAAGGAAGCAGTGAGTTTGCAGAGGCCTCTTGTGAGCTATGGAAGATTATGCCGTGGCATATGACCGCACACAGAGCTATGGTGTGGGCCATTCATATGACAACAGGCTGTGGCATATGACCGCACACAGAGCCGTGGTGTGGGCCATTCACAAACAACTATGACTTATGACTGTAACAACAAAGCATAGCGTGCACAGTAAATTGTGCCACAAGTAGAAATCATTTTGGTCTTAAATTCTTGAAGACCGGTGGTATTGTTTATAAATAGATGTAATATTTTCATTTTGGTTTGGGTTGAGATGAGAGTAGGCTCAATATTAAATTGAATCAGTTGTGTTTTTGGTGCAATTTTAATTATGTTATACAATTACAATGATCCTTTATGGACTCAGCGAATATGGTAAAAATTGGAATTTGCATATATGATGCAATATTTTATTACCATAGGTAGTGAGGAAAGTATTGGAATTGCATACTAAGTACTGAAAAATAGATACATTCCATCAATTTGAAGAGTAAGCTTGGGCCTTAGCAAAGTTGAAAATTTTGCTACACTAATTTGTAAGTAGAAATTGTGTTTCTACATCATTTTGGTATGTGAAGTGGAAATTTGCTTTCTACATCAAGTTTTGGAAGACAATCATATCAAGGCACTTAAAAATGGCATGTGTGGGGCTTGTGAAAGAGGTGTGGCTCCAGCGAAAAATTCGAGATATGGATCTAGTATTTCCAGGGTACCATCTTCCAGCGTAAGAAAAGGTCATTGGGATTGATCGAGGTAATTTTTTTTAAAAATTCATGTACGGTTTTTTTTGGAGAATGTAATCTTGAAAGGATTTCATGTTTTCAAAGCAAGAAATTGAAATTGAAGAGATTGAGATGAGAGAACTTGGCTTAAGCTAAGAGGCTAGATTGTACGTACTTCGAGAGTTTCTAACATTGTTTGCTGGGAAAGATTTATGTTGCAAAGTTGTTGGGTAGAGATTTATTTGCATGAAAAGGAGAGACAGAGATCGGTGGAGATCTCAATGATTGCAAACACAATCATGATCTACGATAATTAAAGGCAGGGAGCAGTAAAACTGAAATTGCAAATTTGCAATTTGCATGGATAGAAATGTGTAAGCACATTTGGAGATCTTGCTTGTGAAGAGACCAATCAATGGACTGAGAGTGGGTTCACTCGGAAAAATTAGAAGGGCGCAGAAAATTGGAAAGGTATGTTAAGTAAAATTGTGGGGCAAGCATATTATATGTTGACATGTTTGGTTTTTTTAAACCATTTATAGACAAGTATTTTGGCAGGAACAATATGTCAACATGTCGTTCAAAATTAAAGTGAAAATGTTGCCAATGCGAAGTTATAAGGTTTTATTGCCTAGCTTTAAAGAAATTTAAGTTTCGCTTAAATGAATGGAAAATGTGCTAATCCTGGGTGATATAAAGAGAAACATACATTTTATGTGAGGGGGTTTATTATGCATAATCTGGATTCTTCACAGTTTTGGTTAAGTCATTTTGGACCAAAACTTGTAGTCGGAATGGGAAAATTCTTTTGATTGTGTTTTAAGATTGTAAACACAATTGTTTGATATTGTAAAATCTTTATGACGATATCTAAGGAGGTGATATTCAGAATGGATGTGATGTACGAGTTGTACATTATTCATTGAAGAGGTTGAAAACATGTTCTCTATACACAGGTGAAGAGAGGTGAATTGATCTTGTATGGTGCATAAAAGTGCGAGGTAATGTTTGCATTAAGATGACGAGCTTATGGGCATGCGAGTATTTACAGTGACAAAGACGACACAAAAGAGTGGAAATCAGAGAATTGAGATTGTAGAGAGAAAGGTTTATTAATAACCTTAACAGGAGCATGAGGTATGATAAATTCAGGAAGGTATTTTTAAACATTGAGGATTGAATGGTTTATTTATTCTCACCTTAAAATAAATCTTAAAAAACCTGAATTGTATTTGACTAAAGACTTCAGTATCATGTGAAATGATAAGGGCAAACTAATGATTTTTCATAAGAATGAAGTATGAAAGAGAGTGAAGATTTTACATCCTAAAAATGTTTTAAGAGTGTATGTTTGTTGGAGGATTATATAACTTAAATTAAGTCAAAATATCCACTATCATAATTATTAGGGCAAAGCTTGAAGCCAAAACATATGTTAGAGTCAAATGAAAGTTTGGATAGTTTGAGTTAAGATTGAGTATTTTTCATCCAAGATGAAGAATTGGTGTAAGTCTGAAGTCAAAGAGTCATAAGCTAAGTAAAAAGTTTGAATGTAATTGGGTGCATGATCAGCGGAGCCCAACACCCAACGAGTTGGTCATTGTAACCCATGAATTACTGCAGTTGTTATTTTGCAACAGAGAGAAGCAAGAGGTTTGCCAAAGATTGGTTCCAAGACAGAGAACCAAGAGAAGCCAAGCGTAGGAGGAAAGCTTGCATTGGTGAATGGAAAGTGTGAAGGATTGGTGAAAAGGAGGATTGAATAAAATCCACACATGAACAGATGAAGTTCACAAAGGAAGAGAAGATGATTGTTGATAGTCATTTCCGAATATCTGATCAATACCACAACAGAAGAAAGAAGAAGAAAAATGCCAACATAAGTGGCATATGTGAGCAGTTGACAGATGAAGATTATGAGTGGGAGAAGGCTGAGATAATAGTTCACCTTGAATTGTTAATGGAATTGTTGCAGGAAAATGTGAAAGACTAGACACATGGTTGGACCATGAGAAAGAAAGTAAAGTGGCAGAGGCTACACGTAAAGAGGGAAAAGCAAGTAAACATACAGTTGGAAGAAGTGCTGAGGAAGCTCGAGCAGATGTTGAGTGAAGAACTTAGAGAGGCTGAGTTAAAAATAGATGTTTCCATTTGTGGCCCAGAACATGGTGAAATTCTGGGTGAAGAGATCAATGGGGAAGATCTCATGAACTATTGGGATAGTTCAGAAGAATCTGAAGATGTGTTGTTGAGAGAAGCAAGTGAGGCTATGAAGCCTTGCATTTTTAAATCTCACAGTTTATGTATGTTTGTAGGATGTGCGAAAGATGGTGAACAGTGTGGTGAAAATGTCACAGAGGAGAGTGACACTCTTGAGGTAGAGTCTGATGGAGAATGCCTTTCAGAGGAGAAAGGTACTGATTTGTTGCAGCAGGAAGAAATCACAAATGAATTCTTGTTTGGGGTAAGACAGCCAGCTGAAGCTGTTATGGAACAGAAGCATACTGAATATGGCGAGGATATATTCCAAGGAGGTAAACAAATGTATTTGTTTAATGAAATTTCTGATGAAATTTTGCAGTGTGATGAAACATAAAACATGATAAATCAGGAGGACTGCCAGAGAAAGGATGAAACTATATTGAGTGAGGCTGTGTTGTGCAGATTAATCAATCTTGCGGACAAGATCGATCTCCCTAGTACCAAAAGGTAATCTAGCAACAAACAGCCAAATTAACGTATTTTTCTCTAAACATATATGATTTACAAAAAGCACTATAGAGGTGTCAAAGACTTACCGTAGGTCCAGCGCTTGTTCGAAGTAGTTGTTGTCCCTTGTGCACTTGAAGGAGTTATCTTCATAAACCTGCAGTCACAAACAAGCAAACATTAAATAGCACCTGTATAGTAAACATCATAAATCATGCTTATCATGGTGATCAAGGAATCCATGAAATAAAAAGTTAACTGACAGCTTATTGAGAAAAATGAATTCATTTGTATTAATTTTAAAAGAAGGAAAACCTTACAACCTTAGCCTTGATGTTGAATAGGCCTTCCCGGGGTCCGAAGCAGGAATATCCTCTACTCTGATAAGCTCTGCACTCCTCCAACCGAGACAGATAGAGGTATGTGATCTCTCCTCACAAAAATCTCAGTGAAATGAGTCTGAATCCCAACAGCACTTAACCTCAAATAATCTAAAGCTTGAACTCCCCTTGAGGCTACCCAATGCCTCTTTTTATAGTGGAAAAGAAGAGGTTTCAGTTCCAAATATGAAGGGATATAATCCTCCTTCAAAGGGATAAGCTTCTCACATCAAGGGGTTAGCTCCATAAGGTAAGGGATACATGAATCTCAAAAGAGCGGTTCTGCCACCACAAGATTCTTTCTAGAGGCTTCTAGAATTTACTGAAAGTGAGATTTTTTGAGTTTACTTGCGCCTTTTTAATCTTACAGGGGTCCGCACCCATAACACAGAGAAAGTGCGTTCAGTTACGCAGGAGTAATGAACATTAGATGCGGGACCGTAGGCTAGATACAAAGAAAGTGCGATACCAAAGTTAAGGAGATTTTTAGGAACTTTTCTCTTATTTTCAAGGCTTGACATGAGAAACTGATGTGTTAGACTTGCAAAGGAGGAAGTATGAGTGATAATAAGCTCATACACATAGCAGAATGTCAGGATGACAATTTTCAATGTAACAGATTGCCCTCTAAAGTGCAAAGTCTGGAATAGATGAAGCTGAAGTCTGTCATATATGAAGAGTGCAGTACTTTATCATTTCAAGGATCATCCTGTGGACACCCCAGTCGGAACCTGTAAAAACATTCAATGCAATATATATATATATATATATATATATATATATATATATATATATATATATATATATCATCACTGAGGTAGGCATTCCCATACTCAGATCAAAACTAACTAGAAACTGATTCAAACTGTTCTGATATAGGAATGATTTTGAATACATCAAAGTATAGAAATGTGTAGACACAATATGGATGCAGCCATTTGTTTATGAATAGTCCACTGTATAAATGATAAAAAAATTCCTCGCAGCCTGGATGGTAGAAACTAGATCCAGGGTCTTGATTTCCGCATCTCGAACTAGTATGATTCTATCCATGTGAATGAATGTGTCGAAGTCGAACATGGTAGAAACCACTTGATTACCAGTCAATGATGTAAACTGTTAACAAGTGTGAGGGTAACCACCAGTAATGTCAATGACTCTCAAAGTACCCAGTACAATCCATGAAATGTGAATGAATGAGCTGAAGTCGAACATGTCACGGAATCATTTGATCGAAGGTCAATGATGCAACCTGTCGTCGAAAGTGAGAAACCTGCCATTGTGGCATGTAGATTTCAAGGTACTGACGATTTCTAGATCAACTTCCTAGATGATGAGCTGTCATCGATAGAAAGTGATCCATCGTAGGCAAGCCCACAACACGAAATCATAAATCAAGTTTTGAAGAAATATATTGGCAATGACTGACTTAGGGATGGTCAAAACGGATGACAAATATTTTGTAGATGAATGGTTTATTTGAACTATCCTCTTGAACACATAACGACACTGCAGATGGCTTGGTGACAATTGACCCAAAGCTAATACCCAGAAACCGGATGAAGACTTTCAATGTGGTTTGATTAACTGTTAGGCAAGGGATTTCCCAACTCAGGTGAACAAAAAGTGTCGTGTTCAAGAGTGGTTAACTGGATTTTTGAAAAATCAAAATACAATAAACAAGTCCATTTTTCTCTCTTTTCTCCCACCATTTCTGGCAAGTACCTCTTTATTTTTGACAAGCTTGAGGAGGATAACATTTGCTTGTTTATAAGCTCATCCTTCGGATGAGTCCAACTTAGTTTAAAATTCGAATCCTAAGAAGGAGTGGTTCGTTTCTGTTTAAAATTGAACATGTCATTTACTGTTAAGTTTTAACCAGTCTAGTATAGGAGAAACTCAGTGTTTTTCAATTTTAGGGAGTTAGAAGAAAAAACTTAAGAAAACTCCATGGGTGTACTTTTTCGTAAATTTAGTCTCTCGAGCCCGAAAAAAGATAAAATAATGTAGGAGAGAACTCTATTGACCGTAATTAGTCAACATATACCTTTTTCGTAAATAGTCCACTTCAGTCTATAAAAGGGGTAAACTTATAATGAAAGGACGATCATTCATTTACTTTAACGAGTTTGAATAATCAAGTGCTCGGTAATCTTTTCATGTTTAGAGAGTCTGAAAAGGGCTTAAAAGGGGACTCCAAGTTTTCGCTTTTTCGTAAATTTTTTAAAGAGTCCGAAAAAGTGATAAAAGTATGCTTTTTGTTGAAAAACGATCAATTCTTCTGAAAAATCTAATTTCTGCACAAAAACTTGAAACATTACACATATCTGTTTAAGATAAATAAAAATGCTTTCAAAAATAACCTTTTAAAAGTGAAAAATAAACAAATTAAAAATTCATTTATTCGAAAAAACTTATAAAAAAGGTTTTTCTAACTTCATTTTTACCATTTGAGTTCAGAGTGAAAAGTAAAAGCTTTTGGGTAAAAAGGTTCCTGTGAAGATTCTGGAAAATCCATCTGATGAAATCGAGAACCATTTGCTCCAGGAAATCCATGACTTCCTAATCTTGCATTTCATTCGTTTAAATTTCATTTTTAGGCTTTAACTTTCATTTTTAAGAGAAAAATATGTTTAAAAATCGCCCGCGGGGGTCCACAGGCGCAACACACGAGCCCTGCGGACCCCGACTTTTTCCTACATAGAAAAAAGTCATGGGTCCGCACTTGTCTCATGGCGCCCGTGCATTCCTATGCACTGTGTATGAGTACAAAGTGCGGACCCCGCACAATTAGATTTCAAATTAAATTTTCTCAATTGCCGCTCAAATTTTTTTAAATTATGTTTTTCTAATATATCTTTTTATGCATTGTAGGATATACAAGATGCTAATTTGGAGAGAACGTGAGCATGAAGACGTAGATGACGCCGCAATGCTCCATTTGCTTACAATGCAAGCATTAAGAGCATGCGGTTTGTATAAATTCTGGGCCATTCAGGGCATGAGGGCACAAGTAGACCTCCTAACATGGTTGGTGAATAGGTGGAACGTACAGGACCAGTGTTTCTTTATTGGCGGCCACCGGCTCGAAATTGCGCTGGAGGATATCTATTTTTTGACTGGTTTGTCTAAGAGGGGCGAACAAATTTCTCTGTTTGGGACTAGGCCAGGTGGCCAGACTATCGCTAGTCTTCGACAAAAGTTCTGTAATGATCAGGCAGACCCCAGGGACAAACGGATTGACATAAAAACTATCATCTGTCCCGAGCTAAAATTTATTGCATTTACTGTCACCAGACTGTGTGGGAGTGCAATATTGCATGTGGCTATTGGTTCCCAAATGCGCATTGTTGTAGACTGTTTTCGAGGCACCATTTTCAACTGGTGCGAAGCTGTGTTGGCTAATGTAAAAGGCCAACTAACCAGAGAAAAGAACGAAAAACTAAATAACTTTGGATATGGATCCATTATAGTCACTTTTTCTCTAGAGAGGATCCCCATGTTAGCTCCGCAGAACATTCCTGTTGATGCCAGACGACCTTGAGAACCTAGGATGGTTCGTTGGGTTGCATTGATGGTCCGTCATGCTGCTGAGGGCATTGAGGTTGTTCGATTTCCTTCTTCATATTTCCATTGGCTGGAACGCCAAATTTTTGTTATAGAGGATTTTCCATACGCTGGGATAGATTTCCGCAGCGATCAAGAGATGGCTCTCCTAACAGGGGAACACTGGGATGAATCAGGTAAAATCACTTTCAACAATTTCTAAGTTCTAATTTATTTTATTTTAATTGTCTTGAAACTAATAACCAAAAGTTTTAAATGCAGATGTGGGTCCAAGACGACCAGCCCATCTCCAACCTTATGAGTGGAGGCATCCAGCTGCCACAGCACTAGCCTCAGAGGGCCAATCAGCAGATATTCCATATAATTTAGAGCATCACCTAGAGTGCTTGACTCTAGACATTCCAGAGACTGGCATAGATGATATCCCACTCAGATTACAGAGATACGTGATTGGTGTTCCAGGACCTTTTAGGAGGTTCATATGTAGGGTGGCCCGGGCAGTGGTCTCTTATCGTGATCACCATTAGTGATAGGATGATCATGTCGTAGACTCATATTTTTGACCTTTTGAATTACTATTTTTGCCGATCATAAGGTGTTTCCAACCTATGATCGAAGACAATGTATATTTTTTGAAACACTTCTATACTATGATATATCACTATTTACTGGTTATCTGTGTACATGTTATGAATGTTGTTTAATTTACTGTTTTGATTATTGCAAATGTCGATTTATCATACTAGAAGCAACTGCATCTGCTAATGTATTTAAATGTCTTGGAATATGCTGATATTCAATGTAATCAAATTCACGTTCCAAGAGACGAACTCTAAAAAATAACCGTAATAACACTGGATTTCTAATGGCATAAACCCTGTTAAGCTGTAATACAACAAGTTCAGAATCCAACCTAACAATCAAACTCCGAATTCCAAATGATATGGATTCAAATAATAACTCAATCACTGCACTATACTCTGCAATGTTATTTGTTGTTTGACCAAGGCTTACCCCATGCATGGATACTAACTCATCAAAGGGTGAATAGATAACCCAAGCTACGGAAGAAATGTTCCATTTACTACGACAAGCACCATCAGCAAAACCAATGTAGGTTTGAAGAGACGTCGACATCTGCAATATCAAGAGTAAAACTCAGATAAGTAGGAATAGTGATAAAAACACACTCTAAACTAGCACTTTTCTAATCTAAGACACACTAATAGTAAAGAAATATAATCTAATAAGAAATCTCCACACCATGTTTAAGCATAATATCTCTTCATATAAAGCCCATTTCTGGGTTTATCTAAAGAGGCACCGTCAAAATCTATCAGCTCATAGGCCCCTTTTGCCAGTTTTTGCTTAACAATGAAAGGACCATGCCACATACGCACAAATTTTCCAGCTCCTAGCTTATCGTTGGCTTGATCATAAACTAAGACTAGGTCTCCTTCTGAAAAATTTCGAGGGGTAATAGTTCTATCATACTGAGCTTTTATTCATTTGACATGAGCCTCGTTTTCTATTGCAGCACTTCGTTGATTCTCATCTAGCTGAGCCAAGTACAAAAAATGTTTCTCTTCTTCAAACGTAGCTGGTGTTGTCGACATAAATTGTCACTCCTAGAGACAGCCTAGAGTTGCCATAGACCAGTGCCTAGGACATTTTAGCATAGCAGGGAGTGTATCATAAAACTGGGGGTGTCAATCCAAAACTCTCCTGCTATCTCTTGTAGAACAAGGAAATTGATTTTAGTGGGACCAGAACTTACAGAAACTGCCACAAGGAAAGTAATGTTGCAGAGACAAGATGCAAAGCTCTAACAAAAAAGCATCAGACAGTTAAGAGACAATTTACTGTAAAGAGGGCCGATTCAGATAATATGCCACAAAAATTAGATATTGGAAGGTGTATGTAGTGAAAGAAACATTTAGAAGATATTAGTTAACTTTGGACTGATACCCAGATACACAACGGAACCAAATATGGGCTTATCAATCTAAGAATCCATACATGACAATGGTGTTTTAAAAGCACCCTCCCAAAGCAACTAATATAGCAGAAAGATGGATGAAATGAATCACGAAACAGTATATCATGCCTGAGCCATATTTAAAGCGCTTGACTGATCCAGGTATGGGTATCAACTAAGGTAAATCCTTACCTAAAATCAGTGAGCCACTCGCATTCCAGTACATGATACAAGAAGATGGAAATGAAATATTGCATTAAACACATAAAAGGAAGTTACATACTGTGGGATACCAAAGACTAGAATCCTCTAATACAGATAGAACTCCTCCTCAATGAGACCCTACGGGCTCTGAGCCTTCATACAAGGGCTTATACAAAATGTATAAAAAAATGCCTTTCACTGCACAATTCTCTGATAAAAATCTGGAACCTCTACAATGTGTTTCTTCTCCCTTTTTATAGAAGAAACAACAAACTCTAGAAAATGAGGTAGGTGATGCTCATTTAATTGGTTTAATTTAAACAAAATGGTGGAAAACCTTTGCACCCACACTGCTGAATGACCATGCTGAGCTGTGTGTACTCTGCTGCCGGCAGAAATAAATGCACTGGGTAAAAAATCTCTTCAGGAACACGATATAGAGAGAAATTCACATGAACATTCTGTCCTTTCCTAAAGAAAACTCGACTGAAATAAACCTTGAGGGCATTGTTTTCTGTGAAAAGATCTTTCTAGTGATCTGCAGGGCCTTTGATCTGGTACTTTGCCTCCAAAAGGTTATGTAAAAGCCCCAAAGTCCTTAAATGCATTTCTTTAATCCCATGCTCTTCATTGATATTCTCTATTTGCGCCATTAATTCTTCATCTGCTCAACCTGTGCATTTGAATGACCATGGAGGGTTTAATAGATCTAAATCCTTGCTTTCTTTAGTGGTGGTCATATCATAGCTGCTACCGGGTATTTTTTCATAAATTTTTCTCCTGAAACATGGTCCTGTCATGCGTTCTCGGCTTTTGTAATGGAGGCGGTGAATCATGATAATTCTCTGCCGCGGCAAACCTACAAAACCACAAACTCATTAAAGAAAACCAAACACAGGGATGGTGAAAGTGGCGGGGTTTATGGAAATGGTGGTGCAGACCTGGCAGAATGATGAAACGATACGGGGTGGCGGAGAGATGCAGAGAAACGATGGAGGACGGGTTGGTGATAGCTTTCCATGTAAAACGTTGAAATATGATTTATGAATGAAATATGTGAATGGCGGAGGAAAAACACGATAGACGCGTGGGATGATGACGTGGTGGGAGACTCGGTCAACAGGTGGTCATGCAAATGATCTGGGCCACACGATCCTTAAACGAGATCAACGGTTTAAACTGCATCGGGCGGTGAGGTAGTGGTGGGCCAGGGGGTATGTTTCCTTGGTGTTAAATCCGCGTGGCTTCGAGGAATGATCATCGTAGGATGAAAGCCCTCAAATCGGACAGTTTACATTGATTTCGCTGCGCGTCTACGACCGAATGATAATGTGCGAAATGGAGCGGTTTTGGGACCGTACAGAGGGACACGCGGCAATCAGCGTATGGAATCGCTGGCCGAAGGGGAAATACCACCTACCCAACAATGGTGGTGCGGAAAAATCAGGCTGGTTTTTGGAATCAATGCGCAGCGCGGGGTCCACCAAGGTAATGTGCTATGGTACGTTGATTTGTGTTCGATCGGACGGTTCAAAGCATGCCCGATAGCCTTATACGATAAGCACCCTTTGGTCTGGCACTTGGTCTAGCATCCGAATCGTGTGGGGAATAAAATAAAGGGGGCTGAGACTGAAGGGGCTAGGCCCGATATATTTTTAAGTGCAGATTTTAGCCTTTGTCCAATGTATTTCGTGGGTGGGAATGGTAACGATAGGTAGGATATGAAGGTCTTAGGCCACGTAAGAGGATTTAAAAGGATTCAAATGGGACTATTGGCCAAGAATTTGAATGGAGGGGCTGATATGGTCAACAGCTGGGAGTAATTCTATGGCTAACTTCAAAGACGGAATTTCGCATTCAATCGGCAACACGGCTTCTAAACCGTAAACAAGTTGAAAGGGAGTGAAACTAGTTGATGTTTTTACCGAGGTTTGATATGTCCAAAGTGCTGAAAATAACATGGAATGCCAATTCGACTTATGAATACCAATAATTCGTCTGATCATAGTGACTAAAACTTTATTGATAGCTTCAACCAGACCATTAGCCTGCGGGTAATATGGAGTGGAACTATCGTGGCGTAGGCCAAGTTGATCTGTCAGTTCAGTCATCATGATATTTCAAAAATGACTTCCATGATCTGTAATAATGGCTTGAGGAACACCGAATCTAGCAATTATGTGATTGAATACGAAAGTTGCAACAGTTTTTCCGTCTGCCGAAAATGTAGGCATCGCCTCGACCCACTTAGTAAATAATCTACCGCTAAGATAATATACGCATGCCCCCTGGCTGAGTGAGGGTTATATGTAATAAAGTCAGTACCCCACTTTGCAAAAGGACCGACAACAATTATAGGGTGAAGAGGAGCGGATGGCACACACATTTTACGATCAAAGAGTTGACAATTGTGGCATTTCTGGACTGCATAAATACAATCTTTGAATAACGACGGCCAGAAATAACCAACGCGTAATATATTTTGGGTTGTGGCATTGTTGAACCCTTAGTTAAACTGAGAGGGGGGGGGGGGGTGAATCAGTTTCACACATTCATGGACTTTTAAACTGTTCATTAAAACTTATTTACACCTTCATTTCATGTCCAACTTAATATGTGAGTAATCTTAGAATGTGAGCATCAAGTATTAGTATAATATAACAGTAGACTTAATATGAGAGCAGATGATATAAATCAGATCAACACATAAACATCATGCACAGAGACACCAGACATAAGTGAAAACCCATAAAGGGAGAAAACCACATCTTATTATTGTTGTGATGCAAGGGAAAGCTCCAACTCCCTCTCACCATTGTTTTTCTGCAGGCACCAACCTACAAGAGGCTCCAACCTCAATTCTGCAAGCTACAACTTGCAAGGAAGCACCAACTCACTTCAATTTTCTACAAGCACCAACCTATAGGAGGCTCCAACCTCAATTCTGCAAGCTACAACTTGCAAGGAAGCACCAACTCCCTTCAATTTTCTCTAGGCACCAACCTACAAGAGGCTCCAACCTCAGTCAGCTACAACTGACGGCTATCAAGCTGCAACGTGATAGGGAAGCTTCAACTTCCTCAATTTATCAAACTGAATGTTTGTTGATTTACCTCAGATATCAGCTTTGTTCTGTAGCATCTCTTTCTGCTCTTTTTTTCCTAATATTCTTTGCCTCACTCTTCTATACTCTGCATTCTCTATATTTACTCTCTCTCACCTCCTTTATGCATATCTAGTTGATATTATTTATAGAGTTCCTCACATGACTGTTTGTATTTCACTAGGAATTTGGAGTGAATAGTCATGACTCTTTGGCTTCTGTCTTCTCATTCCTTTTATCTACTCATTCAATAAATATAACTGTAGGTATCAATTTACATTACACTGGGACATTTGTTCTCTTCCGGAGACTTGCCAATGCATCACAACAATATAAATCAATTAAAAACATTTACATTCAATTACAATGAAAATTCCAGCTCAACTCATTCAGCCTTTTGGATTGTTACACATTTGTCTTTTCTTTGACTGTGTCTTTGTCCCTTTCGGCTCTGTTTGTTTCCTTATTCTCTGTCGCAGGGTAACGGCCATATGCCATACATTTGTAACTTTTCTTTTTATATCAGCGCCTTTTATATATATATGTAACTGCTGACTTTAAATCTGGGCACGTTCCAACCCTTTACACACAGTAAGTGTCTTGTTGATGTGGTGCGTTCCGCAAGCGGAACATACATACACCACGGCTTTTGTTTTTATGGCCCAATGCGATTGCACACATTGCAATCGTTTTACATTAACAATCGCCCTCCACCTTAATCCAAGGCCCGTGGGTCCACAGACCACGTGGCACATTTCAATACAATCGCAACAACGTTTTATATATATAACAATGCCTTTTATATATATAACCCAATTTCATTTCTCAGCATAATTATACAGAGTTTAATCATACAAACTGCCTTTTAACACGCCTTAAATCAACTCTCGGCATATATAATAAAACCTGTTTAAACATACAAAAACCCCTTTCGGGCCCACCTGCCACGTTTTCCGATGCGATATACTACTCCTCCAGCGATTTTCGATTGCGATTGATCGCAATCACAAACTTCATTAACTTGCTCCGCTGTGCTGCCTTGCTCCGATGCGATTACTTTGATGCGATGTGATTACTTCGATTGCGATCAATCATAATCGCAACTTTTAGTTGCAAGTCCCGTTGCCCTGATTTCACTCCGATGCGATTGACCACTTTTAAGATCTTCCGATTGCGATTAATCGCAATTGCAACTTGCGTTTGCATGTTCCGATGCACATACTTAGATACTCCGATGCGATTAGGCTGGAATTCAAATACATTTGCATCATAGTTCATATATCCATCGGGTCCGGAACTCAATCGGAACTCTTGTCGATATGTTCCGCTGCACAGTTTTTCTCCGATGCGATTGCGAAAGGGTCCCACCATATAAAACTTTGTTTGTTTTAAAACCAAGCATTGATACCTTTGTTAAGACCTTTGGTTCTTTTTCCACAAGCGCTCCATATATATATATATATATATATATATATATATATATATATATATATATATATATATATATATATATATATATATATATAAAAGCTTTGAGCCGATGCGATTAAGCCGGAACCCAAACCTATCAAGACACAGTTTATATGCCCATCGGGTCTGGGCTTCAATCGCAATCGCAACTTTCTATTGATAACCTGTTCCGCTACCCTTATATTCTCCGATGCGATTGGGTGAGGGTCCCACCTTATGATACTTTGATTCTTTGTTAAAAAGGCACTCCATATAGATTAATATATATGCTTTGGACCTTTGTGCATAAGGCGCAATATATGTAATGCGCTGCATATATACTCCAGCGTGGGTAACGATTCTCAGAATGAGATTTATATATACTTTGCTGCTCCAATATTTAGTGTATCTTCCAGCGGGGGGAGGTGATTCTTGGAATTAAAAAATGGCTCTGCCTCTGCTTGTGATAACGACTCTGCCTCTACCTCTACCTCTGATATAACGACTCTGCATCTGTATTCGCTGCCTCTGCCTCTGCCTTAGCTGCTTCTGCTGCTTGACCTCTGCCTCTGCCTTCGCTGTACATATTTCCTGCTGCTGTTCTTTGCCTATCTTTGCATCTGCTGCCTTCTTTGTCTATCTCTGTCTCTGCTACCTCCATTGCCATCAAATTATGACAATATTTCCAACAGTCTCCCCCTTTGGCATTGATGGCAATACACTTTTTCTGTGGCAATACACTTTCTCTGTTTGCCTGATCTTCCTCCTGTTGCTTGCTCTTCCTCCTCCTTTGACATCAATGGCAAGGGGTTTGAATTCTTAGTATAGCTTCTATTCTTTGATCCTGTGATTTTATCCTTTTTCAATATTTCGTGCATTTTCTCTCTCTGGAATTTTCTGATTTTGTATGCTGCTACTTCAACCCTTGGATTGGATTCACATCGGGTTCACTACTCTTCCGTGTTCGGTTCACGTTGGGTTCACCACTCTTCCGCTGCACCACTGACCCTTTTGCCTTTTTATTGATTCTCTTAAGCTGAATGTATTCTTACCATAATCCTTTTGATTCTGAAGACCTGTTTTCATGCTTCCCTTGCTGGTTGATATCCCCCTGGGAATGATATTTTCATTTTTGTTCTCCCCTTGAAACTGTGCTTTCTCTTCATATTAGAGAGTAGCATCTACGGATACTACCCCTAATCCGTCTCTTAAATATTCAAATGGTTCTCTGGCAAGTGGTTTGGTAAATATATCTATTGTCTATTCTTTTGTTGGTACATATTCCAGTTTTACTATCTTCTGAGCCACTTGTTCTCGGAGAAAATGATATTTGATTGGTATATGTTTATTTTTTGAGTGAAGCATAGGATTTTAGATATACTTATAGCACTTGTATTATCACATTTGATTGAGATAGGTTCATCAATGCTTACCTTTATGTCTTGGAGGGTTTGCTTCATCCACATGACTTGTGTAAAACATGCTGCTGCTGCTATATATTCTGCTTCTGTTGTAGACAGAGAGATAGATGTTTGTTTCTTGCTTAACCATGCCACCAGACTTTCTCCTAGATAGAAAGCACCTCCACTTGTACTTTTCCTGTCATCCACACAGCTGGCCCAATCTGCATCTGTGTATGCTGTCAACGTGAAGCTTTTTCCTTTAGGATACCAAAGCCCATACTGTGTTGTCCCTTGTAGATATCTGAATATTCTTTTGACTGCAAGAAGGTGGTTTTGTTTAGGTGCTGCTTGATATCTAGCCACTAATCCAACTGCTAGCATGATGTCCGGTCTTGATGCTATCAGATACAATAGACTTCCTATCATGGATCTGTAGAGCTTTTGATCTATATCAGCAGATCCATCATCAACACACAACTTGCATCCCGTGATCATGGGAGTTGACACAGGCTTGCAGTCCTCCATTTTGAACTTTTCAACATTTCTTTTAAGTATTTTTCCTGTGAGATGAATGTACCTGTGTTATGTTGCTGAATTTGAATTCCGAAGTAGAAACTGAGTTCTCCAATCATGGACATTTCAAACTTTGATTTCATTTCCTCAGCAAACCCTTTTGCTAGTTTTTCTCTATTGCTTCCAAACATAATGTCATCGACATATACCACAACAATCAGGAGTTCATTTTCATGTGCTTTTATGTATAGATTGTTGTCTACTCTGCCTCTCTTAAAGCCTTGTTTTTACAAATATTTATCCAGTCTTGAGTACCAAGCACGAGGAGCCTATTTCAGTCCATATAGAGCCTTCTTCAGTCTGCACACATAATCTTCTTTGTCTGTCAATGAGAAGCCTTCTGGTTGTTCCATGTGGACTTATTCTTCTAAGTCTCCATTCAAAAATGCAGATTTTACATCCATTTGACATACTTTGAAGTTTTGGTAGCAAGCAAAGGCCAGAAACATTCTGATGGCTTCCATTCTGGCTCCAGGGGCAAATGTTTCATCGTAATCAAGTCCTTCGATTTGTGAATATCCTTTGCGGACAAGTCTAGCTTTGTTCTGATTACTGTCCTTCCTCATTCATTTTATTTTTGAATACCCATTTTGACCCTATGACATTTTTCTCAGTGGGTCTAGGAACTAGTTCCCAGGTGTTGTTCTTCTCAATTTGGTCCAATTCTTCATTCCTAGCATTCACCCAAGACTTGTCCTTGCTAGCTTCTTCAAATTCCTTTGGCTCTATTTGTGATAACATGGCTATGTATACATCTTCGGTCTGTTCTGTTAGTTTCCTTCTTGTCTGGACCCCTTTTCTCTTGTCTCCTATGATTTGATCTTCAGGATGGTTCTTCTGAGTGTATCTAGAAGTTGATTTAGAGCTTAGTTCAGAAAATTTTTTTGTCTTTCTTGTTTCCTCATCATCTTGGTTTTCTTCTTCATGGTTTTCTGATGGACTACTACAGTATGTATCCCTTGTATGGTTTGGAAGTTCTTCATCAAATCTCACGTCCATGCTTTCTACTATTTTTCGAAGAGTCTTGTTGTAACACCTGTACCCTTTACTTTTGGATGCATATCCTAGAAATATTCCTTCATCTGCTCTTGCATCAAATTTCCCAATATTTTCGTCATTATTCTTTATGTAACACTTGCTTCCAAAAGATTCTAAAATGTTTAATTGAAGCTGGTTTCCCATGCGATAGTTCATATGGAGTCTTATCACTGCTTGGTCTTAAGTGGGCTTTATTAAGGATATGCACTGCTATGTGTACTGCTTCTACCCAGAAGGTTTGAGGAATGTTACTCTCTTGCATCATGGCTCTGGCAATTTGTTGAACGGATCTGTTTTGTCTCTCTACTACTCCATTATGCTGAGGTGTCCCTGCAATAGTAAATTGTTGTTTTATGCCATATTCATTGCATAGATCTGTAAAGTCATAATCTGTGAATTCACCTCCTCTATCCGATCTGATGCATTTTAGCTTGCATCCTGTCTGATTCTCTGCTAATGCTTTGAATATTTTGAATTTGTCCAGACCTTCCGATTTATTCTTGAGAAATGCAACCCATGTCATTCTGGAGAAATCATCTATTATCAGCATGAAATAGGATTCTCCACTTGGTGTTTTAGTTATTGCAGGTCCACACAAATCCATGTGCACAAGTTGGAGTGGTCTTCTTGTTGATAAATCATCTTTGGCCTTGAAGGATGTGCGAGTCTGTTTGCCTAATTGACATGATTTGGATATGGTACTAGAATGCCTCTTTATTTCTGGCATGTCTCTGATAGCTTTCTTCTTGCTTAGTCTAATGATGTGATCAAAGCTAAGATGTCCCAATCTTTTATGCCATAACGATGACTCCTCAAGTTTGCTAAGATGACATGCTTCATCTTCCTCTTTCACAATGTAAACATTACTCTCTATTCGAACTCCTTTGAGCATAGTCTTACCTGTGGTGCTTGATCTAAATTCACAATCTTGTGCTCTAAAAAGAACTTCACGGACTTTGTCACACATTTGACTGACACTTAGAAAATTTGCTTTTAGCCCATCTACAAATAATACATCTTGGGCCTTTCCTCTGCCATTGTCTATGCTGACTGAGCCTTTTCCTTTTATTTTTCTTGATTTATCATTTCCAAAGGTAACATTGACATGTTTCTTTTCATCAAGAGTTATAAACTTGCTTCTGTATCCAGTCATGTGTTTTGAGCAACCACTATCCAAATACCACTCGCTTTTTAGATCTTGAGCAGTTAGAGCCAGGTCACAGTTATTCTCCTTCTTTTTCCACTGGAGGCATCCTTTTGTATGGTATCTTTTGTGAGGTGATGAACTACTTCTTCTTAGAGGACATTTGGAAGGTGTATGTCCAACTTGATTGCATACACAACATTTGATCATAATTTTTGCAGAATTATGAGTATGAATAAAATTTCTTTGATTTATAAACCTCCTTGAGGTGTTAAACATCAATCTTTGTCCATACTTTCTACACTCAATGATTTTATGGCCAAATTCCTTACAATAAAAACAGTAACCATAGAAACTGTTTGCATACCTGATGTAAGGTTGTCTTTTCCATTTGTTTGCTTGAGGGCGGTCTCTTCAATGTTTGCATCTTTTTGCTGAGTTTGAATTACTCCTCCTTGCATGACAATATGCAGCAATGTGTCCCGGCTTGTGGCAGACATAACAGGTGGCATTTTTCATAGGAGGGAAGAATCTCCTTTGATGGCTTCCAGATTTGACATACTCAGGGGTATATGAATCTTTTTCTATTGTTTGAGTATTTCTTTCATTATTTGTTATTAGAGGATTTTTCTGTGTTCTGTCTCCCTCCTTACAAGTTTCTTCTTTTGTGTGAATTATTTGAGCTGCTTCATCATCCTTCTTTGATTTTACAAAAATAATCTCTCTGTTTTCCTTTTCTTTGCCTTTACTTGATTCTCCTTCATAGCCTATTCCAATTTTTATCATAGGAGATCTTTGAGCAACTAGAATTTCATTCAACTTACTAGAGCTTGTTGTTTGAAAAGAATTTATAACCACTTTCCTTTGAGCATTTTCTAATTTCTTCCTGAGACATACTACTTCTTCTTCCAACTTCTCTTGTTCTTGAGTTTTCTCCTAGATTTTCTTAAGTAACATGTCCTCTATCTTCTTGGCTTCTTCAAGCTCTATCTTTAGTTGCATAGGGACTTTCGAATTCTGTTATTCTCGTACATACTTGAGGAGAATGTAGTTTTGTTTTATGCATTTCAGCTTGAGTCTATCAATCTCTTCCAGAGCACTTCTTAGCTCCCCCGCAAGGTCGACTTCACATTCTTCTTCTTCATCTTCTAGCAGGAGACCTTCAAGTTCTTCTATGGCCATCAATAATAATTCAGAGGTTACTTCTTCACTTGAAGGTTCATCTGAGTCTTCATATCCACTGTTGTCTTGTTGAGCATAGAAGGATTTTCTGCTGAACTTCTTTCCTTTCTGCCAGTTTTTTGATGCATTTTTCTCTGTTTCTTGAGCCTGATTCCTTAATTTCTTGTGAGGACACTTAGCAGCATAGTGTCCCACTCTTCCACATTTAAAGCATTTGAAAGGAAGTTTACCTTTGCATTTACCTGAGCCTCTATCCAATTTCTTGACAAAATTTGCCTCTTCTTTGTCCGAGCAAGAGCATATGTCTCCCTCTTCTTCTTTCTTCTTTTCTGTTTTAAAGGTTGCCTCCCTCGTACTTGGCTTCTTCTGTGGGAGCCTCATCATATCTTTAATTAAATTTCCAAGTAATTTGGTTCTGGTCAAGGTTTCAAATCGAGTTGTTTCTTCTATTGCGGACACCTTAGGATTAAACCTGGATGGAAGAGATCTTAGAATCTTTTGCACAATTATACTATCTGGCATGGTTTCTCCAAGAGATTTCATATTTTTAACAATTTCTACAACTTTTAGGAAGAAGTTGTCAATGTCTTCATCATCATTCTTTTTTAAGTTCTCAAACTGGGCTCTATAGACTTGAAGTTTGGCAGTCTTTACTTTCTTGTCTCCTTCATGGATGTTCTCCAAAGTATCCCACATCTCTTTGGCAGTGTCTTTGTTTATTACTTTGATAAACTCTGCTTCACACAATCCATTCAAGATGGCATTCATGGCTTTCGTGTTAGCTACAAAATCTTGTTTGAATTCTTTCTCTGAGTCAGTTGCCTTTGGGGCATATCCTAATTCCACAGCACCCCAAACTTCTATTCCTAGAGACATTATGTATGCCCTCATCCTAATTTTCCAGAAGGCATAATTTGCACCTATAAAGAAAGGGGCTTTGTTGGTTGAGCATCCTTCTTTACTAGCCATTCTGAGAACCTATAATCTCCTTTCAGTTGTTAAACTGGTACAAAGGAACCTACTCTGATACCAATTTTTGAACCCTTAGTTAAACTGAGAGGGGGGAGGGTGAATCAGTTTAACACATTCATTGACTTTTAAAACTGTTCATTACAACTTATTTACACCTTCATTTCATGTCCAACTTAATATGTGAATAATCTTAGAATGTGAGCAACAAGTATTAATATAATTTAACAATAGACTTAAGATGAGAGCAGCAGGTATTAAGCAGATGATATAAATCATATCAACACATAAACATCATGCACAGATACGCCAGATATAAGTGGAAACCCATAAAGGGAGAAAACCACATCTTATTATTATTGTGATGCAAAGGAAAGCTCCAACTCCCTCTCACCTTGTTTTTAACGCAAGCACCAACCTACGGGAGGCTCCAACGCTCATTAGCAAGCCCCAACTTGCAAGGAAGCACCAAATCCCTTGATTTTAACGAGCGCAACCTACGAGGCTCAACCTCAATTACGCAAGCTACAACTTGCGAGGAAGCAGCAACTTGATTCTGCAGGCACCAACCTACAGGAGGCTCCAACCTCAATCAGCTACAACTGACGGCTATCAAGCTGCAACTTGATAGGGAAGCTCCAACTTCCTCAATTTATCAAACTGAATGTTTGATAATTTACCTCAGATATCAGCTCTGTTCTGTAGCATCTCTTTCTGCTCTTATTTTCTTAATTTTCTCTGCCTCACTCTTCTATACTCTGCATTATCTATATTTACTCTCTCTCACCTCCTTTATGCATATCCAGTTGATATTATTTATAGAGTTCCTCACATGATTGTTTGTATTTCACTAGGAATTTGGAGTGAACAGTCATGACTCTTTGGCTTTTGTCTTCTCATTCCTTTTATCTGCTCATTCAATAAATATAACTGTAGGTATCAATTTAACATTACGGTGGGACATTTTTTCTCTTCCGGAGACTTGCCAATGCTTCACAACAATATAAATCAATTAAAAACATTTACATTCAAATACAATGAAAATTCCAGCTCAACTCATTCAGCCTTTTGGATTGTTGCGCATTTGTCTTTTCTTTGACTGTGTCTTTGTTCCTTTCGGCTCTGTTTGTTTCCTTATTCTCTGTCGCAAGGTAACGGCCATATGCCATACATTTGTAACTGTGCTTTTTTATATCAACGCCTTATATATATATATATATATATATATATATATATATATATATATATATATATATATGCAACTGCTGACTTTAAATCTAGGCACGTTCCAACCCTTTACACACAGTAAGTGTCTTGTTGATGTGGTGAGTTCCGCAAGAGGAACATACATACGCCACGGCTTTTGTTTTTATGGCCTGATGTGATTGCACACATCGCAATCGTTTTACATTAACAATCTCCCTCCACCTTAAGCCAAGGCCCGTGGGTCCACAGACCATGCGGCACATTTCAATACAATCGCAACAACGTTTTGTATATATAACAACGCCTTTTATATATATAACCCAATTTCATTTCTCAGCATAATTATACAGAGTTTAATCATACAAACTACCTTTTAATACGCCTTAAATCAACTCTCGGCGTAAATAATAAAACTTGTTTAAACATATAAAAACCCCTTTCGGTCCCACCTGCGACGTTTTCTGATGCGATATACTACTCCTCCAGTGATTTCCAATTGCGATTGATCGCAATCGCACACTTCATTAACTTGCTCCGCTGTGCTGCCTTGCTCCAATGCAATTGCTTTGATGCGATGCGATTACTCCGATTGCGATTAATCGCAATCACAACTTTTAGTTGCAAGTCCCATTGCCCTGCTTTCACTCCGATGCGATTGACCACTGTTAAGATCTTTCGATTGCGATTAATCACAATCGCAACTTGCGTTTGCATGTTCCGATGCCCATACTCCGATACTCCGATGCGATTAGGCCGGAATTCAAATACATTTGCATCATAGTTCATATATCCATCGGGTTCGGAACTCAATCGAAACTCTTGTCGATATGTTCCGCTACATAGTTTTTTTCCGATGCGATTGGGAAAGGGTCCCACCATATAAAACTTTGTTTGTTTTAAAACCAAGCGTTAAGACCTTTGTTAAGACCTTTGGTTCTTTGTCCACAAAGCGCTCCATATAAATATATATATATCTCTATATAAGCTTTAAGCCGATGCGATTAAGCCGGAACTCAAACCTATCAAGACACAGTTTATATGCCCATCGGGTCTGGGCTTCAATCGCAATCACAAATTTATGTTGATAACCTGTTCCGCTACCCTTATATTCTCCGATGCGATTGGGTGAGGGTCCCACCTTATGATACTTTGATTCTTTGTTAAAAAGATGCTCCATATAGATTAGTATATATGCTTTGGACCTTTGTGCATAAGGCACAATATATGTAATGCGCTGCATATATACTCCAGCGTGGGTAACGATTCCCGGAATGAGATTTATATATACTTTTCTGCTCCAATATTTAGTGTATCTTCCAGCGAGGGAGGTGATTCTCAGAATTAAAAAATGGCTCTGCCTCTGCTTGTGATAATGGCTCTGCCTCTGCCTCTGCCTCTGATATAACGGTTCTGCATCTGTATTCGCTGCCTCTGCCTCTGCCTTAGTTGCTTCTGCTGCTTGACCTCTGCCTCTGCCTTCGCTGTACATATTGCCTGCTGTTGTTCTTTGCCTATCTTTGCATCTGCTGCCTTCTTTGTCTGTCTCTGTCTTTGCTGCCTCCATTGCCATCAATGACAATATTTCCAATAGGCATACCCAGACATATGACCGCCATATGCTCCAGAATGGCAGTCATTTAAAACCTTCTCAGCTTCTTCATGAGTAAGAAAGCATCGAAAAACAGAATCTGCTCCACGACGATAGAGTGTATCACCAATAACATTGTATTGTTGGGATTGGAAACGTATTTTCTGTCGCTGAGATCGTGAGATTTCAGGCCGAAAAGATTGGGTTTGGAGATAAACGATAATATCCCCATACCATGGATCAAGAGTACTGATAAGAAACAAGGATTCGTCCGCAATGGGCTCCTCCACCACAGTTTCGGTATTAGTAGAGGGGAAATCACACATCAATTCAACAAAAACCAAAGATTTTTTTGCCTTGGATTTTTCAAACTCCAAGTCAAATTCCTGCAGGATGAATATCCATTTGGAATACTTGCCCCCTAGCAATTGTTTGGTTAAAATGTACATCATAGGGTTATAGTCAGAAATTACTGTGGTTTTGCGTAATAAGATGTAGTGTCTAAATCTTTGGACAGCTTGGACAACTGCCAAGGCCAATTTCTCCACATGTGTGTATTTGATTTAAGTCGGATGCAGATTACGACTAAGATAGTAAATCACATGTTCATTGTTTAATTCGTCTTCTTGAACTAAAACTATCCCAATGGTGGAATGAGAGGCGACGAGGTACAAAACGTAGTCCTGGTTGTAGTTAAGAGGATGCAATAACGGTGCATGGGTCAACGCGTGTTTAAGTGCATCAAAAGATCGATCAGCAATCTCATCTCAAAAGACTGGAATGTTCTGTTTCAACAATTGGGTAAAACCCTTTGTTAGCTTGGCGTAGTTAGGAATGAACCGACATAAAAAGTTTTCTTTCCCCTGCAAACTTTGGAGTTGGTGCAGAGTCGAAGGAGGAGATAGATTGACAATAGCTTCGACCTTCGATGGATCAACGTGAATGCCTGCTTTCGAAACAACAAATCCCAGTAAGCGACCTGATTCTACACAGAAAACACATTTGTGTGGATTCAGCCTAATTTGATAATACCTACATCTCATAAAGATAGCTCGTAAATGAGTGAGATGGTCGGCCCTACGTGATGAATGAGCAGGTAAATAATCGAGATAAGGCTGCACAATGTGCTTAATGTCATGAAATGCATAAGACATAGCCCTTTGAAAAGTTGCTCCAACGTTCTTCAATCCAAAGGGTAGTTTGCAATAAGAAAATGTCTCCCACGGAAAAATGAAAGTTGTTTTTGGCTGATCAGCAGGGAGTATGTTTATTTGATTGTAACCGGAAAAACCATGCATAAAGGAAAACATTTCACTGCCGGCACAATCATCAATTATTTGATCGATATAGGGGGTTGGGTAATTGTCTTTAGGACAAGCTCGATTAATATCCCTATAGTCGATACATACTCGTATCGTTCCTTGTTTTTTAGTAACAGGAACAATATTCGATACCCAATCAGTTAAAGGAATTGGATAAATGAAACCTGCACGAAGTAATTTCTCAACTTCGGCTTTGATAGCAACAACTTTTCTAGGATGTATTTGACGTAAGCGTTGATGGACAGGTTTGGCATCCGGGTAAGTCTTGATTTCATGTACGACAATTGACGGATCAATTCCTGGCATTTCTTCATAGGACTGGGCAAACACATCACAGGATTCTTGAAATAGGGCTTTATAAGTTTGAATTTCATCTTCCGTACAACAAGCACCACAATGAATGTTTTCAATTATTCCTGGCTTTACTAAAATGTCAATTGGAATCGTTCGAGAGATATTTTCCAAATTCAACTCAGAATCAGGATTTTGCAATGGATTCTGCAGTTCTTTGACATATTCAGCAGTAAAAATTGAAGCGAAATCATCTTCAAAATGATCCAGCTCAGGTAAAAACGAAGATCGATGATGTAGATCTTCCCATGGTAAATCGTCAACAGACAAAAGTTCACGAATCTGCTCATCAGTATGAACAAGATCAGGAAATGTCAATGTGGCTGAACTAGATATAGAAAGTGATTCCTCATGGATCCCATTCATTGTATCAGTTTCGGTTGAAGATGGGTTGGAAAGTGACTGTACAGCCTGATATGCAATCTCAAATGGACTTAAAGGTATCATGCCATCAAATGAATCTAACTCGGAGTCGGAAGGTACGATCCAAGGATCATCAAACATAATAGTATCTGACGAAATCATATGAATAGTTGCGATAGAAGGCGATACGTTAGGAGGAGGAAAGGAAAAAGTTCCTAGTAAACCAGAATCTTTAATCAAACCTACTCCAACATCCTTGTAAGGGATAACTGCTTTACCAACGTGCTGGATTGTTTTTGTAGAGGCTGGATCAGAAGAAAAATAAGTTAACTAATCTATTGTAACGATCCTTCCTTGATGTGGAAATTTTATGAGTCGAAAGACCGAAGAAACAACAACAGTCATAACATAAGACCAGCTACGACCTAGGAGAAGGTTGCAATCTAGAGGGGCATCAACCACTTCCACATCTAGATTTACAGTTTTTCCTTCGACCCCTATGGGTAAATGCTGCAAAATACCAAAAGGGTGGAAACCTCGGCCATAAAAAGCCTTTAGAATTGTCAGAGACTGATTGAGTGTAGGAGAACCAACTGATTTCCAACACTGGATCGACATAATACACGTTGAAGCTCCCTCATCAATCACAGTCCGAAATATCGGTCTATTTTTTACTAACATTGGAATTTGGAAAGCCATTTGGTGAGGTAGACGAGGTGTACTATTCTCTAAATCGAAGATTATAAGGTTCGAATCCTGAATATCGACAGCTCCTATGGTAGACAAAAGTAATTTACGCTGTGTTGGGCATGACTGCAGCGTTTCCAAAGCCGACATTGCTGAAGGCAAAATAGCTAAGTCCTTAACAATGTTGTAATTCTGAGCAGCTCTCACCTGTGGATTGAAAGCTGATTTACGAAGAACACCTTTAGCAGGCGATTTGATTATTAAGTCTGGATTTGGTTTCTCGATCTGTAGCGGACTAGAAACAGGAGGAGATGTAGTTGATGTGTTTGCATTAGAAGATTCTGCTTCTTTACCATCAACAGGATTCTTACTACCATAATCTTGCGATCGCGTCACAATCTTGACATGTGACATCATCAAAATAGGTTCTTCTTTGGCATTCGAGGTAGAACCAACTATCTTACTATCTTGAGTTGGAAAAGGATCCTTCAAGACAACAGGTTGTTGTAAACCTTTAATGAATTTCGCAACCTCTGCTCGATGTGGGCATTCCTTAGTAAAATGATCCTCATCACAAATGTAACAAGGATAGCGAGGTTTGCGTTTTTCGTCATTGGATTCGTTTTTATCAGTTTTCTCTTTTGAATTCTTTTTGTTTTTATTCTTCCCTTTCTTTTTACCGCCGGATTTAGATTTGTCTGTAGATGTCTCTACGACATGAATGTCGGTAGAAATTTCGAGGGAAGGTTCTCCTTTTGGGGAATCAGGTAAAGTTATAATAGGAGAAGAATTCTTTGAAAATTTCTTCTTGCTTTTAGTATTGACTGTACCAATCATACCATCAGCGGCATGAGACCTTGAAGGAGCTGCAGCTATTTGACCTTGTTTTGGAAGATCGAGGATTTTTTCATGTAAAGTACCTGACTATGTATAAACAAGGTCAAGGTAATGAGCTTGAGCAATCACTTTCTCCTCAGTAACAACTCCGGCCTTAGATACATCTTCAGTGATTTTGGGTAACAATGATTTAACAAACCATTCCGCTAAAATTTGATCCGGAATGTAAACTTTTACCAAACGCCTTCTACGTCTCCATTCATGAATATGATTAGAAATATATGTGGATGTGGATTGATTTAGTGAAGTTAATAGTTCTGTGCCATTGTTGTATTTGACAGGCAACTGAAAATGAGTCAAGAAGGCAGTTGCTAACTGACTGAAATTATTAAAAGAGCCTCGTGGTAACTCAATGTACCATTTGGCGGCAAGACCAATAAGAGTTCTTTGGAAAAGACGTAATCAAATTGAATCATCAATTATTGAATTAGACACACACCAGAGGTGATAAGTCATAACGTGATTTGATGGATCGTCTCCTGACTTACCTTCAAATTTTGGTATATTATTGGGCAACTTATGCGGCATTGGCGGCCAATACGGATAATAGAAAATTGGATCATTTTTAAGGCGCGTCAAATCAGGTAAATCCAAAGTTGCAATAAATGGTAACTGACGGTTAAGGTCGCGAAAACCTTGAGTAGCCAGAGCAGTTCTGGGAGGAGGATACCCAGGATAACTAGGAATCAGATTTGCATTAGGAATTGTGTAACCTCTCGGGTAACCAGGATTAACCGGACCAAACTGGGGTTGTTGAGGCTGTTGATAACTATAGCAAGGGTACGGTTGATACTGATAAGCTGGGTTTTGTGAAACGGGACCAAATTGAGGATATCCCTGGTACGGTTGATACGTGAATTGTGGTTGACTTGTGACTACTGTACTTGTACCAGCTTGTCCCGCCGAAATCTGAACCGAAGTCTGAACTGAAGGTCCTGACTGGGGTATAGAGACTTGAGGGGTTTGCACGGATGCAGGGATAGAAGAACTTAGACCTACAGATACTCCAAAAACAGGTGTTATAGGTTGAACAGACGTTGCAGTAGTTTGAGGTGGATTCTGAGGTGTACTAGGCCTAGACTGCTGAACATAACTAGGTGCAGGAGTTTGAATAGTAGGCTGAACAGGTTGCTGGGTTGGACCAGAAACCAAAGGCTATCCAGGTTGAGATGACAACTGCACATTAGGCTGCATAGGTTGTTGATATTGGGATGGATCCCACACCATATTCATTTCGGGGTATTGTCCCGTAGAAGGTTGAACGTAAGGACCATAGCCTAGTTGAACGTAGGGTTGATAAGTAAGTGGTAAATTTCCAGCTCCTTGTACAAATGATTGACTAGAAGGCTGTTGTAAACCTTGAATTTGGTACTGACCTTGAGGTTGATAACCCTAAGGCATGTACTGAAGCTGGGGTTGATAATGACCTTGAGGAGCATATTGAGTTTGGGTTTGACCTTGGGGTATGTACTATCCTAAAGGTTGATAACCTTGAGGTATGTACTGTCCTTGAGGTTGTCCTCTAAAATAATATGATTCCACAGTTTGTCCTGGGAAAAAGCTACCTTGAGGTTACCCCCGAGGTGGTAACTGACTGCCTGAAGGTTGCCCCGCAGGCGGTAATTGACTACCCTGAGGTTGCCCCCCAAGCGGTAACTGATTTCCCTGAAATTGTTCTCCAGGTGGTAACTGACTGCCTTGAGGTTGAGGATTTAAAATATTACCAGACATCATAAAGATTTGCTCTGTGTTCGACGTTTCAGTTTTAATTCAATTTAGACCAGATGATAATATGCGTTCAATTGGTCAAGGAGCTGCTCCAAAGAAAGTACCAGACAGAGCCTGATATCCTGAAGGAACATAAGGACCACCGTGTAAACATGATTCCGGTGTCTAGGAAAACATGGATGACTCTCCTGCCATAATGGATGATGGATAGTAGCCTCTGCGTGTAGGATGAAATGGAATTCAAGGTGGAGAAAAAGAAAGACCTGGATTCTCTAAAATTTTTGTCAAAGATAGATACCAAGCGTCCGTTTGAATATGGCTGTAGAAAATAGATTCACGCTCCCTAAGATTTAAAGACTGAGGGGATTCGGGAAGAGATAACTCTTCGTCTGGACTAGTAAGTTCTTCAATAGAAATAAGGCTAGATGGAAGATCTTCAGTGACAATATTTCTTACCCTAAGTGAACCAGGATCGCTAGAAGTTGGTGTAATAAATCCTGAGGATGTTTCCAAAACAGA
This sequence comes from Pinus albicaulis, assembly GCA_034641835.2. Lineage (NCBI taxonomy): Eukaryota > Viridiplantae > Streptophyta > Pinopsida > Pinales > Pinaceae > Pinus > Pinus albicaulis. The sequence continues at coordinate 1,380,338,315 of CM076574.1, forward strand.
AGGTTCAGTTTCAGGCTCAGAAATTTCAGGTTCGTCAGCTAGTTCACTGGAAGGAGAAATACTACCAGTAACTTCCGAAACTGAAATTGGTTCTTGAATGTGTTCTGTAGTGGGTGTTTGATAATCAGGATGAACAAATATAGATGAAGTTCCAAATTCTGTTGATCTAATTCTACTGCTACTAGATGATACTAGAGCACGCAGCCCTTCAAGCTGACTTGGTGTATATTTAGGGGGCTTCCCCTGAAGTCTCTGGGATTGTCTCGGTAATTCTGCCATGATTAATTATTAATCAATCACACACAAACAAAAAAAATCTCAATTAAAACACCTAAAGTCTCTAAAGAAACAAACAACTGAATCACACGCTTAAAAATCTAAGAGTTCAAACCACACACAAACAGTAAACTTCCCGTACTAAAAACACTAGTTGGTGATGAAATCCAACTTAGTAGAAATTTAATACAGAAAGGGTGGTTGGAACAGTTACCCCGACAACCTGCTTAATGAAACAGATTGGCACAAGTTTCTTCACAAAACCATCTCGTGTGAAGAGAACCCGCCAAAGAGTCCAAGTGAGTCTAGTCGTTGTCTGCTCCAGGTACAGTGAAATCTTTCCTTCACCGTCACCTTAGGAAATAATCTTAAGTTTTTGGACACTAAGGTTACCAACAATAACAAATACAACTGGGGGAACAGTCTACGATCCGATCCCACGTGCAAGGGCAGAGTAACAAAGCTCAATCCCCTTGAAGGCTCCTCGACATGGTTAATCTGATGTTTACCGACAAGTGATCCCAGGCTCCTCGACAATGGTTAATCCGAGGTTTACCATTTGTAATGCGCGCAAAATATTCTATCTTTTCCAATGAAACAGAATTAATTATCTCAAAGGTTTGGACATGATCTTGTGATTGACTTCTTTAAGAGAAGCTTCTCAGATTGTACCAATTACAATTGGATTTATTTCCTACCGCAAGATTTAACTACTTGTTTTTTTTTACTATCTTGGAGAGTTAATTACTACCTACTCCAAGATTCTAGCCTAAGCTATGTTGGTGATAAGAGCCCTAGAAATAAAAATATTACTAAATGAATTTTAATTAAGCGTTACTTTTATGAGTTGTTTATTAAGTCAATAGGTACAGAAATGAAACTTTGATGGTGTGAAGAATCGACTTCCAAAAAACACTAAAAAATGCACCTAAAAATGATAATCAATTCGTTTTCTTTCAATGAAATTCTAGCTAAAGAAAGAGTTCGAGAATGCAATTCTTTTAAGAAACAATTCTTTCTTTAAACATAAAGAATAATTGGAAGAAAATATTTTTGTCTTTTCAAAAATAACTCAAAATGAGACAAATTATCAAAGCTCATAAAAAAATCCTTTCTCTCTCAAAAACTTGAAACTACAAAAACAATTTTCCTTCAAAAGAAATCTACAAATTTTTTTTAAAAGCACTCAAAACTACAAAAACTAATTTTGAGATCTACAAACTTAAAAATCTAATTGAATAAAAGCTTTAATATTTTTTGAAGAATGGCTTAGTTATTCAGTAAACTAAGGATCTATTTGTCTAGAATAACAAACAAATAAAAAACACTCAGATATGTTTCCTTTATAAAAATAAAATTCAAAACCTATACCGAAGTTTTTCAAAGATTTGCAAAGAAACAAGTAGATCTATTTCTCAATAAAGGATGGATTTCACAATCAGGTCAGACTCAACAAGAAGGAAAAAAGACCAATGTAATCTGAGGTATTTCAAACTGCCAACGCTTTGAATCACTACAAAGACCAAGTGAAAAGCAATCCAAAATGCAAAACTTCTAGAAAATCGTCAAAACACAAATACTGGTAGAATTTATTCACAAAAGGCTTTTGACAGAAACAACGTCAATCTGGGTAGATACTAAAAACTCTAAATCAAAATAAAGATAAACTGAAAAAAGAAATCTGGATTTTTTCCAAAATTTTAACAAGGTCCGCTGGCTTCCAGAAGTAACAGGTGCGGTCCCGCACTGTTTACTTAAGGAAAGTGCGAAATTGCCGCACTGTGCAAAAGAACAAAGTGCGGTCCCCAGAAAAGTTAAAGAAAAACATAAAAGATTTCAAAATTTTCAAAAACAAAGAAAACCTAAGCTACCCAGGTAGATGTTTATCAATAAAAAACCAGGAAAAACTTTTCCTCAAATCAAAATAAAAGAGAACAAAAAACAACAAGTTATTTCCCCAGTGGAGTCGCCAATTTATTGTGCGGATTAATCAATCTTGTGGACAAGATCGATCTCCCTAGTACCAAAAGTTAATCTAGCAACAAATAGCCAAATAAACCTATTTTTCTCTAAACATATATGATTTACAAAAAGCACTATAGAGGTGTCAAAGACTTACCGTAGGTCCAGCGCTTGTTCGAAGTAGTTGTTGTCCCTTGTGCACTTGAAGGAGTTATCTTTATAAACCTGTAGTCACAAACAAGAAAACATTAAATAGCACCTATATAGTAAACATCATAAATCATGCTTATCATGGTGATTAAGGAATCCATGAAATAAACAGTTAACTAATAGCTTATTGAGAAAAATGAATTCATTTGTATTAATTTTAAAAGAAGTAAAACCTTACAACCTTAGCCTTGATGTTGAACAGGCCTTCCCGGGGTCCGAAGCAGGAATCTCCTCTACTCTGATAAGCTCTGCACTCCTCCAACCAAGACAGATAGAGGTACGTGATCTCTCCTCAAAAAAATCTCAGTTAAATGAGTCTGAATCCCAACAGCACTTAACCTCAAATAATCTAAAGCTTGAACTCCCCTTGAGGCTACCCAATGCCTCTTTTTATAGTGGAAAAGAGGAGGTTTCAGTTCCAACTATGAAGGGATAGAATCCTCCTTCAAAGGGATAAGCTCCTCACATCAAGGGGTTAGCTCCATAAGGTAAGAGATACATGAACCTCAAAAGAGCGGTTCTACCACCGCAAGATTCTCTCTAGAGGCTTCGAGAGAGATTTTTTGAGTTTACTTGCGCCTTTTTAATCTTTACAGGGGTCCACACCCATAACACAGAGAAAGTGCATTCAAGTACGCAGGAGTAATGAACATTAGATGCGGGACCGCAGGCAAGATACAGAGAAATTGTGATACCAGAGTTAAGGAGATTTTTAGGAACTTTTCTCTTATTTTCAAGGCTTGACATGAGGAACTGATGTGTTAGAATTGCAAAGGAGGAAGTATGAGTGATAATGAGCTCATACTCATAGCAGAATGTTAGGATGACAATTTTCAGTGTAACAGGCTGAAAGTTGCCAAGAAAAATATGATGATGACTATCTTTCAGGTGAAGATCAAATTGAATTGTTGCAACAAAAGGAGTTCATAAATTCCTTGTTTTGTGAAAGAAATTGTTTCAGTGGATGTGAGATAGTTATTTCTTATGATGAAGAATTTATTATTGATAATGACAGTGAGAAATTGATTTTCTTAAAAGGCCAAAGGGAAAATGATGGACAAACAACTAAAACTATTGTAGAGATAGAAGATCAGAATTCTATTCTGATGAAGAATGAAGAGATAATATCAACATGAAACTTGAATCGTGACAAAGAAGAAGATAATGAAGAATGTAAAAATAGTTTTTCAAATGAAATGACAAATTTGTGGTAGGAATTGAGTATTCTGGAGAAGAGGCTAGAAAAACACAGGATAAGTGTTCAGGTCGCAAAGTCAGAGCTGAATGAGAATGAAAAAGTTTATTATTATGAACTAGAGCAAAGAGACATCCTTGAAACATATGATGTGGAGGAAATAATAACTAATAGTCTTGAGAATTCTTTGAAGAAGTTGAATCAACATACTGATGTGTTGATAAAGGATAAAATGTCAGAGTAGCAAATGAAAATGTTGCCAGAATAAGGAGAGACCGAAAGGTCTTATCTTTTTAAAACTAATAGTTTGTTGGTGAATGCAGGTACAACACCAGACGAGGAAATTGTTGCTATAAAAGCAATCAATGGCTATAGTTATGGTCAAGAAGAAATTCTTGTTTTTTTTCCATTGCAGGAAGTTGAGAGTTCAGCTCAGTTGGAAACGAAAGAGTTCGACAAAGAGGTATTACTCCGAGAAATTGGCGAAAGAAAGTGTTGGAGAAGCCGATGGAATCCGATCGACAGAGTGAGTGGTAAGTTACCAAATTGAGTTGATACTTCGAAGGACTAGCGACAGAACAGAGTTTGGAATCTTGGAGGGAGCAAGTCATCAGGACTTATAGCTGTCGCATTGTTACAGAAAAGGGATGGACCTCTTAGACAGGAGTCTATGGAAACTTCTCTACATGGGGAGTCTGATGTAGGAGCATTAAAGCTAAATTTTCATTATCCAATTGTGTAATTAAGGGGGTGAGATATTTTAATTATTTTATTAATTAAATTTCTCATTTTTAATAAATTAGGAGAGAAATTATAAATGTGAGGATTATTGTAAATATTCCTTAAATAATTAAAGATATGAGTGGAGTGAATTAGGTAGATAATCTAGGGATGAGAAATTCCATAAACGGGACTTCGTTGAGTCCAAAAAAAGATAAATCTAAATTAGATTTTAAGTTGAGAATTATGTGGAGGAATTTATGAAGTGAAATAAATTCATTATTTATGTATAAATAGGAGGGTTTTGTGAGAATGAAAAACAACTGAGAGAAGGGAGGAAGTGAGGAGAAGTAAGGAATGGATTAAGAGCTTTTTGTAAAGGGTCGAGAGCTTAAAGGCCAATTATTGAAATATTCGGCCAGATGTTGGAGTTTTTAAATTTTATTTTATTTATTACATATGAACATTTTTGTTTGTATAGCTCTCTTTCCATTATGTATATTTCAAGCTGCTGCAAATTGATTGTTTAATGAAGAATTGAATTGAGAGTTTAATGCGTGAAGGAAGCATTCACAATTTTATATGCTAGGATCTGTTAACCCAGTATTCTAGCATTAATTATTCTCTAGCTACTTCATATACATGACACCTGATTATATTTATGACCAGAAGACAACCCTAATAGACATCAAGAAAAAATATATTAACCTATAATAAAATCTTGCTCATGAAACCCATGAAGAAATTACAACAAAAATACATTTGATTATCTTCGTCTTCTTCTTTACATAAATACATAATTACATAGTCAATATGAAGACCGATCCTAGTTACACTTTTCAACAGGGCTATCAACTGAATCTTTGACAGAAGATTCCTCAATCATACACTTTCCTTTCCTACTACATATGCAACAACATATTTTTCATTCGGATCCTACTTTCCTTCTTTCAACGACACCTCAAAATGCATTCTCCAATTTCATTCTCCTACTCATGGCTTTCATTAAAAATTACGATTGTTAGTCCTTTTCTAGTGCATGAGACATGAATTATATAATTATATGTCACTCCCTCTTAAACAAAGAGGATCTAATCATTCATGTACAAAGAATATTCTCAACCATCCTCTTATCCTAGGGGGATTTCATCCAGGCTCCCTCTTAACTTGGGGAGTTCTACTTCTTTTTTACGACATCGGAGAATATTTCATGACTTCCATCCTTCTTATTAGAGTCATTCATATATCATGCTTATCACATCAACTTTACTTATGATCATCTTCACTATCTTGAAGATCATGTACATGTTGTAACATTTCTTGTTTTTGATAAGTTAGACATTTTTAGGTACCTATATTACTAGTGTAGTCCCTTATTGTTGTTAGTGTATCCCCCTTATTGTTATTGGTGTACCCCTGTAGTCCCCATATTGCTATTATTGTGCCCCATAAAAGACCACCATTGTTATTGTTGTGCCCTTACATTATTATTGTTAAGTCGGCTATGATTATATTATGACTCCATGGACTCCTATATATAGAAAGGAGGTTTTGTCATTTGAATCATCCAAGAATTTTTCATTTATGTAATGTAAATGAAGTTTCCCCCTCGAAGTGGCTTATTTCTAAGGTGTTGATCTCTCTTTCCTTATTTTGGGATTTGGTTTCATAACATTTGGTATCAGAGCTTTGGATTCTAGGGTTTTTTTGTTTCAAGTAGGTCAGCATGGAATTTTCATTATAAATTTTTTTCTACGAAGGTTCCAAAGCTTAAGAAAAAACCCATTTGCAAAGAAATCCTGAGGAATGTCGTGTAAATTTTTTATATCTTGGTTCAAAATAATTTCGGAGATATGACTTGCGGAAGTTAGGGTTTTCGCAGGCTCCCAAATTTCATCTCAAAGAGGTGACCTTGGAAAAATAGTCATAACTCTCTCTCAGAGCATCGGATTGGAATTATGTAAAAAGTGGCCGAAATTACATAAACTGTAGTTTCTTGTGTATCAACTGCAGAGCCGAAGGAGGAAACAATGACACGTGGCACGTTGTACAAGTTCGCTCTAGTAAACCAATCCATAATTAGGTCATTGTGGTAGATTAGGCATAACTTTGCCTTGAAGAATCCAAATCAGGTCAGACCTGTGGCATTGGAAAGAAGATTCAGAGGGCTACCAAAATACCAAAGATAAAATCTCAGGGATCTGAAATTAAAGAGATACATCAGTTTCAATATCTAGCACCTCAAAAACAAGAAAAATGTGTGTATTTTTTTCAAATTGCACAAGTCTTGTTTGAAAAATCAGTTTGAAGTGATTCCAAGGGCATATTGAAGCATATATATCAATATTAGGTTCTAAAATAGCCCTTAAAAAGAATTCAATACCCATTAAGCCCTTAGAAGGGTCTACAATGACTCATGAAGAGGAATAAGTGAAACATGATATATCAAAATTACAAGATCAAGTGCACCCAATTTCGTTCTCGCAAAGAGTAAAAAAAAATGAAATGGAAGTTTTGAGGAAAGGCATGGAAGCTAAGATGGATGGTTTGAAAAAAGGCATGGAAGCTAAGATGGATGGTTTGAAGAATGACATGGAAGCTAAGATAGATGGAAAAAGGAGAGACAACATGGAATACATGAAGAATGATATAAAAGCAGACATGGAATTTTTGACAAAGTTGATATAGGAAATGATTCCTAATGGTGAAAAGGTAGTACATGAAACTCATGATGAGAGAAAAATAAATTTTATTCGCGATTTCATAAAATCTAATGTTGGATAGAAGACCCACCATATTACAAAGATCGATATGATGAAGTTTGATGGCAAGGATATTGTAACATGGATACTACATATGGAGCAATATTTTGATCTCCATAATGTGAAAAACACACAAAAGGTACGCATTGCAACTTTATATTTAGAACAAAATACATTTGTATGGTATCGATGGCTTTTATCTCGGAAAAATATTGTCACTTGGTCAATTTTATGGATAAAATGATAGCACATTATGAGGATACAAAGAGAAACACCTTTAGCCAATTGATGAATCTCAAACAAAAGGGTTCAATGGTGGAGCACCTTGAGGACTTCCAAAAATTGAATATAAGGGTAACTGATATTCTAGAGGAACACATGATTGATGTATTCATAGGGACTTTAAAGGATAAAATTCAATATGAGGTTCGCCTTTGGGAACCTGATTCATTGGAGAAGGCATTCAGATTGGAAAGAAAAATTGAAAGTGAAATTATGGTGACAAGGAAGACTACCACTCACATCTATAAAGATCGAAGTTTTGCTACTCCTAGACTTCCACAACCTACAAAGTTGACACCACAACAATTGGAATAAAAAAGAGCAAGAGGGCTTTGCTACAGTTGTGATAGAAAATACACTAAAGGTCATAAGTGTGCTGAGAAGAATTATTTTACATAGATTGTGAAGAGGAGGAAGAAAATGAACAAGAAACTTCAAAAGAAGGGGATATACACTAGGAACCAACCCCAGAGAAAGAAGAAATGAGTCTGACCATATACTATAATGCATTGGCAAGAATTACCACTCAAACTCTCAAGATAGAAGGACATATCGAGAATAAAAATGTAATAGTGTTGATTGATTCGGGTAGTACCCATAATTTTATTCATTGTAAGGTAGCCAAGGAATTGAATTTCTTCCTATACCTACCACTAGAGTGTCAAGTGATGGTTGCAAATGGAGGAATTATAAATTGCTCTGGAAAATGCCATAATATCAAGCTAACCATGGGGGAATATGTATTGAATAGTTAAATGCTTTCCATTCCAATGGGAGGTGATCATGTTGTACTAGGAGTATAATGGTTACAATCTTTGGGGACAGTAGATTTTAATTTTCAAGAACATTTCTTGAAATTTTTTTCAGAAGGAAAGGAAGTTAAATTACGAGGTATTGTAGGGAAGCCAGGAAAGAGAATAAACTCTAATGTCATAAAAAGCTTCAAAATAAAGAACAACGAGGCGTAATTGCACAATTGTGCTCACTAGAAGTTCCAACATCAAAACCATCTATTTCTCTAGATCTCCAAAAAGTCTTGGACAATCATTCCAAGGTGTTTGAAACTCCCAAAGAACTCCCACCTATTCATGATCATGATCATGATATTCATTTGATTCTAGGAAGTGTTCCTCCAAACATCAGGCCTTACATATATCCTTATGTCCAAAAGAGCGAAATTGAACGTATGATTGCAGAAATGTTAGAGATTGGTATAATTCAACTTAGTCAAAGTTCCTTCTCTGCTCCAGTAGTATTGGTGCACAAGAAGGATGGAGCATGGCGTATGTGTCCAGATTATATGGAGCTCAATAAGCTCACTATTAAAGATAAATTTCTCATTCCTGTGATTGATGAATTACATGGAGCAATTTATTTTACCAAGTTGGATCTCCATTCAGGATATCATCAAATTAGAATGAAGACTAAAGATATTTCGAAAAAAATATTTCGAACTCATCAGGGTCATTATGAATTTTTGGTCATGCCTTTTGGCCTTACCAATACACCTTCTAAATTTCAAGGGTTGATGAATTCCTTTTTCAAAACCTTCCTCGGGAAATTTGTGTTAGTATTTTTTGTTGATATACTAATCTAAAATAGGTCTTGAAAGGATCATGTTCAACATGTTGATAGGGTGCTCAAACTATTGGAGGAGAAACAATTATATGAAAAAATCTCCAAATGTTTCTTTGGAGTATAAGAGGTGGAATATTTGGGTCCTATTGTATCTCAAGAAAGTGTTAAGGTAGACCCTAACAAAATTAAAGCCATTAAGGAATGGAAATTACCCACAACCATAAAGAAGTTGTGAGGATTTCTTGGATTAACAGGGTATTAGCGCAATTTTGTTAAGAATTATGGGAAAATAACAACACCTCTAACAACATTATTGAAGAAAGATGCATTTTCATGGACTCCTGAAGCAACTAAGGACTTTGAGCATCTTAAAGAGGCAATGTGCCTAGCACCGGTCTTAGCTACGGTAGACTTCAAAAAAACTTTTATTGTGTAATGTGATGCCTCGGGAAATGGAATTGGTGTTGTTTTAATTCAAGAAGGAAGACCCATTGCTTTTGAAAATCATCCAATCAAAGGAAATTATTTACAAAAAGTTATTTATGAGAAGGAAATGTTGGCAATAATACATGCACTAATGAAATGGCGACCTTACCTAATGGGAAGACACTTCAAGATAAAAACTGATCATGATAGTCTTAAATACTTTTTGGAACAAAGACTATCTTCATAAGAGCACCAAAAATGGGTCACAAAGATGTTGGGTTATGACTTTGAAATCATCTACAAAAAAGGGAAGCTAAATGTTGTTGTAGATGCACTCTCAAGAAAGGATGAGGAGGTGGAAGCATTGCTTTGTGTCATTTCTATTATCCAACCAGATTGGATAACCGAAGCAAGGGAGGAATGGAAGAATGACGAAGAAGTGTGGACACTCATCCAAAAGTTGCAGCAAGATCCGAGTACATCTAACACATTTAGTTGGAAAAATGATTCCTTATGGTACAAAGATCACTTATATCTTTGTAATAATTCCCAACTAAAACAAAAGTTTCTTTTGGAATTACACACCTCTCCCTTAGGAGGAAACTCAGGATTTTTAAAAACTTACCATAGGGTGAAGAAATAATTTTTTTTGGATGGCCTTAAATCTGATATTCAAAATTTTGTGGCAGAATGTTTGGTTTGCCAACAAAATAAAGTTGAGACAATTAAGACCTTGGGTCTGATATAACCTTTATCCATTCCAAGTCAACGTTGGGAGGAGGTTTCAATGGATTTCATCACAGATTTACCTAAGTCTGAAGGAAAAAGTGTTATCATCGTGGTAGTTGATAAAATTACCAAGTATGCACACTTTTTTGCATTATATCATCCATTTAAAGAAAGTATAGTTGCTACTGCATTTATGGAAACAATTCAAAAGTTACATGAAAACCCAAAGATTATTGTAAGCGACAAAGATCCCATTTTCACTAGAAATTTTTGGACAAAATTATTTTCTTTTTTGGGTACTCAACTAGCTCATAGCTCATCTTATCATCCTCAATCCGACGAGAAAACTGAGATAGTGAACAAATGTTTGGAAGGATATCTTTGTTGTTTTGTATCTGATAAACAAACAAAATGGGTCAAGTGGTTACCTCTGGCTGAATGGTGATATAACACTTCCTTCCATACTGCAACAAAAATGGCCCCATTTATGGCACTTTATGGATATCATCCACCATCCATTACATCATCTTTAAGATAAAATTCTAAAGTTCAAGTAGTGGAATATCACTTCGAGCATCAACAACAAGTTTTTCAACTCTTAAAGGATAACCTAAATTTAGAACGAAATCAAATGAAACAACAGGCATATCAACATTGCAGCGAGAGAAGTTTTGACATAGGAAGCTGGGTATTTTTACGACTACCACCATACAAACAAATGTCCATTAAGAAAGCTAAGAAGGATAAATTATCGCCAAAGTACCATGGTCCTTACAAGGTGTTGCAAAAGATTGGTACTATGGCATACAAATTGGAGCTTCCTGTTCTCAATTGCACCTAGTTTTCCATGTTTCATGCTTAAATAAGGTTATAGGTGACAAACTTCCAATTCAAACAATATTGCCAGAACTTGATGAGGAAGGAAAAATCATATTGGAAATTGAAGCAGTCAGGGAAACGAGAACTCGACAGCTACAAAACCGATCAATTTCAGAGTATCTCATCAAGTGGGAGAACTTACCCACTGAATATTCCACATGGGAGGATGAGAATTTTAAACAGAAGCATCCAGAGCTACTCAAGCGTTGAGGACAACACTTTTTTGAAGGAGAGGGGCATGTTATGTCCCTATATTACTAGTGTAGTCCCTTATTGTTGTTAATTTAGCCTCGTTATTGTTAGTGGGTTGTATCCCTGTAGTTCCTAGATTGTTATTATTCTGCCCCATAAAAGCCCACTATTGTTATTGTTGTTCCCTTACATTATTGTTGTTAGGTCGATTATGATTATATTGTGACCCCATGGACTCCTATATATTGAAAGGTGGTTTTGTCATTTGAATCATCCAAGAATTGTTCATTTATATAATGTAAAGGAGGTTTCCCCCTCGAAGTGGCTTATTTCTAAGTCGTTGATCTCTCTTTTCTTCTATTTTGGGAGTTGGTTTCATAAAAGACATTGTAGAAGAAAATGGAAAATTAAAAAAATGTTAGGTTTGGATATGAATAAATGAAATTCAAAAAAATTTAGGACTCATAAAATTATCATATCAAAAAATGATAGGATTAGATGCTTTAAAAAATAAGGCAAAAAAAATGAAAATGCTAGGCATAGATTGAAGCAATAAAAGAAATCAAATTTCTTAGTTTCAAATAAAAAAGAAAATAAGTTGTGTGCAGTTTGTTAGAATGCCACAAACCAAAATAATTTGTTTTTGATCATATTGCTTAAACATGATAAAAAAAATATTTAAATTTATGCATTTTAGATTAGGAAATAAAATTTCACCAAACTGTCTAAATTTGGATGAACATTAGATATAGGAAAATTAATGGTTGCTTGTTCAAATGCGCCAAAAATAAAATTAGGATTAAAATAATTTTTGTTAGTATTAATCAGAACATTAAGCGGTCAATTATTTATTGTAATAAAGCGCATATTGATTTTATATTAAAAGTCGCAACGCGACAAAGTGCTTTTGTCGTTTTGTGTTAATAGCGGAGCAGATCTCAACGGTGGATCTCTTCCCCGCCTAGATAAATGACTGGGAAGGCTTTTCGCACCCCATTTCCCTATTTCTCATTAATGGGGGGGGGGGGGGGGAATCCAAAAATTTGTTTATTTTCGGCAGACCCCTTGCATATGTGTCGCTCCCTCGTCATTTTTCACCCCCCCACGCTCAATACTATTTACTGTGACCTACCCCCTTCGAAATCCTCCTTCCTCCCAACGAATATTTTGACACCCACCAACGGTTGTTTGACTTCCCTCCAATGACCATTTCCCGACGCCAAATCACCTCCTGCTACTTGTACTATCCCGTTACACCCGCTCCCTTACTGTTGTAGTTTATCATCATGTTATGTCTGCTCCCTTACTGTTATCCATTGTTTTCACTGTCAGCCACTCCATTAATGTTATCCATTAAACCTCCACGACCAGTTCTCCAACAGTCGTCTCGTATAATGCAAGAATGTTATAAATAAACATTAGCCTTCATGCGCCATTCTTTCATTCACTCTGTTGTTCTATCCAAATTGCAGGTTTTCAACCAAGACATAGTTTAGTTTCCGTTTTTGTTCTTCGCCCCTGTTAACAGAGGTGTTTTATAGGCCTCTCAATTATGTGCAGATATCGTCTTCTTCCATATCATCTTATCATAGAAGCCCCTTTTATTTTACTCTGCAAGTAGATGGCTCCCAAAGGAAAGGGTTGAAAGCCAGTCACTGAAGAAACTCCAAATGTGTCTGCCCTTGTTGATCTCGACCATGTCCCATTAGCCAACCAATTCTTCAATATTACAGACACAGAATGCGAATTCAAGCTCTATGAATTGCATCTATGGTTAAAACAAGAATACTTAGACAAACAGGATGAAGTCAATCTTTGGGAGACTTTATTTCCTTTGTTCACCTTTCCTCAAACCCATGAGTTCCCTGACCTAGTCACTTAGTGTCAAGCTGGGTATGATCCCCTTAAAATGACTGTAGTAGCTCAGAATGGAGATATTCTGATTTCTATTACTCCTGAGACCGTAAACCAAATGCTGATTATCATACAGAGTGATTCCCTTAACCATTTTTTCCAAGCTTCCCTCATGGATTTATATCACAAATTGACCTTTCCTTAGAGAGCATAGATCTTTGAAACCTTTCTTCCAGATGATGTTGAAATTTTGAAATAGAACCCTCCTTACCCGTCCACCATGTTATGTGAAGCAACTAGACATGTTATTTCCTTAATTTCCCGTTTGTTAGGATATCAACGATAGAATAGTAGATGAGTCAATTTTGGGCTATTTTTCTATTTTCTCCAAAGACAATCAACCAACGTTCATGTATAATTTCAGCCAGATCCTGGCTGATAATATGCATGAACGGATGATGAATTTGAAAACTCAAGGCATGTTCAAGTACACTTCTGTACTAGTTCACATGTTTCTTTTCTAGCAGGGGGATTCGTTACCAATTACATTGCATAAACAGGATGATCAGGGCGTTAATCAATCAATTATTCATTGGAATCAACTAATTAGATCCATTTCAACTGAGTTTTCATTTGCAGATTTAATTGATGACTTCATTAATCCAGTTGCCCAACTTTTAAACAACCAGAATGAGCTTAGGATTGGCTCAAACATCAAAATGATACTCTATCTAAGTGATCAAGTCAAAATAGGAGTCTGGTATCTTTACCAGAAATACATAGAGATCAAAGTATATGGCTCTGAATTGGCACCTTATAAGTTGCCCAAATATGTTCCAATGAGACTTTTCTCTCTAGAATATATTAGGAAAATCATTAACATGGATGAATTACACTTTGTTTCAGGTAAATGAAAATATCAGTTTAAGATCAAGACTAAATTAGGTTCTTTCATATGCAACACCAGGATTACAGGAATCGAAGCAGATGCAATCCTTACGAGGATGAAATTCCAGCCAAGTTTCACTTGGTCCTATGATCTATTTAGAATTATTTCAAACTTAAGGGTGGAGCTGAAGACACCGCCCTACAACCACACTCCTAGGCCTGAAATTGAGAAATACGTGAACCAGGATCAATGGCCAGAAAACAAATTGCAAGAAGCAGAGGAGAAGATTCTTTCTAGCTCCACTCTGCAAACTCCTATCTCCCAAGACAAGCAACAGAAAAGGCCTAGAGAGGAACCATCATCTTTTGCAAACATTTCTAAAGAATTCATGAAGAAGCAGAAGACACATTTCACCATTTCTACTGAGAAAAGGAAAAAAGAACCAAAGATCATTGATTTGGGTGATGCAAAAGTTTCTATAGTGGCAGAGGGAAGTGTTCCTAATGTTCCATCATCCTCTTCAGCGTCACAAAAATCCATGGAGATTATTCAATCAGTTGGAACCAGTGAACATGGTGATCAAAGCATTTTCTCTAAATTATTAGAGATTAAACAAAAGAATGAAGCTCTAAAGTCCAATGTCTACAGTCAGTTTTGGAAGCATACCTCTACATCACAGAGTAGGTTGTTGACAACTTTTGACAATGAAAAGGGAAGGATGCAGATGGATTTTCTACAAGCCCAAGTCCCTTTTCCCAAAGTTCCTTTTGATTACAAGAAAACCATATTCTATTTTGATGCAAATTAGATTCATCCCATAGACCAGATGGACATGCATAGACAGTCAGGAGAAATTCTTTTCTCCACCATGACTAACACTGCCATGGCATTGGAAAATTGAGAACAACTCTTTCAAATGTACAGTCACAGTTCAAGATTGAAATTTTTTCCTCTTTAGCCAAAGACAATAAGCTAAAATCATTAGAAGATATTATAATAAAGATTGGGTAGGACCCTAAGGATGTAAAATATGTAGAAGAGATTCTTAAGAAGAAGAATGCATATATTGCAGCTCTTCGAAAGCAACTAAAATTGCCTTCTCCAGAAGATCCCCAGACCAAAGAGATAGAGGAAAGTGAACATAATAGAGAGGAAATAATCAAACTCATCATTGTGCAGGACATTCAAATCAAGAAGATGGAGGAAAAAATTGAAGGTTTACTCAAGGAGAAGGAATAGTCAACTTAGTTGGCCATGATTCCAATTTCAGCTGTACCTATTGCAGTTGCAGGCAAAAAACCAAGGTCCTCATCGATAGTAGTAGAATCTACATCAACAATAGGTGACCCAAGCAATCTTGTGCAGGATTTGACTCTACAAAAGTAGGAGAATGAAAAAATTCTGGAGAAATTCATAAATCTAGAAGCTAAGAAGATAAAGAATGACACCCTGTACATGGAAGAAATACAGAAATCTCACAGGTTAGCACATAAATTTCAGAAGTCAGAGAGTGAGTTATTGATGGCAGACACCTTGGCCTAAGCCAAGGAAAGCATATGGACTGAAATAAGTCAAGTTATGACTAAAGTATGGCCTACCTTATAGATCATTTTGGAACAATAATAACTAATCAATAAGTGCAAAGCAGTCATTGAGTAGGAAAATGCAACACTTAAGAATAAACCAGATGAAGCTTCACATATGATTAAAGGGCTGAATTCCAAAAGCAAAGAAGAATTGGGCCATATTAATATCACAGATAGAACATAAACCATTCTGGAAATAAAGAAAGTTTTATAGAAGAAGAATCCGTTGAATCAGTTGGAAACCAAGTGTCAAACTTTGGACAATTTTGTCCAAAGGTTTCACATCAAGTTCAACTTCTAAATCAAAGAGGATTTCCAGGATTAGTAGTTCCCAATTATACATTAATCAACTTGGAGGAATATTGCAAGAATATTTACACAATTGCAATTGAAAAAGCTAAATTTGCAGGGATTAAAGGTCATATGGCAAGAAAAGATTTTAAGGAGGCTTTAGAGTTTTATTTAATAATTAGGCATGAAATCAAACATCTCTCTATTAATAAGCCTACTTTTGAGAGATATACTGAAGTAGTTGAAGTTTTTAGAAGATTAATTAATTTGGATATACCAAGTCAAGAAAGATGGGATCACTTTTGTGAAAATATCGAGTAATTTTCATCTACAACAACATGCCAGCAAAGCAAAAAAATTTGGGGCCACATCATCAACCACTTCCTTAAAGACAATGACAGCTTAACTCATTAGTTTTTGTATTCCTATATTTTGATACTATTTTTGTAATTCGTTTAGACACTTCTAATAGATAGAAATTAGTATAAATAACTCTCCATTCGAGTTATTAAGGGTTGCACCCTTGGATGAACACTTGTAAGCATAATTGTATGAGCTTTTGATCGTTGATAATTAATAAAAGGATTTTGGATTTTTTTCAATTAGTTTGTCTCCTTGTAATTTTTTCTAGTATTCATTTCATTTTTCTTTCTGCATATATTTAAGTTTTATGAAGATAAGTAGGTAAGAGAAAATTGTATATCAGTATATCTTAAATCCTATGAATTTATAATCCATTTTAGACATTGATTTATTAGACTATCTGTCTGTATAAATCCCTCTACATAAATTAATTGTTAGCAATCTTCATAATGTTAAATATATATTTTTAATCTATAAACATTGTTTGTTAGCCTTTCATACTTATGATAAACTAAACATTCAACCTGAATATTTAGTTGATCATATTTTCTTACAGTTTCTGCCTTCACATATGCAAAATCCAATCATTGTTTTGAAGTAAAACAACAACCCTTTTCTTAATACTTAATACTATCAAAGTTTAAAACAAATTCTTGTTATGTTCTCAATACATTGGTCATCCAAAAACCCCTTTTAAAACAACAAAATATTTTAGATGTTCAGGCATAATTAATTAATCTAGAATTATCTTAGACGACAACAATACCTGCACAGCTTAGATAGCAAGTACAACCAAAATTATAGAAGCATGAAGTTAGCCATATCAAAAACTTATAATAGCAGAAGCATTAGCCTTTACAAACATAATCAACAACAGACCATATTTCAACTTCTTGCTCAGGTTTAGTCACAGAGTCACATTAGTAGTTTATTAAGATATCACATTTATTATATCTAGGGTTTCAATATTCTTTCAACAAGAATTTCCTTCATATAGAAAACCATAGAAACAAATCAAATTAATGAATCTAACAAATTTCAAAATTCATATATTAGATTCCTCACCTAGTGTAATGTTCCGGAATGGAAATAAACAACTTTTTCACTGCTGAAGAACTCCTTTGTCGGAAATATGTACAAGGCTATGTCAGAGATGGAATGAGAGTGCTTTTACCATTTATGTCACCTCTAAAGAGAGGATGAGAACCAGAGGCTATCTGGCCCTTTCTCAGGCTCTGCCTATAGCTATGAAAATATTTCTTCCTCGGGAAGATCTTGCTCAAAAGAATGAGCTACAGCAATACATAAACATGAGCTGGAAAATAACAGTGAATGTATAAAACTTTAGAAATGCAATAAAACCTCATATCATTCTCATTGATAATATGGTCACAGAAATGTGTACAAGATCTTGAGGAAATGATCATTCAAGCTGAAGCAAATCCTTCTCTAAAGACACAAGTACAATGAACATGAAATGCACTGCTACATATATTGTGCCCAACTACGACTACGCAGTCACTGAAGGAAGACTGCTGCAAAATGATGATACGATGAAGATATGCAAATAATAAGCTCAAATAAAGAAGGGGGAGATGGATCTCAACCCCTGGAAACTATAATAAGCAATCCCTAAAGGGATTGGCTACAATACATACAAAATGGAAAATCTGCTGAAATGCCGGAGTTGCTGGAACAACTGCAACTCTAAAATGAAAACCTGAAGGAGATGGCTGAATAATGCTACATAAAATGAATGGACCACCTCCCATGGAAATCTAGAGTGAAAGGCTGATCCTTTCACCAAAGATCTCACCCTCCAAAATGCCGGTGAAACCCCTCACTGCAATTGCACTCAAGAACTGCGCAGTCAAGGAGAGGAACTGTGCTGTAGGTGATGGGAAGAGATTGGTCTCCTGCCAAGATATGAGAAATGGAGCTGATATCTCCCCTATTGATCTCCCGGATGCATAAAATCTTTCTCCTCTGAAATCTGAGCCTCAGAATGATGATGTGAGAACCTCCACTGCAACCCCAGCAACACAATGGATCTTGCTGCAAGAATCACTGCACATGAAGGAATAGCTTTGGCCTTGAGCCAAGATGTAGAGAAGATGAAGATCAAACCTTCAAGAGCTTCTCAATAAGGGAGGGAATCCTTGATCAAGAAATCCCTTGTGCTGAACGGCACAACGATCACAGTTGTGCAACTGTAGAAAGCAAGCAATTCGAAATATCCAAGCTAGCTCAAAATGGTTGCTTTCCCCTCCTTTTATGCAAATGAAGTCTCCTTATCCATGGACCCCACACATTATGGTTTCCTCCTCCTGATGAAATTTCATAGGCTTCCCAAGCAAGTCACACCTCCATCTATTGTGCAGTTTGACTTGGTCAACATGACCTAGTCCTCTTTGCAATTAACCCTTTTCACACATGGGGTGTGCAAACAAGCTCCAATGATGCTCCTATTTCATAATGTGAGGGATTATATTGATGTTTTTCATAGCCATGGGCCTCCTCACCCATTTATTTAGCGGAAATATGATAAAAGCAAAATTTTTATGTTCCATTTAGCCATGTGCTAAAATGGGAACAAATGTTGCTTGTCCTCAAGCAACTGCAAGGATAGAACTGGAAAAATCTCCACTCAAGACATGGAGTCTGAAATATGTTGAGGAATACCTCCCCAATGTAGATCCTCCATCCCCCAAGAAATGATACATAAAAGTGAGTTACCTCCCAACATGGTAACTCTTGACAATCATCTTCCACCTTTGGCTCCTGCAATATAGGTGGGCTAAAAATATGCTCTTGGTAGGCAAAATGGCCTACCCCACGCTGTCCTCCTCTCCACTTAGGATAAGTGCAGAGTATATGCTGATCTTGGGCTGCAATGATGTTTCCCTCTAGTGGCAAGATGAATACAAGACCTCCAGGAATCTCTCCTCCATTGTTATGAAATATGCTACCCCAAATCATCTCGTACATGGTGAGTTGGAATTCACCATCATATGAAATCCAATCAACCTCATGTACACATATGGTTAAGGGATGAAAATCATCATGAAAATAAACAACACCCTTACCATAATTCTAGCCCATGCAAATGGAGTGTCTCAAGAGTGAATCCCTCCCATCCTTAAAGAGAAGAGAAGTGGCTGTGCTAACTCCTCCAACTACACCTGATCTATGCATCTCTTCATATGCTGATCTGTCAATATCATGCAAGCAAGATGATCCTGGGAATAATCCACCATCAACTTGGAGCTCCAACATGGATCTATCCTCCATAGTGACAGCGCTGATGATTCCTCATGAAGGACATATGTCACATGGTCATCTCCTTCTTTGACATCTCTTATGCCAAAGATGCAAGTTGGAAGGCTGTTATCCTTCCCCTGCTGCTTCTGCCACAACGCAGAATCTAGAATGAGAGTGGGTACAAATGATGTTGAGAGAGTGTGTCTCTCCTCCCTGAGTCTACCCAAGACTCTCAACGCTGTAAAGATGTCTCCCAAGGACTCCACCCTCCTGAAATCAATGAATGGTGCCTCAATATGTGAAGCATCACTCATCCTCTGCTGGTCTAGTGGTCTCCCCAATAAAATGTCTCCATGTAATGAGACATCCTCAACAAGAGATGACTGAATATATAAATGGACAAGTCTGTCCATGCTTCCACTACGCAATCCAATCACCCCCTTAGGTGCATCAACCACATAAGATAGACAGGGATGTGGGCTCCTCATCACATCATGCTAGTCATCCTCCCTATCTTCTCCTGGTGTCTCCATGGTTCCACACCTCCTCAGCAATGGCACATGTAAAAAATGAGTTGTGCCTTGATCTCCATGCTTGAGATCTTGGGGACTTACTTGCAAAGATGCAAGAATCCCTCTACCCGGAGCAAGACCTCCTCCTTCCTCTGCATGAGGCACTAGATAATCTCTAGGTGGCACAACACTGTTGCCCTCAACTTCTCCAACATAAATGGGAAACCCTCCAATAATGTTGCTGCAAATGTGGAATCCCTCCCAAAGTGGAGGTGATCCCCGATCAAAGGCCAAGGAGTATCCCCTTTGCACCATGATAGTGCCATTTTCTACTCCTGCAACATCATACAAGAAATGAGAACAAATCTGCCCTTGCTCTCCAAAGAATGACCCCAGCAAAAAATGTTTTTGCTACTTCCTCATGCTCTCATCATACAAGATATGTGATGAATACATAGTGTATGATATGAATGTTGCATCATCACTATGTACCCATAGTCTTTGATGCTTAATGATGCCAGCATCCTGCCACATCTTCTCCATCCTCATACCCCTAGAAAGAGAGTATGCCAAATGATGGCCAAACTCCTTCAAGAGTAACCAGCGTAGCCAAGCCTCTTGCTGCCTGGTATCATAAATCTACAAGTGGCTCACTAGCCCCTTGCTCCTCCTCCACCACATCCACTCAGCCATGTGTGGATGTCTCTTCCCTTCCTTCATCTTGGTACTCCTCCCTTGAGGACTACCCTCATCCCAAATCAAACCTTTGCATTTCATGGGATTTTGAAATACAGATTTCCTGAGGATCAATTTGACCCTATGAGGATCCAAATAGTTGGTAGGAAAAAACCTCCCATCATGATATGTGTGGCACAAGGAATTTCCACCACAGTCATGAGAGAAGCTATCCATCCGAAGATGTCCCCCATCTCCTATTTGTTTTTGCGAGAAGGAAAAACCCTTCTCCAACTGTTGAAGAACCTTGCACTCCAAAAATTGTGGGAGTGCACCTCCATTGAAATCTCTTTGTGAGATCTCCTTTGCATCACTGATCTTATACAACGCAGTATTATTTTGTTGCTCTAAGTCACCTACATGCAATGATGTTGACCCATCCAAGGTGTTTGCTGAAATGACAAGAAATGGATCTCCAATCATACCTTGGTGAAACTTGGAAGCTCCTTGCAAGGCTGCAAGTGTTGCTCCCTCATGAATATTGGCCTCTCAAACTGCTGAAGATGAAGGCTGCTCCTCCATGGTCTCAACAGCGCTGGTACATGCCTCATAAAATGGTGGTGAGGGCTCCCCCCCTTTTCTTCCAAATCTACTGATCATTCTTTGAGAAAAATCAGCAAGAGTTGAAACCCTTGCATGGTCTAGATGGCTGATCCACCAAATTTATTCTTCACCTTCTAAGTGCAGCGCTGCAACTTCTACTGCCTCTTTGTCTACTATAGTATGTAGCAGGAAAAAGGCCTCTAGCTTCTTTTCCCAAGCCTCTGCTGCACATGTGAGTGATCCATCAAATGTGGACAATAGAAATCTATTGCCTCTCATCATCTCGTGGTTGTGGGGTATTTCTTCTTCTTTCTGCTGAATAAACTATGGAAAAGATAAAGTCTCTTGGGAGACTCTAGGGTTTGCTCGGTATTCAGCCAGGTACTCACTTAGAATTTTGAATTCCAAGTGTCTTCCATGCTTCTGCTCTGCTTCTCTGTGAGAATAGGAAGTGCATGGTCCTTCCTCTTCTCCTCCTTCATTTTTCTTGACCTCTTGGGAGAGGTATCCTCTAGATCTAAAAATAGATGAGAGCAATCTCATCTTCTTCATCTTTGGGCTCTCTACTTCTGAAATTCGAACTTCACAGGCTGTGCCAAGTTTGATGCTTTGATACCACTGTAATGTTCCGAAATGGAAATCAACAACTTCTCCTTTGTCAAAAATATGTACAAGGCTATGTCAAATATGGACAGAGAGGGATTTTACCAGTTATGTCACCTCTAAAGAGAGGATGAGAACCGGAGGCTATCTGGCCCTTTCTCAGGCTCTGCCTATAGCTATGCAAATATTTCTTCCTCGGGAAGGTCTTGCTCAAAAGAATGAACTACAACAATACATAAACATGAGCTAGAAAATAAGAGTGAATGTATACAACTTTAGAAATGCAATAAACCCTCATAGAATTCTCATTGATAATATGGTAGAAAAAATGTGTACAAGATCTTGAGGAAATGATCACTCAAGCTGAAGCAAATCCTTCTCTAAATACACAAATACAATGAACATGAAATACACTACTACATATATTGTGCCCAACTATGACTGTGCAGTCACTGAAGGAAGACTGCTGAAAAATGATGATACAATGAAGATATGGCAATAATAAGCTCAAATAAAGAAGGGGGAGATGGATCTCAACCCCTGGAAACTATAATAAACAATCCCTAAAGGGATTGGCTACAATACATACAAAATGGAAAATCTGCTGAAATGTCGGAGTTACTGGAGTAGCTGCAACTCTAAAATGAGAACCTGAAGGAGACGATTGAATAATGCTGCATAACATGTATGGACCACCTCCCATGGAAATCTAGAGTGAAAGGCTGATCCTCTCACCAAAGATCTCACCCTCCAAAATGCCAGTGCAACCCCTCACTGCAATTGCACTCAAGAACTGCGCAGTCAAGGAGAGGAACTACGCTGTAGGTGATGGGAAGAGATTGACCTCCTACCAAGATATGAGAAATGGAGCTGATATCTCCCCTATTGATCTCTCGAATGCATAAAAGCTTTCTCCTCTGAAATCTGAGCCTCGAAATGATGATGTGAGAACCTCCACTGCAACCCCAGCAACACAATGGTTCTTGCTGCAAGAATCACTGCACTGAAAGGAATAGATTTGGCCTTGAGCCAAGATGTGGAGAAGATGAAGATAAAACCTTCAAGAGATTCTCAAGAAGGGAGGGAATCCTTGAACAAGAAATCCCTTGTGCTGAACAACACAACTATCACAGTTGTGCAACTGTAGAAAGCAAGCAATTCGAAATATCCAAGCTAGCTCAAAATGGTTGCTTTCCCCTCCTTTTATGCAAATGAAGGCTCCTTAGCCATGGACCCCACACATTAGGTTTTCCTCCTCCTCATGCAATTTCGTAGGCTTCCCAAGCAAGCCACACCTCCATCTATTATGCATTTTGACCTGGTCAACATGACCTAGCCCTCTTTGCGATTAACCCTTTTCACACATGGGGTGTGCAAACAAGCTCCAATGATGCTCCTCTTTCATAATGTGAGGGATTTTATTGATGTTTTTCATAGCCATGGGCCTCCTCACCCATTTATTTAGAGGCAATATGATAAAATCAAAATTTTAATGTTCCATTTAGCCATGTGCTAAAATGGGAACATTACACCTAGATTTCATGAGCATTAACAATCAAAACCAATCACACCTTAATCAACATCATCTACTACGGTTTGATGTAAACCCTATATTTCCATCTAAAAATTCTCAACAATCACTATATAGATTCATAATTTCCAGACAGATAGAGAATTTAACTACCACTAGGGTTTAGCTGCAAAACCCTATATTTACAAAACATCATCCTAGACCATCAAACTTTGACTAGGGCTTATTTCCAAACCCTAGGTCTCATAACCATTAACATTTATGTCAACACATATATCTAGGAATTCATCAAAAAATCTTAAGCACATCATATGTCAGGAAATATTAAAATGTTTAGACATATACCAACCTAGACCAAGCTAGGGTTTCAACCAATGGATACTTGCCTAAGGTTTCATTCCTAGGACTCTAAATAAATACGAAGGCTTTTGCTAATAGACCCAAATAAACCCTAAATATATAGGGTTTCACAACATAGGAAAGTAAACCCTTCTATTCCAAAAATTTCAAAGGTTTGACATTTCAAACAAACATCATTCAGCCCTAACAAGTTGGGTTTTCGTGATCATACCAAAATCCCAAACATGGCATCATCAACAAAAAATTCAAATAGCATTTCACAATAACCCTAGGAATTTTACGGTTTCAGACATTCACATTAACATACCCTTAGGTTAGCATTTTCCAAAGAATCTATCTAGGGTTCTATAAAATTAATTAAGAATGTAGAGAGGGGTCGATTTATTGAGAGGTAAATCTCCCTAAACAAGAATCTATATGATTCAAGATATCTAGACATTGTTGATTTTATAGCATCAAGAAGTATTCGAAGTCTCAAATTTGGTGGAGAGGCTTTGAAAACAGTTATCCAGAGAACCCAGAAATCGTTTGTGGAAATTCCACTCGGATCTTGCTTTATTATAATAATTAATTATTTTAATGTGGATCCTAAGTCTAAACTTAGGGAAATTAAATAATTAAAGGGTATTAATAAAGCAGAGTTTGAATCTTCTAGAAAACAAAGATCAAGTCATATTTTAATCTGAGCCATTGATTAAAGATATAATCTTGGTCATTGATTCATCAGTGAGAAGACTATAAGAAGAGGTTTGAGGGTCATTTGGAAATCAAGCCAGGCACATTCTCAGTACTCGAAGGAAATTGATTCTGAAGTAAGAGAATTTGATTTCAGTGGGTGAGTTTGTAGAGGTAGGTTGGCAGAGATAGCAGGAGGAGGGAGAAGTCAGCAGACATAGATGCAGAAGGAAGAAGGGTGAAGAGAATGTAGTGTTGAGCAGTAAAATCAAGCCCTCCACGCAGAATTACGTAGTCCAGGGAGGGACTGCGTAAAGAGGCTACATAGAATGATGCAGAGGGTGTAGGAGTACATCCCTTGTGTCAGGAATACTTTCAGATTGTCTGGAAAATTCATACTAGGTGTATGCTATTTTATTTTGTTGGCCAAGACTTCTGTAAAAGATCTTTTCATTGTTGAAGATAAATACAAACCCTCATCTGCTGCACTGATTTTCCCACATTGGGTTTTTTTGGGGAAAATTGTCCAAAAATAATTGTGTTCATATGGTTGTTTCTATTGTGCTATATGTGTTACTTCTATTCTTATTATTTTAATTAGAGTGAAGCGTTGCAGCTGTGTTTATTTCAAAATTTACTGAAGTATATGTAAATAAGTTATCTAATAAGTATTAGAAATAAATCAATCATTGTAGTAATAATAATTTTCAGATTTGAAAATTTCACATGGTATAAGAGCAAAAGGCTAAATACAGAAAGGGAGGATCTGCTATGGACCAAAGATCCGGAATTCGAAAGGGTTCATGCAGTCCTCCATAGCCCTTAGAAATGTAGAGGGAACATGACATGACTGTGCTGGCATCTAGACTAGAGGAGGATCTCGCTTGTGTGTCAAGCACGACTCCTCCAGGTGTTTGGTATATTGACAATGGAGTATCTTCTCATATGAAAAGAGTTTGAGAATGTTTTTCAAGATACCAAGAAGAACTGATGAATTTCCAGATTACAATGGAAAACAAGGTCAAGTGTACCCCCGTTGGAAGAGGTACCATAATATTTTAGACAGAAGCTGGAAACAAGATTCGGGCCATAAAAAGTTTGCATGTACTAGGGTTGGGGATGAATTTTATATCAGTGTCTCAGCTCATCAAGGGTTATGATGTAAAATTTATTGGAAACAAAGTTTATGTCAAACATCCTAGCTAGAAAAAGAAAGCACAAATCAGAGTAAGGAGTCATAAAATATATAAGCTCTAGCTTGAATCACCAATGGCTATGATTGGAATTAGGGATGAAAGAGATATGAATGAATTATGGCAAAAAATGATGGGGCATTTACATCATGGATCCTTGAATATTCTTAGGAAGACTGTCATAGGAGCTCCAGAACTTAGCACAAGGAGAGATGAAGTATGCAGGGGATGTGTACTAGGGAAGTATTCTAAAACAACATTTCCAAGAAGCAACAGTAGGGCCAAGAGTGTATTGGAGTTGATACATTCAGATATTTATGGTCCAATGTCCAGCACCACTCTAAGTGGTGCAAAGTAGTTTTCTACCTTTATTGATGATCACTCTAGGAGGACTTGGATCTACTACCTTAAAACCAAAGATCAAGTCTTTGAACGTTTCAAAGAATTCAAGGTGTTGGTAGAAAATTCAACAGGAAAGAAGATCAAGAAGTCGCGGTCAGATAATGGTGAAGATTATATCGATAAATACTTCACCAATTTCTGCATAAAGGAAGGCATCAAGAGAGAATGGACAACTCCATACAATCCATAGAAGAATGGGGTTGCAGAGAGGAAGAACTAGACCATTGTAGAAGCTGCAAGGGCATTTCTATATGACCAAGATATGCCCAAATTTTTGTGGGTATAATCTTGCAATACAATTGTGTATGTGCAGAACAGAGTACCCCATAGAGCATTGGGGAAGGTAACTCCTGAGAGTGTGTTCATAGGCAACAAGCCGTAAGTGAGCCATATTAGGATATTTGGAAGCATGGTGTATTGCCACGTTCTAGATGAGAAGAGGAATAAGTTGGATCAGACTACGAAGAAGGGTTATCTTGTGGGCTATAGTGAAAATGCGAAGGCATATCACATCTATATTCCAGAAAACAGGAAGATCGTAGTAAGGCGAGATGTGAAATTCATGGAGGAGAGAGCCTTTAGAAGATCCCAGGAAATGGCTACAGAAATGCAGGTTGAGGAGGATCCACTAGTACAGCCTCAATGGACTACAGAGGATGGGTCAAGTGCCTCTCCACGACACAAGGATTCCGATGAGAGTTCCTCCGAAGAAGAGTAGGCAGGAGAGCATGTAAGACTGCCCACCACCAATGAAAGACCAAGCAGAGAAATTTAACAAAATTTGAAGGATGTAAAAGAATTTTTCGGAGCCCCTAGAGACTAGAAGAGGGTACAGAGGCAACCTGACAGATACCAGGCCTTGGTAGCTCATGTTGGAGAACCATCTAGCTTTCGGGAGGCAGCTCATCATCAGGTGTAGGTAGATTCCATGGTAGAGGAGTATAGCTCCATCATGACAAACGATGTCTAGGAAGTAGTCCCTAGAACAAAAGATAGATCAGTCATAGGATTAAGGTGGATCTACAAGATCAATTATGTTATAGACGACAACATAGAAAATTTCAAGGCCAGATTTTTGGCTAAGGGGTATGCACAAATGGAAGGAATCGATTATGAGGAAACCTCTGCCCCTATAGCTTGCTACACTTCTATCAGATCCACATCTCTCTAGCAGCTCAGATGGGATGGGAGATTCACTAAATGGGTGTCAAGACAACGTTCTTGAATGGGGTGATAGAGGAGGAAGTGTACATAGAACAACCGGAGGGCTTCAAGACACATGAGCATAAGAATCATGTTTGTAGGCTTAGGAAAGCCTTGTACGGTATAAAACAAGCCCCTAGAGCATGGTATGGATGAATTGATAGTTATTTCCAGAAGATGGGTTTCGTCAAAAGTGATGCATATCCCAATCTCTACTACTTGAGAGTAGGGGATGAGCCGTTAATCTTGGTATTATATGTAGATGATATGTTTCTTACTGGATCATCTAAGCTCATCAAGGACTGCAAGGAAAATCTGGATACTGAATTCGACATGAAGGATCTGGGGCATATGCACTATTTATCGGTTTTGAGGTCTGGCAGTAGAAGGGATAAATCTTCCTTGGGCAAGGAAGATACACTACAGAGATCTTGAATATTTTTCAGATGGAAGAGTGTAGACCCATGGCCACACCAATGATTACAAACTAGAAGAATATATACATAACAAAGGATGATGAGGCTGATCCCACCTTGTATAGGTAGCTCATTGGATCATTGATATATTTGGTCAATACTAGACAAAAAAAAAATTATGCAGTGAATACCCTTAGTTGGTGGAACCAAGGAGGGCTCACTGGGCAGTAGCCAAACATGTTCTCAGATACCTCAAGGGGACAGTCGAGTATGGATTTAAGTACACCAAGGAAAATGAGGTCTAGTTGAGTGGGTTTATAGATACATATTGGGATGGAAGCACAGTGGATCAGAAACATACCAGTGGGTAATGTTTCAGTCTCATATTAGGAATGACCTCCTAGTGCAATAGGAAACATAAATCCATCGCCCTAAATTCAACCAAGGTAGAGTATATGGAAGCAAGCACAACTTCATGCGAGGCCATATGGCTTCATAAATTACTCATGAAGCTACTCAAGAAGTGGATGGAAATGACCAGGATTATTTGTGATAATCAAAGTTGCATCAAGCTCTTTGAGAATCATGTGTTTCATGCCTGGTCAAAACACATTGACATTTGGTACCACTTCATCAGGGACTATGTCCAACAAGGATCCGCGTAGTTGAGGTACACTCCTACAGGGGAACAGGTGGCAGATATCCTCACCAAGGCTCTGAGTTAGGTTAAGTTCACATACTTCAGAGAGAAGATGGGGATGGTCGAGAACCCCTTCCATTAAAGGAACGGGGGGTCTACAGAGTTAGAGGGAGCTGCAGTACATATGAGGCAGTGGCAGATGTAGTGTCATAAGCAACAATACAAAGTGTAGTAGCATAAAGATGAGGGGCAACAATCAGGATATCACCAGCGCAAAATATGTTCTAGAATTAGAGAAGTACAGTTGGTACCTTGCTTGAACACTTTCCTTGCTAAGAGGGACTACTTATTTTATAGCATCGGGAAGTATTCCAAGTCTCAAATTTGGTGGAAAGGCTTCGACAACAGTTATCTAGAGAACCCAAAAATCATTTGTGGAAATTCCACTTGGATCTTGCTTTATCAAAATAATTGATTATTTTAATGTGGATCTAAGTCTAAACTTAGGGAAATTAAATAATTAAAGGGTATTAATAAAGCAGAGTGTGAATCTTCTAAAAAACTAAGATCAAGTCATCTTTTAATCTGAGGCATTGATTAAAGTTATAATCTTCGCCGTTGATTCACCAACGAGAAGACTATAAGAGGAGGCTTGAGGGTCATTTGGAAATCAAGCCGAGCACATTCTCAGTACCTAAAGGAAATCAATTCTAAATTAAGAGAATTTGATTTCAGTGGGTGAGTTTGTAGAGGCATGTTGGAAGAGACAGAAGGAGGAGGGAGAAGTCAGAAGACAAAGATGCAGAAGGCAAAAGGGTGAAGGGAAGGAAGTGATGAGCAACATCATCACGCCCTCCATGCATAATTACACAATCGAGGGAGGGACTGCATAGAGAAGCTATGAAAAATGACGCAGAGGGTGTGGGAGTACATCCCTTGTGTTGTGAATACTTCCGGATTGTCTGGAAAATTCATACTAGGTGTATGATATTTTATTTTTCTCACCAAGACTTCTGTAAAAGATATTTTCATTATTGAATATAAATACAAACCACATTTGTTGCACGGATTTTCCCACATTGGGTTTTTTCTGGGGACAATCATCCAAAAATAAATGTTCACATGATTCTTTCTATTGTTCTCTATGTGTTACTTCTGTTCTTCTTATTTTGATTAGAGTGAAGTACTACAACTATGTTTATTTCAAAATTTACTGAAGCATCTGTAAATAACTTATCTAATAAATAGGCAAAATAAATCAATCATTGCAGTAATAATAATTTTCAGATTTGAAAATTTGACATACATAACAATGTTAGTAATTTAATGAAAACTTCAAAATTAAGATAAAGATAATTTCATAAGATATATAGACATACCTAGATATGGAGATGTTTCTTGAAAAACCTGGTAAGGATTCGTTGAAGTGTTCTTCTAGTATTCAACCATGATTTGTGATACATACTCTCAAGCAAAGCATGTGATACCAAGAACATGATTTAATTTCTTAAGTTATATAATCATGGAGGACAAAATCCTTTGATATAGAAATTCAAGATATAGAT
The DNA here is from genome assembly GCA_034641835.2 of Pinus albicaulis. NCBI lineage: Eukaryota > Viridiplantae > Streptophyta > Pinopsida > Pinales > Pinaceae > Pinus > Pinus albicaulis. The sequence continues at coordinate 1,380,368,148 of CM076574.1, forward strand.
TCTTTCAATCAACATTGGTACTTTTGCTTGAAATCCTAGACTGCTTGTAAATCCTAGAATATAAAGATGCATGTTGTCTAGGTATTACAATCTTTACCATAGACTAGCTATAAGCATGAATTATTAGATCTATTGCAAATCTAGAAATGAACATATGTAATTTGTAGTTACATACCTCTAATTGATAACTTATTAGACTTGTTGTAATAATTACTTGGTTCCTTGTGCTTCTTAAAGAGTCCTTTCTTCAAGTTGGTTCCTTGGAATATCAATTTCGTTTTCCATAGAACAGACATCATATTCCTTTTGTGATGACACGATTCATTAAGGTGCCTAATAATTTATTTCTTTATGGGAGACATACACATAAAAATAGTGTCCATAAACTTGTAGTATCATCTTTGTTGAGTGACATAGTTCTTTTAACGATGGTAATGTGGATATAGTCCAAGCAATGATTATCCATACTTACCAATATTCGGTCCTGTGATGACTGAGTTTTCTTCATGGTAGTAAACCAAAATTTTTCACTGTTTCAAACTTACACATAACATTTCTTCATCCCTTACATCTGTGCTTCGATCACACATTACCGAGTCTAAATTATGTGATGGCACCTTTGACATTGTGGAGACAACGAACTCTGATCTCTGTGGTTATACTGAGATAGAGATTACACCAAAAACTGTGATATTGTGGAGACAACAAAATTTTTGTCATACTGCACCTTAATTTGCATACATCAAACTAATCCATAATTTACTTACTATGATTGTACCGAGTGTACACCTCTTGTATCTGCACTTTTGTACAGTGATATCCAAACTTAAAGACTGATCTAAGCTTGTATCCCTCTGGTATACTAAAACCATATTATTTGATTTTACCTAAAAAACTTCAAGATATATTTGTTCTAGACTGTGAGTACCCCGATCCTTAATCTCTGAAAGTTGGTTCAAATTCCTTTACTGTAATATATCAAAATCCTTCTTCTTCAAGGTGTGGTGAGTAAAGACTGAAGTAGTTTGTTGTAATCTATCCAAAAAGTGACCTTTAAGACAAATGAAAGCACACTCAATTGATCTTCAATACAAATGCACCCAACTGATCCTCAAAACTGCCTTTTGACCATGACCATATCTCTGATACCATGTTGGGAAATCCAAGGAGGTGGCAGTTTAACAATTTCCCTTATTATGACATTAACTTGTAATGTTTTCATTATTAGTATTAGATATCTTAATTATATTTTCTTATCATCAAGATTAATGCCAAGCAAAAAATAGAAGAGAACACAAGATATATGCACGATGCCAGGGAAAAACCCCCCTCGAGGGAAAAATCCAGTCACAAATTCTTCCTTTAGTATATTCAAAATATGAGACGACCATGACCCTTACAGTATAGACTCGAGACTACCTCCATCAATATACCCTTATTCCTTTCATTGTGTTAGCATCGAATACTTTCTATTGATTTTTCACTGAGACATCATCCCTGCAATATCTCTGAGACCTTATCATTGTAATAGCAAAAAGAGACTTCATTTTTTTGGTGGCATCGAGGTCTTCCCACCGTGATAACACTGATCCCTTCTCATTGTAGTGGCATGGAACCTTCCATACTGTGGTTTCCCCGAACCTTCCATACTGTGGTTACATCGAGACAATATTTTCACTGATACTACAATATAGTAGAAGCATCAAGACATGGGAGCATCGAACTATGATGGAAGTGAGTGTGAAAATTCCTATATCTGATAATCTAAGGAATCTTACTGCAACTATATGAGTTACTTCTCCTATTATGTAAATTTCATTTACAAAATTAATTCAAATCTAAAATATTGAAGTAACTACTGTTAGTGTCAGTATTTGCATCTTGCCATCAGTGATCAAAAAACCTCTTTTCATATCATTTTAGGAGTCCCACTCAGAAATTTCTTATCATTCCACTAGCTCAATGCAGAAAATTAGTCACTAATGGTAGCCCTAGTCTGAAAAACATCATATTTCATACATTGCTGATTTTGCATCATCCATAAAGTTAATGCCATCATGCCATTAAATCAGTCATAAGGTATAATTCATCATTAAGTCCAGTCTTTCAAGGTCTCATTAGGTATTTAGGGTTTTTCAAGGTTTCACTAGGTCATTAGGGTTTCCAAGGTCTAATAAAAATCCATTCCATTGCATAATACCAACAAGTAAAGGGTGATCAAATAACATCTTTTCACGATATGAATATGATTTGCAAAGAGAAATTCTTATTTCATCATGTATTTTTGAGTTCAAATGTAACTTTTTATATTTTCATTATGTAATTTTATGTCCTTCAAAATGTAATAATTTCACCATCCCAAGCTTATAACTCAGAATTCCAACATACCAAAGTACTAAAAAGTGAAATTTAAAGACTTCTAAAAGGTCATCAAAAGATCAATTTGTCAAAGGAAAGATTCAAGTGAAAGGTATAGTGTAAAGTGAAAAGTGAATGTAAAGGAAGAAAGTGGGTCCTAAGGCCCAAACCATCAATTTCATGAACTATAAAGACCACTAAGACATCTCATTCAAACTTATTTGCACACCAAAAGATCGAGTTTGCACTCCCTCAGCCCGAAAAAGTCAAATTGCAGAGTTAGAGGAAAATTTTTTCTTGGCACTGCACTTAGGAGGGTGGCATTGCATGTAGGCAACAAGCGTTGTGCTTAGATCATTTGGCGCTACCTTTTTTTATCTCAGGTGCTATTATTTTGCCCAATGCGCTATGCCTTTTCCCATTGTGCTGTGATTTTTCCCAGTGAGCACTAGAAGCATCAAAACACCTCCAATCTCTCTCAAAATTTCAGCAAAGGCTTGTTTGCTCCTTTATCAAGTAAGTGACACAAAATCATTGCCTCCTTGCTTTCCTAAATGTAATTTTTTTGTTGGTTTTCTTCATGAGAAAAATTGACCAATTGTCTAGTCGAAAACCCTAGTATCAATCCCTCACTCTCAATTTAGTTCCCATAAACCCCACAACACCTTCCTACATCACTATTGAACCCATCCCTACCCCTACACTACTCTTTCCTAATCCCTAAATCCCTTCCTCATAAAACTATAAGTACTAGGCCACTAAAATTCCTAGGCAATCACTACCCCAAACCTGTAATCCAATTATCATTTTCAACTCCCTAATTATCTTGACCTCCTATCACCCCCCAAAGTTCCATAACCCCTTCCCTCATCTCACTAAAATTTCCTACCCTAATCCCTACTCCCTAGACCTATTCCCTTTCCCATTTCCTCCCCTAGGGTCTCTATACCAAGAAACCATGGAAGAAGACAGAGACTATATGGAAGAGGAGGAAGATAGGAAAGAGGAGGAAAATAGATTTGAGGAGGAGGACAGACAACATAGAAGGCCACACAAAGGAGGGAGAATCCTAAGGTTGGAGCCCACCGACATTAGAGGATTGATAGCCTCACTAATGATAGTTTCACGCTTTCATTATGTTGGTTGCCATGAGTTTTGTAACATGATTAAAAGGGTACAACATCACTATGTTTTGCAGAATCTTCATTGTAAACCTTAAACACAATCAAGTAACCCTAGCAAGTGTGACTTTCACAGTGTCTACATCCATCATTTTTGCTGCCAAAGGTATTCCAAACATGGGTGAGTGTTAAGCAGGTAAATCCTCTCCGCGGACAGAGATGATCCCTCTAGCCCTAGAGTGGGTCTAGAAACAAAGAGACATGCTAGAGTGTTGATTCCTATTTATTGAATGAAAAGAGGACACGGTAGATCGACCTACCTGGAATCCAACACTGTCATCGTGGCTCTAGTGGTGGTGGCATCTCTCTCCTACCTTGGCAAGTCATAATCCTTTTGCAGTCATGCTTGGATACCTGCATATAGAACAACAAATAAGAACATCATACAACATAATAACTTCATTCATAACTACTCGCCAATCAAAGAGGGCTAAGCATATTGAATTAAACATATAACACAAAATGGGAACCAAACAATAGTCACGTATATGTATTGATAGAAGGAAGAGTTACAACCAATGATTTGACGCAGAAGTCTCCTCCAGCGGGGTTCAACCGAAGCGCGCCTCAGATGCTCGTCATGATATTTGGATGGGATGAAGGCATGGACTCAATCTCTCTCAATGAAGTTCCTTATTATTCTATCTCTTCAATAGTTCAACTATAGTATACTCAATTCTCCATGTTCATCTAGCTTATGCAAAGAGAGATAGCTTCTTTTTATAGAGGAAAAGGAGGAGGTTAGGATCCCTACAAAGGTGGGAGGGAGTCCTGTCCTTTAGGAGGTTCCCACAAGAGGTGGGAACCATAAAATAAAGGAGGGAGTCTGTGGTTTTTCAGTCCAACCACTCCCAATGACTCATCTTCGAAGTTGTTGGAGTGGAATCTATGCCTCTATTTTTAAAAAACATTCCATAAATAGCTTGGCGTGGGTGGCTAAATGAGACAGAGCACCAACTGGTGTGGGGCCCAGTGTTAATCTTCCTCATCAGCACGAGGGCAGAACTGACTACTCGCGCCAAGGCAAAAACAAGGGTTTTTGAATCTCTGCTCAGGGAATTGTTCACAGAAGGAATATTTCTCTCATGTAAAGGGATGCAATTATGGTCTTTGCAAGGCATGACACTTATTATTGATCACATAAATGAACCTCCAATGGGCGAGATGGGGATTGCAGGGACAATGACAAAATGCTGTGTAACAGATGCCCCCTAAAGCATGAGGTTCGAGGGAGAGGGAGGGGCGAAATGCTTTATGAGAACGCGTTCGAACTAAACACCACTATCTGAAAACTTGCAATTACAAATACAATTGATATCTCTGATACATGAATATGTGGTATGGGCGCAGCCATCCATAATAGAGTACATAAAAATTGAGATCCAAGGTATGGACGCAGCCATCCAACAGTAAAGATCAATAAATAGACCCAGGTATGGTCACAACCATCCAATCAAAAGAGTCATGTAATGAGTCATGATAATAAACAAGAACCCGCAACCTGGATTTTATCAGACAAAATGCAGGGTCTTGCGCTCCATCTCGACCCGAATAAGTACAAATTCAAGCATGTGAATATATGAGCTGAAGTCGAACATGCAAGAAAATCACCTGATTACCAGCCAATGATGAAAGTTGTTAACATGCACGAGAGAAACCACCAATAATGACAACAACCCTCAAGGTATGAAAGGTAAAATCCACGGAATGTGATCAAGTATCTGACGTCAAACACCCGCAGAATCACTCGATCGAAGGCCAATTATGTTAACCTTGCATTGAATACAAATAACTTGCCATTAAGGCATGCGGGCTTCGAGGTACCAAAAGAGAGTCTCTAGATCAGATTCCTGGATAATGAGCTGAAGTCAACAGGAAGTGACCTGTTCGAAGGAGGGCCATAATTTTTCCCTCATCATCGACACAAGACAGAGGAACATGATAATAGTGAATCAGGACCAACAGAGAATCAGAGGGGGGTTGAAAAATGCAGAGGCAAACTTCTCTTGAACATATCGACGACACGATAATGGATTTGGCAATATTTGACATCAAGGGATCTGAGGTCATGATGATGTGGCAAAGAGAAGATGAGAGGTAAAAATGGATTACCCAAACCCATGAAGGCAAAAATGACGAAATGAGATGTCCCCAACGCGACATGAATGCAGACGAGTGTCATGTTCAAGAGCGACATACTACCAACATAACTAAAACTTGGTTCCATTTTCCCCCACCATTTCTAGTTATTAACCCAATTATTTTTAAAACAAGCTTAAAGGGGATAGCATATGCTTACAATTTAAGTTTGTTCTTCGCACAAATCCAACCTAGTACATTTTACGAGCCCTAGGAAGGGGGAAATCGAATAACGTCATAGTGACGAAGTCCGATGTCATTAGGATTTAACGAGTCTGAAAAAGGGAGAACTCGACATCTTTTCATGTTTAGAGAGTTCGAAAAGAAGGAAAAAAAGAAAACTCTAGCATGGCCCTTTTTCATAAATAATCTCTCAGATTCGAAAAGGTAGAAAACAATATCTGAAAGAACCTCTTAGTCGTGATAGACTAAGGTATTCCTTTTTCATAAATAATCCATCCCAGCCCGAAAAAGGGGTAAACGTTTACTGGGTAGCTATCACTTCGCAGCCATTTAACAAGTTCAAATGACAAGAATCTCAACAATATTTTCAATTTTTAAGAGTCAGAAAAGAGTTGAAAGTTAACTCCTCCTGGAGGAATGAGTGGTATTAAGGGTAGAAACTAGTTCTGGTGATGGTGGAACTTCTCAAAACATGATAAAAGTCAAGAGGCTGGCTAACAAGACCACTCATTATAGTGGTTCCTCAAGAATGGGTAAAACAATCAAGTGAAGGCATATCATCGACCAAGGAGATGGTGACGAAGAAATGAGAAAAACAATGCTCATCTGGAAAAATAGGCTGATAAAATCGAAATCACGAGAGGTAAAATAAGAATGGTTTCATTTTTACGCAAGCTTGAAAAAAAAGGTAAACTATGCTTGGGATTGGTTTCATTTTTACACAAGCTTGAAACAAAGATAAAATATGCTTGAAAATAGGGAAAAAAGGGCATGCCCCCAGCATGGTGACTCAATTCGAGGTACATGCCCCCCAAGGTTTAGTCCATATGAAAGGTAGATGGAGTGAAGGTTCAAATTACGAGATCAAGAGAAAGACTCAACTGGGATCTTACGAGATCGTCTCAAAGAATCAAATTGAACAGGAATGTGTTTCATTGTTTTAGTGAGGTTGACACATTAAAAGAACTATCCTCATGAAATCTTGTTTCATTTTTTAGGGAGCTTGATAGAAGGAAAGGAACTATGCTCTGAATATATAATTCATTTTTTAACGAGGTTTACATAGAAGATGAACTATCCTTTGAAGACAACTCATCATGTCGAATAAGGAGTCATGGCTTCCAAGAGGTTCTCATCCGATGGACCCCAATTCCCCCAACACATGATGCACAATGGCACTATCACTGAATGCGGGTATGGGATAGGTAGCCACATAATTAACCTGAGGAGAGGAGGATACAACTGGTGGATAAAGATTCGGAAGGGACGATGGCGGGTCAGCTGCCACATCAGGACCAAAGAATGAAAGCTAATCAATGGTCATGATCTGACCTTTGTGTGGAAAACAAATCACACGAAAGAGGGAGGAGAAAAGTGCACCCATGGCATAAGCATAGTCGCACTCCAAGAGTAAATTGAAATCCAAGGGGCCATGGACAACCATCATGTCTATATAAATGGTTTTCCCTCCCAAAGTAATTGGCAACTTCGGAAGGATCCCTAACGATTGACTGGTTCTTCTGTTAAATACCAACAGATTCTGTGTAACAAGCACAAGTGGTGGAGAACCAAAAGCTTTCCAAGTAGTTGAAGAAAGAGCACTAACAGATGCACTTTCATATATAATCGTGCTAGGTACGACCATATCGAAGGCATGTACTGTGATCTCAAAAGGCACATAAGAAGGAAGGCGGTAACCTGCGAATTGACTCCAATCGAAGGAAGCGACCAAACTACTTGGTGGGGGTACCATGGAACTGAGATGGTCATCTCCTGGTATTACCAGAGTAAGAAGAGCATCCTCCTAGACCTCCTTCATGGGAGCAGGAGGAACAACTTCTTAAACTACAGGGATGGGAGAATCTTTCTCCAAGTTCGAGGAATCTGAAGAAACAAGAAGAACGTGAGGAGGATTTAAGCCACTCTCGACGGAAAAGACCTGATGAACCATAGGCGGGATCATATCAACTGGTTCCATGACCAATGGTTGGTTAGGAATGGATTCATGAATTTGAATTTTCGAGGGAGCGAGATCGACCAAGGATTGCTCTTGACTGATCATGGAGTCAACTAGCGGAGGACTCAAAGAAAGCTTCTGGTAACTAGCCAGAAGGTAGGGTGCATAAACAGTAAGGTTATCCAATACTCTCATGGCTTCATCCATGTACGGACAAAGGTTAATGGGATGATGCCCTTCACACAACTTATAGGGATTCGTGATCTTACCCTATTTCTTACGAGTCTTATCATTTCTAGTCGAAGATGTGCCACCAACATGACTTCCATAAGCCAAAGACAACGATGAACGGTTGTCGGACCATACTTCAAGCACCTTGGGAATGAGAGGAAAATCTCGAAGAAGATGGTCACCCTTGCACAACTTGCAAGGGAATTTGACTTTCTGTGGAAGGTTGGATGGTTTATCAATGGAAGGTGTCTTAGGAACAATAGTTGCAACATTAGCCTCTCGTTTATCTGACTTCTTCTCTTTTGTCTTCTTCTTCTTCTTCTTAGCCACTTAGTTACTAGAATTCAAACTTTCACCAGGAAAAGTATAAGAAGAAGATGAAAAAGAAGAAGTCAGAGAAAATTCGATAGGGCCTTGAAACTGAAACATAATCCAAGATCAACTTTAAAATTCATTAAATTAACCTAAGGAAGCATTAGAACCTAATGCAACATTTTTAGTGGTCTAGTCTAGAGACGTATTTTGACATCTTAAAACCTAGTAGCTGTCATTCACCATCTGGCTTTAGACAACGCTAGTATGGACTTGTGCTCCCCATACCGTCGAGTATATAAAGGGAGACCCCTCTATGTTGCAATCTTTTTGTTCTTGTTTGTTGTTCTATGTGTAGGTATCCGAGCATGACTACAAAAGGATTGTGACTTGCCAAGGCAAGAGCAAGAGGCCACCACCACTACAACCACGATGAAAGTGTTGGATTCTAGGTAGGTCGATCTACTGTGTCCTCTTTTCATTCGGTAATTAGGAATCAACACTCTAGCATGTCTCTTTGTTTCTATACCCACTCTAGGGTTAGAGGGATCGTCTCTGTTTGTAGAGAGGATTTACCTGCTTAAAAAATTGGCGACTCCATTGGGGTTCAGTCAAAGCGCGTTTCAGATGCTCGTCAGGGGATTCAGATGGGATGAAGGCATGTACTCAAGCTCTCTCAATGAAGTTCCTTCTTATTCTATCTCTTCAATATTTCAGCTATAGTATACTTAATTCTCCATGTTTAGCTAGCTTATGCAAAGAGAGATAGCTTCTTTTTATAGAGGAAAAGGAGGAGGTTAGGATTCCTACAAAGGTTGGAGGGAGGCCTATCCTTTAGGAGGTTCCAATAAGAGGTGGAAACCATAAACTAAAGGAGGGATTCCGTGGTTATTCAGTCCAACCACTCCCAATGACTCATGCATGAAGTTGTTGGAGTGGAATCTCCACCTCTATTTTAAAAAAAAATTCCATAAACAGCTCGGTGTGGGTGGCTAATTGAGACAGAGCGCCAACTCGCACAGGGCCCAGTGTTAATATTATCATCGGTGCGAGGGCAGAACTAACTACTCGCACCAAGGAAAAAATAAGGGCTTTTGAATCTCTTCTCAGGGAATTTTCAACAGAAGGAATATTGTAGTCATGTAAAGGGATGCAATGATGGTCTTTGCAAGGCATGACATTGCTTATTGATCACAGAAATGACCCTCCAATGGGCGATATGGGGATTGTAGGGACAGTGAAAAAATATTGTGTAACAATGAGAGGTGGTTCAAATCCAAATATTTGGAGGATCAATACTACGAGCCATTCATCAAACCAATGTACAGAAATGAGAGAAAGAGGGTCTTTCCTCTCAACTATCTTCTTAATAGGTATGCCCCCATGATGAAGATCATCATGAAGTATTTCTCTTGTGAAGGGAGGGTCTCTAGACTTTAAAATTATCACATTAGACTGATCATGCACTTTGTTAGTCATCCATAATTTTGACTTTATCCAAAGATGACTAAATGTAACAAACCCAGATTTCCAGAACAAAATTGCAAGAACATTATGAATTCTAGAAATCTCACTGCCTTCATCATTTCAAGTCCATCAGTCCACTGAAATCTTCATCTATGTCTCCTAAAAAGCTATCTTGCTATTTTAAAAGAATAAGGCTCATTTCAGGCTGTTTTATCCCTATTTTTTAGTCCATTTTCCTCAAAAAATAGCCCTCATTTCCCCTTATTTATCCTTCATTTTCCTCTAAAAACCATACTCTTTCCTTCACTAAAACTCCTCATTTTTCCCTAAGAAACCCCTTAAACCATTAAAATCACTCTGTTTTGGTTTAAAGAAAAACCCTTTAGGCCTATCAAAATTTCTAATTTGGCCCAAAAACCCCATTTTGGGCCAAAAAACATGTCTTTTCAGAAATAAGGGTTTAAGCCCCCGAGGGCTTAAAACCTTTGGCCCCTTTCCTCCATATGTCCAAGCGCTTGAACCAAGCGCTTAAAATTTCCCCCCCACCTTGTTTGGCCTCTATCTGCCTTTATAAAAAGTGTTTATGCCCCTTTGGGTTTTAAGCCCGTTCCCCTTTCTCCATATAACTTCATTTACAAGACCATGCCCTCTCCACGCTAGCCCTTGGCCGCTTTTTTCCCCTGGCTCCTGGTCTTCCCCTACTCCTCCACCAGACCACTGCCCACGCCTTTCCTTAAGCCCCCCTCCCTTTTTCTTTCTCCCTGCCTTACTACTCCACGGAGCGATCTCCATCGTCAAAACCCGACCATTCGACGACTTTTTCACTCCCAACCATTCCACTCCCCGACAAAACCGTTGACATCACCCCTTGGGTCCCACTTTCCACCTAAGCCTTCGCGCTCAACCTCCCTTTGCCACCTATCCGCCAAGTCCCACACCTTCAAACTTGCACCTGGTCTCATGTTCTTTTTGCACCATTGATCTCACTGATGGAGATCTAACGGTCCAAATCACAAACCGCGTTCGATCCGCCGCCAAGGTTTAACACCTCAAATTCATGCGAAAAAAGCGGTTTTGCGAGGGGCACGTGGAAAGCGATGAATGGAATCGCGTTCCCTTGGGGAAAAACCGCCAACTGCTCATGGGCAACGTGAAAACCATTCTTGGTTTCACAAAAAAAACCACTTTCCATTTTCGTGCCTATTTTTCAAAATTCAACCTGGTTTTTTGCAGTTTTTCACCTCTTTGCCATATGATTCCCTCTTTCGCCTAGCTCCTCCGCCCCCACATAGCCTCTGAAAGAAGTAAAGCCTCCACTGCATGGTTTATTAACGTTTTTTGGTTTGTTTTGCAGGGTTCAATGGAATGTTTTAAGGCCAAAAGGCCTTCTCAGGGTTTAAAAAAGGAGTAGAACTGAGGGTCACTACCCCTGAAGCTTGAATAACCACACAATAACCAAAAAATGAGCGTCGGGGGGTTAATTCCATGATTTGATTAGTGTTTTAGAAGCACTATTTATACCATAAAACCCTCCAATGCGCTAAAATCCACCTGTACATAGCAAAGGAGAAAAAACAATGAAGATAACTTTCAAGGTTAAAGACTTGATCCTACAGTTTAAGAACAAAAACACAGTTTGAAGGTTAAATGCATAAGATTAAAGAGAAATTCATCAAAGAATCAAGAATAAAGGGTCAAATACATAAGAATAGAAGATTAAGCAGTTTAACCCTATAATGAAAACCGAAAGTCAAAGAAAAAGGGATGTTTAAAGGTGGATACAGTCGGAAAAAGGAAAAATTGAAGACCAAAGAAGGCATGATCAGCCACAAAAGCACAAAATCAGAGTCAAAACAGAGTATCAAGGTGTAAAAAGACAGACAAAAGTGTCAAGGGTTTAAATTAGCAGATCAAGGCTAAAAGAGCCTTCAAACACAGTTAAAGGATGATGATAAAAGCTTCAGATAAAATCAAAGCCTTAAAACAGAGGATTAAAACCTAATCAGGGTTTTGAAGTTAAAGAAAAAATAAACAAAGGTGTAAAAGAAGTATATAAAGGGAAAAAGGCAATAATGATGCATTATGAAGGCCAAAAAAGCATCAGGCCTTAAAACATAGTTTTATGATTAAATCAATAAGATTCTGTCTTAAAGATAATCTCGAATACATCAAAGGAGCAGTTATTCACTTAATAACTCAAAAAGACACCTTTCACTTACTTTATGTCTCAAAGGGCAGATTGGAAGTTATTACACAAAAGAAGATATTTTAAACTGTCAGAAAATTATTGTAAAAGATAGAAAAGGGCCTCAAAGTCAATCTTTTCAGCTATTTTATCCTCAGGAATTAAAGACATATTTAATACACAAAGGAGTAGTTGTGAAACAATCCTACCTTATGCCTTGCATGGTTTTTAAGGATAGGAGTGCATTTACTGTATCATTTAATAACATTTTGAACCCTTGATGTTTCCACCTCCTCATTTGTAGCATAAATACTGTATTCGAACTCATTATATGGGGGCATGTGATAACTCTTTGAAGTAATATATAGTTCTGCTGAGATTGAAAATAAATTGATGTACTGGAACCTGTGGATGTTTTAACCTGTTGTGGATGAAGAAACCTCTGCCATTGGATCCTTGAGCTTGGTTTTTGAGGAAGTATTCTAAGCTGTCAATGTTTTTTCTTGTTTTCCATTCTGTTTTCATCACTGGTTACTTACAGTAGAGTAAAAATTTTAGGCTAAGAAATGTCTCCCAGAAGCACCTTAGACCTGTTTACTCTTCACTGTCTTCATGTTTTCATCTACTGAATGTTTGATTGAGTAGTTTAACTAATTTTCAATCTTTGAGCTCTTTTATTTCAGAAGTAATTGAATACAGTTGGCCTCAAGATGATTCATGGTTTTCTCTGCTTCTTCTTGACACTTTAAAAAACTATTTCTGAAGTCTCCTTTCAAAGTACCATTGTCCAAAGTTTTCCAAAGAGGTCTGTTTTGATCATACCCTTTGTACTTGCTCAAATAATTGTTTTGGAAGTCTTTATAATTGTAGTCCTGGATGTTTAGGAGTTCCCTCTTCTATGAATGCAGTTATCTATTTATCTTGAATGTTTTCTTATCCTTGAAAGTGAAATCTTTGATGAAATAGAGCGTTCCTCAACTCTTATATTTCATCTTTTAAAGTTTGTCTTGAGATTGTTATTTGCTGAAGTGTAATTTCTAGAATTCATGGTTAGCCCTGTCTATAAAATACTCCTTCATGTTCAAATAATGTTTTAAGTCCCTTTGTTGAGAAGTACATATAATTAAGAATTCTTAATTGCCCTTAGTTTTGCTTTTCATTCTAAAACCTTAATGTTCATTTAATTTCACCTAAAATACTTTGTTAATCCAACAACCAAGTTAGATTTTCCCTTTGACACCCCTGATTCATCTACAAACTTGTTACCATTTCCATTTGACTCCATTTCCCAATGACTTAGAGATTTCCCTTTCCTATCTATGCTGCCTAGAACATCATGTCCCATCAAAAAAACAAACAAACTCATGCTTAATAACTATCCTAAAATCAACCTTTTACAAGAAATCAAGGTATATCCATACAAAACATATTGAGAGATCCCTTTCTGAGACTAGGAGGGCTAGATCCTAGAGCTCTAAGGACTGGCTTTTGTGTTTCCTTGTCATTTATTATGCCAATCTGCTAAATCACAGGATCCCAACATTCTAGCGATCATGGTGGGACCTCTGAGTATATAGTCACATAAACACCTCTGCAACTAATTAGACCCTCAGTAAATCAAAGAATATCCAGTGAATTTGCCACCTCATTTCCGCACTAACATTCTGGCGATCATGGTGGGACCCTCTGAGTTCATAGTTGCCTAGAAAGCTCTTATAGACTCATTAGTCCTTCAAACAACCATAAAAATTAGAAAACCCCCCAAAAAAAAAATTAGATTGGTTTTAAATAAACCACTGGTGGTGGACCATAAAACATTTTACCTTCAGAAAAGCTAAAAATTTCCACCTGGCGACTCCACTAGCCCCAGTAGGCCTATTACCTCACTAGATCTCCAGATTTCCTTAGGATTGTGTTAACCAGCCTTGAGGAAGTTTAGAAGCCTAGTTATCCTATTATATAAATCACTGTGAGAGGAAAAATTTTGAAAAACAGTCTTAAAAACCTCTTCCTCTCTAAATTTTGAAAACTGAAATCTGGCTTCACATAGGATTAACACTAGATCCCATCCAGATCCTAATCCCCCTACCATAGTTGAAAATACAGAGAGGATTTTGTGGCAAACTTCTAGACCTGGAAAACCAACTACTGATAGGTCCATTCCAAGAACAAGATCTGTCCTTGAAAACCTTACAGTTTTAGAAGATCCTCACTTTGACTTACCTCACAGAGAGAACCTCTTTAGAAATAAGTCTTAGAGTGATTTAAACCAAGTTTATTTTGAAACCACAGATTTTCAACAAAGCTTTAGCAGAGAGGCCTCACCTTCTACTCCACCTTATTCTCAGCTTATCCATCATTTCAGCTCCTTCCACAACAAATTTTCTCATCATCAGTTTGCTGGCCCAAGTGTTTCTTCCACCCCTATTCACACATCCACTTTTCAAAGCACTCCATTTCTGCTCACTTTCCCTCTTGTAAATCCACCTCTTATAAATCCCACATTATTTCCAATCATGGCAGCATGGTATGCTCCACTAGTGTTACCACAGCCTATGGCTCCTTTACCAAATGATTACCAATCCAAAATTCCCCATTTCACTGCAAATGAACCTACTACTTCCCAGCAACATGTAGACAAAATGAATGATGCTTTTGATTACATGGAATTAGAAGAAGAGACCATTAAAATGATAATTTTTGCTCAAATTCTAGGAGAAGTCAAGAAATGGTTTAAAAACTTAGCTCCTCATAGCATAAATGACCTCCCTTCTTTATATAAAACATTCATAAACAAATGGGAAATCAGAAAAAACCCTCTCCAAATCCTTTCAGACTATAAAAACCTCAAAAGAAATACTGGGGAAAGTGTCCATGATTACTACACTAGATTCAATAGTGTGTATAATGCACTTTCTCCAGACATGAAACCTCCACTAGGCTTAGCCTTGGCTAAATTCCCAGAAGGCTTTGACCCTGAAATGGCCTATCAGCTAAGATAAAGAGACCCTTCAACCTTAGAAGATATGCAGAGGGGAGCCATGAGTGTGGAGGAAAATTTGATTGAGAAAAGAGCTAGGTTGAGAACAGAAAAAAGAATTACATACAAAGATGATACAATGGCTTCAACCTCATCATCAGATACCAAGATTGATAACTTAGTGAAGGTAATGGAGACGATGTTGGAAAAAATAAATCTGAATGATAGAGTGCCTCCTAGAGAAAACCAAAACAGAAATAGAAACCAAAATCTCAGAAGAGACCCTAATCAAGATAGGCAGAGAGACAGTGACTAGAAGATTAGGCCTCCCTTTCAAAAAAACTATGTTGACCAAGAAGAAGAAAGGGAAGTTGAAAGGTTGGAAGAAAATCATGTAAACTTGATAGGATCTGACAGTGAGAAAGATGTTTTTATCACTGAAGAAGAACAAGGATTCTTCTCTTCAGAACAAAATGAATATAATAATGAGGATTCTGAAGGTTACAGATTGGGGTTTGAAAATGCTATCTTGGAGGTACACAAACAATAAAATCTCAAAAGCAATGGTAGCCCAGAGAGTCCCAATGATAAAAACACTAGTATTGCTGCTAAGAAAACCTCAGAAAATCAGCCTAAGAAAAAAGCAAGTAACACCAACACTTTAGCCAAGAAAACTGATCAAAATAAAGACAAAAGCATTCAACAAAGTGTTGAACAAAGCTGCCCTAGTACTTCTCCTAGTGGCCGTAAAAAATTTGTCCCAAATAACAGTTCAAATAAAGTTCAACAAGTCAAAATTGTTGAAAGAGTTGTAAATGACAAAACATATGTAAATATGTCAAGAATAATAGTTCTTTTCAGCCTTGAAGGGGAAATTGCCAAGATTAAAATCACCATACCCTTAGCTAAACTAGTAACTCAGGATGTATATAAAAAACAAGTTTTGAAAGCTTTGAATATGGGAAGTGACACTGATACTTTAAACTTGGTAGATGATAAACCGGAATTATTGTTTGGTCCTGAAGTTGAAAGGAAATACCAATAAGGCATTGTCCCTCCCTTCTATGTCAGATTGAATATACACGAGAAAATCTTGCACAATGCCATGCTAGACTCTGGTGCTTGTCACAATATTATGCCCAAAGTAGTAATGGAAAGCCTAGGCTTAGAAATTACTAAACCATACAAATACCTATATTTTTTTTATTCCAGCAGGGTCAAATGCTTAGGCCTAATTAAAGATTTGTGTGTTAACTTGTCACAAATTCCTGCTAAGAGTCTAGTAATGGACATAGTGGTAGTTGAAATTCCCCCTAAGTATGGCATGCTTCTATATAGATCATGGGGAGCCAAAATTTAGGGGAGCCTTCAAATGGACATGTCTTATGCCACCATCCCAGTGTTTAACCAAAATAGAAGACTATACGGGGAATCCCACATGAAATACATGGTGAGCAGCATAGATAGAAAAAACAATTCCCCTATCTACTCCATCCATTCAAATTTGGATTACTTTATCTTGTATAATGAAGATGAAATCAGCCAACAAGAAAAACAAAACAAAGGAGAATTTAGTTTACCAGAACAATCAAATCTGCCATCAATTCAAGAAAATAATAGTCCAGATTTCAGCAGCCTTGAAAAACATAAAGAAAATGAAAAAGAAATTGAAATACCTTGGAAATTAAACTTTGATGGCTCTTGTAGTAAACTAAGTGCAGGGGCTGGTGTATGGATACAAAACACAAACAAAGGATTCTCCTGCAAACTGGATTTTCCATGCACAAACAATATTGCTGAGTATGAAGCCCTCCTTATTGGCCTACACTTACTCAAATATTTAGGAGCCAAAATAGTATCAGTCCAAGGGGATTCTGAGCTAATTATCAAACAGATTAAAGGGGAGTATTCAAACAAAAACCCAAAACTCGGAGAATATAGGAACGCTGCCCTTGATCTCCTGAAAACCTTTGAAAAATATGAACTCATTTTCATCCCAAGAACCCAAAATCATCTAGCAAATGAACTTGCCTTTGCTACTAGTAATTGCAAAATACCAGAGACTAATGAACAATTTGATGTAAAGGTAAAAAAAAGACCCGAAATAGATAATGAAGATTATTGGCAAGTATTTGAAGGAGACAAACACATAGATGATTTTCTGAAATCAAAGAATGAATTTGCCATGCCAACACCTGTTTTAAGCCATAAGGAAGACTGTTTTAATGAAGAACAAAACCCTAAAACAGAGCAGTCCTTTTTTGCTGATATAAACCATTTTGAACATCCATTTGGAGCAGAAATAGTTGACAGTATGGACCAGAAAGACTTGAAAATTTTACATTGTAAAAATGATACAATTCCAAGAGGTCTTACACCATTAGAACAACTTTTCGATTTCAATGATGTAGCCAAGGAACCAAGAATGGAGCCTACAAAAACAGAAATAGAAGAACATAACATAGGCAACCAAACAGAACCCAAAATGATCAAGTTGTCCAACACCCTCCCAGCTCATATTAAACAACAATACATAGACCTGTTCAAAGAATTTAAAGATGTATTTGCATGGGGATACAAAGATTTAAAATCATATGATACTAGCATCATTCAACACAAAATTCCTCTTAAAGAAAATCAGAAACCTTTCAAACAAAAACTCAGAAGGATAAACTATGTTTTATTTCCCTTAGTTGAGAAAGATATTAAGAAGATGTATGATGCTGGGATCATAGTTCCCATCGGGTATTCAGAATGGGTTTCCAACTTAGTATTTGTTACGAAAAATACTGGACAAATTAGGCTCTGCATTGATTTCAAGAATCTAAATGGAGCCTCCCTTAAAGATAACTATTCCTTGCCAAAAATGGATCATATACTTCAAAGGGTGGTTGGGGCTAAAATAATTTCACTATTGGATGGGTTCTTAGGATACAATTAGGTTTTAGTACTCCCAAGTGACCAACATAAAATTGTCTTTACTACACCTTGGGGTACATTCATGTATGTCAAAATGCCATTTGGTTTAATGAATGTAGGGGCCACCTTCCAAAGGGCCATGGATATAACCTTATCATAAGACATAGGCTATTTCATAATCATTTATCTTGATGACATTATTGGTTTCTCTAAAACTGATGAAGAACACTTGATTCATTTGAGAATTTTTTTTGAGAAATGTAGAAGATATGGCTTATCTTTGAATCCAAAAAAGACACTCTTTGGTCTCCAAGAAGGAAAAATTCTTGGCCACACTATTTCTGAGAAGGGAATCAAAGTAGACTCTAAAAGGATTGATGGCATATTGAAGATCAGCCATCCTAGAAATCTTAAAGAATTACAATATTTCATTGGAAAGATAATTTTTTTAAGGAGATTCATCCCGAACCTTGCTGAGCTATTAAGAGATATCACAAACATGCTAAAGAAAGAGGTAGGTGTTAAATGGACAATACAAGCAAAAAAATCATTTGAACTAGTAAAACAAGCTTTAACCCAAACACCGGTTCTCATAAGTCTTGATTTCGCCAAATATTTTTATATCTTTTCCTTTGCATCTGAACATACAATAGCTGCAGTATTATTGCAAAAGAATGGCATGGGGCATGAAAAACCAATATCCTTTTTTAGTATGGCTTTGAGATATGCTCCACTCAAGTATAACATCATGGATAAGCAAGCCTTAGCCTTAGTAAAAGCATTGAAATACTTCAGAGTCTATATTATGCATTCTCACATCATTTCTTTTGTTCCACACACAGTTGTGAAGGATATTCTAAGTCAAGACCCTGATGGTAAAAGTGGAAAATGGATTTCTATTATTCTAGAATATGACTTAGAAATCATGCCTACCAAACTGATCAAAGGGCAGGGATTAACTAAACTCATGGCCGAGTCAAACTTCCAAGAACTTGATATGAATATGGTTGATGTCTTAGAAGAAATAGAGGAATGTACAGCTCCATTCATTGAAGAAACATTTGTGAATTCACCTTGGTATGCTGATATCATATATGTGCTGCTTTACCTGAATGCCCCTCCTTCTTTGTCCAAAACTAAAGCTAGATTTTTGAAACAGAAGGCTTTAAATTATTGCATATTAAATGGGGTTTTATATTGGAAAAATGTTGTTGGAATATTTATTAAGTGTCTGCTTGAGGTTGATGCAGGAAAAATCATGCATGAACTGCATGAGGGAGAATGTGGAGGACATATGTACTGGAAGACCACAACAAATAAAATCCTCAGATCTGGTTACTATTGGCCCACCCTTTTCCCAGATACTCAAAAGCTTGTCATGTCTTGCCATAAGTGTCAAATTTTTGATGGCAAAAGAAAACTCTTACCCTTACCCTTACATTCCATCAGTGTTGAGGCTCCTTTTCAATAATGGGGCTTGGACTTCATTGGGGAAATTCACACATCTTCATCAGCCCAACATAAGTGGATCCTCACTGCCACTGATTATTTTACCGAGTGGATAGAAGCCATACCCTCTAGGAATGCTACTGACTCTATCATTATCAAGTTCCGTGAAACCAACATACTATCCAGATTTGGTTGTCCAAGAAAAATTATCACAGACAATGCTGCTGCCTTCAAATCTAAGAAAATGGTTGACTTCTGCTATAAATATCATATTACATTAGGTCATTCCACTGCCTACTATCCCCAAGGAAATGGATTAGCTAAATCCTCCAACAAAAGCCTTGTCAATATTATCAAAAAGTTGTTGGAACAGAATCAGAAATCATGGCATAGTAAGCTAGTTCATGCTTTATGGGCTGATAGATTAACCACCAAAAAGTCAATGAATATGTCCCCATATCAGTTGGTTTATAGCATGGATGTAGTATTCCCAACCTTACTAGGAGTTCCAGTGATAAAACTCCTCCAAGAAGTACAATCTGAGGAAAATGATATGCAGAGAAGGATAAATCAAACCATTCATTTGCAGCAGACTAGAGAGGAAGTGTATAGCAGAACACAAACAGTCCAAGAAAGTATTAAGAAATTATTTGACAAGAGGACTAAAGAAAATGATTTCCAAGTTGGAAATGTTGTTCTAAAGTGGGATTCTAGAAGGGAAAAGAAAGGAAAACATGGAAAATTTGAAAATCTGTGGAAAAGTCCCTATATTATTCATTCTATCAGGGGTCATAATGCTTTTTCCCTGCAAGAGCTGAATGGAGAAGATTTAATTGGAGGTCCTGTTAATGGAAGGATGCTCAAGCACTATTATTGCGAAGAGTCCTAAATTCCAGAGCTTTTATTTTCCACTGTATATAACATTGTTTTTAAAATTTGAAAAAGAAAAACGAAAAAACAATAGAAAAATAAAAGAGGGGAGATTCAAAAAAGGGTACAGCCCCATATCCAAAAATAAAATTTTTCTGAAAGTGAGAAAATCTAAATGCCACTGCTAATTTGAAAATGACATATTTTTCAGTCATCCATCCTAACCATGGCTGAACATACTTTAAATTTATGTTGATAAGTTAGTACAAGCACAAATTTATAAAGATTTTTTTTCAGACTTGGCTTATCAGTAGAATAGATTAGGATAGAAAGGAAATGGTTCTAACAAACTCAAAATCTCAACCAAGAAAAGGAAAAAGACAACTCTAAATAGATCAAAATCAGAGCTGGAAAAAACTTGAAGGATATTTATAAATTTCAGATCTTAAAGCCTTCATCATTTTGTTTTATTGTTCTGCAAAATAAAGTCTATGTGTAGCTTGTACATACAGCCATAGACACCATAGCAAATCAGATAGTCTAATCCTGATTTGACTATGTTTAAATTTCCTGTTTTAGAAATAGAAATAAAATCTGTCAAAAAGCTTAATCTTGACAGATAGTAGCTAGGTAGAAAATAAAGAGTTCAAAAGTTTAATATGAACTCTTGGAAGAGATAAAGATAGGATTAGATAGTTTATTTTTGTTTTCAAACATAAAAATTCAAAGAGTTGCTAGTTCAAATGCACTCAAAGAAAGAAGAGAAAATGCTAGAACAAGTAAGATTGGGTAGGTAGAGATGTTGTTTTGAAGAAATTACATGTTGCAAATTGGTAAAAGTTGTCCCTCTCAGAGAAAGATCAACAAGAAAAGAAGAAATCTGCCCAATGGATGAGGCACTGGTCTACTGAAACTCAAAGGTTTCTGAGGTTCTGGACACCTAAAAGGATAGTTGTCCTCCGCAAATGGAGCCACTGTTAGTCATCCATAATTTTGACTTTATCCAAAGATGACTAAATGTAACAAACCCATATTTCTAGAACAAAATTGCAAGAACATTATGAATTCTAGAAACCTCACTACCTTCATCATTTCAAGTCCATCAGTCCACTGAAATCTTCATCTGTCTCCTAAAAAGTTATCTTGCTGGTTTAAAAGAATAAGGCTCATTTCAGGCTGTTTTATCCCTATTTTTTAGTCCATTTCCCTCAAAAAATAGCCCCCATTTCCCCTTATTTATCCTTCATTTTCCTCTAAAAACCCTACTCTTTCCTTCACTAAAACTCCTCATTTTTCCCTAAGAAACCCCTTAAACCATTAAACTCACTCAGTTTTGGTTAAAAAAAAACCTTTTAGGCCTATCAAAATTTCTAATTTGGCCCAAAAACCCCATTTTTGGCCAAAAACATGTCTTTTCAGAAATAAGGGTTTAAGCCCCCGAGGGCTTAAAACCTTTGGCCCCTTTCTTCCATATGTCCGAGCACCCGAACCAAGCACTTAAAATTTTTCCCCTGCCTTGTTTTGCCTCTATCTTCCTTTATAAAAAGTGTTTACGCCCCTTTGGGTTTTAAGCCTCGTCCCCTTTCTCCATATAGATTAATTCACAAGACCGTGCCCTCTCCACACTAGCGCTTGGCCCCTTTTTTCCCCTGGCTCCCGGTCTTCCCCTACTCCTCCACCGGACCACTGCCCACACCTTTCCTTAAGCCCCCCTCCCCTTTTATTTCTCCCTGCCTTACTACCCCACGGAGTGATCTCCACCGTCAAAACCCAACCATCCGACGAATTTTCCACTCCCAACCATTCCACTCCCCGAAAAAACCGATGACATCACCCCTTGGGTCCCACTTTCCACTCAAGCCTTCGTGCTCAACCTCCCTTTGCCACCTGTCCGCCAGGTCCCACACCTCTAAACCTGCACCCGGTCTCACATTCTTTCCGCATCGTTGATCTCACCGATGGAGATCTAATGGTCCAAATCGCAAATCGCGTTCGATCCACTGCCAAGGTTTAACACCTCAAATTCATGCGAAAAAAGCGATTTTGCGAGGGGCACGTGGCGAGAAATGAATGGAATCACGTTCCCCAGGGGCTAAACCTCCAATCGCTCATGCGCAATGCGAAAACCATTCGTGGTTTCGCAAAAAAAACCACTTTCCATTTTCGCACCTATTTTTCAAAATTCAACCCGGTTTTTTGCAGTTTTTTGCCTCACCGCCATATGATTCCCTCTTCCGCCCAGCTCCTGTGCCCCCACATAGCCTCTGAAAGTAGTAAAGCCTCCATTGCAGGGTTTATTAACGTTTTTTGGTTTGTTTTGCAGGGTTCAATGGAAGTTTTGAAGGCCAAAAGGCCTTCTCAGGGTTTAAAAAAGGAGCGGAACAAAGGGGTCACTACCCCTGAAGCCTGAATAACCACACAATGACCAAAAAAATGAGCATTTATGGGTTAATTCCATGGTTTTATCAGTGTTTTAGAAGCACTATTTATACCATCAAACTCTCCAACGCGCTAAAATCTACCTATACACAGCAAAGGAGAAAAAACAGTGAAGATAAAATTCAAGGTTAAAGACTTGATCCTACAGTTTAAGAACAAAAACATAGTTTGAAGGTTAAACACAAAAGATTAAAGAGAAAGTCATCAAAGATTCAAGAATAAAGGGTTAAATACATAAGAATAGAATATTAAGCAGTTTAACCCTATAATGAAGACCGAAAGTCAAAGAAAAAGGGATGTTTAAAGGTGGATACAGTCGGCAAAAGGACAAATTGAAGACCAAAGAAGGCATGATCAGCCTAAAAAGCACAAAATAAGAGTCAAAACAGAGTATCAAGGTATACAGAGACAGATCGTAGTGTCAAGGGTTTAAATTAGCATATCAAGGCTAAAAGAGCCTTCAAACATAGTTAAAGGATGATGATAAAAGCTTCAGATAAAATCAAAGCCTTAAAACAAAGGATTAAAGCCTAATTAGGGTTCTGGAGTTAAAGAAAAAATAAAAAAAGGTGTAAAAGCAGTATATAAGGGGAAAAAGACAGTAATGATGCATTATGAAGGCCAAAAAAGCATCAGGCCTTAAAACACAATTTTATGATTAAATCAAGAAGACTCAGGCTTAAAGATAGTCTCGAATACATAAAAGGAGAAGTTATTCACTTAATAACTCAAAAAGACACCTTTCACTTACTTTATGTCTCAAAGGGTAGATTGGAAATTATTACACAAAAGAAGATATTTTAAACTGTCACACAGTTATTGTAAAAGACAGAAAAGGGCCTCAACGTCAATCTTTTTAGCCATTTTATCCTCAGGAAGTAAAGACAGATTTAATACACAGAGGAGTAGTTGTGAAACATGTTGGGAAAAATACTGAGAGGGGGGGGGTGAATCAGTATTTACTGCATATTCAAACTTTTTACTTTTTTCATTCCTTAAAACCCATACGCTACTTTACTTCAGTAAACCAGCGTATATACGCGGATCCCATTTATGAAACTAGCGTATACACAGAGATTTAGATATGTCATTAAATCTTCACTTAAACCATTCCATCATTTATTCATCAGATATGCAATAAGCAGTAAACAGGTGCAGTAAGAACAGAATAAACCATCACACAAAGCATCACACATGAACACCAGGATTTTTAGGTGGAAACCCAAATCGAGAGAAAACCACCGCTGCAGTTGCTCAGCCTTCAATATTTTATTATAGAGAAAACATCTTACAACATATGTGCCGGCGCAGACTTGACCAGCACGCAGGCACCCACCTGCGCTCGTTTACCAGCCTCTCCTGGAAGGGAGCTCCAACCCCCTGACTCGTTTACCAGCCTCTCCTGGAAGGGAGCTACGACCCCCCGATCTCGCTTACCAGCCTCACCTGGAAGGGAGCTACAACCCCCTGACTGAAGGCTACAACCTTCAGCACCACCTTGGACCACGTTTCATCAATTTTCACACTGGATCCAACAACTTCAATAGAACACCACTTGCAGGCCACATTTCATCATATTTTCATACTGGACCCTTTCCATACTTTTAAGCACAACCATACATCATCAACATATACATATCAACACAGATCAGATAGCATAAACACAGCAGAACAGCTCAGATATTTCATACCCCTTGCTTCAGCAAACCCTAGTTTGCATACGCTCTTTTACTTCACCGATTTCGCGTATATACGCGCTTCCGTCCACACAAACCGGCGTATACCTCAGTGTATATTTTATTGCGCATACGCGCTTTCTCTTCGCTGAAGCTGCGTATATACGCGCTTCCTCCACGTCGAAGTAGCGTATAGATCTTCAATTATTCTGTGAGCGCACCCCTTCGTATACGTATATTCGCCCGCATTTACCCCTTTCACTTCGTACAGATGTTCGCCCTCTACCGCGCATCTAGGCCTTCCATGCTGCATCTAGTAAATACAAGCATTTCGCATCTAGATCCCCTTCTTCATCTCATTGGTGCATCATACACTCATATTTATCTTCAAGTGTAACCCTTTCCAATCAGATCTACTTCAGAGAGAAGTATTCATTCAAGCTCAGACATCTTGCACCCACCCTCATATTGTGCACAATGAATTTCTTCTCCTTTTATATGATTATCCTTTTTCAATACCATGAGCCCCTTTTTTCAATACCATGGACCAAAACAATACCATAAGCCCAAAACTACCTGGACGGGGTCAATTAGGCGGATCATTACCCAATACTATGGGTCAATACCATGGTGGTTACCCTTGGATTTGCACTTTTTGAGCGCTTTAGCCCATACGCGACTTGTAACGTTCCTTTCCGCGTGCATACGCGACTTCCCCTAGGCCAATCCGCGTATACCAAGAGACATGCTCTTTTCATCATTCTCTGAGTACATTCTGAAATCCTTTCTTCATTGCCTACTGTAAATACTGTAGATACATCAGATTTCCTTCATCAAGGACATATTCATCAAACACAAACTCTACCATGTTGTCATCATCTTCTATCAAGTGGGTTTCCCTTCAAGTACAACACCTAACATCATATCATCAACACTCATCATATCACTTCAGATTTACATCATTTAACAAGTCCATCAAGTCAAGCATAACTTCATCAGGTGGAGTGCCATCAAGGACAATACATGTCAACAGTCGCACGTCTTCATCTTCATTCAGTGGGTTGCCATCAAGGACAACACTCTGCATCATATTTCCAACAATCTCCCCTTTTGGACTTGATGGCAACCACGATGGTGTTTGGTTACCACAGCAGATAGATACCATGTCACTCTCCCAAATATGTCACATCATTACCTTCTCTTTATTCAAACACCATGTCACTCTCCCCCTTTGACATCAAGGGCAAAGGGCGGATCAAAAAAAAACAACATTCTCCCCCTTTTCTCCTCATGTGGAAGAAACAGTCTGCAGATCTGATATGTGCTGAAGTGGCCAAGCTCCCCCTGAGTCCATGCTGAATCTCCAAACATATTTGTCAATGAAGTACATGACTCTATGAACTTCTTATCACCAAAGACTCATACTTACATCAAATATCCAACCAAGTGGATTTACATATAAGACTCAAGTACCCAACCAAGTGGGTTTACAAAATTTGACTCAGCTACCCAACCAAGTGGGTTTACAAAAATGACAAGTCCTGACATGACTGAATATTACAATTTTTACATCATGGGTCTCAACAAGACCTTTTCACCAAAATATAAATATGACCATTTATGACCAACACCAGAAAGTCCTCACGAAAGAGGACATATTTCAGAACCATAATAATGCCAACACTGCATTATAGTCAGCAAAGCTAATGCTCCCCCTGAATCTGTGCAACCATGCATCCTTTTCATATGACTAAGGCTCCTCCTTAGTTTGTGCAACCTGAACATTTTCACCAACAAATCATCAAGGCATCTTCATCAAAACATTAGAAACAGATTTATGAGAACTGGAACACCACCAGAGATACCAAACAGCACTGCAGCTGTGCTGAAGAGAGCCGAACCAACCAAGAATTGTCAGCAACCAACCATACGCGGTTTTATGTGCAGGAACTCGCGTACATACGCGACTGTGTTTCAGGAAACCCGCGTATCCTAAGACACCTTCTAAATTTCAACCAGATCTGATTCTTTGTAAGGCAAAGACAGTGTTCAGCTTCTTTCTGAGATACTTGACTGCTTCCCTGGACTACAGATATAACAGAATAGTGTAGTTGTGTCTTCAAGCGTCATCCATTGGTTGTAGCATAAGCCCATTAGTAACTAAGCCTTCTGATCCTTTGCAGCATCAATACATTCTTTCCAAAAGAGATTATCATATCAGAACAGCATCTTCAGATATGTGTCAAGCAATCATCCATGTGGTCCAAAATCACCATGATCTTCAAGAGGTAACATGAAGTAACATATGTAGGCAAAAGATCTCAACCATAGCAACCAAAATCTATATGATCTGAAACAAATGATATCCAACTCATCCACACAAAGATACTTATCAGCAACTAGGGCTCAAAATCTTATCATAATAATCCATGTACCAAATCATCATCATTTGAGCATGAGTATCACCAAGACCAAAGAATAAGAAGTCATATTTCCAACAATGCAACCATTAGAATTCAACCTGCTACTCCCCCTAAACCAGTGCTTCTTCCTTAACTTCTGCAATCTGAGATACCTTCAACAACAAGTCATCAATAACAATCTCTGCATGATCTGTCCTCATCTCTGAACTATAAGACTTTCATCTCAACAATGAATGCTCTTCATCATAAAGCAACCAGGCTTCATCCATAATATTCAACACAAGAACCCATGCATCATTTCATTATCATGAGTATAAATAGAATGATGCTAACAGTGCAATCATCAGCAGTCAGACTGATGCTCCCCCTGGACCTCTGCTTCAGATCTTCAGCTATCAGATAAATTTTCTTATCATCAATGCATACGCGACTGCGTCTTCTGGAACTCGCGTGTATACGCGACTTTAGTTAATGGAACTTGCGTATGGAAAGTGAAGCATAGAAAATTTCCATCTTCCTTCATTTCTTCCAGAGCTTGTACCTCCTGTACCTGTCCTTTCCACATCAGATGCGCTGTCAGAAGTAAACATAACCAGTATAATCAAATCAACCATGAGAGTCATCATGCATAGCTCCTCTTGTGACGATACATTACTAGATCTCATAATGTATCTCACATCATTCCTGCAGTCAACAAGAAAAGTCAGCTTCAGAAGCGGATGACTGCAGTAGGGTCATAATTACCTACGTTTCTGATCGGTCCTTCATCTTGAATTGAGTGTTTTCTTCAAGAAAATCATTGTTTTCTAGAGCATCAACAAAAACATCCTTTTCTTCTCTAGATTGTTTCTTATTCCATCCCTCCATCTTCTTCCAGATTTGTTTTCTATTTGTGTGCTGAAATTTCTCATATCTGTTCGACCTGCATTCCTTTCTTATATGTCCATACTTGTTACAAGAATAACATCTCATGTGTCCAGAAAAATAAGCATAAGAATCATAATGAGTATTTCTATTCTTCCTCCTTTTACAATTAGCTGCTTTGTGTCCATACTTGTTACATGAAAAACAATATCCCTTGAAGAAACCAGAGTACCTTTCTGTGTAGGAACTGTTTGTTTGAGGCTGAAATGATCTGCTCCTGCAATTTGCTGCAACATGTCCATAATTATGACATTTAAAACATTCAACATTCTTGAATGAATTCCTTTGAGAATTCATGATTGCTGGTTGAGCTTTTGTCTCTTTCAACACTTCAGGTTTTGCATTGACATCCTCTGAATTTTTGGCACTTCCTTGTGAGCTAGATTCTCCTTTAACAGTTTCATGGAAACCAAGACCATGTTTGATAGCAGGAGACCTTTGATTACTCATAATATTGTCCAAAATGTTAGTACTATCATGAAACCTCAAAAGTTTAACCTTTTCTTCTAATTTACCTTTGAGAATATTTACCTCAACCTCCAAGGCTTGACATTGCTTTGTCATGCTTTCTTCTTTTCTTCTTCCATCTTCAACTTGATTCTTCAGATTTAGAATCTCTTCTTTCAACCAATCTTCATTTCCTTCACAAGTTTGTTGCAGCTCTTCATTCTTCTTGCTTGATTTTTCCAGATCTTCTTTGAGAGAGATAATTTCTGCTTCAAGGCCTTCCTTTTCAAAGGATTGTAGAGGTTCCTTATTCTCCTTACTTGATGCTTCTAGCTCTGCTTGCAGAAAGATGATAGTAGCTTCAAGTCCTTCATTCTTCTTGCTTGATTTTTCCAGATCTGCTTCTAGATCTTTAATTCGATTGGATGCATAAGTATGAAACCTTTGATACTTGTCCACCTGTTCATTTAGCATTTCTATTTGATCTTTCATTTGTGAGATCATCTCTTTATAGATAGTTTCTTGCTTATCGTATGAACTTTGTAGTTCTTCTTCTTTAATCTTGAGAGCTTCTTCTAGATCCACAACTTTACTTTCACTATCTTTACTATTGTTTGCACAAAGAAGAGTATTACAAGTGGCCTTCTCTTTTTTCTTCTTTGCCATGAGTGCTTGTAGATCTTCGTCAGAATCTGTTTCATCTTCTTCAATTTTTGCTATACATGATTTCTGAGATATCTCCTTTCCTCGAGTAACCTTCTTCTTTTGCTTCTTAGCCATGAGCACTTTTAGATCTTGGTCAGAATCTTCTTCATCTTCACCGGACACTTCATCATCATCTTCTTTTGCATAATAACTCTTTCTCTTCTCAAATTTTTTCCCTTTACCATGCTTTTCTCTATAGGGACATTTAGCAGCATAATGACCAACTTTTCCACACTCAAAACATTTGAAGGGAAGCTTACCTTTGAATCTTCCAGTACCTAGTTGGAGCTTTCTCACGAAATTTGCTTCTTCTTCATCAGATATATAGCTGGAATCTTTGACAACTTCCTTTTCCTTCCCTTTAGTAGATGCCTTAAAAGCAGCCTCTCTTACTTGAGAAGGGCCTCCTTGTCTCATTTCAAAAGCAGTCAGAGTACCATGTAATTGAACAATAGTAAGAGTTTGCAAATCTTGCCTTTCTTCAATAGCTGAAACTTTAGAGTCAAATTTTGAAGTCAATGATCTTAAGACCTTTTCCACCAGAGTAGTATCAGTTATGGTTTCACCCAAATTTCTCATTCGATTTACAATATCATCCAGACGAAGAAAGAAACCGGCAACACTCTCATCACTATGCATCTTCAAATTTTCATATTCAATTCTAAGAGTTTGGAGTTTTGCACTTTTTACCTTTGTGTCTCCTTCATAGCTTAGAATGATTTTGTCCCATATGTCTTTTGCCGAATGTAGCTGCATTACTTTAGCAAATTCTGATTCAGACATGCTTCCCAATAAGACATTCACCGCTTTGGCATTGATTTCATACTTCTTTCTTTCAGCTGCATCAGTAGGAATACTTGCCGGGTATTGATAACCTTCTTCCACGATTGCCCATACATCTGCACCAAGACTTTGCAGATATGCTTTTGTACGTACCTTCCAGAATATCAGATTGCTTCCATTGAATAGAGGTGGCTTTATAGACATCACTCCTTCTTGACTTCCCATTGCTACGGATCTCCTTCAAGCGATCAAGCTTCTGCAGAAGGACCACGCTCTGATACCAATTGTTGGGAAAAATACTGAGAGGGGGGGGGTGAATCAGTATTTACTGCATATTCAAACTTTTTATTTTTTCATTCCTTAAAACCCATACGCTACTTTACTACAGTAAACCAGCGTATATACGCGGATCCCATTTATGAAACTAGCGTATACACAGAGATTTAGATATGTCATTAAATCTTCACTTAAACCATTCCATCATTTATTCATCAGATATTCAATAAGCAGTAAACAGGTGCAGTAAGAACAGAATAAACCATCACACAAAGCATCACACATGAACACCAGGATTTTTAGGTGGAAACCCAAATCGGGAGAAAACCACCGCCGCAGTTGCTCAGCCTTCAATATTTTATTATAGAGAAAAACATCTTACAACATATGTGCTGGCGCAGACTTGACCAGCACGCAGGCACCCACCTGCGCTCGTTTACCAGCCTCTCCTGGAAGGGAGCTCCAACCCCCTGACTCGTTTACCAGCCTCACCCGGAAGGGAGCTACGACCCCCCGATCTCGTTTACCAGCCTCACCTGGAAGGGAGCTACGACCCCCTGACTGAAGGCTACAACCCTCAGCACCACCTTGGACCACGTTTCATCAATTTTCACACTAGATCCAACCACTTCAATAGAACAACACTTGCAGGCCACATTTCATCATATTTTCATACTGGACCCTTTCATACTTTTAAGCACAACCATACATCATCAACAGATACATATCAACACAGATCAGATAGCATAAACACAGCAGAACAGCTCAGATATTTCATACCCCTTGCTTCAGCAAACCCTAGTTTGTATACGCTCTTTTACTTCACTGATTTCGCATATATACGCGCTTCCGTCCACACAAACCGGCGTATACCTCAGTGTATATTTTATTGCGCATACGCGCTTTCTCTTCGCTGAAGCTGCGTATATACGCGCTTCCTCCGCGTCGAAGTAGCGTATAGATCTTCAATTATTCCAAAGCAGCATACTTCTTCAGATCAGATATTCAGTTCAGATTTACCCTTTCACTTCAGACAGATGTTCGCCTAGATGTTCGCCTCATCACAGATCTAGGCCTTCCATAAGCAGATCTAGTAAATACAAGTGCATTTCAGATCTAGATCCCCTTGTTCATCATTGGTGCATCATACACTCATATTTATCTTCAAGTGTAACCCTTTCCAATCAGATCTACTTCAGAGAGAAGTATTCATTCAAGCTCAGACATCTTGCACCCACACTCATGTTGTGCACAATGAATTTTCTTCTCCTTTTATATGATTATCCTTTTTCAATACCATGAGCCCCTTTTTCAATACCATGGACCAAAACAATACCATAAGCCCAAAACTACCTGGACGGGGTCAATTAGGCGGATCATTACCCAATACAATGGGTCAATACCATGGTGGTTACCCCTGGTTTTGCACTTTTTGAGCGCTTTTGCCCATACGCTACTTGCAACGTTCCTTTTCGCGTGCATACGCGACTTCCCCTAGGCCAATCCGCGTATACCTAGAGACATACTCTTTTTCATCATCTGAGTACATTCTGAAATCCTTTCTTCATTGCCTTCTGTAAATACTGTAGATACATCAGATTTCCTTCATGAAGGACATATTCTATCAAACACAACTTCATCAAGTAAGTTGTCATCATCTTCATCAAGTGGGTTTCCTTTCAAGTACAACACTCAACATCATATCATCAACAATCATCGTACGCCTTCTCGCATTTACATCATTTAACAAGTCCATCAAGTCAAGCATAACTTCATCAGGTGGAGTGCCATCAAGGACAATACATGTCAACAGTCGCACGTCTTCATCTTCATTCAGTGGGTTGCCATCAAGGACAACACTCTGCATCATATTTCCAACAATCCTACCTTATGCCTTGCATGGTTTTTAAGGATAGGTGTGCATTTACTGTATCATTTAAAAACATTTTGAACCCTTGATGTTTCCACCTCCTCATTTGCAGCATAAATACTGCATTCGAACTCATTATATGGGGGCATGTGATAACTCTTTGAAGTAATATATAGTTCTGCTAAGATTGAAAAGAAATTGATGTACAGGAACCTGTGGATGTTTTAACCTATTTGTGGATGAAAAAAATCTCTGCCATTGGATCCCTGAGCTTGGTTGTTGGTGAAGTATTCTAAACTGTCAATGTTTTTTCCTATTTTCCATTCTGTTTTCATCACTGGTTACTTACAGTAGAGTAAAAATTTTAGGCTAAGAAATGTCTCCCAGAAGCACCTTAGACCTATTTACTCTTCATTGTCTTCATGTTTTCATCTGCTGAATGTTTGATTGAGTAGTTTAACTACTTTTCAACCTTTTAGCTCGTTTATTTCGGAAGTATTTCAAAACAGTTGGCCTCAAGATGATTCATGGTTTTCCCTGCTTCTTTTTGACACTTTAAAAACTATTTCTGAAGTCTCCTTTCAAAGTACCATTGTCCAAAGTTTTCCAAAGAGGTCTGTTTTGATCAAACCCTTTGTACTTGCTCAAATAATTGTTTTGGAAGTATTTATAATTGCTGTCCTGGACATTTAGGAGTTCCCTCTTCTATGAATGCAGTTATCTGTTTATCTTGAATGTTTTCTTATCCTTGAAAGTGAAATCTTTGATGAAATAGAGCGTTCCTCAACTCTTATATTTCATATTTTAAAGTTTGTATTGAGATTGTTATTTGCTGAAGTGTAATTTATAGAATTCATGGTTAGCCCTGTCTATAAAATACTCCTTCATGTTTAGATAATGTTTTAAGTCCCTTAGTTGAGAAGTACATCTAATTAAGGATTCTTAATTGCCCTTAGTTCTGCTTTTCATTCTAAAACCTTAATGTTCATTTCATTTCACCTGAAAGACTTTGTTAATCCAACAGCCAAGTTAGATTTTCCCTTTGACACCCTGATTCATCTACAAACTTGTTACCATTTCCATTTGAATCCATTACCCAATGACTTAGAGATTTCCCTTTCCTATCTATGCTGCCTAGAACATCATGTCCCATCAAACAAACAAACAAACTTGTGCTTAATAACTATCCTAAAATCAACCTTTTACAAGAAATCAAGCTATATCCATACAAAACATATTGAGAGATCCTTCTCTGAGACTAGGAGGGCTAGATCCTAGAGCTCTAAAGTCTGGTTTTTGTGTTGCCTTGTCATTTAGTATCTGTTAAATCACAAGATCCCAACACACTTCACAAGAGTTAAATTGATCAGTATCCCATACTATCTTTTCAGGAGCATAGACAAAATGGCATACATTGTGAAAAAGAGAGAGTTTGACCAACAGATGAATAGTCTTTTCCACCACTCCTTGATCAAAACTATTGTCCTCCATCAGCTTAACTAGTTGAACATTTCATGGGAAAAATTCATAGAAAATGACATCTTCACTTCTCCACATGATAAATATGTGCCTCCTTCATCTCACCCTACTACATCTATGCTTCCATCTCATCCCACAGTTCCTACAATTTCATCACCCCATTCCACTTCACCTACTTCACCACCATCATCACCATTTTATGAGCAAGATGAGTCACCTAGCAGAGTTGAGGTTAGAAAGCCTAAAGAGGCTGAAATGAGCACAATGGAAAAGACATATCAAAGACGGCATAGGAAGTTTTTTGCCCTACAGATTTTGGCAGGGGCCCTACCTTCTTCACCAACAAAGCAGGTATAGAAGGGAAAACAAAATATGGCAAAGGAAGATGTACATGAGGCAACCATTCCTGATGAGGATGACCTCCATGAGATATAGACATATTTTAACCTTGTTGATTTATATGATGAGCATGATGATGAGGCCTCTAAAATTATTATCAAGTATAAATATGCCCAACTCAAGGAGCTTCATATCAACTTAGAGAGATCTAAGTTTGTCATTGCATACTATGAGAAAGAAAATGAAAACTGAAGACCAAGCAGGCCATCATGGAGATTCGGTTTATCAAGGAAAAAAGAGAAGAAAACAAAGCTAAGGCCTTGCTTGATGAAGCTTATGAGAGGTATGGTGAAACTAATGAGGCAGAAGAACAAGGGCCAAGAAGAATATCTAGGACTAGAGGGGTGAAAAGAGCTCTAGAACTAGAGAAGCAAAAGGAGGTTGAGCTTGCTAATGAGCTTACACTGAATGAACAATTTTCCATCATTGTCAATGAGAACTAGGAGAAATGGCTTGATAGGGCCAACTAGCATCTTGAGAATCTCCTAGAGAAGTGACGCCACAAGACCGCAAGGCACCCCACGTGGCTCTTTATTTTCTTAACAATTATATTTATCAAATTATGCCCCTGACTTGTATACCTATATAGATGTATATATCCGAACCCTTATATTAATACTCCATCATTTTTAAAAAATGACTTATAATAAGCCATTGGCTCTGGGCCCCGCCTCTACGATTGAACGCCCCCTGACATCACTGCGGGGGTTCGAGGGGTACGACGACAAATCTCAGCTCGTACCTCCCGCACTGGCCCCACCTCTATGTTCGAACGCCCCCTAACGTCACTGCGGAGTTTCCCGGAGTATGGTGACAAATCTTGGTTCATCCCTCCCGCAGTGAATCTACACCGTCGGATCGTTGTCGATATGGTTCAGGCTCTTTCATTAAACTTCGGGAAAATCTCGTGTGCGACCACCGTACGATTGCCCTTCCCCAGTTCAATGGCCCGTGTGCATTTCGCTCGGCATCACACGTCGGGTTTTTAACGCGCGATGGTGTACTTTAAGCGATGGTATTGGAACAGTGGCCCATCCACATGTCAACCAATCTATGGAATCACCCGCGTTCAGGGAAATACCGCCTAGCCGCAAAAGCGGTGCAATGAAGTCCGGAAACCGCTCGTGGTTTTGCTACAGTGACTAACCAAGGTTCCGCGTCGGGGTTTCGTTCTTCTTCATTTATCCTCCGTTTGTTAACTAAAGTTATGAACATGGTTAAGAATCCCCATTGACTACGAACAAACGTGAGCTTCCTTGTCACGCGGGGTTCTATTACTATAACAGATTTCACGACCAGGGTTCTCTCCATAGGCCTCGCCTGCAGCTATGGAAAATTCAATAGTCTATCCAACAATTATGGAATTCAAGGGCGGAGAACGGAGTTAGCATTACACAATCACCTCTTAGTTAAGCAATTTTTCACAATTATAAATACAGGCAGTTTGGAAATCAACATGACTTGAAATTTTATTCAACCGGAAGAAATTGCTCAATACACAGAGTTTTTATCACATAACTCCTCCCTTCTCTCCTCTTGCTCCCTCTTTACACATCTGAGGGATTACATCTATATACATCAATATGTGTCCTTTCGGTTCCCCTGTGAGGACCGTTATGGAAAATCAGCAACCTAATTACAATTATTCGAAAAATAAAATTATGACAGATGGACTAACCATTCGACTTCTACGATTCTAACTACTCTAAATGAAACAGTCAGCTGAGGTATTGACACCTAGCTGTTACAAGTTAACTGTTCTTGAACCCTCCTAGCCACAACATGTGGACAACCCTCCTACATTTCTAGCCAGTGTCTAATTCCCCTGCATGAAGAAGGAAAATAAGGACAATGACATATTAAGAAACAGGGCCAAGAACTACTTAAAGAAAAACCAAATTGCAAGCTCAAAGCTCAAAAAGGCCAAATGAAGGCTTGAAACCCTAACCAAGAAAAATGAAGGGGAAAAGCTTGATATTATTTCTGAAGCATCACTCATTGCCTAATACACATCATCAACCTCCCACGGAAGAAAATTTGAATAATTTTGAGCAATTTTTGAAAAAAATTGAATTATTTGCATTTTGGGAATTTGACAGTCAAACTAGAAAAAGCACACCACCCTAGGGGCTGTGCTTTTACTAGGGATATCCAATCGAGAAAATGAAGCCACCATTCAATTCATAAGGCCAAATACAGTTAGGAAAACCACTTTACAAAACTTTTTTGGGTCAACAGGGCAGTCAAAAAATAAAAAAACATCCAAAAAATGACATTTATGCCCTATTTTGGAGGTTAGCGTTACACTTTTGACTAGTCTTCAGAGAATGAAGTTTTGGAGGGTCAAATCTTGACCATTTTGGAAACTGGGAACAGATCTGGAAACTAGACAGGACAGGATTTCCAATGAGCTATCTTGAGCTCAATTTGGTCAAATGGAACCCTCTCAAAAATGGAGCTGAAGTTGGTGCTGCACTTTTGACACCAGCACTGTGCTTTTGACAAATTTTCTGAGTTTGTTGATATTTTCCAATTTTATTAGTTTTTCCAGTTTGACCATGGGCAATGGGATTTTTACCAATGAAAATCATGAATATAAAATTAATTATGATGTGGTTGACTTACCTAGGGTTAAATACATTAGGTGAAAAGTTTTGATGACATGTGATGAATTAGTTTGCAAAAAGTGAGGGATGAGTTAGTTTGACCTCCCTACACTCTAGGTGTTCAACTCAGTTTTTGTTGGAACACCTCCTCAACTTAGGAATTCAACCCCTGAGGTTGGGAGATGTTGTTTGAGGTCTATATCATGTAATTTTTGACTCATTTCACAAGTTGGATGTTGATGCATTGATAAGAGACTCTAGTGTAATCAATATTTGGCAAGAAATTAATGAAAAGGTTGCAACTATTTCTTTGGGATACCTGTGGTATGGAAATTTAGCCTTATTATTCTTATGTCTCATTATGTATGAATGTTTTGTTTCATTATCCATTTAATTTCTATGATATTTTGGTTTTCAAGTTGATAAACAGAATACATCTCTCATGCTCTGTTTTGGGAAAATCTTCATAGTTTGTTCATCTTCTTTAGTTTAGAAAGAATTCATGCTTAGCCTTTGTTGTATAGGTAAATCCCCTCTATGAACAGAGGCGATCCCTACTATCCCAGATTGGGTCTAGCAACAATCATGACACGCTATGGCGCAAGTTCCTAATTGCAATAAACCAAATCGCGAAGGAGGCCTACCTCAAGTCCAACGCTGTCGTTTATAGAGAAGATGATGCTCCCATTTCCTTGCTCCGGCAGATCACAATCCTTTCGCTGATTGTGATTGAACACCTGCACACACAAGAAACATGACAAACACAAGCATAAAACCCTATATATGCAATTATGTATCAGTCAGAGAAGACACAACTCATGATCATAATGAACAATACGAGTGGAACCATAACCAATAGTCGCTTATCATTAATTCAACAAAGGAAAATAAAACCTGGCTCTGACGCTGAATCTTCCTTCGGCGGGCCGTCAGTGGAATACGTCTTGGTAAATCTTGTCGGGAATGGGGACAAGCCTCTCTCTTCGATCGTCAATCTCCTTGCTATGGATTTGGCACTATGAGGACTACCAAAGCTCTTGCAACATTATTTAGGCTATGAAGGCTCTTGGAGATTAGCTTGCAAAGGAAAATGGCAAGCTTATATAGATGGAGGAAGGGGAGTTGGGATCCCTACAATCATGGGATTGGCCCTATCCTCAAGGAAGCTTCCATGAGAGGTGCAAAACTACTTCCTCTACATGGAGAACCGAAGCCAAACGTCCCAACTCAATTTAGAGACTAGTTCAAGAGTTGGTTGGAGTCAATATTCCGCCATTTATTTTTAAAAAACACCCTTTATTAAGCCTGGTGCAGGTGCGGCTCTGAGATAGAGCGCCAATTGGCGCGCCCTCTTTGGAGGATTTTCCCCCTTGGCGCGAATGCAAAAAGGGCTATTTTTAGGGTTTTTCACAAGGAGTTGTCTTTAGGGCAATGAAAGTACATGTTCATGGGAATGCCATGAAAGTGTCTTCAAGTTATGTCACTACTCACAGGTCATGGAAAGAGCCCTCCAATGTGCGGGACGGGGAATTTCAGGGACGG
The DNA here is from genome assembly GCA_034641835.2 of Pinus albicaulis. Lineage (NCBI taxonomy): Eukaryota > Viridiplantae > Streptophyta > Pinopsida > Pinales > Pinaceae > Pinus > Pinus albicaulis. The sequence goes on from CM076574.1 coordinate 1,380,405,948, forward strand.
TGACAAATTTCTGTGTAACAGATGCCCCCTAAAGCATGAGGCCCGAAAGAGAGAGAGGGGTGAAATGCTTTACGAGAACGTGTCCAACTGAAAACACTACTGTCGGAAAACCTGCATAAAGAAGTACAACTGATATCTCAAATACATGATATATGTGTGGTATGGGCACAGCCATCCATGACAGAGTATACAATAATCCATATCCAAGGTATGGACGCAACCATCCAGTGAGGATCGACAAAGAGACTCAGGTATGGTCCCAATGTAGTATACCTAGGGGGGATAATATAGGGTACAGAGGGAGGTACCCAAGGGAATAATATGATGTAATAATATAAGAATGATAAATAAAGGGGCCATAGTTAATAAATAAAGTGGTTAACCCACATTATGTAAGGGACCACATGTAGCTAGGGAATAAAATGGTAAGCCCATTGTATTGGATGTATGGTATTGAGAGACCCATGGTAACTACCCATGGTATTGAATGTATGAAACCTATATAGAGGCTAGAGACTCTCCATTGAGATATGTCAAGGATTATTGTATGGGAAAGCATATGGCTTGTGGAGTGATCTCCTTCCTTAAGGAGTGAATGTATGGTGTTGCCCTACCTTAAGGGTTTCGATATTAATGAAGATCTGAAGTTTTGTCTTCAATGGTGTTATTTCTTGGGAATATTTTCCATTTCTATATATTTTCTTATCAGATCTATTACAAGTGGTATCAGAGAACTTTCTTGGGTAGAGTTTGGAAGATTTGTTTTTCATTTTTTGCAGGAAATTTTTGGGCGGCGAGTTTGTAGAGCTGATTTGAAACTTTTGGCACAAAATTTTTAGAAATATATATCAGATCTGGCTTCCTTACACAAAAATACTCAATTTCAAAAAAAAAATCAGTCGAATCGGAGTCCGGATGAGGGTGATATCGCTAATTTAAATTCAGCTGTGTTGCAGAAATGTTTCTAACGGCAATTTGTGTACGATGGATCTCCTGACATTTTTTGTAGGTTTTGGTGAAAATTTTCAGAGAAAAAATTACAGATCTGATTTCCTCTTGAAAAATCACTCGATTTCAAAAAACAAATCGGTCAAATCGGAGTTCGGATGATGGAGTTATCACTCATTTAAAATCAGTCATTTTTTTAGAAATTTTGTGACGGCGGGACTATTGCAGCGTAGATCTGTGTTTTCAAAGTACCTAGATTGGGATTTCAGCCACATGGATAGATGCAGAATGACTATTATATTTCATAAAACAGGTTATATTAAGGATTCTGAGTTATATTGACCAAGTAATGTCCATTTTAAATTTTTTGCAAAGTAAGTGATTTTTTTCAAAACCCTTACTTTGTTTTAGAGGTTCTTGCAAGATGAAGTTTACAGGAAAAGATGATGGCCCTAATATTGAAGATTTTTTACAATATCACAAGGCTCAATACCTAAAAGTTTGAATATGCTCCATAGGGCTTCATATGAAATATGAGACAAATAAATGGTGGGCTTCACTTGACAGCTCAGTGAGGAAACTTCCCGAGAAAAAACTTGAAAACGTCCTTTTGGACAAGTGGTCTCAAGCTGGAAAGAAGGATAGTAAGAGCCATAAAGACTTATTTTCTACTAATATTTCCATATTATAGGTTCATGGAAGTATTCAAAAAGATAACATCATTGTGTCTATCATTCCTAGTTGCAAGCATAATTGTATCAATGTGAATTTGGCAAAAAAATTGCAAGTTCCAGCAAAGCATATTGAAAACACATAGGTTGATAATGAAGACGTTCAAATTTATAAAGATTTGAAGATTTATATGGAAAAGTATGTGTTTCATTCTGATTTTTATGCTTCAGATATGGATGTTGTGGACATTGTTTTGGGACACCCTTGGATGGAATCCGTTGGTACTATCAATTTTAATGTGCAAAAGAAATTCATGAAACTCTGGTATAAAAAGAAGAAAATTACATTTCACGATATTTGCATGAGGAACCATGCAGAGACTGGGGAGGCAGAAACACAAATATCTAATGAGACAGACACATTAGATGATGAGCCTTTGATGGTAGACAGTGTTAGGGTCCCGTGATTTGGCTGATTGGTAAGCCAAATGACGATGTAACATCAAACCAAGCTTTGGAGCCCAAGGACCTAGCCTTCCTGGACTCAGAGAGGGCTCTCTCTATTTGTGTAAAGGATATCGGTGTGTTTTCTTATGGTGTTTTGATATTAGGCTAGTTATGAAGTGAGTTTTTTGATTTTTGGTTTTTATTTTGTGAGGGATAAAAATGATCAAAGATATAAAAATGGATAACAAGAAGTCAGATCAATTGGGCTATGGGGTCAAACGGGTCAAGGAAGCTATGAGATGATGATGTAAGGATGCTGTAGGGCCGATTTGATTCAAGGTAGAAAGGATATTTGGGAAAAATGGAGTAAATGAACATCAAGCTTGTGAAAAACAAGGGATTTCAAGTGTAACTAGTTGATAGCAGACATAAACATGTTATAGCAAGCCATTAATCATGCTGAGCTGTTCTGTTCTGGCCAAACACAGGAATGGTGGCATATGACATGTCCAGTTGGATATTCCCTTGGAGTTTGGCTCCCCAAGATCTGGATAGAAGCATCCCGTACTTGGGAGGAATGTCTGCCACTACTATATCCATGATTAGATGTTTAGCGGGTATTTGGGCTAGACTAAAACAAAGGTCTTTGATCAAACCCAGGCATTGGACTCTACTTGAATCAAATGAATACAAGTCTTTGTATGGTCTTGTGATTTCTAAGCCTAATATTTCCATTACTACCTTCGGCATAAGATTATGCGAGGCGCTGGAGTCTAGCATGGCATTGTGGAGGATTTGGTCGTGGATGTTTAGGCTAATGTAAAATGGAAGAGTATTTCCTTCTTGGAATTTTCCCTCTATCTTTGGACCAAACAAAAATTCAGGAGTGTCATCAGCTAGATTAATAGTGTTTGCATCATTCTCTAGATTTAAGACTTTTAGTGCTTGGGATTTATAAGAGTTTTGGGCAATGAGTTCAGTAAGAGGCATGGTGATCTTGATCTTGGCGATTTCGCCTTCAAAGCTAAAAGGAAACTGAAGTTTAGATATGTTTGTTTCAGCTTTTTTAGCCACGACCCTCTCTATGTTCTGAGTTTGTTGACCTTGTTTCGGGATTTTTTTGGCCATAGTAGCTTCAGTGACCTTAGTAGAAGTACCAGGAGTATCTGAGAGAGGCCTAGCTTGGGTAACTTTAGCTTTGTTTTGGTCAGTTTTCTCAACCTTAATTTTGTCAATGTTTGATGCTTTCTTGAGGATGGTATCAGGGGCTTCAGTAGTATCTGAGTTACCTTTCCTGGAACTATCTTGGTTTCTTTTGCTTCTAAGGTCATACTGCTTGTGGGCTTCCATAATGGCATTCTGAAAATCTATGGCAGGGTCATCGAGATCTTCATAGTTGGTCTCATCCTGATTAGGAGAAAAGAACGCTTGTTCTTCTTCTGTGAGGTACACCTCACTCTCATTATCAGATCCTATGAGGTTTAAATGATGTTCATCAAGAGGTTTTGAATCCCTGTCATCCTCTTCCACATATTTTTCATTGAATGGTGGCCTAATATGTTGGTCATTTTCCCTTGGTATGTTTTGAGGCTGTTCCCTCCTAAAGTTTTGGTTTTGGTTTCTGTTTGGAGGGTTTGGCTGGTTGTCCCTAATAGGAGCCTTTTCATTTATCTTTTCCCACATTTTGGCCATGGATTTGACTAAGTCATCTATTCTGGGATCTAGGGAAGGTGATGAAGTGGAGACCTCATCTTTATATGTGACCTTTCTTTCTGATCTAGTCCTAGCTCTTTTTTCAGCTAAGTTGGCATCTGCTTTTATGGCTATTTGTTGCATTTCCTCTAAGGTAGGGGGATCCTTGTCTCTCAGATGATATGTCATGTCCAGATCGAAACCCTCGGGGAATTTTTCCAAGGCTAGACCAAGTGGGGGTTTGAAATGAGGTGGGAGGGAGTTATATACACTGTTGAACCTAGTACAATAAGCTTGGACACTCTCCCTGTTTTCCCGTTTTAGGTTGTAATATTCTGACAGGATTTGAATGGGGTTTCTTCGGATTTCCCACCTATTTCTGAAGACTTGATGTAGTTCGGGGATATCATGGATACTGTTTGGAGTCAAGCTTTTGAACCATGCTTTGGGTTCACCACCAAGACTTTGGGCAAATATTCTCATTCTGACAGTCTCATCTTGTACCTCTAGGTATTCATAAGCATCAGTCATCCTACTTATATGCTGTTGAGGTGTAGTGGTGTCTTCTCCAGTAAAGTGTGGGATTTTGTCTTGATATTTGTTTGGGAGAGGAGCTAAAGGTGGTGGCAACACCAAAGGTGCATACCAGGCTGCCATGACTGGAGCTAATGGATGATGTACACAATGAGGACTAGTAGGCTGAAATGAAGTGGCTTGAACAGTGGTGGTTTGACCAGGTGTGGCGGATGAACTTGGGCTAGTGATCTGGTTTTGAGCAGATGTGGGATGATAGGAGCCAAATTGATAGAGAAGCTGGGAGTCAGGAGGAGTGGTAGGTGAGGCTTCTCTATTAGGACTTTGTGGTGGGTTTAGAGGTTCAAGATCGTCAAAGTTTATCTTACTATATGATTTGCTTCTGGGAAGAGTTTGTGATGACTCTAGTTCCAAAGGTGAATCTAGTAGGATAGTGCGATGTTTAGGTACAGATCTGGTTCTACGGATGGATCTACCAGTAGCTAGATGGTCAGTTTCGGAAGCTTGCCACAGAATCTTCTCTGGGTCATCTACTATGATAGGGGGATTTGGGTCTGGATGAGCTCTCGTATTGATTCTTCGTGAAGCCAGATTTTAGATCCAGAGTTTAGAGAGAATGGTATTGGTGAATGTTCTGAATGAGTGGTTTTTCTAAAGCTTTACTAAGGTGAAGGATGGTCAAAATAAAAGGGATGGATTAGTGGAGTCGCCAGGTGGAAATGGGTTGTTTTTGTGAAGATAGCTATGGTCCACCACCAGTAACTAATCTGAGAATGTTTTTGGATTTTCTGAGTTTTATGTGTAGCCTATGGTTTGTTAAAGTATCCTAGACTTGTTTCAACACTTTGCTAGGGTGATGAGAACAAAAAGAGTTTACTCTAAAAAATGGGTCTATGGACTGCTTGCTTGTTTATGGTACCTAAAGGACCAAAGAGTCTATAAGAGTTTGCTAGACTATCATGTACTCAGTGTCCCACCATCTCCCGCTATGTTAGTGATCGATGGGATAGGTCTATCGGATAGTAACCTAGAGTTTGGTCAAATAGTAAGGCCTACTAGAGGTTAGTGGAGTCGCCAGGTGGATTATCAGTTTGTTTTGAGATATACTTGTATGGTCCACCACCAGTACTGTCAAAAGCCAATCTAAAGGAGTATTTTGGGGTTTTTTCTGAGTTTTATGTGCAGCCTAGGATGTAAGAGTGTTATAAAACTGATTCATCACTTTGCTAAGATGGTGAAGCAGAGAGTTTACACTAAATGATTCTAAAGGCTGATGGTTTAAGTTAAAATTTGAAGGACTAAGGAGTCTATAAAAGTTTGCTAGACTATCATGAACTCAATAAGTCCCACCGTGATCGCCATTATGTTAGGGTCCCGTGATTTGGCCGATTGGTAAGCCAAATGACGATGTAACATCAAACCAAGCTTTGGAGCCCAAGGACCTAGCCTTCCTGGACTCAGAGAGGGCTCTCTCTATTATATGCAAAAGATATCGGTGTGTTTGCTTATGGTGTTCTGATATTAGGCTAGTTATGAAGTGAGTTTTTTTATTTTTGGTTTTTTAAGTTTGTGAGGGATAAAACTGATCAAAGATGTAAAAATGGATAACAAGAAGTCAGATCAATTGGGCTATGGGGTCAAACAGGTCAAGGAAGCTATGAGATGATGATGGAAGGTTGTTGTAGGGCCGATTTGATTCACGGTAGAAGGGATCTTTGGGCAGAATGGAGTAAATGGACATCAAGCTTGTGAAAGACAAGGGATTTCAAGTGTAACTAGTTGATAGCAGACATAAACATGTTATAGCAAGCCATTGATCATGCTAAATGTAACTATGAGCTAATTAATACATAGAAATCAAACATTCCAGCCATGCATAGAAGTATAAGACCCTCTAACTTTGGGAAATGGCTATCAGAATTTGGGGAAAACACATAAGAAGGACTAACAACTCATAAAACTATGCCGGAACGCCTAAACACAGTCTTTAAGTTATTGGGCACTTGGACAAACAAGCTTTCATAGTTTTAGGCAAAGGGCTAGATCGGGACTAGGCCTCCTTGGTTCAACAAGATGATAAACTAATCAGTCAAAGAGATGGTTTCATGGACAGAACTATGGACAGCTTATAGGTAAGCAGGGCACACCATACATCCTACTCAACATGCATATAACTTGTAAATAAAACTAGCAAACAGTATCCTTAAGTTACTAAAGAGAAGTTAAGAATTCTTTAGCATAACTAAGGAAGAAGAAAACATAAAGCTATGAAGATTCAGGAATTTTGAGGTGCCTCCATGGGCATATCTCAAAACTAATCTCTACTGATCTATAGCAGCAAGAAGCATGTATCATGGATGAAAACTAGAAGACAACAACAAAGCAAGAAACACTATACCATTCTACCATGTCATGGAATCCATCACCAATCCTTCATCATTCCTCAAAAGCATCCAAGAGGCAGTCCAAAAATCATAACACAAGTATGTTCTTCAAAGCTCATATGACCAATATATTGATTCTTCTCTCAAGTTCAGCCTCCTATTTTACAATGAATCCTTGTGGAATAAATAGGCTTGAGTGAGGAAAACCTCATGGAGCAACTAGCTATCCCATTGGCCAAGTCAAAATATCTAAACTTGTCCTTGAGGCTTTGCAAAGCCCAAGGCACAAAATATCCCATAAAATATCTAAAAAACTGCTAAAAACAGGAATTATATTGACTTTACATCATTTCCCAAGTGTAAAAATAGCTAAACGCACATTTGGGAAAAGCAGATTTTTGAGGTTCAAAAATTACAAAAATACTTCATATTTATATCTGAAAAAGGTCCCCTGACTTGCTGGAGGCAATTGGCAGCCTTTTCGATGTCGAAACAAGGCACATGATAGCTCGTTGGAAAGCTCTCTGTGTCTACTTTCTGGCGCAACTGAAATCATCTCAATCTGATGCCTGGAAGTTTCCCAAAACTGTACCTGTGTGCAAAAAACCAGGAAATAGCAGACTGTTGATATGGCGGGCAGAATGTGCAAAAAGCGAGCATTTTTCGCCAATTTGAGGGGGCGAATGATCTCCAAATGCTCTGAAAATCGCTGGGGACCTGCTCATAGAATTATTGCATCCATCGGTATCATCCTTCTCCTTTGACACATCTTCAAACTGAAATGGCGAATTTATGAGTTTTCGACCAAAAACCCAAAAAAATGCCAAAAAACAAAAAGTTGTTGAAATGGGCCCAAACTTGGCACATATGACCCTCAAGGGTCCATAGCAACATGCTCCGAAGCTGAGGCCAAAATATCAAGGGCTGATATGCTTTTCCCTTCTTTCCATGCTAGGCGCTTCCCCTTTGCCTTCTTCAATTTCTCTTGGGCTGCCTTTAGTTTGCGCCGGGCAAACTGATTTAGCTTTTGGAAGTGATGTGTCCTCTTCCTTTGCAGCTCTAAATCTCTATTCACCCTCTCAAGCTTCATTTCCAAGTGTTTGTTAGCTCTTTCAAGCCATGCCTCTTTGTTTTCTTCAATTTCCTGCTCAAGGAGTGCAGTGAGAGGAAAGGCTTGGAGATGAGCTTGCTCTTCTGCTCTCTGCTTTTCCAAGGCTCTTTTAAGCCCGATGGTCCTAGGCCTCTTCCGCCTAGGCTGGTCTTCCTCCTCCTCCTCATCAAACTCCCCAATGAGCTCTTCTATTCTCGCTTGCGCCTTAGCTGCCTCATTTTTATATTTGATCGCCCGTGCCTCATGAACAGCTGTGTGCACATTCATCTGTTTGTTTTCAATCTCCAAGAAGTGGTTGAAATTCCTTGCCCTTTGAAGATCCTCCTCTAATGCCTCAATTTGCCCTTCCTTATGGATTAGGATATTTTCAAGAAGGCAGGCCTCATTATCACTGTCATCACTTTGGATAGGGATGACAGCTAATTCACCCCCATGCTTTGTACTTTCTCCAACTTTTCTTTTACCTTTGAAAGCCAATCTTGCACTTTTCCTCCTTGGCATGCTAGAAGGTGTCCTTTTGGGCGATTTCCTCTTTCTAGGAACAATCTTTGTCACTGTTGGGGTGGCAGCTTTAGCCCCTCTTTTCCTTGCTGTGCTGAGCTTTGTTATTTTGAGAGGAGGATGCACAACTGATTTACCTTTGAAATCTTCCTGAACTTGCTGCTCTTCTTGAGGCTGCTGGATATCTCCTTCTGGCTGTTCACTTTGCTGCCCCTGTTCGCCAATATTAGCTTGCTGCTCTTCACCAATGTCTTGTTCAATTTGTGGCTCAAGAGGTGTCTCAATTTCCTGCCCAACTTGTTGTTCTTCATCTTGCACCTGCTGCTGTTCCTCAATTTGTACCTGCTGCTGTTCATCTTGGACCTGCTGTCCTTCACTTTCTATTTGCTGTTGTTCCTCATCATCTAACTGCTGCTGCTCATCTCTTTCCTCTTGTTGACTTGACTGTCCTGTAGACATCCTAAGTCTTCTAGGAGTAGACCTACTTGACAAAGGTACCGGGCGATGGACAGGCTGAGTGGGAAAAATATGGGCAGGAGGAATAGTAGCAAAATCTGGATGGCTGATGAATAAATCCCATGAAACCTCTTTCTTCTCTAGCTGGTGTAGGAAGATAATCTTGATCAAAGAATGATGAAAAAGGGAAGGGATTTGCAGAGGTGGGGCCTTCTTCTGGACAGTAGATGCCATTTTCTCTATGCTCTTGAACAAAAAGTAAGGGAGGTTTAGTTGTCTGCTTCTAGTAAAATGCATCAATAATCGGACATGGTAGGCATAAATTCGATCAAACCTCCCTTCACAAGTGAAATATTTCATTATGACTTTCATAAGAGGAGCATAACTGTCAAGGAGATATGAAAAAGGGAAAATAGAAGTGAAAGCCTCTCTATGTTCAGGCTTGATGAAAGGCTTGTAATCCTCTAAGTCAAGACGAGCCTGTTTGAACCATTTTTCACCATGATACGGGATCTTGGTGGCCTTGGACACATATCTTGGAGAAATTTTGAAATCAAGACCCGCCACTTGGAAATGTTTTTCTTTGAATCTCAGGGCGCACAAGTGTGTTAATGGCGAAAAACTCTTGACTTCTTCTATGTTCTGGCAGAAATCTAGGCAGCCTACTTCATGGAAGTTGAAAAGTACAGATGGATGAGCATTAATCTCTTCTGTAGAGATGGGCTCATATCTTTTATGTGGACCTCTCCTGCTGTCTTACCTTGGAGGCAGTTTGACCTGAATATGCTTTGGAAGAGACAAACTGCCTCATTGTGTGTAAAATGCCCTGTTGGAGTCAAACTGTGTCACTTTACTGCTTTGATAGATAAACAATGTGATTTGGATGGTTTGCAACAAGCTCCTTATAATACACAACCTCTGCTCTCTTAAAACTAGCCTTCTACGTTTGAATGTACCTCAGCCAGGAAGATTTCTCAATAGGGTACCATATAGTAAAGAGGAGACAGACTGCTGTGTAAATTTCCTGTGCACAGTGTTAAGAAATCACTTTTCTTGTGAATTTTCTAGATGTCAATCAATACACCTGTATCTCTGCCTCAAGGTAGAATTTCAATGATTAACAACCTGCTCTTCTCGGAGTGCAAATAAAACAACAAACTTATGGATATGCAGTCAAACTTCAGTGTAGGTATACAGTCAAATTTTACTATTTTGAACAAGGTGACAGAGTTTGGAAAATGCCTCAAAAGGTTTCAACAAGGTCTGCAAGAGTCTCTATCTTGCCAAATAGGCAAGACCTCCTACCAATATAAAACCTCTGGTTATGTTAGAAAAGCCTTTACTTTGGATGGATAACAACTTGTCAATAAGCTTGAAAAACACAAGGCAGTCAACCAACAAACACAGTGAATACTGTTCCTTTGTGAGAAGTGTGGACAACCTTCCTCCGGAGCTTCAACCTATAATTTTCTGCTTGACCAAGGACACTTTCTCCTACTAAAATTCACTGTTTCTCTATATGTATGTCATTCCTTTAAACAGAACAGGCTCATAAAGTTAACCCCGGTGTGATTATACATTCAAATTTACAGTTAGAGTAGAGGAAATAGGGTTTTAAAAAGCTTCGAAAGCTTGAGCAGAAGCTATAAGAATTTCCTCTTTTTAAAATAATGAATGCTTCTTTCAATATAGAATACCAGACATATTTGGAAGAACGTATTTATGCCATCTGAAAATCCACTCAAAAAATGATCCTTTGAAGAATAGAAAAACAGTCACAGTGAAAAAACTGACTTTTATCACTTTGGCAATTTCGCAAATTTCGAATGCAATTTCAAAATACCTCTTGAATTCGATGGAAAATCCTTGGAGGAGAGCTGGAGATAACTCTGGAGGTCCTCAAACCTGCGCGACACTCTTCAGGGAAAGGGCGGCGCGCAAAAACACCACCCGGGAGGCCTGTCGGGTCGGGGGTCGGGCGCCATGTACAGGCACGTCGCGCCAACACTGACCGCTCGTTGAAAAAGTCCGCCAGGCGCGTCGCGCGGCGTTTAATCTGTGCAACTTCTGCAATTTGACTCGAAGTTTGCTTTGTTTGATGCCGAGGGTAACAAAAGGACTTTGCTTCGATTTGAAAATGAAAATGCACTATTCACCTTACTCCATTGACATAAAACAAAAATCTCCAACGATCATATTCTTAAATGTAACATGAACTCTCGGTCGTGTTTTGCAGGGTAAACACAGTCTTTTGACTTTTTAAAATCAATACCCCTCGGCGCAATTTCAAATTGGAATCACGAGCGATGCGTGCATTGGAGATTTCTATGTTTTTTAGACCGTTTTAAACATGGATCAACCCCTTTATAACAAACAAAAATGGCTTGAAAGGTCACACTCTGCTTTACTTATGCACAGGTGTTCGAAGGGGATTCTTGCTAGTTTTGTTCCTTGGGTGACAAACACCGAACTTCAAACTTTGAAAAATAACTCAATAACCTTTATATCATCTTTGCCACTGTTTTTAATGATGCTGGTGATATTTATGAAGTAACGTAACCCTTCTTTAAAACTGTCAGGAAAATACTTGAAAACTGCTTTGTTTCCGAAAGGTTAGGTTTTGCATTGTCAACTTGCTTTGATAGCCTCGGTGTTTGCTTGCTCCTTCAACCCTTTTCCTACTGTAGATGCCAAGTTGCTGCAGTTTCTTATAGCTTGCTATGGTCTTTAAAGAGGGGCATTTTTCACTACATTCCTCTGCTTCACAACACATTATATAACATCTATGTTTATTGAATACTGGAAACTTGTTTTGTTTCAAACTATCCATAACACTGACTGTCCATGAAAACAACTTCTTTGCGTATTCATACACTTGTATGTCCTTAGGGAACAAAACCTGAAATGCCTCCCATCATTTGTGATGTATATTCTGAAAGGGGAACTTTTATGAACCAGGAAGAACAGGTCTCTTGGAAACAGTTATCATTTTGCTTTGACCAGTGTATTGACCTTTTTGTAATAGAATCATTCCAAAGCTCAACTTTGTCCACTGTTTTACCTTCTTGGTGATATTTTAAAGAAAAATCACCCAAGATCTGTTTGAAGAGTTTTGAAAGCTATGTTGTCAAAAAGGAGGTGGTCTGTCTTCTTCCAATTTGTTTGATAATTTCTGCTTCCAGGTGATTTATAGGCTTCTCTTTGGATTGTAAGTGCCATCTTTTGGTTGCATTCATTCAAACTATTTTTCTCTGTTTACTTAAGAGGAGTTCCCTTTAGACTTCTTGGCATGTGACAGTGAGGTGACTGTGTGGCCTCTTCCCCTAAGGAAACTGCCCTTTTTGTATCAATGGCCTGCATAGTCAATATTGTCTCCTGTCCACTATAGGTATAGTTTGACAGACATTTTCCTATGGATAGGAAAAAAAATATATTTTGAAACATAAACATCATCTTTTACCTGTGCAATGACTTCTATTTTCCTTCTTTGTATCCTTCCACTGCACCTTTTGACCAATCAGTCCTCAACAACATCCAATGCTTTGGCCATCTGCTCATAAATGGAGGAAGCCTTTCACTGAGCAAAGTATCTGAATATTATTTGATAATGCTGCATGACAAGGGTTTGCTTGGATTATGATGGTAAGCAACCAACTTAAAAAGAACATCAATAATGGCACCTCTGCTTGCAATCACCACTATGCTTCAGAACAACCCTAGTCAAATTGTCACTGTCTCACTGTACTGCTCTGAGGGGAACTGAGATGTCATCATTTGATTTGGTCATCTTATGACAAATTATTTGAAAGATAGTCTCTGTGACTATGGAGGTCCATGCCTTTTGAAAAACAAACACCTTTTCTTCTGCCTGTGTGATGACATGATTTGTCAGCACCTCTTCAATTTGGTCTTGTGGAACAACAGGCTCTTTATGATTAGAATTGTTTTCACTCATGATGTGCCTTTCTAAAGTTTAACAATTCACAGGATTTGAAAACTTCTCATGACTTCCTTTACAAGACCAAAGTCTGTTTTTCTTTGAACTTGCATACCTCAGATTCTATCTCTGCTGTGATTATCACTTACACTCAGAAAACCTAGAATCTCTGTTTCACTGTTCAGTAAAAAGAAAACCTGGACTTTTGCAATCCTCAAAGTCAATACTGGCCAGCGCCCTCTGCTTGTAGATGAAGGAGGTGCCCTAACCCTTTGCTTGTAAATGAAGGAGGTTCTGGGCCATGACAATTTACCAGTTTGCTGTGACAGTGGTGTTCTTCTCTTCCTATCATTTTTCATGCTGGAAGGAAAATGCAAGGTTTTGATGAGTGACTCTCTGTTTGCAGATATATCTCAGGCTCATGTTACATTTAGAAGCAGTTGTTCTTCTAACTGTAGATTCAAGCATTTCCTCCTGCGATGAAGTTATATTTCCTGTCTTTGTAGAATCCATAAAACACTTGTGAAACACCTAGTAATCAGCTTGAGACTGTGGTTTATGCAGTGCTGAGACCTAGGGGTATAAGTGGCGCGACTTAGAGCTGTTATCAACTTGATTTGCAGAGCGAGAGGTCAGTCATGATTGGTCTATAGCAGATGGAGGCTTTTTGGCTTTTGGATGATTGCCAAGGGTAGAATGTCTTAAAGCGCCACTTCCTAACATAGGGGAGGCTTTTGAAACAAACTTGGACTTTTCCTTTTGGAGCTGATGGGTAGACCAATAGGGCTGAAGCTAGATAGGATAGTGATAATGAGGTTTTGATTTTGACATGGGTGGACTGAAAAGTAGAAGGGGCGAAAAAAGTTTTATGAAGGTTTTCCAGATGACATATTGACATAAGGAAATCAATTTCTAGAAAACTCAGCTGTAGATATAGTCATCACTCACATGTAAAAAATACTGATGGCTAACAGACAGCCAAACACAGACATCAAAGCAAGTACCAACAAAAGAACCAGACATCACTCCATCACCAATAATGGAGGAATTAATGAAAGATATTACATCAGTTAAAGCTTCAACATATCACCACCCACATCACCCAGCAAGACAACTGCCAGCAAAGTGGCAACGAATTAGAAACAAGGAAAAAAACCCTTGGATGACACATAGAGAGGTGCGACGATCCACTGACAACACATCAACATAGAAGAACCACCAGAACATGCTTCCATCTCAAGCGAGCGAGGCACCGACTAGATCGAGTGTTCACCTTTCTCTTGGATGGCTAGATGCACATGAATGGTACCAATGGAATACTCTTTTGAGTAGATCTTATTATTTGTGTTCTTCTCATGTTTCGGGGACGAAACATGTTTAAGGGGGGTGTAATGTAGTATACCTAGGGGGGATAATATAGGGTATAGAGGGAGGTACCCAAGGGAATAATATGATGTAATAATATCAGAACGATAAATAAAAGGGCCATAGTTAATAAATAAAGTGGTTAACCCACATTATGTAAGGGACCACATGTAGCTAGGGAATAAAGTGGTAAGCCCATTGTATTGGATGTATGGTATTGAGAGACCCATGGTAACTACCCATGGTATTGCATGTATGAAACCTATATAGAGGCTAGAGACTCTCCATTGAGTGATGTCAAGGATTATTGTATGGGCAAGCATATGGCTTATGGAGTGATCTCCTTCCTTAAGGAGTGAATGTATGGTGTTGCCCTACCTTAAGGGTTTTGATATTAATGAAGATCTGAAGTTTTGTCTTCAATGGTGTTATTTCTTGGGCATATTTTCCATTTCTATACATTTTCTTATCAGATCTGTTACGAGAATGTAGTATACCTAGGGGGAATAATATAGGGTACAAAGGGAGGTACCCAAGGGAATAATATGATGTAATAATATAAGAATGACAAATAAAGGGGCCATAGTTAATAAATAAAGTGGTTAACCCTCATTATGTAAGGGACCACATGTAGCTAGGGAATAAAGTGGTAAGCCCATTGTATTGGATGTATGGTATTGAGAGACCCATGGTAACTACCCATGGTATTGCATGTATGAAACCTATATAGAGGCTAGAGACTCTCCACTGAGAGATGTCAAGGATTATTGTATGGGCAAGCATATGGCTTGTGGAGTGATCTCCTTCCTTAAGGAGTGAATGTATGGTGTTGCCCTACCTTAAGGGTTTTGATATTAATGAAGATTTGAAGTTTTGTCTTCAATGGTGTTATTTCTTGGGCATATTTTCCATTTCTATACATTTTCTTATCAAATCTTAAATTGTTGTGTAACAGATGCCCCCTAAAGCATGAGGCCCAAAAGAGAGAGAGGGGTGAAATGCTTTACGAGAACGTGTCCAAATGAAAACACTGCCGTCAAAAAGCTTGCGTAGAGAAGTACAATTGATATCTCAAATACATGATAGATGTGTGGTATGGGCACAACCATCCATGAAAGAGTATACAATAATCCAGATCCAAGGTATGGACGCAGCCATCCAGTGAGGATCGATAAAGAGACTCAGGTATGGTCGCAACCATCTAATCAATGATTCATGTAACTAATCATAATAATCCACAAAATCACAGCCTGGACTCCAACTGATAAAATCCAGGGTCTTGCGCTCCATCTCGACCCGAAAAAAGTACAATTTCAAGCATGCGAATATGTGAGCTGAAGTCGAACATGCAAGAGCATCGTCTGATTACCAGCCAATGATGAAAGTTGTTAACAAACGCGAGAGGTACCACCAATAATGACAATGGTCCTCAAGGTACTATAGGTACAATATATGGCATGTGAATCAATGAGCTGGCGTCGAACACCTGTAGAGTCACTCAATCGGAGGTCAGTGATGAAAACCTCACGTTGAACGCGAAGAACCTGCCATTGAGGCATGCAGGCTCCAAGGTACCAGAAGGGAGTCTCTGGATTAGCTTCCTAGATAATGAGCTGAAGTCGACAGGAAGTGACCTTGATCGAAGGTGGGCCATAGTGTTTCCCACATCATCAACGCGAGACAGAGGAACATAATGTCTTTGTGAATCAGGATTAGACGAGAATCAGAGGAAGGTTGAAATTTGCAGAGGTCAACTTCTCTTGAACATATGGCGGCACGACAGTGGATTTGGTAGTATTTGAAATCAAAAGATCAAAGGTCATGATGGTGAGGAAAAGAGAAGATGAGAGGTCAAAAGGGATTACCCAAACCCATGGAGGCAAGTGGAAAAAATGAGATGAGATGTCCCTAACTCGACAAGAATGCAGACAAGTGCCATGTTCAAGAGTGACATACTGTCGACACGACAATGATGCTGGTTCCATTTTCCCCACCATTTCTGGCGAGTACCTCTTTATTTTTACACAAGCTTGAAGAGGATACCATATGCTTGCTATATAAGTCCATCCTAGTACATTTAACGAGCCCTAGGAAGGAGGAACTCGAATATCGTCATTACGACTGAATCCAATGTCATCAGCGTTTAACGAGTCTGGCAAAGGAATAACTCGGCGTCTTTTCATGTTTAGAGAGTTTGAAAAGATAGCGGAAAAGTAAACTCCAACGGTCCCTTTTCGTAAATAGTTCCTCAGATCCGAAAAGGTAGAAAACTATGTTTGAGAAAACCTCCTAGTCACGATAGGGTAGGGTATTACTTTTTCGTAAATAATCTATCCCAGCCCGAAAAAGGGGTAAACGTATACTAGGTAGATGTCGTTTCGTGTCCACTTTAACGAGATCGAAAACAACAAGGGACTCCGTAATATTTTCATGTTTAGAGAGTCAAAAAAGAGCTAAAAGATGACTCCAAAATGACTTTTTCGTGTTTTTACCGAGTCCGAAAAAGTATAAAATACAACTCGTATCACTGTCCAAGTCGTGCAAAAACCTGTCGCTACACATAAAAGCAAGTGTAAAACCCATTTTCAACAAAATATATCAAAATATTGAGAAAAATGGCATTTAAAACCTAATTTTTATTTCAAAAGTTATAAATAGGCTCCAAATGGTAAAAAAAAATTACTTTTAATTTTTACTTTACTTGGAGAGCAACAATGGTCTGTTTGTGTGCAAACTTGCGATGGTGATTGCGACTGATCCGGGACATCATTCAGCTCCTCGTTTCTTCCAGGTAAAAGGCGCTCTCTTAAGCTCCCTTTTAATCCATTTTTTATGAGATTCCATTGCACAGTTGATCTCTGGAAGAGACATTTTAAAATTTTAGGGCTCCGCCATTGGCGCGGGTATCGGGCACGGACCCACGCCAATGGACTTTTCCTCACAAAGGAATCGCGCCAACTAGCGCAACTGTTAGGAAAACAATCGCGCCAATGGCGCAACATAATTTTCTGCTTTAGATTTCCAAACAGTGAGGCATCCATCTGGATTTTCAAGCATGACAGAGATCTAACAAGGGTTTTTGATAATGTTGATGCAGGTAATCAATCACAATGGTTATTGAATGGAAGGAGAGGGAACATGGGGAGGAAGATTAAATGGCTATGGAAAATGAAGCTTGTATGAATGCACTAAAGAACTGTGGACTCAAAAAATTCTTCCTTAATCCATGTTTACGAGCTCAACCTGAGCTGCTACAGTACTTGGTCAGCATATGGGATGACAATGAAAAAGTATTTAAGCTTCGGGACCAAGTGTTGGAACTTGAGGTTTCCGACGTGTATTTCATCACCGGGCTATCGTGTAGAGGCCCAGTACCCATTTTGACAGGCAGCAAATCTTCTGGAGAGAAAATGGAACAAGTAATGGCGAGGGTGTGCCCAGGGGCATGAACCGGATCGGGAAGCAGAAAGGTGGACATTCACACTGTCCGTGATCTAGCACTCAGAGTAGTGCTACACACCATTACGCGGGCTGTGGGATCGCAGGCACCACATGAAGCGACCAAAGCCCAACTCATACTAGCCTCCGAGTGTATGAACCCCACATTGTTTGATTGGGCTACTGCAGTGACGAGAAATATCAAGAGGCAACTGACAAGATGCAAGCAAGTTAAACTAAAGCAGTTTGGCTATGGTTCTATTTTGGTGTCGTTCATCCTGGAACGACTACCCATTTTCCAGGGCCA